>CM068368.1:500175233-501435233 GCA_034769895.1 Magicicada septendecula
ATAGATGACAGAATGTTACTAAGTGGAATAAGCTTAAGCACTTCGGCTGCATCTATATATATATAATTCTATAAGGAACACAATATTGGAAAAGTTCGGTAGGTCGAACGACCATGGTAGATAGCTCATTCTTCAGGTCATATTCCAGGGAAAAAATAAAATTTTCCCTCTGACTATCGTATTTAATTAAATAAATAAACAGGTATTATATTTTACAATACCCGGGTTAGATACCATGTAAAGTGTTGAACTTAGCGTTATGTCAAATATAAAGACCAGATTTATAGTTTTATATTTAAAATTTATAATGTTTTGTTTTGAAAAAAAATATAGTTTATTATTTATTATATTATTTCAACAGTTTTGTTATGCATTACTTCCAGTCGCGTGACGGCTTCAACAGATATGAACAGGTAGTCACAAAACAAGTGTGCAAGGAATAAGTAGTGGGAAAAAATCGTATTCGTTCACAAGAAAATCATAGATTTTTAAGAGTATGTTTGTATACGGCATATACAAAGAACATCGTATACACAGAAATACTGTTACAGTACGACGCAATCACCTAGGTTGCTTTTACAACTGAATTCTAACAGTACAAAACTGGTACAATTTGTTTCCACGTTTAATGAAATATTAAATAAAAACAATTCTTAATAATGTATTTCTCATTTCATTGAAACATCTTTACACATTCTCAATAAATTGGGGCGATTACCCCAACAACACACTAGTCTGTCCTAATAGTATTCGTTCAAAAGAAAATTATAGATTTTGAAGAATACTGTATATTTTTCTTTATGAAGTTAAAAACGTCCTAATTAGAAATGAAAATGAAGTGGCTTCCTACATGTGTGCGTGCGCGCGCGCGCGTGTTTAAATATTTATATTGAATAAAAATTGTTTATTTAAATTTAAATTATGATTTAAAATTTTATTATTTAAATAAATTTAAATAAAACATTTGTTATGTAAATAAATATAATTTAGGTCTATTGCTTTTATCTTAGTACTGTTAATTATGTGACACGTATATAAATAAATAAATAAGTAAACACACACACACACACACACACACACACACACACACGGATTCAGTTTCGTAATATTCATAACAACAGTATTAATTAATTTATTCTGTAAGTGAAAACTTTTTTGTATATCACAATGTTTAAAGAATTATTGCTGGAATATCAGAAATTTAAAGTATAAACAAAAATTTGATTTGTAATTCGCATTACATCATTTTGATTCCGTGACGTTTCCATAGTTATCTGTTTTGATGAGTACACTGGAATGAAGGGTCAGCTAACCAGCTAATCATGGAATTTACACCCCCTTCCACACACACACACACACACACACACACACACACACACACACACACACACACACACACACACATGAAATGAAAGCAGAAACGGGTAATATAACATCGTAATATACTTTGTAAACACAGACACTTTAAAGTAATAGGCATTGTATATCATTGTAATTTGATTACGTTACATTGTAACATAATTATAGAACTTTGCAACTGTTGCATTTGGAAAATATTCTTGAAAAAAGAAGCAGAACAGAAATTGGGTATGGAAAACCAGATTAATATTATAAAGTATGCTGATCTTTACAACATAGGAAACGTTTAACAAAATAATGGCCGTTGCGACTAAAGAAAACAAAATTGGAACAAATGCCTCAGTGAGTAATAAATACAACTCACCCACTGGTCACAAATTTGTATCAGAAAGTGTATTAGAAAATTTCAAACAACAGAAGTAAATAATGTTTTTTAAGTATATGACAAATACAAACATTTTAATAAATATGCACGTTAAATAAGAAAAAACTAATTATGAAACAAAATTAAAAAACAGATACAAAAATATTCAACGGAAAACTAAAGTAAAGGTAGAAAACTTAAAGAAACGTAATAATTGAAGCAGCACGAAAGAAATAGCTGAAGTATAAATATAAATCAATGTAGGAATATTATTCACTGTAAAATAAACAATAGAGAAAAAATAAAATATAGTGAAAAAAGTTAACAAATAAAACAATAACTGAAAGAAACAATAAGACAAATTTTAATGATGCAATTCGAAAGAAAACACCGGGAAAGTTTAATGCATTGGACTGAATCAGAATGAAAGAGTAATACGTACATATAAAATAAAAATGTATTATGTAATACAAATATGCAAAAAAGGAATTTTATATTTCCAGGCTTGCAATGAGGGATTAAAAAACAAGGTCCAGAAGGATACTTACAGATTAAATCCGAAATGTAAAGAATTCGGTGAATCAAATAAAACTACACTCGTTGTCATGTAAAACACGAATAGAAAGTAATGTACGGTAGATGAACGGTGGAATATAAATTTAAAATTTAAAATTTTAAATGACGTATTATAGTTTAATGAAAATCAATTGAGATGCAGATGATTATAAAATAATCAGGATTATGTAAGATTGCTTTAAAATAACTACGAAAAACAAGTAGGCTATAATGTGTAGTAAGGTTGCACGTGCTGAGAATGTAAAATTGATTATTAGGGCCCGACAGCTGAGATTAATGTGAAATGTCTAGGCGCAATAGGTGTGCAGGAGCTGGCATAAACCATTTCGTAGGTAATAATATATCTACGAAATGACTGTCCAATCGAAAATCACTGTGACCAGGTACAATTATTAACAAGCAGACAGCTAAAAACCCAGTACACCATTGTCCCTGACAGTTCGAAACAGATGCTGAAGGACTACTGTAGTGTAGATGACATATGTGACTTAACCAGTACTCAACAATGGAATAGAGCCTTAAAACCAGGAAGATCAGAACATAGCCTAGAGAAGCGTTATCTGTGGCCATAAGAAAGGAAGAAATATATCATTCGTGATATAGTCTACTTGGTCATAAATCTGATAAGCGTTTGATTGCCAAAGACGTGTTGCAGTTAGAAATTCTTTGGTTTGATTTATAATTGTGGCAGCAATGAGAAGACGTAATGTGTTCATGAAATTACAATATGTAAATCAAACGGTTAAGAAAATAAAGTTCTAGAACTTGAAAAACAAAATTGGTCCTTAAGTACTCCAAAATCATATAAACAATGGTTATGTGGCAATAAACTACTATGCAAATAACAATGTTTACACAATATTTTTCTTAGCGAAAAGTACAAACAAAATCAAAAAGATAAGATGTTCTATAAAGAACAGTAATAATTAACATGCATAACATTAAGTTGCTTCTCAATGTTGTCTGGTTTTTACGTGACACTTTGCTTCTATTCCTATGTAAAATTGTCGTGACAGAACTGTAAATTTAATCTGTTTTAATTTGCGAATTGGTGGTACCAAATTTTTTTTGAAACTATCAGAAAACACACACACACACACACACACACACACACACACACACACACACACACACACACACACACACACACACACACACACACACACACACACACACACACACACACACACACACAAAAGCATGTAGTATTACTTTATTTGTAATGTAGCATGCTGATAAAATAAAGGTATTTAAAAAAAACACACACACATGTGTAGTATTGATAAAGAAAACAACATACTTCAAGAAAAATTATAGTAAATTATTACCTTATATTCGGTCCGCCGTGTGACTTCTCAATTTGGTTTACGTCAAAAGTTAAACGTTACGCGTTTCAAGGCATATGCCTCATCATCAGACGTTAAAATTTAAGAAAAAGTTTATATAATTAAACATATCCTACATGTCAGCAAATATTCGCAATAATAATTTAATTTTTATTATGAAACGTCAAGGAAACTGTAAATTCTACTTTTTAACTATTCAACTATTACAAACAACCACACAAAATTGGAATACGGTGCTCACAGAAAGCCTAAGCAGACGTCATTAGTTATTCCTAAATATTCAATGCCTCCTCCACCATCCGTACAGCAACTGCGTGTAAGTCAGTTTTTTTTTTATAGAAATTACAAAATTCTTTTAAATGAAGTAGAAATCAAAAATAAAAAAGTTACATATTATATTACGATAGACCATGGATATAATACAAAATGTATTTACAAAACAAATATCAAAATTATCCAAAAACATAAAAAGCATAGGGTAACCATAAAACAGATATTAATAGGATTAAATCTGAAAGAGCTACTACAGATCAAAATATAAATGGTGTATATACAGTATAATAATCTTACTATAATTAATTTTATATACGACTAACTAAGAAACATTTTAAAAGATAGATTTATTTAACGCAGGACCGTAACTTATTTACGTAATAATAACTAATTCAACACGATAGCCGAATGTTATAATCTTAGCTATAATGTTAGTTATAATGTTATAATTCAACACTATATAATCTCAGCTATATAATCACAAAATATTAGTTTTAAAATCATACACACGTACACATAAGTAAAACCTTTTATAGCATACATATTAAACAGTGTAAGGTATACCTTGCAGTTTGTTTTAGTTAGGTTACTAATTTTAAATTATAATATTATTTCTATGTTTTGCTATAATACTTTGTTTCTTCTGTATACGGAAACCCATAACAAGAAGCATTAGTGAAGAATGGAATAAAAGTTATAAATCATAGGATGCAACAGTTTAAAGAAGAACGATGAAAACGTAAAGAGATAATAAATGACGTCAGAATATCCAATACATCGAAACGTAAGGTAAAGAAAGTTTAAGATGACCTATTAATAGCGTAATGAGAGTACGAATAATGAGAAGAAGAAACCTAATCTGTTTTGAATAGAAGAAGGAGAATTAATTAGAAGAAGAAGAAAAGAACGAAGAAAAAGAAGGGAATATGAAAAAAGAAGAAAAATAGAAGAAGGAGAAGGAAGAAACAAAGAAGAAGAAAAATAAGATAATTAATGTTTTTAAAATCGCCAGCTAATTTCCTTTTATTACATATTATAGATCTACTGCAACGTAAAATCATATGTACACTGGAGGTCTGTTTACTTCCATTATAAAGTACTCGACAATGAGTGTCTGTAAATTAACAGATTACAGATCACTGTCTCAGGGCAATTGTCGCTTGTTAACAGTGATCACTCTCTCGTATCATGAGCACCTATTCATATTTACGCGAGGGAAGCTGTTGAGCATATTGTGTGCTTAATAATCTGTCGCACATTGAATAATGAATTCTGCGTAATTGCCATGATGCTGTTTGTTGTATGTGCGCGCGCACGTCAGCGCGTCTCGGTCTGGACACAGAAGTCCCTGTCATTCCCGTATAAATTACTAAGCAAACACAAGGGGTTGTTCACACACATCAAATATATCGATCATATAACAAGAGACAACGGACATAGCGAATAGCATTAGTTATTTGATAAACTAACTTACAGGAGAGAAATACAATAATTATTTTCTTCAAGAAAAGATTTGTGAATCTTTCATCAAAAAATTATGAAATAGACGTATGTAACGAACGAATCATCGTGGCAGATCAGTGAATTTGTATATTTGTGCTGCATCATTAAAAACGAATATTAAAAAGTATAAGGAAATTTTATATTTATATTTGTTTGGTTTATAAGACCATGGCAGCTTCTATGCTACTATGTAGCTGCGGAAATTGTACACTATCAAATAGTGGTGGCTAGCAAGTGTTGCGCAACACCTAACTTTTCAAGAGAAGTAAAGAACTAATGTAATTACAAAATCGATAATTTACAAACATACAAACCAAGCTGTAATTATTATCGTGTAAATAAAACACAAACAATATCAGCAAATGTATGGCTACATTGGCTGCTAATTCAAGTTTCCCGCTCAGGCATAGGCATTGCTCACGGAACTGTAACAGTCACATTAACATAGCACTTTGTAATGTAAGAATTGTTCCTTTCAATTGCCCCATTGCCAGCGTAATAGGCGCATGGGCGTTGCAGTCCAACAGCAACGACCAGCTTGGGTAGTTTTCCTTTCTGTCGCTCGCGCGCTGTATTCAACATTCGCGGGACAAGCTGTTTATTTAAAACTGTCACACGGTCGCATGTACAGGTTCTTTTAGTTTGTACGTTTAACGTTACGTAATATTTATTAATTTTTTGTATGGCAATTATTTGTTTATTAATGACTATATGTTTACTGCTAACATTAGATTATGTTTATGAATAGGTTTTCATTTGTTGTATTTGCTTTTTAAAAATCAATCGTGTCTCTAATTTGATCGTGACTCCCTTTAATGGACCTTTCGTTTGAAAAAGTCAAATTAAAAAAAAAAATAGTAGACCACAACCTGTTACAAATACTGTTCAAAATGTAACCGCGACTAAAACGTAGTAGTTTATAAGGGCGTTCAAAACTGAATGTATGGTAGTGCAGGTTACAAAAAAAAATACTCTATCTTGTTTTCTGTGAAATTGTTTGAGGTGAAGAACTCCTCGGTCTACGAACATCCATTTTCATATTACGTTCATATTTCAAAGCTGCCATTGGTAATGGTTATTTGGCACGAGGTCCAATGTTGACACCATCTCCTCTTATTGTCTTTAATCTTCTTGTGCAAAGATTCGATTTTTATTTCTTGTCTATTATCTTTATTCCTCTTCTTACATCTCTGTGTGCTTCCGTAATATTTAATTTCAGCCATCTGGATGTTCTTTTCTTATTTTTACCAAGGGTCCATGTTTGAGTAGCATACAGGAACACAGGTGTCCATTGATGCCGATGGGTGGATACTGTAAATATTATGAATTATTGAGCAGCAGAATAACAGTTGCAAATCCAGCGAAATCCATCTCTGATAGTAAGTGTAATGGGGAGTTTCCGGCCCCCTAAAACTGGGCCCCTCGGCTAAGAGTAGAGGGAAAATGCTGGTCCTGACCCACAAAGGAATGCCGCCTTTCTTAAAAAACATAAAAAACGCTAAAAAACAAGATCAAAGAGATGCCGCCGTTCCCGCGGTCCAAGATTTTTTCCCACGCTCTCCCCACCACCGCTGGACCACAGTATCCGCGAATTTCCGCGAATATAATTTTTTATATGCAGCCTTTCGCGAGCCTAGATCACTTTCACTTTCTAATTTCCGCGAATATAATTTTTTATATGCAGCCTTTCGCGAGCCTAGATCACTTTCACTTTCTACTGGACCACAGCATCCGCGACTTTTTCGCTGATCTGTGTCAAGATCCGCGACTTTTTCGCGTATCTGGACCACAGCATCCGCGAATATAATTTTTTATTTTTTTATATGCCGCCTTTCGCGAGCTTAGATCACTTTCACTTTCTATCACTTGATGCATTATAGTGTATATATTAAATATATGATCAGGGTTACCAACCTTGCATGAGTTCAAATTTGTTATAATGTATATTAAATCTATATGATCAGGTTTACCAACCTATGGTGGGGGGTTCCGACTTGATGCATTATAGTGTATATACTAAATATATGATCAGGGTTACCAACCTTGCATGAGTTCAAATTTGTTGTGTGTTATAATGTATATTAAATCTATATGATCAGGTTTACCAACCTATGTATGGGTTCAAACTTGATATGTGTGTGTATTATAGTGTATATTAAAATATATGATCAGGGTTACCAATCCTGCATTATTGTGCGTATAGAACAGATCTGCCAACATTTTTCTTCTGTGGGAAATTCAAACTATATTATAGTAAATTGTTGACGACTTCGATATCAACTCATTCTCCCCTCCTCTCTCTTTGTCTCTAGACACAGTTGTCGATCACGATATAAACTCTCTCTTTATGTCATCAGTTTTACATAAGCGTCGTGCTACTTATGGATTATTGTAAGTAGCGATACTAAAATGTAATCACCAGGAAATATATATTTATCACCTACCTCGTTGCGTCCTACTTATAATTTTTTTTTTTTTGACACATGACAGTCATTGACCGCGATTTAGAAATTAATATACTACCAAGTCTGTGTGTGTGTGTGGTAAAGTGTTACGCATAAAAAAAAATCTCCTTGAAATAAGGTATTTTCAAAAGTTTTGTGTACACATACACACATTGTATATGTCTCTCTCTCTCTCTCGCTGCAAACGTTGACAAGAATTCCCTTATTCAAACGATTTGTATGTGTGTACACGAACTTAAATATAGTTTACAGACGATTGTAATTTTAAAAATTCATTTTTGCATTAAATATATATATCGTAAACAATGAAATAATATTTCGTCATTGTAAGATTTTAATAAAACAATTATCAGTTTAAATAATAATTTTCATGATTGTAAGATACAACCTACAAATTATTAAAATGTCTCTCTCACACACATTTCTGATTACTATACAAATAATTGCATGCATATTTGGAGTACGTTGACAGAATTGATCGGTTCAACGAAACAAGTCTATGCACACACACACACACACACACACACACACACACACACACACACACACACACACACACACACACACACACACACACACACACACACACACACACACACACACACACACACACACACACAACGATACTGAATTAGATATAGTTATTATTCGCTAACTTAAACCAGAGGTCATTAACCTTGTGTACGACGTCCTACTTTCTAATTTGACACCTGTCAGTCATTAGCAGCGTTGACAGTAATTAGGATTAATTATGGATTATAAAGTATTTACTCTAAAAACGGACAACTCTACTTTCTAATTTGACACCTGTCATGCATTAGCACCGCTGACAGTAATTACTCTAAAAACGGACACACATACCAGCTTTCCCCACTACAGTGTACAATATATATACGCAAAGTAAATTAGCGATAATTTCTCATTTGTCTGCCAGCGCATGCTGATACTGTACGTCTTACGTGTCTTCACATCGTCTTTGGTAAGTGTACAGTTTTTATTTAAACGTAAAAATTATCAAGTGTATTATTTATTGAATTTAATACATGTGTGTGTGTGTGTATGATCAAATTATTATGTCTGCTACAATTTTCTGAAATATATTCTTAATGTATTTTTATATTAATTTTATTGTATGTACCGATTTTATTTAAACGTAAAAATTATTTGCATTATCAAGCACATTATTTATTGAATTTAATACATGTGTGTGTGTGTGTGTGTATGATCAAATTATTATGTCTGGTACAATTGTCTGAAATATATTCTTACCGTACTTGTTTTTTTTTTTATAGTGGCAATTTCGCATTTGACTGCCTGCGTGAAAGCTATCACTGCATTTTTTTAAATAGTTGAAAGACTGTTGTAGTATACACACACAACTTTCATCATTAAGGGTGTATAGACAACACACATACTAGTTGGTGAGTGTACAGATTTATTTAAACGTAAAAACATTATCAAGCGCATTATTTATTGAATTTAATACATGTGTGTGTGTGTGTGTGTGTGTATGATCAAATTATTATTAGGTCTGTTACAATTCTCTGAAATATTGCTTTAAACAAACATTTTTTAATGTAACAAATTTAGAAAGCAGGTCACAGCGAATGATGACATTTATATCTCTCTAATTCTGTTGTGGACATGCATAGCTGTAAGCGGTGACCATTTCCTTATGAAAGTGGAATGTAGACTTTCCTAAATTATTTGCATTAAAACATCATCAAGCGCATTATTATTTATTGAATTTAATACATGTGTGTGTATGTGTGTATGTGTGCGCGTATGTGTATGATCAAATTATTATGCGTATACATTATGGAGTGGGTTATACAAATAATAATAATAAAGTGTGTGTAATATATACATTTATTAAAATACATTTATTAAAATACATACACACAGCTCCAAGATTATATTAAACAGTTTTTACAATTAAAAATACATACACAGCTCCAAGATTATATTGTTACAAGTATGAAAATATATCTAAACTAGTTTTACAATTAAAAATACATACACACACACAGCTCCAATATTATAATGTTACAAATATATATATTTAAAACTAGTATTTACAAAATATGTATAAAATAAGACTTAAACACGTCTATGTACTGTGTTGGACAATGGTGTATATTCTACAAGCGAATCATGTAGTATCATACAGTAGGCAGTCGTCTGTGTAGGAAAATTCATTGACGATTCAAATTCTAAACGTACATCAACCGCTGAAGACTTAAGCGCATCGTCTTTCCTGCTACAATCGAATACAAACAGCGGGGCTTTTGATTTGAATAATTCCGGTGTCAGTACTGGGCTGCCGTCTAAACGGTGGTAATACGAACTTTGAAAACTGGCGTACATATTGTACAATAATGCAAAACGGTCTTTCCCAATATCCAAGTTTAAATTATCGTAAGGATAATACTTGTCGTTTAGAAACAGTCTCGCATTGATCACGTTACAGTGATCAAATTCATCGGCGCGTGCTGTCAGTACATTCTTTCTTGCTGTCTGAAACGCTAACACAACAAAGCGTGGTTTTTCTAGCTGACTCGAGGTCTTGACAATCCAATTCTGCCTTTTAGTCTGTGGTAAGGCAGGATACTCGTGCAACTCCCAGGTCCTAAAAGGCATAGTTATCGGGTGGTCTTTCTCTATGAGTCGTAACAGTGGTAATCTGTACACATTAGCTACATGTACATAAGGCATTTTCCAGTAAACTTTATCTAGTTCAAGAACACAATTAGCAGTAGTTTGTCCGCTTACTAAAACCATAGCATTTATGTCGGTAGATGTGCGTAGGAGTATAAGTTCTTGTTTCACGTTCAGCACGATGCGTGTATAGTCTTCTGCGAATCCCATTAGCATTTTCAGTGGTATACAAAAGTTGAATTCGCCGTCATCATTCACTTTTAATATGTTCGTGGTCGGCGCCACCCAACCTGCGTTTTCCATTGCGTTACGTGTGTTGTTGTTGAGTGATAGAAAAGTTTTAATAGTTGACGTAACACCGACGTTTCTGGTATGGTCCACTACCACTCCAGCCAACTCGTAACGAATCTCTTCAAAGAGAAATGCTATAGCATTGTTCACCAGTTCCACATTCAGTGCAGTATCTGCAGCCACACTAGGGTTTTTAACCAACTTGCCTTCGATGTAGAGGAAACTTTCTGACGGCAGTGTAAAGACGTCCTGTTGTTGTATTGGCACACGTATTTCATCATTGTTTCCATATCTTGTTGTTGCGTACGGTGCATGTGAGTGAAATGAAAAGTGTGTGATACTGTCTTCAAAGAACGGTTGCTGCTCCACTGATAATATTCCACTCGCCATGTTACTTGTTTACAACAACAAAACCCAGTGAAATCAGAAAACGGCGGTTAACTGATGTTAATCGTTTCAGTTTCGAACGAGTACTGATGCGTTTCCTAACTGATCTTTCTTCTTCTTCTTTTTTTATTACTGACGACTGTGGTAGCAGCGGTGGCGAAGAAACAAAGTACAAGCCCATGTCTATAGTCGTTTTAGATGTAAACGCACAGTGATGACTTCTCCGCGAAAATCTATTACGTCACCGTCCTGATCGTGTAAAGATAATGTTATGTTGTCCAAACGACTCACATTCACAGGTAGGTATATGACGTTTGTAGGCGATTCAATTATTTTGAATCCTGGTTCGACTGACGGATAGAACGAGTGCAGTGTGTGCTCGGTTTTACCGTTCTTGTATGATCCTTGCGCTATATTACACCTTATCAGTATACTGTTCACTTTTATAATGTTAACTGTGGCGTCAGACGTGTGAGTTTTATTCGCTTCAAGCAGACGCTTTTCCTTGAAACCCAACATATCACCGATACCGTACACTGTTTGTTGAAAGTCAATATCCAGTGCACAAGTCAGTGTCACCGATTTCATAAGCACCTGTAGGTAAAGTTATCAAGTCCCACGTTGTTCCGTCTCGTAGTACTGGAAACACGTTGTTTTTTCCTTCAATCACGTTCGGTATACTGTTGTATGTAGTAAAGTCCAATAGACCTACATACCATTCGCCGTTTGTTCGTTCGAGAGGCGGGAAAAAGTCACATACAAGAGCAGCAGCATTCGTACCTGTTAAGGTGACCGACAGCGAAGACATCTTGTCGCTTACTGATCACTCGCGCGTTAAGAAGTCCAAACATAAATGCCCGCAGATGACTGTGTGTGGTGGTTGTTCACGTTCGTAATTGTAGTAAATGTCAGTGTCGGTTCCAAAATACTGTGTCAGCTCAAGAGGTGGCTGCATATTACCATACGCATCATAGTAGTAAACTTGTTTGTTTCGCTTCTTGTAGCAAACCCAGTGCGTACCAGGTCCTTCTGCACTGTCCAGATTAACAACTGCACTCTCATTCTTCCATGGTCGTGTGTGTGGCAAAGTGTTGCGCATAAAAACTCCTCTGAAATAAGGTATTTTCAAAAGTTTTGCGTACACATACAAATCACTGTCAGACAATGCACGCACTGGTATGCAAATTAGTTTTTTTGTCTGTAAGGACGTAGGTATAGACCTGAAGCTATTTTTTTATTGTTACGTTTATGCCTTGGGACTGTTTTGCGTTTGTGGGTTGTTTTGCGTTTGTTCGCAGATTGACGTTTAATTCCTGAACCCTTCTTCTTCTTGTTTTTTCTGCAACCACTACGCGAGCTCCCTCCACCCACTGCCGATTTCGCCATCATCGCTGCCGCTACGGCCGCCGCGTACGCTCTTTCGCTGATGCCTGAGTTCAAAGCTTTCACTCGATCCCACGCCTTACCGGCTAGCACACGATCCGCTACGCGTCTTCGTTCGTTGTCCTTGTACTTAGCGTAAGCGATATCGTGTTCGCGACAGGCTTCGTCCAACTCGTTGATTCCGCGCTCGCCACGTGCCAATCTCTCTTTGAGTTTTGTTCCAGGTCCACAGAATCGGTAGCCCGGTAGGTGTAATTCTACTGGTAATGCGTCCACCGCTCGATTAATCAAAGTAGGTACTGACGAAACGATAGCGGGCACAGTGTTTTTAAGTATTTTTCCAATTACACCACGCCCCATTCTTTTCTTACGAAGTACGTGCATTCTTGCAAACAGATCTCCAATCCTTGATTTCCGTTTCCGTATCGAGAACGTCTATTAAACGCCCCACCTCTTCAATATATTCAGACAGGACTGAACGCTGTGTCGTGCTGTCTTGATATTTATAGACAAACTTTATTAGATTGATTA
Organism: Magicicada septendecula; assembly: GCA_034769895.1. NCBI lineage: Eukaryota > Metazoa > Arthropoda > Insecta > Hemiptera > Cicadidae > Magicicada > Magicicada septendecula. The sequence continues at coordinate 500,188,370 of CM068368.1, forward strand.
TATGAGCGTGAAATACCTGAGTGACCTTGTACAATTCGGTCTTTATATGTAATTTTAATTCGTGCATTTGTCGTACAGTGACTGCGTCTTTGTCATTGACACCGTTCGCTATATTCGTAATTTTTCTTCCGGCAGCGTAGAAAGTATCGTTTTGCAAACTGATTGTGTGTGCGTGTAAAAATTCCAAATTCACTGCGTCTTTGAAGTCAACAGGCGCTTGCACACGTGTTAGTCGACAGTCATTAACGATTACGTTACCTGCACGATCTTTTTTCAAACTCTTCTCGTCTACGTATCGTTTTGTGGCTGCATCTCTTGATTTAAGCGGATCGTTTAGCCTTATTATTCGATGATCTTTTGCGTCTACGGTAGCGTTGTCGTTCTTGTACTGTAAGCACGTGTCCTTTACGTACTGTAAAGAAACAACATCGTGCAACTCTTCAGGATCACCCAAGTTGCATATCTTTTTGTTTTTCACATCAAAGTGACCGTCGTTAGTCACTCCTAAACCGATATCCTCACGCAGACTTCGATGAGTTTCTTTTCGCACTCTTACAGCGCTGTCGTGTCTACCGAACTTGTCTACACTCATATTTATGAAGAAGAACTGATGGTTATAGAACGGTGCGTCTGCTTTTATATGATAATGCCGGTTTCACGTAATTCTTCCAACATCGAAACGATTTCATTCCTATGACCAGTATGGCCGCTATTTTGAGACGCCATTAACAGTCTCAATCTATTAACCAACTCGTTAGGATCATCCCAATGCACGTAATCGATTGCAGTGTTCGGTTTCATCTCCATATAGCCACTCCCTGTACGTTTTCGTGCAAACAATTTAGATATTACTAGTCGGTACTTGACGCCACTGTTACTGTTTATTTGCGTATTGTGTTTATATTTTTGTTTGTGTCCGTTGGTTGCTAGTAGTATAGACTTATATTTCCTCATATCGTCCTTATTGTATTTTTTCGGTAGTTTCATAAACAAAAGTTCATACAGACCAGGTGTACCCTCGTAAATTTTTCCTTTGACATGAAAGTTGTCGTTATAATCGATTTTTACATTTGAATCACCTATCATAAATTTACCACCTTCGTATCGAACACCATACATGCGATCTATAATCCGTTTACAGTCCGCCGATTCACACAAACGCATATATTTGTTTGCTAATGAATCCTTGCTGAAATGTGAAGCGTTAGGGTTCCAGGCGTCCTCTTCACTGAAATGAGAAGCGTTATGACTTTGCATACCACTTTCGTTTTCTGTTATTACGTGTTGTGTAGGCTCTTCTTGTTTTATCTGCTGCTTCTCCTCCTCCTCCTCCTCCTCCTCCTCCATCATGTCACCACTTAACTTTCGTGAAATAACTTCTAACGGTTCCAGAATCGGTCTGTAATTTTTTCTAAACGCCTCGTCGCTTTCTCTGATACCGTGTTGTAATGCATGATATTTTTTCCTTATGTTGTCGCTTATCGTGTCTATATCATACGCTAGTCGTTCCTCCTTATTCATTGCCATCGTGTGTTAGCAAGAGGACTGATTACATTACTACAGTGCAACCACTTTTATACTTCGTCGGAAACAATTATGAATCGATCAAAGCCAATTCTATATCTACCTTCATTTATTGGCGAGTCTTTGTCTATGACTAGAAATCCATAACGATCCTTCCACGCTTCCATGCAGACGTCTTTGAAAGCATCATATTTCATATCTATATTAACGTGTCATTGTATGCATGTCGTAAATTTAGATCGTCTTGTTTGAACAATATCAACAAGTTAGCGTTGTCACGTACCAATTGTTTCGGTATCTGGCTATATGTCTGGCATAGATAGAATGTGTCCACACCGCTATGTCTCCCCATAGCAAAATACTTTCGAATATTGTTTTGTCTTTCACACGATACATCATCGAATACGATAACAGAGTCGAGACCAGTGATTTCACTCGGTAGCGGGACTTCTTCGTTCTCGCTGTATGCATGATAACCTAAACCTTCATCAGCGAGTGATTTCATCACTGTTTCTAGCATTCTGTATTTTGGTTGAAATAATGATTTTGAAAACACGTATACGTTGCGGAAACGTAGTCCGTTGGCATCAAACAGTAGGTTGAATAGCACATTTGATTTCCCGCAGGAACTTGGGCCTGTAACGATACAGCGAATACTGTTCGGTAATAGCGGGCCATGTTTACGCTTAGCACTACCTTCGTCACCAGCCAAAAAGTCCATATCCTTTATTGGTAATTTGTTTGCTTGCTGTACAATCTTCATCTTTGTGAATACCGAAAGCATACTGTTTTCAGCACGTGCTGTCACCTTTTTTATATTAGATCTTTCTTATGTATCCACGCATCGTGTTTACCATCGAAACCGAGCCAACGAACACGCACTCTGTCACCTTTGCGTTGTAACACCTTTTCCAGTAGGTATACGTCGCCGACTTTGGACTTACTAATCTCGTGCTCGTAAAAACCACCTTTCAACACTTTGTTTAGATGATCTTTTAGCAGATAAGTGACGGGGATAGTAGTGGATTGTACTTTATCCACAGTGAATATTTCGTTAGTCCAATTTGGCGTATAACCTTTGACGAACGTCATTTTGTGCTTACTTATACGAACACGGTCACCAACTTTAAATTTGGGTGGTTTCGTTGGACTGATTTTAGGCGCTGTGTTCTTCCTTATTCGTTCCAACACTATTTGTTCGTTGGCGTCATTCACTTCACTAGGTTTCATACCAATGGTTCTGTGTGTGGTATTGTTGTACGATTTCAGTAATATAGGTAGTAGATCCAACCAGCGGTAGTGTCCTTGTTCGCTGAAAGCTCGATACATGTGTGTCTTCAGTGTGCGATTAAAACGTTCCACTATGGAAGCTTTTTTCTCACTATAGGTTGAGTAATGTTTCACATTATACTTTTTTAGCAACGCTTGTACTGTGCTGTTGTAATACACCTTCCCGTTGTCCGTCTGTAAATATTTCATTCGATTAGCAGTTAGTATAGGCTCTAGTGCATGCTTTACTTCTTTTCCTGTCTTTGTTTTCAATGGTACAGCGTACGCGTACTTGCTAAACGCATTGATCACTGTCATCATGTACTTGTACCCTTTGTTCACTCGAGTGTATGGTATCATCTCCACAAGATCCGCTTGGTACAAGTCGTGTAGACCCTTCAATTCAACCGCGCGCCTAACGAAATTCCTTCTCGCTGCTCTGTGTAGCTCTAGAGCTATAGTCTTGCGTGCGTTGTTCATGGTTTAAGATACACTAACATAATACCGGCGTTAAAAATACTATATATATCTATAACAGTTTCTTTGTTTTTCAGTATTCACTCTCACGTCTGAATATCACCATGGCTGACCTTCAACAGAATCCAGAACATCAGCAGGAACAGGGACATCCTCAACAAGGTAAAAATTTACCAATTGTCTCTCTCTCTCTCTCTATAATTATGTAGCAAACCAAATTTGTTTGATATGAATTAACTCAGTCTAACATGTATACGATAGTCTCTTGACGTTGTTTAGAAATTGATATGGCGGAGAAAATTTTTTATGTTCTTACATAGGTTTGTCACCTTCTCCCCAATGTATTGTCTCTTGACATCGTTTAGAAATTGACATGACGGAGAAAATTTTTCATGTTCCACCATAGGTATGTCACCTTCTCTCCAATGAACTAATTCAATTCCACAACAAAAGCATTTAACTCTATCGTCTATGAATGACATACTATGTCCACAAACATCATAATTTAGCGGATAGTAGTAAAACCCGGCAAACGCTAACTCGTCGGGGCTGACAAACGTCACTTCCCAATACTTGAACGATTTTCTTCTTTCACTTTCAATGCTAAAATCAGGAGTAGCTGCCATCTTCACAGTTTGCAATAAACTAACGTATTACTAACATGTACTATCTATTTATTTACCACAAACATGAATTTGTGTGTGTTATTCATCATTCCTATTAGCTAATACATGTGTTTCTGTTGTTTCAGATATGACACGATTTTATATCGTGCGAAACAGTAGTATCAGAGGATCCCTCATAACGTTTAATTATCTGCCTGTGTACACGGACACAGAAGAAGATCAAGATATAATACCGATAATGACCGAGGTGCGACCTTTATTGTGCAAGGATATTCTGGCAGAACAAGCACGTTTACGCAGTATCAAATGGCATATTGCGTGCAGGATACGTTTCACTAAAACTGTGTTAGATGGTGACAGCGGCGAAGAAAAAGAGGTAACCAAAGACGCCGTCTTCCACGGACGTTGTCGTACGTTGCTCACGGACGACAACGACGAGTTGAACTGTCTACTCGATGAATCCTACGATAAAATCATGAATAGCATATCCAATTTTACCCGTGACGGGAGCGGATGGTCGGTGGATGCTGTACTGAAGCTGGAACTAGTTGTTGGACGGTACCGGCCTCTAGCAGCGTCCTCCTACCTTCCAACCCCGCGAAAACTTGCACTCACCAAGGCAGTAGTCAACATCAATAACTCCTAAGATGAAATGTGTTTTGTATGGTCCGTACTAGCTCACATACACCCTCAACAAACGCATAAAGACCGTGTTTCAAAATACCTCTTATTCAAAAACACAATAAATATGTCCGGTATCGAGTACCCTGTTTCTATAAACTCACTTTCTAAATTTGAAACACAAAATCCCAATATTTCTATAAACGTTTTCGGCTATGATATAGAAGACAATATCAGAAACGAATCAAAAAATGAGGTTTATCCGTTAAGAATTACCCCCAATAAGGACAGATTACATCATGTTAATCTTTTACTTCTGTCCGATACAAATAGCCGAAAACACTACTGTCTTATTAGTAGCATTAATAAATTGTTATTTTCCCTAACAAAAGTCAATCGTAAATCATTTTACTGCGACTACTGCCTGCATCGTTTCTCCACAGAACATGGTCTGTCCGATCATCTCCCCTACTGCACACCTCACGGCGAGCAGAAAACCAAAATGCCTACAGAGGAGGAGAAGTTTATGTCATTTAAAAATTACGCGCACTGTCTTAAAGTACCCTTTACCGTCTACGCCGACTTCGAGTCCCTCATCACTCCGCTTCAATCGTGTTCACCTGGTAACAACGTCCCGACGACAGTGCACGTGTTAGGTGAATTCTACTCAGTTGATAGCAACGGTGCCCGTCAGAAAATAACTTCTCCTCCTGTATCGTCCACATCATACGAAGCGATGCATATTCCGTCAGGTTTCTCCTATGCTATCGTCGATCATACGCACAGACTCTGGAGAGAGGCTAAAGTTTATCGAGGTGAAAACGTCGTAGACACTTTCTTCTCGTGGTTGATGAAAGACGCCGAGGATATGATGAAGGTAGTACGACATAACGTACAAATAATTATGTCCGATGATGACAATGTTGCGTTCACTAACGCCACCGTTTGTCATTTGTGTGAGCGCCCTTTGACAGACGATGACAAGGTACGCAATCATTGTCATCTTACGGGGAAATTCTTGGGAGCAGCCCACAATAGCTGTAATCTAAGCTACAAGATGCCTCGTCATATCCCCGTCTTCTTTCACAACCTTCGTGGCTACGACTGTCACCATTTAATGCAGGGTTTAGGAAAATATAAGGACCAACACGTATCCTGCATTGCAACATCCAGTGAGCGTTACGTGTCGTTCTCCCTGGGTCCCTTGCGTTTCGTAGACTCCTTTCAATTTCTTAATCGCTCTCTGGACACACTCGTTACCAATCTGTCCACGTCCGGGAGCCAATTTCCTTTGCTCAGAGAGGAAATGCTTAGACGGGGTTTCGACGAACAGACCAATCTGCTCGTACGCAAGGGGGTATACCCTTACGACTTCGTTGACAGCATTGATCGGTTCAACGAAACAAGTCTACCCGCTCGTGAACACTTTGATAACCGGTTGTTGGAATCGTCTATTTCGAACGCAGATTACGAGCACGCACAAAACGTGTGGAGTGCATTCAATCTGCGTACGTTTGGAGATTACCACGATTTGTATTTGTTGACAGACGTAATGCTGCTGGCCGATGTCTTTGAAAGTTTCCGAGACATGGCCTTACGCGATTACTGCTTGGACCCGAATCATTTTTACTCGCTTCCCGGACTCGCTTGGAACGCGATGCTAAAAATGACAGGGGTCGAATTAGAGCTGTTAACAGAGATAAATCTACATCTGTTCGTCGAGTCTGGGATTCGCGGAGGCTGCGCGATGATATCCAACCGTCATGCAGTCGCTAACAATCCTTTGATTCCAGATCAGTACGATGTATCGAAACCGACCTCCTTCATTCTGTATACAGACTGTAATAATTTATACGGTGCAGCCATGTCGCAACCACTCCCTTACGCAGACTTCCGATGGCTCGATCGTAACGAAATCGAGTCCTTGGACGTACGTAATGTGAGTGATGATTCCGACATCGGGTACATCCTCGAAGTCGACCTACACTATCCTGATACCTTACACGACCTGCATTCCGACTACCCGCTTGCACCTGTGCGCCAGCGCATAACGCCCGATATCCTTTCTCCCTTTTCCAAACGTTTACACGAGAGTATATACAGATCATCGTATAACGAATCAGGGTCATCCGTAGAGAAGTTGTTAACAACTTTGGAGGACAAACAAAATTACGTTCTCCATTATCGAAATTTGAAATTGTATTTAAGTCTTGGCTTAGAGCTGAAAGCGACTCATAGGGTGTTGTGTTTTAAGCAAAGCGCTTGGTTGAAACCGTTTATCGATTTCAACACCCGCAAGAGGCAAGCAGCCGTCAACAGCTTTGAAAAAGACCTTTTCAAACTGATGAACAACGCCGTATACGGTAAGTCGCTGGAGAACGTACGGAAACATATAGACTTTGAACTAGTCTCGAATGAACGACGGCTTCAAAAACTAGTTTCCACACCTAGGCTAAAACGTATGATTCGTTATACGAACGATCTGGTGGGGCTCTCACTCCGTAAAAAATCCATTGTTCTTTCCCGTCCCGTGTATGTCGGCTTCACGGTGCTTGACGTTAGCAAAACGATAATGTACGACTTTCATTATCGTTATGCTGTCGCCAAGTACGGCCGCAACGTTAAATTGTTAATGACAGATACAGACAGTCTGATGTATAGCATTCAAACATCCGACTTGTATGCAGACATGAAGAAGGACCTACACGTTTTTGACACATCGGATTACCCTACGTCTCATCCTTGTTATAGCCTTAAGAACAAAAAGGTTGTCGGACTGTTCAAGGATGAAACGTGTGGTCGTCCTATTAGAGAATTCGTGGGTCTCCGAGCGAAATGTTATTCGTTCCTTGTGGCCCACGAAGATCCTACCAAAGAGTGTCAAAAACGTGTATGTAAAGGTGTGCCTCGAGTTGCGATTAAGAGGAGTCTGCGACACGATATGTATCGCAAGTGTCTCACTGATCATTGTCAGTTTTCTACCAGTGCGCTTTGTTTACGTAGCGATCATCATACGCTGTACACGATGCGTGTAAATAAGCAAGCGTTGTCACCGTATGATGATAAGCGCTATATATTAGACAATGGTCATGATACGCTTGCATACGGTCATTATCGAATACGACAACGCATCAACATGGAGAACGACGACGACGACACCTCCCCACCTGCTAAAAAAAAAATTCGTCTCCATGTATAGTAACCCCCCTCAACACTTGTTTCTTTCGTCAGTTGACGTCTCTCGGTGCTTCAGTCCAGACGTCTGTAAACGTAAGTTCACATATTAATATCGCAACGATATTTGTATGTTTAAACATAATATATATATAGAGTTTGTAATGTGTGGTTTCTTTGTCTTACAGTATTATGGATAACACTGCGGTTATAATTGACTTCCAGTGCTTTTTCGACGACAACGGAAAATATATTGTGAAGGAACTGTCAATCATGGACGTTCTGAGATTTGCTGGTAGACATTGGATTTTGACTCCACCTGCTACATCCGTTACGAATCCCAAATACGTTAGGACAAACCACTGGTTAACGTCAAATTATCATAGACTTAGATGGAGCGAAGGAGAGACACCATACGACAATCTTGTTTCATTGTTAACATCACATACACGTATATATAAATATGTGTTTGTGAAGGGTTTTGAGAAAAAACGTTTTTTGCAATCAAAGATAATACACAATAATATCATCAATCTCGATGACTTTGGTTGTCCTAAAAACATACCGTATATATTTCATGGAACAGAATGTCTTAGACATTTCAATTCTTCTGACCGTTGTGCCAACTATAAGGTGTATGCTATTCGGGAATGGATGATTCATGATTTTTGCTTTAAACAAACATTTTTAATGTAACAAATTTAGAAAGTAGGTCACAGCGAATGATGACATTTATATCTCTCTCATTCTGTTGTGGACATGTACATACATGCATAGCTGTAAGCAGTGACTATTTTCTTATGAAAATGGACTTTCCTAATGACATTGTTATATTTTTGGTGTCTCTAATTTCGTCTGTGGGACATGTTCATACATGCAAATGAAAGTGGGACACCGACGTTACCACCACCACTATCACATTGTACTGTCCTTTTGTGTCGAATATTCTGTCATTGTTTGGTTCTCTCTCGCTTGATACAGACGTGTTCACTAGTCTCTTCTAATAATGTCGTTTCTTGTAAAGTTTAATGCTGTAAGTGCTATCGAGTACAAACAATGTTCAGAATTGACAGTGAATAAAAAATATCCCATCATGGTCTTAACAAATGTGGACACAAAATATGGGAACTCTGTGCTTGCTACGTTGGAGGATGGTGACCGCCAGTATCGTGTCTATCTTCCCAAGAGGTATGCAGGTGTCTTCACGAATGAGGAGCTCAGACATATCAAACCTAAAGAACTACATTTAGTGTATCGAGGGACGAGAAATCAAACAACACAAGTAGAGATCGAGTCCTAACGTCGTAAGTAGCAATCGTGTTAACAAGCAATTTATTGATGTGTGTGTGTGTGTAGTTTCAACTCACTGTACTTAACACTTTAATAATTGAATTTGTATGTACATGATAAATGTATCATTGATTCTACAAGTTTCGTTGAATAATAGTTGGTTCGATTAGAAATTATTTGAAAGTACATTAACTTATGCGATAAATGTATCATTGATTCTAAGCAGTATTTACAAATTTCCAGTGAATAATATTTGGTTTGGTTTGATTAGAAATTATTTGAAAGTACATTAACTTATGAAAAATGACATATACTTGAAAAAGTTTACTTACTTAACGCATTTGATTCTTTCCACTAACTGTGTGTGTGTGTGCATGTGATAATTGAATATTATCGTATCAGTGATTCTAATATCGACTGTATTGTTATGTTACAGATAAACTTCCTTGTGAACTGTATCTACAGCCGTGAAATTATTATTTAAAAATCTTACAATGTCAAAAATTATTATTAATATTGTATTTATTTTATATAACAATGTTTGTTTGTGATATATGTATATTTAATCAATGTAAAATGTATTTTGAATAATTGTATTATAACGGTTTGTAAACTATATTTTAAGTTTGTGCACAGTGCTGTAAATATATATTTAATCATTTAAAACAATATTATTATTAATATTTTATATATAACAATGTTTGTGATATATATATATTTAATCAATGTAAAATGTATTTTTTGAATAATTGTATTATAGCGGTTTGTAAACTATATTTTATGTTTGTGTACAGTGTTGTAAATATATATATTTAATTATTAAAACAAATTATGGTTTATTTTAATTTATTTCGTTATAAACCTCCGAATATGCATGCAATTATTTGTATAGTAATCAGAAATGTGTGTGAGAGAGACATTTTAATAATTTGTAGGTTGTATCTTACAATCATGAAAATTATTATTTAAACTGATAATTGTTTTATTAAAAATCTTACAATGACGAAATATTATTTCATTGTTTACGATATATATATTTAATGCAAAAATGAATTTTTAAAATTACAATCGTCTGTAAACTATATTTAAGTTCGTGTACACACATACAAATCGTTTGAATAAGGGAATTCTTGTCAACGTTTGCAGCGAGAGAGAGAGAGAGACATATACAATGTGTGTATGTGTACACAAAACTTTTGAAAATACCTTATTTCAAGGAGATTTTTTTTTATGCGTAACACTTTACCACACACACACAGACTTGGTAGTATATTAATTTCTAAATCGCGGTCAATGTCTGTCATGTGTCAAAAAAAAAAAATTATAAGTAGGACGCAACGAGGTAGGTGATAAATATATATTTCCTGGTGATTACATTTTAGTATCGCTACTTACAATAATCCATAAGTAGCACGACGCTTATGTAAAACTGATGACATAAAGAGAGAGTTTATATCGTGATCGACAACTGTGTCTAGAGACAAAGAGAGAGGAGGGGAGAGAGAGTTGATATCGAAGTCGTCAACAATTTACTATAATATAGTTTGAATTTCCCACCGAAGAAAAATGTTGGCAGATCTGTTCTATACACACAATAATGCAGGATTGGTAACCCTGATCATATATTTTAATATACACTATAATACACACACATATCAAGTTTGAACCCATACATAGGTTGGTAAACCTGATCATATAGATTTAATATACATTATAACACACAACAAATTTGAACTCATGCAAGGTTGGTAACCCTGATCATATATTTAATATATACACTATAATGCATCAAGTCGGAACCCCCACCATAGGTTGGTAAACCTGATCATATAGATTTAATATACATTATAACACACAACAAATTTGAAGTCATGCAAGGTTGGTAACCCTGATCATATATTTAATATATACACTATAATGCATCAAGTGATAGAAAGTGAAAGTGATCTAAGCTCGCGAAAGGCGGCATATAAAAAATAAAAAATTATATTCGCGGATGCTGTGGTCCAGATACGCGAAAAAGTCGCGGATCTTGACACAGATCAGCGAAAAAGTCGCGGATGCTGTGGTCCAGTAGAAAGTGAAAGTGATCTAGGCTCGCGAAAGGCTGCATATAAAAAATTATATTCGCGGAAATTAGAAAGTGAAAGTGATCTAGGCTCGCGAAAGGCTGCATATAAAAAATTATATTCGCGGAAATTCGCGGATACTGTGGTCCAGCGGTGGTGGGGAGAGCGTGGGAAAAAATCTTGGACCGCGGGAACGGCGGCATCTCTTTGATCTTGTTTTTTAGCGTTTTTTATGTTTTTTAAGAAAGGCGGCATTCCTTTGTGGGTCAGGACCAGCATTTTCCCTCTACTGCTAAGGAATGGTAACCGCTACAGAAGTCTCCCTAGTCCTCCAGGTTGGGCCAGTCAGCCAGTAACCTGCTTAGGTAAAACCAGATAAATACAGAACTCATAAGAGCTAACGCTTTTTGGAACTGTTCGAATAGTCAGATAGTTTGTGTTGTACTGACCTGACAGTCGACAAGGCCCCTTTGCTGCAACACCCATTTTCCTATACCACTGTCCGCCACTGCTATCAAATCACAATAGGAGAAGAATAGAACAAAATTCGAATCTGAAGAGCAAATGGTAGAATAGGCCAGTGACAGAAAAAACGTGAAGGGTTGGACTAAGGCTGAACGTAATTACCTTAAGCAAGCAAATAAAGAAACATCTGTCACATATTACAGGTTAAAACACAAGTAAGTAAATTGGTAGAAAGTGGGTGAATCAAACATTTGTTGTTACACAACAACAAAACAGATACCAGCAACAGAAACGTTTTACCAACACACAAAACATTACACTGATCGAATGGTCGCTCGGCACTTAGTAGAATAATATATTAAATTTATTTAAAATATTTCAAAGCGATTAAAAAAGCTAGAAAACAAACGAAAAACATTACCAATAAGCATGTAGATTTCGCAATATCCCATTAATTCAATAGATAATATAAATCTTTTTTTTATTTGTACCTATTTACATATATTTTACACCATATTGTGACTTGTTATAGGCCCTACATAGTTTGGTTATTGTGAGTTGATTATTGTTAATTGGCTTGGACACAATAGCTTACTGTAAATTATTTATAATCATCTACTAACTATAATTTGGTTTGTTGCAAACTGTAAGAGAACAGTTCAACTAACCACGTTTACGTGGGGTTTCTCAATTGTCCCCTTTGTCATACGACACCTCCACTCCTCCCTCTCATAACATGCTACTGTTCCATACAGTCCATTCCCTGACTTCAAATCTAACTTCTGAAGCTGCCGTAACTACCCAAAAAATTTATCAGAACTAATAATAAACCCAAGTGTCTATTAAGTTTAAATATACGAAACATTACATTAACAAACAAATCAGTATTATATCAGAAACGTTAACAATGCAGAAATGCTGAATGACTTCTTCTTATTGTTATCTAATCAGCTTTTATCGTCTTTGTATTAAGTGCGTATTGTTCTAATAGGCACCGTGGGTAACCTCTTTCCTTCAATGTATTCTATAACTTTAAACTGTTAACAGTAACAAATGCATTAACAAAATCAATAAAGCCTGTTGAGTTTCTTTGTTAAATTATCGTCTCAAAGGTATGCATGCACCCACTTCACCAACGATTAATAGTTCTTCGTTTATTTCTTTGTCCAAACGTCCTTAGGCAACCCGCCATCTGGCATTCTATTCAGATAAGCAATCCATCTCTTTTTATGCTTTAACGTAAACATATAAAAATTGCTTTCGATCTTCATATCATGAAACCCATGTGCCCGTCGCCAACAAAGTATGCGCTATCACCTACACCATAGAATTTAACATTCTTCCTAACACCTCATTCTACCATAAGCCGCATCTAACAACGTAATTATCCTGTAATTCTAATTATCATAGTTATGACTACCTCTTCCCTTATATGTAGGATAAGTCAAGATTTTACGGTAATATTCTAGAAGCATGTTTTAAAAGTAAAAAAAAAAAAAAAAAAATTAAAGCCTATTAACATATGTCACACGGTTTATTACCAAGATACATTATTAGATAAAACCCATTCAAAGTGCATGTACTACATGGCCTCCAACTTTTATGAATGTAGCATTCAGCATTTGGACTATTGAAACTAGGAATACATTTTCGACCAGTTACTAAAGAGAATATTTACATTTACTGAATATCAACACGTTGTGGTACAAGTAACTCCACTTACAATTAGATTGGGTTGTGATTCATCCCCGATGGTGCCCCACAACACTTTTCTCGTGTTTTTTGTTTGTGATTTCCAGGGCTTTCGTTAATTTAATTGTAGTTAAATTATCCAAATCTTGTATGTCTACTGCCAGTAATAAAGTTAAGTAGTTTGTATATCTACAGTAGATTTATTTACAATAAATAATAACTGCAATAAGAAAATTTGATAGTATTAATCACCTTTAACTTCCCTTTAAGCATTAGGCCCATGGCCGTGGTACACTACAGCCAGAGGCAACCAATCTGCATTTAGACAATAACCAACAACACGGCGGGAAGCGGTGTTGTATCTCTTCTCTTTAGGTATCGCGTTGTTACCGGATAAAGCCAACCAGACAGCATGACGAATGTTAAAGCGACGTCGCCCAAAGTGAGCTAGTGAGCTCCCTATTACTGAGATACACCACCATTAGATAATATTCATAAAAATAATTCTTAAGTAATGTGGCGGATATTTTATCTAAAAGACATTTTTAAAGATTATAACAACTCTACTACTCCTACTACTACTACTACTACTACTACTACTACTACTACTACTACTACTACTACTACTACTACTACTACTACTACTACTACTACTGCTACTACTAGCAGAATACCAAATCATTGCTAGAAGTAATTGTTTATTTTGCGCATAGAGACGCAGAAGCACACATGCACACATGCACGGAGCTCGCACAAGCTGCAAACGAATCTGGTGGTTTAGTACATCGAATTTAATTTTAATTTTGTCCAATTACGGCAGTTTGTAAATTGTGGTAGTTTACAATATGAAATTGGTGTATATCTAATAGCCGAGTGGAATTTACTGGTTGTGATAATAACAGTGATTACAGACAAAGTAGAAGACGCGTTTAAATGGGATACAATTACTGCTGTAGCAGTAGTAATAGCTGGGAACACGGGTTTGGTTGTTTGGGCGGTGTCGACTTTGTGATTGTGTTTGTTAATTCTGATCAGCGAACTGAAGATAAATTGAGGGTTTCTCAGTTAATGGTTCTTCTTTAAATAAGTAGAATCAACTGTATTTAAACCTGTGTATTGAAACTCTCTGTAAACTCGGTTCATTTAAAGAAGAGCTCTGGTTTTAAGATTTAAATTTAAAATTTGAAATAAAGAAGGTTCATACATTTTATATTGTTTAAAATATAAATTTTTACAGGCGCAAAATGCTACATTTTCTGATTTTTTTAATAATTTTAAAATATTGTATGTCAGGAGTCAAGATTTACGACAGTTATCAGTTTTATAGAACTCTTGGGAATAAGCTAGTTGCCAGAAGATAAACTTTTTCTACTTACCATACATATCCAGAAGATTGATCGTCTTCCAGAAGAAATTTGTTTCGAGGAAAGGTAAGGGGGTATCATCATTGGTTTTGAGTTATGGAAACTTTTTCACAAATACTGGTGTAGAGAATGACTTGAAAAGAAAACGCTCAGAAAATTATTGGACAAAATGATGTAACCAAATATGCAGTTGGATAAACAAACGGGACATAAAGCAACTTATCAGAATCTTTGCTTTTTCTCTTATATTAAAAAGTAGACTGAAGTGGGTGTTCATGCTCTGAGAATGAAAGATAGCAAGATTGTGACATAGCTGTGCGAAATGTGCAAAGGCATATGAGGCGGACGGCAGCCTTTATTAAGGCATAAGGCTGATCACAAGCAGATAACCCCAAGTATCACCTATGTTTAAGACCGCATATCTGAATGGTATTAGTGGAACAAGCTAAGAGCAGTCACTTAGGTTGTTCCCACTAAAGCAGGTGAAGAAAAGAAGAAGAAAAAGAAGAAGAAGGAAAGAAGAGTAATCGAGAGCTGGATAACAGGAGTACTAGCACGACATGATGATTTTATAGAAAGAGTGAGGTGAAATTAAGTTTATGAAGGAAAATCGCTGTGTATATTAAGAGATGTATGATGTATAAATATGTTTCATTGTTTGATCAAAGAGGGATTGAAAGGTCAATGGGGATATATAAATTTCAGTGTAGATATAATTTGTAGGTATAAATAGGTATATATAATTTGGAAGTAATATATAATTTGGAGGTAATATATAATTTGTAGATCTAAAAAAAATCAATTACTGTAAACAAATTATTCGCTTTTATTTAACAATGAAAGCTTGAAAACGCGCTAGCATTTGTGTGTTTGTGAAAGCTTTTCAATTTGTGATGAAGCTGTATATCTGATTAAACAGAATCAACGAATGTAATTTTTATTGGACAACTCGACGGCAGCATATGCAAGTGTACAGAAACAAAATTCGCAAGCAGATTCAAGCATAAGAATTAAGTAGGGTAATTAAGAAGAGAAGGAATACATATGGAAATACATACGGAATTTTATATTGCTAGCATTGTTTTCTTTTTGCTAGCACTGTCATCCAAATGAAAGTAGCACTAGTGTACACAATACCAATGGGTGGTCTATGTAACTGAGTTATCATAATGGTACTGCGCTCGCACAAACATTTACAGTTTTCTACATTTAATAAAACCCAACGCATACTGGATTTTTATTATGAACAGACAGGAAGAGAAAGTATGGGGATTGATATACAGCGAGTTCTGCATCAACTTTTTACACTTCGGATTATGCTATTTTGAAATAAAATTTTATAAGCTTACATTCCTGTATACAAAAATGCTTCATGACCAATCAGTAAAATGTCGAACTGTAGCATGCCTGTTTACAATAATTTTATTGTTACATTATATGTCCACATTTATGCCTACACGATCTTACTATCACTTTTCTGATCTACCAAATGGTAGAAATTATAATCCACGATATTTTCATTTTGTAAATGCAATAATTTTTTCTAGTTTGGAGAGTGACTGCGAAGGGAGAAGGCAGTTGTTATTCCACTTCCGCCGAGAGAAAAGTACAATCTAGCTTTTAGAGGTCAGCATCACTTTGTAGAAGATACCAACTATCAAGCGACATCCTTTCCTATAATACCGCTCTACTTTTCCCTTTGGATTCGGTGTTAAACTGTAGGCGCTAATAGAGATTGTGAGCACAGCACGCGGTGTATGCAGAGATTGTGAGCACAGCACACGGTGTATGCAGAGATTGTGAGCACAGCACACGGTGTATGGAGAGATTGTGAGCACAGCACGCGGTGTATGCAGAGATTGTGAGCACAGCACGCAGTGTATGCAGAGATTGTGAGCACAGCACACGGTGTATGCAGAGATTGTGAGCACAGCACACGGTGTATGGAGAGACGTCGGTTACGGTTACCTCCACGGATAGATTCAAGTTTCGATATTGAGTTAATCACTTTCTCGTTACTTCTTTTAGTTCTACCATAGTCTATTCCACGCATCCCTGTCATTCTTGTGGTGATGTCCATGTTTATTACCCATTCGTTATTCCGAAAACATGCTTCGATTAAAAGCTTCAATTTTTAAATAGAAATGTAAAATTTTTACATTTATTTTTAGACCAAACTTTAAAATTTATTATTTAACCTCCATTTTCTCTACTTAATGTTTTTCTGTTTTATGTTCCGTGGCATTTTTTTAAATTTCATATTTTAAATTGGTATCTGTTTATTTTAATTTTATTTTCCCAATTTACCTAATCGCTTGTATATTGTCCAAAAAGTGATTCGTACAGCTTTAGTGATGCACTTCGGTGATACACACCGCAGTCCATTTAATATTAGAAATTTATTTTTAATTTTGTAATTCCTTTTAGATAAATTTTAGTTTTTCAATTTTCTGAGCAGAATTTGCAAAACCCTATTTCTCTAAGATATATTTGTACTTTTACTTTTCAAAGCATCGTTAAAGTTATAGTAGTTTGATCTGTGGTTTATGTGTTGTCAAGGAAAGTTTTAATTAACAAAGTTGTGTTAGTGGTTATAATTACAAACAGAATTATCACTGTTGCACACCACTATAGAAAAATTATTCCAATTAGCGCTTTCAAACTTCTCAGCTCATCGTCAGTTCTGAGAAGAGCTGAGAAGCTTGAAAGCGCTAATCGGAATAATTTTTCTATAGTGGTGTGCAACAGTGATAATTCTGTAAGGAAATTTGTGAATGGTTACTGTTCCAACAAGAGACCCTCGTAAAAGGAATACGTATGCACTGGAAGGTAGAAGACAGAGACATACAACCAAAACGAAATTAAAACTGAGATGACAGAAATGGCAAGTAAGAAATTTCCATGTATCTTTCGTATATATAAGTGTGTGTGTGTGTGTGTGTGTGTGTGCGTGCGTGCGTGCGTTCGAGAGGGAGAGAGAGATCTTGTGTATTTGCCTATAGTAGTTAGCTGTCACATTGAGCCCATCAATTAACTACCAATCCTCCATTAACCCTTTGTACCATGTTCCGTATTAACAAACGGGATTATACAGAGACGTTACCCCCGACACCGTCAAAACACTTGTTTCAGAGACGCCAAACAAACCCGTGTTCTCTCGCGCGGCCCCTGTATCTGTTTTCTCTATAATAATTATCTGCCATTAAACTACATCCACTACACTACAAAATTACTATTATTAAAGTTTATCGTATACATTAACTCCTTGCTGGACACACAGCGCACCAGTTTCATCTTGTAGAACGTTTCAAATTACAATACTGAATTAACTCAATAGCATTAACATAAACACTGGGGCTACGTGACCAGAAGGCGGTCGCCCCAATCGAATCCTAATAGCTACTCATTCATCAGAAAAAAAAAATTATTCGTTTGTTATTCGAACAAAAAATTAGTTTTTTTTAAACTTTGTTTGTAACAATAGTTTATGTACTAAAGTCCACTGACATAATACATAATGACTTCCATGTTGTATCTTTCTTATATTTAAGGACAAAATGTGTAGTTCTTGAAATGAGCGAGCCTCTTGTGCCAACCACGGAACAAAAGAGTTAAGGAATGTATTTGCAGCTCACATTCATCTTTCTTATATTTGCTCCTTTCTACTTACTACCTCTAATCCTGACGTTCCAGGACTAGATTATCTTTCAGTTAGTGTCTGCAGTTATTTGCTCACAGATGTAGCAGCACGAAGTTATTTAATCTGACTCATTTTTAAAAGGTTTTAATCATTTTAATGAGTTTTAGTTTGAAATAAGCGAATTGACTTGTCGGGGCTTAAGGAGGGCTGCAAACGAGAAAAGCGCACACCAAGGAACTCTTATAAACATTTTTAAAAGCAAATCACAAGTACTTTCTGAGGAGTTGTTTAATACGACTCATGGATACAGCTGACTCATGGCGCATGATTATTTAATCTGACTTACGGTTAAGCTTTTAATAATTTTAATTAATATTTTTCTGTCTTCTTAATGTTACTAATTAACTGACGACCTCCACGACTCAAAGTGTTATTTGTTTTGTAATTATGTAACTAACGGACTAATCATTTTTAAAGATTGTTTATGCAGATACCTGACAATTGTTATGCACCTTACAATAATTGTGTTAGTAAGTATTCATTCGCTGCTTCAGTAGGCGTTGTTATTAACTCCTGACTTTGTCCGTTGGTGTGATGGTCAGATCGCTGTCTTTTCATCCAATCATTTCTTGGATATAGAAGTTACACGTCTCTTCTGATATTTGTGTATTTACGAGTTTACAGTAACGGAGGAATAAAAACGCCAAGAATATTTTAAACGTAATACAATAAAATATAATTATTTGGAAAGGTAAAAATTATTAATCTTACAATAGAGTTAAAATCCAAAAAATAATTTGTTGAAATACAATAAATGGAAATATTTTAAATTAAACAATATATGAAAGGGTAGGCCTATACGTGTTTAAATAAAAATTAATAAACATCAGTGTAAGCATTAAATAGCAATTAAAGTAACAGAAATTAAAATCAAAAGTAGGAGAGTATTCCCACAATGTTATAACATATAATATTTAGTACTCTAAGAAAATACAAAAGTAAAAAATCAATATGTTTTCTAGATTGAGAAAAAAAATTTTATTTGAAAATGGTACTCGGTGCGGACCGCACCCCCTCACTCCCCTAGGTATGCCACTGATCCTATGCATCAGAGACCAACAACAAGTCAAAGAAAACGACAAACTATAGAAATGACTATATTACGGAGGGTCGGAAGGTACTAGGAAAGGCAAGGTACGATAGGTTGCTAAACAACAGTAAAAGAGAAACGTAACAGATATTAATTTTTGGATTGCAGAAAGAAGAAGGATATGGAGCGAACACATATCAAGAATGGATGATACAAGGCTAGTGTAAAAGGCAAGAGATAGCTAACCAAATTGGAAGACGAGCATTGGTCGGCCAAGGAAGAGGTGGAGTGACAGCATGTAGGACAGTTGTAGAACAGGACAGAGCCGTAACTAGGAAGTTGAAGAAGAAGAAGAGAAGAAGAAGTCTGTTTTTCAAAACACGCGGGCACGTACATTTTGAACAGCCGGTAAACAATGAATAAAACTGACAGGTAGGTTTGGAAATTGACTGGTGTTTACATGAAATATGAATCTTACAACGGACGAAAAATTTTAGTTCTACCGCTGACTACAGATGTTGCTCAGCGAACGTTTCAATTAGATACTGTACTTA
Organism: Magicicada septendecula; assembly: GCA_034769895.1. NCBI lineage: Eukaryota > Metazoa > Arthropoda > Insecta > Hemiptera > Cicadidae > Magicicada > Magicicada septendecula. The sequence continues at coordinate 500,208,225 of CM068368.1, forward strand.
GATACAAGACGCACAGTGTAATTAGGCAATGTGTTGTCATAAGTTTATTGTAAGTCGTTAATAGATATGTTAATGTAATTTGTGTTCATGTGTGTGTCTAACGAACGAACAAGTATTCTTCAATAACGTACAGATAACAGATAAGTTAAACCAGCAATACAATTAAGTAATGCAAAAATCTTAAACTTTTCTTCGGAACTTTATTCATAATTGCAGTATTGGCTCTCTAAACACCATTCAATGTGGCGTAGAAGAGTAAGAATAAACTGCCCATACCCCACCTGTTTTATCAAGTACGACGTCTAAATTCCTATGGTAATCGTATGCTCTCTCTTGCACTCAACATATATAAATTTAAACATTACATAATGTTATTTAAAAAATGAACAGGTGTAGTAATAATAATAATAAACGTGCCTAAGTTTACATATTTGCAAGTTACTTAAAATACGTATTTGTCTAGCAAAAGTCATAAGTCATAACTTTACTATCACTTTCAATACGGTACTATATTTTCGCTATATTGTTAGAATTATGGTGAAACTGTTTAAATTTAATTGAAAGAAAGTATGTACAAATTTTAAATATTATGTGTAGACAAAAAATCTCGTAATGAAGACGACGACAATGACAAAGGAAACGGAAGGGACTATGAATGGAAACTGAACGTTTTCTTACTGAGGGAGCTGAAGTTAATGTAGTAAGGTTAGTAGAAAACTAAATTTAATACTACGTCGCTGACTATTATTTTAGGTTATATAGGGTCCTACTGGTAATTAAAATTTCTCCAAATTAAGTTCCATCCTTCAGTCTGTCAAATTCATTACAACAGATTCTATAAAATTATTTTTTTATGAATATATAAAATAAAATTAATCTGTGTAAAATTATATATCTATAAAATTAAATTTGGAGAATATATTGTAATGCACAAAATGTATATGAAAAATGTGTTCAAATTTTTAATAATGCAATTTAGCATTTTTTGTATACCTAATATATTGTGTAATATATTTTGCTAATGTTTTGTATATTATATTGTATGTGTATATTGTTGAGAAAGAACCGTTGAGTACGGGTTATGTATAAACCAAAGGTCATCGGATAAATGGAAGGAAAGTAACACAGGAAACCGGGCAGTTTATTGTGAACGTTTTCAATCGTGATTTGAATTGGAGCCTTATTTCATCAAGGAAACTAGACGAGGAGGAATAGTGTAGCATTTCAGGCAGTACGTCAATGGAAGCATTATCCTCTGCAATTGTCCAAGTTGTGATAATGACGACAATAAACGGTCACCACAACTTGCAAAGCTTAGTTTGCCCCCACCCTCACTCTCTTACTCTGTCACTTAGCCTGAAAGTGACAATACAATCTGTGCTACATTCTGATTTACACCTCTGTGCACTGCAGCAATACAGTTTATACTTTGTTACACAGTATTGTTAACTGTAATACAATAGTTGTCATCTGAAAATTACGATATAATTGGTAGTTTTTTAAGAAGCCATATTGCGGTGAAACTGTTATGTCAGTGAATCAGTAGGTAAGTTACCATTTAATTGAAATCTTTGCATTTGAAATTATGCTATAAAAGTGAAAGGAAAATGTAAGATAGAATTAATGAGAAAACATTAAATAAAATATTAAACTACATTCGCAGCTTAAGTGTGATGAGCCCTAACAGCAATACGTCTCGGGACCCTTTAACAGGTCTTGGTTGTACAAGAGTTCTGCTGCCTGCTGGATGTTACGATCAACAGTCCACATTGCAATGTTTCGCGTCCTCGAACAAAAACCAACTATAATACTTTAGGCATCTTATCGTATTGTTTCGTTAAATCACCAAGTCACTGAAAAGACTGAAAGAAAATTTTACCAACTTGTCTGAAAAAAATAAACGATTATGAACATGTGACTTTATGTCGTACGTGTAGAAAACGAACCTACGTTTAAGAGGAATTGACATGATGATACGACTAGAATCATCACACCCGCGCGAGCGCATTGTAGAAAAATAGATGTTAATAAAGGGAATGAAATGATGTAGTGGTGATGTATATTGTAATGGTACATATCTTCAACAAACAATAATGAAGAAACATGATAAGAATAAATTATTAAATACTTAACACCATGATTAAAAGGGATGAGTCAGAGATAAAAGAATAGGTAATTAAAATAATAATACGATCAAGCATATGAAAGTAATCATAAAAGTAACCTCTGATAAGAAAAAAGTAATAAGCAACGGACAGAAACGTTGAAAACAATGATACATGGCGATTTAACCATAATAACCCAATAGATGGTAAGTGAGAAAGTAGAACCAGCCCCAACACCAAGGAAAGGATATATAAATAATGAACATTTGTAAGTGAGAAAGTAGAACCAGCCCCAACACCAAGGAAAGGATATATAAATAATGAACATTTGTAAGTGAGAAAGTAGAACCAGCCCCAACACTAAAAAAAGGATATATAAATAATAACAAATGAAGATGAAAGTAGAAACAGCCACAACACTAAAATAAGGATGTATGAATTGTAACAAGATAAATGGATAACTAGAACCAGCCCTAACACCTATGAAAGGATATATGGATCATCACCAAATGAAGTAAAAGCAGTAAAAGTGCACAACACCAGTGATAGACCAAGTGAAAAGAGACCAATCAATAATAATTGTAAATAATGATGATAAATGTAAACCCAGACAAACAATGTAAAATGAGAAGTGTTAAATCTCAATAACTTAAATTTTAGAAGGGTACACTAACCCAAATGAATAGAGATAACTATGACAAATCAATCTGATACAACATAAACTTGTTAACGGTATAATTGAACCTAGTAAAGTGAGAGATAGTGAATTAGAGTAATAATGAACATTTTGTAAAATGAGAAAGAGAATTTAAGTAAGCAATACCCGCCAGTAACACTTAAATCAAATATAGAGTGCAAGGCGATAGTATTAAAATACCAAATTTATATAGAACCCCATTGATAGTGATAGACACTAATAAATCAGTGTAAAAGATTTAAGAGTGAATAGTGAAGGTGAGTGAAAGCTAATAATTGCTAAACACAGAAAGGACTGTGGCAATTAAAAGCAATTATCAGTGAACACCAGTGTACACGACAAACTAAACCAAAGTGTAGTAGGTTAAGTAATTAATAGAGTTCAGGTAGTAGTAGTATTGACTACTTATCATATTTTAATTTAAAGCCAGTAGTATTCTAAGTTGGCAAATAATATTATTACCAATGTATTTCAGAAAAAAATGACTATTAGTGTGATAATACACAGCATGGATGATTACTGAGGTACAGAGGTAAAACCAAATACTATTAATATAAAATGATAAGAAAAGGATTTAAACATAATATGGTAAAATATTATTAAAGTTCCATGATAATGACCTAATGTCATTTGAATTTAGTTATAAGGAAATATAATTATGTTCAAATATTTAATTAATGTTTATGTTTTTATCTGTTATAATATGTAATAATGATAACTCACCAAAGAGTATGAAGAGATGAAGAGAATGAACATTGTGAGTAATGACATGCAAATAATTATGTTTAATGAAGAGAAATATGTCTGTGGGAGTTATGTAGACCATAAGACTAAATGTTATATTTTAAATAATAGGGAATAAGAAATAATAATTCCATTACAAACAAAAGCAATAATAAGAAACAAAATAAAATCAGACAAATCTAATGATACTGAAAAAGCAGTTATAACAATAGACAAGCCAGAATATGGAACATAAAATAACATACAATTACAATAGAACAGACATAAAACCATTCAACAACTGAACAAATCATGTATAAAACAAATCAGAACCTATACAAGGGGAAAATAAAATGTAATCTCTGTAATTTAAGAAAAATCGCCAATTGCTGTTTAAGCCTAGGCAAATGCCTAACTGTAAAACAACAAAAACTGCAATTTTTAAGAATTAAACTATAACATTAGCAAAACTAATGCAAGTAAACAATAAAAGATGATTAGGCAATCATATTAAGAAAGAAATGTTAAAGTAATCATGTAAATTAAGAAAACAGTGTAATTAAACAATATCAACATAACTGTCAAAATGTTAATACATCAGTAAACCCAACCTTATTGGATGTTAAATTAATCCTTGAAACAAAATACGAACAGTGGTGATGATATTTAATAATTAAAATTGAATACCGAATATTAATTGCATTCAGAAGATCTGTAACCATTTTAAATAAAAATTCAAATCTCCTAACAATGGTCTTAAGTCAAATTTAACCAATCAGAATCTTTGAGTTACCATGAAAACAGCAGAATATTGACGATTTTCAGTTAGGAACAAAGAATCTATAGTGACGCTTACGAGGAGAGACGCCACGCCGTGAAGGGCCCAAAATTTTATTATAAGACAATAAAAGTGACCTTATTTTATGAAGTGAAGGACCATACTAACTGACGAGAGGATGACACATGCAGCCCAGACCAAGGACCAGCTTAATTAAATCCAGATGTATTGAAAATAAGTAAATTAACAAGAAGAAGACGCAAGGCGTACCTGAAGCCCAAGATTTTGAAGAACGAAGAATCGACATCGATGAACCCAACCTATATCGACTATTTGACACTACACTTCCAAGCAACTGACGATAAGTATTGCTGAATTAATTAAAGATCTGAAATAAATTCTCTTTCAAATTTCTCACTAAACGGTGAACTCTCACTATCACTGATGGTATTATTTTTTTCAAAGACTGATGAATAAAACATAATTTATGAATAATAACTGACTGATTATAACCTATGTATTACACAAATGACACCGTCACACACTTTGACACCACAACATTGAATCTATTGTAAACCTTGTTCAATTTTAATTCTCACGATTATAAAGTGATATATTGTAATTTATTATCTTGTTTTAAAACTTCTTTGTCGTACTTAAAAGGACTCATTTGGTAAATTTATTGTGTATAAATAATCAACGCCGGATCGTGGCGACAGAAAAACATTGTATTACCAACCCAGCCTTCCGCTGAGTGAACAATTATTATTTGCCGAGGCTAAAAATATTATATTAATCACTATTTTGTATAAGCGTTAATGAAGATTAACAAGTTCTGAGCCAAATAAAAAAGAGTGAATCATTAATAACTGTCCAATAATTATTTTCAAAATATTATGTATGTTATGTTATGTAGCAGCGAGTAAAACTAACCAACATTGTTTTACGTTGGTAACACGTTCCCCCACTCAAGCGAGATTCGAGTTCCAGCCAGTTAGCGAACAATTCGAATCGACACTACCATACTGTAAAACAACCCAGATAAAAACTTTTAATTGTTTTCTAGCAAAACAATTTGGCGCCTATCGGGAAAAATAAAGAGTGAGAAGGGATAGGTAAGGACACACTGACTACACGACGCTTTTATCATACGGAACGAGACTTAATAACGTTCGTAAATTTAAACATTTAAAACTCAATATTAAAAATTATGAAATTTATAAACTAGACCAACAAAAGGTTTTTAACAATATATAGACATATTTTGTAAGTAGATAGTTTGAGACGGAGAGAGTGAAGAAGAAGAAACGGGATTTTAAAGAAAAATGTTCTCTTTCTTTTGTTTCTTTTTTCGTTAAAGTCAGGATTTTAGATCAAATAAATATTAAGCCACTAGAAGTGTTTGACTTATGCTCAAATTTTCTCCTAACCCGGTTATGTTGATTTCGTATCATGCACCTACTTGTTTTATGCTTCCTAGTTTCAATCGTTTTCAGTTCCGTCCGATAAACTATGCATTTTATTTCTTAAGTGATATCTGTATAGTATTTTCTTACGTGAAAAACACTATACAGTATACGGAAACATAAAAGTATTTAGGGAAAATATTCGAGCTAAATAAATAAAAATTCACCATCAAACGCTAACCAAAAATAGCAAACTAAGGTATTCGAAGTATAGTTGCTGAAAGTAGACTTTCTGGAAAATTAACTATGACGCAATAAAGAAGAATTAGCTAGGAAAATTGGTTGGTTAGAAGGATAAAGATACCCAGAAAAAATTCCAGCAACTTTCAATGGCAATAGTATTTTATACTTATTTCTGCGCAACATTTAAAATTTAAGTTTCTGTTATCATAATAAATACTTTAAAAGAATTATTTAATTGGTTTTTTGTTTTTTAAGCAAGTTAAGAGGTTTTAAGTTACGATGATTTATATCTTCACTATTCATGCATGTATATGACTGTGCATTTTCATTGCAGTATGTAATATTTATATTTGAATATTACTACGAGATACTGACTTTTTTGATTAAAAAACATTATTTGCCATTTTGTGTCTGTAAAACCATACCCTATATATTGCCAACCGTTTAATTTAAATTATTCAATATAACTAATATTTGTTTACATTCCTCCAATACATAAAACATTCGTACATAATAATATATTTTCAAAATTTAATAACATAATATATTTTCAAAAAACATACACACATACACACGCACACTCATGCACACACATACACAATTATATACAAATCAAATTTACCCATACATTGAGTAAATAACTCTCATAACTAATATAATTAATAATATATGACATTCTAAATAATGTAAAATTAATAAAAAAGTATTCAAAGGATGAAAATTTCACATTTGAAAAAGCTTATATATTTTTAAATATAAAAATAATTTGTTAACAGTTGAACAAATATAGGTTAATTGAAAATATAATTTCTTTAAATTTTAGAATAAATGGTCAACAATTTACATTAAATATTCAATATTAATACGTATTGGAACATACTTTGTCATTATATGCCTAAATCAAATATAAAAACAACCGATCAATTTAACTCTAGCCGATCAACTGAATAAATGTAAAAATAGTTAAACATAAACAATTACTAACTTTGATAATGCTTTGACATTAAGGTTCACTGAAATGTACACCAGACAATAAAATACGTAATTATTTGCTATGTAATTTGGTAAGTCAATAAATAAATATCATTACATAAATAAAGACTCATATATTTACAAATTACAACTTCCTATTGGATAGTATTTACAGCTACACACGGAGCTACAAAACGAATATATTATTGACAGCGTCAACAGATAACTGGCAGATGATTACATACTGAAATAAATGCTTATGGACTACAACACGGTTGAAAAAGGATCTAGGATTCTGTCATTACCAGTTTAATAAAGTTCGTAAAATACGTCTGAAAAACAACACGTGAGTCCTACACGAACACACGATTTATTTTAATCATCCACTCCACCATCCTTTACTAAAAAGGAGGCGAATTTATTGTACGAGTATAGGATCAATTTTGTTTGCTTTTATTAGAGGATGCAGTGACATTAGAGCATGCAGCAGCTTTAATGTTGCACGCGGGCGCGTATTTGTATTTTTTGTGGGTTATTTGCTGCTAGTTTTCGTTAGGCCCTTAAAAAGACTAGAGTTGATGATATGACTCTTAAAAGGGCCAACACATTTGTTGGCATTTATAAGGATACTACTGGCATTTTGACTCTTAGATGCAACGTTTTGTTCGTATCATCACTACCTTCATCAGGCTCTAAAATTGTACACTTTTGATGTTGTTAACTGACTGACGGAGTTGCATTGGGTCCGTGCCCTGTACCTGAATTGAGCGGTTATCCGGTTAACAGCACAGTGAACACCAGCTTCTGTGCTGTTAGTTGTTCGTTTCATAAAATAAACGAAACCACGGCCTGCAGACGACTGCACTTAAGATGGTGTTGCATTGTCCGTTTGTCTAACCCTCATAGGTGCAGAAAGTACGATTTCGGACTTTTCTTGTAAGTACCGACTTTGCCTTCCTTGGAGTACACAGTATCGTTTGAGGGTGTATAGAGAATGGTGAGTTCTCTTATGCCAATAAGATATCACGTCACATTTCATACGGAGACGTGTTCGATTTCCAGGCATTCGCGAAGGAAGCCCAATTGATCTGAGTGGAGTAGAGAAGGTGTGTTACATGTTCAAGTTAACCCTGAAAACGCCATCACATAGTTATTCTACGGAACTGTGCTGGCCCCAGATCGCATGAATACTTCCATAGGAAAGGCAGCGAGATGACTGCTCACAATATTGTGAATGTATCACAGTATTGTGTCTGTTCATGGCAAGTTCTTCAAGTTGGGAGGTTTGGAGATAGTCAGAGGTATGGGATGATTTAGGCAATGACTTTATCGAGAATGTCGATTTTATTTCGAGGGAGTGGACTGTCGGTTTTACAAGGAGTAATTAGTCGGCTTCAACATTTGCGTCAAGTCTATAGAGAGAATTGCCATAGAAATTCAACGTTCGGCTATTCTGAGTTGGATAACTAATGTTGCCTCCGGCTACCGTGAAAAAAGAGCGCAACCGAGGATGACGCGTAAACCTGGAGGAACATACGTCAAAACTAGGCTAACTCCACACCATAGACAATGAGCGTCATTGCGTCTTGCTCCACGACGTGTAACAGATGGCGCAGAGATCTGAGCAGTTTATAGTGATCAAAATTTTTAAAAATTTATAATTTCTTGATCAAGTGGCACGCTCACACACTCGAGCTGACAAACCCAGGTCCGAGTCGTAAATAAGAACGAATTAGGGACACGTCAGACCCGACGCCAGTGGGAAGACAAGGAGAAAACGTATTGTACACACTACAATAGAAAATAGGGTACGTCGTTGACAGCACGAAGTTAGCTACGATTTACAGCGCCAAACAAACCAAGACAAAAAAGGCATAGTCCAGCAGCCTGGTTACGCAGAAGTGAAATGGAACACATGGGGTTGAGTTGTAACGAGCACACGTATGAACGCTACACCCAGTAACAAAGGGTGCAGAGAAATCTTGACAAATATGTAAACAATAGAACGGATATTCAATGAATACTAGAGATATACACAGTCCAGCAGGAAAGCACGCCCTGACGTCCAGCCAGATTTACAACTAGAAAGCGTGGGACCCGTCCAGGGATGACACCCAACGAAGAGTTGATAATTGACAGAACGAGCGAAGGGTAAATGAACAATTGGCCAAGACGCTACAGACTCTTAACAAAAGCTATATCGGAGTGCCTCGACAACGTGGAAACAAAGGTTGATAGACAGGCGGGAAATTACTCTAGTTTCTGAGAATCAGCACAACGTTCGTCGCTGGAATATTCCGGGGATGTCGACGACCAACCAGCGTTTGGCATCTTCCAAAGTAACTGGTGGAGAGAGTAGTAACGACTTGAACGACGAATCAGGAAACCGATGACAAAAATCTACAAGGTGGTAGGAATTTAGGAACCTATCAACAACGGCCGAAGGCGTGGAGATGAGGAAATTGCCTTCTGGGAGAGAATGATTGATAAAAACTGTTTGCGAGGACGCGGAGCCCAGTAGTAATACGGGTAATACAGTAATACACTAGTAATTGAATAACAGTAGTAATGGAGTAGGAGTAGTAGTAATTGAAATAGTTTACGCGACTCACTCAACTTTTAACTCGGTTAATCAATCAGTGAATTTGTAACCAAGTCGCGGTCTTAAGTGAACTTAGACATTCAATTCAATCGCAATTCTACAAAACGTATGTTCGATAGTTTATATGAGTTACCGATAATCTACAGTGCGAATAGACATAACTATCGTTAAATACCAGTGTATACGTGACTCTAAACTACGACCGACACGCAACATAATGCAATAAGAGTGAGTAACAATCCGAGAGTAAAACAGTGGGTGACGATTTCAGACACTATTCAACCATAATGATTCTCAATTTTGGGCATCTGAACTGAGTGAATTAACACGAACACTATTACGCACATTGCATACATTACGTCCAAGGTAGACGAAATAGTTAGCTACATGAACACGCACACAGCAAACGCTAAAAGCAAACCACTTCAATGACGATGATTGCATCTTAACACTTGAAGCCATAAAAAACTTAACGCCAGCGGAGAGTCCAACACCACACTATACATAACGAGAGTAGGGAAATTCAGTGAAGTGAAAGTGAAGTGTTCTTCGATCAACAGAGATTACGATGTATAAGGAACGCACTAACGGATGTAATCTTACACCGATGGAATTTGTGGATAAGCCTTTTGCAAGATAAGTCTTTATGTTTCTTAAATGCTAGTTGATACATACTACTGCACTGTCTCTTCTTTTCAAAGAGCTACTCCCGAGAGATTTCTGTAAATCTATATAATCATAAATCTAATAATGTTAATATTAAAGTCATTCATCTGAGCATAATGAACGCATTTAGCTAGAATAAAATATATTTGATTGCTTATTGTTTGTATATGTATATTATTGTGTTGTATTTGATTGTACTATGTCTTGTTTTTCAGGAAACAACGAACGAATATTATTGTGATTTTGTTATTATGTGTTTTGTTATGTATTTGCAGGACATAATTTCATTTGTGGTTCAGTAATTTACTTAATTAATGGTATAATAAATAAGTAATTATTACATATATACATATATCTTGCGTCCATTATTGCGATTAACCTTGACAATTAATTTATCACGTTCCAAGTGATTTCATCTTTTAACTTATAAAGAGTCTCAGAGTTATGCTAATTATCAATGGACACACCCAAATCGACCATTGAAATGTCAGATTAACATGCTCATGTAAATCATATTGATTTGATAACTATATTGAGTCAAATCCGACAAATATAATTTACTTTTCCATATGTGTGTTAAATATAATGATACCCAAGGAAAGTGGGGCTTTATAAATGTCAATTACAACCCCATTTAGTTAAACATAAATGGCATACGAATTTAATTAGACCCAATTCATTAATTTATAATTGGATGATTTAATAATTCATAATAATTAGCATAATTGCACTAAATATAAATGGCGCTCCAAGATCGTGGGGCACGGCAAACACAATTAAATAATTAATTGCCAATTCCATTTATATACACTAAATGTTCCTGTCTAATATATCGGAGGATGCAAGATTATATCTGGGATCAAGGTACGTTTCGGACAAGAGTAAGACGTACCCCCCTTACTTCGGGGGGACGCGTCGTACTCCCCTGCGAAATTGACCCGTTTGGTACGATTCGCTAAAACTCAAAGCGACGAACCTATACTGTCTAAACATGAGGAAGGCGTGGCAGCAAGGAACGACATAACGAATAGGATGGTCCAAGCAGCCAGAATCCTATTCTACGTCAGAGTTTAGTACAGTCTCCAGGCGGTCTGGATCGAAAGCTGCTGGGACACTCCAGTGGGTCACCGATTTACGGTTGCTACAGCAAGCTCTGATGCGGTTGCTGAAACATAGACGTCAGCGACCAAGACAGTAGACGTCGTGTATGTAGAGACGGGAGACAGGACTGTCTTGATTTTGCAGCTGAAGGAGGAACGTACAGCCTTTCGTCCATCATTCTGTTGCTACGGTTACAGTAATTTTCCTGGCGAGTCCCTTGTCAATTTCAGCATTCTGGGGCACGACAGTGTGGCCGGAAGTTTCCTCCGGGTGTGGCGCAGGTTCGGCCGCACAGGGTCCCGCGCTCATTCACTAAGAGTGAAAATCTACTAACAAGCTACAAGTTTATCACCGTTTAGAGGGTTACAGTGTGTATTTTCTATTTTTAAATAAAATGTAAATTAATAATGCATGGAAAGCAGCAAACTAAAACAAGTCCGAAACAAGTTAAATTGGACAATATTTTTAACAGTGAGCAAGTATTTTCTTTTCTATATGCTTAGTTTAATTTATTTACAAAACTCCTCTTTATATATATATATTGCAACGGAACACAGGATGATAAGCTATATAGTTTGTATCAGAGCACATGGATGCCGAGCATTTTCATGTTTAAATTGGTTTTATGTAATACTTTGTCGTTTAGCCATAAGTTGTGTATTTAGAAATGGATAAGCATGTAGGGTATACCAAATTCTTCATAAAAAAGTGTTCTTTATTGTCAGATATTTTTTGAGTGAATTTGTGCGCGTGTGCGGGTGTGATAACTTGTGATCGCTATATCTTCCGCGGTAATTAACCGATCGAAGTGAAACTTTGACAATGAATTATTTATGTAAATACCTTCAATTTGTGTGTACTCTGAGGTTCATAACTATTTTAGAAATATGGTTTTTAAGTAGGAAAAACTCAATTTGAAACACTTGTCATTAATAGGGTCATACAAATTTGTAGATAATTCAATGCAAGTTAGTGGATATTTATACAAACTCTTTCTGGAAAACTTTATATCTGTTGAAACCATAAATCATGTGATTTGGGTTTAACCAATTAGAATACACTAAATTCAGTAACGTTCATTCTCTGTAGAGGTAAGATCGACACAGTTCGTCTGTAGCATCTGCCAGGTGAAGTTGTGCTCGGCGTTAGAGAGTTTTTCTCCTACGACCATAGCAAAATCTAACTTGAAATAAACCTTGGTATTTTGTACGAAGTTCTGCGTTATAGAACCAAGTGGGTTAAGTATTTAAATAAAATTATAGTATATTATAGTGCTTTTTTCGTGTTAGTTTAAGATGTCCGCATAGGGAATTAAAGACATTTCAAGATTTCTTGGAAGGTGTAAGACTAATACACCGCATTCAAATAATACCCGTATTTACCCTGAGATTGATAAAATCTAACATATCAATTAATAATAATAAACTATTAGAGTAAAACAATAATCATTGTGAGTTTAACAATTTGTGAAGAGTCTGATTGATATTAACAGTTAGGCTTAAATACCAACGAGACTGTTCGAGATATCGCCGCTGGATCAACCCGCTGTAGAAGAGGACGACAAGACGAAGAGGACGCCAGGACGAAGAAGACGCCAGGAAGGAGTGACGCTGCAGAAGAGGATATCTGGACGGGAGCGCCGATAGCAAGAGGAGGATTGCACGTACGGAGGACGTAGCATCAATCAAGTAAAATTGATATATTATCGAACAATATACACAATTATTTCAAATATAAATGCATGACAATTTGTAATACAATATACTCGTACATCTTAAAACACTGTACGTTTATTTGTGTATAATAAATAATTTTTCATCTCCTCCATAATAGACTTGTTTGTAATTTTTTCACACTCATAATATCCTTATTAGTTTTAATTAAATTTGAACCGTTGCAATATATATTGTAATATTGATTAAATAAATAAATATATGTGTGTTGATGATAATTAAGATATTGTGAAGTGTGTGAGACTCCGATTTAATCAAGCCCCACTCTTTGGACTAGCCAATTTGTAATAAAATAAATAAATAAGTTGTATTGTAATATGTTTAATTGGTGTGTAATTGGTGTGGCTCTCGACGTCTTACTGGCCTGAAACACTTCCTTAAGTTTCCCAGCTGGTCGAGTCTCAATGGTAGCAAGACCGGTCGAGTAGCGTAAAGTTGATGAAGGAATATATCTGTTCAGCTTCGCCGAAAGTTTCAAAACAAAATTTATTGTTTTGAAGGAAATTAAAAAAAATTATGTTTATAAAAAAAAATAATTAAAAAAAAATTTCTAATTTTATTAATTAATTAATTATGATCAATTAATTAATATAGGGCTGTGAAGTTTTAAACAGTGTAATGCTCTTCTGAAAATTTTTATTAAAGTTTTAGTATAATTTAAATAATCTATCACCACTCATAAGACTGTCTGTAAACCAATCGATACTTGTTTACCTTTTTATTTTTTAGGTTATCTTCACTTATGGGTGGTAAAGTCCTTGTAGATTATCAATTAGAATTATATTATTGGTAATTAGTATTATTGAAGAAATAAAGAACTATTAAGTATTGAAAAGTATTAATGTTTTTTATTAAGTAATAGCAATATTGACTCTTATCGATTAGTATCGATTCTCAGGATATCGAAAAAAGTTACAAGTATATGATATAAAAATTATATAGGGTTCTTTAAACAGCCAGTTATTACCAAAGTCAGAGAAATCGGGCTAATATTTAAAAAGTATAACGTTACAATCAAATTAATAGTTATTAATAAACACAGACATTGAATAATAATTTGTAAATATAATAATTGTTTTCACCAAACAGCTGAGTTGTACTAAGAAGAAGGCACTGGAATCGTCAAAGCAAATGGCCGCCGTCAAGTTGATCAAAATGTTGCTCGTTCCTGCAGTGTTCCAAATAATGTATTTTCTGGCAAAATTCCTGTTCTTGTCTCTGCAAATCTCTTGTTAAATGTTGTGTAGTGACTGGTGTAGTGATTCTGGGTTGTATTTAGTATGTCTGTGTAATTATAAGTCAAAACACTTTTCCCAATTCCGACACTAATTTGGTTAATGTGTTATACAGTTTTCTGGTGTTTTTCAGAGTAGAAATGTATTGTTTAGTGTTAAATAGTGTTTCTTGATCGTTTTTGTCACAATGTATATGTTCTGGAAGGATTTTATAATTCACTCTCGACTTTACAGTAACCTACTGTTCGCCACTGATCTTTAACGTTGTAAAAATAGGTTAGATCGTCACAAAACTCTCGTTTATGTTATCCGTTCAAAAATCAATAATCAACTAACTGTTTCCTTCAGTTTCAATTAAACTCTTAGCCCATATAATATTATCCTTAACATTGTTCAAAAATATTTTCACATCCTGTGTATACTTTACTATTTCACTATATGAATGCCTAAACTTTGGTTATTTGTCAATTTTATTCACTAGATGTGATTTAAATTAATCTTTCATTTCATTCAGCTTATTTTCAGATTAAATAATGCCATTTTATAGTGTTTTCTGTCCAAAAAATAGTAATTTCATTTTCAGTTTGGTATACTCAGAAGAGTCAAAACATCAAAATTTACTTCCTGTCATTATATAAATTCAGCCATTTTATCAGTTATATTTAATATTAATAATCCTATATTGTATTAAAAGGTTCATATTCCCTTATTTTCTGGTAATTAATTGAATTAGTTGTATTCGGAAACATTATTCTGAAATATACGACTCCCATGTCCAAATTTCTGAGTTTAGTCATTCTCATTTTTATTTATAATTCTGAAGATAATTTATTAAAATCTCTCTAAATGGTATGTGCAATTATATGGCATGATCGCAAGTTTATTTTGTCTAAACCCCTTTTGTTTATTTGCTTTTAAATGAGTAATTTCTCTGTTTTGATGAAGTTTGGTTTCCATTCTTTTGGCCTATGATTTTTTAACAATTTTTCTTACAAAATAATTTACAAACAATATATGATGAGTGATACCCTCTCTGACTTTTACAAATAGTATTATAAATTAAACATGTTTTCAAATTACACAAAAGCAATTAGTATTGGTTACAATACAAATAATAGTTAAACAGAATAAAGAATATTTTTTTTAAATAAATAGTTGTCTTTAAATCAGACATTTTGCAACAAAATTCCCATTTCCAACATGGAAATATGGTTTACAACAAAGGTTTTGTACTAACTAACATCTTAATTACTCTATACTATTTACAAGTGGTAACTATTTTTATAGTTCTGATGTTAGTTGTATCAGACCCAAACAAATGGCCTTATATCTAAAACATTTTTAAACATTCTTGTACTATATACATAAAAACCTGATATTTATATTCTTATTTCTAACTATTATTATAAGTAGGATTCTACAGTTTTTATACAGTCTTTTATACATTGTCTTTGGGTAATTGCACCCTGTCATTAACAAATAAATAGTATGAATTGTTCAAAAAGTAGAATGAAATCTGTTTTTCTTTTTTCATGTAAAACAAAATGTTATTTTAAACAGATTCATGACTTATGAACAATATATTGTTACAGTACACATTTTAAGTCATTGAAAAATGCATATTTCATTGCATCCAATGTTTGTGATTGCCAAGAATGAAACACAAGGTTCATTTTTTATAATACCCAAAACTATCACTGGTTCACTTTCACTTATATATTATGTTAATGCTAAATGGTCGTATAGTCTTATTAACATAATAAATTGGTTAGCGTTTTTTCAATGGAGATTTGTTCCATGGGTACTATATTATTGTTTCATCTTAGTTCACAGGAAACTTTTACTTTGTTCACTTCTCTCTCTTAAATTTATATACATGTGGTTTTTATTTCGTTATACTTTTGTTTTTAGATATTTATTTTGGGGATATAGGGATTTGGGTGTCTTTTATAAGAGCATGACATCTTCTTCAGGATGCTGCCCTCTTCTTCTTTCTTCAGTCTTCTTTTCTCCTGCCTTCTGGGACTGGTATCTTCTCCATCTTCTTCTTGTTGCCATCAGGTTTCTTGGGATCTTCTCCATCTTCTTCTTTATTTCAGAAATACACAACCTGTATTGGTTGATCTTGGCTTATTTTAGGGTTTCTATTCTATTTATTCTCCCTCGTTGTGGGTTTGGTCATATTGTGTACTGCTTTGTTATTTACTATTTTACCTTCCTGGGTTATACCTTGAAAACCTTTGGTTATGAGACTGGTTTTGGATGACTCATCACTAGTAACTCCTTTTATTTTAACTTGTATTTTCTTTATAATAATGATTTCTTTCCACAGTTGCTATGAATTAATCTTTTTATATTAAACTTAGTGCTTTCTTCCAAATTTAAATATTATAACTTCATTATTCTAATGATCAATTGCCATTCAATATTATGCTTACATCTGTCACGCTACAGATTGCTCCCCTCCAGAAGTAATTATTTCAGACATGTTTATGGATGAAATAATTTCTTATGATAATTTCATAATTTCTTATAATTCATTTTCTTCTCCATTTTCATATCGACTTTTTTATATTAGAGTTTTATTGATTTTATATATATGGTTACTTGTCTTACTACTGATCCTTTTCGGATAGTTAGTGTCTTCTGAGATATATTATAATTGTAATACATTTTCTTTCTATATCAACTTCGTGTTGTATCCTTGGGATATTAATTCCCTAACATTCCCTATCACGTGGGCTGGGGCAGATCAGAGGGGCACTGTACGCTACTTCTCTGCTGGCCATACACCACTTCTATAAATTGAGTACAGGGGCATATCCATCCCTGCTCAAAAAAAACATAATGCTGCTGGAATTATCTTCAGTCAGTCATCGAATAAATAAATAAAAAGTAGTCTCATTTTCGACTAATAAAAATATCTTTGGATTCTCCACTTCGTAGTCTCTCAGATTATCTCACATTTTCTATCTTAATTAATCTTCATAATCATTATTATACTCATTATATATATATTTTTTCAAAACTCTTAACTTGTCTGATATATTTAATTTAATTATGGTTGAAAACCTTTCTTTTAATAATTCTGGTTACTGTTTACAGTGTAACTCTCTTTCTTCTCCATCTGAATTCTCTTTATACTTTCTTCTGGTTACTCATAGTATTAGCATGGTCTTTATATATAGTCTTTCTTATTCATTATTTGAATGGTCTTAATATATTATATTTAATTTTTTAACATTGTATCTTTACATTAGATATACAGGTTGTTATATTGATCATTTTATTTAAACATTTTGGTTCTTTCCTTTCTCTTAGAAAGTTATTAATCCACCTTCGCATTCATTAACATTAATTCATTTATATCATATTTCATGTGGTATTGCTTCTCTTTGCATTTCATATAGGTCTTATTATTATCATTGGTTCAAAATCATCTTCTCCATATGTTTGGTATGAGTTGTTCTTCTTTGCTCTTAATTAACTGTTTTCATTATCGTTTCATAGGTAATTAGTCTCTTTGCTTCCAAATTTTTTCTTCTCAATTCAATTATAATTGACACTTAATTATTTTTTGGAACTTGGTTAGTTTTAATGTAAAGTTCAAACTATTCTTTTTATTTAATTGAAAAATATTTCTCATACATCCTTGTAATATGTTGATCTTATCTTGTTTCAAAGTACTGACGTTCTATCAACATTCAAATTCTGTTTAATTCATTTATTCCCAGAATTGTTTCATTCAGAAATGTTTATAGTACTGTTATCTTACTATTATTTCTGAATGTTTTGGTATTTTTCCAAAATCAAATTCTTCTTAATTATTTACCATAAAGTTTTCTCACAAACTTAGTTATAGTAAGTTGGTCTTACTTTATTTTTTTAAATTTTTTGTATAATTAAGTTCAAAATTCTCTCTCTTTCTCTTTCTTCCATAAAGTTTTGTTCTAAATTATCAGGTTGTAGTAAGAAGTACTTACATATTTTAGAATAAGTTATATTCAAAATTCTTTCTTTTTCTTTCTTCCATAAAGTTTGTTCCAAAATTATTAGGTTGTAGTAAGATGTACTTACATTATTTTTGAATTTTTTTTAAATTTAAATTCTAAATTCCTTTTTCTTATAATTCTCCAGAATGTTCTTCTTAAAATATTAGGTTGTAAGATGTACTTACATTATTTTTGAATTTTTAAAATAAAAATTCTAAAATTCTTTTTCTTTTAATTCTTCAGAATGTTCTTTTCAAAATATTAGGTTGTAAGATGTACTTACATTATTTTAAAATTTTTTAAATTAAATTAAAAAAATTCTTCTTCTTATAATTCTCCAGAATGTTCTTCTCAAAATATTAGGTTGTAAGATGTACTTACATTATTTCCGAATTTTTAAAATTAAAAATTCTAAATTCCTTCTTCTTATAATTCTCCAGAATGTTCTTTTCAAAATATTAGGTTGTAAGATGTACTTACATTATTTTAAAATTTTTATAATAAATTCAAAATTCTAAAACTCACAACTCATTCTTCATAATATTTCTTCATAGAAGCTTGATTGTACACTCCTTTGATTTTTCCTGAAACGATTTCCTTCAACTCATATGTATTGTTATGCTTATCATTTACCACAACATATGGGCCAGTGTATAGTAATAGTAGTTTTTTGGTTATGCCTTCTAAGGTGCTAGGCAGCTCTCTATTTTTTAGGAGGACTTTTTCACCCTCTTTATATGTTACAATTCGCCCTATTGCCTTCTGGTATTTGGCTTGCCGTTTTTCCTGATCTTCTGCTACCTTATTGTAAAACTTCAACTGGTTGAATTTCCTATTGTTGTTCGTTGGAAATTCAATGATTTGTTCAATGTCTCGGGGAGTCGGCTTCTCATACATTGCTGAGTATGGTGGAATTCCTATAGCTGGATGGTGGGCGTAATTTAGGAATGTTTCTGTCGCTGCTAGGTACTCTTGCCACTTTTTCTGTTGGTTGTGACAGTATGTGCGCAATATCCTACCCACTTCTCTTAGTACTCTCTCAGCCGGATTGCTACTTGGGTGGTAGACTGATGTCTTATACGTTTTGACCCCAAGTGCTAATAAAGTGTCTCGCCATCTCCTCCCCTTAAACTGTGTACCATGGTCGGTAATAATAGAAGATGGTCTACCGATCTCTGGGATATACAAATCAATAATCACCGCCAAAACCTTTGCTGTTGTTGCCCGATTAACCGGATATAGCTTTATATACTTGGTGTAGTGATCCATTATAATTACCAAGTATTTATATCTGTGTCGACCACCACTACGGGGAAATGGCCCGCAGATATCCAAAAACACTTTTTCCAGTTTTGCGTTGGAAGTTATCGGTATCATGATACCCTCTGTCTTTTCATTGTTTACTTTTGCACATTGGCAGATCTTACAGGACTTGATGTATGTTCTCACCTTGCGGTTGATATTCTTGATCTTACAATTTTCCTCTAGAGCTTGTATCACTTTTAACGCTCCCATGTGACCATACCTGACATGGTAATCGATGATGACCTCCTTTTCGATTTGGTGTGGGATTATCACCTTCCATGTCTCATCGTCCAAGGCGGTTTTTATGAATAAAATTCCTTTGTTAAGGTGGTAATATTTAGAAATGGGTTCATCATTGGCTTCCAAACGACTCACAATGTTTTTCAGCTTAGGATCAGACTGCTGATGGATTCGGATATTTATTAACAAAGCTTGTAAATCGGCTCTGGTCGTGAATATGTTATAAATTTTTACTAAGCTCTCCTTCTCTCCCTCGAAAGTCTGATCTTCCAGATTTATACGTGACAACACATCCGCTACCACGTTCTTCTTTCCTGGAATGTATTCCCATTTCAGGTCATATTCTTGTAGGGCGAGTACCCACCTAGCCAATCGGCCGTGACTCAGTTTGCACCTACGAAGGAACGAGATGGATTTATGATCAGTTCGTACCGTGACTTGATATCCGAGAATGTACGTCCGGAACTTGCTGCATGCGAACACCACGCTCAACAATTCCTTTTCTGTCACACTGTAGTTCTTTTCGCACTGGTTCAGTGTGCGACTAGCGAAGCTTATTACCAGATGTTGTCCCTCCTCATCTTCCTGGTATAATGTCGTTCCTAAGCTTAGATCGCTAGCGTCACAGTTTAGAAAGAACGGTTTCTTAAAATCTGGGTGACGAAGTATCACACTCTCCAGAAACTTCTCTTTTATCAATCGGAAAGCAATATCTTGATCTTCACCCCAAGTCCATTTGTTTTTGGCAGATAACTGTGGTTGAAACTTGGCGGTCAACTCGGAATATCGGCTCTGAAACTTCCTGTAATAGTTACAGAGTCCGAGGAAAGATTGCAATTGTTTCCTGTTTCTTGGTTGCGGGAACCTCTGAATTGCCTCCACTTTTTCTGCTGATGGGGTAATACCTCTGTCGTCTAGGTTGAAGCCTAAGAATTGTACCTCGCGCGCTATGAATTTGGATTTCTCCAACTTCAGTGTTATATTGTTCTGCGCTAGTTTGTTTAGTACAAATTCCACTCTGTAACAGTGCTCCTCCCAGGTTCCGGATGTAATTAGTAAATCGTCAACATAGACGGTGGTAAATTGGAGCGCTTCTGGTCCCAAAATCTGGTCCATGCATGCCACAAATATGGCGACAGAATTGACAAGTCCGAAGGGCAGTCTCTTGAACTGGTAATTGCGCCCTTCGAAAATGAACGCTACATACTGGCGGCTTTGTGGATGCAGCTCTACCTGCCAATAACCACAGACCGTATCCCAGGTGCTAATAAAGTTAGTACCATGAAAACGCTTTAAGATTTCTTCTATTTCACCGGGAGAAGTTCTGTCATTCACAATTGTCTTATTCAACTCACGCGCATCTAAACAGAGCCGGACTTGTCCGTCTTTCTTCGGAACAGCAATAATTGGACTAGTGTAAGGTGATTGACTAATCTCAATTATGTCATTGTCTATCATCTTGTTTATCTCTGTTCTCACGGCTTCTTTGAGCGACTGCGCTATTGGATATGACCTCCGGTTAAACTCTACGTTTTCTTTAAAACGAAGTTGGCACTGGTAGTTTTTTACCTTCCCTGGTTCATCAGAAAACACCGCCTTGTATTTCTCATATATAGCGATTAGACGATCAGCCAGATGTGTTGGTATTTTCTCGTTATCGCTTCCGCACTGGAAATTCCGTATTTCTTGGATCTTAACTGACCATAAATCCTCTCCTCCATGATTGTATATTATGGGTTTATAAAGAGGGCTGTTTCTAATAACATTTATTTTACGAAGTTGTTGATGTATAGGGCTGGGAAGTATAGTTGTACTTCCTACCAGATCTGCGGTCCATGTTACTCCGTCTGGGAAAAGTGATACTTTATTTAAATTGAGATCGATTACCGCCGAATATCTACGAAGAATATCGCAACCGACTAAGATGTCAAATGGTAATCCGGTGGCGATTAAAAATTCCATGTCTAAAGCTATATCACGGCTAACGACACTTAAGGAAACTTGCTTCCTAATGGTTTTATTCTGGCGGCCAGTTGCACCTACCAACACAATGTTGTTGACTGGTAACATTGGCAAAGTTTTACCACATGTACCCTGTATTCTCTCCAACTCATTGGAGTTTATTATTGAAATATTAGCTCCTGTGTCTATCATTATTTTAGCGGGAACTCCTTCCACCTCCGCTGTTATATAAATTATCTCATTATTACTGTTGCTGAGACTCTTCTCTTTCTCTTCCAAAAGTTCAGTTCGTATGTCTTTCAGATAATGGTTACTTATGATAGTGATAATCTTATTATTGTTTGCTTGTTGCAAATCCTCCTTTTCTAACCCAGGAAGTATAAGCAGTAACGGGTCATCGTTGTTGATTACTGCCTCCTCTCGTTTAAAGTATTTTGGTCAGTGTTTATGTTATTATTGACCGAGGCATCGTTCGGGAAACTCTGGTTTGTCTCCTGACGTTCTGTACCCTGGTTGATGTTTAACGCCCTGTTCGGTTGTCTGCCAAGATCTTCCAGGCTGGTACTTCGTCTTCCCTCTTCGTGTCTTGGGCCGTCTCGTTCCGCACTCCTCCATCTTCGGTCGGCGCCGTGGAAGCTGCTCCTCCTCGGTTGATAATATCTCCTGGGTCCGCGATCTTCTGCTCTTATAAAATTTACCCTAGGGCGCGACACTCGGTTATTACTATTGCTATTATTATTATTACTAATATTATTATTATAGTAATTTCGGTTAGGTGGGTAAGGTCTGTCACCATTATTGTTGGGATATGGATTTCTCTGACTGTATGGAACATTATTATTTTGTTGATAAAAGTGGTTTCTATTATTTGGGTAGGGGTTGTTATTCCTCACGCCGTTAAAATTTCCGTTAAACTGGTTATTACGCGGCTGGTTGTTAGGGCCGTCGTAATTACTGGGCTGGTTCCGGTTATTTGTATGGTTATTGCCGTTATTGGGGTAGGTAGTCGGCCTTGCTTCTGGTCTCTCATTTCTCTTTCTGCTCTGCCGATAATACTCTTCGTTCTCGTATCCCTCCAATAACTCGGTCATTCCCTGGATCGTCTTGATCTGACTACCTCTCCGGGCCCTGATAATGTCCTCATCATAGTGATAAGATATCTTATTCACTAAACATTCTTCTGGGATTGCTGGCTCAAGGTGTTTTGCCATACACACCTTCCCCAAGAAATATGCCGTCATACTGCTACCTAATTGTGACCTGTATCTTCCATTACAAATATTGTCACGGATCAAGTTCTGGGTGGTCTCAGACCAGTATTTTGTCTTAAACATTTTCCGGAACTGTTGGTAGTCGGATATTTCACTCCGGTTGGCCATCCACCAATTATCTGTTATGTCTCGGAAAGACTCGTCGAATATCTCCCTGCTATGGCTCCATTGAGTAATTTTATGCTTGGTCAAATATTCTTCTACCCTGGCCAGGAACTCCATCGGCTTGCGTTTGTATTGCCGGAAGTTGAGCCACTCTCGGCTTTCGTTGACGGGCAATCCGGTGAAATGAGTCGGTCTGTTTCTAATCGCTTCCATCTCCTCTCGGCTTTGTCGCACCTGACCGGTGATATTGGCCATGGTCTCTTGTATATCATTACATCGTTCTGTGACCTGGTTGCGTACTTTTCCGAATTCTTCTTGATTTTCCTTCCTCTGTTCTTCTACCTTCCTACGACTATGTTCTTCGATATTTGTGAACTTGATGTTCACCACTTCTTTAAACTCATTCACCTCCTTTTCGGTCTGGTTGCACTTTCCATCAATCTCTCGAATCTGTCGATTGACCATTATATTTTCTTCTTCCATCTTCTTATCCATCGCTTTTTTGTTAACCTTGATTTCCTTATTCATTTCTTCTCGCAACAATTCCATCCTTTCGTCCAGTTTGTCCAAATTCTCCTGATTTACTTCTCTTAATTCTTCTCTTAAAATTTGATTGTCCTCTCTCAATTCTTCCAACTTCTCCCCCATCTTCTCTTCCAACTTCTTGTTATCTTCTTTCATCTCTTCCTTCAATTGTCGGTTGTTCTTCTCTATCTTCTTC
Organism: Magicicada septendecula; assembly: GCA_034769895.1. Taxonomy (NCBI): domain Eukaryota; kingdom Metazoa; phylum Arthropoda; class Insecta; order Hemiptera; family Cicadidae; genus Magicicada; species Magicicada septendecula. The sequence goes on from CM068368.1 coordinate 500,232,082, forward strand.
CTGGTTTCATCTATTTTCTGATTGGTATTTTCAATTTTATTAATCAACTCTTCTTTAGTCGCTTTGAATTCTTCCTTGAACGATTGGTTGTCTTCCTTCAATTCTTCCATGTTCTTGTTCATCCCAGTCAACTCTTCTTTTGTGGATTGATTATCCTTCTTCAATTCTTCCATCTTCTCTTCCATCTTCTTGCTATTTTCTTCCATCTTCTTGCTGTTTTCTTCTATCTTCTCTTCCATCTTCTTGCTGTTTTCTTCTATCTTCTCTTCCAGCTTCTTATTTGTTGTTTCGATCTTATTTCCTAAATCTTCTTTCAAGGACTGGTTATCACTCCCCATTTTCTTACTCAAGTCTTCCTTCAATTCCTTACTTGTGGATTCCATTTTCTTATTATTTTCGTCCATTTTCTTGTCCATGTTTTTATTGTTTTCCTCCATTTGCTTACTCATTTCCATCATCATTCTCATCACTGCTTCCTGGAACTTCACATCTCCGGTTGTCGCAGTGTTCTCAGTTTGTGAAGGTTCCCCCGGTTGTTCTAACCGTTCCTTCCGGACATTGACTTCCCCTGTCTGAGTAGGCATTTCGGATTGTTCAGTTTGTTTGGACAACGCCGATTGTAATACCTCTTCCACCTCTACTGGCGTTGCCTCTTTGTTGTCCATATCGTTTTCTATTTCTTTTTCGGCCTCCGCCGCCAGTTTCTTAGATGTCGCACGTCGTTGCATTTTCCCTTGAAATTCTCTGGCTTTGTAGCTGTTGCCTAGCTCCAACTAGTGATTGGGCAGAATTTATTGGCCTTCCAATCGCTAATTAAAGCCCCTAAAGTTGTGCGCCAATTTGTAATATTGATTAAATAAATAAATATATGTGTGTTGATGATAATTAAGATATTGTGAAGTGTGTGAGACTCCGATTTAATCAAGCCCCACTCTTTGGACTAGCCAATTTGTAATAAAATAAATAAATAAGTTGTATTGTAATATGTTTAATTGGTGTGTAATTGGTGTGGCTCTCGACGTCTTACTGGCCTGAAACACTTCCTTAAGTTTCCCAGCTGGTCGAGTCTCAATGGTAGCAAGACCGGTCGAGTAGCGTAAAGTTGATGAAGGAATATATCTGTTCAGCTTCGCCGAAAGTTTCAAAACAAAATTTATTGTTTTGAAGGAAATTAAAAAAAATTATGTTTATAAAAAAAAATAATTAAAAAAAAAAATTTCTAATTTTATTAATTAATTAATTATGATCAATTAATTAATATAGGGCTGTGAAGTTTTAAACAGTGTAATGCTCTTCTGAAAATTTTTATTAAAGTTTTAGTATAATTTAAATAATCTATCACCACTCATAAGACTGTCTGTAAACCAATCGATACTTGTTTACCTTTTTATTTTTTAGGTTATCTTCACTTATGGGTGGTAAAGTCCTTGTAGATTATCAATTAGAATTATATTATTGGTAATTAGTATTATTGAAGAAATAAAGAACTATTAAGTATTGGAAAGTATTAATGTTTTTTATTAAGTAATAGCAATATTGACTCTTATCGATTAGTATCGATTCTCAGGATATCGAAAAAAGTTACAAGTATATGATATAAAAATTATATAGGGTTCTTTAAACAGCCAGTTATTACCAAAGTCAGAGAAATCGGGCTAATATTTAAAAAGTATAACGTTACAATCAAATTAATAGTTATTAATAAACACAGACATTGAATAATAATTTGTAAATATAATAATTGTTTTCACCAAACAGCTGAGTTGTACTAAGAAGAAGGCACTGGAATCGTCAAAGCAAATGGCCGCCGTCAAGTTGATCAAAATGTTGCTCGTTCCTGCAGTGTTCCAAATAATGTATTTTCTGGCAAAATTCCTGTTCTTGTCTCTGCAAATCTCTTGTTAAATGTTGTGTAGTGACTGGTGTAGTGATTCTGGGTTGTATTTAGTATGTCTGTGTAATTATAAGTCAAAACACTTTTCCCAATTCCGACACTAATTTGGTTAATGTGTTATACAGTTTTCTGGTGTTTTTCAGAGTAGAAATGTATTGTTTAGTGTTAAATAGTGTTTCTTGATCGTTTTTGTCACAATGTATATGTTCTGGAAGGATTTTATAATTCACTCTCGACTTTACAGTAACCTACTGTTCGCCACTGATCTTTAACGTTGTAAAAATAGGTTAGATCGTCACAAAACTCTCGTTTATGTTATCCGTTCAAAAATCAATAATCAACTAACTGTTTCCTTCAGTTTCAATTAAACTCTTAGCCCATATAATATTATCCTTAACATTGTTCAAAAATATTTTCACATCCTGTGTATACTTTACTATTTCACTATATGAATGCCTAAACTTTGGTTATTTGTCAATTTTATTCACTAGATGTGATTTAAATTAATCTTTCATTTCATTCAGCTTATTTTCAGATTAAATAATGCCATTTTATAGTGTTTTCTGTCCAAAAAATAGTAATTTCATTTTCAGTTTGGTATACTCAGAAGAGTCAAAACATCAAAATTTACTTCCTGTCATTATATAAATTCAGCCATTTTATCAGTTATATTTAATATTAATAATCCTATATTGTATTAAAAGGTTCATATTCCCTTATTTTCTGGTAATTAATTGAATTAGTTGTATTCGGAAACATTATTCTGAAATATACGACTCCCATGTCCAAATTTCTGAGTTTAGTCATTCTCATTTTTATTTATAATTCTGAAGATAATTTATTAAAATCTCTCTAAATGGTATGTGCAATTATATGGCATGATCGCAAGTTTATTTTGTCTAAACCCCTTTTGTTTATTTGCTTTTAAATGAGTAATTTCTCTGTTTTGATGAAGTTTGGTTTCCATTCTTTTGGCCTATGATTTTTTAACAATTTTTCTTACAAAATAATTTACAAACAATATATGATGAGTGATACCCTCTCTGACTTTTACAAATAGTATTATAAATTAAACATGTTTTCAAATTACACAAAAGCAATTAGTATTGGTTACAATACAAATAATAGTTAAACAGAATAAAGAATATTTTTTTTAAATAAATGGTTGTCTTTAAATCAGACATTTTGCAACAAAATTCCCATTTCCAACATGGAAATATGGTTTACAACAAAGGTTTTGTACTAACTAACATCTTAATTACTCTATACTATTTACAAGTGGTAACTATTTTTATAGTTCTGATGTTAGTTGTATCAGACCCAAACAAATGGCCTTATATCTAAAACATTTTTAAACATTCTTGTACTATATACATAAAAACCTGATATTTATATTCTTATTTCTAACTATTATTATAAGTAGGATTCTACAGTTTTTATACAGTCTTTTATACATTGTCTTTGGGTAATTGCACCCTGTCATTAACAAATAAATAGTATGAATTGTTCAAAAAGTAGAATGAAATCTGTTTTTCTTTTTTCATGTAAAACAAAATGTTATTTTAAACAGATTCATGACTTATGAACAATATATTGTTACAGTACACATTTTAAGTCATTGAAAAATGCATATTTCATTGCATCCAATGTTTGTGATTGCCAAGAATGAAACACAAGGTTCATTTTTTATAATACCCAAAACTATCACTGGTTCACTTTCACTTATATATTATGTTAATGCTAAATGGTCGTATAGTCTTATTAACATAATAAATTGGTTAGCGTTTTTTCAATGGAGATTTGTTCCATGGGTACTATATTATTGTTTCATCTTAGTTCACAGGAAACTTTTACTTTGTTCACTTCTCTCTCTTAAATTTATATACATGTGGTTTTTATTTCGTTATACTTTTGTTTTTAGATATTTATTTTGGGGATATAGGGATTTGGGTGTCTTTTATAAGAGCATGACATCTTCTTCAGGATGCTGCCCTCTTCTTCTTTCTTCAGTCTTCTTTTCTCCTGCCTTCTGGGACTGGTATCTTCTCCATCTTCTTCTTGTTGCCATCAGGTTTCTTGGGATCTTCTCCATCTTCTTCTTTATTTCAGAAATACACAACCTGTATTGGTTGATCTTGGCTTATTTTAGGGTTTCTATTCTATTTATTCTCCCTCGTTGTGGGTTTGGTCATATTGTGTACTGCTTTGTTATTTACTATTTTACCTTCCTGGGTTATACCTTGAAAACCTTTGGTTATGAGACTGGTTTTGGATGACTCATCACTAGTAACTCCTTTTATTTTAACTTGTATTTTCTTTATAATAATGATTTCTTTCCACAGTTGCTATGAATTAATCTTTTTATATTAAACTTAGTGCTTTCTTCCAAATTTAAATATTATAACTTCATTATTCTAATGATCAATTGCCATTCAATATTATGCTTACATCTGTCACGCTACAATATACACACGCACTCATACTTTTTGGAGGGGGGCCGTAATTATTGTTGGCGTTGGGGCTCGCGTTTGCTAAGGATGTCGCTGACTTATGCACAGATCACACAGCGCGATAGGCTATGGGAGAAGCCCGGTAAATGTCCTAACCGTTGTAAGTTGTGTTACTAAATACGTGTTGTTAGTGAGCTGAGAATAAGCCAAATCAGTGAAAGCGTTTTCTCCTTGCAGGATGTCATTAAGACTTTTGGAAACTTTATGAACCTTACAGAATTCAACTGTAAAAAAACTTGGAAATAGAAAACAGCCACCAAGAGATTACAACCAATGGTAATACGACTGTATTGTTATATTGTAATAAACCGCCAATCAGAAACATTTAAAAATGATTTACAAAAACTGTAACTTTGTTTTGAAGGAAAAGTAGGCACCGACCTTTACAAATAATGTCGTTTATGTCACTATGCTGGAAACATATAATATGTTTAGAATAAGTAAAATATTAAAGTACAATGCAAGTACAACTTTTCTGCTTGCTAAATTGTTTTATAAATAAATATCATCACAATAACAACAGAAATATAAAATTACAACAGCAAACTTGCACATTGACAAATTATGTGGCGCGCCATTTGCTTGTATGATCGTAACAATAAATGGGACAAGAATACACAATACAAAAGACAGTGGCATTCGTAAATCTTCAACTGCCGCCATTCCGATATATAATAATGGCGTCCTACCTATTTTTAATACAATAAAGTTCCACATAAAACGCAAATAGCTAACACTACATCTGACATTAAACAGAGTCGTAAAGTTTTACAGTCTTCATGTTTTTATCTGAGTAGTAAAGAGCTATTTATTTTCAGATTAATTATGGCATACTAACACAGTATAAATAAAAATAATAATAACACATACTTTTTCTCGCATTGAATCTTACAAGTACTTTATTCCAGTTTATCCGGGATTCTCTTTTTTCCTTACAAATTGCATTAAGTAGCCTCATATTTGTTTTCTGTATAGTTTTTTAATATTGAAAATTAATATTCACAATAATTACAGTAGTCAAGTTTTAATTCTCTTCTTGACTTTCGATGCATGCCTTCCTGTTACGCTAAGTATTTTAATTCTTTTTTCTCCCATTTTTTAAATGTAATTTATCGGTTTTTATAGGTTTTTAAGTACTAAAAATAGTTTATTTCTCTTTTTTAATGATTTTTGTTAATAATAGAAATATGTCTTATTTGTTCAAAAACGGCTTTATAAGTTTATATTTAGGAAAAAGCTAAATATAAATATTGTAAAATTTTGAGGGTAATTATAAATGAAGGTTTTAGATTAGTTTTTGTTTTATGGTTGTTCTGATAGGCTGTTGAGCATGTTGTTTGAAGAATGATGTCCAAAAATTAAATTGTAAACTATATTAGACTCCTGTACACTACAACTAGAACAGTAATTAACTACGAAAAGGAAGTAATGAACAGAATCATGTATCAGTGTTGTTGTTTGTCACAAACGGTTTTGAACATTCATATAGTCTATTTGAAAGGGATGGAGAACAACATTCAAAGTCAATCTATAAAAAAACTTAAGCTCGGACGAGACAAATGTTTGGATATTTTAGAATTCGCGAAAGACCTTATGATAACTGAGGATTCTGAGAATAAGCTGCAACGACAGTGTATAGTATACAATAATTTTAGCCACCACTTACGTCTATGTGACGCAAAAACAAAGTCAGTGACGTATCATTGAGGAGGTACAATATGGGCGAAACCAGTAAATAATAATCAGTTGATATACTGATTAGTAGTATATTAGTTATTTACTGAAATATCCTGCGGTAGGTATTTGGTCTTTTAGTACAATCAGGAGAACCTTAAGAACAACTACAAAATCCTACCAACTTAAATTTTATAATGTAATGGGCATCGCAGTAGTGTGGCAAAATATAAATTCAAACAATTTCAAGTTCATCCAGGACTCAAGCGGGGGAGATGAGATTTTAAAATTCATTTTATATAGAAGATAAAAGCTGCTTCTTTTATTAGTTAAAGGCTTGACAGTAGCAGGCCACGTTAGAGAGACTTGATCAAGGCAGAGTTGGGCACATTTTTATTAAACGAACAAATCGAGAGGAATGGAGGCGGTGGATCGGCTAGACAGAATAGACGAGAATACAGCCTCCATAGCAAAGGAGCCTTTTAAATACAGAACATCAGGGAATCGAAGCTTGCAGAGACCAAATAAGAGCTAGTCAGATATCTAGTAACAGAAATGTTGCTTCAGAAATTAAGTGTCATGGTTGCCGGCCGTTTTTAAAATTTAAAATCAGTAATTGCTCCTACTCTGTCTGTCTGTCTGTCTCTCTCTCTCTATCGATGAAAATTAATAATTAAAATTTAGCTTTTTTGCCTTCTTATTATTAACTAAGTGCCCCAATAATATTTTTTGATGCTCTAATTTGATGCTTTTTGAACCTTTAAGTACTCTGATATCTTTATATTTAAACAAGTTTGATTTTGGCTTCTGTTACGCTCAAAGCAGTATAATTGGTTCATTCATTCGAATGTCCTCACACCATCCCTTTTTACTAAATACTTAAGAAATATTATTTTTTAACTAACGTGTTGCATTGACGACAAGTTTGCGACAAATTCAAAAAAAAAATGAATTAAAATCCTCTAATTTCTTTTTTGATGCTCATAATATCCACTTGTCGACCCATGAAGTTCTGTATTCTGTGTATATGTAATTCAAAAACGGTCATTAGAACACAATGTATTAATGTTTTATTTATTTTTTTTGAAGACAGCTCTACTTAATATTCTCTCACTAAGTGATTTAACCTGCAGGCGACCGCAGGGCTCAGGTAAAACAAACTCCGGTCATTTGAATTTACATAGTCAATGTGTACGTTTATTATCTCACTCAGAATTAATAACAGGTTTAATTATTGTTCAGTGTGGAAACAGATAAGCATAACTACGCATTACGATATATCATCTGTAAGGACACGTCCGTTTGCCTTCCATATTGCACATACTGATGTAGACCAATCTGATAAAGGGATACTCTTGCTCTGCAGCATTTGTTTTTTAGGTTTTTGCGTATGCGTGCTTTCAAATCTTTAGACGATCTGTGGAAAGAACAATTGCAACCTCCATCCGTTGTAATTCAGTTACGTACTTTCTTGTCCTCTCCGTTTCCATATTTATCTAGTTTCTATTTATATGCCTCTTTTTTATTAGACCTTTATGTATAAGCTTTACAGAACTGATGTCACTACAGACAAGTTATAGTTATGTGTCATATTTTGACATATTTATGAGCTGGGCATTTTTGAATGTTAGTGAAGAGTCTGCTCATTTCACTATTCCCCTCAATTGCGTTCACACACTCTCTGTTTCTTCTTTTGTAAGAATAATATATCACTGTGAGCTACTCTACGTGTTCTGTTGTGTCATAGGCCTAATTGTCTTGCATCTTACACTTCAGACATAGTCTATGAATAAATTGATTTTTTCCGGTGAAGGGTTTGCGCTCACACACACGAACACACACTCACATACACAAACACGTTCACTCAAATAATTGTTCTGTTGTGTTTGACATTTATTTTGTATTCATACTCAGGACCTGATGATGACAATAAACAATGTCGAAACGTCGACACAAATAACTTAAAATTTGTGTTATATTTTTTGATCGATCCTCACCGAAAAATTCATTGTCTGACGATGACTACGAATTTAAGGAATAACTTGATTAATAAATAGATGGAATTCATTCAACAAGTTTTGACTAGACTTGTTGTGGAATATTCTTATTCCATAATAATATTGTTACGACGGTCTAACTGATTGTCGTATGACACAGTGGGAAACAAAATACAAGACACCAATTAAGGCACTAATCACCAGTTTTAATTATCACATTTAAACAGTTTGTAATCCACAAAATAGTCTCTTACAACAAATCAAATTTAAAAATTGTTCACACGCAATAAAAAATGTCGACTAATAGAGTACCACACAATTATAAAACACATAACACTTTACCACAGTACTTCGAACTGCACTAGAATAAATCGCCACTTAAACGCACTGTGTAATCGCCCGACAATAACTGAAAACTAAGCAGCAGGTATAGGTTATTTATAGTCTGCAGGGTTCCATAATATGCGTCCTTAACAAGCAATCGAAAATTCTAGAGGACAGTTCAGCGGCACCTTCGCAGAAACACGCACCGTTGGGCTAACTGAGAAGCTTGTCGAACAACACTGTTGAATGTACGAGACTGTTCCGTATTACGTAACCCTGCCTCGCATGTTAAGAATCACGTACGCACACAACATTACAGCTGGTGGGATAGTCGAGAAACACGTAGAATGTTCTGTAAAGTAGTAACAATATATTAGTGAGTGTGTGAACAGAAGCATCATTTTGCCAAAGGATTCAAACGCATTTTTATTGGCGGACATAACACAATGGTAGAACAGGTCAAGTGTTAAAAAGAGATTTGGTAGAACAGGTCAAGAGTTAAAAAGAGAGTTGTTAAATAGTTGCTTGAGATGAGAGATAAGAGATAAGAGAGGCATGCTGGAATACCTTGAAGTACCTCTTCAGAAGCTGGATGTAAAACTGGAATAGCAAAACTGGAAAGTAAAAGATATTTTATACAATCTTGGTATCGAGAAAAGGTAGGCAAATTGCAGTTGTTCTAGTTAAAGCAGTATAAAGTGGAATTCCATGGACTTTGGGAAACTGAGTCAATGGTTTCTGACCGCGGGTGTGGTTTAACAATATCCACATAATACAAACAAATTATTCAAACAAGTCATTACAACTTGGCCATAATAATTAAAATATAAATTAAGTAAAATTAATGGTTAGTGACACTTTCGTCTAAAAAACCTTTCTTAAAATTAGTATTTATATATCAGTGATTTTAGGATGATCGACATTTTCTGGTACATGATTCGTACTTCGTACTGTCAACTTGCTCAGGACATAATATTCCAATATTCAGGAATGTGAAGACAAGTTATTCCAGTTAAATAACTTTGGTATTCTGGCTGTTAACACAAAGTAACTGATTTTGTGCCATTTAAAATTATAATTTATGTTAACTTCGGTTACGTACAGCCAAGTAAATTCTGTATTTCTGGAGTCTGCTTTAATTCGAGCACAAACAGTTCAAAATTACTATCACAACCAGAATAATTAAACACGAATTTAAATCAACATGGAAGTAGATAAGAGTAAATATGCATGAAATATTTCATCCCTAAGGAAACATACTCCTTCATGCGCGACTAAGTGTTTCAGTGATAACAGGATATTGTTTGTTCTCTGCTCACAGTAAACATATCTTTACGTAATCAGATAATTTCCTTGCTGCGAATCCAACCCTCATTCGCTTGTTACTTACGCAATATTCTGCGCAGAGTACAGAAATATTAGTTTATCTAACAAAGGTTTTACAGTTTTTTAACTGTTTGCTAGTACTTCGATTTTTTATTTTCTCCCTCATTTCTATTAAATTGGGCCAGAAGCTATTTTTTTTTTATTCGGTGTCTCCTATGAATGCTGATCGATGTCATTATTCCATCTTCTTATGTTACCGTCCCTAATAGATTTTTAACATGATTATTTCTATTGTATTCAGTAGATGTACCATTACAGTTGTAAAATTTAAATTGCCAAATTGCGCCCAAAATTTTACAAATAAATTCCTTATGATCGATCGTGTTGTGGTAAAGGAAACTGAATGTCTGGAAGCGACAGTTCCAGCTGTTATGAGCAAACCGCGTAAAGTATAGCTATATCCAGCTGTTATGAGCAAACCGCGTAAAGAATAGCTATAGAAAACATACTAGCAAGTAAATTAACATGTATGTGGAGGTATAAGCAAAATCAACTAAATATGAATTGCCGTGTTCATTGTTAATTACATCCTGTAGAAATAAAAGTTGAATATGAAGTCTAGTGCTTACATATGTGTTCCTAATGAGGAATTCTGAGGATACCGTGATCGGCGAGGTGAGAAAGTGTATCCGTTTTCATGAAAATGAAAAAAAAAGTATCTGCAATCCCTAGAATTCAAGCTGTATTCTCTAAGCATTTACATAACACAGCCATGTTAACATAATGATGATGCTAGGAACGAACTACTTGTTTACGAACTGTGTAGATCAAAGGACTGAAAGCAATATCTTGGTAGGTCGATGAAATGGAAATTATTTCTAGCCTTAATTTACACTTTTCCATCATACCGACAACAAATTGTCGACGTTGTTCTTACTTGACTAAAGCACTGTTGTTGACTGCCAAATACATGCTCTTATACTTAATTTCGTGTAGTCATTATTGTTTATTTAAAATAATAACGTAAAGTTACTTAATATAGTAGACTTTAACAGTGCTAACAAAACTTCAGATTATGGGACACGGTAAAATCACTTTATATATTGTTACGACGGTCACCCAGATAGTCGTGTTATACAGTGGAAACAGAGTAACTGACACTAATGAAGTCACTAATTACAAACTTTAATTAGACACAAGAATTGTTAGAAATAAATAAAGACATTCTTATACAATAATTCAAGATAAATTTGTCCAACAGACAATAATAAATGTCACCTCATTACAGTTTTGCACTAATTAATGCAATAATCACTTTCCACTAAACCCCCAAAATAACTCCGAACCACACTCTACACTAAGCCAGAGTAACGCCACACTACGCACTCTCTAATATCGCCAGGTCTAAACTGAACTTTGCCGGCATTTGGATGCTGTTTATACCCGGCTGGGATTACTGAATAATCTTCCATTTTCCGAACGGCACGCCGAGAATAATTTGCTTAGTTATAGGCGCTAGAACGCTCTGTAGACTAGGTCCAAATCTGACCTTGAACACCGACCGAATGTGGTAGAATAAACGACTAAGTCTTGAACATTTGTCTCGATGCACCTCGAGTGTTGTAATTAACGCGTGTAACATTTCACGTAGTTGGCTTTTATCTCAACGTAGCATTTGATAAACTGAAGTATATGGGGCAAAATTTTCTAATTAGCACGAGAAGTTAGGAAGGAAGTGTGGAGATTATCGAAATAAGAAGCCAATGAATGAACGTGGTTCGTTCTAGCATTTACGTATGGTTTGTGACAAAGAACCAAAAGAACCAAAATTCTACAACAGTATGATACGTTGATACACAATATTTGTACACGTTGTTGTTGTTGTTACAACAATACAAATGTTGTACACAGTTGATACAATATGTTTGGCGTATGATAGGAGCAGAATGGAAGAACTAAACAAAAGTATTTGAATTGTACCTAGAAGGATTATCACTTGGCATAAAAAGTTCATGTCCCTCTGGAAGAAGCCTGAATAACTGAAGAAGAACATCTGTGAAACAGATGTTACTTCAGACAAATCCAGGAACAATTTTGTTTATTGCCTAAGGATTTGATTACTATCAGAGAGTAATGACTATCTATTTTTGTAGATGTCGATCAGTGAATGATTGTTATAAAAAAATATCTAAAATGTGTCCCATCGTCTGTCATCACTTGGTATCAATCCAATTTATCAATTTGCATGATCACAGGAGATGTTTGTAAATATTTTCATATTTCTTTAATACTACTTGATATGAATTGATATCAAATTCTTACCATACAATATATAGTTTGTACTAGTACGTTAATTGTTATTTGTTTTTACGTTATTTTATATGTTCTTTTTCGTCTTCTTTACTCTAGAAATTGGACATTTTACATGTGTGCATTCGTGGTGTGGAGAGACTGCCTATACCGTGGCCACTATCGTATTACCAGCTGCTCTACATTCTTTTCAGTTGAGTCATATCTGTAGTTTGTCATTGCTACTGTGGGCCTCCAATCCTCTGCTACAATTTCTTATTTGGTCTTCTAATGTGCATTTTTTACCTTCAATGGAATCTCTTTTCCGATGCCTAAGATCTTGGTCCGACAACCAACCACAGATGGCAATGGAGTGGCTTCCCATCGTCTTCTCCAGTCTACGCCGTTATTCATCCGCTTTTAGGGACAGTTTCCCACAGCAAGGGCAAGAAGGAGAACTGTACCTCTACCCGGTCAGGCGCCGTTTAACACAACTGATGGCGCTGGGTATAGAGGAGACTCAGAGGCTCGATAATCAGGCTACATAGAGGCTAAATGAACAGAAAGTGAGGATAACTTTGTGTTGGGATACAGAATCCCAGTAGATATTTTGAGCTATTTTACCTTTTATGTTGTTTAATTAATATAATCATTAGGAATTTTTTCTTTGTTCTTTATATTGTTTGTGGAAATATTCATTGGATATGTGGAACATTGAACGTTATGTTACTTTCTGCATTCGTTTTTAGATTATTTTTCTTAAATTCAATATTCTAATACCTGTAAGCCTGTTTGCCTGTTTCTCATTAATATTTTGTTACCTTTAATTTCAATAATTTTAAGCGTTTTATTTATCTGTATATTATTTTTAGTTTATATTATCTCGATTTTCGTATTATAATTCATTTGCGTTACACGCATTTTAATTCTTCTGACTACAATCTATCGTTTAAATAATAAGCATTATGTTCGTTTGTTAGATACGGATTTTTCAACTTTCTTCTTATTTGTACAACATCTGAATCTTTGTAGACAGTTCATTTTTTCTGCTTCTTTTCTTCATACGTCCTTTCTATTTAAAGACCAGCTCAGTAACAGGCACGACATTCTTGTACATAATTTGGTTTTTATATCCATTTTAATTTAGTTCCTTCGCAATCTATTCATCGTTTCACACAAATACTAAACGTGACTGTCTTGGAGTTCCTTTCAATATAATAATTTTAGATTTACTAGATATTTTCTTATTATATCTCTCTATAAAGGAGACCGTCGGATGTAGGATTTTCCCTGTAGAGCATTTCCCGTATTTAGAATGATAGTCAAATTTCAAAAATATAACAGTTCCTTTTACAATCCAGCCAAATTTTTGGCCGTGGTTTGACAATTATTTTTATTTCCTATTAATATTTACAAATGTGTGTTAAATAAAGTTAGTGATTAGCTTCTTTGAGACTCTGATTGTCATTGAGATTCAAGATTTTATTATAAATTTTATTTGGAATGACCATTCAGTGACAGTTTTTTCATTTATTTTTAAATGCAGGGATTCTCATGCATTTTTAATGACACACAAATGAAAAAACTGACACTGAATTAGCATTCAAAATAAAATTTATAATGCAGCCACAACTAAACCTTCTCTTTCTCTAATTGTAATAACATAACCCTTTTAACCTATTTTTGCTTCTGCCCAAGTTTCAGCAGCAGTTAGAACATACAACCTTATGTAAAGTTCAGCTATGTAAAACGAGAAGCTCTCTGTTTTTGGGGTGTATGTGGTTTTTTGATTATTTGATTATCCTGTGGAGGCATGAAACAAATTATAGACCTTTTTACCACACCCTTACAATTTCTCTGTATGTTACAATGTGCTTTGTTAAAAATAATCTGCTTTCTGTCCACGCATTTTAACAAAGAATGCTCTCTCTCTCTCTCTCTGTCTCCTGCGCTAACTGTTTCCATGCTCCCTTATAACTCAATTATAGCGGAAAACACTTTGTCATAGTCTCGACCATTAATCCCGAACCAATGTCAAACTGTCAATTATATGTGTTTTTTAATGTATATACGTCCAAACCCACCATTCTTTTTCGTGAATTTAGAAAATAATACCCCAATATGTCATTGCTTTTTGCAAATTACTTTCTGTTCTCTTTTACAATTATCTCCTATCCAGAGAGAACGTTCATTTATATCCCTTATTCTTGTTGACGTTTTATCTTCTATTCTTTCTGTACTACCCTGTTGTCTTCGGACCGATTTAAAATTTGAATAATATAAAAAATGCTTGATACTTTCTTAAATCTATTTATCATTCCTTATAAGTGTATTAGGTTTCCTGACATACGGAAGGAAAACGCTAACCACTTACGAACCTTACGAACCAAGAACTTTAAAATACAAGAAAATGAAATATAAATTTACAATTTTAGATAAATTACATAAATGGATTAAGTATGCCTAATTGTGTCAATTGTTAATATACTTTATGTTTGAAGGCGTTATTCATCAAATTTAATATGTGTTTTTCATTGTGGGTTTACACACACACACACACACACACACACACACACACACACACACACACACACACACACACACACACACACACACACACACACACACACACACACACACACACACACACACACACACACACACATTTCAGGTGTAAGTACATTCTTAGCTTTATCGATTAATTATAAAATAGTGAAGGTGCAAAGCGGCAAAAAGAAATAAAGATTTTCCCTTACTGTCTTAAAATAAGTTGTTATTGTGTAAATGTAGGTTTTTCATATAGAGAAGACGGGACATTCTGCGAAACAAGGAATATAACATAACAGAAGAAACATACATACCGTAAGGGGCGTATGAAGAAATATCTGTTGGGATGGTGTGCCTGAAGGGTGACAGACTCTTGTCAACACAAATAATTGGCTTGATATATCACCTGGTTTTGTTCTTTCGTTTTCCAGTTTTCACAAACGCACACTGACATACAAACATGTTAACATTGTTGGTGAATTTCATTAACCGACCAAATAACTGCTTTAGTGTTAATAGTATAATCTGTAGATAATATAGTGCTAGAACACAGAAAAAATTTATCTTGCAGTGATCGTACAAAAATATAAGTTTTCTACAAAAATGATAAAGTTGTAAGATATGGTAGCACTCTATGTGATTTATATAAATTTTCAATGTTTTTTCATAATTCCTCTTTTGTTTTACAAGATCGCGCGCGCGCTCGCGCGCGCGCGCACACACACACACACACACACTCAATTACTTCCCTGTGAAATTCCTTTTTTGCTTTTTTAATATCAATTTTTGAACAAGGTAAAAGTATTATAAAATGAAATTTTTAGTAACTATAAAAATAAAGGGCTAATAGTATTAGTACCGAGTGGTATTATGTATGAGCCTACAGGGAGGTATGTTAACATGTCAACAAAAATAATTGCCTCCATAAATAGGTACACTTTCTTCCGTTTTTCTTACTGAGTACTACATATAATTCTAAAAATTTGTATTAAGAATATTGTAATAAAAACTTTTTATTGATTTACCATATTATTTATGTATTATTATACTGAATTATTATTTTTATTATAAGCTAAATTTATATGTATTCTTAATATCAATATAATATATATTTTTTATATAATATCTTTTAATTGGGATTTATAATAGGGTAAATAGTACTTCAGTAAATGTATATATCTTTCCTTCTGATTCCAATTAGCATCCTCAGTGTTTTACTAATAAAATTTATAATAAGACACACGCATTTTCAATTATTTTATATTTAATAAATATAATTAGATACACTTCATCCACATTTTGTTAAGATAAATACAGGAACCTTCGAGATTCGAATTAGGAAATTCATGTATACATATAGTGCAACATGTTTCCTTTCTAACTTTATTCACCTAGTAATAACGTAATAACAAAAATAACAAACATGTCTCTGATACAGTCCATGTGGATGATTGTACTAATGATGATTGTACGCGGGAGGACGCGCGACTGACGAGGAAGAGATTACGAAAATCGATACTGAATCAAACAAATACAGAAATGGAGAAATATAATATTGAAATGTTGGGAATCGTATGTCAATTTGAAACATACTAATATCTGTGGAAAAATAATGTTTCATTGAAAAGTACACACAGACAGAGTTTGGAGACTGGTAAGAATTGTTAGTAAAAATATTTTGGTACACTTATGGCAAAGTTTTTTTTTTCTCTAGAAGCTAATACTTAATTCGGGAAAGTCATGAGTACGGCGTGAAAGTAAATATTTTCCTGGAGTTATTTTAAAATATTGGATACAGACGACCTTAAATATTTACATAAAGTAAAATTATTTGAGAGTTTTGTTATGAAACTATAATCACGAGAGTATAAGTATTGAGTGTATTTCCTGGAGTTAATTACAACTCTGCCTTGTATGTTTAACGTTAGTAGGTGCAGTATTAATGCATTTAGTTGCAACTTGTTTACAGTTCTTGTTGTAGGATTCATTCAGATTTTAATTTTCATGTTGTACGTATATTGATGTGACTTATTTATTTTTAGCACCTTACGTTTTATTTCATACGTTTATTATAATAATGATAACCTCCTGTATTATTTGCACTTTGAAATTCCAGCTTGTTTTGATTAAAAAATGCGTTTCGTATTCCCCTCCCACACACACATACACGTGTGTGTGTGTGTGTGTGTATGATACTACATAAATCTAGAGAGATGACAAAGACGAACGGAACTGGATCATTAGTGGAATTTGTACTAAAAATATCTGTTATTTCGTAACGAAAAATATTTGAAGGGCTTTTTACATTCTGCAACAGACTGCTTGAAACTAGAAAGAAAGTCACAATTAAAACAGAAGCCCCCAGCAGCAAGGGAGTTAAGAGATGCCGAAAAACTGCTTTCGCTCCTTTCACTAGTAGAGTGCTGTCTGAATGACTGCGGCACTCGAATTGCTTAGTCTGCTGCACAGGCACAACGTATTGTTTTGTGTGTGTGTGTGTGTGTGTTGCTTGTAGAGTGTACGTGACAGGAAAGTGTTGAAGTCACTTGTATTTTTGCGTCAGTGCAAAGTTATTGTTGTAAGTTACCATTTAGCAGGAATATTGTGGTTTATAGGCAGACATCAATGGAGCCAAACAATTAAAAACTTGTGAATATTTAGGAAAAAACATTAATTCTTTATCACTATTCGCAACTTGTTTGACAACTTGTTTCGGTCATTACACCATCAACAATTAACAAATCGACAACAGATCAGCACCAACATTGCTTTTTCATGAGTAAGTCTTTTTGCAGGGATGTTTGGTTTTGGAATGTCGTTCACTTATGATATATTAGTGTCGTAATAACAGAAACACATTGTAAAATGTACAATGTAGTGGTAAAGCAAAACGTCTTCCACAAATGCTACAAGTGACATTTATTGTACGTACAGAATAAATTTAAAACAAATTTTTTCTTGGCTGTGCATTTGTAATCGCTTTCATGAAGTGCCAAAGGCTTTATTGCTTCAAAACGTTAGCTGCTTGCTTCTTGAAAAATCATGTAACCTAAAGTAAACTAATTATCTCTAAAATTTTCGGTAGTTCAAAAATATTTCATATCTTATAACTGGAGTAAATTTCTTTATAATTTTTTGTATATTACTGTGCCGGGGTTTGAATTTTCCCGGTGTGATTTGAACGATCAGTGCAGCCAAAGCGCGTGGCCGCTGGGCGGCACAGCTAACTTGATCATTAAGGCCGTGTCTGCGCTACGGATAAGCTATCTAGTAAACCGTATCAGGTGTTTGTGTGCAGCTTGAAGGGTTACTTGCCAAAGGTTATGACCGGCAATTCGCAATAGGTTGAGTTTATGTCTCAGGGTGGGATCGAAGAATACTGGCTTCTTTCTCATTTCGTCGCCAACCTTCCAATAGAGTGTTGGATGGTCTGACGGCCCAGGGATAAGCGTTTCGTGCATCTTCCATATGACTTCGTAAACTAGTAAAGCGTTTCAGGTAAGCTCAATTATTTTGTTCGATGTTAATTTAATGATGGGTTATGTGTGTTATATTTGTGTATGTGTGTGTGATCCACACGTTTGTAAAGACTATTTGATTGTAATACTTTCCTATTGTAAAATTGAATTGCACGTTACTTCCGGTCGGGGAACACGTGGCGACCTTGTATTTAACTATCTTTGATAAAGTTAAAAGTAAATGTTACAGTAAAAAAAATAAAAGTAAAAGGTTTAGTTGAAAGTAAATGAATAAAATAAACCATACCAAATTAATAAGAGCAACTAAAGTGTTGATAAAAATTGTGATAGTGAGTGTAGTGTGTGGGTTCCGAGGCGGTCCCTGTACAGCCGGGAGAAAGGGGATGCGGAGATAGTGACATTTACACCGGTCACCATCTGCAGAGCAGTGCAGCTTCATGCTCCCCGAAGCTGTCAGGCCCAGATATACTCCTACTACAGAACACCTAAATACATCTCCCCGGAATGAGACTAGCTGGAACTTCTGCACACTTCAAGGACCACCACCAGCACTCAACGCCCACTGGTCTACGGTACCATTTCAGTTCTTCAACAAGTACAGGTGGGAGGGTTCCAATTATTAAACTTCAGTCAACAACAACTCCAACTGTTTTAAGATCAACTGTAACTGAAATTGCATACTAACATAAAGAAATGGTCTTAATGTTCAGCTGTTTCTAATAACCAGGAGTTCAGCTGTTTCTAATAAAATTGTAACTAAACATTTTGGCATAACTTAAATTGATGTTGTTACGATAAATGATATTAGAATCCAAATTGTTTGAAAGAATTATAGTTAAATATTTTATGATAACCTAATTGATGTTCTTAACGAAAATAGCACTAATAAAAAATTGTTACTGGTTACAAGAGTATTTTATTGCAAGTCTTGTCACTCTGGGCTCCAGCACACTTTACGCTTCCTCTAGGCCAAGTGGTCTAGTTATTAAATTTTACGTAACGGCCGAAGTGGCCGTACATGTAGGAAACGTTCGTCAACGTTTTGATTAAAACCTTTTGCTCACGGTGTTGGCCACTCACGTCTCAATAACGTGATTGTTCTGGTTCGAGAATGTTACCCTAAACGTTGACGACTCCCTAAATGTGACAGTCCTTTTCAACATTATGACAAGTAGTATTTTCTATACCACAGTATCCAACCTATTCTATATTATCCAACCTACAACATAATGACTGTCTTAGTCCTACGTCGCTAATTGAGTTGCGGATTGTTGAAATTGGCAGCTTTTATGTGCGAATATATATAATTTATGACACGCACACAAACTCACGCTCGCGCTCGCGCGTACACGAGTACACGTGTGCGCGCGCGCATATATATTGCAACGTTACAACAAGTATTTTACACAATTACACAAATACATTACCATGTACTCAACGCAACTATAAAGTATATTACCCCGATTACGTCAAGTATATGTAGTTGCACAATAATTAAATAATTTTTAAAGAGGTGTGAGATGTTGTTGACATGAAATAATTATTTAAAACCGTTTCAAAATAATCATTCTATGATTTATTAATTAATAGGAAAATATTCAAATATTAAAATTTCAAATATTAGACAAATAAATATTCACTTTCATAAGCTTCACAAATATAATGTAACCTGCTATGCTATTCATAACATAAAAAAAAAACAACCATATAATCTTACTAGCTAAACAAACATGTTAAACAAGTTATTTAAATCCTTTTTGTTTTTGTGTGTGTCTGAAATTAACTCAAATTTTAAATAATAATTAGCAACTCATTTAAAAATAAAATACTATTATGACTAAAGAATAAATTTATTGTTGCTATAAACAAAATAAAAATAATATAACATTTACTTCCAAACTATTATTTATTTCTACTGACACACCCATAATTTTTACATACAACAAAAGATTGGTATTTCATTTCTAAATTTTCTTGTTAAATTAAATTCTCTTATTTAACTACTATTAACTTTAAACTTTAATTATTTACTGTTCATAGATCAGTTCTTTTTAAGAGCTCTTTTCACAATAAAAAAAACATAATTGTTTGTAATCACCTGCGTACATCTGCCGTTACCGTCGCGCGCGTGTGTGTGTCCAGAATCCTGATAGTTTGATGATGATGATGATTATGCTGATGCTGTGATCTCTGTCTCTACGGGTTATTGTTGGTGATGCTCCAAAGTTCCTCCTTACGTCTTGGTGTGTGCGGTACAGTGTGTGTGTCCTGATCGATCTGCAAACCGGCAGCGTGACGTTGTGTGAAGATTTCTTAAGTCTGAGTGTGTGTGTGATCGCCCAAAATTGCCAGTGGTATTTATACTGGACGGCGATCTGACAGGTCCAGGCCTGTTTTCGACATGTTAGATATTGTCAGTTCGTGCCAAAGCGTTGTTCTACTTACAATCACTTTTTGGTTCATATCGCGATTACGTAAACATACTCGTAGCATGAGCGATATTATTGTTTCCGTAATTTTTTTCTGGTCACTCACATATACCATACATATTAATTACTATTTAATTACACTAGTAATTAATATTAAATTAATAGCATCTTTATTACTGCACATATTGTAATAATTTTTTATATCACCATATTCTTTAAAAATTCCTTAATTTAATGGTGTCTTTATAATTGGTGTAAGTCTTTGTTCACAGGTTTAAAACGTATTAATTAGCTTATTTTAATCCTGTTAAAATCTGATTACAGCCGTAGCATCACCTCATATTTTCATGTCGTAGCTTGCGTTACACACACACATACACAAACGCTGTATCTTACGCTACCAAAGCAGGTGCCAGTTTCGACAGGCCAGAGCCTGTATTTTCCCGCACAGAATTGTTTAAAACTGTTCGTCTTATTCTTTTTACACAAATTACAAAGAAACATACCACCCTGGGAAAATATGCAAATATATGTATTGTTGCAACAGTACGTCTGCGTACGTCACTGTGCATTGTCGCAGTTAGTTAAAAAAAATTGCTAAATTAGAATAAATAACTAATATCGTCAGTATTTAAAAAAAAATTGCGTATTGAAAGCTGTAATTAACCAGCGAAGGGGAACACCGAACGTACAGGTCGGTACCGGAATATCACGCCACGCACAAACTGAGAGTGTGTTACAGTGTATTTTATGTTAATAGTTTTTATAAAGTCGATATTATAAAAGAAGTGTTATTATTATTTTAAAAACACACACCTATTACACCTTTTCTCGTTAAATAATAATTTATCGCCCAAGAACGTGAGGCGACCATACCATATAACTATTTATAAAAAAAATATTAAAAGTTAAATGAATGCTCTACTAGTAAATATATGTTAAAAAAATATATTTTATATTGTATTATATGATAATTATTATTCATGTTTAAATATTAGTTGTTTATTATATTTAAATTGTTGTGTATTATATTCGCACAACTAGCGCTCAACAAGTAATCATATTGTAAATAAAAAGTATTATATATGGAAAAGGTGTAATAATAATAATAATAATAATAATAATAATAATAATAATAATAATAATAATAATAATAATAATAACAATAATAATAATCATAATAAATCAGACTACTAGAAACGCGATAATCAATAATAATTATTTAAAAACCCAATATAAAGATACGTTCGACATGGCAGAACAGGGTAGCTTCGATATGGGCGCACTTCCAGACAAGATGCACTCCATGATAGCGGACTTAAACCATGATAATTTAAGACTACAGGAAGAATTAAAACAAGATATTGTAGAAAATACTAAGCGGTTAGCAGATAAAATTACGGACACTAACACACGCATTCATGCACTCGAAACGAAAGTTCTACAAGCACTTCACGAACAAGATGTTAGAATAGAAAACCAGAACAAACAACTACGTGCAGAGTGGAAGAGAGATTTAAAAGATACCTATAAACAAATAACCGAAAATTTCAATGATAAACTAAATGCAGTAAAACATGAACAAGACAGTAAAATACGTGATGTCTATGATCAAGTTGACGCAAACACAAACAAAACGTGTGAACTAGAAACACGACTTAATATAATAGAGACTAAAATAGAAGAACGTCCAAAACTACTAAGGACTATTCTAGTGGAATAATTAATATTAAAAAAGAGTATCAAATAAAATACAACTACCTTACCACAAAAATATCCAACTCGTGTATACAGTCAAGGTATTAAAACGATTGAAGAATTTGTAATACTTGTAACACAATCTGAAAACATCACTCGCGGTGAGATTAAACAACACAATTATCAACCGCACAGTGATTATAATCACAACGGTAATAATTATAAACAACAAACGCAACACACGCAAAATGAACCATACGTTAACACGGGTGCACACAAACAACTAATTACCCTAGCTAACTATAAGTGCGTGAAAACGCGTACACAACAATACGCTCGTCAAGAGAAACAGAAGAAACAGAGGGAAATCGATATGAGAGAGAGAGAACGTGGAAAGAAGAAGAGAGGTTATGTATGGCGTTCGTCTTCAAAGAAATTGTCAACACCATATGATCGCCCACTCTATGCGGTACAAATGAACAATGAAACAAAAAGAGGGTGTGAAACGGAAGCAGCTGTACAGTCGGCTACTCAACAATAATGATTGAAAACATATACACAGCGATATATTTCCTGCGAACATACGTGAAGAAATCTACAATAAAGAGATAAATAGGTGCGACTACTACCTATACACTTCCAAACAACCAACGAAGTAAAAATAATGCTACAAAATCTAGTTGAAGAAATTAAATGCAATTAGAAGACCTTATATTGCGGAATTTAAAACGTCAGTCTCATCTACCAGCTCAATATAAGCTATATAATAATATTCTTTTCAAATTATTAAGACATGACTGGAAAATTGTGTTGACAAATGAAATGTTATTTAAAATGATTACACCAACTCATGAGAGCTTAGCTCATGCCTCGGCATTAAAATGTTATTTATCCCTACGAGAAGATTTTACAATTAACAACATGTTCAGGAAGATTAAAGGTGAGTTGAATAAATGCTATAATTGCCAGACTGCTAAATAACCTAATCTTTATACCTACGTGGAAATGCAAAGTGTACAGAAGGAGGCGAAAGAGGAGTTAGTTGCAGTGGACTTCTTAGGTCCATTACCACGATCAAATCGGGGGATTAGACACATAGTGGTTTGTATAGACGTGTTTTCTAAGGCAGTTCATCTGTATCCTGTTATGCGACCCACAACGAAAGCCGTCCTAAAAATTCTGTTACAAAAATATATTCTGATGTATGGTAAAATGAAGAGAATTCTTAGTGATCAAGGAGTACAGTTTCAAAGCGTCGTATGGAATAAAGTATTAAGGGAAAATGGAATTCAGCCCATACTTACATCCATCAGACATCCACAGGAAAATTTAGCCGAGAGAGTGAATAAAGAATTGGGTAAATACCTATGTATTTACTGTCATAACCAACAGAATAGATGGGCAGAATATTTACCGTTCTTTGAACAAGCCATTAATGATAGTTATAGCGATGCAACAAGATACACACCGACAGAGCTTGAGCAAGGTCGGCATCCCGACAGATTCTGGAAGAGGTACGTTCACAAACCTGCTAATCAGAACTTACCTGTACCTTTAAGCATTAAACTTGATCATGCTAAAAGTAGAATAATTGAAAGAGGTAATAAGAGAATGGAAAGATTTAACAGAACTCATAAGTTACAGAATTTTAATGTTGGAGAGAGAGTGTTATTAAAAAATCCAGTTGGCAAACGCATAGACAATACTGCTAAAAATTCTTTAGACTGTATGATGGACCTTATACTTTGCTAAGACAAGTTGGGAAGCAAACTTTTATTGTACATGATGGCACACGACAGAGAGAGCTAGGCAAATATCATACGAGCTCTCTAAGGAAATTGTATGAATGAGCAAGTAGGTCACTATTACAATTAAAGGAGAACGCACGCTATAGAGAGTTAAAGTGGATATACTAACGAATCCACGCAGCACTTCAACATGTAAGGGGGGAAATATTTTGTTCAGTCCACCCTACATAAGGATCAATTGAATAATGATTATACCATTATTATGAGCATAATTAATTAAATTAAATGAATATTGTAGTAATAAAATGTGATGTAAATTTTGTCAAATGTAAAAGGCAAAAATTTTATAAACAAGTTTATTAAATTTTTTATTTTTAAGCAGGGAAATAATGCAACAGTACGTCTGCGTACGTTACTGTGGATTGTCGCAGTTAGTTAAAAAAACTGCTAATTGAGAATAAATAACTAATATTGTCAGTATTTAAAAAAATGCGTGTTGAAAGCTGTAAAGTAATCAGCGAAGGGGAACACCGAACGTACAGGTCGGTACCGGAATATCACGCCAAGCACAAACTGAGAGTGTGTTACAGTGTATTTTATGTGTGTGAGTGTAAGCCAATTGAATCCGGCATAGCGCCACCCCTGAATAAATGTGAATTAAATAAGTAATTTATTTAAATTGTGGTAAGTGCGCGTAAGATATGACAAAACAAATTACACCACGTTATTAATAATATAAAGACGCGCACATGTGCAAAATCTAGTGCAAAACAAATAATACATATTAATACAGTGTAAATAAAAGTGAATAGAACCAAGAACAATTAAAGTATAGGAAAACTGTTAACATACAATTATACATAAAAAAATTACCGCTCATATAAACATCGAGTAATAAACAAAAGACTTCGCATGTTGCGAATAAAATTAAAATAAGTACGAAAAATAATAGAATCTGTAAAGGGACGCTCGACAAACTACAACAATATAAATCGTGCACAGAATGGTTGAAACATGATTTTTGCACCCGACAGTATAAATAAGCGAGCAGCACCAGGATCGAGCCTCTTTCACTGGAACACCGCTGCAGCCGAAGGCTATGCCCGACGGTGGAGCATCCAAGGTCGATATCCCAGCAGTACCGTACGAGTCATCTGAATGCTGAGTGGACCAGGAGGACCGGACGACGGACTCCAGGAGGATCAGACGACAACGGAGGATCGACACAGGACACAGGACTCAGAATCATGACGAGGAATCACTGAGCATCACCGGACAGCAATAAGGTGACATAAAACCATTTTTACTCGTCAACCAACAAGTCATAAAAGACATTAAAAAGGAAAGAGTAAAGAGACAATGATAACTTTAAAATTGTAAATAATAATTGTAAAATTTAATTGGTTAATTTGTAGTAATTTATAATGATATTTAAAATTTACGAAATTACATTTTTGACATTATAACGTAGCATAAATGTTTAAGTAATTCTAAAATTGATTGATATTTCATGAATACGATATTCGTATGTAATAATATAAAATAATATAGAATTTAAAAAGAAATACAATCTGAGCAAGTCGAGATATTATATATTATAACAATTTCTATTTATACATGTAAATTTATATCTTGTGTATTATATTTATGAATATTTGTGTAATGTTATTTGTATAGCGACAATAATTGTGTGTATGATGAGCACACACAAAGGAAAAATATTATGCGAATAATAATAACGAAATTTTAATTCGTAAATTTTGGAAATTTGATATAATAAAATTTTGAATAATTTTTACAAAGTCGATATGATATAAGAAGTGTTATTATTATTTTAAAAACACCTATTACACCTTTTTTCGTTATATAATGTAAGAAAACATACTGCAAGGTAACAGGTTATAGCCCAGACCAGACTTGCAGAAAAAAATGCACAATTAGTGAATTTTAATACATTTATTGTTCTTTTTTCTACACAGTCTTGTATTCAAATGTTCTTTTGTTATTCTTTATACAATTAACTTCTTGTTGTTCAAAACATGTTTTGAAGTATTTTAAAAAAATGTTTTCTTGATTTAAACAGTTCTGTAAATTTTAATTATTCAAAGACTCTTTTTTTCTTTTCTTTTTAAACAAAGCTATATTTTATATTAATGTTCTTTTACGTGATCTTTAAAGTTTTACAATTTGATAACAATTTAAAATTTGGCTTCCCTGTTTGGTCGTCTTCTCTGTCCTCCCGGTCGACGATCTCGATCCGGCCTTCAGCGATCCGTCGTCTCGGTCCACGTTCCAGCAACCGCCTCCAGGAACTGCCTTGCTCAAGGTCTACGTATTCCAGCCGCCACGATCAGCAAACGATGCTCAGGAACGGTAGCCTACAATCTCGCACTCCCATGGTTTCCTGCTGACACTCGCTGCTAACACGACTCTACGGACCGAAGGACTGTCTGGAATTTACGTTGCCTGTAATCGCTGCCCACTGCGACCGCCTTCGCTGAGTATGACGTACTTTCAGAGAGAGAACTTTCAGCGAGAGAGTTTAGAGAAGACTGACTACTCCTTTTGTAACACAGCTGAATGTAAGCCATCGCGCTGCCGCATGACGTCACTGCCGATATGCGCGTAGGCGTCGTTTCTATTTACTAAATTATGTTCAAGAGTGCCCACGTGTTCGCCGACTTCCTTTTTCTTGAATCTTCTAGAACACATCTTTGTAACACATGAATATAGATCCCTAACATTCTATTTGCTACCCACATTACAGAACACTTCACTCACATATAAAATTATATCTTCATGGTTCTACATTGTCTTATTTTCTAATTTATCGTATTAATTTTATTTGTTTTTATTAATAATACTTATTTCCACACATTCTTTTATCGTTTGGGACATTTATAATAGCTGATAATCATTATTCTCCATATTCACCTATACTGAGACAGCTTGTCACGTTGCATAAGCCTCCAGGTTAAATAACAAAAAATTTATTTTCTTTGAAAATTAATTTGTTTTCATAATTTGTGATTATGGTCTCCAAGTCGCGTTATTGAAATAAAACTTATAGTTTTACCTTATTTCCTTTCCATCTTGTATGACATATAACGAAGTCGCAAGATGGAAAGGGAATAAGGTAAAACTATAAGTTTTATTTTAATTTGTTTTTTTTTAAACTTAAAACATTCTTCTAATATAACCTTCTACACAAATAATATAACCCAAAACATAACAAGAAATTTTCACAAACTAAAACGTAATTAATTCTTCATTTAATGTCTTTCTTACTACTACGCAATGTGGCAAATATGTCTATTGGTTTTCATCTTAATTTTTCAGCTAATATACTGTCCATTCATTCATACATAGTGGTTTTCTGTGAGCGAGTTGCATATCAGTAGGTGCATTCCATCGTATTATCATTATTATTATTATTTTTATTTTACTCAGGGTCATCTATTTATGGATTCGATCGTTCACGAGGGTAATATTTTCTCAATGATGCGCCATGATATTTTCCAATTATCTTGTTATGATCTTCATCAACTACGATAAAAGTATTCCTTCCAACCCGTTCTCTTAGTTTATAAGGACCATTAAACAATCTGAAGAACTTAGCCGCCGTGTTATCTTCAGAACTGTCCACTGGATTCGCCTTCAGAAGGACCTTTTCTCTTTCCTGAAATTTCAAAGTTCTGTGTGTATCAGTGAACACCCGTACCCGTTGATCAGCCGTCGCTCTATCCGGGTTTTGGCTATGTTTTGTTTTATGTGCATCGGTAGCGGTAGGTTCTGGGTCTCTAGTTTTTTATGTGCCTCTCCCAAACCCTGGTAGGTTGCTTACCTGAGTGCAGTTCTGTAGGTGTAAAGCCCGTCGTGGTGTTATAATTCTCATTTAGCGACTGCTCGAAGAACCGTATGTAATCCGGCCACATGTTTTGTATGCCATGACAGTAGGTCCGAAACAATCGTCCCAGCTCCTTATTTACCCTTTCGGCCAGGTTCCCCTGTGGCCGCCGAATAGCCGTAAGGATAGGTTGGATACCATTCGTCTCGAGGGTAGTAGACCTTCGCACATTCTGGAACTGCTTTCCTTGGTCACTAAGGATCCTCTTAACAGGTCCATTCTCTGGGATATATTTCTTGAGAACCGCTGTTAACACCGCGTTGGTTGTTGGTCGGATTACAGGGTAGAGTCTGACGTTCTTGGCGAAGGCATCTATGCGTACGATCAGGTGTCTTAATCTGCGAAGAGCTCGTGGAAGTGGACCTAAGAAATCAACACATAGCAACTCACCCTTCCCTTGGGTGACAATCCCTTGTTGTTCAATATACGTGTGCAGATTCGGAGATTTTGCCGTTTGACATTCATGGCATGTCCTCAAAATACTGTGAATCCTCCGCACCATATTGTTACATACTTAAGTGTAACCATAATCCTCCTTAAGTGCTAAGTAACATCGATATGGGCCAGCATGTGCTAAGCTTTCAGGCATGCCCAGGTTATTGATTCTAACATGCTACTTGGAAGCAAAATTTTCCATTTTTCATTCATTAATTTCTACAAAATATTATCAACACAGCAGTACCGCGGCTTTTCTTTACGAAGTATGCTCATTTTTATTTTGTTAATGTTAGGGTCCCTATCTTGTTCTAAATGGATAGAAGCGCTGCCGTAATTCTGGCTTTATCTCATATTGCATAGCTAATATTTTTACGTTACTAGGATCCGACTCATGATCTTCAGTGAATTCAGGCGCGTACCTACTCAACGTATCCGCTATTCCATTATTACTTGCTTTAATATATTTAATAGTGAAGTCGTATTCCTGAATCGCCATTATCCAGCGAGTCATCCTGGCGTTGGTTAATCTACATCTGAGAAGAAAGGATAATGCTTGGTTGGTTATCCGTACGAATTTCAAAGTGTGTGCCGCATAGATAGTAACGAAATTTTGTCAAAGCATAAATAACCGCCAATATTTCTTTTTCTGAGGTAAAATAGTTTTTGTCGGCTCCTTTAAGGGTACGGTTTACATACGAGATGACACGATGTTCTCCCGTAGTGTCTCGCTGATATAACACAGCGCCGATAGCACTATCACTCGCATCAGTTTGCAACACATAAGTACCTTTGTCATTCGGATGAAACAAGTGTAAATTATTTTTAAACAGATTCTTAATCTTCTCAAACGCGACTTGATGCTTATCTTGCCACATCCATTTATGCCCCTTTTTGAGTAACTCTAATAAAGGTGTTATTGTTTTTGAATAGTTCGGCGAAAACCGGCGATAGTACCCAGTTAACCCAAGGAAAGCTCTAACATCTTTAACCTTTTTAGGTGTTGGGAATTTCACAATACTGTCAATTTCCGCTGGATCTGTGCTAATACCGTCAGCATTTATGACATGCCCAAGAATTTAATTTCTGATTTAATAAATTCACATTTCGATTGTTTCAAAACTAGGTTAGCCTTACGGAGCTTACTCAACACTATGTCGATCAACTAAGTGTTCCTCCAACGATTTACACACGATAGGATGTCACCCACGAAAATGCTGACAAATTCCTCTACTTCGGGACCCAGTGCCAGTTCTAAACATTTAATAATTGCCGCTAGACTTGTCACGAGTCCGAAAGGTACTACTTTAAATTGATAGCTTTTGTTTTTGTAGAGGAATGTAGTATATTTCCGACTTTCCTCGTCCAAAGGAATCTGCCAGAAGCTGCTGGTAAGGTCGAGCCTGGTCATGTACTGAACACCTTGGCACTTAACAAATAAGCTATCTGCATTTGGAGCACAGTCATATATCTTTTTGGTGATACTATTTAAATTTCTCATACCAAGGCATAGCCGGATATCTCCCGTTTTCTTTTTAACTACCACAAGAGGGTTGAGGAAATCGCTTTCCGAACGTTCAATAATCTGATTCTTTAACATCTGCTGTATCTCAGCATCGACTTGTACGGCGTATGAATTTAGATTCTTCCATCACTTCAATCTTATGTGTATACACATTTGAGACTCTTGGTTGCTAGCAAAATACATGAGAATGTTTCTTTATTAAATTATTTAATTCACTTATTTGTTGCGGATTTAAACGATTATCTATGTCACTCATGTGGCCAGTTTTAATCGTTATATCTGGCTGCCTTATCTCTATTGGACTATAAGTAGGTCGCCTATCTCTGTTTACTTCGTTATTGTTTAAGTACAGCTGATATTTATGACCGTCGATAATCCACTGCATACAACTCTTAGTCAAATCGATTTTTGCCTAACATTTCTTTAGAAAATCTACTCCAAGTACAACATTACATACTAGTTTCTTTATTATTATTACTGGAATATTTACTTCTAGTTCATCGTATTTTAATGTGATATATACTTGTCCAGTGGCTACTGTTTTATTTTTATCCGCAGTCTGAATCTGTAATTTATTCCTCCTCCTCCTATGGCGCTACAGTCCAAGTCGGGCCCTGGCCTCCACCAATTTCCGCCTCCAATCCACTCGATCCACTGCAACCCTCCTCCAGTTTCTTATCCCCATGTCTCTCGCGTCCTCTGCAACGCCATCTTCCCACCTCTTCCTCGGTCTACCTCTAGGTCTCGTTCCCTCCCATGTACCCAGCAAAGCCCTCTTGGGGTTCCTGCCATCCTCCATTCTCATAACATGTCCGACCCAACGCAATCTTTCTAATCTTATAAATTTTGAGACTGGTATCTCTTTATATATTTGATACAGTTCGTTGTTGTATCTCGGTCTCCATGAGCCATTTTCTTGTATTGGGCCTATAATGCGTCTGAGGATTTTCCTTTCAAAGGTGCCTATTATGTTGGCTGTTTTCAGTAAATATCTGTAATTTATTAGTGGGTAATATTGCCGTGTTTTAAAAATATTTATTATTTTTTTTAAATAAAATTTTCACTGATAGCTGATACCTTTGCTCCTGTGTCAATTAAAATGTGTGTTTTAACGTTATTTATGTACGCATTGAGTGTAGGACATGCAGCTCTACATTCTATTTTTTTAGAGTGGTCTGTGCCGCTTTCTAATAACGCTTCCCGCAAATCACACGGGTAGATACCACTAATTTTGTAACAAGCATCCTCACACTCGACCATGTTATTACTATTACTAGTGCTATGACTTATAGTGATTTTACTGTGTTCATCCGAACCCGTGCTAGTGCTGTAGTGATGTTTATGGATTACTGTTTTTGGCTGCTTCTTTATGCACGCCGCTCCCACGTGACCTTTTACACGTTTTTTGGATCAGCATCCACAGCTTCTGATACTGTATGTGAGTACTTATTATTATTCTCTATTTGTTTAACTGTATTAATTGATTGCATTTTCTTAGGTTTCCCTGTGAATTTATTCTTATCATTCCCAGAGGCTTTATCTTTATTAAATGGTGTACCCTGTTTATATGATGGTTTATTTGTGTCATATGTGTAGTCAGCTTTTGCTGCGGGCATACATCCTCCCATTGTGACAACATGTTTAACAGTGCCTCTAATGTATTTATCTCACGTGTTAATATGGCTGTACGAATGTTCATATCAAAGTGGTAGCTTAATGTATGTACTAATTCCGTCTCTGATAGCTCCGTTCTAAGGTGTTTAAATTTAGAGATTTCTTTTATTACGTACTGCTCCCGTGTGAGTTTTCCGGGAGTAAATTTGCCAAACTCCAGCCTATCTCGTGCTTTACGTTGCACGTGCTCATTCCAGTACCGATTTTCGAAGCATCTGATGAACTCGTCGTATGTTTTAATATTGTCCCGGACTATGGTGTACCACAGTGCTGCCGAACTGCTCAGCTTCGTGTCACCCATTCAATTCTATCTGCGTCATTCAATTGATCACCCACCGAGTCCATAACACGTTTGCAATACCGTATAAATTGAATTGGATTTCCGTCTCCCCAAAATTTCGGTTGGTTATTCGGATCTTCATTGTGTCTGTAGAAACATATGGTGGGATTTACACGCCCTGCGACATCACGTTTCACTTGATAAATTTTTTCGTCTATCTTATGTTCTAATTCTGACTTTTGTTGGTTCATTAATATGGTATTCGCTTTTATACGGTCTTGACATTCTGTAATAGTGTTCTGTTGTGTTGTAAATTGCGTGTCCACATGTTCATGTAATTGCCCAATGTTCGATAGCATTTCTGTTCTTGCTCCATGTGGTCGGTAAGTGCTTTATTGACCTTGGTAGCCTATATTCTGTTTGTATTATAGCTTTAAGTTCATTATCCCGTTTTTTATTTTCGGCTTCGCGTTTTTGCATTTCTGCTTTAATTTCATTACTCGTTTTAACTTGTTCACTATTATTGTTTTGCATGTCAGCTTTAATTTCGTTATTATTTTTTTTTCATGTCGGCTTTAATTTCGTTATTTTTTTTTGCATGTCGGCTTTAAGCTCTTGTAACATGCGTACAACTTCAGCTAGTTCCGCCATTTTTTTTTCTTTACTTATAAAATTGGTTATACAGTTCTTATTTAGTCCGTGTAAAATAACTATTTTTATTTAGCACTAGCAGTTCGAATAATTAATTAATACTAATATTCACAGTCCTACACTAACACATAAAAATTAACTAAATAATAATAATCGTCCTAACTATACACACATAAAAATTAACTAAAATGTTCTTACTTGTCCTTAATTAATAACATAAAATATACAGTTTCTATTCTAACATATAATCTTCAATAATTGTACGTTTCACTAATCTGCAATAAACTTTTATTTTACTTTATTGGGCTAACAGTTCAATGCCTCAAAGTTGCAAGCACTATTTTCTGGCTATTTTCATTTTATTTGGCTTGGAATTTTAATGCCCCACGTTGGGCGCCATTTTCTGCAAGGTAACGGGTTATAGCCCAGACCAGACTTGCAGAAAAGAATGCACAATTAGTGAATTTTAATACATTTATTGTTCTTTTTTCTACATACTCTTGTATTAAAATGTTATTTTGTTATTCTTTATACAATTAACTTCTTGTTGTTCAAAACGTCTGTTTTGAAATATAAAAAAAAAAAATGTTTTCTTGATTTAAACAATTCTGTAAATTTTAATTATTCAAAGTCTCTTTTTTTTCTTAAAAAATTGTATTTTATATTAATGTTCTTTTACGTGATCTTTAAAGTTTTACAATTTTATAACAATTTAAAATTTGGCTTCCCTGTTTGGTCGTCTTCTCTGTCCTCCCGGTCGACGATCTCGATCCGGCCTTCAGCGATCCGTCGTCTCGGTCCACGTTTCAGCAACCGCCTCCAGGAACTGCCTTGCTTAAGGTCTCCGTATTCCAGCCGCCACGATCAGCAAACGATGCTCAGGAACGGTAGCCGACAATCTCGCACTTCGATGGTTTCCTTCTGACACTCGCTGCTAACACGTCTCTACGGGCCGAAGGACTGTCTGGAATTTACGTTGCCTGTAATCGCTGCCCACTGCGACCGCCTTCGCTGAGTATGACGTACTTTCAGTGAGAGACCTTTCAGTGAGAGAGTTTAGAGAAGACTGACTACTCCTTTTATAACACAGCTGAATGTAAGCCGTCGCGCTGCCACATGACGTCACCGCCGATATGCGCGTAGGCGTCGTTTCTATTTACTCAATTATATTCAAGAGTGCCCACGTGTTCGCCGACACACATCTTGAATCTTCGCCACGTTTTCTTGAATCTTCTAGAACACATCTTTGTAACACATGAATATACTTCCCTAACATTCTATTTGCTACCCACATTACAGAACACTTCACTCACATATAAAATTATATCTTCATGGATCTACATTGTCTTATTTTCTAATTTATCGTATTAATTTTATTTGTTTTTATTAATACTATTTATTTCCACACATTCTTTTATCGTTTGGGACATTTATAATAGCTGGTAATCATTATTCTCCATCTTCACCTATACTGAGACTGCTTGTCACGTTGCAATATGTATATATATTGCAATAGATGAAATTTGGGTATAATGTAATAACTTAACTCATAGCGTATGATAGCATGTTGCAATGAGAATTTGTTTAAG
The DNA here is from genome assembly GCA_034769895.1 of Magicicada septendecula. Taxonomy (NCBI): domain Eukaryota; kingdom Metazoa; phylum Arthropoda; class Insecta; order Hemiptera; family Cicadidae; genus Magicicada; species Magicicada septendecula. Next base: position 500,266,058 of record CM068368.1, read on the forward strand.
TAAAGACTGCATGTTGAAACATTGTACAATAGACAATAAGGTACATGTCTAAATTGTTAGTTTAAATTTTGACAGTAACAAAAATTAGTGTTTTGAAATTTTGCGAATATATGCGTAGGCATATGGCGACTGCGCGTGTGCGGGTATGACTAACTTATGTTACGGAATAACAATAAAAAACAGAGTAAATTAAATAACCTTTGTGTAAATAAAATTTCTGAGATGAGACTTACACCAGAATATGCATAAAATAGAGACCAATCCGGTGGTAATATTTGTAAATAAACTAAAGAACTAAATATATGAGTTTTTTATTAGAAAAAGTTTTATGACCCTGAAGAAAAGTAATAAATTTAAACTAGTTTTTTCTTCAAATCACACAACCTGGTTGGGATCGTCGTAACGAATAAGAGACACGTTCAACGCACGTACAAGCGCACGCAAGCACATGCATGTAACGTGGAAATATGTAATTGCAATGTGACAAATATTTCATCTAATGTATCATAAAAGAGACTTGATTTATTGTAGGAAAAATATATGCCTATCCTTGACGAAACTGTTAATATGATTAAGAACTTACTGCCAGTAAATTAAAAACTTACGTTTGTAGTACTAAGATGTTACTGACATTCAGTTTAGTTATGTGTTAGTGAAGAAATGTGTGACAGTGACATAGCGAATGTTTGTGAGCGTATCGGTAAAAACACGTGTTCGATAGTAGGCCTTCTAACATTCTCATTCATGGATACGTTACTAAATTATTTTTAATGTGCTGAATGGTGCAGCAATATAGACAATTACTTTTATACATTAAAAAAATAAAAGATTGTAAACCATAAATATGGATTTCGTAAGTGTATATAACTCGTAATTCAAGCCACCGACCTGGACCCAAATGTTCTCGGCTACCGGAAATTAGACATTTTAGCACGTGGTCTGCATGTAGACGACGTTTCGAAAAAAAATTGGTTTGAGACTACGGATGTCTTGGACAAGGTTCCAGGATCTCCATGTCAAGAGCGACAGGATATCAGGATACGGGATCTAGGTAGTCAGCCAACGTACCCGGATGTCACACTTTGTTCTAGGTCTTGAACACCAGCAAAGTGACAAACTATTTATTCAATAATATTTTATATAAGAACATTAATAGTTTATAAGAAGAACATATAAAAATAATGTTTAAAACATTTTGTTAAGTTTTAAAACTATTTTTACTAATTATAAGAACCTATATTCATTAACATTATTAAAAGACTATAGTTGTAGCACAATTCAAATTGTATGTAAACACAGTAAAGGCTAATGTCATTCGTTCGTTCCCTTAAATGCTATCAACAATATTTTTGTAAAGAAATACATTTTATTTAATTACCTAAACAATAATTATCATACAGAACTTTGAACATTATACATATTTACATAGCTGTTTTTTAAAATTGAACATAAAACCATAGAAAACAGGATTTATTAAACTTACATGAAAAGAAAAGTCAATAAAACTTTTTATGCATCAAATTTTGTTGTGCCAATAAATGTATTAACTCTTCTTGATAAGAACTTCTGCAATTTCTATACAGACCCCAATCTGTATCTTGCATCTTGCTACACAGCACACAGACACAGCTACAGACAGACAGATAGAGAGAGACAGACAGGTAGACAAGTAGACAGACAGACACACACACAAAATAAAAAATAATGACTTCCAGATATTTTAAAGAAAGATGTTACAATTAGCTTGAACAAAACAAAGTACTTAATAGCATATTCTGATATTTTGATTATTTATGGACGGTAATCCAACTATCCACAAGGCAAGTTTTTTGAATAGTTGTGTGTAGTAATAACTATGGATGGGCTAGACATGTAACCAGAATAGAGGGCATTTGACAGCGCGTAATGAAATATAAGCCTTAGACAAAGCTGCATTTAGGAAAAGTTCGGTGCAGTCAGTCTTAGGGTATGAATGGGACTTGTAGATAAATGCGGTCTTGACGAGACTTAATTTGTGGAGCTTGATTTCATTCGTTCCACGCTGCACGTAGTTGCAGAAGCTCTAAACCAAACTAGACATTAGATTTCTCTGTAAATAATGTGGATTTTAGCGGGAAAATGAATATCTGACAGGCCATAATAAAAATTCCTTCATCATTTTTACCATTTATAAACGATAGTAATTTTGGATTACTCTCATTTTTATTCAGGCACATTTTTATACAATAATTTGTGCTATTCTTCCTGATGTACACTTTAAAGTCAAATTTATATATTTGTTCATCTTTATTAATAACATTTTCTACCGTACAGTCATTCCACTCTGAATCTTTTTGTGAACAGCGTGTTCTCATTTCTTATCTTGAGATTGTCCTCGTATTTTCTTCCTACCTGTTGTATTATCACAAAATACCGTTTTATTATTTCCAAATTCTCCTCCAATTTTTTTTTTTTGGCTTAAAAACTTTGCTGATTCTTAAACTTCCTTAATATTTTGAACGTGCGATTCTTAACACCTCAGCTGTATTTTCAAGACGTCGCTTTTGACTTTACTTTGCTTATCCATGAAGACCGTTCTACTTTTTAGTCGTGTTGACTAAGATCTGCTGCCCTAACCTTCCATTACCAGTTTGTTCCTGACCTGTGATTAGAAGCGAACTTTCTTCAGATTACTGAAAGTGACGGTCAGACTTCAGGAAGTTTCGTGGGGAGGGGAGATAGAATATAGTATTAAAATATGTAAGCTTAAATAATTAATTTAAACAATAAATATAAATAATTTTTAGAGTTATTAATAACAAATAAATGTGTTTTCCTTTCCCTGCTATGCAAACAAGACAGTACTGTAATCATTGATGAAATAACATTTTAAATCTAAAAATAAGTTTTTAAGTTTATTTAAAATTTTATTATTTGGTAATGATAATATGATATGAATTTTGTAATCTGTGATGATATGATGTTTATAAATTCATCATATAGCTTGCCTAACATTTTATTAAATTTATTTTACTATAATAAAATCAAGGCGAAGAGCAGAAATAAGCAATAAGCCAACAGTATTGCATAAATACCCTTATACTTGCAAACATTTTCTTTTAAATATTGAAGAATTGTTTTGTGCTTTTGCTTTCCATGCACTTACAATTTCCGTTTTCTTTTAGGAATGTGAATACCGTAGATTTTCTCATTCTTCTATTATTTCCTTTAGTCAGCAATTTGAAAAAGAATAAGGGAAGAAGAAGAAGAAGTTGATGAAGAAGGGAGATAGGTAGATCGATCGATAGAGAGAGAGAGAGAGAGAGAGAGAGAGAGAGAGAGAGAGAGAGAGAGAGAGAGACTGAAAAGGGGAAGCTGACAGAAGAGAGAATAATAAATATATCGATATATCGAGCCAATTATCAGTGTTGACACGGGCATGTCACCCTCAAGGTTTGTATATTATCTCATCCCTTGCGCAATCGCACACTCGCTCACTGCTTTATATTTTCGTGGATTACCAGCAATCTCACGTAATTTACATAGCTTTACCCTTATTCCTTTACGCTGTTTTTCTTCTTTTTATAAAACTTTTTACCGTTATAAAAATGAATATACATGCAAAAGTAATAGAATCCTCCTGCGGCAAGAAAAACAATCTACTGAAAGTCAAATAGAAAAAGTTGAAATACACTTTTTTCTTGTTTGTTGCTTTTCATCACCTTTTTTGAGAAAAGCCGATCTAGTAGTTTTGACGTGTATATGAAAAGTGTATTTCCTTTGAGTACGCTTATAGCAGGTTAAATATTTATGAGGGCTGAAGGCCATAGGTTCAAATGTAATCTAATAAGTATGGTAAATTGTTAAATTACTTTAGGATTTTGTTAATTCTTACTCCTTTTCACACTCATAATAGTAATAACAATAATAATAATAATAATGATGATGATGATGATGTCATAATAATGTCATACAGAATCTAAAGTATAGGAAAAATTAAATAACATTAAGGATATATTGTTTACTTAGTTGACTTTTAATTCGATCGTCGGCAGGACAAGAATATTACAATTCAGTTTTTGTGTGTGGATTAACAGATAAGCACTCATTTAAATTCATGACGATCCTATTTCAGGGTCCTAGCGATCCTGTGAATTTGAACTATTGATATTACTTTAGTTCCCGGTTATTTTAAGTTGGATAGGAAACTATGTGCCAATTTAGTTTACAAACCGCGTTCATAAGAATTTTTATGTAATCTTTTATGAAAAGTGGAAGTGTATGAAAAGTGCAATAAGCAGTAGAGGACACCAGGAAACAGGCAGTGACCAGAAGGCGATTGAAAGTAGAAAACTGGAGGTGTTAAAACTATAGTGGTCAAATATTATTAGATATTGTACACAGTTATCTATGACAATATTTAACGACTTTAAACATAAAAAAATATATATTTTTTGAAACTCTGAACACATGTTCTGTGAACACACACACACACACACACACACACACACACACACACACACACACACACACACACACACACACACACACACACACACACACACACACACACACACACACACACACACACACACACTATACACGAGGGTAGTTAGAAAAGTTCTTTACCAGATACAGAGATTACGCCAAAAGCCAAATAGTTATGATCGGTTGCACCATACAGTACCAAAACGTTTACAACAGTTGTATTTACTAGTTAGATTGTTGTTTTCAAATAAAGTACGCATACATTTGTCTCAACGATGTTCTCCTTATTTGAAGTGAATATTTTACCAAGGAGCCACTTCTTCAGATTCGAGAACAGGAAAAGTCACTGGGAGCTTAATCTGGTGAGACACTTTTCTTTGTTAAATATAAACATTTTGCTTTAGTGGCCTTATTCGGTTGTCCAGCAATGCGCTATAGTACTTTCCTCTAATGTTTTTTTGCTTTTTTCTAAACAGTCTACGAACACCACAGCCTGAGAATCTCAAAAAAAAGGATGTCATGACTTTTCCGGCTGATCAAAAGTTTTCACTTTCTTTGACGCACTTCTGTCCGCTTCCATCCATTGTCTGGATTACTATTTTATGTCTAGCGTGTAGTGGTGAATTCATATTTCGCCGTCAGGGGTAACTCGTCGCAGAACTTAAATATGTCCGAGCATTCTTGAGAAACGTTGAGACCACATCTCTGTTGAAATGTTCGAAATGTTAGCAAGCTTAAGCATTTTTAGATGTCGATCATTTAGTCGACAAGGTGGGCTTTTGTAGTGTTTTCCTCACTTGTAGCGTTTTCTGAGCGACCCAAATGTTCACCGTCTACAATTCTAAAACGACCATGTTTAAATTCAGCAGCCCCTTTTTTCACTGAAAACGGCAGTGGAGACTCTGGTTTTTTTATTTCGATTGGCGTTAAACGTTTTATGACGAAGTATTTGTCACTGCACGATATTCCATTTTATCCATTTTTTTTTTAAACACCAAATTTGGCCACCTTATTTGATCACATCAATAAAACTAGTAAATACAGATGTTTTCAATGTTATGGTCACCATTTAATGGCTGGAACTTGCGAACAATCTTTGCCATTTGATAGCCCTTGCGCTATCTCTGTCAGGCTGAGAACTTTTCGAACTACCCTTGTATATTGATTGCAGCAACTAGGATTCGGATTTACGTGTCATAAGTATTGTGCTCTGAGGACGACGAAACTCACGTGTGACAAATTATTAGTACACTATAAATTTAGCTTCCTATTCTACTAATCGCCTGTCTTATTCTCTTTCTATCTTACTTTCGTCGCGCTCGGAGTGTGTAAATCATAGTTAACAGTTCTTTGTTGTTTTAGACAGATTACGAAGACTTTATGGCATATTCAGTACAACTCGAATACGCTTCAGCACAACCAAATACGAGACGTATAATAAACGCTCCAACGTAATATATGTTTCTATTCATAGGCCTACTACTACGAAAAGTTCTAACGGTTACAATTAGCCCAATTATTCATGAATTTTTATAAATGATTATTGTTACTTGCGTCGTATATGCGTATATTTAATATATGTAATTAATATTAATTAACTAGTATAGGCATTAGTCGTGAATTAATTTCCTTTAAATGAATTTTTAATTGGATCAGTCCGTTCCTTCTGCACTAATTACTAGTTACTTGTAACAATACACAAATACTATAATATACTATATCTATTCTTACAATTGATAATGATGATATTAATATATAATATTGTTAACGGAGGTATTGGTAATATACGCATGTAGGCCTACGCTTATTGCTAGTTATGTGGCTCGATAAATATGTGAGAAAGTTCCTTCTCTGTTGAGGAATGAAGTTTTGCGGGAATAACTGACAACACCGTATCACACCTAAAGTTAGTTTTAAGTATCTCATTAGTGTCAAAAAATTTTGTATCTATCTTAGAGCGTTGAGTTTAAAATAATTTAATAATCGAACAAGTCTTAAGTCTACACCCCGGTTCTAACTCAAAGCACTAGAGTTATTTGTTTCCATATCATTAGTTTTATTACAATTACAATAACGAACTGTTATAGTTAAAGACAATACTGTTTTTGTTTGTTCATATATAATTCTTTGTAGTATTCATGAAAAGAGGATGAAAACTACAAAGGACGATAAGAAAGTATATATATGCTTATTATTTATTTGACTTTCAGTATATTGCTTTCCTTGCCCGTGGGGAATTCCATTATTTTTGCGAATATATTTATTTTGATAATAGTAGTATTTTTAGATAAGACGGTATATTTTTGCTGACAGCGGCAGGTAAAGAACGGATAAAACATCGAGAAGAACATAAGATTGTACGTGGTCGATACGTAGGCCTGGAGGGTGACATGCACGAGTCAACAGAAGTAATTGGTTCGATATGGATATCGACTTTTTTCCTCTTTCTATCAGTACTCGATATTCCTTCAAAGACTTTGCTATGCTCCACGCGGAAACTCATACGCCACTCAGGAAATTAAATTGTACTTAACATTACTAGGTGAAATCGTAAATATTTGTTTCTACAAAAACGTGTATTTATATTAACAACACCTCTAAACAAAAAAAAATGTTAGTTGAAAAAACTAATAAACTTGCATTGATAACAAACAACGAAATGTGTTTAATAATTTATTATTCAATACAGATTAAGAATTCTCTTGTACGTATAGATTATTTTGTTAGTTCAAATCACCCACTTGGCTGCTTAATGTGTCCGCGGTTAGCTACGGTTGCCTGTACTTATATAAATTTATACTTAAACTACGGTTAGATGTTTAGACTAAATTGTGAACAATATATATTACGCATGAGTAATTATTATAGAGATTAAGAAAAGCGTATCAATAGAAACTTAAAATTTATATATTAGAATAATCTTAGTCTTTTTTTAAATATGTTGATAACAAGTACAGATTTACTTCAAATTTTTGATTAGTTTATAATTTTTTACACAAGTGTGGTATCTATTTAGGTATAAGAAAATTGGGAGGGGGGAAGTAAGCGTTCTTTATCGTATTTCAGCAGTTTTTTGGAACGTATCGGTAATTTTTAAAATCAAAATTATGTGAGTATAGAGAAAGCATTAAGAGCAAAAGTTCTGTTACATTTAACTAGTTGTTTTGTAGATACCTTGGGTATTTATTGATTAAAAAAATGACTTTGGTGCTTACCCACTCATAATATTTGTAACTGAATATTTATTTACATATTCCTCAGTACGTAGTATAGAATAACTTACGCAACAAAATGTCTGTTTATACTGTTAACAGGGACTGTATAACCACATTTCCAGACTACGAAGCGCGTGGTTCGAATCCCACCAGTGTGGTTAGATTGTTGTTTGTTGAACTCCGTCCTCGTCATCAATACAACTTTTTCAAAACTTGGACGTAAAACTTCAGTGAAAATAATTAACATTTTAGCTAAGAGTAATTGTTATTCCAAAAATTTTCCAAAATATATTTCAACAGGACTAACGCGATTAACAGCCAACGTATCCGTCAATGAATGACACATATCGAACTCAACACGTTTGATAAACCACTGCAAACGACCGAGCTATTCAGTTTTTCTAAGGAAAAAGGATTGGTTTAGACAGAAGAAAGAAAATACCTGGCAAGATTAGTAAGGATGAGTTTTTGTTCGCCTTTAAAAGTTTAAAAACACATCTACTGGAATCACTAAGTCCACCTACTCAAAGGAAAGAGAGACGGACTTAGAGAGGCAGAGAGAGAGAGAGAGAGAGAGAGAGAGAGAGAGAGAGAGAGAGAGAGAGAGAGAGAGAGAGAGAGAGAGAGAGAGAGAGAGATTATGCTTGAACCGAAATAGAACAATAAAGAGTGAACCTGTATTTTCTTCAAGTGAAATAATAGCATATAAATAACAGCAACTGATTTTAAATGATGTATTTCAAACCCCATCTTGGTCTTTTACTAGTTTTTTCTTGTCCTCATTAAAAATTATTTTAAACAAATTCTAAAATAATTATTAGTATTTTACGTTAATTCTTGTTATAGCAATAACTGGAAACGTAAAATATGATTCATTCATACACATTTTTAAATTTACAACATATATTTAAAATTTATTTGGAAAAATCCAATAATGAATATATTATTAATAATTATTAATATATTATTAAATTATTATAATATATTATTATTATTAAATAAAAATCAATAACAACAAAATAATAAAGTAATACATTTCTTTATTATTTATCTAATAATTAAAATATACTGTGTTATAATTACTTATATATAAAATTATAATTAATCGTGTTATTATTAATTATAACATTTATTAATTTTGTTTACAAATATGACAAACTTAAAATTCTTTGAAAAATTGATTGTTTAAATATTATATACCTTCGTCTTTTAATTCTATTAGAAAGAACTAGAGAATGAAATATTATGAACCGAACAGCAAAAGGCAAGGAAGTAAAATATAAACTACAAATAAAATTTCAAAAAGATAAAATCAGTTGATAGATGCAAAGTGGACCTATAGGCCTATTCGAATATAATATGTACGGATAAAAATATAGAACTTTAAACATTTTATTAATTGCTTTTTAAATTACAGATTAAATCAAAACGTATTTTTCTACAGGTTGTAACGTAGAAGGTGTCCTCACTATGCGCATTTGGAATATATGCAGCAAGATAAAAAAAACTTCCTACAAATATTGATCCGAATACATCTCGTTTTCAGTCTGGCCGTTTTTTGTTTTTGTTTTTTAAGGAAAAGTTTGTGTCTCAAAAAGGGTATAAGGTATCTTAATGTAATTTGGTACCCAAGTTTATTTTAATGTTCTTTAATAAGTAAAAACAGGGTCCTTTATAATCTCAAATTTCAAAATGTTAGCCACTTTAATTTTGTGATCACTAATAGTCCTTAAATTTTATTTTATTAAATTACTATTTACAGCTAATTATTGAACAGGTTATTGTAAACACAACATCTTGTTTACCCAATAACAAATAACGTAGTTATGGTAAACACCCTACAGTCTTAGAATAAACAGCAAGCGGTTAACGGAATACAATCTAATCCTAATTATCAACATTGAAATGAAAAAATGGGTTTCACCACATAAAATTCATAATAAATGCTTAAAGTACCCTCCATTGTTTTCTACACGGATCTGTATTCTACAATGAAAGGATCTCACTTTCTCGAAAACGTCTGGCGTATTTCAGATTTGCTGGCAACCTTCATTAATTCTTTCCTGTAATCCTCAATATTTTGAACTACAGTTGAGTACACTGTGGTTTTAAGGTGCCCCTATAAATAAAAATTTAATGGATGTAGATCAGGTAATGTAGCAGGCCATGGCCAGTTCACTTTTCACCATAATGTTTATCTAAAAAGAGACGAACAATGTGACTGAAGTGTTCTCGATCGTCATTGTACCATTTGTTTACTTGTGGTTACTGGAACCTGTACAATGTAGTTTGGTAAAATGTTTTAAAGAAATTTAAGATAATTATGGGCATTAAATCTTGACTGTAAAAAAATCACCAATGATACCTGCTCAGACATTAACAGAAAAGAACTGCTGGAATCATGACGAGAACGTGGGATGAGGATTTTCTTGTGCCTAGTAATAATTAAGGAAAGTAGCAATTCCATTTCTTGAAAAACTTGCTTTGTCAGTGAACATGATCGAGACTAAATAAGATCGGTTCAACTGTAGTTTTGTGTAGAAAAGTAAAGAAAACTACATCTCTGTTCTTAGTCAATATCTTCAAGGACCCTTTGGTACAGTTTTAATTGTTGGCTTTGTTTTAATTGTTGTGGCCATGCGATTCACACTTTCAACCACATTAATTCTGTTTGTACTCACGTCACCATTTTTCCAATTCTGGTTAATACTTTTTCCTTATTTTTATAAAGGTTTGGGCAACAAAAGATCCAATTCCCTAACGCTGCATACGCTGCAAGTTTAGGTTTGAAAAGCCACCGTGTGCCCTGCCAGTTGCAGTTTGAATCTTTATACAAACACGCATATCTGACATTTCAGCAAAATCCGTAATTAGCTACTCTCATCAATTATATGGTATACAGTGAGTAAAGAAACACAGATGAATGAATTTAAGAATTGTCTTTAAGAAAAGTCTCTAAGATATTATTTAGTTAAACGTCACATGTTAACACGTGTTATAGTTACTGAACTCACTAAAGCAAACAGATGATTTATAAATCGAAACATGCCACTATAATTTTGTATTAATTCCAAATAATGTTAATTTTTGTGGTCCAAATAATTGTAGTTAACTTTGGTAAAAGTTATTAATTTAATTGAAATTCTATCAGTTTTCTCATTTTGTTTATATAAATCTGTTGAAACACCGATACGTCGTTGAAACATTGCTCATTCTTTTGGACTGTTCCTTTAGTGAACATAACAATACATGTGGTTGATATGGCAATGTTAAGAATAGACGCTAGGTTTCTAGCTGCAGAAATCTGCTGTAATGTGATGGCTGTGACATCTGTTTGTTCTATTGTTATATAATTGTGTTTGCAAGAGGGATGTCGTTAGGACTTTTTATAATTGTATAATCTGAAACATTGTTTTGTTAAAGTAACATTAAAAATTATAACATACTTATTACATTATTTAGTATTGAAGTAATTTTTTTATTTTGTTATTTGATTAATGTTGTTTTATTTAAATAGTTATTATTTTCCTATGTGAAACACTTGTGAAATAGTGTTTCACATTTCACTTATTATTTTGCAAGTGAAATAGTTGTGAAACACTTACAAATACATAATATGTGATTGTGTTTATTTTCAATAATCTTGTTGCCAAATCATGTGTGAGTAACGGTTTAGTAGCAATGTTCTGGAGCCCGAACAACTTTTGTCTGAAACAAAATTTATGAAATATCGGAATAGCCGTTGTTATTTTATTGTAGAAAAAAAGTATTTATTTTTCGTTTTGAGATGATATCACAGTTTTGACCGACATTATGTTCTTTATAAAAATATTAGAATACTTTTTTACTACCATGTTTCTTAAGGAAATGGAAGTATGGTGATGGCAAAAAAATCGTGTTCGAGATTATTGCAGATTCTGATTGTACTACACTCAAAACATTAAAAAAAAGTCATTTTTCGAAAAGTGTGTGTGTGTGTGTGTGTGTGTGTGTGTGTGTGTCTGTCTGTCTGTGTGTCTGTAAAATTCAAACAGAATCAAATAATATTTTGCATACAGTCCTGATTTGTAGAGTACTCAAGATCAATTGTTTTTGGTGAAGATCGGTTAAGGGAAAGGGGTAGTTTACCAGCAACGTTTTTTTTTTAAATCGAGGGTAATTATATTCTATGGCAAACGACAACAGCCGCAAATTCCAACATAATCAAATAATGTTTTGCATACAGCCCTGAATTGTAGAGTTCTCAAGGTCTGTTGTTGTTGGTGAAGATCGGTTAAGGGAAAGGGGTAGTTTACCAGCAACGTTTTATGTTTTAACAAGGGTATTTTATATGGCAAACGATAACAGCCGCAAATTCAAACAGAATCAAATGATTATTTGCATACAGCACTAAATAGTAGAGTTCTCAATACCTATTGTTTTTGGTGAAGATCGGTTAAGTGAAAGGGGTAGTTTACCAGCAACGTTGTATGTTTTGACAAGGGTATTTTCTATGGCAAACGATAACTACTGTAAATTCAAACAGAATCAAATAATTTTTTGCATACAGCCCTTATTTGTAGTGTACTAAAGATCTATTGTTTTTCGTGAAGATCGGTTAAGGGAAAGGGGTAGTTTACCAGCAACGCTTTTTTATCAAGGGTAATTTTGTGTATGGCAAACGATAACAGCCGCAAATTCAAAGAGAAACAAATGATTATTTGCATACAGCCCTGAATTGTAGAGTTCTCAAGATCTGTTGGTTTTGGTGAAGATCGATTAAGGGACTAGGGTAGTTTACCACCAACATTTTATGTTTTAACAATGGTAAATTTTTCTATGACGAACGGTAACTGCCGTAAATTCAAACAGAATCAACTACTCTTTTGCATACCTTTTTGAATTATACAGAACTCAAGGTCTGTTTATTTTGTTTAGGATCGGTTAATGGGAAAGGGGTAATTTAGCTGCAACGTTTTATATTTTAACAATGGTATTTTCTATGGCAAAGGATAAGAGCCGCAAATTCAAACAGAATCAAATAATTTTTTGCATACAGCCCTGTATTGTGGAGTTCTCAAGACCTGTTGGTTTTGGTAAAGATCGGTTAAGGGAATAGGATAGTTTACCAGCAACGTTTTATGTTTTAACAAGGGTAATTGTTTCTATGACGAACGATAACTGCCGTAAATTCAAACAGAATCAAATAATGTTTTTGCATACCTTCCTGAATTATAGTGGTCTCAAGGTCTGTTGGTTTTGGTGAAGATCGGTTAAGAGAAAGGGGTAGTTTACCAGCAACGTTTTATGTTTTAACAAGAGTAAAGTACTTAATTTTGATAAATAAAGTATCCTGATAAGAAGCTCATAATAATCCACTGTAGAAACGCAGATGAAGTATCTATAAATGAAGAGGTTAGGTGAACGGGGTGGGGGTAATTTTCTATTAATGAAAATTATAGTTGAAGGGGGAGGGGAGAATTTTTGTGTACTACGTTATCGGCAACAAAGAAGTAGTTCTTTGTTAAAATTCCTCCCCGGGCTGTTTAGCCGTAGTCCAATGTTTTCTGCAAAACCAGACTTTTCGGCAGTCCATCGATTGCTATCATCAGTGAAAATCGATTGCGAAAACGTGAGGTGGTATACGTTAGTGACCACAGTACTGTGGTTAAGGCTGAAGCAATAAGTAGAAAGAAGTAGTTTCTATGGAAATATTTCATTTCGAATATGATTTTAAATATAAATCTTAGAACATGGAAGTCATGTATGGTTCTCCATACCGATATTTTTCTATGCTAAACGATAACAGCCGAAAGTTCAAACAGAATCAAATAATGTTTTGCATACAGCACTGAATTGTAGAGTTCTGAAGAACTGTTGGTTTTGGTGAAGATTGGTTAAGGGAATAGGGTAGTTTACCGGCATCATTTTATATTTTAACAAGGGTAATTTTTTCTATGACGAACGATAACTGCCGTAAATTCAAACAGAATAAACTACTCTTTTGCATACCTTTTTGAATTGTACAGAACTGAAGATCTGTTGATTTTGTTGAAGATCGGTTAAGGGAAAGGGGTAGTTTACCTGCAACATTTTATGTTGTAACAAGAGAACGTTTACCATGAAGAACGATAACTGCCGTAAATTCAAACAGAATCAAATAATTTTTTACACATGTGCCTGCGTTGTAGAGGCCTCAAGGCCTATTGATTTTGGTGAAGATCGGTTAAGGGAAAGGGGTAGTTTACCTGCCACTTTTAATGTTTTATCAATGGTAATTTTTTTTCTATGGCAAACGATAACAGCCGCAAATTCAAACAGAATCAAATAATGTTTTGCACACAACTCTGAATTGTAGAGGACTCAAGATTTATTGATTTTGGTGAAGATCAGTTAAGAGAAAGGTGTAGTTTACCTGCAACATTTTATGTTGTAACAAGAGTAAAGTATTTAATTTTGATAAATAAAGTATCCTGATAAGAAGATCTTAATAATCCACTGTATAAACGTAGATGAAATATCTATAAATGAAGAGGCTAGTTGAACGGGGTGGGGGTAATTTTCTGTAAATGAAAATTATAGTTGAAGAGGGAGGGGATAATTTTTATATGTGTACTACGTTATCGGCAACAAAGAAGTAGTTTGTTGTTAAAATTTCTTCCCGGGCTGTTTGGCCGTAGTCCAATGTTTTATGCAAAACCAGACGTTTCGGCAGTGCCGTCGACTGCCATCATCAGTGAAAATCGAGTGCGATAATGTGTGGTGGTATACGTTAGTGACCACAGTACTGTGGTTAAGGCTGAAGAAATAAGTAAAAAGTAGTAGTTTTTATGGAAACATTTCATTTCGTAAATGATTTTAAATATAAATCTTAAAACATGGAAGTCATGTATGGTTCTCCATACCGATATTTAGTGATTCTAACATGGTAATTCTTAGTGTTACGTATATATGTATTATTGAAGCTTCAATATAATTTTTAATGACAGTTGTATTTAAATCGAGTTTTCTTTAATTGTACGTATTATACAGATGTTAGTTTCATATCCAATTTTTTCATTTATGTAATGTAGCATATGTTACTTTTTGTTGTAAATTGAGACACAAGATACCATATGACTTCGATCCTACGAAAAATATGGTAGTCAATTAAAATAAATTAATAAACACAATAATCTCTAATTCTAAATCAATCATCGTAACTAGTAATTAGTTATTAGCAGAGTAACTACTAATTAGTAACTATTAATCAACGATGGGAAATAATTACTTCTGTTATTTTTAACTGTTAATTTCAAATTGGTAATTGATAATAGGCAGTTGACAATTCGTAATTAGTAGCGCAATCAATAATTGCAATTTTTAATGGGTATTTGGTAATTGATAATGCGTAGTTAGTAATAGGTAATGAGTAATTGGAAATTGATCATTTATGAATCACAATTAGTCATTGGTAATCCTCATTACCGTGCAGTAAATTTTGCGACCGTTTAAATAAGCTCTGACATATCAACAAAGAATCGTTATTAGACTCTCCCAAAATAAAAACTCTAAACGTTCAAAACATTGTTCGGCATCATAATATAGTGGCTTCAGGTCACGAGAAGTCACTTTGGTACAATGCCTACCATTATATTACCGATTGTGCCTTATTATTTCCACAAATTACTGAATAATAATGTCATTTCTGACACTTTAGCACACGCGACTGCATACATTAAGTTAATTGGTTTTGTGTGTTTTACCTTACTTAAAATATTTTTACGCGTGTAACTGTAGTTTATAATTTATTTGCATAAATGTGACTTGAGAAACTTGACGCACATTAAATTTCTGAAAGCAGCCACTATTTAATATTAATAATAGACACTAAAAATGGTTAAACTATCAGGATACTACTTTGAAAAAATAATCATTATTTAATTATATGAGTAATATTTTCCGTGTAGTAAATTACTATTTAACACACACACACACACACACACACACACACACACACACACACACACACACACACACACACACACACACACACACACACACACACACACACACACACACACACACACACACACACACACACACACACACACACACACACACACACACACACACACACACACACACACACACACACACACACACACACACACACACACACACACACACACACACACAGCAACTTTATATTTATTGGTCATTTTCCTTATTTATAATATTACTCATTCTGCACAGGTAATCCTCCTTAATATTTTTCGACAGAGAAATGCTGATATTGTATGTATATTGTGGCGAGGGAACGTTCTCGAACAATGGAGTGTCGTTCTACCCGTCTCTCGGCCAGCCGAGCAAGTGCGTGTTTCTGCCAAAGCCGCACTCAAGTACTTCTGTAGTTGTCGAGTGCTTGCTAAGGACGCGTATTATGGAATATTAGTCTGGAACCGTCTGGAATCCTGCAGGCTACATACAGGCGTCAGCTGCCGCTTAGAAGTCGGTTATAAGTTGCGATTTATTCAAGTGCGATTCGAAGTATTGTGGCGAAGTGTTTACCGTATTATAATTAGTGTGAAACTCTATTACTTGACATTATTATCGCGTTGAATTTTTGTACAAGTTGATTACGAATTGTTATTTGTGATTAATTAAAGCTGGTTGTTAGTGACTTCATTGGTGTCTGTATTTTGTTTCCACTGTACCATACGACACCGTCGTAACAATATTCTTTGTTTTCGTGTTGCACAAATAATTTAGTAGATTCTCAGCTTTGTACAGAATTAATTAGATGGTTTGTCTTTTCAATAGTTATGCTCAGAACAACCCTCTTGCCTAGGTATGTGGTTTTATTATTGTCTTGAACTTATTTCCACGCTTTGGTGATTACCATATTTGTATGGTACTACCAAACCATATTTAGAAGTATTCTATTTGATAATATGTGCAGTGTCACTTTTTTGTGAACAACGAGTAATATATAATTTTTTTAGTCTGCAGTTTCTTTAATATTTTATTGTTTACTTACTAGACTAATACTAAAGCTTTCTGTCGCGAGTGAAATATCATTTGAATATTGTTACGTTCATTGAGATGAAAGACATTTACTCAATGCTCTAAACAATTCCAGAATGTCGTTCTACACGTTTCTGAACTAGCCCAGCGCGTGTAGCGTCTGTGTTAAAATCGTGAACGAACTTAGCCTCTAGATTGTTCGAGCACTTGTAACTACGCAAATCATGCCACCAGAAGAATAGAAAATTATTCCAGGACTTCTGCGGGGTATGCATAAGTGTCTACGGCCTGCTTAGTTTTTAGTTACAGGTAGTGATTAATACAGTGCTGATCAAGTGATTGTTGTGGATTACTATTAAGAGATTATTGTGTTCATTGGTGCGGTACTGTAATAAGGTGACATTAATTGTTGGATAAAATTAACTTGAATTACTGTATAAGAGTGCCTTGTTGATTTTTCATTGTTGATTGTGACTAAGTAAAGTTGGTAGTTGCTTCATTTGTGTGTTATTTTGTTTTCGCTGTACAATACGACGATCCGTGAGCCCTTCGTAACAATATATTTATGGTTATTGGATAGAGTAGGATTTTTGTAACAGACACTGAATTTATATACATATAACTGCATTATCTACTTAACTCTGAAAATGACTTTTCTATTCAATTCACAGTTTAGATTCTACCATCCCTTATTGGAAACAAATACAATGGTTTGTAGTTAATCTCAAAACGGTCTGTTTCTATTTCGTTTACTGTTGAGAATATTTCTCGATTCATTCGCTTCAGCTATATATTGTACTTCATTCGTTTAAGTATTTACATAGTCATCGTGCTCAAGAGGTGTAGTCTTTAATATATGTCTAGTCTATTAAAAACGGCCTTTTTTGTACAGTATAAAGGTCCAGCGTGAATAACGGAATCGATTGTTATAGGTTTTTAGAGCACCATGTAACATACTCTGTTATTTTGTTTTCTTAATTTTAAATGTCAAAAATTTAATTTGTCGTTCCAATTTCTAGTGAACTGCATTTTTGAATCAGTGCTATTGTTGTCCCGTTAAAAAGACTTACTGTGGTTGTGTGATCCGTCGTAATTATTTAATTTATTGTTAATCAAGTACATGCATCGGCATGTGCTATTTCTCGAGTTAAGTAGTTTTTCTTAAACTCTGGAAGATTATGTTTTAAGCCTTTATTAAGTAAACCCAATTAGGTGAAGTTAAATTCTATACCAGTTATGTTTTTATTACGTCTATAGACTACGTGTACATTTAAGAGTCTCGTCATTATATTGATGCAAAGTAAATTTAACTGATTTATAGTCGTGTTTCCGGACAAATAGAAATATGACCTTTGTGGTAAGTCATTTGTAAATGACGAAGTTATAGATTACTTATAGATTACATCGTGACAAAGGTAAACTAGTCGTAAACAAACATTTACAAAGAAAGAAGCTTTGAGGATTAGCCTGAAAGATACTATGAAATAAATAACTGCCAGAAAATAATCATTAACAAAAATATGTCGCGAAGAATATTATTAGAGAAGAATGGTGAAATCTTCTGAAGAAGAATTCAGGGCCCACAAGGGGCTATCGACCCAATGATGATGATGATGATTATGTACTTGTTGTAGGCAATAAAGTTGGTTAACAGGCTGTTTTAAGGTAAATTTCACGGTTCTCCTCCAAATGTTCTTGTAGTGTTGGAGATTAATCTGTTACCACTGTAGCATCTAAGTCTCCAATAAAATTACTTGATCCGAGTTATTAGACTTAAGACTCTTATAGTTATAAGGCAATTGATTCTTTTAATTTATCTTCTTTTGAGAAACTATTGCTATAATTTTATTATAGCCGTAATAATTAGTGAATCACCATATTTATCACCAAGTTCCCTTTTTTTTATTTATACAGTGCAACATAAAATGTGTTCTCACTATATTTATTTGGAATATAGGCCTATGTTTCAACGAAAAATGTTTCTATAAACATAGGTTTGAAGACGTATCGTTTTCCATCTAGCTACCATTTTGTTTTTTTTTCTTTTTAAGGAAAACTTTATATCTCAAGAAGAGTTTGATGTATCACAATAAAATTTGGTACATATGTTTGTATTAATGTTCTTTAAAAAATAAAAAACCGATTCTTTGAAATCAAATTTAAAAATGGCAACGACTTTAATTATTTGATCACTGATAGCACTGTAAATTTTAAATTTATCTAAGTATGGTTTATTAAGTAAAATATTAAGCACTTTGTTGTGACCATAACGACAAATTAATCATTTAAATCTCATAACAATTAACCGTGTTTAGGTGGAAAACAGCCTACTGTAGTAGAACAAATAGAAAGTGCCTAACGTGAGTAGAATCAAATCCAAATAATCAACACTGAAATGGAAAATAGAGGGTGTCACTATATCAACGTTCATAATAAATGATCAAAATGGATTTGACACTTTCAGATTTGCTAGTAACCTTTAATAATTATTTGATGTAAATCCACAATATTTTTAACTACAGCTGCGTATACTGTGGTTTTAAGATACCCCCATAAATTAAAATCTAATGGATTTGCAGGCCACAGCCAGTCCACCGTTCACCATAACGTTTATCTTTTGCTAAACTTGTGTTGCTACCACTAATACTCACTTAATCTTCCATGACCGCTTTCAAGCCTCTCGGCTCATCTTCAGATGGAAACAACCTGGCTCATCTTCAGGTTGTTTCCGTCTGAAGATGAGACAAAAGGCTTGAAAGCTCTCATGGAAGTGTAAGTTAGTATTAGTGGTAGCAACACAAGTTTAGCAAAAGTTAGACTTAACCACGAAATTGTATTTATCGTTTAAGCATAACGTTTATTTAAGAAGCGTCGAACAATGTCACTATTATAACGACGGTATTGTAACTATCATTATATAAGTATTGTAACGACGGTCTACTTGATTGTCGCATGATACAGTGGAAAACAAAATACAAGACACCAATTACGTCACTAATCACCAGCGTTAATTATCACAATTAAACAGTTTGTAATCAACAAAATAGTCTCTTACAATAAATCAAATAAAAATTGTTCACACGCAATAAACATGTCTACTAATACAAAACACAATTGTATTACAATCTTTCCGCACAATTATAAAACACATAACACTTCGCCACAATACTACAAACCGCACTCCAACAATTCGCAACTCAAACTCACGGTGTAATCGCCCGATAATAACTGACTGAGCAGCTGAGTAGCTGAGTACTTGTATTTATACCCCGCTGAGGTTCCAGAATATTCGCTAATAGGCGTCTACTAGAAAACACTAGAACGTAATGCATTGCGGCCTTGAGCAAAGCACGCGCGGACCGGTATGATCTGGTATTGAGCCGATAGTTGACGCGTAATTGTCTTTCACCGTAAAGTAGCAGCAGTATGTATGTACGCACACACACATTACAGCTGGATTCCACTGGAACATTCGATAAACTTGTAGAACGTTCCGTATTACGTAACACTTTTCCGCATTACGTAACAGTATGTTCCAGCAACACTCGGATGTCCTCGTAAAAACATGACTTCTTCTGTAGTGGAGCTTCTACAGTCTAGTTCCGTAAAATGTTTTGAAGAAATTCAAGATAATTCTTGGCAAACAATGAAAGAAAAGTCACCGATATAGAAGTCACCGATAATTCCTGCCCAGACTTTGACAAAGAATAACTGCTGAACTCCAGACTCAACTGCGTGGTAAGGTAAGGTTAGGTTAGTCCTCTGCCCAATAATGATTACTGTGGACATTAGTAATTCCATTTCGTGTAAAACTTGTTTCTTTGGTGAACATGACCGAGACCAAGTAATTGCGGTTTAATTGCAATTTTTTGTTTGAAAATAAACAAAATTCCCGTCTCTGTGAATATTTTCGAGGCCTGTAATCTTTTTAGATGGTACGGTTGTAGGTCTAATTATTGCCTTTGTATAATCCAGAATACAGTCATCTAATCCACCCCTTTAACCACACCAGTTATGCTTGTACTCACTTCACGTTTTCCCAATTCTGTTCAGTACTCTTTCCTTCTTTTTAGAAAAGGTCTACCTCGATCACAAGTTCGGGGTGGGGGTGGGTGGGGGTGCAGAATTTCGCGCATTTATTTCTTCCCGATCTTAACTTTTATTCATATTTATATACATCATCCTATTATTCACTCACCACCTTCAGAATTGCTTACTATTTTATGTCATCGTATAGTTTTTGGAGTGGACTTGCAGAATAAATCTCTGAGCACTGCCATACGAATCCATCCATTTGTATTCCATACGTGGGTGTGGCTAGAGAGAGAGAGAGAGAGAGAGAGAGAGAGAGACTACACACTTCAACTTTAATCTATAGCAAGGTATATCTGTATCTTACATGGAATTTATTAATTTGTGTTTACCCACTGAGCTCGAGGCGGCAGAGCTAAGCTTTTCCCCATACTCTCATGGATCAACCAACTGGCAGTCGCAGCAAGATATCATTGTGCCTGTTGTTCTTAGGGGCAGCAATAAGTACGCGACGTTCTCTTGGCGCCCTCTCCGATCAGCCACCAACAACAACAAGCTGGCAGCAATCCAAAACCGCACACTCCAGTTCATCACGGGACCTGGTATTCAGAAAAAAAAAAAAAGTTCTGCATAAGAGTCTCCTTGTTTCTTCCCTGGCGGTTTTCCCTTGAACCCTGACAACTAATGTGTTCGCAAAGGGCTGGGGAATCCTTCTCCCTCATATCCATCAGCTAAACAGTGCGGACACTTCACCGCCTCCTATTGCGCGTTAAACGTCCTCGAGCTGTATTTCAATACCGCACTTCAATGCATAAAACTGGAGTTCATCGAGTCGGCCAATGCACAGACACACCAGGACGCTAAACCAACTTCTACCTGTCTGTCAACGTGATAACGCAGCATTGACGCCACCGAGTAGCACATGTTTACCAAGAACAGAAACAACGATATTTTGTTATGAGAAAAGATAAGCTAATTAAACAAATCATAATATACTGTATGACTTCCCGAAACAAGTCGCTGGAATTTTGCTATAGCAAATAACTTTCAACTGGGAACGTTTTTGTATACAGGGTAAACATTTTATGAATCGAAGAACACGAGGTTATTAAAAGTTTTAAAAACATTCTTGGGGACAAGGAAATGCAAAAGCATGGACCTGTTCCAAGATGCGAAGATGAGATTAAAATGAAATTGAAGAATAAAAACCGACATTGAAGTACTGAAGAAGCATTATTTGTAACGCTTATAAATGTCTTCAGTGAGTCACGAATTCACATATAATGGAAATATTATTAATTTCGTCTGCAAATTAGGCTTAAATGTAACCGTGCGTATTTCTCAAATGAAATTAGCTGCAGCAAAGATTATAGGAGAATTCGAAATAAAAAAATAAAAGGAAAAAATTATATATATATAATATACATATATATAAATTAATTTATATAATATATAAATTAATTAATATATAATATATTAATTTTATATATATAATTATTTGTTTTACTACTGATCCTTTTCGGATAGTTAGTGTCTTCTGAGATATATTATAATTGTAATACATTTTCTTTCTATATCAACTTCGTGTTGTATCCTTGGGATATTAATTCCCTAACATTCCCTATCACGTGGGCTGGGGCAGATCAGAGGGGCACTGTACGCTACTTCTCTGCTGGCCATACACCACTTCTATAAATTGAGTACAGGGGCATATCCATCCCTGCTCAAAAAACATAATGCTGCTGGAATTATCTTCAGTCAGTCATCGAATAAATAAATAAAAAGTAGTCTCATTTTCGACTAATAAAAATATCTTTGGATTCTCCACTTCGTAGTCTCTCAGATTATCTCACATTTTCTATCTTAATAAATCTTCATAATCATTATTATACTCATTACATATATATTTTTCCAAAACTCTTAACTTGTCTGATATATTTAATTTAATTATGGTTGAAAACCTTTCTTTTAATAATTCTGTTTACTGTTTACAGTGTAACTCTCTTTCTTCTTCATCTGAATTCTCTTTATACTTTCTTCTGGTTATTCATAGTATTAGCATGGTCTTTATAAATAGTCTTTCGTATTCATTATTTGAATGGTCTTAATATATTATATTTAATTTTTTAACATTGTATCTTTACATTAGATATACAGGTTGTTATATTGATCATTTTATTTAAACATTTTGGTTCTTTCCTTTCTCTTAGAAAGTTATTAATCCGTCTTCGCATTCATTAGCATTAATTCATTTATATTATATTTCATGTGGTATTTATTCTCTTTGCATTTCATATAGGTCTTATTATTATCATTGGTTCAAAATCATCTTCTCCATCTGTTTGGTATGAGTTGTTCTTCTTTGCTCTTAATTAACTGTTTTCATTATCGTTTCATAGGTAATTAGTCTCTTTGCTTCCAAATTTTTTCCTTCTCTGGCATATTACACTCTTTCTTGTTATTCTTCTCTACTCCTTCAAATTCTATTGTGAATGTTAGCATTTATTCTGGATTAACGTTAATTCTCTTTTCTGAATTAATTACTTTATTTTCTTCTCAATTCAATCATAATTGACACATAATTATTTCTTGGAACTTGGTTAGTTTTAATATAAAATTCAAACTATTCTTTTTATTTAATTGAAAAATATTTCTCATAAATCCTTGTAATATGTTGATCTTATCTTGTTTCAAAGTTCTGACGTTCTATCAACATTCAAATTCTGTTTAATTCATTTATTCCCAGAATTGTTTCATTCAGAATTGTTTATAGTAATGTGATCTTACTATTATTTCTGAATGTTTTGGTATTTCTCCAAATTCAAATTCTTCTTAATTATTTACCATAAAGTTTTCTCATAAACTTAGTTATACTAAGTTAGTCTTACTTTATTCTTAAATTTTTTGTATATTAACTTCAAAATTCCTTTCTTCTTAATTCTTCCAAAATGTTTTTCTCATAATTCAGTGGTAGTAAGCTGTGCTTGCTTAATTTTAAATTTTTTAAATTAAGTTCAAAATTCTCTCTCTTTCTCTTTCTTCCATAAAGTTTTGTTCTAAATTATCAGGTTGTAGTAAGAAGTACTTACTCAATTTTAAATTTTTATAATTATATTTCAATTCAAAAGTCTTTCTTTTCCTTTCTTCCATAAAGTTTGTTCCAAAATTATTAGGTTGTAAGATGTACTTACATTATTTTAAAATTTTTTACAAAATATAAATTCTAAATTCCTTCTTCTTATAATTCTCCAAAATGTTCTTCTCAAAATATTAGGTTGTAAGATGTACTTACATTATTTTTGAATTTCTAAAAATAAATTAAAAAATTCTTTTAATTCTCCAGAATGTTCTTCTCAAAATATTAGGTTGTAAGATGTACTTACATTATTTCCGAATTTTTAAAATAAAATTCAAAATTCTAAAACTCACAACTCATTCTTCATAATATTTCTTCATAGAAGCTTGATTGTACACTCCTTTGATTTTTCCTGAAACGATTTCCCTCAACTCATATGTATTGTTATGCTTATCATTTACCACAACATATGGGGTTATATTGCACTCTACACTGGCCCATATTATTTATACTTTTGTAAGTTGATCTCCACTTTTTCTTTTCTTATAAATTTTCTTTTCTTTTATATACCCAGGAAGATGGACGATTTTCTTTATGTCGTTCCATTGCTCATAGTTTTATTTGTCATGTTCATTTTCTTACATAGTCTTCACTCATAAAACCCAGTTTTGTTTCTATGTTTATTCTCCATATCATTTCCTTTCAATGATATTTATTCCGTCTCCTTCACCGTTGTTTTTCGCCGTAGTCGGTTATCATGATCTCCGTCCCTTTTCTTGATGGTGTGTGGTATCTGTGTCAACCAGGGTCCATCATCTCAGTTGCTCTTATAAAATTTACCCTAGGGCGCGACACTCGGTTATTATTACTGTTATTGTTTTTATTACTAAAGTTATAATTATAGTAATTTCGGTTAGGTGGGTAAGGGCTGTCATCATTATTGTTGGTATATGGATTTCTCTGACTGTATAGAATATTATTATTATGTTGATGAAAATTGTTTCTATTGTTTGGATAGGGGTTGTTATTCCTAATGCCGTTAAAATTACTGCTAAACTGGTCATTACGCGGCGGGTTGTTAGGGCCGTCGTAATTACTGGGCTGGCTCCCTCTATCATCATATTGTATACACCAATACTTCTCTGGTCCATGTTTTGTGTTACCTGACAAATATATGTGAGGATCTTCATCTGGGTTATCACTTATTATTTGTTTATCTGAAACACCATAAGCTGGTTTACCATCACATATCCACTCTGATGGAATATATTTTAGTCTAACCGTACCCTGGAACTGTCCTAGATGGCACACTAATGGAATACATTCTGGTGATTCATCTGTGGCCGTCATTACAGTCTGGTACGACATCACATTTCCATCTTTCTGAAATCCACTGTCCAGTCTTGCGCTGAAATTGATCTGGTCCACATGTTGTATTCTGTTTATCTCTGGTCCTTTCCCATTGGTAGACTACTGTCTTGTGGTAAATTATTTCTGAAATTACTTCGATTCTCCTTCTGTAATTCATAGAATTCATGATGTCTTTGTCATAGGTAATTGGGATATTATTGCCATCAATTAACCCATGTTTCATCATCTCCAACTCTTCCTTCGTTTTTATTACATTTCTTGGATACATTCTCCTTTTCCTTGGTTTAATATCTTCCTGGTTTCGGTTAGTTTCCATTTCAGGTACTACCATTACTTGTTCCTGTGTTTTATCATTTGGTACTTCCTCTGGTTCTGGTTGGCTATCATTTTTTATTTCTTTGGTCCTCTCCTTTCTTAACTCTTCTCTTTTCAATCTGTCCTCTCTCATTTTCTTAGTCTCGTCATCTAGCATTTTATTTTGATCATCCAGTTTCTTCATTGTCGACTTGTGGCACTCATCCAGTTTCTTACTTAATTCTTCTTTCAAGGATTGGTTGTTCTCCTTTATAATGTTACTCAAATCTTCTTTTGTAGAATCCATTTGCTTCATCATTGATTCGTGGCACTCATCCATTTTCTGACTCAATTGTATAAGCATTTCCATTATCTTATCCGCTTCTTCTTGTGTAAGTTCTGCCATTTTGATTGTCGTTGTCCCCTTTTCTCTGGCTTTGTAGCTGTTGCCTAGCTCCAACTAGTGATTGTGCAGAATGTATTGGCCTTCCAATCGCTAATTAAAGCCCCTAAAGTTGTGCGCCAATTTGTAATAAAATTTATATTAGTGTAAGTGTGTATATTGTTGATGATATACTGCTATTGTGGAGTATGTGACTCCGATGTAATCAAGCCCCTCTGTTTGGACTATTCAATTTGTAATAAAATAAATAAGATTGATGTGTGAATCTGTAAGTTGTAAGGTGTTTAATTGGTGTGGCTCTCGACGTCTTACTGGCCTGAAACACTTCCTTAAGTTTCCCAGCTGGTCGAGTCCCAATGGTAGCAAGACCGGTCGAGTAGCGTAAAGTTGATGAAGAAATATATATGCTCAGCTTCACCGAAAGTTTCAAAACAAAAATTATTGTTTTGAAGAAAATTAAAAAAAAATTATGTTTATAAAAAAAAATAATAAAAAAAAAATTTTAATTTTATTAATTAATTAATTAGGATCAATTAATTAATATAGGGCTGTGAAGTTTTAAACAGTGTAATGCTCTTCTGAAAATTTTTATTAAAGTTTTAGTATAATTTAAATAATCTATCACCACTCATAAGACTGTCTGTAAACCAATCGATATTTGTTTACCTTTCTATTTTTTAGGTTATCTTCACTTACGGGTGGTAAAGTCCTTGTAGATTATCAATTAGAATTATATTATTGGTAATTAGTATTATTGAAGAAATAAAGAACTATTAAGTATTGAAAAGTATTAATGTTTTATTAAGTAACAGCAATATTGACTCTTATCGATTAGTATCGATTCTCAGGATATCGAAAAAAGTTACAAGTATATGTTATAAAAATTATATAGGGTTCTTTAAACAGCCAGTTATTACCAAAGTCAGAGAAATCGGGCTAATATTTAAAAAGTATAACGTTACAATCAAATTAATAGTTATTAATAAACACAGACATTGAATAATAATTTGTAAATATAATAATTGTTTTCACCCAACAGCTGTTGAACTAAGAGGAGGCACTGGAATTGTCAAAGAAAGATGGCTGCCGTCAAGTCGATGAAAATGTTGCTCGTTGCTGCTGCATTCCAAATAATGTATTTTGACGCAATATTTCTGTTCTCGTGTCCGCAAATCTCTTGTTATATGTTGTGTAGTGACTGGTGTAGTGATTCTGGGTTGTATTTAGTGTATCTGTATAATTATTAGTTCAAACACTTTCTCCGATTCCGTCACTAATTTGGTTTAATGTATTATACAGTTTTCTAGTGTTTTATGGTGTTTTTCGGAGTAGATTTATATTGTTCTGTGTTATGGAGTGTTACTTGATCGTTTCTGTTATAATATGATAGTTTCAGAAGTATTTTACAAGTCACTCGCGATTTCACAATAACTCACTATACACTCGCTTTGTATGACGATTATAGGTTAGGTTATTCACGTTATCAAAGGTATGTCATGTTAACCGTTCAACTACCAATAACTAACTAACTGTTTCCTTCAGTTTCAATTAAACTCTTAGCCCATATAATATTATACTTAACATTGTTCAAATATTTTTCACATCCTGTATGCACTTTTACATTTTCACTATATGAATGCCTATACTTTGGTTATTTGTCAATTTTATTCACTAGATTTGATTTAAATTAAAGTTCATTCTGGTTATTTTCAGATTAAATAATGCCATTTTATAGTGTTTTCTGTCCAAAAAAAATAGTAATTTCACTTTCAGTTTGGTATACTGTGAAGAGTCAAAACATCAAAATTTACTTCCTGTCATTATATAAATTCAGCCATTTTATCAGTTATATTTAATATTAATAATCCTATATTGTATTAAAAGGTTCCTATTCCCTTATTTTCTGGTAATTAATTGAATTAGTTGTATTCTGAAACATTATTCTGAAATATATGACTCCCATGTCTAAATTTCTGAGTTTAGTCATTTTATTTTTATTTATAATTCTGAATATAATTTATTAAAATCTCTCTAAATGGTATGTGCAATTATATGGCATGATCTCAAGTTTATTTTGTCTAAACCCCTTTTGTTTATTTGCAATTAAATGAGCAATTTCTCTGTTTTGATGAAGTTTGGTTTCCATTCTTTTGGCCTACGATTTTTTAACAATTTTTCTTACAAAATAATTTACAAACAATATATGATGTGTGATACCCTCTCTGACTTTTACAAATAGTATTATAAATTAAACATGCTTTCAAATTACACAAAAACAACTAGTATTGGCCACAATACAAACAATAGTCAAACAGAATAAAGAATATTTTTTTTAAATAAATGGTTGTCTTCAAATCAGACATTTTGCAACAAAATTCCCATTTCCAACATGGAAATATGGTTTACAACAAAGGTTTTTTACTAACTAACATCTTAATTACTCTCTACTATTTACAAGTGGTAACTATTTTTATAGTTCTGATGTTAGTTGTTTCAGACCCAAACAAATGGCCTTATATCTAAAACATTTTTAAACATTCTTGTACTATATACATTAAAACCTTATATCTATATTCTTATTTCTAACTATTATTATAAGTAGGATTCTACAGTTTTTATACAGTCTTTTATACCTTGTCTTTGGGGAATTGTACCCTGTCATTAACAAATAAATAGTATGAACCGTTCAAAAAGCACTGTGAAATCTGTTTTTCTTTTTTCATGTAAAACAAAAATGTTATTTTAAACAGATTCATGTCTTATGAACAACATATTGTCACCGTACACATTTTAAGTCATTGAAAAATGCATATTTCATTGCATCCAATGTTTGTGATTGCCAAGAATGAAACACAAGGTTCATTTTTTATAATACCCAAAACTATCACTGGTTCACTTTCACTTATATATTATGTTAATGCTAAATGGTCGTATAGTCTTATTAACATAATAAATTGGTTAGCGTTTTTTCAATGGAGATTTGTTCCATGGGTACTATATTATTGTTTCATCTTAGTTCACAGGAAACTTTTACTTTATCACTCCTCTCTCTTAAATTTGTATACATGTGGTTTTTATTTCGTTATACTTTTATTTTTAGATATTTATTTTGGGGATATAGGGATTTGGGTGTCTTTTATAAGAGCATGACATCTTCTTCAGGATGCTGCCCTCTTCTTCTTTCTTCAGTCTTCTTTTCTCCTGCCTTCTGGGACTGGTATCTTCTCCATCTGTTCTTGATGCCATCAGGTTTCTTGGGATCTTCTCCATCTTCTTCTTTAATTCAGAAATACACAACCTGTATTGGTTGATCTTGGCTTATTTTAGGGTTTCTCTTTTATTTATTCTCCCTCGTTGTGGGTTTGGTCATATTGTGTACTGCTTTGTTATTTACTATTTTACCTTCCTGGGTTATACCTTGAAAACCTTTGGTTATGAGACTGGTTTTGGATGACTCATCACTAGTAACTCCTTTTATTGTAACTTGTATTTTCTTTATAATAATGATTTCTTTCCACAGTTGCTATGAATTAATCTATTTATATTAGACTTAATGCTTTCTTCCAAATTTAAATATTATAACTTCATTATTCTAATGATCAATTGCCATTCAATATTATGCTTATATCTGTCACGCTACAATATATATATATAGGTATAAAATAAATAGTTAAATAGTGGAATGGAAGATATAAATATAGGATCCATGTGGGAAATGTTTTGGCCATCCTAGAAAATATTTCGCCTTTCCTGACAGCTATAGTTCTGGTTATGGGCCTGCTGTGTTAGTATATACTAACCGAGTTACATAATTCTGTATTACATAACATTACAGTTCTCACGATGTAGTACATTTTACCGCTGCTAGAGAGAGCGCCAGACGTTCCGTTCCGTCAAACAAACAACTAACTTTTACTTCATATTTTAATTTAAATACTTTGAAATTTCCAGTTACATGATAGCATGTAAAATTAAAGATTTCTTAAGTAGAAGCAGGTAAAAACACGGGTAATTCATACAGCTGTCAAAACACGCAAACAACTAAACACGCTCACACACACACACACACACACACACACACACACACACACACACACACACACACACACACACACACACACACACACACACACACACACACACACACACACACACACACACACACACACACACACACACACACACACAACAGTGTTTTCATTGGTTATTATGTTATTTTCCATACCGATCTGCATTATACAGATTGTGTCGATAATGGTATGTTATGAAACGCTAGGTGTAATTTGTGTTTATTAAGTCAAAACAAGTTACAAATTTATGTAATTGTTAAATTTTGTTATCTGATGGAATTCTAAACTTTATATTAGATTATTTTAGTAAATAGATATATCATATAAAATAAAGACAAATCACATAACGGTAAAGGAATATTTTGTGTGTTTATTCATATACATAACATGTATTCACACAAACTCACAAATTTGTGTACGTTTAGTCACTGTGATGAAATAAACGTATAAAACTCCAAAAATAAAATAACTGAGTAATAATAGTGAAATAAACAACTAACATACCAATAAAATAACTGAGTAATAATAGCGAAATAAACAACTAACATACCAATAAAATAACTGAGTAATAATAGCGAAATAAACAACTAACATACCAATAAAATAACTGAGTAATAATAGCGAAATAAACAACTAACATACCAATAAAAATAATCGCAGAATTATCATCATAGACAAGAAATACATAATGCAGAAATATGAAAAAAAGGAAGACTTAATTTAATAGTGAATAACGCTACGTGTAGAAAGCAGAAAAAGTTACTTCATGCAGGATATTCGGAGCTATAGTGCACACGTATGATACCTGAGTATAATGAGGACAAAAAGAAAGACTTTTTAAAGGAGCAACAAATGAGAATTTAAAATAAAAAAGAAATGTAAGAGATAAAAGAATTATTATAACATGCATTCAAGAATTCCATAAAGATGTATATAAAAGTGATGACAAAAGAATAAACACTTCAAATATATGTACACAACTTCTAAATAAAATATTGTATAATGTCCGATAGTCTACTACAAAATCTATACGAAGGTTTATCATGACAGGTAATTTTATTGAGATGAATATTTTTAAAATAAAATAGAAGAATCAAATAAGGCGGAATATATCTTTATAATACAATATTGGTGGCGATGTGATCTAGTGACATGTAACAACGTAACAGACGATTAGTGACTCATCATTAAAGTGTAAACATTTTTGTGACCATAAATTGGTAAAGGCAGTCTTTTAAGCGTGGTAACGCTTAAAAAGAGACCGCAGCAGCTGACGTAGGGTAAATTGATTTTAACGGGTGACGTGAACGATATTGTGCCTTTAGAAAGGTGAACACTGTTAGGTATACAAATACATCTATACTTCTATTTACAAACGAACGTCTTGTGAGCTTCCTGCAATAACTTAATGAAGAGGTACTTTATTTTCCTGTAGTGACCTGATTTAGAAACCCTGAGCACTATACAAAGAAACATACGTATGGTGCAAGTAGTAACACTAATGTAATCGTATAAAAAGTTTATGAAAATAAAATGGACGTGAGTAGATGGCAGATTAACCTCATAGTTGCTAAACTTGAGGCGAAGAAGCGAAACAGTCTTTGACGACACCCTTTGAGAGATGAAGAGATGACATGGATCCATATAATATGTTTGACTTGGTTCCCGCAGGCTCATCCGTATAACGATGAAAGCACATTTAGTCTTTATATGTGTGTAGTTTAATAGACCAGAGAGTGTTTTATTACATTGCGGAATATTGATCTGTATATCCATTTATTTATTCCGGCTGTACAATGTTTACACATTTTCCGGAACGAAAGATTACAGAAGTGATTGTATTCTCATCTTCCACTGCTGCTTGACCATCCAAAGATCTTTAATTTCTCGTTCCTCAGTATAGTCTGAATTTCTTCTATCCAAGTTATAGGTGGTCTTCGAACTTTTCTATCTTTTAGAATGATTGTTCCCAGCTTTTATTTTTTGCTTCTTTCACCTGCTTTCTAACTTTAGCCTGCTGTCTTCTAAGTTCAATTTTGTCTTGAATATTTTTGGTATTCAACTATTTGAAGTATGCATCTTTTTTCTTTGCACATCCTTTTCTGTTTCCACATTCCATTAATAAAATAATTTTTTTCTGTGACATTTACTTTCCTCTCCTAACGCTTCTTTAGCTGCCTCATGTACCTTGTTCAAAAGATATTGGTATTGAATTTCTGTACCACTGAAATCAGCTTCAGTTAGTTTCTCATCCAGTCTCTTTCTATATAAATATACAATACTATCATTTTATATACTGTTGAGATTATAGTTCAGGTAATTTTTTTTTAATTTGGGGAATATCCCCATCATTAATTTGTTTTACTCTAGTATATACCGCTCTAAAAGAAAAGAAAATTTTTTAGTTCACCAGAAAATGATCACTGAGCGTTTCTCCTCTGTACGATCTGACATCTTATACTTTTAATTTTCCTTGCTGCCGAACTATTATGTAGTCTATAATTGACTTCATGTGTAATATGTTCTGATGCTATGTACATTTGTGTATTTTCTTATGCTGATAAAAGCTATTTAAAATTCTTGAGGAATGTTGTTCACAAATGTCAACCAATCGGTTTCCATTGACATTTATAACATCTTCTCCAAAAGGTCCTGCGATCTGAGTGTCTATTTGTTTCCCAGTTCTACCATTAAAATCTTCAGCTATGGTAACTTCTCTTGTGCTTCCACTTTTCTCTATTATATCTCTTAGTTTAATAAAAAAAGACATCTTTTTTATGCAATATTTCATCTTCACTAATTGCATATACACCTATTATTGTACTTTTGTATCCATGCAGGTTAATATTAAGTTTCATCAAATTTTTATATCATTTATTTTTCTGAAATTATTATCACCATTACCACCTCTTCTGTGGCCTTATTCCTTGTTTAGTCTATATCGATTTCTCTGTGTCTCTGTTATAGAGGAATATTCTCTTCAGGATCAGATACGTGCTTCTTTCTTTCATTTTCGTACTTGTCTCTTTTTTCTCTTTACCTTCAACGTTTCTCTTCATTTTAAAGAAAATAATGAGTAATTTTGTTTCAACTGAACAAACAAATTAGTATCTGAGAATTAAGTCATTAAGGCAACATGATGATTTTGCTTTAGTGTTTATCAACATAATGACCGTACAATCTGTAAACTGAACAAAACAATACAAAATAAAACATAATCCGTACAATGATTTTTAGTTTGGACTTGAAAAGATTACAGTGTTCCATACAAAGTGATATAAGTTAGAAATTTTAAAGAATGCCGTACAAATGTGATATCGCATTGTTTGGTTTGTGGTAGACAACTCAGAATTGAGTAATTTTGAAAGCAATTGCGCACGTAATCGAGGCGACGAGCTCGCTTTCTTGTAATGTGGTTTGCACTCTGCAGGACTTGACCACAGAAACAACTATATACTGTTGACTTTGCAGGTATCACAATCATGCAAAATGATTTATCATTACATATTTGCTTAGTTGGTTGTTTCATGAATGTCAAGTCAGCATCAACAGAGACGAGTTTGCTGCATGTCTGTTTTGGGAAAAGACAACATCCTGATATTTTACAAAGAATGTGAACATACAGGTTTGCAAGTAATGTCTAGGTGACCGTATAGGTATCAAAGTATACGATGTTTTGGAAACATTTTACAACTTTGTAGAAGATAGTTTCTAAGTTCCGGATAGTTGTTAATATAAAAAGTAAATTCAGTTATATAGGCTTATATGTGCAACAAAATTAATTTAGTTGTGTACTGTGTTTATATTTATATTGCTTGAAAACACATATACAGTTGGAACTACTTTTCAACCTTGACGTTATTACCAAACGCTGACGAATGGGATAAGACCAGTCTTTTAGGCATTCTGCAGCATTAAAATAAGTTCTTGAAAAAATAACATGAAATTAATATTGTAATGTCGATTTGGCGTAAATAAGATGCATAGACCACTGTGTACTTCGAATATATTGTAGAGATCATTCGTAGAATGCGCAATAGACTGGTCTCTCTGTGACGTCACGAGAACCCGAATGTAGCTTTTGTCCCATTTAAATAGCTAGTTGATCGGCACAACGTTTTATTATATACCATTGTTTTCTTGTTAATATGTTTGTATACTTAGTTATCATATGTTTTGTAATACGAATTTGTGTTTACTGATTAAGTTAAAATGCTGTGCTCTGCAATTCTGTGAGCTGTATAATTACAGCGATAAAGGGATATGATTATGCGAGCGCGCGCGTGCCTGTGATTTATATAGCAACGACTCTCAGCATTTTATCATGTAGCAACGCTCAGTTTCGTCATGATGTTATGTAAATTAAAAAAAAAACAATAATTTAAGAATTTATAAAAAATAATAAATATTTCTTTTTTTCTAAATTTAATGTTTTATATTTACAGCGAATACAAATGCAAATAAAACAAAACAGACAAAAGTATGAAGATACAGTTATGACAAAGGCACTTGTTGCATTTTACATTTTGTAAAAAGCTGAAGAAATCAGGTAAAATTTTGTGATCGTTGTAATACGTTAAAATTCGGGATTTAAATTTAACAATATATAGAATTTTACTTATATAAGAATTACATTAATACGGGTATAGGCTATTATTAAATTAAAACTTGTTAATAAATATGTTAAATTATTAACTTATTAACTCATACATCACCTAAAAGAAATAATAATAATAATAATAATATATTAACTAAAACTACTATTTAGCTTTTAGCAATTAGTTTTGATTTACTTAATAAGATACCACCGTAAATATATTTTTTAGAGCAATATTTGTATGTACATATATTGTGCTACTGCGTTTATTTAACGAAATGCTCAATGAAAATTATGTTTTTATTTTTCAAGCATGTACAAACAGATTCTTAATCTCAGGGCAAATAGCACAACAACTCATAGGCCTATATACAAAAAAAAGAAACTGTTTTTGAAACAAATAGTACAATTAAATTATCTTTTCTCAAATCAATATAACAATCCATTAACATTTAATTAAAAAAATGCTCATGATAGTTAATTGCAAATAACTCACGCCACCAGGCCGTGCTACCATTAGAGTTACATAAAGAAACACATAAAATGGCCGACGCTAAATATGAAATCAACTTTATATATCTTTTCTAATTCAAATCAAAGTGTTAATGTTTATTTTACATTACCTTAAGTGTACACTTACGCGTAATTGTGTTACTTTGAATACGTCACTGTTGATATAACACAGTAACATGTAATGTTTGAAAGTTCTGTTTAATCACTTAATTTAACAGATGGAGAGTAAATGTTAAGTGTGATATAATTATTTAATACGAAATCAAATCAATGTATGTTTAAATATATTATTATTCTTTACCTGGTACGTATTCTTTTAATTTTACTTACTTTAATGTTAGAAAGAACATCAGGGATCCACATCTTGTGGATACGAGTTTGGTGATCCCGATGTACCCTAGCTGGATACTTTGCTTCGAGAGCCTTTCCTTTAGTCTTTTCTGTCTAGTCTCTCTTCACTGCCTCTTGCTCTTTTCTGATGCCGATGCTATTTGTGTAGTTGAGGGTCTTCCTTTTTCAATTCTAATTTCTTAATTTTGGGTGGCTTAGGATCTTAGAGTGCTCACTGATGCCGATAGGTGAGCATTGGAAATACTAAGAAACATTTAGTATCAGAATAACTGATACAAAGCCACCAAATCAGAAAGAGAAGGGTGAGGATGAATCCCCTGCACCCAAAAACAGGGGCTTCGGCTAAGGTATGGTAACCCTGACAGAAGAGTCTCTGTTCCTCCTTGGGGGTTGTGCAACAAACCAGTAATCTGTTCATGTAAAACTCTGAATTACTTGTAGTATCCAAAGCTGGCTCGGAGTAAGGTCTAGAAACTGTGGTAAAGAACCTGGCAAAGAATAAGGATTTGAATAAATGGAGTGCGGAAAAATTAAAGTTAGCTACATGGAATGTTAGAGGGATCAGTGTCAAAAAATTTGAAATAGCCAAGGTATTTGAAGAACAAAATATTAATAGATTAATACTGAAACAAAAAAGAAGTTAAGAGGTTCTGCATATGCAGGGAATAGTGGTTTGGACGAAAGAAATAGTGAATAGTGGTGTGGTCAGGGAAAATAAAAGCGTGGCTATATATGTGGATAAAAAAATGGGAAAGAAGGGTTAAAGACTATGATTTTTTGAGTGAAAAAATAATAATCCTGAAGCTTAAGTACATTATCATAATAGGCGTGTATGTTCCAGAAGCATGTATAAACTGAAGAGAAAGAAAAAGCGTATGTACTGAAGAAAAAGAAAAAGCGATCAGACATTAATATGTGACTATATTAAACTGTTTATATTTTACTGTTCTCTAAGCAAAATAAGTTATGTTATGTTTATTTTAACATAAGTTAGTTCATCTGATATTCCATTAATTCTTACGAAAAAATATGTACTGATTAACTTCTCCTTCTGAAAACAAAATTCTCTCTGTGAGTTATTTTGTAAAAGCAAAGTGTAGAAATAGAATTACTTCTTCTTAAAATGTTCTTTATTTTGGGGATTATTTAATAAATAACAGAAGATTAAAATAAACTTTCATTTTTTCTATAGTGGCAACAGGCCTGTGAAGTAGATCCTCTTCCTATTACTGGCTTCACGAACCCTACATCTTGCAGATCATATTGCAGACTTCCTGTTTTTACGGAGTAGCATACTTTAATACCCGGTTCGTTCTACACGTTCCGCAAATTAAGATATACTGCTTTTATTTATTCTCTCACAGCTCTGTACACACATCATTGCTCTGCATGGTACACACTATCGATATGAAATCTTAGCGTTCACTTTGTTTTACGTATGATGGATACGGAAAGCTCCACTGTCTCTTTCCCTCGTCATGTTACCGGGGAATAACATGCGTATTATTGATTTACAAAAATCATATAATCAAGTTCAATTGTAGACTGCTTTCTACAGACCGAGTAATCCACATACACAAAAATATGACGTTATGATCGGTTGCTTTATTCTAGAAACTCATATTTAAGGAAGCTCCTACCCATTCCTGAAAGGTTAGCAAAAGTCGTGTACAGTCTGAGCTGTACCAATAAGGTTATCACATTATAG
Organism: Magicicada septendecula; assembly: GCA_034769895.1. Classification (NCBI taxonomy): domain Eukaryota; kingdom Metazoa; phylum Arthropoda; class Insecta; order Hemiptera; family Cicadidae; genus Magicicada; species Magicicada septendecula. The sequence goes on from CM068368.1 coordinate 500,303,140, forward strand.
AATGGGCAAGACGATCCGAGATAATAGAAATAATAATAATAATAATAATAATAATAATAATAATAATAATAATAATAATAATAATAGTACAAAACACGGTTATCAACCAAAGAAAGTGGTAGGTTACTTCTGTTACTATGCATATTAATCAGACTAGATATGTATTATTACTTATCGCAATAAATGTCTGTTGTTTTCCATAGTAAAGGATATTATGAAAACAGAGCTTCGTAAAAGCACTGTAATTAAAAGTAGGCTGCTGAATTATGCGTTGATGTGTGCTATTTGTGTTATGACATTATTATTTACTTCCCATTACCTTATCGCATATACAGTACCCATCTTGTTATTCGCATTAAAACCTTTAATAAGTCAACTTTGGTAGTAATTGATACGGTTGTTGTTTTTTAATTACTTACAATAAATTAATTTTTCCATACAATATTTTTTTGGGGAAATCAGTACTATTGAATGCAGTTAAATTTCTTTTAGACTTTTTTATTATATTTTGTTTAGTTGCCTTTCCTGCTGTCATAGATATTCTGCTGGACGCGTTCTATAACAGCTACTGACAATAATTGTATATACCAAGAGACGACATCAAGTAGGCTATTTGCGTTAATGTTAGAAGGGGTTGATCTATACTCTCTGAGCTGATCCAACTGAGTTATTGAGAAATTGCTTCACTTAGGATCACGTCATTTACGTCTGGCATGTCTTCACTGTGCTATCGGAGGTCGGCTAAAGGGAAATACTCGAAAACAGTAGTTGTAACATTAAGATGTTAACACTGTACAATATAAAATATAAAAATATAAACAAGAATTCATACGTTGGCTTTCTTTCATATATTCGCTGATGCAAACGAGTCGTTCAGCAACGTTTCAGTTTTGAATTTCATGCGTTGTTTTGTTTTTATTTTTCACTTTATTAAACATACAAGTAGAGATAAATGGAGTTTTCGGTTGCAAAATAAGCGTCTCGCCTTGATCAAACGGGTTACGTTACAAAGTATGTTTGCGCTAGTAGATACTGGATATTACTATCGTCTGGAAATATAGAATTACATGTGCCATGAGCTTTATATGTTTTGATTTACCTGCTCAAGCAAATACAAAAGAATTCGTTGATGAATTACTCTAAATTGTATTAAATGCTTTAAGTTTATAGTTTATATAGCAATGTATAGTTAAACTACAACAATTTAAACTATAAACTACAATATTTTATAGCTGTATCTTAAGTGATGTTATTTATGTTTTAGATGTTTATACGTTTTCTAATGGATGCTGATTTAACCTCTTTGTATTGATCATACCAGGTATAATTTTCAGCATTGGCTCTTACGCGAGCTGTCGCGCTCTCTCTTACCCATACGTTTCTTCTATACTTCTCTGCTTTTCTGTCTTTGCAATGTTGCCACTCGTACTAAATACTGAAGTACAAATTTTGAAGAGTTTAAAATTTTGTTGTTGTTCTACATGCTGTCTGCATAGGTTTGTATAAATTGTATTTCTCTAAAGCAATTATCTTCTTCTTAAAGAAAATATTTTATAAATTTTTATTCACTTATATAAAACTAGAACAACGTTTCAATCAACCAACGACTGCTGCTGTAATATAAGATTTACAGAGTTAATTTTTACCGCGTTTTATTTACAATAGATTTCCTTTGTCTGAACACATTTTAATAGCCACAGCGCAATGAATAAAATTTTTATTCATTTTTTACGTCTGTAATTAATTAATGCAGTGTAATGTGTGTATTAAAATTTTCTGTCTCCGAGGAAGTTTTTTAATACTTGAGGCAGATGTATAATATAAGCGAGAAAGTTGTAGTAAATAGTTTAAAGTTATTTTTTAATGTAACTTCTAATATTCAATTTAAAGTGGTTTGGACCATATGTACAATTATTTGCAATGATTATACCGGATATTCTGAAGACTAGGGAGTCAGTCTTGTCGCCAAATCATTTTGCGTTAAATCATTTTGCTTATAGACTTTTCGCATTAATAATAATAGTTTATACAAATTTCATTGCCAGCTTCATATACAAATTTCGAATCCACGGGATACAGCTATTCCTCTTACCTAAAGCACTGACTAAAAACGTTTCACAATTCGCCAAGTCTCTGAGTGTTTGAACATACCTTTAAACGAGATGAAGTTTACAATTGTCAAAAATTTGTCGTTTGCTACTAACATTTGCTTTTTGTAGTATATATAAATCTGCCATTACAAAATATTACGGCTTACATATTCTTGTTTATTTAAGAGTACAGTAGTATGTGTACGTAGAGATAATATGTGTACTAAACTTTTAATTTTGTTTTAAATCGTGTTTTGTTAACATATTTACGTGTTAACATATTTTCCATTATGTTTCTATAGTATTATGTGTGTGTGTGTGTGTGTGTGTGTGTGTTTACACAGGATGTAACGTAAAAGGTGTCCTTTCTATAAATGTTCGAATTCTGTGGGTTAATAATTAAAGTTCCTATAACCACAGGTCCGAAAACGTCTCGTTTTCCTCAGTCTGACCGCCACTTTGAGGTTTTATAGGAAACTTTGTATCTAAAGTATAGAAATATAGATATAGATAAAGTAATTTTATATATATATATATATATATATATATATATATATATTGCAACGATGCAAGTTATTACTGCATAGATAGGTAAATTTGAAATTACTACAACAGAGTCTTTATCTGGAGGTAGGAAAATTTTATTCATTAACACAATAAAGTTTACTATTGTCTTATGGTTTTATAATATAAAATTGTTTAATGAAGAATTGTCTTTCAACAAATAAGTCTATTGGCTTGTTTTACATATAAGTTACTTATGAGTAGAATTCCAACTGTTTGCGTAGACACTAAGCTCGCTGCTCGTCTGCACGTTGATCGAAGATCACCCCGTTGAATATGTACGTCTCGGCGCACACGCGCTGCGATATGAAACTGCTATTGTTTATAACTTAAATAATCTTAACCTCAGGGATCAAAACTGGGTATAAAAAGATCGTGTATTAGGCTTACACAATTCCGGCTACTTGAAGTGTTCTCGCGTTAATAATCAGAATACCACGGTAGGTGGTGGTTTTAAAATCAATTTAAAACATGTCTATGGCCGTCAGAAAATGTGTTATAGTATTAGTATCCCTACTATATGAAATTCATATCCTGTGTTCTGTTGCAGGATTATCCCCTCCACGTATAAACAAATTTGTTTTCATGTTTACAAAATTTTTTAACATAAAACAAATAATACATCACTTCCAAAATATATAAACAAGAAACAAAACCAAATGAATAAATACTCTTCCCAAAACTAAATTACTTCAACTCTGTTTGACAGTTCCACTTTGACAGAATAAATAAAAACATTTCCACATGGTTTGATTTCTGAATACTATGCACTCACCCATAATAACATTTGATGACGTCATGTCTCCTTATCTAACAGATTCCAAACATTGCACCCAAATATACCGACATCTCATCTCGTATAATTAAATACATTTATTTATTTTTATACAATTTGTTTCAACACAGTCATACATCATATACCCTGATATACATGAACAATTTATTCTTTAACATAATATTTGCGTAATGATAATGCATTGAATTTACCAATAGTACGATTAGTTGTAGGATTAGTAACAACTTAATATTTTTACCAACTTGCTCAGATAATAAGAAAGGTCCATTAAATAACCTAACAATTTAGGAGCTGTATCATCTTCACTACGACCAACGTTTAACGCCTTTAGAAGAACCATCTCACCTACTTTGAATGTTAGAAGTTTATGTTCCGCATTAAAATTTTCTGTGCGTTCCTCTGCACTCTTTTTAATACGTCTTCTAGCTTCTAAACGCCTAACTTCGTTTGGAACCGGTAAGATTTGTGTAGCAACTCGCTTTACATATTCATCCCGTATACGCTTAGGCATCGCCTCGGAGTGAAGTTCCTTAGGAGTGAATCCTGTCGTATTATTGTAATTCCCGTTGATGGCTTGCTCGAAATACTCAAGATATTCATGCCATTTACTCTGATTGGTATTACAGTACGTCCTGAATAGTCTTCCTAATTCCCTATTTACCCTCCCCGCAAGATTACCTTGAGGTCTCCGGATCGCTGTCAATACTGCCTGTATGTGATGTTTCTCAAGCTCTGATTCCCATTTCTTATTCTGAAATTGCTTACCTTGATCCGATATATTTTTAACATGCCCATATTTTTGAACATATTTCTCAAAAATTACCTTAAGAACTGCCTCAGTTGTTGGTCGGGCATATAAACTCACATGGTTGGAGAAAGCGTCTGTAGAAACATCAAGATTCCTCATTCCCCTGGCTGCACGTGGTAGTGGTCCTAGAAAATCAATACATAGCAATTCATTCTTATTACGCGTAACAATATTACCCATTTCAACGTAGGTTTGCTGGTTGTTGGGATACTTTGATGTTTGACAAGTATGGCAGGTTCGTAATATAGATTTTATTTTCCTAGACATGTTCATCCAGACGAAGTTTTCTCTAAGGGTTAAGTAGCACTTATATGCACCCGCATGTGCTAGACTCTCATGACATGCCTAAGTCATGTCCTCAACGATGTTATCTGAACCATGATCTTCCACTGCCCATCAATAAGCTTATACAATTTATTATTTACAATTTGGCATTTTGGATTCTCCCTGTCTTTAATTTCTTGACTAATTTTTTAAACTTTTTATCTCGTTGTTGTTCTATAGTAATGTAATGTTTTTAAGTTGGGATTTTAAGTTATCGGGTAAAACATACTTAATTGCTAAAATTTGTATTTCATTTTGTAACCCCTCTTTCTATTTTTTTTTGCTTTATAAAAAAAACTTTTTTTTTTTTTTTTTTTGGAAGAGGGGTCACCAGTTATTTAAAACTAGGCGGAAGGCCTAGAGAAGCAAAAATGCGCTGAGCTATACGGTGAGTGATTCTCGCAACGTGCACTGAAACGCAACCCAAATTCGGCCCGCCAGATCGCGTGCACTGCCGGACAGTGCCATACAGATATCGCCTCGCTCACGGACATTGATAACTAATCAAATTTATTATTGGCAATATAGTATTTGTATTTCATCGAACGCCGGGTTATGCAAACACCGGCACACCCCCACCCCAAAAGGGCAACCTGTTTGCCCCACACCTGAACTCAGGGGGTACCCTGCAGTGTACCCCCCTTTTTAGCAAACATTCAAAGGTGATCCCAGTGGTCCTTGCTCTCAGGAGAACAGAGGCTCAGAAGGAAAACGAAAGAGCAGAAAGAAGATGTGTAGGGTGTAAGTGTGCGGGCGCTGCGCGCTGACCTGATCAGGGCCAACCCACAGCAAGAAGGGACAGAGAAGAAAAAAAGAAAGAAAAGAACGGGAGCTCCCTGAGTTCTGACCTCCTGAGGCTTGTCCACTCAAGCTTGAAACACCAATGTTACCTTAACAGGGCCACATGGCCACATGCCCTATATTTATACGGGAGGGACTATCCCAACAACGAAACCATCATTATCCCAACGATACCGTCCACATCTCACAGGGCTAAGGGGGAAGGGGAAGGATGGTCTCCATGATGCAATGCTCCAAACACTCGACAGCACGCAAAGCAATGCAACTTGTCAATATGTTATTTACCTAACCTACAACCAAATTACATGTGTGCTCCAAGGGCATGCCAAAACCTACAGAGTAGATGAAGTTCACAACCGACCTCACCAACTCTGCAAGTTTCACTCCTCTCTCTAACTCCTTTTTATTTATTTTTTTTTAATTCCTTTTCTAATTTTTTTTGAATTTTTTTTTTGATATTTTATGTTTTTCTAAGGGGAAGGTTAGGAAAATCGGAAAGATGGAAATGGCAAGGATCATTGAAAGGTCATGAGCTGGGACTAAAGGTAAGGACATGGCTCCCTCCGGAAATAAGGACGAATGGAGAAAACCAAGGCTCGCGCAGGCAGGGGCGCATCCCTGAAGTAGACGAACACCACTGGGACTGTGGGGAACATCTACCCGCTACCCTATCATTCTCGACAACACCCCCGGAGCACACCCCTTCAGAACGACAAGATCCCTACCAACACAGAGACCATCAATATTCAGCCCATATCAGCCCGTCTACCCCTTTCTACAGAGCTTCAGCTTAGAAATATGCGTGGTAATCTCCTTAGAATTACCACCAGGCTCTCCCATCCGAGCCGTCACCGGCGACGCGAACCCCAGGATACGATATGGCCCCGACCAGCGATAACACAACTTAGCGGCTCTCTTGTCCACAGCTGAGCTGATCGGATGGCTTTGGCAGTAGACCCAGTCTCCGGTCTGAAAGGGGTTAGGAATTCACCCCTGATTATATCGTCGACGGACCCGCTCGTGCGCTCGCAGCAAATTCTTCCGAGCCTCCTTCCACCTCTCTGCAGTTCCCTTATCTGGCTCCCGTGGCAGAAGATCTTCAATGTTCCACAAGTTAGTCAACGGGAGTGCGGGCGAGAATCCAAACATGATTTCAAAGTGGACGGCCTTATGAGTATCATGCAGGGCCGTATTAAAGGCTAGCTGTAACCACTTCAGATTCTGGTCCCAGGTGGTCTGTTGCTCAGCATGATAAGCAATGAGTGCGGACCTGAGATTCCTATTGAATCTCTCCGCATGGGATGGCTGTGGATAATAAGGAGAAGTGGTTACATGTTTGATCCCACTGGCGAAAAACATCCGCCTGAACTCACCCGAAATGAACTGGGGACCATTGTCAGAGACAATGATTGTCGGAAGACCGAAATGCTGAAAAATGTGATTCTGGATCGCGCTTATGGTCAAACGAGCCGTTGCCTGCCGTAAGGGCAATAGCCAGGCAAACTTCGAAAAAGCATCCACACAAACAAGCAGGTAAGAATTACCTGACTTGCTACGCGGGAGAGGTCCCACGTAGTCTAAGAATCTTCTCCATCGGTTTGCTCGCCACGTCCGATGACAACAACCCTAACTTAGTGTTCTGGGCAGGCTTGCTAAAGCCACATAGATGACAGCTCTTAACCCTCGTTGCGATGTCCCTATCCATGCCCTTCCAGATGAAATGTCTCCTAAAGCTGGAAATGGTCTTCGAAATTCCCTTGTGGCCTCCGAGTGGGGAATTGTGATAATAACTGAAGACCATGGGCACTAACTTGCTAGGCAGCACGATCATAGGGGCACGTCCCTTTCTCTCTCTACAACACAGGACGCCCTTGGACAAGTAAGGGGCCTGTACGTTACCCTCCTTTATATTCTGGATGATAGTACCCAGCTCTTCGTCGTTCAACTGATGGGGCAACACATCAGTGAAGGCTAACGGAAAGTGTAGCAAAACAGAACAGGGGTGCTCAGATTGGACTTCACTGGGCTGGGAAAACATGCGTGACAAAGCATCTGCAACCACATTTTGAGTTCCCCTATTGTGTTGCACCTTGAACTTGAAGGATGAGATCTTGACCACCCATCTACCAATTTTACCCTGTTGCCGGGGATGAGCAAGAAGCCAAGAGAAAGCCTGATTGTCGGTCTCGAGCAGGAACTCAGCATTTTCCAGAAAACGCCTGAACTTATCTAGAGCGTACACGACAGCTAAACACTCTAGCTCATACACGGAAGACTTTCATTCCTGCTGGGTCAACGTTCGGGATATAAAGGCCACAGGCTCCCTAGCACCATCAACGACTGGGACAGAATCGCCCCGAGCGCCACCGAACTCGCGTCCGTCTGCAGAATGAATGGTTGCGAAAAATCTGGCATCCTTAGCACCGGTGGGGAGATGATAGCTTCCTTCAAGGTCTCAAAGGCCTTCTGCTGACTCTCACCTCACACAAATTTGGCCCCCTTTCTTTCTCAATTCATTTAACGGTGCGGCAATCTCTGCCGCATTCGGAATAAATCTCCTGTAAAAATTCACCATACCGACGAACCTAGCGATGCCCTTGGCATCCCTAGGAGGGGGAAAGTCCCGGATACCCTGTGTCCTTTCAGGGTCCACTGTGACACCTCGGTGCGAGACCAGATGCCCCAAAAATGAAATATTCTCTTGTGCGAATCGCACTTTCTCGGGATTAACCGTGAGGCCCGCGTTCCTCAATCTGCACATCACCTCCCTTAGATGACATAGGTGTTCATCATACGTCTTGCTGTACACTAGCAAGTCATCTAAGTAATTGAAAATGAATTTAAATTTAACATCTTGAAATACCAGGTCGAGTAGAGGGTTTGGGCGCCCACTGCCAGACCCATAGGAACTCGCGTATACTGATATAAATGACCTTACAGAACGCCGTGTAAGGTCTGCTTTCTTTGGATAAAGGGATCTGGTGATATGCAGCATTGAGGTCAATTACGGTGAAGTACTTGGCCTCACTAAACCAGTCAAAAGCCGAGTGGAGATCCGGAAGGGGAACCGAAACCACTTCAATGTTTGCATTCAATTTTCTGTAGTCAATCACCATGCGGTGCTTACCCCCAGGCTTGGGTACCAGGAACGCTGGACTAGCATAACTTGAGTTGGAAGGTTCAATGACCCCTTTCTCTAATAGCTCTTGAACCTTCTCCCTTAGAACGGCCATTTTCGGAGGGGCGAATTTATAAGGATGTGACCTTACTATTTTGGAGTCAGTAAGACGAATTTTGTACTCCAACAAATGTGTGAGTCCCAAGGTAGGAGTTAACACTGAGGGAAATTCTTCACACAATTGGTCTAAGGCCTTCTGCTGGGCGGGAGAGAGATGGTCTCGTGCAGAATCGGGGCAAGCCACCTCTTGGATACCTCCCTTGGCTCCCTGGTATCCAAGGAAAGGAATAACCACTCCCCGATTAAACTTGAAATAACATTGGTGCCCATGGATGTCCAACACGAGACCACTTTTAGCGATGAAATCGGCACCAACGATACAATCAACTACCATAGCCGGAGAAACTAGAAAAGGCCACACCCAGGAAAAACCGTCGATTTTGAACTTAAAGGAAATCACCCGGGAGATGGGCAGGATTTCCCGTGACGCAGTCCAACATACTACAGACGACCGATCCGACCTTTTTATTAAGCCCTGCTTCTCAAGGTCCGCACACACTCGAGATGAGATAATAGATCGGGCTGAACCTGAGTCAACTAACGCTCTGAGCTGACCCTTATTTACCTCGAGCGACAGGAAGGGGCATATAGAAGCCTGTTGCGGGACAGTAGCAAGGACCTTGATGTCAGAAGAGTCGGGACCTATCCTTGGCCTGGAGGCAATCGGACACAGAAAAGAATTAGGGCGAGGGGAAGACCACCTCCGACCTGTCTTCCCCTGGCTATTTAGTTTTTTGAAGACCGGACCCTCGGGGGAAGCGTTGGACGCAGACCACCCTCCGGACAATCGCGGGCAACATGCCCCTGTCTTCTACAACGAAAACAAACTACGCCTCTCAAAAGTCCACCTCGATCGCCGGCGGTTCTTTCCGGTCGGGGTTGGGACTGAACAGCACGTCGCTCCGCCGCTCGAAACTCGCCCAGACTAGCCCTTACGGGCCCGCGGGACTCATCATTCGCCTGTATGGCCCGGGATAACACACACATCTTGTTTAGATCTTCATAACTGCGTGGCCGCTCGGCAAAAATCAAACGTGACCTCTCCTGGGGAGTGACCCCCTCGAAAATCATCTGTACAACCTCCTCTTCGGGCAGTCCCAACCCTAGGATTCTTACAGCTTCATGGATGCTGAGCGCAAACTCAGCGAAACTCTCCCCGTATGCTTGTACCCGATAACAATGTCGATGTTGCAGCTGCTCCCGCAATCTGCCAGGCACGCATGCGTCCAACACCCCCCGATGGAAAGACGTCACACTGCCGCCACATCTTATAGTCTGCGCGACCTGCTCAGCCATGGACCCACGACAGTAGGGATACACGAGCTCAAGGAGAGTGCCGTCTGACATGCCCGGGAAGTCAGACAGCTGAAACAAGATCTTAAAAAACAACATCAACTTGTCTACATCCAGACCATCCACGACCGTAATTTATTATATGAAACGCCTGACCCGCCCGAGAACGCAGGCAACTGAGCCGGCGGACTCGGCGTCTGCCCCATGTCCAACTCAGGAGGCTGAGGAGAGTTCACGGAAGGGTGAGATTTCCCCGGCTCGAAATTCCGCAACGTTTTCGCCACCTGGTCCGAAAGCAACTTCAGTGCAGCGCTGACTTCAGCGATCGTCGTCTGGGCGGACAAGTTCTCGAGTCGGTGTTGTAGGTGCTCCACTCGTTGCCGCACTCTCTGCCTCGCCCTCAGGCTGGATGGGGCCGACTCCAGATCCTCCATCACCTCCCGCAACTCCCTCCACTTTTCCTGGCACAGTTCTATTTCCGCCGCAACATCAGTGACTTTAACAATGGACGTCGCCCCTCCGGAGGAGAGGGCGTCCCTTAGCTGCTTCCTCAAGGAAGCGACATCCCCTTGGGGCCGCCCACCCCGGGACTTAATCTCGAACTCGAGCTCGTGCTTGAGAAACAGGTCCGGATTAATTCCACTCATCCCCAAACCGCTCGAATAATCACCCCCATAAAACACACAACAAGAAGTAACAAGAAATGAAACTGGAAAACTTCGAGTACTGATCCTTGCTTCGAACAGACCCCCGGGTGCTCTAGCGCTGCGGAGACCTGGCCCACTCCTGAACCAACTTCCTTGACACCACTGAAGGGGAACAAGCAACGACCAACACGTACATAACATACACAACACCTAACACCAATCACGACATACACGCCTCACCAACACATAGCTAACAATCATAAATCGGCATCAATACATGAATTAAGTCGGTGACGGTACCGACCTCCGTTCGGGCCATACCGCATCCCGCTAATGCCACACGCCATAATTCGACCTCGAATTACCCATATATTCTATCCCCCTGGCAACGCTTAAGACCCCCGGCAGTTCAACATCTCCAAATATTCTAACTACGAATACCTGCCCCGTGGTGCGATCAGACTCACAAGTTAAACAACCTAACAATTATACATTGGCTCATGTGTTAATTTCTTTGATTTTTGAAATTTCATTTTGCCCCAAATGTTTTCCGAGTTTGCAAGCCCCGTCACACCCAAGGACCCAAGAGTTAGACCCTAGAATCAACCACGCTCTGCTACCATTTGTAACCCCTCTTTCTATTTTTTTTTGCTTTATAAAAAAAATTTTTTTTTTTTTTTTTTTTGAAAGAGGGGCCACCAGTTATTTAAAACTAGGCGGAAGGCCTACAGAAGCAAAAATGCGCTGGGTCCAGTGAGACGGGACTTGCAATTAAAACTCGGTCGGCAAACAGCAATAACAATCTTTTATTAACCTTCTTAATCCCCATAATTCATGTTACATATATATATTAATTACAATTCCCATTATTTGTTAATACATCTTAATTCAGAAAATTTCAATATCCCCTGTGAGTGCAATTATAACAATAGTCTCGATAAATAAATAAATCTCAATATATCAATAATCAATTTCCATAAATCAATTTTAATTATAACAGTAATTAACAGTCCTTCAAATAATTCACCCATATATATATATATATATATCGATCTGGTTCATTAATTTAACACATCATTTAAACACATAATATAACACACATATACCTATACATCACATAATCACAGACAAATTACAATTATAAAGCCTGGCGCACCGCCTGCATATTTTATCAAATACATACATGAAGGTAGAGAATATCTGGACTTGCCATAATAACAAAAACTACAATTATAACTTGAGGTGCTAGCACAGCCTGTATAAATTTTATAAAATTGTAAAATCTTTAATTTTATAAGAGTGTAAAATTTTAAAGCAAATCTAAATCGATCATAACAGCAACCCCTGTTACGTTTTTATAATGTCTGCAGACGGACTAAGAACAGTAACCTTTCTATCCGATACAGATATACTTATAGCTTGAGACAACATTTGCAATAAGTCGTAATAATAGAATAACAATACATAGTATTGTTAATAAAATAATAATATATAATATTTAATTTGTAATGACATACAAGGATAAGTTAGACTTGCTATAATGACAGGCAAAATGTAAAACTAGTAGATTCATATAATGCACAGGACATTTCTCCTAAAAAAAGGTTACATGTTCAGAAAGAATTCATTCTTTAATCATAACGGTTTGATAATAAGCAAAATTAACTAGACAAGTTTAGCAAGTAAAAGCGAGAATCCAAGTTACAATAACAAGTACCGCCTGTATGATTTTATAATCTCAAAATATTAATAATATATCCCTTAAAAAAAATAAATTTTAATATCAGCCATCTGTGCATATATAAAATTAAAATAACAACATGTTGTATACTAGCAGCTGTAGGAGTGTGCCAGAACAGGCCTGGCCTAACAAGGTGAGACCAGTTTCAAACCTGCAGGAAACGGCACCAACCGGTGCCTAACTTGTGCCCAGAAAACCTATTTAGAAATTAACACGGAAACGGCATGAGAAAACAAAACCCCCAGCCCTTAGATACAGGAAAATAATTAAATATAAAAGCCCGGTAATACTCAGAAGACCTCTGAACCAGCCGGTTCGGAATCAAAAAACTCATACCTATACTTAATTTTAAAGAACAAATTCCCCTTACAACATTTGGATTCAAAATCTCTTAAAAAACTCTGGCACACTCCCACAGTGCAGCTCACAATTAGTGATATTACGTTATAATCATGAATAATGTTCATAGTAATTGTCTTGGTGACACACCCTTGATTTAACTATCTAACCGGATAAGCAAATTGTTCTAGCACAAACTCGTCACACTGATGTTCTGCGGGCCAGGCTAATAATAAAGAAAAGAGTTCATATCACCTTAACTGAAGTGGCTGCATCACACAGTATTGGCAGCTAGCTCCCTCCTCGGTACAGACAAGGTTTCAGGTGGTTCACGGCTGGTGAAGACGGCAGGACACCAGCTATGGCCAGATCTCCATTTCTAGGGCGAGAACCCTAAGGATTCAAAAAGATTAAAAAAAACTGTCCACTAAAACTTGCACCCTAGTCATGTATTTTTAAGCACCCGAACTGGAGCTCCCAACTAACTCAAAATAATGCATAAAAGTTTTTAAATTTGCATATGAATAATTTATAACTCCAAGATAATCATCAACTCATAATAATAATAATATGTGCATAGTAATGAGGCACGCGCACCGGATTTAACCAGTGGCGACATACTCATACATGTTCTTAGCCACCTCGCCACGTGGCTATACAATTATCGCAATTTTGCAAATAATGATCACTAAAGGCCCCCTCAGCTACATACAATTAACAGAATTACAGTACTTCATCTAGGGCGGTCGTAAAATTTACCTTTAACTGATTTAATTAAAAGAAAGTTCACACTTCCGGTCACCAGTGCGTGTTCATGCATAAACAACAAGATAGAGTTCTCTCTAACGTACTTAATTTAATTACATCTTTATATTATGCTGAATGAACCATGATTAAAAGAATTACAGGCGGTTTCTAAATACTATAACATCAATTAAATTTCTGAATACACACACATACACATCTGATCGAACCACGAGCATTCTAACGTTCGCATCTGGTTGAATACATTCTGAATTTAAATATTTCTTTACTACTAAATCATTGTATACAATTCTATAAAGCACTTACCGGGAAGTCTCAAGCGCTTAGCCTGCCATCAAGGATGAGAAGAAATCACACGAAAATTCTCTGCTGAACCGAGGGAGGAAGCGAGATGTTTACGTAACGGGAGCTATGCGGTGAGTGATTCTCGCAACGTGCACTGAAACGCAACCCAAATTCGGCCCGCCAGATCGCGTGCACTGCCGGACAGTGCCATACAGATATCGCCTCGCTCACGGACATTGATAACTAATCGAATTTATTATTGGCAATATAGTATTTGTGTTTTCTCGAACGCCGGGTTATGCAAACACCGGCACAATTTTTAGTTGCAGAATAGTTTTCTATCCTCCTGTCGCTATCCTCCTTCTATAGCGCTATCCTCCTGTTGTATGGCAATGAGCTTATCACTGTTATTATTGTTATTGTTTACATTAGATATTACGGTAGTTTGAGGTTTGGTTATTTTTAAGTCATTCGCAACAGTTTCATTTTTGATATCCATATGTCCTAACTTTACGTTATAATGTTTATAATTTACGTTGCACATCACTGAATTATTATTATTACAATCAATTACTGCATTTATTTTGCTTAACATGTCAGTACCCAGTATAACATCATATACTAGGTCTTTAATTAATAGTACTGGCACGTCAATCTCGACTCCCTGTGTTGTGTTAGAAACCAATGTTTGTCGGTTAATAATTTGAATACCATTAGTTGCTGTTTTAATAATTGTGTTGTTTACAGGTAATATTGTTACCTATTTAAACTGAGTATTAAGTTTATTTATAAATTTTTTGCTTATCAAAGATACCTGAGCCCCGCTATATAATAGAACATTTTCTATACAATTATTAATTTTTGCTCTAAATATAATACTCTTATTAACTATCTTAACACTACTGTCATTTCACATACACGTAGTATTATTTACTAGATCATTTCGTATTTCATTTGGGTATATGCCTGACACAAAAACCATACTGGTGACATTGACTTTTAGTGGTATGTTTTCTGTGCACGGACTCACGCCGTTCAACCTTACAAATATTTTGGCTGTTCTAAGACTGGTTTATTTTCAGTAACCGATGCGACTTTATGCTGACTATATTTTGAAATGTTTTGTTTATGCCTATATTGTTGTTGTTTGTGCTTTGATTGAATCGATGTGCGTATTTTGTTGTTATCGATGTTAGGGCTATCTACATTTTCCCCATTCTCCCGTTTTGTCAATAGTAATAACAACTCTTCAAATGTTTTTATGCCTTAGGTGATCACGGCTATTTTAATCCCACGGCTAATGTGATGCGCAAGCTTGTTTACCATTTCTGCTTCTGACGTTGCTGGTTCAAGGTATTTTGCTTTTGATACCAGTTGTATCAGGTATTTCTCCTTGGACCTTTTGTTGGGGTATATTTACCGAATTATAAATGTACACGGATTTTTCGCTGTACCTCTTCATTCGAATGCCGTGCCCGAAAATGGTCTACAAGGGCTCTGTGTACGGTAATCTTATCCTGTACAATCGTGAACCATTCTGCCGCCATACCTTTAAGCTGCCGCAGAACCCAATTAGTTTTGTCCACCTCTCTTAAAGTATCGTTAACTGCTTCCATATTTCGTTCGCACGAGCGCAGAAACTGGATCGGATTGTCGCTCTCGTGGCAAAAAGTTTGGTTGTGAGTTAGGTTCATCAATGGTTTTATAGACGTATGTAGTTTGGCTCGCAGACATAGAGGTACGTTGTAACTTATTGATCTGTTGCCTCAGTTCTTCGAACCGATGCTCCTGTTCGGAGACAAATTCATTGATGGTGGTTGCCTGCCCTTGAACCCGTTCCTCGATTGAACCAACCTTGGCCTCGCATTCGCTTGTACGTGAACTATTAGCTTCCAACGCAAGCTCAAAATTAGTACAGATTGATTCAATTTTATCTGATATCTCTTTTTCCGTCGCTTCTAATAATGCTTTGTTTTGTTTGCTTTGATCGTGGACCGCGGCAAATATTTTGTTTGTTTTCGTCGTGTAATGTTTTTTGAGTCGATTACATATTAGATCTATTTTCGTCACGTACCGTACCGTTTGAATATTTTACTGTATGATCTGTATGCTAGTTTTATTTTCATCACGTATTATATTTTGAATGCTTGCTAATATAGCGGCCAGTGTAGCCAGATTAGCTGATTGAGTCTGGGTCTCCATTGTTTACAGTTTTACTTATCACCAAAACACAGTTTATCGTCTTGATTTGAACGGGTACGGTTCAACTATTGTTACTTCAAATTATTAAAATGTAACTGTATTCATGTTTGTTGTGATCAGTGTTCGTCAGTTATCTCAAATCGAATGTCCACAATCTTAACCTACTTACAACTAACACACATATATACTTCAGACCTCCAAATATTACTCAAAAACTAAGTTAATATCGTCCAAAATAATTAGTTTCACAGAGAATATGCTAAAGTTTATATACACTCCCTGCTACACAATACTTAAATTTATAACACAGTTCAAATAAAATCTAGTATATACACAAAATTTAAATTCTTAAATTAAATCGTATTAACTACTTATCTCGTGCCAACCACGTTGAATACTATCTATGCAACGATACAAATTATTACTGCATAGATATGTTAATTTGAAATTACTACAACAGAGTCTTTATCTGGAGGTAGGAACATTTTATTCATTAACACAATAAAATTTAGTATTTTCTTATGGCTTTATAATATAAAATTGTTTAATAAAGAATTGTCTTTCAACAAATGAGTCTATTGGGTTGTTTTACATATAAGTTACTTGTGAGTAGAATTCCAACTGTTTGCGTAGACACCAGGTGCTCCGCTCGCTGCTCGTCTGCACGTTGATCGAAGCTCACCCCGTTGAATATCTACGTCTCGGCGCACACGCACTGCGATATGAAATTGCTATTGTTTATAACTTAAATAATCTTAATCTCAGGGATCAAAACTGGGTATAAATAGATCGTGTATTAGGTTTACACAATTTCGGCTCCTTGAAGTGTTCTCGCGTCAATAATCAGAATACCACGGTAGGTATTCTACCCTAATCAGGAAATCTTCCACTCTTTGCGAAAAAGCACAAGAACATAATCTATTTAATTATTTGAGTTCTATAAAGTGGCAATGGTTACAAAGAACTCGAACCGTTAACCAACTACTAAGTCTTATGGAAATCGACTTGTCTTGTCATGAAAATCTCGTGACAGCGAGTACGTCTTTCTATGGCAAGAGTCCGGACCCGACTGAACCATCCCTAACTGTAAGCAACCGTCTCAAATAATTTTTAGACCTTCTGATTTGTGGAAAATCTAGCAACGTCATAGATATCCTTAGTGATAGCCAGACATCAGGTTGAAACTCTGTCTGATTCTGCAAAGGCATGTCTAGTTTAATCTACAAATTTTATTACTCTCCAGGAGATAACGAAATAAAGAAGAACTGATTTCATAAAAAAAAAAAAACATAAAAATTATAGTTGTGAAGAATTGAGTATATGGAAAATGTAGCTTATAATTAATCAAATGCATGCTGTTAGACGTGAAACTGAACTATTATTTGAACAAGAGAAGAAGTCACTGGAACAGACTGTAGAAAGAGATAGAAATACATTAAGCAAAAATTAGTGAATTATTATTAAACATTGAAGTGGAGAATAGTAAATTCGACTGTATAAATATATTTTTTGTTTAATTTGCTTATGTTTTAAACCCTGTCCAAGTTTCAGAACGAAATGTCAATTTTCAATGAAGTTATTAAGTAAAATGTGAATCATCCGCGCACTTTCACACAAATATTTTACTTGATATAAAAGAGTACGAAATTATGAACTTTTGACATAACATACTTTTTTAAACATAGCTTGGTTCAAAACTTATGACTACTTTACAAAAAAAAGAACAAAATCAATTTAAAACATGTCTATGGCCGTCAGGCTCATCATACGTGTTCCTTTAAGTTTGTTAAAAGTTATTAATTTCACTATAAACCAATCCTTTACTTTGTTACAAACGACTATTAGTGAGATAATTTATAAAACGGTAATAACTTTAAATAATTTTTCTTATAGGGCTACTGGAAAAACCAATGTCCGGCACAAAAATCAAGTGGTCGGAATTTATGCGTAAGCTCTTTTCCGCGATAACTTGTTTTGTTACCAGATTTGAAAAATCAAGATGTCACTGTGTTTACAATAAAATTCTACACTGTGTTTACACTTTATTTTGTAAAATTAAGATTTGATAAAATTGAAAGTTACAGAGTGATCAAAAAATTAAAGTGGCTGCCATTTTGAAATTTGTAATCATAAAGTAACCGTAATTTATTAAATAAAATTAATGTAAACGTATGTATCTAATTTCATTACGATATCTCTTGAGTTTCTTGAGACATAAAATTAAAAAAACAAAACGATTCCGGAACTATGCGTAAACGAAGTTTTTTTCTTATACTGATGCATAAAATCGGAATGTTTATAGTGGAGACATATTTTACCTGACACCTGTGTGTTTATGTGTGTGTGTGTGTGTGTGTGTGTGTGTGTGTGTGTGTGTGTGTGTGTGTGTGTGTGTGTGTGTGTGTGTGTGTGTGTGTGTGTGTGTGTGTGTGTGTGTGTGTGTGTGTGTGTGTGTGTGTGTGTGTGTGTGTGTGGAATACTATATCATATGATATAAATTTTATATTACTTTTAACGTCTGATTATTCTTAAGAATACAATGTTTTAACGTTTATAATTCAGGATTATTTTACATAAATAATTTTCTCATTGCACAAAATATTCGTCCTTGCTTTTCCCGTGAGTTACCTCACTGTCTACACTGCTTACTCATTATGTAATATAAACACACTTTCAGTTATAGGTAAAGCTCTTTTTGGCGATTAATGTCGTGTTATTTTCATATAAAGAACTGTGTGATACGACGTAAAAAATCGTACTTCAGGTAGCTGTTAACACATAAGTATTTATGTAATATGTAAAACACTAATAAAATTGTACAATTGTAAAATTGTTGAAAGCAAACATTATATGTAGTTCTAGACTTAAAATTGTTCACTGGTTGTAGCAATATATCGACGACGTTGTTCGGGTGCCATCTACTTTAAACGACTTCTCTGCGCGGAACGCACGAAACCTGTCTACAGTGTAGCCCATTTAACGAACCCTGGAATAGAATCTGGGACGGCCATTAGAATGGTTTATACGTCTTCCATCCACCGGTTTATAGAATTTTGTTGCAGTTTTTTTGGTTTACCTTGTTTTTGCTATTATTGTTGTACAATCTTACCAATTTTTCTACATCCTTCATGTCTTCGTTCAGATTGTATAAATTTAATTCAGTCTGTGCCCTCAATTCCATTCCTTTGTATAATATTTCTGTACATATTATTAATTGGTTATAGAGACAGTTAACACACACACACACACACACACACACACACACACACACACACACACACACACACACACACACACACACACACACACACACACACACACACACACACACACACACACACACACACACACACACACACACACACACACACACACACACACACACACACACACACACACACACACACACACACACACACATTCACATTCATGTTCACATCGTGTGCGATCGCATATACGGAAGGGCGGAACGTATACAGAATGTAGGAACTTTTGTATCCAGTATTTCCGTTTATCTGTCCATTATAACGCCATGATATTACTTCATGTGTTCGCGAAATTTTGTGATTTATACATGTCATAAATATTTAGTGTTTTGGGGTGAATTTGTCTAAAAAAAATTTTTTTTAATTGTTTTGTATATCCTTTACTAATACGTGTCCACGAATAGGGGAAAGTGAAAAAGAAACAGTTAAAACATCAGGAGGAGAATGTAAAGTATACACAATCCTATGTATAAAGGCACAAAGAACATTTTAAAAGAAGACCAGTTTCTCAGAACATTTGTTAGAACATGTCACGAGCTGGACCAAGAGCTACATTACGTATCTGTTCATAGACTTCACAGAAGTCAAAGGAAACTTTGGAAGTGGAAAACACAAGACCTTACAACTGTTACATGTCAACGTGAGGATTAACATTGAAAGGATACATTATCGCTGAATTTTTGAATTATTGTATTAAATTTAACATGAACAAAAACAGATGGTTTATGAATTATTGCCATAACTTTTCTTTAAAATGGTTTCTGTATGTGAAAGAAACATAATTTTCTAAAAACGTTTTACTGCACTGTTTTGTGCGTGTTTTGATCGCGTGTTTGACACCCGTCCGTAAAAATTGCCTGTTACCTTCTGTCCTAGTTTGTTAAGAGGTCTTTAATACTGTACGCGTGATTGGGGCCTTGACAGCGGAAAATTGTGCCAAAATGTTTTAATCATAACTTTATGATGAAGTAATTACAATGGCCGTGTTGGATTAAACGATAGCGTTTTAATCATTTTGTCAAAACAAAAGTTTTTAATTTGGATCATACTCAAGTGATGAAAATATGTTTTATATTATAGCCTGTTTAATACCCGTTGCTGAAGTGATTGCTTTTCAGTGTATTTATAAGCGTAAGAACCAAACATATTTTAAACTAAAAATGGGTATTTTTCGTGTGTTTCTATTGTTTTTTACAAACTAAAATTTACATAGAAAACTGTAACGAATAACATAACTGTCGACGGTATACGTTTTTTGATAATTTTTACAATTTAATATGTTGTAATAACATACAGGCTTTTTTAAAATTATAGACCCTACACACATTCTCTGCACATAAATGAATGGCAATCTCAATTCTGCTGTGTAACGTTTATTTATTTGTTACGTTGCCCGTAAGTAGGTGAGCTTTTACTAATCATTTTCATCTAATTTTTAGGTAATTTGTTTCAAAAATGTGAATAAAGTAGACTCTAGGCACGCATCCTAAAAGTAATAAAAAATATCGACAATAAGGTAAAGTCAAAAGAAAAACGCTCGTGAAAATAAAGAGATTAAAATAAATGTCAATACAACTAAACAACTTATTAAATGAACAATTACATTATAGATCACACATACTTTTCGATACACTGATTCAAACACACACTTTGAATCCCAGCGCCAATTCCATCCCACCAGCAACCCCCACCACACACACCTACAACCCATAACCGTTACTTTGTACAGACATTCAGTATTTCAAATCCCACTGAGGAAGACGAACACCACGTCGAAACGTCTGGGAAACAAAAACAAAAAGTAAGTGTTCACAGTGAAAGTTTAATATATATATATAATATTTAAAAAAGTGAATGAAGAGGATTTACCAACAAGATAATTAAAATAAATGTTCACTTTTCTGTAGTGTTAACATATATGTGTTGTGAAATAGTCACGGTCGTGTTATATCGTATTATATCAAGGGAATCATCGTCTCTTTCCTAACTGTAGGAACTTTATATCTTGTATGTGATTATATTTTAGGCTGTATGGGATCACGTATGCATGCTACACTACGCTTCTGAACGTCTTATAGGTCTACTGCCGTAACGCTAAAATCATTATATCACAGAGACTAACAAACAATTAAATAAATGCCTGATGTACACATCCAACGTCTGATGTAACATGCTCTTCTCAATCAGTGTTCTTCATTTCCCACTCTACTCCTTAGTGTTCCGTCAGGCTTCCTCCGCGATAATGTGTTTCATTCACTCTATTACCGACACCTGTATTTTTTGTCCCAATACCTTACTTAGTAGTTTCGATCAATTGGTTCTTAGTTGGAACAAATTTCTTCTCTCCAGACACTTCTATCATTACAATTTTCTCCAATTCACTATCACTTCCGACACAGACTTTCCCGTGTCAGTTCATAAATTATAAACATACAAATTAGACAAAAGCCTTCTCACTACATCAGAGCCCACAAGTGTTACTGCGACATCCAAGTGATTCTGTAAATAATATTGGCTATACTTGAAGACCGGTTAACAATCAAATTCTCTATTTTATTTTGAAATTTGAAAACTGACTCTTATAGGTTTATTCTTCTAATTTGGCTGTTCCACATTTCTCTCTGTTTCATAATGTATTAGCTTGAAAATTATTATGTTTCCCACATTTGGAACGCTTTGGTTTCCGCTGTTTGTGATCCACGCTGTTTCAGGTGTTTTGGAGTTGATGACGTTAATATCGTTGAATTGTTTATCCTCTATACTTGTTAAAGTCAAATTCCGTTAACGACATATTTGTGCAGGATCGCGGTTGATTTTGTCGTAGATAATATTTATTTGGCAGTTTCAAACTGGAATTCTTGAATATTTGGTTTTCCATTACTTTTGCGGCGTGCTATTCTTTGAGGTAGCTGTACTCAGAATCTCTTAACTGCAGAACGCCTCACAATAAATGTTTAACTGCAAAACAAATTCGGAAACTGTCCGGTACCTTAAGATATGGTTATCTAATTAGTTCCCGTAATTAGGTCCCGTAAAATATTTTATTTTCTGTCTTCTGTTTGATGGTTATTATTCACGCATGTCACAGAAATATGTTGGTACATGAATTTACAGAGTTTTGTTAGCACATTATACCCATCTTTCAACTACATTAGTACTGAAGTCACCATTTGGCCTGTGATTCTAAATCATGAAATATAAAAGTAACATTAATATTATTATGTTAATCAACTATAGAGAGCCATAGTTTTTTCTTAGATCTACTTTAACCTGAAGTAAATCTATTACTAGTTCCAAAATGTTACATTAAACACTACTTTATAAGCAGTTTTCATTGCATTTGTTACTTAAATACAGGGGAGGGACAAAACATATTTGCTTTATATTACTATGGGGAGAAAAAATAGCAGATTTATGTCTGTTATGGGATTCGTCATCATCTAAATACATTACGAGTTCTGAGTTTATAACGCAAAAATTGCACTCTCAACAATTTTACGGGGACAAAGTTATGTTGTACCCAGGGAGAAATATAAATTCGTAGAAAGCGAGGAGAAAATAAAACTAAAACTACCGATTAGAGCGGTGGTACTTCAAAGTAAGAAATATTAAAATGTTGTAGTAGGGCGCGGTAGTTGTTCATAAAGACGACCTTGAGTTGACGCCCGTAAGTCGGCTAAAAACTATGAAAAAGTAACATAGCGGACGAACCGTCATAAAACTGTATTATTTTCAAGGATGTCAGAAGACTTCCCTAAGATTGTAAAAAGTTAAGTGCATCTAACAAAAGAACCGTTAGGTTAGACAGAGAGCGATGAGAGCGAGATGGAGAGAGACGCTATGTTTTCCCACTACGTTTAGACGCGCAACTAGTTGACGAATAACGGAAAGCGTCATTTTTTACGCGGGACGTGTTCACTAGACAGATTGGGTAAATTTGAAATTAGCGGTATGTCAGACCAATGTATTTTGTATATAGTTGGTGACGGTAGTTCGAAGCAATGTATAAAAAACGAAATGTAGGAAGTTAAGTTAGTCTACGGGGAGATTACAATTCAGACTCGTATTTGGTGTATTAAGAAATTTGTCAGTAAATTAAATAAAATATTTCAATCGTAACGAAAAGTCCGTTACGGTAACGCGATATTAAGCCTTGTGGAAGTTACGTATCATAAACACTTAATAAGCGTTGACAAGAATAATTTTCAGAGTAATCAGAGAAGATAAATTAAATAGAGTAATATATCCAAGTTTTTACTTAGTACAACATCAATCGTTGAATGTCGAAATACATAGCGAAATTTAATGTGTCAAACATCACAGTACGGGACAGTCGGTCGAGAGTAGTTATTAATCCGGTGTTGGACGCACTTAGCTTTAATAAGGAAATACTGAGTATTCAACAAGTGTATTAGTATACGGCACCTGTGTAATTGCCACTAAGTTAATTAAGTGAATTGTGTAATACCTGTGAAACCAGTGTAAAATAGTGCAAACTAACAGGGATAATTGTTCAACGATCAACGTCGGACGACCAGCCTGGAACCCGCAGAATTGATGACATCGCATCGCAGAGTGAATTCAACATACACGTAAATAATAAAATGAACACTCATTTTACTATTGCTTATTAATTTTAAATGTATGTCAATAATATTTGGTGACTCAATAAGTCTAAGAATCCATTGCCAATAAATAAGCACGAACAAATTTTATAGTAAATTTATTAAAATACTGACTTATAAATTTTGTAATATGTGAATGCAAATCGTTATTAAAAAACTTAATTAATAACAATCAAATTGTGTTTATTTATTACTGGCGCCCTGGGATAATTCTTAAGAGTCGGTACACTAAAGTAAGTGTGACATCCTGTTGCTGAGAATTGGTATATGATAAATATTAATATTGTCATTGAGTAATTTAGCTTGATAAACTCTTACTTTATACATGCTCGTAGGCCAAGTAGTATGAAAAGTTGTAACATGAAATAGTAGTAAGACCTATTAAAAGTGTATTACATTCTGTCGCCCGGAACTTGCGACTATTGTGTCACTAATAGAATAGTAAAGTAAGAATAAAATAGATTTAAGAATAACAATAATATAAGACATAGTTGTATAATTACGCGGAGTAAAGGTAGGAAAAACAAAAACACACAGAACAACACGCACGAAGTAGACAATAACATGAATACAGTAACAACAGCCCACGACAGCGAGATGGAGTTCGATACAAACTATCAGCTAGGAGATCCTCAGACGCTCGCACACATTTCAATGGGGAATCAAGAGTCAGGGAAGCGTGGACAGAA
This sequence comes from Magicicada septendecula, assembly GCA_034769895.1. Lineage (NCBI taxonomy): Eukaryota > Metazoa > Arthropoda > Insecta > Hemiptera > Cicadidae > Magicicada > Magicicada septendecula. Next base: position 500,327,613 of record CM068368.1, read on the forward strand.
CGACGAAAATGCAGAGACACAACAGATTACACAAGAAAAACTAGTAGAGGTTAGAGAGAGGACGTTATATCAGACATTACCAGAGACAGACAAAGACAACGATATATATACAGTACTCCAACAATTGTTACAACAATCGAAAGAAACAAAAGAACAGGCGGAAAAAACAGCACGACAGATACCACAGCAAGCGACACAACAAAAACAACACGAACAACAATTAGAACAAGCGTTACTACAAATGCAAAAACAAATACAGGAACAAACGGCACAACAAATACAACAAATATCAGAACACATACACAAACACAATATGGAACTAAGAAACGAAGTAACCGCGCAACTCAATTAAGAAAAAGCAAATAACCAAAAGTCTCTCCAGAAGTTTAGAATAGACACTGATAATAAGATCCAAGAAAATTGTGATAAGATTACCGAGATTAGTGCCAATACAAAAGAACAGATTAAAGAGCTTAATGAAAAGTACAATAATAACTTTAAAATAATTACTGAAACAGTAAGTGTATACAATAAAAGATGTGCAGATAACACGGCAGCTATAAATGAATTGAAGGTCGAACAACTAAAAGAGTTGGAAACTAAAATTGACAGCCAGTCTGACGAGACACACCTTAAGTTACAACAAATACAACGGGAAGTCAGAACTAAACTAGCGTCAATAAGCAACACACCATGTAGTCGGGGCATGACGAATGAACAAATTAAGGACATAAAATATAATGGTACGGGTGATTTCCCGATGGAATTTATTAAAGAATTGAACGAAATATACAGAGAACATTATCAACATGCTGGAAACATCAAGTAGATAGCAAGACATCTTGAAGGAGAGGCAGCAGTGTGGTGGAGGTTAGTAAAAAATAGCGTTACCAACTTCGTCGCTTTCACTGACGCATTTATAAATAAATATTGGAATGATGTCATTCAAGAGAAGGTAAGAAATGAACTGGCGTTCGGAAGGTATCACGCAGAGAATGGAATGAACAAGATCCAGTACTTAAAGCGTAAACTATTAGAAAACCGCCAATTAATTCCGCCAATACCAGATAAATGTTTAATTAGGAAAATCTCTAAACATTATCCACATGAAAGACAAGTTGCAATAATTACTCGTGGTGTATTTTGAAGGCAGGCGAACCGAGTGTATTGTGAAGGCAGGCGAGAGCGTAAGCCGTGGACGAGGGGTGAAGAGGAGAGAGAGCGAGCAGCTGAACAAGGACGCGCTAACGAAAGTGAAACTAGTTCAAACGAAAGAAACTAGCTGGCTACGCAACACTCCCCCAAAAGGCAAACAGGTTTAAGAATGAAAACGACTCTCTCCCGTCGACTAGCAGTGCAAACGGTAACAAAATTAATACCGCTATGCCAAAAACTAGATAAGTTATGTAAATACGAAATAGACGTAAGTACTATTAATAAATATATTAACACTACCTTTCTAGATTTAAGAGATGATTTAATGGTTAATGATGATGTCAACGTAATATGTCGAGTTAACAAATGTCCGGAGGTAAGAATAACGTTGAATGGAGTGCCTACGTATGCCTTGGTAGACACTGGGAGCCAACGCCATCTCGGAACAGTGGTTTAAAAACAATAAGAGGCAGTTGCGGAATTTAGAAATGTTAAAATTGTCAAATACCGTAATTAAGGGTGCGACCTGCAATAAGTCAAAAAGGGTCACACAACAAATCTTGTTGACTGTCCAGATCGAAAGTTTAAAAGTCGATAGTGTCTTTGTAGTTGTACCAGAATTAATAAAAGACTGTATCTTAGGCGTGGGATTATTGGAAGAAAATGGGTGCGTGATCGACCTGAACAACAAACGATTAATGATTCAGGGAGATCAAAACCAGGAAGGAACTACAGCAGAGATACTACGAGTAGAACTCTCATCTGCCGATGAAGATATCGAAGAATTGATTGAACAGAAGGTGCAAACTATCAGAGAGATAACTGATGCTGAACGGAGCGAGCTACAACATATTTTAATGGAAAATAAAATGGTATTCCGAGATACGCCAGGTAGAATTAACTCATATAAGCATAGATTCGAAGTTACCGATCGGACACCATACTGTCAGAGACAATGGCCGATTCCGATGAGATACAAGGAGGCAGTGAAGGCAGAAATCCAGAAGATGGAGGCGCATGGTATCATTGAAAGGGCCCAGAGTCCATACGTCAACCCTATGGTCACTGTCATAAAAAAAAGACCAGACGGTTAGATTATGTTTGGACGCCCGTAAATTAAATTCAGTAACAATTCGGACCATGAGGGAGCCATTCAAATTAATGAGATACTGGCAAAATGTGGGAAAATTAAAGTCATGTCCACAATTGACCTTCGTAGCTCATTTTGGCAAATCCCATTGCATCAGGAATGTAGAGATTTTACTTGGTTTTTGTACGAGGGCAAATGCTATCGGTACACCGTGACGCCGTTCGGATTGAAGATTAGTCTCGCAAGTTTAACGCGTGGTTTGGACCAGGTGTTATCGGAAGAAGTGCAGGCATTTACTATCTTATATGTAGATGACTGCTTATGTATCTCGGATAGCGTGGAAGAGCACCTACGACACTTAAAATTGCATTACGTGATATAAAACAAGCCAATTTAACTGCCAACTTTAACAAATCACAACTATTTCGTAAAGAGATTGATTATTTGGGATATCGCTTAACAACAGAGGGTATTACCACCGCACCGGATAAGATTAGACCCATTTAGGAGTTTCGGAAGCCAAAGAATCAAAAACAACTCAAAGGGTTTCTGGGCATAACCAACTTTTATAACAGATTCACAAATAAATACGCCGAGGCTACGCAACCGTTACTAAACCTATTAAAAAAGGATACTACGTTTAAATGGACAAAGGAATTGCATCAGCATTTTGAGAAGGTCAAGGAATTATTTATCGAAGCAGTTCTTAAGTTCCTAAGTTCTTAAGTTCCTTAAGTTATCGAAGTTCTTAAGCATCCTGACCCCAGCAAGCGTTTTTACCTACAAACGGATGCGAGTCGCTATGCACTGGGAGGACAGCTTTACCAACAAGACGAGAATAACGACATCGGAGTGGTCGCATTTACAAGCCGCATGGTACGGGGAGCTGAGCGTAATTACTTCACTACAGAATTAGAGCTACTGAGTGTCGTCCAGTGTTTGCAAAAATTTAGGACATACGTACTGGGTAAGCCTCTAACGATAATCATTGACAACAAGGCGTTAATTTTCATAAACAAATGTCACCTAAATAATTCCCACATAACGCGATGGATTCTCGCAATACAGTGTAGCGTGACAGATGTATGCATAATATTGAATGGCAATTGATCATTAGATAATGAAGTTATAATATTTAAATTTGGAAGAAAGCATTAAGTTTAATATAAATAGATTAATTCATAGCAACTGTGGAAAGAAATTATTATTATAAAGAAAATACAAGTTAAAATAAAAAGAGTTACTAGTGATGAGTCATCCAAAACCAGTCTCATAACCAAAGGTTTTCAAGGTATAACCCAGGAAGGTAAAATAGTAAATAACAAAGCAGTACACAATATGACCAAACCCACAACGAGGGAGAATAAATAAAAGAGAAACCCTAAAATAAGCCAAGATCAACCAATACAGGTTGTGTATTTCTGAATTAAAGAAGAAGATGGAGAAGATCCCAAGAAACCTGATGGCATCAAGAACAGATGGAGAAGATACCAGTCCCAGAAGGCAGGAGAAAAGAAGACTGAAGAAAGAAGAAGAGGGCAGCATCCTGAAGAAGACGTCATGCTCTTATAAAAGACACCCAAATCCCTATATCCCCAAAATAAATATCTAAAAATAAAAGTATAACGAAATAAAAACCACATGTATACAAATTTAAGAGAGAGGAGTGTATAAAGTAAAAGTTTCCTGTGAACTAAGATGAAACAATAATATAGTACCCATGGAACAAATCTCCATTGAAAAAACGCTAACCAATTTATTGTGTTAATAAGACTATACGACCATTTAGCATTAACATAATATATAAGTGAAAGTGAACCAGTGATAGTTTTGGGTATTATAAAAAATGAACCTTGTGTTTCATTCTTGGCAATCACAAACATTGGATGCAATGAAATATGCATTTTTCAATGACTTAAAATGTGTACGGTGACAATATGTTGTTCATAAGACATGAATCTGTTTAAAATAACATTTTTGTTTTACATGAAAAAAGAAAAACAGATTTCATAGTGCTTTTTGAACGGTTCATACTATTTATTTGTTAATGACAGGGTACAATTCCCCAAAGACAAGGTATAAAAGACTGTATAAAAACTGTAGAATCCTACTTATAATAATAGTTAGAAATAAGAATATAGATATAAGGTTTTAATGTATATAGTACAAGAATGTTTAAAAATGTTTTAGATATAAGGCCATTTGTTTGGGTCTGAAACAACTAACATCAGAACTATAAAAATAGTTACCACTTGTAAATAGTAGAGAGTAATTAAGATGTTAGTTAGTACAAAACCTTTGTTGTAAACCATATTTCCATGTTGGAAATGGGAATTTTGTTGCAAAATGTCTGATTTGAAGACAACCATTTATTTAAAAAAAATGTTCTTTATTTTGTGTTAACTATTGTTTGTATTGTAACCAATACTAATTGTTTTTGTGTAATTTAAAAACATGTTTAATTTATAATACTATTTGTAAAAGTCAGAGAGGGTATCACACATCATATATTGTTTGTAAATTATTTTGTAAGAAAAATTGTTAAAAAATCATAGGCCAAAAGAATGGAAACCAAACTTCATCAAAACAGAGAAATTGCTCATTTAAATGCAAATAAACAAAAGGGGTTTAGACAAAATAAACTTGAGATCATGCCATATAATTGCACATACCAGTTAGAGAGATTTTAATAAATTATATTCAGAATTATAAATAAAAATGAGAATGACTAGACTCAGAAATTTGGACATGGGAGTCATATATTCCTGAATAATGTTTCAGGATACAACTAATTCAATTAACTACCAGAAAATAAGGGAATATGAACCTTTTAATACAATATAGGATTATTAATATTAAATATAACTGATAAAATGGCTGAATTTACATTATAACAGGAAGTAAATTTTGGAAATGTTTGACTTATCAGAGTATATCAAACTGAAAGTAAAATTACTATTTTTCGGACAGAAAACACTATAAAATGGCATTATTTAATCTGAAAATAACCAGAATGAACTGAAAGATTAATTTAAATCAAATCTAGTGAATAAAATTGACAAATAACCAAAGTTTAGGCATTCATATAGTGAAATAGTAAAATGTACACAGGATGTGAAAATATTTTTGAACAATGTTAAGGATAATATTATATGGGCTAAGAGTTTAATTGAAACTGAAGGAAACAGTTAGTTAATTATTGGTAGTTGAAAGGTTAACATGACATACCTTTGAAAACGTGAATAACCTAACCTATAATCGTCATACAAAGCGAGTGTATAGTGAGTTATTGTGAAATCGCGAGTGACTTGTAAAATACTTCTGAAACTATCATATTATAACAGAAACGATCAAGTAACACTCCATAACACAGAACAATATAAATCTACTCCGAAAAACACCATAAAACACTAGAAAACTGTATAATACATTAAACCAAATTAGTGACGGAATCGGAGAAAGTGTTTGAACTAATAATTATACAGATACACTAAATACAACCCAGAATCACTACACCAGTCACTACACAACATATAACAAGAGAGTTGCGGACACGAGAACAGAAATATTGCGTCAAAATACATTATTTGGAACGCAGCAGGGACGAGTCACATTTTCATCGACTTGACGGCAGCCATCTTTCTTTGACAATTCCAGTGCCTCTTCGTGGTTCATCACAGCTGTTTGGTGAAACAATTATTATATTTACAAATTATTATTCAATGTCTGTGTTTATTAATAACTATTAATTTGATTGTAACGTTATACTTTTTAAATATTAGCCCGATTTCTCTGACTTTGGTAATAACTGGCTGTTTAAAGAACCCTATATAATTTTTATATCATATACTTGTAACTTTTTTCGATATCCTGAGAATCGATACTAATCGATAAGAGTCAATATTGCTATTACTTAATAAAATATTAATACTTTTCAATACTTAATAGTTCTTTATTTCTTCAATAATACTAATTACCAATAATATAATTCTAATTGATAATCTACAAGGACTTTACCACCCGTAAGTGAAGATAACCTAAAAAATAGAAAGGTAAACAAATATCGATTGGTTTACAGACAGTCTTATGAGTGGTGATAGATTATTTAAATTATACTAAAACTTTAATAAAAATTTTCAGAAGAGCATTACACTGTTTAAAACTTCACAGCCCTATATTAATTAATTGATCCTAATTAATTAATTAATAAAATTAAAATAATTTTTTTTTTATAAACATAATTTTTTTTTAAATTTCCTTCAAAACAATAAATTTTGTTTTGAAACGTTCGGCGAAGCCAAGCATATATATTTCTTCATCAACTTTACGCTACTCGACCGGTCTTGCTACCATTGGGACTCGACCAGCTGGGAAACTTAAGGAAGTGTTTCAGGCCAGTAAGACGTCGAGAGCCACACCAATTAAACATATTACATTGGACTTGATTACATCGGAGTCGAACTTCACAATCACAATCTCTTATATCATCAACACACTTACACTAATATTAAAATTATTACAAATTGGCGCCCAACGTGGGGCTTTAATTAGCGATTGGAAGGCCAATACATTCTGCACAATCACTAGTTGGAGCTAGGCAACAGCTACAAAGTCAGAGAAAGATAATAAAAAGGGAATAACGACAAACAAAATGGCAGAACTTACACGAGATGAGAAGTGGGACAAGATAATAGAAATGTTCCAACAAATGATGGACGATGAAAGAAGGGAAAAGAGGGAACTGATGAAGAAAATGGACGAAAATTGTAGGGAATTGAAGGAAGAGTTGAGTAAGAAACTGGATGATATGGTCACAGATATAAGAAATGATAGTAAACTGTTTAGGGAAGAATTAAGAAAGGAGAAGAACGAAGAAATAAAAGATGATAGCCAACCAGAACCAGAGGAAATACCAAATGATAAATCGCAGGAACAAGTATTGGTAGTACCTGAAATTGAAACTAACCGAAACCAGGAAGATATTAAACCAAGGAAAAGGAGAATGTATCCAAGAAATGTAATAAAAACGAAGGAAGAGTTGGAGATGTTGAACCATGGGTTAATTGATGGCAATAACATCCCAGTTACCTATGACAAAGACATCATGAATTCCAGGAATTATAGGAGGAGAATCGAAGTAATTTCCAAAATAATTTACCACAAGACAGTAGTTTACCAATGGGAAAGGACCAGAGGTAAACAGAATACGACATGTGGACAAGATCAATATCAGCGCAGAACTGGACAGTGGATTTCAGAAAGATGGAAATGTGATATCGTACCAGACTGTAATGACGGCACAGGTGAATCACCAGAATGTATTCCATTAGCATGCCATCTAGGACAGTTCCAGGGTACGGTTAGACTAAAATATATTCCTTCAGAGTGGATATGTGATGGTAAACCAGCTTATGGTGTTTCAGATAAACAAATAATAAGTGATAACCCAGATGAAGATCCTCACAGATATTTGTCAAGTAACACAAAACATGGACCAGAAAAGTATTGGTGTATACAATATGATGATAGAGGGAACCAACCCAGTAATTACGACGGCCCTAACAACCCGCCGCGTAATGACCAGTTTAGCAGTTATTTTAACGGCATTAGGGATAACAACCCCTATCCATACAATAGAAACAATTTATACCAACATAATAATGTCCCATACAGTCAGAGAAATCCATATCCCAACAATAATGATAACAGACCTTACCAACCTAACCGAAATTATTATCATGATAAATTTAGTAATAAAAACAATAACAGTAATAATAACCGAGTGTCGCGCCCTAGGGTAAATTTTATAAGAGCAACTGAGATGATGGACCCTGGTTGACACAGATACCACACACCATCAAGAAAAGGGACGGAGATCATGATAACCGACTACGGCGAAAAACAACGGTGAAGGAGACGGAATAAATATCATTGAAAGGAAATGATACGAAGAATAAACATAGAAACAAAACTGGGTTTTATGAGTGAAGACTATTTAAGAAAATGAACATGACAAATAAGAATATGAGCAATGGAACGACATAAAGAAAATCATCCATCTTCCTGGGTTAATAAAAGAAAAGGCATATATAAAAGAAAAGAGAAAGTGGAGGCAATTCAGAGGTTCCCGCAACCAAGAAACAGGAAACAATTGCAATCTTTCCTCGGACTCTGTAACTATTACAGGAAGTTTCAGAGCCGATATTCCGAGTTGACCGCCAAGTTTCAACCACAGTTATCTGCCAAAAACAAATGGACTTGGGGTGAAGATCAAGATATTACTTTCCGATTGATAAAAGAGAAGTTTCTGGAGAGTGTGATACTTCGTCACCCAGATTTTAATAAACCGTTCTTTCTAAACTGTGACGCTAGCGATCTAAGCTTAGGAACGACATTATACCAGGAAGATGAGGAGGGACAACATCTGGTAATAAGCTTCGCTAGTCGCACACTGAACCAGTGCGAAAAGAACTACAGTGTGACAGAAAAGGAATTGTTGAGCGTGGTGTTCGCATGCAGCAAGTTCCGGACGTACATTCTCGGATATCAAGTCACGGTACGAACTGATCATAAATCCATCTCGTTCCTTCGTAGGTGCAAATTGAGTCACGGCCGATTGGCTAGGTGGGTACTCGCCCTACAAGAATATGACCTGAAATGGGAATACATTCCAGGAAAGAAGAACGTGGTAGCGGATGTGTTGTCACGTATAAATCTGGAAGATCAGACTTTCGAGGGAGAGAAGGAAAGCTTAGTAAAAATTTATAACATATTCACGACCAGAGCCGATTTACAAGCTTTGTTAATAAATATCCGAATCCATCAGCAGTCTGATCCTAAGCTGAAAAACATTGTGAGTCGTTTGGAAGCCAATAATGAAACCATTTCTAAATATTACCACCTTAACAAGGGAATTTTATTCATAAAAACCGCCTTAGACGATGAGACTTGGAAGGTGATAATCCCACACCAAATCGAAAAGGAGGTCATCATCGATTACCATGTCAGGTATGGTCACATGGGAGCGTTAAAAGTGATACAAGCTCTAGAGGAAAATTGTAAGATCAAGAATATCAACCGCAAGGTGAGAACATATATCAAGTCCTGTAAGATCTGCCAATGTGCAAAAGTAAACAATGAAAAGACAGAGGGTATCATGATACCGATAACTTCCAACGCAAAACTGGAAAAAGTGTTTTTGGATATATGCGGGCCATTTCCCCGTAGCGGTGGTCGACACAGATATAAATACTTGGTAAACATAATGGATCACTACACCAAGTATATAAAGCTATATCCGGTTAATCGGGCAACGACAGCAAAGGTTTTGGCGGTGATTATTGATTTGTATATCCCAGAGATCGGTAGACCATTTTCTATTATTACCGACCATGGTACACAGTTTAAGGGGAGGAGATGGCGAGACACTTTATTAGCACTTGGGGTCAAAACATATTAGACATCAGTCTACCACCCAAGTAGCAATCCGGCTGAGAGAGTACTAAGAGAAGTGGGTAGGATATTGCGCACGTACTGTCACAACCAACAGAAAAAGTGGCAAGAGTACCTAGCAGCGACAGAAACATTCCTAAATTACGCCCACCATCCAGCTATAGGAATTCCACAGTACTCAGCCATGTATGAGAAGCCGACTCCCCGAGACATTGAACAAATCATTGAATTTCCAACGAACAACAATAGGAAATTCAACCAGTTGAAGTTTTACAATAAGGTAGCAGAAGATCAGGAAAAACGGCAAGCCAAATACCAGAAGGCAATAGGGCGAATTGTAACATATAAAGAGGGTGAAAAAGTCCTCCTAAAAAATAGAGAGCTGCCTAGCACCTTAGAAGGCATAACCAAAAAACTACTATTACTATACACCGGACCATATGTTGTGGTAAATGATAAACATAACAATACATATGAGTTGAAGGAAATCGTTTCAGGAAAGATCAAAGGAGTGTACAATCAAGCTTCTATGAAGAAATATTATGAAGAATGAGTTGAGTTATAGAATTTTATATTTAAAAAAAAATCCTAAAATAATGTAAGTACATCTTACAACCTAATATTTTGAGAAGAACATTTTGGAAGAAAGAGAAAGAAAAAGAATTTTTTATATATTGTTATAAAAATTTTAAAATAATGTAAGTACATCTTACAACCTAATATTTTGAGATGAACATTCTGGAGAATTAAAAGAAGAAGAAATTTTAATTTAATAATTTGAAAAAATTCAAAAATAAGTAAGAACAACCTACAACCTAATAATTTTGGAACAAACTTTATGGAAGAAAGAAAAAGAAAGACTTTTGAATTGAAATATAATTATAAAAATTTAAAATTGAGTAAGTACTTCTTACTACAACCTGATAATTTAGAAAAACATTTTGGAAGAATTAAGAAGAAAGGAATTTTGAAGTTAATATACAAAAAATTTAAGAATAAAGTAAGACTAACTTACTATAACTAAGTTTATGAGAAAACTTTATGGTAAATAATTAAGAAGAATTTGAATTTGGAGAAATACCAAAACATTCAGAAATAATAGTAAGATCACATTACTATAAACAATTCTGAATGAAACAATTCTGGGAATAAATGAATTAAACAGAATTTGAATGTTGATAGAACGTCAGAACTTTGAAACAAGATAAGATCAACATATTACAAGGATTTATGAGAAATATTTTTCAATTAAATAAAAAGAATAGTTTGAATTTTATATTAAAACTAACCAAGTTCCAAGAAATAATTATGTGTCAATTATGATTGAATTGAGAAGAAAATAAAGTGATTAATTCAGAAAAGAGAATTAACGTTAATCCAGAATAAATGCTAGACTTTCACAATAGCATTTGAAGGAGTAGAGAAGAATAACAAAAAAGAGTGTAATATGCCAGAGAAGGAAAAAAAAAATTTGGAAGCAAAGAGACTAATTACCTATGAAACGATAATGAAAACCGTTAATTAAGAGCAAAGAAGAACAACTCATACCAAACATATGGAGAAGATGATTTTGAACCAATGATAATAATAAGACCTATATGAAATGCAAAGAGAAGAAATACCACATGAAATATGATATAAATGAATTAATGTTAATGAATGCGAAGGCGGATTAATAACTTTCTAAGAGAAAGGAAAGAACCAAAATGTTTAAATAAAATGATCAATATAACAACCTGTATATCTAATGTAAAGATACAATGTTAAAAAATTAAATATAATATATTAAGACCATTCAAATAATGAATACGAAAGACTATTTATAAAGACCATGCTAATACTATGAATAACCAGAAGAAAGTATAAAGAGAATTCAGATGAAGAAGAAAGAGAGTTACACTGTAAACAGTAACCAGAATTATTAAAAGAAAGGTTTTCAACCATAATTAAATTAAATATATCAGACAAGTTAAGAGTTTTGGAAAAATATATATGTAATGAGTATAATAATGATTATGAAGATTTATTAAGATAGAAAATGTGAGATAATCTGAGAGACTACGAAGTGGAGAATCCAAAGATATTTTTATTAGTCGAAAATGAGACTACTTTTTATTTATTTATTCGATGACTGACTGAAGATAATTCCAGCAGCATTATGTTTTTTGAGCAGGGATGGATATGCCCCTGTACTCAATTTATAGAAGTGGTGTATGGCCAGCAGAGAAGTAGCGTACAGTGCCCCTCTGATCTGCCCCAGCCCACGTGATAGGGAATGTTAGGGAATTAATATCCCAAGGATACAACACGAAGTTGATATAGAAAGAAAATGTATTACAATTATAATATATCTCAGAAGACACTAACTATCCGAAAAGGATCAGTAGTAAAACAAATAATTATATATATAAAATTAATAAAACTCTAATATAAAAAAGTCGATATAAAAATGGAGAAGAAAATGAATTATAAGAAATGATGAAATTATCATAAGAAATTATTTCATCCATAAACATGTCTGAAATAATTACTTCTGGAGGGGAGCAATCTGTAGCGTGACAGATGTATGCATAATATTGAATGGCAATTGATCATTAGATAATGAAGTTATAATATTTAAATTTGGAAGAAAGCATTAAGTTTAATATAAATAGATTAATTCATAGCAACTGTGGAAAGAAATTATTATTATAAAGAAAATACAAGTTAAAATAAAAAGAGTTACTAGTGATGAGTCATCCAAAACCAGTCTCATAACCAAAGGTTTTCAAGGTATAACCCAGGAAGGTAAAATAGTAAATAACAAAGCAGTACACAATATGACCAAACCCACAACGAGGGAGAATAAATAAAAGAGAAACCCTAAAATAAGCCAAGATCAACCAATACAGGTTGTGTATTTCTGAATTAAAGAAGAAGATGGAGAAGATCCCAAGAAACCTGATGGCATCAAGAACAGATGGAGAAGATACCAGTCCCAGAAGGCAGGAGAAAAGAAGACTGAAGAAAGAAGAAGAGGGCAGCATCCTGAAGAAGACGTCATGCTCTTATAAAAGACACCCAAATCCCTATATCCCCAAAATAAATATCTAAAAATAAAAGTATAACGAAATAAAAACCACATGTATACAAATTTAAGAGAGAGGAGTGTATAAAGTAAAAGTTTCCTGTGAACTAAGATGAAACAATAATATAGTACCCATGGAACAAATCTCCATTGAAAAAACGCTAACCAATTTATTGTGTTAATAAGACTATACGACCATTTAGCATTAACATAATATATAAGTGAAAGTGAACCAGTGATAGTTTTGGGTATTATAAAAAATGAACCTTGTGTTTCATTCTTGGCAATCACAAACATTGGATGCAATGAAATATGCATTTTTCAATGACTTAAAATGTGTACGGTGACAATATGTTGTTCATAAGACATGAATCTGTTTAAAATAACATTTTTGTTTTACATGAAAAAAGAAAAACAGATTTCATAGTGCTTTTTGAACGGTTCATACTATTTATTTGTTAATGACAGGGTACAATTCCCCAAAGACAAGGTATAAAAGACTGTATAAAAACTGTAGAATCCTACTTATAATAATAGTTAGAAATAAGAATATAGATATAAGGTTTTAATGTATATAGTACAAGAATGTTTAAAAATGTTTTAGATATAAGGCCATTTGTTTGGGTCTGAAACAACTAACATCAGAACTATAAAAATAGTTACCACTTGTAAATAGTAGAGAGTAATTAAGATGTTAGTTAGTACAAAACCTTTGTTGTAAACCATATTTCCATGTTGGAAATGGGAATTTTGTTGCAAAATGTCTGATTTGAAGACAACCATTTATTTAAAAAAAATGTTCTTTATTTTGTGTTAACTATTGTTTGTATTGTAACCAATACTAATTGTTTTTGTGTAATTTAAAAACATGTTTAATTTATAATACTATTTGTAAAAGTCAGAGAGGGTATCACACATCATATATTGTTTGTAAATTATTTTGTAAGAAAAATTGTTAAAAAATCATAGGCCAAAAGAATGGAAACCAAACTTCATCAAAACAGAGAAATTGCTCATTTAAATGCAAATAAACAAAAGGGGTTTAGACAAAATAAACTTGAGATCGTGCCATATAATTGCACATACCAGTTAGAGAGATTTTAATAAATTATATTCAGAATTATAAATAAAAATGAGAATGACTAGACTCAGAAATTTGGACATGGGAGTCATATATTCCTGAATAATGTTTCAGGATACAACTAATTCAATTAACTACCAGAAAATAAGGGAATATGAACCTTTTAATACAATATAGGATTATTAATATTAAATATAACTGATAAAATGGCTGAATTTACATTATAACAGGAAGTAAATTTTGGAAATGTTTGACTTATCAGAGTATATCAAACTGAAAGTAAAATTACTATTTTTCGGACAGAAAACACTATAAAATGGCATTATTTAATCTGAAAATAACCAGAATGAACTGAAAGATTAATTTAAATCAAATCTAGTGAATAAAATTGACAAATAACCAAAGTTTAGGCATTCATATAGTGAAATAGTAAAATGTACACAGGATGTGAAAATATTTTTGAACAATGTTAAGGATAATATTATATGGGCTAAGAGTTTAATTGAAACTGAAGGAAACAGTTAGTTAATTATTGGTAGTTGAACGGTTAACATGACATACCTTTGAAAACGTGAATAATCTAACCTATAATCGTCATACAAAGCGAGTGTATAGTGAGTTATTGTGAAATCGCGAGTGACTTGTAAAATACTTCTGAAACTATCATATTATAACAGAAACGATCAAGTAACACTCCATAACACAGAACAATATAAATCTACTCCGAAAAACACCATAAAACACTAGAAAACTGTATAATACATTAAACCAAATTAGTGATGGAATCGGAGAAAGTGTTTGAACTAATAATTATACAGATACACTAAATACAACCCAGAATCACTACACCAGTCACTACACAACATATAACAAGAGATTTGCGGACACGAGAACAGAAATATTGCGTCAAAATACATTATTTGGAATGCAGCAGCAACGAACAACATTTTCATCGACTTGACGGCAGCCATCTTTCTTTGACAATTCCAGTGCCTCTTCGTGGTTCATCACAGCTGTTTGGTGAAAACAATTATTATATTTACAAATTATTATTCAATGTCTGTGTTTATTAATAACTATTAATTTGATTGTAACGTTATACTTTTTAAATATTAGCCCGATTTCTCTGACTTTGGTAATAACTGGCTGTTTAAAGAACCCTATATAATTTTTATATCATATACTTGTAACTTTTTTCGATATCCTGAGAATCGATACTAATCGATAAGAGTCAATATTGCTATTACTTAATAAAATATTAATACTTTTCAATACTTAATAGTTCTTTATTTCTTCAATAATACTAATTACCAATAATATAATTCTAATTGATAATCTACAAGGACTTTACCACCCGTAAGTGAAGATAACCTAAAAAATAGAAAGGTAAACAAATATCGATTGGTTTACAGACAGTCTTATGAGTGGTGATAGATTATTTAAATTATACTAAAACTTTAATAAAAATTTTCAGAAGAGCATTACACTGTTTAAAACTTTACAGCCCTATATTAATTAATTGATCCTAATTAATTAATTAATAAAATTAAAATAATTTTTTTTTTATAAACATAATTTTTTTTTTAAATTTCCTTCAAAACAATAAATTTTGTTTTGAAACGTTCGGCGAAGCCAAGCATATATATTTCTTCATCAACTTTACGCTACTCGACCGGTCTTGCTACCATTGGGACTCGACCAGCTGGGAAACTTAAGGAAGTGTTTCAGGCCAGTAAGACGTCGAGAGCCACACCAATTAAACATATTACATTGGACTTGATTACATCGGAGTCGAACTTCACAATCACAATCTCTTATATCATCAACACACTTACACTAATATTAAAATTATTACAACAGGAATATGATTTCGACATCATTCACTGCAAGGGGCGAGATAACATCGTGGCAGATATCCTGAGCAGACTTCCTGAAGACATGGACGAGGAACAACCAATCGATCGAACCGAGGAATTAGAGATAAGTCTTACCAACATCCGTATTAGTAAGGAGACCAAGGAGCAGCTCAAGAACATAAAAGGTTATCAACTAGCCGACACGAAATTGAAGCGAATTATCGACTTAATACAAGCAAATAAGCAACATAAACTTGCCAAAAAATACAGTTGGCACAATGAGAAGTTATACCGAAAGGAAAAGGGGATATGGAAACTCATGTTGACCAAGGAACTATGCCACAACATGATTTATGAACTACATCAGGCATACAGTCATGTGGGGAATCGGCGTACATATCACCTATTCAAGGAAAATTTCACGGGGAACTCAATCAACAAGATCACGAAATTAATTACAAGAACTTGTCAAACTTGCCAGAAAAGCAAGGATCATTTTAAAGGAAGGAACTCGGAACAGTAACCTACCAGCTAGAAGACGCGCAACTACCAGGATGTATCCGGGGAAATTTTAATATACGGCAATTAAAACCTTATTATGAGCAATGACCCATTGCTACACACACGAACACTGACACAACACAGCTACTAAAACAGATTGTAATAGCACACAAACGTCTATGTATGTAATAGTTGTAAGAGATTAGAATACCGTTGTAATGAATAGGATGATCTTTGTTAATTACTTAACTGTATAGGAATTCCAAAAGTATTAGCAAAATGGTATAGATTTACTACATTATAAAATGGGTTAAGGGAAACTAGAACGTAAACAAACTTTAGGGTAGAATGCCATTGTATAACATTGTGTTAGAATGAAGGTGAAAGTGGGACAGAATATCTTAGCTTAGTAGTTTGACCAGTTGTCAAGGGAGGGGCGGAGAGTCTGTTTGTAAACAAACATTGAAATGCCTTTGACACTTAGGGTACAACAACAAATAGTCAGTAGATAATGTTACAATGTTGTGTAATATAAATTAGAATTACTTAATATAAAGTGATGTATAAACAAATTAATAAATTAATTACCTTAATTATCCGCCGTGTGATTTCCTATGCTTCGTCTATGACGCGTTTCGGAGCATATACTCCATCATCAGATATTAAACGTTAAAACAGTCACTCATACGAGATCGTTAAAAAGTTAAAATGTCAAGATATGCATATGAACCGTACGCGGATTTGGGTGCGCACCCGTTCAAGTTCATTCTGCTACTGAGCGGTTGCTACCTTATCGTAGCCCCAGCAAGCAGACTCAAGGCAGTATCGTACAATCGGTTGGATACAAAGTTCAGGTGGTCATTTAGCACGATATCGCGACTCATTGGGTTTGCATATGCACTGTAAATTTCAAATTCCTCCAAGGCATTCATGAAACGGCCCTTATTACACACATGTAACGGTATTAAATTGGAATTAAAATCTGTGTAATTATGATTGTGTGAAGTCAGGTGTTGGGCGTAATTTGATTTGATGTTGTCAATATTTCTTATTTTCTTGGGTAAATGTTCTCGAAATCGTTTAAGGAAACCTCTCCCAGTCTGTCCAATGTAGAAGCACTCGCAATCATTACATGTTAACTTATATATGCCAGTTTTTTCTTCTGGAGGCGTGTGTATTTTCGGTTTGAGAATATCCAGTAACTTATTATTAGTCCTGAATGAAATAGTGAAACTATTATTATTCAATATAGAACACAAAACCTTAGGCATAAAGCTAGTGTAATTAGTAGATATAAAAATTTTTTGCGTGTTGCTGTTTATTCGGGGTTTAAGCATTCTTTTTTCATGTTTTCTCAACAATTTGTCAATGGTTAAACTACTGTAACCATTGGCAACCGCGATATATTTTATGACATTTAGCTCATCACGGAAGTCATTATCATCCAAAGGAATCGTTAATAATCTATGAATGAAACTATTGTACGCTGCCATTTTATGTGAAAGAGGATGATGAGAGTCTGCGTGTATTGTGGTGTCAGTGGTAGTCGGTTTCCTATAAATGTTGAACTTTAGTTTATTCATCTGTCGAGTGATGGTTAAATCTAGAAAGTTTATCTTGTTATCAACCTCTGTTTCAAGAGTAAACTGGATGTTTCCATTTATTTTATTTACACAGTTTTTAAATAATTCGATTTGTCTTATAGTACCATCTATTTATAGATTATAGATTATAGATCATCATTTATAGATTATAAACAAATGTATATTCTAGCAAATTGTTAGACTAATCATTGATAGTAAAATATAATTAGAATGGAATTAGGGACGCAGCAATAGAATCAATTCCAAATTTTAATAAAATTTGACACAATTCTATTGGGGGACGATATAACGTAAACATTGCACTCTCAACAATTTTACGGGGACAAAGTTATGTTGTACCCAGGGAGAAATATAAATTCGTAGAAAGCGGGGAGAAAAAATAAAACTAAAACTACCGATTAGAGCGGTGGTACTTCAAAGTAAAAAATATTAAAATGTTGTAGTAGGGCGCGGTAGTTGTTCATAAAGACGACCTTGAGTTGACGCCCGTAAGTCGGCTAAAAACTATGAAAAATTAACAAAGCGGACGAACTGTATTATTTTCAAGGGTGTCAGAAGACTTCCCTAAGATTGTAAAAAGTTAAGTGCATCTAACAAAAGAACCGTGAGGTTAGACAGAGAGCGATGAGAGCGAGATGGAGAGAGACGCTATGTTTTCCTACTACGTTTAGACGCGCAACTAGTTGACGAATAAAGGAAAGCGTCATTTTTTACGCGGGACGTGTTCACTAGACAGATTGGGTAAATTTGAAATTAGCGGTATGTCAGCCCAATGTATTTTGTACATAGTTGGTGAGGGTAGTTCGAAGCAATGTATAAAAAACGAAGTGTAGGAAGTTAAGTTAGTCTACGGGGAGATTACAATTCAAAGACTCGTATTTGGTGTATTAAGAAATTTGTCAGTAAATTAAATAAAATATTTCAATCGTAACGAAAAGTCCGTTACGGTAACGCGATATTAAGCCTTGTGGTAGTTACGTATCATAAACACTTAATAAGCGTTGACAAGAATAATTTTCAGAGTAATCAGAGAAGATAAATTAAATAGAGTAATATATCCAAGTTTTTACTTAGTACAACATCAATCGTTGAATGTCGAAATACATAGCGAAATTTAATGTGTCAAACATCACAGTACGGGACAGTCGGTCGAGAGTAGTTATCAATCCGGTGTTGGACGCACTTAGCTTTAATAAGGAAATACTGAGTATTCAACAAGTGTATTAGTATACGGCACCTGTGTAATTGCCACTAAGTTAATTAAGTGAATTGTGTAATACCTGTGAAACCAGTGTAAAATAGTGCAAACTAACAGGGATAATTGTTCAACGATCAACGTCGGACGACCAGCCTGGAACCCGCAGAATTGATGACATCGCATCGCAGAGTGAATTCAACATACACGTAAATAATAAAATGAACACTCATTTTACTATTGCTTATTAATTGTAAATGTATGTCAATAATATTTGGTGACTCAATAAGTCTAAGAATCCATTGCCAATAAATAAGCACGAACAAATTTTATAGTAAATTTATTAAAGTACTGACTTATAAATTTTGTAATATGTGAATGCAAATCGTTTACTGGCGCCCTGGGATAATTCTGAAGAGTCGGTACACTAAAGTAAGTGTGACATCCTGTTGCTGAGAATTGGTATGTGATAAATATTAATATTGTCATTGAGTAATTTAGCTTGATAAACTCTTACTTTATACATGCTCGCAGGCCAAGTAGTATGAAAAGTTGTAACGTGAAATAGTAGTAAGGCCTATTAAAAGTGTATTACAAGTTACTGTAAACATGTTTGGTTGCGAATAAATTTGTCTGTATAATATAAACAGAAAATGTCACGTAAATCTTATGTAATACTTTGTGGACACGTCATATAAATTATTTGTTTGTGCTAATAACTCCAATTGTTTTATCCACATTTGTACCAACTGCTAACACTTAGATAAAATGTGCACTTCCGTTTGCAGATTTTTTAATTGCAATGTGAATCACATTGTTTTGTCGCTTATTATGTTTTGTGAACAAAATAGCAGTTATTTGATACTTGCGGACGCAATAATGTTTGCGGTTTCATTCTCGATTCATCATCAATTGATGGTTTTTCCAGTGAAGAAATTTGTTTTTCCTAACAAGAACGTGACACTTTAGACTCTATAAGTTATGTTGTATAATGATTAAAATAATACGTCATATATGTCCTAACGAACAACATAGTAACATAATATCTGCAGTGTAGGAATAGCTTGCTTCCGCTAAGTTAGCTTCGTTAATCCCAGAGTCCAAAATTTAATTTAATATGGAATTGCCTAAATCTAGCTTTACGTCCAAAGGAACACATAAGTACAATAATTACTTTGTTACAGTATGATTAATACATATTAACACTATTTATGTCGCCTGTGATTACATTTATCAAATTAAAATCTTTTAGTAATGCACACAGACGGGAAACGGTAATTTACGAGAGACGTGTCACGCGACGCAAAGCTCGCACGCTGTACTCTACTGTATAATTTGTTGTTTCATAATAATGTCATTTCGCCTTATCGATTAAGTTTAACATTTGAATGCAATATAAAGTAACGTATAATTATACGGTGATTTTATGTCTTCGTTAGCCGTAACCATTGTTTTACGCATATGGTATTGTAATATAGGACTAACAGTATAGAATCTTAAGCATAATTATCACGCTAATAATCCGTCGTTCCCGTTGTGCTGGGCTGAGTAAAAGTATGCCACAAGGAATAAACGGTTTTATATTTTGTACAGAGTAAACGTTTATGATTTTAACGGTGGACCTTTATTGGCTAATATTGTATATACCAAGCAGTAATACACAATTTCATTACCAATTATGCTACAAAAAACAAATTTACGTTCCCTGCTACCACCAGGCTTGTTGTATTTTGGTCAAATAAAAAAAGATATTCTAGAAAAATCAAATGAGTTTTATTATAGTAAATATGAAAATGTATTTAAAAAAATAATAATATTCTAGCGTAACTGGAGTTACGGCAATTTAGACAGTAGCATTACTTGTATCATTTGTCTCACATACGACTTAAAATCATTATACAGGCCTAAAACTATTAAATTAAATATAGCATCACATAACACTAACAAATGCGTAAGTTCATTTATCACGTCATTAGTTTAAGTTTGGAATGTTCCAAATAGAGGTATATATAAAATATGTTACTTAGTACGTTTGTTTCAACAAAATGTAACCTATATAGTATAAACAGAAATTTATTTAGCGTCGGATATTCCATTTAACAATTAGGGACGAAGCTCCATTAATCTAGGGAAAGTAGAGTGTATTTTCGTTTATTATGGCAGCTCTTACCTTTCCAGTTTGTATTTTTACTTTACATTATGAAAATACATATTACACTAATACTTAACAAATACTTTACACAAGACAAGGTTTTTTGTTTACAGTTAAGATGTAGGTAGTTGTTTATACTATTAGTTTACCATTATAAGGTACTTGCTTCTAACACATATTTTATTTCCATTTAAAACTTACTTTCGGAAAGGAGGGTGATTCTGTTACGTGTTAATTAAAACATGTAACAAATATCGTCAAATATCGCTTATAGATTTTCCTTCAACAAACACATTTTAAACATACTATTTTGACTATCAATTAAATTCTTTCGTACGTCGAATTCCATTCTTGTTACATATAAAAAGTAACTCATTATCGTCATAATTCTGTAACTAAGACCACAGAAATTATAAACAGTAAACTTCTAAAACGAAAATAGAATAAATACAATTAAAGGGAGATTAGCGTATGGAACTTATGAGCCGTATTTGTTAAGTTTTAATATTTACATAAGCATTGATTAAAGGTAACAAAAAACTGTTAAAATACTGAGTAGTTGTTAGAAATCAACACGTTCTATTTTGATTTAAACAAGATTACAAGAAACGTCTCTGAAGTAAACAAATGTAATTGTTAAATTAGCTATAGCTATATTGTAGTAGATATTGTATAGATATACAAATTGTATATCACGCAAATTGTTCACCCAGCAAATAAGTGAACAAAGGATCGTCTTGACCTACAGAAAAAGGAAGGAAAGTCAGGTAAGTGTAAACAGGTAGAGAATGAGAGACAGAAGAGCGATAATCAGGAGAAAGGGTAGAGAAGAAAAGATTGACAGTAATGTAAGACTACTGTATGAAACGGATATAGGCCTACGGTATTCAGTAATCTTATTTAGACGTTACGTTTGGAAAATGTATGTCGTGTTTCATAACTACAAACAGTACAAAGTATACAGCAGTTAATTTATTAAACAGTGTCACGGATTGTGCAGACGTCGAAATGCTGACCAAATACCACGATAAACGATTACGCCAGTGCGTGCAGGAAAGTTCTCGTGTATCAATATGGATTCGGTATTTTGCTATTTAATTTGTATGCATCAGGCTACATTTGACACCTAATTGTCTTACTTCATTTTAATGGAACGACTTTTTTTTATAAACTCATGGCGTTTATATGTCGACAGGGGGGCAAATGCATAGGGGCTCGGCACCTGTTTTTTTTTTTTGTATAAATCGAGTATAATTCTATTTTTTTTAATTCAGAAATTAAATACCACCAATTGAAGACACCTAACATTTAACAAGACACTGCCAATGGAAAGTGTGGAGGAAATGAGGGATGATAGGGTGGGTCGTTGTGTGAGTCAGAGTTGGCTACTCTGAGCTACGTGAAAGTAGCGATAGAGGGGGAATGGGGGCTCGCCATTCCTGGAAGGTCGAAGCAGTCATCAGTTATTCGCTGATGTTTTAGATACTAGTATTAGTGGTATGTGCGCGTGCGATGTATTCTGCTTCTGTCTAGAATTAGTCGTTAATATTACGAATAAAGTTGTTAAAGTTATTACTTTATTCGTAATATTTACGAATCTTTTTCTCGTGTAGTATTGAAGAACACCCAACCTTCTGAGCCGTCTTTGTTTTTATATTTTTAATATAAAAAATTACTTTTGTGGATTGCCAATTTAACCGTTTTTTAACAGAAGTTAATCAAAATATTAAAAATTAAATTGTGTTTGTTATGTGTTAATTTATTCTGATTAATAGAGCATAATAATATTAACGAAACAATGTGGAATTAAGCTTTATTAAAATTATTTTAACTTCGTTATCTCGAGCAAAATAAATTAGTTTACGAAGAAGGCGCCACTGCGCGTTCGAATTTGGCGCTTAATTGGCAGGAGTATCGCCGTGCACAGTCGACAGTAGCGTTTCTCGTGGCAGTTATAAGAACTATATCTTCTATCACCTGTTCGATCGCTATATCAAATAAGTAGTATTTTGTACAATTTCATTGTTCATTGTTTAATTAATTTTCTTTTACACTGCATTGTTTAAAGTATTTGTTGACGATTTGAGAAGTTCTATTTTAATTTTCTTTAAATTACTAATTAAAGTCAATTTTGCGTCTCGTAAAGAATAAAAAGATATACAAAGCAAACAATAAAGATTACAATATTAAGAGGTAAGAGGTTATATTTTGTTTCCAGTATTTTCCTGTCTGTGCTTGTAGGCATGTTTTTATTTTGTTTTCTACTTCAACGATGTGTATTCTACTACAATCGATGTGTATGAATTTCAGTCGAAGTCGTGAAAATGGACTACAAACACAAGTCAGGTGCGCAGAAGCGCAAAGCAAGAGAAAAGAGCTAGGGCTCTCCAAGAAAGGCTGTCGAACCTTATTTGAAGTTGGACTGCAAGTAAAGAGCAAGGGTGATAACGGAGATGAAATCAGCGCTGCCGATGCCGATCCCGGTCCAGTAGTAGTAGAGGCTGACAATGACATGCTGCACGTTGATGTTGCTGGTCCATCTTCTAAGAATTCTTCACCGCAACAAACTGTTGATGAAGGTTTTGCAGACACTGCCGGTCTTGAAGTTATTCCAGAAGACTTCAAAGATACTTCTGATTATGATAACAGTGGTTCTTCTCACGACACTATCATTTGCGACTTACCCATGCAAGATCTAGGCAAACCTGACCCAGTTGCATCATTGCCAGTAATATCATCAGATCTGGGACAGTTTCATAATATCAGCTATATTAGTTCAAAAGATATTGAATTACTTGTTAAAATTGGCCCTCCATCTTTTCCTAAAGAACTTCCGAGTGACGGCAAAAGTGTTTTGGTTTCTAAACTAGCTAATGGCGAAACTGTGCCTCGAGATTGGCTCTCGTGGATTGAAAGTACACAATCTCTACATTGTTTCCCATGTAGACTATTTGGTTGCATTGATACGCCAGATTCTAAAAAATCAATTTTGTTAACTGGTGATGTTTGGAAAAAAAGTATACCTGGCGAAAGTTGTATAACAAGCTGCCAAACCATAAAAAATCTTAAAATCATAAACGATGTTACATTAACTGGCGTGAAATGGAGAGAAGTCTGATTAAAAATATTGATATTGGATCTCGATTGGATGATGAAGTCACAAAAAAACTCAATTTTGGAAAATCTTCTTCAACGAATACTATCTGTAGTTTTATTTCTAGCGGAGAGGGGGGCTTCCATTCAGAGGGACGTCTAGTAATATTGGTGACACCAACAATGGCAATTTTTTAGGACTCCTAGAACTGTTATCCAAGTACGACCCAGCACTGAGAGAACACGTTGTCAAAGTAAAACAGTCGCAAGAAGAAAGGAAAAGACTTCAGGCTCATTATCTGTCGCCAGAGTCTCAAAATAACTTTATAGAGGCATGTAGTGCTAGGGTTACCCAAGTTATACTTGAGGAGAGGAAAAGATTCAAGTATTATGGTCTTCTTGCCGACGCAACTCCGGATACGTCTCACACGGAACAAACCACATTTGTCTTGAGATATCTTCTTCAATATGAAACTGAATTCAAAATTGCTGAAAGATTTCTGTGTTTTTGTTGATTGCAACAAAAAGACTGGAAAAGACATCGCCAACCTTATTGTTGAGGAACTTAAAAAACATAATATACCCTTAGCTGAATGTCGCGGACAGGGGTAGTCTACGATAATGGCGCTAATATGGCCGGATTGTATAATGGAGCTCAAGCAATTATTAGTGTAATCAATCCACTTGCATTATTTTCAAACTGTGGAGCACACAGCTTAAACGTGTGTGGGGCTAACGGAGCAGAATGCTGTGAGGAAGTAGTAACATTTTTTGGAATGGTTGAGAAGACTTATAACTTCTTTGCTAGGAGCCCTCAGCGGTGGGAAATATTGGAAAAACATATTTGATGTTCTTTACATAGTAGGCCTATATCACACACCAGATAGTCTGCTCGTGTTGACAGTGTCAAGACATTCGCCAAACATTTGCCACTAATAAAACATGCATTGAAAGAGTGTGAAACTCTGAACTTGTCGGCAGACTGCAAAACAGATTTGCAGGGAATAATGAAGTACTTGAATACATTCAAATGTGTACTTATAGCTACTATTTGGCTTAAAGTCTTAGTTTCTGTCAATATAAGATATAAATTGCTACAATCTAGAGATGCAACTCTTGATACTGAGGTTGCAAATATCGGGAGCCTAGTACAAGAACTCAAAACTTTGAGAAATCAGTGGGACAAACTGTTTAATGAAGCAAAGCTAGTGGCGGACAACATTAATTCAGATTCTGCTTGTGAAACAACATTCCCTGTGAAAAGAGTGAAAAGAAGGAAACGTGCTCATGGTGAAAGTGAAGATACACCGATTGAAATTGAAGATGAATCTCGAGTAGAGTGCGAGTTTAGAGTGAATGTATTTTACAAATTAATGGACTCTGTGATTGGCGGGTTGACAGAGAGGTTTCAAGTTGCGAAGAAAGTAAACAACATGTTTCAATGCTTATGGAATTACCAAAAGCTAAATGAAGATGAAATTGAAAGTCAGTGCTCGGCACTTCAAGCAAGCTATGCTGTGGACCTAGATTTAGGACTAAGCGATGAAGTAAAGTATCTGAAGTCAGTTCATGAATCGAACTTTGGCACAAGCACAAATATATTTAAACCCTTCAGTGCTCAACAAACTCAAGGAACTAAAACTTGATAGTTTGTTTCTAAATGTATGCATCGTAATACAAATATTCTGCACCATTCCGGTTACTGTAGCTGAAGCTGAAAGAAGTTTTAGCAAAATGAAACTTATAAAAAACGTCCTAAGATCTACGATGGGCCAGCAGAGAATGAATTCACTGAGTCTCTTAGCAATAGAGTCTGACATAGCTAAAAATATTAATTATTAAGACATAATTAAGGATTTTGCGTCTAAGAAGGCAAGAAGAATGAACTCCTGTGATAAAGACGTTTTAACTTCTGTGTTTTTTTCAATATAACTAACTTTTTCAATATATACTTAATTATGTAAGTACTTTCCTTTTTAAATTTTATTGGTTATGCCTATAATTTTTGTTGTGGTTTCTTTATGCTGTGCTGCTTCTTATCTTTTAATTTCGCTTACATTTTATAAAATTAGACTAGTTATGTTGCAAAGCATATTGTTATAAAATAAAAAAAATTATTTATTTGTTTTATTTTATGATCCTGTACATCAGACTTTTTTACTGGCAATAAACTATAAATAAAGATGTTTACGTAATACATTTGTTAGTGTAATACATAAATAAAAATATAACAAAATAAAATTAACGCATGCGTATGCGATAATAATATATTATGTGATTAAGTTGTTTAGGTCGTTGTCAAATCTTGAATAACTTTTCACATTATCACACTTACAATAACTTGACAGTAGAAACGTTTTTTGTGTTTTACAACAAGCATTGCCAAACAAAACAACAAAGACGTGAGCCAAAACAACAAACATGAAACACTGAAAACAAATCAAACAAAAATAACACCAACACAACTTCAAGATCACTAAAGCAGGTAAAGGAATGTAAGAGCATATTTGTTATAGAACTTGAAACAAAGTGATAACATTTTTCAGTGAATACAGTGTAACAGAACTTAAAATAGACCCCACAACAAAATAGCAAAATATAATGAAAGATACTATACACAAATGTTCACATATGTTCACAAAGAAAGAAAAGAAACCTCGCAAACAAATTAAACCACATGCCCCATTCTAATTGCCTTTCTCAAATTCAGAAAAAAAGATATATCTATGCACCCACTTATCAATCACACACCTGCAGCTCCACAGAAAATATCAGCTACACTCCAGAACCTGTTTAAAAAGAATTATAAATATCGCCAACGTCATCAGTACACAAAACTACTTCAGGCACAATAACAAATTCTACACTCAGAAAACAAGGCTTACAACGGCATTTCCGGTATCAAGTATTTTCTCAAGAATATTCTTACATCTCATAGAATGTATTTAGTACAAAATTATAAACACAAGCGCAAAGTAATCTGCTGGTACAGATTTGTTGATGACATTCTCGAATGATACAAAAGTAACAAAAGTCAAATTAGTCACTACAGAGTTATATAAACAAGCTACACAAACACCTAAAAATCACTTTAGAACTCGAAACCAACTCTATAAACTTTGTAGACTTAACACTTGCGAAAATAAACAACACAATTTTAAAGCAGGCCTATGTACAAAACTCACTACGTATAACACAATAAATCACCCAACACAACATACTTCTTTCAAATCCATCCCTACACAGATTAATTAAAATACCCAAGAATCAATATGATTATACAGCCAAACTAATAACAGTACAACTACACTGCACAACAAAATGGCTATAAATACATCTTGAAAGACAATTTATTGAAGAAAATCAAACGCACTAAAACTCAAAACACCTCACGACTGAAGGCCACTGCTAAACAAAGCAAACATACACTACTAACCTACATACTCCTGCCTCTCAAAAAATTCAATATACCAACTTCTGCAACTTCAGTTGCAAAGCTACATTTAAAACCTCCAACACACTAAACAAAATTTACAAATCAATCACACAGATCAACAAATACTGAATCTCTGGTGTCCACAAACGCACTTGGAATAACTGTCCTCAATCATATATCTGACTAACAGACCTAGAATTACTCAAACGTCATATTGAACACATTAACGACATTACAAACGTATATTCAAATTCAAGTTTGGCCTCTCATAATCAAAACACTTAACAGATATACACAGACGTAAACACAAATCTACAATACTACACATATGAACAAAAGCAGAACAAAAATACAAACACCACATAAACTGACGCCCATCCAATTTTAAATGATCAAACACATCAATGGTATCGATATCAAGAATAACATCAACAATACCGTGTACCTTTAAGGCATTATCTTAAGACTTGTTCTATAATAAGTCTGGTTACTTGTTCCGTTAACCACTTTACTTTTTGTTATTAATGAAATTTGACTCAGTCGGTCGATCAACTTGTCTTCTGTTGTGTAAGTGCACGATTAAATCAATATTAGTCGAACCATAACATACGCCCCAGGTCATATGTCTAAATTGGATGGAGGTCTATTCTAAAGAAACGTGTCATATTATACGAAATATTATCCACTGAATAATAAACAGAAAGTGCCTTTTAAAATATATAATAATGATGACAGAATCACTAAATACACTCCACGAACCATCTTAGGTGGCTCCGCTAAGACGTCGCAGTTGTGGTAAAGTGGTAAAAAATCCAGAACGACTCTATTGTTTCGCAGCATGTTAACTTTAAAGGTTCAACAAAAAGCGTTTAGCTATAACAAGTTGTGTGTATAGCAAAGTATAGTACATTACCCAAGTTAGCATAATTAGCAAGTTTGGTTTCATAGTGAAGCTAATTTGATCCAACAGGGAAGCTACAACTAGTTTTACTCTCTTGTGTTCGTCCATGTGAATGTGTGCACGTGTGTGTGTGTGTATGGGTGGGCTTATTTTATGTTTGTATGTTTCTTGAAATGAGAACCAAATGTTGGTAAAGGGTCTTGGAGTCTGTGTAGGTTGCCGATGCCTACATAGTAATAAAACTCTGAGAAAAGCCCACTGAACCTGACAAATAAGTCAGAAGTTCGAGAAAGCGAACTCAGCTCTGCCAACAAACCCTACTCTCACGTCCTTCAAGACAATAGTCGCGTGGTTCCTGGGTGCATGGCGTACAGTGGGTGTACGTTGTGTAGCAGATGGGAGAGGGTGAAGAGCGAGTTTCCGGCGCTCTCTAAATATCTGGAACATATCGGCTAAGGGAATAAACCCTAACAGAAAATTCTGGTCCTCCAAGTTGGGGGTTGGAGCAATGTGCTTGCGACTCATTCTCCATAAAAATCCCAAGTGCAAAAAACTCCAGACAGAAGCCTCGGATTAAGGACGGATTTAATGGTGAACGACATAGGGTACGGAAAAGGACATTGAAAGTGGCAACGTGGAATGTACAGGGAATTCAAACCAAATTAATCGACGTAATTAAGGAAATAAAAAAAATGGACATCGACATCATCACTCTAACAGAAACCAAGAAAAAAGGCCCAGGTATTGAAGAAATCTCCGATTATATTCACATATATAGTGGAATGCCAAAAAAAAAAAAAAACTGGCAAAAAGGGGTGTCTCAATATTATAAAAAGAAAGTGTAAGTCTAACATTACAAATTTTGAAACGGTAGATGAGCGTATCATTAAAGTTCATATGAGTCTGTTTGGAGGAAGACTGATTATCTTTGGAATATATGCGCCAAATGACGGAGAATCAGACTCAGACTCAACAAAGGATGCCTACTATGGTAAACTTCAGGAAATAATAGATGAGATAGGGCAAAATAGACAGATATTAATGATGGGAGATTTCAATGGCAGGACGGGATCAAAAGAACAAGATCCAGTAGTAGGAGATTTTGGAGAAGGGATAATTAATGACAGTGGAGAGCGCCTGATTGAATTCTGCACAAATAATGAACTCAGAATAAACAACGAATTTTATCAGCATAAAGAGATCCACGAATATACGTGGACACAGCCCACGAGGCAATTAAAATCTATAATAGATTATATAATAACATCACAAAAGACAGAGATCAAAGTAAACGACGTACGAGCTTATCGAGGGGCGGATTGTGGATCTGACCACCCCCTAGTTGGAGCCAAGTTACAGTTTCCATACTTCAGAAGATTAAAAGAAAAGGAAGACAACTGGAACAAAATAGAAATGGAATAAATAGACGAAGTGAGGTATAACCTGGAAAATTTTCTTGACGAAAGTACGAAAAACATATATAAACAACGGTTGGACCAAAAACTGCAGAAGGAAAATACGATGATATTGAAGAACTCTATGAACACATAAAAGAAGCGGTACATGAGTCAGCCAAAGAAGGCCTAGGTATAGTCGACGAAAGGGTGAAAAGCAGAAAATGGTGGTGGAATGACGTAATAGCTGAAGAAGTTAATAAGAAAAAGGAAGCATATGTGAAGTGGTTTAACACCAAGACTGAGGAAGACAGGGAAATATACAGAGAAGCACAAACAAGAGTCAAGAAAGTAGTAAGCGAGGAGAAGAGGAATAACTGGGATCGAAAATGCAGGGAAGTAGAATCTTACATCGGAGGAAGACGCTGTACGGAGGCATGGACATTTTTGAACAATATTAGATCGGATGGAAACCAAAGAAAACTTCAGATAATAACAGTCGAACGCTGGGAGAGCACTATAAAGGATTATTAACAGAAGATCGATAAAAATTCTTGGGCGACGGCACAGTAGTGGAAGTGGAAGGGAAAAGTATAAAGGTGGATATCGATATAGTCGCCGAGGCCATAAACAAACTGAAAAACCGTAAATCACCTGGTCCTGGAGGGATATATGCGGAAATGAAAAAGAATGGTACAGGCACTTTACTAAGAATGATGACAGAAATGATTAACAAGTGTATTGAAAGGAAACAGGTACCAGCGGAATGGAAAATAGGAGTCATGTCCTCATTGTTCAAGAAAGGAGACAGACAGCAATGCAGTAATTATAGAGGCATAACTGTCACACCAACCCTTAGCCATCTTTATGGCAGAGTCTTAAGAGATCTAATTGAGGAGGAGTACGCAGAAAATGAAACAGAAGAACAGAGCGGGTTTCGTGCTGGGAGATCTTGTATGGATAATATCTTCTGTCTTAAACAACTAATAGAAAAAAGACTATCTGTAAATCAAGAGGTTCACCTTCTCTTCATAGACCTGTCTAAGGCTTACGATAATGTCCCCGTCTCTAAATTGTGGGAGGTTTTACAGAACACTAATATAAACCACACTCTCATTCAGACAATACAAGAAATTTATAGAGACTCCAAAATAAAGATCAAAATAGGGAAAAAAGTGTCAGCTGGGTTTACGGTGTCGAAAGGTCTAAGGCAAGGATGTTGCATCTCCCCGACATTGTTCAAAATATATATATATATATATATATACATATATATATAGACACAGTATTGCGACAGTGGAAAAGAAAGTGCAGAGGTATGGGAATTCCAATAGATGGAACCCATATTTTCACATTACAATTCGCGGATGACCAGGTCTTAGTAGCACAAGACAAAGAGGACTTGGAGTATATGACTCGGAAGATCAAAGACGAATACGAGAGCTGGGGACTGTCAATAAATCTAGAAAAGACCAAGTATTTATGCGTGGGAGGTACTGAAACCAACTTGCAATTGGAAAACAATGAAGAAATTGAAAATTGCCAGGCACATAAGTATTTAGGAGTACAGATAAAGCAGGATGGCAGAGATACAGATGAAATAAAGGAGAGAGTAGGCATGGGACGGAGGGCTATGGAATGCTAAATAGTATATGGTGGCATAACCATATAACTAGAAGAAGGAAAGTACAGATATACAATTCTATCATAAAGAATATTCTCTTGTATGGTGCTGAGAGTTGGAGAATGACAGAAGCGGACAAAAGAAAAATACTAGGTGCAGATATGGATGCACTAAGGATATCATGCAGAGTATCCAGGCGAGAGAAAATAAGAAATGAACTGATTAGAGAAATGATAAATGTGAAACATGCAGTATTAGACGAAATAGAAAGAAGACAGTTAATTTGGTTTGGACATGTTAAACGGATGGGACGTGAAAGGTTGCCAAACAGGGTAATGGAATGGTTACCCCCGGAGAAGAGGAAGAAGAGAAGACCCAGACGATCATGGGGAGAGAGTATCCAGAAAGCTTTAAGTGCGAGGAATCTGACCGAAGAACATTGTCAGGACAAAAAGTATTGGAGAGAAAGTTTACAGCGACGACAGACCCTATAAACCGATGTTATATATATATTGTAGCATAACAAAATTATCACGCTAAACATTTAACTTAATGCAACATAAATAAAGAAGAAAAGTTCCATAGTGAGTGAGAAGAACGAATTGTTTTAAGGATTAAACTAGAAACTGTATATTAAGTCAATAAAATGTTAATAAGAATAAAAAATAAAAAGAAAACCATCGATCAAAATAACTTACTATGTAAATACCCAATAAACCAGCAGTATACCCAGTAGATTGGGGAAGCAGTAAAAAGGGAAGGACAAGAAAAAGGAAATAAAAGGGTGAAAACCATATTAATAATGGAAATTTATAAGGTCAAGAAGCAGAGAAACCACAAGACCAGAAATTACTAATATAATAATGAAGAAAGGACAAAAAAGGTCAAGATTCCCACAAAGAGCCTAGAAACAAGAAGAGTTATTCCAAAAAATGTTAATAATGGAACACATACCATTGAACAAAATTAAACCAATATATTTAAACCCAGTAACAAGTTACAAGATACAATCCAAAGAGAACCGAATTGTAAACTAGTTATAAGTATAATATGTGACAAATTATTAAAAAGACTACCATTAGTGTAGACCATAATAAGTGACACACTATAATAAAGTGTAGTGTAAGAAATGGAAATCTATTAAAAAGACTACCATCAGTGTAGGGAAATATTATATAAAAAAATAAAAGACAGTCTAATGACTGAGGTCAATTTAAAAAAAAAAAAAGTGTTTTAAAAAATTAAGTAGTATAAGAAAATAATAGTTATAAGATGTTTTTAATTTTATTCATTGTGTTACCAAAATAATTATAATGAACACTAGAGACAGTTAATAACTGAAGGTGTCATTAGTTATAAGATATTTTCATTTCATTATATTACCAAAGTAGTTATAGTAAACACAAGAGACAGTTAATAACTGAAGGTGTCATTAATTATAAGATGTTTTTATTTTCATTTCATTATATTACCAAAATAGTCATAATGAACACAAGAGACAGTTGATAACTGAAAGTGTTATTAAGCATAAGATGTTTTTGTTATGTTTAAATGATATAAAAAAAAAGTTTTAGTAGATATAAGATATTCCATTGTATTTTAAAATCATGTTATTTAATTTTCAAGTTTGTAAGGCAGAGAGGCAAGTAGGAAATAGAAATGTAATAATTTTATTTTTCAAAACTGTAAACCATATGAAAGATACAAGGCAGATTAGCTAAGACACCACTTTAGAAAACACAGACTAGTAATGTAAACCAAAACTATCTATCAGAGAATCAAACTACATAATAGGGGATAAAATTCAGTCCATACAACACAGAAATTGAAAATATAATTAATACAGATACAATTAATAGCGAATGGAATGACAAAGGAAAGAAAATTAACTTCCTTTGGAAACAAATAATACTAGGCCTATAATGGTAATCAAATCAGACTAAACAGTAAATTAATCAATATTGAAGTGTTTTAACAACAAAATTATTAACAAAAAAGATAATCACGGAGTTATTAAGAATATTCCATGGAACTATTATCAGAAAAAACACTTAAAAACCATTTAAACACTAAATTTGTACAAAATATGAGGCATACAATAATTATAAAAAATTGTAATTTTTGGGCTTAAATGAACTTGAAACAAACCCAGCTATATATCCAAATATGTAAAATTAATTAATCAATATTACTGAGTAGTTAGATTTATGTAAAATTAAGAAATATTTGAAATACAGTAAAAAATAAGAAAACTTATTATGTATATTTAGATGGTGAACCAAGTCTTAGACAGATGTTTTTATAATTGAACAATATAAAGAGGAAAAAGACATATCACAAATTACCCTAAAACGACGAGGTTCAGAGTGTAGTCTATTGTTAATCGTGAAGACGACTAGTTGAAAATGTATTAACAGAATACCGAAAAAGAATAATTTTGTGTAAAACCGAGTGTGGTTATGCAGAGTGTAACAGAGGTTAACTAAAAATGAAAGTAACATTAACTATTAATATTTAACACCTCACTAATTCCAAACAACAGTAATAACACCATCAAACTCAAACACAAGAAATCAACGGCCATTCTGAGACGATTTTGGACCATATTCGCAGAACACGTATACACATATTTGAACACCGGACACTTCACAAGAAACCCATCACGAAACGACATCGCAGGAGAAGAGAGGACACTCTACACTATATTCCTGGACCAACACTACTTCGCAGAGAAGGGAATATTCATTTATTTCTGCGGGAGAAGCTCGAACAGTCCCAGCAATGCATAGCAGCTAAACTCGAGGTGACGGCAGCCATACTTGATTCCCGAACCAGCACGAAACACGGCCAGCTTGAAGGAAGTGACGTCATTTCGACGAATGGTTCGATATTAATTTTCCTAATTGACAATTTAAATAATAATATTGTTTTATTTCAGCCATAATAATTTAGTTTAAGAATACCTGTAAGAATGTATCTTGTTCCTTGCCCTCTGACCATTTCGACTCGTTAAAAGAACCATAATTACTTAACCTTGTAAAAAGTAAATTTTGTTAATCTTGTTCGCTACCGACTGGAGCACATATCAGCCAATGCCTTGGCCATGCGCAGTTTGAATGGCGCATAATTTTGAATGTCAATAAATGAACATCATTATTCAGTTACAAGAGTTGTGTTTATTTGTATGATGAATGTTAACTATTTTTTCTTCTAAACAAAAATAATTTACAGTGCTAGAATAAATATCTGAGAAAAGTACACACACAATTAATTAATTATTTATTAATTAATTAAATTAACCCATTGAACAAAAAAACTAAATATTAGTAAAAATTTTATAACTTACAAAATTTTATTTTATTATCAATCAGTCACACTTAATTATAAAACATTATTTATATTTAATTTATTCTTTGTAATTGGTGAATCCAAAGTGGAGCTGTATCATCGGCGAGTTCAACACCGAGATTCAGACAACATAATTATTACTATCTTTAAGGAGACTAATCTGGTGGGATCACATCAACATAATATATCATTATTCATATATTTTATATTATATTTGTAATATTTTATATTACAATATATATATTATAACGAAAAGAAAAGAGAAGCTAAGTTGAATGGTGTAACCTATTTCTAGGATATTCTCCTTTAAGCCCCACTGTTGGGCCAGCCAATTTATAACGAAAAGAATGGGTGTTGTGTAATTGTGTTGTGTTGTGTTGTGTCGGGCGTTACCTCCGCGCACTTTTGTCACTTACCGTTGACTGGATCCTCTGAAATGATGTAGTCCTGTAACACAACTTAATACTATGCTTTTTGTGGGCGCCACTTGGAAACGTTTGTTCCAAGAAAAAAATGTAATTGATAAAATTTTTAAATCTACGAAAAAATTTAAACAAGTCAGTTTAGCTTGGAAAAATCAGTTAAGTTTAATGATTCTTCAAAAACAAACAAATCGTCTGAAGGACTAACATTCATAGAAAAAAATTATAAAATTGCAGAGAAAAAATTTTACAAGTTATTATTATTGACAATTTTTTATATATCCAATCAAGTATCGGCTAGTATATTTCAGATTTTGACTCAGTTGAAAAGCATGAGTTTAATACGTGAAAAATCTTTACTCTCAGGACGTGACTCCTTTGAACTACCAAGACATATCAATTAGATGCCTTACAAGAAAAAACTAAGTGATTTGAAGGTGTATGTGTGGCGTGTGAAGTACAACTGTGTGATAAATGTAACCAGGTAACAAATGACTTTAATTTTGGTAACTCACGTTCCAATGGTTATTTATTCTCGCACTGGACACTCCTTGCGGGTAGTTTCTCAATCTTGCCTCTTCGGGTATACACTGAATCTATTTAAAGTCAAATTTTGCGATCGTTACTTTTTCCGCACTTTTGTAAAAAACGTTTGGCAGTAGAATATCGTTCAAACGCCGCCGCTACGAATCATCTGTTTAGCGTTAATTCAGAAATCGGCCACCGCAGCGCTGATTCCCATGCAGTGTCGAGGAAGGCTTTGTGTATTGTATGTTTACGTTAGGGGGAATTATTGTCACGTTAGTCAGTCTATGCGAACACAGCAGAATTCGTTCTCTATTTAAATTTTTGGTCCGTCCTGGGCCGCTTGACGTTCTGGCTGCGTGATTTCTATTAAAATTTTGCCGTATCGCTGCTCTATTTCAGCGATACTTTTGGCGAAGATTCTCGTTGAGGTTAAGTCAGTCGGTATGTCTATGTACGGGAAAAAGCCTTTCTCCGTGTCTTGTCGATTTCTCGCCTCTTCGGTTTCGCCTTAGCTGCGTTGATCAGTGTTGTGGGTGATGCATCAGTTCTGGAGTTCAAGTTTCAAGTGTTTTTTGGTCGAATTTGGTCTCGCTTTTATACTAATTCAGGATGACTGTTTTCATCGACTTCCGGTATATTTGTGTAAAAATTCTTTCTAGAATGTTCGAGAATAAACGAAATGGAATGTCATAGAACAATTTTCACTTCCGTAGAAGCTTTTAGAACGAATTTCTTATTCTTCATACAAAGGATATTTCAAAAATTACTCTGGTATTTATCAAACAGTTTTACATTAGTACTCACAATTTGTATGCTATTAATACATTCAGATTCCCTGTTTTTAACTGAATCTAGCGATACTAAATATGATTGGTTTCTAATTAACTTAAGTCTAATAAACAATACAATATACAACCCTCACCTTGAGTTGTTGTCATTGAAAACTCAATTTTTATAACAAAAATTGTTGTGGAGTTACTAAGTTCCTTCCACAAGCTGAACATCTAATACTACTACTTTCCTACAACAAAATAAACAAATTTTAACATAGATAAAACACAAATAAATACAATTTTATATGGCCTCTGCTCATGGCCTAGATTCTTGTCAGTTTTCTAATACAATCATTAGTCTTTTTCTTTAATATATGTATTATTTCACCACTGTACACACAGAGTTTATTATTTTGTCTATCTTTTGTGATACCTGGTTACTCTGTACATATATTATATTTATCACAAGATGACATAGCATCATTGATTGGTCTTGAGATGTCCTTTTTTATGGCGTGACAAATCTCACTCTAATTAGTTAAATTCTTTTAGAATTGACTTTACTTTCAACTGAGTTTGTTTCTTATTAAGGTATACTGATGTATTGTACCTTTCTATCTTATTTTTGTTAGTATTATGTAAGTATTTAGCCAGATATGATTATTTTTGTACTGGATGATTGGTTTCAGCCATACATGGTATAAGTAAATATTTTGCTAACTTGACTATTACAATGTTAAAGTTGGTCAGGTATATTAGTATAGTTGCTTTATATCATATTACAGCTTCCTAATACAGTTTGGTTGCATTTTGGCAACATTAAATTCATAAATTATACAATATTAGAGGCCTATTACATGTTTTTAGTTAACACTGTTTTTGGCTATTTTGACTGCTTTTTATTCATTTGACAGCTTCCTTTGTTTAAGATAAATTGTTCACTATTGTCTGCTTGACAATTACATATAGTTTTTATTTAAATCTGATAATAATTAATTTTTTCATGAAATCTTGGTGTATGGTCTCAAATCCAACACATTAATATTTTTTGTCATTGCAAATATACAATTTTTATTTTAACTTAGATTCTTTCTAATAATGTATTTAAATCATTTAATACATTTATTTTATTTACATCACATAATATAATAATGGATCATGTCCATTTATTCACAAAAAATAGTTTTTAATACTCTATTCATAGTTATAAAACTTAATAATTATTGACTTTATTTTGGTTGATTCTGACATTATTTCTCTCTCTTATAGTGTCTTATGGTTTTTTCACTCTTATTCACTTTAATAATATATATGGGGTTTTGTCTTAGTCATAGTTTTGGTCGCTTTTTCAAGTTGATAGAAATAATTATTATACAAAATTACACAATTTTTTGGGACTACTTGGGTTCGATACTGTTCACCTCACTTTCCTCTTATGCTAACTTACTATATAAATGATTTCCTTTTATGGAACGTTCTGTGACGTTACATATGCCTCTCCGTTAAAGTTGATAATTTTGGAAAAACATATCTTTGGTTTTGATGAAATTATCATCTCTAGATTAACCCTTTATTAGCTTCTTTATATTTCATTCTTTTATCTTATAATTAAATTCCTGTACTACTCCTTTAATATATTAATCCAACTCAATATTCCTATTTCGTTCTTTGTCGTATCACCTTTTCCTTTCCTTTTTACCTTGATGTTATTTAATTAATCTTTGATATAATTCCCTATCAATTCCCTAACTTACATAGAGGGTTGGGAGTCAGAGTGGCTCGCTATGGCATACATTCTCTGTCCCTTCCTGTCTATAACTACTGAAATCAGAGGCAACACATCCCTGTTCAGAAAATAATAATTGCACCTTTGCAACCAATAATAATAATAATAATAATAATAAAAAAATACAATATTCAAAGATCATAGGCTCCTACACATAAATTCCCTTTCTTAAACTCTTCTGATTAATTCACAATTATATTAATATATCGTTCTCCGCAGGTTAAAATTATCGTTTAAAATCATTCAGTGTTAATAGCTATATTCATATTCATCATTATCTCCTTATGTAACACACTGTTTTCCTCTTTTTTTATTTTTCATTTATCATTTCCATTTAGTATCAAATATATGACAGCATTTCTCCTTCTTTTCTCCTTTACTAAGTGTCCGTCTCGTAATATTTATTTATAATAATCTCTCTCCTTCTCTAAGTACGGGTAAGTTGGTAAATATACGTTGACATGGCTATTGGAAATAAATCTATATTTTATATATATATATCTTTATGCCTTTGGTGTAAGGTGTCCTTCTCGTAATATTAATTAATAACAATCTCTATACAATAATATTTATATTTATTTAATAATCTCTACCTCCTTTCTAATTATGGCTAAGTTAAAAAATTCACGTTAACATGTTTAGTCAAGGTACCTTCTCTATGATGCTATATTTGACTTTGGTTTTTGGTCATGGTACTTGGTCACTGATTGAGTATTCGACTTGCGATTTTTTTTTAATCATGGTACTTTTTTAATGAAGTCTGGTTATACGTACCTTTTACCTTGTTCCTAATTGTGTCAGTTACCTCGTAGGTATTGTTTTCATGTTTGATAATATTTGGGTTTATATTTGTCAGTTTGGGTTAATTACTTTGATTATTTCAACCCCTTTTGGTTGTGTTCCTTATATTATATCATTATTTATCATTCCCATTCCTTTTTAATTCCTTCTCTTTTCAATATTCGACCTTCGATGTTTAGCACCTCTACTCCTTCAAATGCCTGGTCTATGACATTTATTCTGGATGATTAATCCATGGCATTACCATCTCATCACATGTTTGGGCCATAATTTTTCTGCATAGCGGAATTCCTCCTCTCTCTCACTTTCATTTCGGGGATCATTATCTGGTTCTCGGCAAGTTTCTGCCAGTACATGGTTTACCTGAATTGTTCGGGGTCTTTCGTCATTACTTGCCTGGGGCCTATTCTCTTGATTCCTTTTCTTTCTTCTTTCTCTTATTGCCTGAGCGTATTTTTCTATAAGCTGGCCCATTTGTTCCTCATAATTTTCCTTCTTTTTGGAATGTATCTTTTTTCTAGGCACGCTTACCTTAAAAGTATTTTGGCCTATGATTTTCTTTGTAATACACTCTTTCTTTTTGTCCCTTTTCATTAAATTCTGTTTATATTCTTTCATATAACTTCTTTCTCTGTGGTCAGTGACCGGGGGGTTAAGCATATTAATTAAACCGCTTTGAGTCATTTCTCCTATTTCCTTTGTATACTCCCTGTTTGTTTTTCTCGGTCTGTCCAATCTATTAGCTATGTTTTGTTTCGTTTCTACTGTTTCTTTCTCTATGGTTTCAGGACCGTTATTATCTTCTGGAAGATGATGAAATAGAATCTGTAATCCTTCTACTTGTTCCTCCATTACCTCGACCTCCCTGTCATTGTCGGTTTTACTCTCCTCGATCTTTTCGTCTACTATTACGTAATTTGCATTATTATTTTTCGTTTCTGGAAGATGACGAAATAGAATCTGTAATCCTTCTACTTGTTCCTCCATTACCTCGACCTCCCTGTCATTGTCGGTTTTACTCTCCTCGATCTTTTCGTTTACTGTTTCGCAATTTGCATTAGTTTTATTTTTTAGGGACTCTTTCCATTTTTGATTTTCCTCCCTCAGGTATTCATACCATTTTTCAGTTTCCTTTCTCTCTATCTGTCTTTGTTTTTCATCCTCCTCTCTCTTCTTCTGTCTCTTTCTTTCATCCTCCTCTCTCTCCTTCTGTCTCCTTCTTTCATTCTCTTCTCTCTCTATCTGTCTTTGTTTTTCATCCTCCTCTCTCTTCTTCTGTCTCTTTCTTTCATCCTCCTCTCTCTCTTTCTGTCTCCTTCTTTCATCCTCTTCTCTCTCTATCTGTCTTTGTTTTTCATCCTCCTCTCTCTTCTTCTGTCTATCCTTCGCTTTGGACTCTACCCATTTTTTAGTTTCCTCCCCGAAGGATTCTATCATTGATTTTCTCCATCTTTCCCTCTTCTCTCTCATTTCCTCCCAAAATTTCCGGTCACTTTCTTCCATCTGTCTCTTTCTTTGGCTACTTTCTTCCATTCTTTGGAGCATTCGCTCCTTACTATTTTTGTTTGTTTCTTCCAATTTTTGGATCATCATCATTAATTTTGTTTGCGACATTTTAATATGTTGGTAGTTGCCGGGCTTGTTCCGTCTTTTTCAAGCCTCACTAGTTGGGCTGCCAATTTATAACAAATAAAATGAATGGGAAGCTAAATAGAATGGTGTAACCTATTTCTAGGATATTCTCCTTTAAGCCCCACTGTTGGGCCAGCCAATTTATAACGAAAAGAATGGGTGTTGTGTAATTGTGTTGTGTTGTGTTGTGTCGGGCGTTACCTCCGCGCACTTTTGTCACTTACCGTTGACTGGATCCTCTGAAATGATGTAGTCCTGTAACACAACTTAATACTATGCTTTTTGTGGGCGCCACTTGGAAACGTTTGTTCCAAGAAAAAAATGTAATTGATAAAATTTTTAAATCTACGAAAAAATTTAAACAAGTCAGTTTAGCTTGGAAAAATCAGTTAAGTTTAATGATTCTTCAAAAACAAACAAATCGTCTGAAGGACTAACATTCATAGAAAAAAATTATAAAATTGCAGAGAAAAAATTTTACAAGTTATTATTATTGACAATTTTTTATATATCCAATCAAGTATCGGCTAGTATATTTCAGATTTTGACTCAGTTGAAAAGCATGAGTTTAATACGTGAAAAATCTTTACTCTCAGGACGTGACTCCTTTGAACTACCAAGACATATCAATTAGATGCCTTACAAGAAAAAACTAAGTGATTTGAAGGTGTATGTGTGGCGTGTGAAGTACAACTGTGTGATAAATGTAACCAGGTAACAAATGACTTTAATTTTGGTAACTCACGTTCCAATGGTTATTTATTCTCGCACTGGACACTCCTTGCGGGTAGTTTCTCAATCTTGCCTCTTCGGGTATACACGGAATCTATTTAAAGTCAAATCTTGCGATCGTTACTTTTTCCGCACTTTTGTAAAAAACGTTTGGCAGTAGAATATCGTTCAAACGCCGCCGCTACGAATCATCTGTTTAGCGTTAATTCAGAAATCGGCCACCGCAGCGCTGATTCCCATGCAGTGTCGAGGAAGGCTTTGTGTATTGTATGTTTACGTTAGGGGGAATTATTGTCACGTTAGTCAGTCTATGCGAACACAGCAGAATTCGTTCTCTATTTAAATTTTTGGTCCGTCCTGGGCCGCTTGACGTTCTGGCTGCGTGATTTCTATTAAAATTTTGCCGTATCGCTGCTCTATTTCAGCGATACTTTTGGCGAAGATTCTCGTTGAGGTTAAGTCAGTCGGTATGTCTATGTACGGGAAAAAGCCTTTCTCCGTGTCTTGTCGATTTCTCGCCTCTTCGGTTTCGCCTTAGCTGCGTTGATCAGTGTTGTGGGTGATGCATCAGTTCTGGAGTTCAAGTTTCAAGTGTTTTTTGGTCGAATTTGGTCTCGCTTTTATACTAATTCAGGATGACTGTTTTCATCGACTTCCGGTATATTTGTGTAAAAATTCTTTCTAGAATGTTCGAGAATAAACGAAATGGAATGTCATAGAACAATTTTCACTTCCGTAGAAGCTTTTAGAACGAATTTCTTATTCTTCATACAAAGGATATTTCAAAAATTACTCTGGTATTTATCAAACAGTTTTACATTAGTACTCACAATTTGTATGCTATTAATACATTCAGATTCCCTGTTTTTAACTGAATCTAGCGATACTAAATATGATTGGTTTCTAATTAACTTAAGTCTAATAAACAATACAATATACAACCCTCACCTTGAGTTGTTGTCATTGAAAACTCAATTTTTATAACAAAAATTGTTGTGGAGTTACTAAGTTCCTTCCACAAGCTGAACATCTAATACTACTACTTTCCTACAACAAAATAAACAAATTTTAACATAGATAAAACACAAATAAATACAATTTTATATGGCCTCTGCTCATGGCCTAGATTCTTGTCAGTTTTCTAATACAATCATTAGTCTTTTTCTTTAATATATGTATTATTTCACCACTGTACACACAGAGTTTATTATTTTGTCTATCTTTTG
Source organism: Magicicada septendecula (assembly GCA_034769895.1). Taxonomy (NCBI): domain Eukaryota; kingdom Metazoa; phylum Arthropoda; class Insecta; order Hemiptera; family Cicadidae; genus Magicicada; species Magicicada septendecula. The sequence continues at coordinate 500,370,462 of CM068368.1, forward strand.
TGATACCTGGTTACTCTGTACATATATTATATTTATCACAAGATGACATAGCATCATTGATTGGTCTTGAGATGTCCTTTTTTATGGCGTGACAAATCTCACTCTAATTAGTTAAATTCTTTTAGAATTGACTTTACTTTCAACTGAGTTTGTTTCTTATTAAGGTATACTGATGTATTGTACCTTTCTATCTTATTTTTGTTAGTATTATGTAAGTATTTAGCCAGATATGATTATTTTTGTACTGGATGATTGGTTTCAGCCATACATGGTATAAGTAAATATTTTGCTAACTTGACTATTACAATGTTAAAGTTGGTCAGGTATATTAGTATAGTTGCTTTATATCATATTACAGCTTCCTAATACAGTTTGGTTGCATTTTGGCAACATTAAATTCATAAATTATACAATATTAGAGGCCTATTACATGTTTTTAGTTAACACTGTTTTTGGCTATTTTGACTGCTTTTTATTCATTTGACAGCTTCCTTTGTTTAAGATAAATTGTTCACTATTGTCTGCTTGACAATTACATATAGTTTTTATTTAAATCTGATAATAATTAATTTTTTCATGAAATCTTGGTGTATGGTCTCAAATCCAACACATTAATATTTTTTGTCATTGCAAATATACAATTTTTATTTTAACTTAGATTCTTTCTAATAATGTATTTAAATCATTTAATACATTTATTTTATTTACATCACATAATATAATAATGGATCATGTCCATTTATTCACAAAAAATAGTTTTTAATACTCTATTCATAGTTATAAAACTTAATAATTATTGACTTTATTTTGGTTGATTCTGACATTATTTCTCTCTCTTATAGTGTCTTATGGTTTTTTCACTCTTATTCACTTTAATAATATATATGGGGTTTTGTCTTAGTCATAGTTTTGGTCGCTTTTTCAAGTTGATAGAAATAATTATTATACAAAATTACACAATTTTTTGGGACTACTTGGGTTCGATACTGTTCACCTCACTTTCCTCTTATGCTAACTTACTATATAAATGATTTCCTTTTACGGAACGTTCTGTGACGTTACAATATATATATATATATATATTGTAACAAATAGTTTTTTGTTACTTGGGTTTAATCAATCTGTTATTTATAAATATTATTTGTGTAGTCTTATAGGTGACCTCCTGTAATTCAAATTTAATAGGCAAATATATTTATGATTATGTTATTTTAACCTTTAACTGTACTATAATACAGGTTTACCTAATTATTCAATAGTTACGCAATATTAACGATATACGTCAGGTATTGGCTGAATGTATTAAGAATTCTTGCCAACCCTAGTCCCTCTGTATTAGATAATTCCATTCAAATTTGGTACAGAAAACACGCTAGTTCGGCAATCTCCCGTTCCACCAGCTGTTGACAATTTGCGCTGTTATTTGTAATAGGCTTGCGTCTAGGTTAACCGTTCACCGGATTTTATTCACCCTTTTTCCTGTAACTTACTCCACCCACAACATATAATACCTATTCTGAAATAACATTAAACATTATCTTATACAAGAAAGATTCTTTATTAATTTTGTACTTTATTTCACACTAACAGTTCTCTTGAAGATAATAATATCATTAAATCGATTATACAATGGTATATCGATCGTCAATTGACCAAGTTCCTTTTGACTTATACAAATTAAATATAATACTAAATATCTCTTATCCCAGGGTTCGTGAGATTCTTTTAACCATTAGTAAGGCCAGGTAATGCAAAATTAAGGTTACTTTAGTATTACAGAATGTTATTAACTCTAAATATACTGAAATTAAAAATAAGTTGGTTTTACCGGGCTGATGAATCTCAAAGTGGCAGTGTACTTCAGCAAACAGTTGAAAATTGACAAATTAGTTCATCTTCCTCCAGAAAAAGTGTTCAGATCCTTAATAAAATTGACTGTGGGATGTACTGGAAAGCCGCCAGGAATTCTTCTGGCCTTCGTTCTTCTATTACGATCCTAGTGGTTGTCCGTCCAGGTGGAATTGAAGTCGTATTATAGCTTCTTCTTGAAAGTGAAGGTTATTTCTTCAGAAACGAAGTCTTCATATATTTCTTCTATAATTCCGTTAGTTTAGGCCTTTGCTTCCCTCAATTAGTCTTCTGATTACATGGGAAATCGGGTTTAATGCTAAATCCAGCGGAATTATCTTGGTGAGTGAAGTAAGGAATTCTCGACCCTTTTAGAGGTATTTGGTTATAATTTGGAAGTCGAATTGGTTTTATTATTCATCAGTGGTGTTATAGAATTAGTTTTCAATTTGGATTTATTAATTTAGATTCATCTTTTTTCAAATTTTATCATTCTCTTTTTTTAATGTGTCTCCTCATCTGAACTCAATAGCATATAACAATCGAAACGAATGATTGAAAATCAACAACCTTTTTACATTTTAGTTGCCCTAACAACCATTATTTTCTGTCATTGGATGAAATTTGATATCCTAGAGCCAGAATTATAAAATATTACTACTTTTTTTTAATAAAATACTCCATGCTTGGAAATATACCAAATTACCTAAAACTCTCACCCAACCTACCTTATTATACCGTAATTTACTACAGTTTCGTTGGACTGGACTTACTAAAAAGGTATTAATTTCCTTTTACAAATATTAAATTTAGGCCTATAGGTTTTCTTACAACTGTTATAATATTGTTTGGTTTTTAACTTAATTTTCTTTACCTGACCTACTGAACAAATAGTTACTGGTTCATGGTTATTTACATTAATTTTAATTTCCTGGTTTTACTTTATTACTTTAATTAATTCGTCCTGGAACCTTTTATTATTTTACAACATAATTATCAGAACTGCTTGTCAGCCTTTAAACACTTATTGCCATCCTGGCCAAGTTTACAAACAATGTTCAAAACAACTTCATTATTCAATTTTAGTCAATACATATAACATAGTATAATGCCTAACACAGGTAATTATACTTAATTGTCTAAAGACAATTTTAACATAAACAAAAAGATTACCACTGATTAAGTATTCCTATAAAACAACAGTTCACTCTTACTATACTCAAAACATAAAATAAATATTCTGTGAACACTACCATGCTACGGTATAAAAAACAAGTACAATTTATTACATTAACCATTAATTGGTATAGTATTTTATACTCAACGTTATTTATTACATCTCTTAACTTGAGGTACATCTCAGATGTACTAATTACTGAGTAACCTTAATATCGGGGTATGGTCCTTGACCATAGTTAATTCATTTTTTTATGTAACGTTGGGGACCTCAATTCTGTTACGTTACAATATATATATATATATATATATATATATATATATATATATATTGCAACAGATCAAATTTTATTATACTAATAAGGATATAGTGAGTGTGTAAAAATCACAAACAAGTCTATTATGGAGGAGATGAAAAATTATTTATTATACACACAAATATAGTTTTTAAAGATGTATATTGTATTTTAAATTGTCATGTATTGATAATTGAAATAATTGTTTGTATTGTTCGATAATATAAATCGATTTTACTTGGTTGCTGCAACGTCCTCCTCTCGTCTCGTCGCTCCCGTCCTGGCGTCTTCTTCTACAGCGTCCCTCCTTCCTGGTGTCCTCTTCGTCTCGTCGTCTTCTTCTACAGCGTCACTCATTCCTGGCGTCCTCTTCGACTTGTCGTCCTCTTCTACGGCAGGCGGCTCCAGCGGCGATATTTCAATGAGTCTCGTTGTTATGTTTGACTGCTAACATTAATTAGTTTCTTCATAAATTGTTGACTCACAATGCTTATAAATTTCACTCGTACAGTTTATTATTAATTTATATTTTATAATTTCTTAATCTCAGGATTAATATGGGTATTAACTAATGCGGTGCGTTTAATGTACACCTTCCACGATATCTTGAAGTGTCTTTAAGTTCCCTAAGCGGATATCTTAACTTACACGAAAACAGCACTGTATTATATTTTAAATTTTATTTAAATATTTTACCCACTCCGTTCTTAACGCGAAACTTCGTTAAGAATTACCACGGTTTACTTTATATATGATATTTCGACGTTCGTAAGAGAACAACTCTCTTCACCGGGCACAACTTCCCCTTCCAACTTCTACAGACGGACTGTGTCCATCCTAGCTCTACAACATATGAATCTCACTGAATTTAGTGTATTCTGATAGGCTAAGCCCAAGTCACATGATTGATGGAACAAACAGATATACAAATTTCATGAAAAACTTTGTATAATTTAGCAAATTCCTGCATGGAAATTATCTACGAATTTTATAACCCTATCATTGATAAGAGTTACAATTGAGTTTTTCTTCACTTAAAAAACCATATTTCTAAAATAGTTATGAACCTCACTGTATACACAAATTGAAGCTATTTACCTAAATAACTCCTTGTCAGAGTTTCACGTCAATCGGTTTACTACCACTGAAGCTATAGCGATCACAAATTATCACACCCGCACACGCGCACAAATTCACACAAAAAATACATGACAATATAGAACATCTTTTTATGAATAATGAAGAAATTTGTGTTAGTGGTTGAAATCACAATCAGAATGATCACAGTTTCACACCACTAATTTTTATATAGTGGTGTGCAACTGTGATCATTCTGATTTTTATGAATAGTTTGGTATACCCTACATGCTTATTACAAAAGACAAAATATTACAGAAAACAAATTTAAACAAGAAAATGCTCGTCATCCTGTGTTCTGTTGCAATCTATATATATATATATATTTTTTTTTTTCAATCACTTTCTGCTACAGTTCGTTTCTTAATATATATAAAATATTTAAAATTTATATTTATTTTACCTCAAGATGTTCTTTTTCCCTTATTTGGAACAGGACACAGGAGTTCTCGAAACATGTTCCAAATAAGGGAAAAATAACATCTTGAGGTAAAATAAATATAAATTTTAAATATTTTATATATATATATATGTATATATATATATATATAGGCCCATGTTTCTTGAAATAAGCTCTTAAAGGGTGGTTTATTTTTTATTTGTACAACCATTATCTTTTCGCATTGGCTCAAAGGGTGGCATATCTGTATTTTGAATTTTTTTAAACCCAACTGGATACTTAAATTACTAAAATTAAAGTACATTAAAAGAGACCACCATACTGCATTACATGAACATATATTTCGACGTTCGACCCATCGTAACCCTCATGTGTTATCGCGATGAATGTATTTTATCAAGCTGTCGCTTTGTATCTCCAAAACATATGTGCCTATAACAAATGTAATTTAATAGTGGTTCAACAAAATCTACTGTAATTCGTTCTTCTTTAGTAATGAACACGTATCAAAACCTTTACTGCATACAAAACACATAAGTCACTTAAAGGATCATCAAACAATCCATGTATACTAATACTAATGTACACATTACTAATTTTTTATTGTTTCATTTAGGTGATATGTAATTTGATATTGTATTAAGTACTGTTTCTAAAATAAAGTCTTGGATTCACTCTTGGCCGCAACGAATTTTGTCGTTTATATTTTCGTTTACATTAGTCACATATTACAAATAAGAAATGAAAGTGAAGACTGACGCGAAAATCATTAATCTTCATTTATCTCAGATTTCTTTCTTGACAGCTTACTCATTTATTTTTCGAGACAAGTTTTTCAAGTAAGGTTTAGTAAAGCATCTGTTTGTCTCCATTGCATTCACTCTGTCCATGTGTGTGCGTGTGTGGCCCAAAGTACCGTTTTACCACATTTAATCACCTAATTGCGAGATATAACAGCTTATACATATGCGCGCGCGCGCACACACACACACACACTACCATGATCATCATCGTCATCATTATCATGTCTCAAGCATTAAGTTGTCTGGACATTTTAGGGATTATGGATGATAATTTTGTTGCGTCGTGTAGCCGCATCTAATCATGTGTGGCTATAAGCTGCACGCTGGGAGGGGTGTTCACGTGTACATGTCACAGTTGTCTGCCGTAGCAGCCAGTCCTCCGTGTTGCGTCAGCAGTGGGTAGATCAGTAGTGCTCAACCTTTCAACATCCGAGGGCCACTAAAAACTTTTAAAAGATAATGGCGGGCCCCAAGGCGACTTCCCTCCAATTCGCCAACCACCTACCTAACCTTTCCCCCTTATCCTAATATTTCCAGTAGCATTTCTGTGAAATATAATGCTTCTAATTCTAATTGAAGAGCGTTTTCTAACATGTCTCATAAGTAAGTAAGTAAAATTAACACAGCTACATTTAAACTAGCTCTATTGAACAATTAAAAACTCACGTGAATAAACGTTTGAGGTCACAAAAATAATACAGCCATCAGATTCCAAAATCGAAATTTTAATTTGTAAAGAAACACTTTTAAAACAATCTTTTAAAAAAAACGTAATTTTAAAAATCAGTTTTACTTTTAAAAGACACAATTGCAATAAAATTATTAATTTGAAAGAAAGCACAAAACTATTATTTGTTAAAGAGGAAACTAATTTAGAGCCTAATGAGAGACTTGACACTGTTTGTTTTTCACTAGTCTGTCTATATCGGGTTCAATGTTGGACACAGCAATTCGCAAGTTTCCCTCCAAATGTTCATCAGTCAGACGGGAACGACCTCTTGATTTGATCTGTTTCATCAAAGAAAAAGACTGCTCGCATAAGTAGGTACTTACAAATAATGTTGCCGTTTTTAGAGCATGATTGTTCAATGCTTTCATTTCCTCAGGTATGTAATTTTTATAAAAATCCAGTAGAGAAACCTCAGAAAATTTTGTCTTCAATTCAGAGTTCGATTGAAGACCAATCAGCTCCATCTGGAAATCAATGGGCACTATATCAACATCAGTAGTGAATGGTAGAGCAAACATATCAAACAATTTCTCAAATTTTCCCATATCTTGAAATCGACGTTTAAACTCAGTTTGAAGATTCTCTATAAGTGAGGCATATTTAGTGAAGTTAATGGGTTGTTCAGAACTTGCTGCAAAACTGTTCATTGTTGAAAATTGTGTCAGTAGCCCAGACGTCAGCTGTTCATTAATACCACGAATAAAAATTGAAAGTTGTGCTGTGTCAGTGACGTCTGTGCTTTCATCCATGGCCAATCAAAAAAACTTAAATTCTAATATTTTTTCCTTCAATGTTTTTTCAATGTCTGATGCCATTTCTTCTGCTCTTCTGGATACTGTCATACGATTAAGACTAATTTTTGAAATAATACTTTTTTCTCCGGGAAAGCTATATTTGCTACTTCTTCCAGACATTCTTTAACTAGCTCTCCATCTTTGTACGGCTTCATTTTTTTAACTAAAATTTTAGATATAACAAAACTTGCTTTAACTGCAATTTCTGAGTCATCAGTCACTTTCCGGAAAAGATTTTGTTGACTTGTTAGTTTACGTTGGAATTCTTTTACCTTATCCTTTCGCAATTGTCCCGTCCACTCTTTGTATTTGCCAGCATGTTTTGTATCGTTATGTCTCTTCACATTGTACTCTTTCATTACACCCACGGTTTCTTTGCAGATTAGGCATGTTGCTTTACCGTTATACTCTATAAAAAAATACCTCTCGCTCCATGCCTCTTGAAACACACGGCACTCGTCAGTCACTTTACGCTTTTTCACAGACATGATCGTGAAATGTTACAAAAAAGGAATCACTTAAAAACACACGAACGCCAAATACAGATCGGTCTCTACTGAAACTCAAGAACTGAACTAACGCTACACACTACGAGAATTGCTACTACCTACTGCCAGATGCCAGCCTAGTTCACGCATGTGCAGACAGTGAGTGTCCCCCACTACCACCACCACGTGACCTTGGTCAACCTAATTCTACCACCACCACCTGACCTTGGTCAACCTAATTCCCGATCAAACAAACAAAAATCTGGGTAAATTTCCATACACAATTTTAAACATGTGGACTTATAATATTTTTTCCTCCGGGCCGTATAAAGTGAGGTTGAGGGCCGCTAGGGTAGAAGGATCCGATTGAGCAGAATGGAACAAATGTATGCGCTTTCCCGCCTCGCCGTTATATACTTGTATTATTATTGTTATTATTAATTACCAACAGTATCTGCGGCTTCGAGATTGTTCGATGATTACCTTACTTAGCCTGACAGTTTTCGATGAGACCATCTGGAATTCAGTCTCACCCTACAACGTTCGCGACGTTATTCCAACTTCTATAGTGTTAGGCGTCCTTTTAATCACGTAAGACCTTCTTCAGTTTCCGTCGCAGCATTCACGGTACAATCCGTTTCTCTTCATTTGTTGGCCATATTCGAAACGTTTAAATATTTTCTGTTCTTTGTGAAGTCTTTTCCCCTTTATCTAACTTTTTATGTCAACTATTCTTGATACGCAAGAAAATCTACAGCAGTGTCATCTCTAGGGCTACTACTTTCTGTACTTTCTTTCGTATGGAAATTCGATCTTCATTATGGACTTGTAAGTTCTGAGTTTCGGGTATTTTTTTAATAGGCTTATTATCATAATTACATTACTACATTATTATTTTATATTGTTAAATCTGCTTAACGAATATTCAATTTTTGCCAGTTTGTTCGTTTGTTGTGAAGCGCTGTTGTGTGATAGGAAGTATTGTATCAGCACCCTATAGTCTACGCACCGACACAGCGGCTTGAGTGTATAACAAGGAAGTTTGAATATCATGCCATACAATCTCATTAATACTTCCTACTATCCAGAACTCAAAATTATTAATTTTACTTTCGTTTTTACACGTGTGAGTCTGTTTTCTTGTTTCTACACAAACTTTGTGTATCAAACAGAGACTAATTGTTACTGTCATCAACGTGTTTCACACTTACAAGATATGCTAGTAGGCTACTAAATATAGAAACATACAATTTTAGTGGTAGTTGTCAGAACATTTACTTACAGTATACAAACTCAACTATTCTAATCTTGAATAAACAAATAAATGTATTCAAAATGCTGTAGACATTAAAAAGAAAAAGTAATAGTTATAAAATCTGAATTGAAATATGTATAAAATATTGTAAAAAGTAATGTCTCTAATTATTAGTACATGATTACCAGCTTCTGATAAAATATGAAACATATAAATTATATTATATTTTCTTCACTTCAAATACAAAACATATTTCCTAAATTACATAAATATCATTCCTCCAAAAACGCAATTTTTAATTTATTTTAATGAATACAGTTATCGTATATAAAAATCTTAGATATAAATAAAATTTAATGTGTTTAACTGAAATAATTAAAACTTATAATTTATTAATAAATATACAGATTTCTAATTTATTAGTTTAACTTAAGTAAAATATTTTTATTAAAATATAATAACATGTATAAATCAGATATAGAGAGTAGCCTATTACTCTTAGTATATGCCTCTTTGGTATATTTTTGAGAACCATTCTTTACACTCTCCATTGCAACAATTAAACCGTTTAACATTTTTCGGCATTTTTTTCCATTCATTAAGAGAAAACGTTTATAGAGTGATGTAGATAATTCTCCAGAATCTGTAAATTAGGGATAATAACTACAATTGAATAGCTTAAAACATAATAATTATGTTTTAAATATAATTTTTACCTGAACAAGTTGATTGTAGATCGGAAGTTAGATTTGCAATGGAGGTTAGTTACCCATTTTCCCTATCAGGAACAATATTTTGAATTGAAACTTCTTAAATGGCACTTTTTTTTCAAATTCAGCATGTTTGTTTTCATGCTAAAGAAATGCTACATACCTCCATTAACGTTGAAAATTTCTGTAGGACTTCCGTTAGCAGCGAGTTATAAAAGTCAGCTGTTCTTTCGGGGAATGTCTTTTTACCGCCACGTCCCAGCTTACAAAATTTATGAATAAAGAGAGGCAGAGTGTACTGAATAAGTACAGATTAAAAAGTTAATTAATTGTTATTGGCCGAAGACCTGAGGTTGTTTTCGTGGTCTGAAACGTTTAACAAACAAACAATTGTTTATACCTACCTTGGTTTATTATATAAATAATTCGTTTTCCAGTAAGAAAAATCTGAAATGAAATCGTGTACAGTCGTATTACTATATGGTGGCCGGCAACTTTGGCAACAGCAGCATGCGCAGTGTCCAGACGTTACACTGCGTCTCCTTAGTAAGGAAGCTTTTCGTGCAGCACTGAATCGGCCACCATAACGTAAAGTGACTATAAGTGTATATCTACATAAACAAAACACAACACTATACAGACAGGAGTATTTAGAAATACTGCTTCTTTGGCCTCGTAAACTTTCAATTCCCACAGATAATAGATGGGAAGAGAATTGAAGGGAAACCAGTGGGAAGAGAATTGAGATGGGAAGGTGGTATGTATACGCGTAGATCGAACTGGCCTTGAAACGATACTGAACTATATTACGCCTGAAGTCAGCTGTGCTTAGAAAATACATCCGTTATTAAGTTGCGCTCTTCCATTTACAAATGCGTTAACAATATTATAAATTTTATATTTAACTATTTCTGTATTCATATACCCTTTTCTTCTTTAAATGTGCCGTACGTATTTCTTCATTTTTGCAACCCTCATTACCTCTTGATTCCGTCGATTTTTCTGGTTCATCTCTTCCTCTCACTCCCCTTGTTTCCAGTTGATGATCTTTCTTAAAGCCAAGCCTTCTTTTCTGTGCAAATGCCCATACCAGTAGCATATCCTTTGTTTTCATTAGTTTTACTATATACAGAGGTATAGCTAGGATAGGCAGGGCGGCTAAATGAACATAGACTGTTGAAAAATCGTTTTCGTTTTACAAAACTGCAAACATGAATTTTTTTGAGAAGGCTGTTTACTTGTCAAAAGATCCATTTCAATATGAAAAAAATTATCGATGTAATTTACACATGATAATTTGTTTCTTAAAATTAGGATAACAGCCAAACGAGCCACCTTATCTGTTGTCACATAGGCCTACTTCTCGTCATAAACATTGGACAAATTACATGATTTGAGGTAAGAACTGTATGATAATGGCATTACTGTGTCAGAGTAGGTACACACTGAGTGGAATGTTAGTATCAGGAAGAGTGTAACAATTAAACGCACGATGGCAGAGATGTATACTGACGATTCGGCATTATGTACTCGGTAGGAAACACGACGATCTCTAATAGAAAATGTCATCTTAAATTTCATGTCGTTCCTCTAACGTACAAAATTAAAAAACCCTTGAAATTGTAGCCATGAGTGAATGATGGAGATATTGCTTATAAATAACAGTTTTACCGAGTTAGCATGAACTGCACAGTGACTACGTAAGTGTACCCAGATAATTTAAACAGTGAAGAATTATTCAGTGACTTAAAAGATATTATACTTTTGTTGAAAGGATAAAACTTAACAGTAAACAATTGGACGTTAGTCCTTAGAAGCTACTTCAATATATTTCTTCAGTGGTATTAAACGGTTTGAAAACGCTAGCTTTACAAATTTATCTTCTTTAGATTATTTGTGGCTACCGGTGAAAGACTGTTCAGTAAATTAATCAGTCTTTATAATATACAATATGTCACGACAGAAGATCAAATATCTGCCAATAATTTTAATTGAAAACGTAGGTAATTCATCTTTGATTACAGTAATATAGTCACCGAGTTTGCAGCAATTAAGGCCAGAACAGATAACTTTAAAATCTCTCATTTTAAATATTTATTATTATTATTATTATTACTAGTACTCTTTTATTTTAATATCAACATTATACATTCAATAAATTGTCTACATTTACAGACTTATTATGTCGTGATTTATGGCTCTTGCTTGTCCTGCTCAACGGTCACTCAATCCGTCGTAATCATAAGTAAGTGATTTATTACTCCTAGTGTATTTGCTATCTTTAACTTTATATTGTTTTGATCATATGCTATAGATCAACGTAGAATTTGCATGATTATTAGTTTACAGCATTTTTTATGTTGTACTGTACATTTTACACATCAGTAATTCATGTGTACTACATTTGTGACTAGTAAATATATACAAACTGAGTACAAGCAATTTTTAATGTTTTAATTTTATAAAGTTGATTTAATAAATGCTTTTAAAACGTTTTCTGAACGTGACTGCGTTTATCAAGTACGTTGCTCATGATGAGACACTGTTTTGATACATGCGTGTTGAGGTCAATTGTCTCTCAACCGTAGTAATTAATCTGTAATCGTAAGAAATTAATTATTTAATTAATTTTTCTGTAATAATGTTACTTTTAATTGTCGCTGAGGGGAGAAGGCATCCGACGATATACTTGTTCCGAGTGCCAAAGAAACACTGACTACATATTCTCATATTATTTTTCTTCTATTTCACAATTTGTCAGACCTTCCGTATTCATCTTATCCTTTCACTTGACCTCTAAATCCTTTTTGTAATATTTCTTTTGAATAGTGTTTCTTTATCTTTTTGTTTCGATGTTCTCACTTATTTCTTTGATTCCCGTGAACATTTTCTATCCAAAAATGCTTTGTAGCGTGCCTTATTATTATATTATTTGATTTATCTTCTTTCTCCTCTTATTGTTCTCATCTATCACTGTTCCTAAATAATTAAAATTCAATCTATTCACATATTTGTAGTTACCCAACTCCAATTCTTTATTATTTATTTGCTCCACTCCATATTCCTTCACGTCTTTCGCTTTTTCCTGATTTATTTCCAGATCTCACTTTTTGCTTCAACTTCTATTTTGTAAGAGTTTGTTCTAGGGGTTTTATATTCCTTATTATTATGACTAATGCTGACTTATAATTTTACTTATTATTAAATATGCTGAAATTATTGACTTATAGTTGTTAACAGTGTCCCTGTTACAACACTGTTGAGTCCCTTTGGTAAAACACGATCTGATCATTTCTAAGATACCTCCTTGCCTTATTCCGTTATGTATATGAAAATCATTTCTTCCGTAAAAGTTGCTGCCTTCATGTTTTTCATTGTCATTGTAATTAACTTTTTCGAAATCCTATCCTCAGCGCATCCTTTATGGCCGTACTTCGTTTCCCGCTATAGAAAAATGCTTTAAAGTCTACAAAAAGTATTATGTATCAATATTGTGTTCACGGTATTTCTACGCGATTTGGATGAGATTGTGTATTGCATTTATCGTTGATTTTCCCTGCCTAGCACCATATTGATATTTGAACATATATAATGCTTTAAAAACGATAACTACACTCCTCTACTATTAAAACGCAACTGAGAACAGATGAAACAAACAAATGTGACAGAGTGTTACAGGTTATCAAAGGTACCAAGGTTGCAACGTACTCGATTAGATATTAATACAGATGAAGGAAAAGTAGACGTTTGAGTTTGAGTATATAAAAGGAAACAGAGGTATTGGGTGACTGGACGTTCCAATGTCAACTTTCAATAGCCGCACCAAAGTTTAGTCCCAGGAAAAAACTAGATGTGCGAAATTCAAATAGTAACGAAATAACAGGACTGTAATTATATAATATTTTTTCGACTGCTGCTTATAATCGAGCTTCGGCTACATTTCGTCTGATAAATTGAGGTTTACGAACAATAATTGTTTTACAGTTATATGACACCGACATTTAACGTTGAGAGATTTTACTCGACAGGGATATTACATCTCAAATCGTGTTTCGGAAGGAGAGGAGCCTGTATTATATGACTCCCGAATTACCTTAATTACCGTGTCAGAAATGTAACCAATACAATTGGTGAAGTAAGCCAACAAACTACTCATTGAGGAGAACGCTGAAGATCGCAAAATTCTTGAGTGTGGTAAAGAAAAAATTTCACAAACAATACGTTGCAACATTTTTAAAGGAGTACAGTGGAGCATGCAGCGAATTGTTAATAGGACTTCTGAGTGAACTGACTAGGGACAGGGTAATAGACGAGTGCATTAAAATCATGAATAATACATGGTTACTTATAACGGTTAGTGCAGTAGATGCTATTACCTGAGTACAGGTTGACGCTGATGCTGAAATTAACGGTAGTAATTGCAAGCACAAAATCTACTAGCTTTTATGTACGCCATTGAGTAAAACAATAGAGCGTACCGTACGCTACAGATTATCTTCAGATAAATATTATTTACTTACTAATCTAACCTTTTATGTCTACGGCAAATAATTTTCAGAATTGCTTAAGAGTTTTCAACATACGGTACAGTCAATTAATAACCTGTAAAGTTATAAATTTTTATGATGAATTTTATTAGTGGTACGTAAAATACGTAGTGGTTTTTAGGTGTTTACGAAAGGTTAAAGGGAGTATGATACCGAATGAAAACCGATATAGCACCGAATTATTAAATACAAACGCAAAAAATTAAAAATTGTTCAGACTGCAAAAATCATAAGTTAGAAAAGAAAAACAAAGGGCCACTATATTTGATAAATAATATCACTCTCAAACAGTAATAATAAATCATTCAATATATTAAAAGATTTCAAATATTCAGTAATATTCAATATTCTGTAATCTCATATATATTCAATAATATTCAAAACAGAAAAAATTATTCAATATATTTACATAGTCTAATTTGTTCCTTATTTAACCAAATTTATTAACTAAATGTAGCTCTATACAGGTAGCGATCTAATTCCTGTATAGAAATCGAAATAAGGGAATATGTGGTAAAACTCCAGCGGGAACACACACACACACACACACACACACACACACACACACACACACACACACACACACACACACACACACACACACACACACACACACACACACACACACACACACACACACACACACACACACACACACACACACACACACACACACACACACACACACACACACACACACACACACCACACACACACACACACGCACACACACACACACACACACACACACACGCATATATATTAGATGGATAAGAAACGCTGGATAGTCGAGTGGATAAGGAACATTGTGAAAAATGCTAATCTTAAATATTTTTAGACTTGTAAAGCAACTTTAAGTGCAATGAAATTGTGCGTAAGGATACTTAGCCGTGTGTGAAGTGCGCATGTTGCGATGTTACGTTGTGCATAAGGATACTTAGCCGTGCGTGAAGTGCGCATGTTGCGATGTTACGTTGTGCGTAAGGATACTTAGCCGTGCGTGAAGTGCGCATGTTGCGATGTTACGTAATTACTTTATGGGATATTCTTAAAAATCACATTAATTTGAATAATTATCAAAATATGGGAAATTTGTAGATGTGAATTACATCAGAATGCTCGTAATAAGAAACCTACCTTATGACAGTAATTGTTTTAAAAATAAGTAACTCAATGTATGGGTTTTTTGATTTAAAATATTTTATATAGCCCATAAAATTGGTCGTAAAATATTTCAGATTTTTGAACATGCGTTGTTCTGTTCCGAAACGTAGTGTACATGAAAATATATTATCTACAAGAACATCATGGGAAAGGGTTACCGAGGAGCCAGTCAACCTACAAGAAATTTAAAAGATAAGACTGTGACATAAAGTTAGTCTCGCTACAGAATCGAGAACAAATGGACGCTGCGCTTGTCAAAGACGTTTTCCAGTTGTGACGAACACACGTTAACAATTCCTATAGAGTTATTATAGTTATGTGCTATCCGCGAAGTGCAAGATAGTCCGTGTAGGAATATATATATATATATATATACTTTAAGCTACTAGAAAGGTGTAAGCCTAGTACACCACTTTGAGCAGTGCCAGTATCGGTTCCCGGTGCAACATTGTAGGTAACCGTGCGCGCGAGAACTATTTACACGCCCGGAAGCGACCCTGCGGCCGGACAAAGTAAATTGACTAACGGATTCTTCCAGATAGTATGAACACTTATAAAACTTATTTAAAAAGAAGACACTAGTGCAAGTTACATCAGTAACGACTTTACATTTTATATAATCCAAAATAACAAATTATTTTATTGTAAAAAATTTAATTTTAGTACAATAAAATGTATTGTGTTCATTCAGACAAAATCAATCCGTTGTCTGAAAGACCTGCATTCGACATTACAGGGTAGTGAACTTGTATTATTTTATGAACACTTATAAAATTATTTAAAAGAAAGATGCTAATACAAGTTACATCAGTAAAGACTTAACAGAACACAAAAGGAACTTTTTAATTAGCAATTTATTTTATTGTACAGACATTAAAATTTAGTTTGTGTTACGAACGCCAACAGGGACAAACTAGTGGTCTTTGTAAACTGTATTAAAGGCGCAGCAGATTGTCTGAAAAATTAATAGCGTCATTAATAAATCCGTTTCATCCAGTAACCTCTAACTCGACTGCTTCTTTCAATGTGACTCCTACACATTGCAACACACACACACACACACACACACACAGGCTACATGTACGTACAGTACTGATCTGTTTCTTGCTGTTATTATTTAAATAAATATGCTCATTGAAATTATACTTTTTTCCAAGAATGATTACATGACTTCTTAATCTCAGGAGATGTAGCACTGAAAATTATATTTACAAACATACTAACTCTTTTTTCAAGTACTTACATGAATTCAAATGACTTCTGTTCTATTTTACCCTTACTTTCAATTTTTTAAACTATGGCTAGTTCCCACTAGTCCCACACTCAACGCTACTACACCAACACCGCGCTACCCTTAGCTCCACTATAAACAATCAAGATGGCTAACTTCTTAAATACAGTATAGGCCAGATTTATTTTTTCGTTCCCAATTAAGTATAAATATGGTTCTCTTTAATACGATTTAAACTTGATGCTGTGTTAGTTTGAGATCATATTGTTTATATTACACAGTGATATAGTCTACATAATTTTCAAATAATTTAAATCTGTCACTTATTGTTCAAACTTTGTACTTTATTTATCAGCTGTGCGCCGTACCACTGCAATGCGACACGCGCGGATGTCACTTGCTTATCAAGCGCTGCCGGCAGTCAGCTTTACTGACGGTAGACAAGTTAGTTTTAGTTTCTAACCAGACTCCGAGCTGTACTCTCGTTAAAAATCTCTCTACCAGCCGCGGCTTCTGGATCATTCTAAATTATTTTCATGTATCGTACTCACTAATTTATTCAGACAACCTGCGTCCATTTACTATGGACTGCGACTTCTTTCAAAGCTAATTACGGGCGTTATGGCCTCAAAACATCCGCACGTGTCGACAATGGTCTATAAAATTTAACGTTTCAATAAATGCATATCATACAACAGAATTACAGTCCACTTCTTTTCGTTTAAAACCCAGTCTTTTCTACATAGCGTTTTTGGAACAACTCAAGATTCTCAAGAGCTTCCAATGCGCAACACTTATTTTTCACTAACAAGCTATATTGTGTTCAGTTTCATGGTTAATGTTCCTTGTAAACTTTCGGATCAGTATATGCTTGGATATTTATTATTTATTACCTGGTAAGTATTTGTTTAACCTTATTTATTTAATCTTACTGTCTCTTTTTCTTGTAATTGTTTTTTTACGAGTTCATATGCCTCTTCTTTTATTTTCTTACTTCAAATTTACTCATTGTGTTAGGTTTGATGTTTAACTGTCATTCTTTTATATAGGCCTACTATTAAACTGGTAATTACTTTCTTTCAATTTATCGAACACGCTTCTTGCGTGAACTAGTCTCATTGAAAGTTAAAGTTAGAGTGAATTTTTCCTTGAAATTGTTGTATTGTTTTGTGGTAATATTTCTTAGTCTTTGTGTTTCGTAGCGTTACACTATAGCACTTTATTTTTTTAAATTTTGACTTTCCCGTAGTCTTTTACGTCTAATGCATAATTTATCTAAATATATTTTTACCTAATTTATATTCTTTTTGACAATTTACGATCATTAATTACTTATGAATTTTATTATATTACCTAACATTACATAATGCCTATAACAACTTAATTAGGTCTATTCTGTGTTATTTTCTATTTCCTCAAATTACTTCAGTGTTTAACAAATTGTGATTTACTGAATTTTGAGGATTTACAATATTACATACTTAGTTATTGATTATGATTATTTTTTTTTTATAGATTACCGAATAACTACTAAGAGGTTCCAAACCTTTCACAAATTGTATGTGGCTTAACAATTCTTTACTTTATAAACATCAAATTTTACAAATTTTTAAATTTTATTAGCAGTGGTTATGTACTGATTTAATTTATTTACAGAAATACAGTATAATGTACTGCATCTGCTATGATGAGAAATTAGCATCTGCTATTAGACGCACAAAAGTTTGCAGAGGGGTAGATATATATTCTGACCATTATCTTGTAGTCTCCAAGGTTGAGCTATGGACATGATGGAGAAAGCCGCAGGGGAAAATGTCTACCAGATTTAACCAAGAAGTATATAAAATCAATTTACTAAGCGATCCAAATATAACACTATTGTACCAACAAAGACTAGATAACCACCTGCGACAAGTAAGACAGAAGGCCGACATAGACAAAGAGTGATTCATGTCATTAACACCAAAAGGATTAATTAGATTAAACACATACATATAACTTTAGTGTTTACTTAAGTTAAATAATATTACATTGAATATTTTAGAATAAATCTGTACTTATTATGATTAAATTGTAATTAAGAAAACTGTTAGAAAAAAAAGTGTTAATTAAAAGTGTTCAGTATTTTGGGGCACGTAACTTATTATTATTATCATCAATCCTTTTAGGTAACATCACCAGAGGAAATAATATTAAAAATATAAAATTAAAATTACATAGGGTTAAAAATGAAGAACGCAAAACTCAAGCATTCAATTTGTAACATAAAAAAACCCACAGAAAGATGGGGTGTATTTGTTTCTGTCATTGCTGTAGTAATTATTTAGGTGTGATACAGCATATAGTTATTTTTTTGTTTGAGTTGGTTTACGTTGGTATGCTGGGTGACATTGTATTCAGCAAAATATAACCAGAAGATTGGTGCCCCCCTCATTCGGATTTTTTTACTGAAAGTCCTCCCTCAGATGTCTCAGAACTTCAGTAAAACTGGACCTTGCAACACTGAAAGTCTGGCCCTTGGAAATTAACTCAAAAGTAGAAGAAAATGGTGATCATAAACTTCAGCGTGGTCCTGACCTGCGTCATCTCCTTCAGCCTCTTCTACTGCAACAACTGATATTTCCAGCTTTGGAAAAGGAGTGTGAGATTGTCTGTTGTGTAACCTGTTTCCATGGTTTACTTAACAAAACGTAATGACAGTGATTTATCAAGCAGCATGTGAGACATTTGGTAGAAGGAAGAAGCACAAAAGACAATAGGTCTACGAATTTGAAATGATGAAATTAGAGCAGCTGTAGAGGATAAAAGGGAAGTACCCGTAAAGAAATTCCTTCCACATAAAAGTTGGCTTATGAGTATGATTCGGTTAGAAGAAGGTCTGTAGGCAGGCCAGTCACAAGATGGCGGAAGAAGAAATCCTATCATTGAAGTGATTATGATGATGACAATATAATGAACTGTCAGGTATGACAGGTGTAATAAATTATAAAGTGTGGACACAGAATATTTACTGTCGTTAGTTGTGTCTGTACCAGTCTGTGGCGTCGTACGTCTGTTGTGTGCCTAGCGACACAACACAATTACTCTATTCTCATCAAACCACTTTGAAATTATTTGTTTCCATTGCGTGGTTCGTCTCCAAAGGCGGATGAACCACAACCATGGTCAACAGCATGAGGATGCAGAAGGCAATGGGATACCACTGCTTTAAATATCCTATGCAGGATTCCCAAGATTAAATATGGCTATGTCCAATTTAAGTAACTTTTTGAAGGAAAGGTGTTGGGGAAAACCCAAAAGGACGACCAAGAGCAGCATTCTTTAAAGACATGGGAAAGGAGATGAACTTCCTATCGTACTGCGATTTAAAGAGGACAGTGATGGCGAGAGAAACGTGGCTAATTCGACAAGGTATGTACTTTAAATGATGATGACTGCGTGTAGTAGAGAGTAAGTTGTTACACCGTTTTATGAAATCCACCGTTAGCAAGAATCGTGTAATGAAGTGTTAATATATCGAGCTCCCGTGCAGCTTAACACTATACATCCATTGTTTATTTTTCGTTTCAAAGTCTCTCCTCCTACACTGGCAGAAAGAAAGCTCTAGACCTATGATACTAGCAAGAACTCTATATACGGTACCCATCGGTTGTTTCCTCGTACACCAATGGCGCTCACAGAGGGTTGCAGTTTACTTTGGTATTCATTTTATCACATCCTTCTTTTAAAACGGCAGACAGTTAACTGGACGTACCTATGTAACTAACTATTTACATAACTATCCCTATCTCTTAAATAAAGTCTTTATTTCTTTCTCTGAAAAAACTGCACTATCGTAAATATAAATACTTATTACCTGTGTAAAGGAATTCGCTTAAATGGAAAATGACTGTGCGCAAGTAGATGAAAGTTAGATTTTTACTGACTAAAACCAAACGTTTTGGTTAAGATATTTACATTTTGTTTATAATAACTTTAAAGTCATTAAAATAACCTTCCGTGGATTAAGGAAGTTAGAAAGGATTTAGAAAAGTAGAATATCACAGAGTCCCAAATGTTAGAAAGAAGTGAATTTAGGAGTGCAGTGAAAAATCTGGAATTGTTTCAAGATGCAGGAAGACCTAATAGAAGTGGACGAACTTGGACAGGAGATCAAAGGAAACAAGCCAGTGAGCGTATGAAGGAGTATTGGAGACAGAGGAAACTCCAGGCAAAGAAAAAGAAATAAAGTTGTAGCGTGATCCTAAGTGGTCAATACGCTAAAAAAAAAAAAAAAAAAAAAAAAAAAAAAAAAAAAAAAAAAACTTTAAAGTCGATCACAAAGTGTCGGCTTCAAAACTTTGCGAATACAGTTTGTACGGATAATAAATAGGCCTACTAACCTCTCAAATGTTTATGTCATAAACTTCTGAACAAAAATTTTTCACAGAAATTCAGTTTTAAGTATTTTAAAAAATAGTAAAAAATCACCTTAGATTTGGATTTATAAAAGAATGTTTCGTGACACTAACTACTTACTACTTAGTTTAGAGGAATACCAAATGTAACTTATACAATAAAAATAAAAGAGCTATCTTAGTCAACTAAAAGAAATAAATATTATTGCCGTAAACTTATACGTAGGTAGGGTTGCCAACTACTATTAGGTAAAAAAAAGTATTTCACGAACAGATGTGTAAAAATATATAGTACATTGCATGAAAATATAGTATTCTACGGGAGTAAGAAAAAAAGACACATTGCTTTAATATTTATTCTTAAAACTATATTTTTTAGAGCTTTTTGCATCCTTTAACAATTTGGCATCATTTAAAAAAACATTATAAGAATCATTGCAATCAAGATCTAAATTACAATATATTAATAACTCGTTTTATATTAGATTCAAGTTAGCTCTGTTTCTCTCGTCCCGCCACTTCACATTCATGACTGAAAAAATTCGTTCAGTAAATGCAGAAGTGGCAGGGATAGAGAGCAGATATGAAATTATTTTTAAGGAATTTGTCAGTTGACTGTCACTGTTTTGAAATATATGCTGCCACTTTTTGTCTGTATTTTTATTCATAAAATCATCTGAGACTTTTGCTACGCCAAGGATTTTATTTATTGTTTTTACTTCAGAATAAAGCTCATCAAATTGAATATTTAATTTTTCTTTCAAAGATATCTGTTCAATAAGTGTCACACATATATCAAAAGAGATATCGTCTTTCAAATTATAATTTTTTAGTAAATACAGCCAATTGGAAGAATCAAAATTAAACCATTTGTTTAAGTAAGCTAAACTTTTTTCAATGAATAATTCAAAATTTTTTATTACAATGTCACTTTTTCCATTTTCCATAGGTTTTAAAATTTGAAGTGTTTTGAAACCAAAAAACTTATCGTTTTTACGTTGCTCTAACTCTGTTTTTAAATTAGTCATGATGTTATATAAATCTAAGACAGTATTTCCTTCTAGTAGTTTAATTGTTTTATTAAACAAATGCAAAATGTGGCTAGCGAAATTTAAATAGCATTGCAAGTTTTTGTCTCCCTCAATTTCGTTCATCAATAAAATATTCTGAATATACACTGGGCAGTTATCATCATCTAAACTTTTATAGTAATTATATATAGGCTGACAGTTAATCAAAATGTTATCTACACATGGTAATAAGGAAAGCCATCTGGTTCCAACATGGCGCTTCAATTCGTGCTATTCACCATCCACCGCAGCAACAAATTGTTTAAGTTCCTCCCTACGCGTTGCAGACATTGAGAAATGACTGTAAATTTTTAATATGATATTTTCAACATCTACTCTTAAAAAATTCATTGAGTTTTTTTTCACACAATTGTGCACAATATGTGCATGGCAATTTCCTTTAATCAGATGTGGAACTTTATCTTATATGTTTTTGTACAGAGAGTGGTGAATGCCAAAGTTTGCATTAGTATTATCCACACTTAAACCAGACACTCTATTGAATGAAAGATTTAAATCAGATAATGATTTTTCAATAGCTTCGAACATGTCATTGGCTGATTCCTTGGAATTTTCATAAAAGTCTATAAGTTTATTCTGGATGCCATGTTCCGTATTAAAATATTGTATTACCAAGGGGAATAATTCAATGTTTTTTTTATTGCTAGCATCAGTCTGTAAACAAAAGTATAAGTCAGGATTTTTTATCTCTTCCAGCACTTTTTGCAGTGCATATGGGCCCAGTACTTCGCAAGTCAATGCCTCCATTTTTGGTCTGGCCAATTGAATGTTTAATGCAGCTTTAGAATCAGCATAAATAGTCTTATTAAGCTTTACATTACAATCCATGCTGTTATATGAAAGGTTGTGTTTAACAGTGTGGTAAGTTAAAGTTAGTTCAGTAGCAGTTATCTTGTCAGAAGAATTTGTAGAAGATGAAGAACAAGGTGCAACTAAAAACCGGTCTAAAATGGATGTTGTTTTCAAAAACTTGGTTTTATTTTTATGCTGCTGAGTCTCATTATGTTGTTTTAGCTGAAATGTAAGTAATTAAGAACCGTCACCAACTTGAGTTAACACAAACACATTAGCATATCTAGCTCAAGACAATACCAAAGTTCAGTAAAGTTCTAATAAGTATACAAACTTCAAACACAAAACCAACACCTTTAAAAAGTCACACCAATACCACACACACACACACACACACACACACACACACACACACACACACACACACACACACACACACACACACACACACACACACACACACACACACACACACACACACACACACACACACACACACACACACACACACACACACACACACACACACACACACACACACTCCATACTCTATCCATACCTCATGCCACGCAAATGCAATGGATGTTCTTATATTATGTACTCACATGGCCAATTCCGCTTTTTCCGATAGAGATAGTAATGTTACACGTTTTGCATTTTGCATTGAAATCGTTAGGATCTTTACTTATCCACTCAAATTTATCTTCCCATTCTAACCTATACTTTTGTAATCTTTTTTCTACTTTACGCTTCTTAGTAAGCGTCTGCATAGTCTTAAAAGTCTGCATAGAACTTTCGTTACTTTCATTCATTTCGTCCTCACTCGTCATAGTTTTTATATTTCACAAAATAATTTCTATAAACGAAAGCAAACAAGCAAAATACAACTTAATTTTTCTTTCGCACTTGGAGGTTAGGATGCTGACTGACAGACAATGTTGACAATACAGTGACAGTTCGTTGCGTTTCGATATTACATGTTCACCAGTTTAAAAAATAACTCAAGCTAAAAAATGGTTTATTGCCGGTCTTTTCGTATTTTTTCTTAATTTGTCTGCATGTGCAAAAAAAAGTATAAATACATTTTTTAATTTTTCGTCAGACTCAAAATATAGTATTTTTTCGTACTATATATTTTTTTAACAGTATATAGTACACCTAATGAAAATATAGTATAATACTATATTATATAGTACGGTTGGCAACCCTATACGTAGGTAAGATTATTCAATTATTAAATATATGCAGTGGCACGAGAAGAACGTTACTATGAAAACTTTAAATCAAGCTAAATTGTTAAGGTTTATGAAGTTCCAATTCTTTTGTATATATAAACCTTGAGTCGTTTAAGGGTGAGGTCTAATTAAAGTTAAGATCTTTGCAATGATATATTATGCGCAAGAGTATGTTACCGTAAAAAAAAAACTGGACAGAATGTACAAGCGATCTTTGCAAGTGATCTTTGCAATAATATTAGTGAGTCAGTGCAAATGTAATCAGACACCTGTTAGACACATGAGACACAGGTTCATCAAAACAAATTGTTGAGTTCTGGGAGGTTAATGGGATACTCGAAGACCATGGAAAATATGGGATGATTTGTGAAATCGATAAAGGCATTAGCAATAGTGCTGGGTGTGACATAACCGCTCATAGTTGCGTCAGTCATAGTTAAAGAGACTTAGTCCTTTTGTTGTACCTCTGAGATTAAGACAACTTTGTTTTGCGATCACAATAAATGGAGGAAAGAAACAAGAAACTTATTGTCTTCAGTTTCTGCTAAATTTGAGTTTTCCACTTGACGCCATTACCCAATCATAACGCGTACATTCGTAACAACAAGTCAGTTGTTTATTGCGATATCCAACTATTCATTTATATTTGCACTCCGTCTGGCCAATAACTGACAACGATAGATATTTCCTTTGGGAGCAATTCAAACAGTGGGCGAACGTTGTATAAAACACAATTCCACTCTGTCATCAATACGTTGATTGTGTTGTTGAGCGAAGTCTACTTTCTGTGTTCAGTTATAACGCAAAGTAAATTATTTTACCAATATTTTTGTTTTACTGTAAATCATGACACAATACCATGATTACTGTAATGTTTAGACCAATAGTAAAAAAGAACTTACAACTAAAGGTAAGGAACGTAACAATTTTAAAAATACACTTTGATGTTCTCACTTATTGTTCTCATGTTCCAACCAACGGAAAAGTAATTTTAGAAAAACAAATAACTGTCACAAAGAATTAAACAGTTTGTGAAACAACTGAGTGATACATACGCTGATGTTTCTATCGCTGTCTGATAAGAAATAAATTATTGTCACATTTAATTCACTGCGATTTGAAAAATTAATTTTATCCGACATTTCATTCAATCAAGTTCAACTATGTTTACAATAAATTTATTGAAAAATAACGCCTTCACAAGGCTACTACTTAAAGTATCAACAATTCGTAAGAAAAATTATAAGACATTTTTCTAGCTGACTCCCTCCACTGAAAACATGGTACAAGAATTCTACATTAAAGTTTTCCATTCATTTAATCCTAACGACTGGATAGCAGGAGATGTGAAAACTTTTCCACTCTCCTTACGCCGAGCTAAACAAAGGAATTATTATTAAACTTAGTTAAAGGAAAGTGAAAGAATGAAACCGCCTATGTTGGATATTACTTTGTTGGTATGTTTTGTGCAACGACTGTTCTGGGTATCAAGCTGTATAAGTAGCATCGTCTGACATATGGAAGAATTACAAATAATACTTGGTTTCGTCATCTTCTCCTTTTCGTAATATAAATCTGGAAATAGTGAGTATCCAGATACAGTCGTCCTGATTATACTTTTCTGTTAAAAACTCAGTCCAGTGTGTAATGACGCAATATGACTTTACCATAAGGCTAATAAGTCTAAACGTAGTCGTAGGCGAGGGGGCGTTCAGTTCTCGCGCCCCATGAAGATAACTGTCATGGGTACGGTCGAAAGGCAAGTTTTAACAATATTGACACTGACCGTAAAAGCTTACGTTTTTTAATAACTTTACCACTTTAGGCAACCCTTTATACCAGAGTAGCCGTTTAGACATAGCTATGGGTAGGAATTTCGCGTTTCGACACGGCTTCGACCACCATGCATGAAAATATGTTACGTTTCTTTGAGATGTTTTACATTTTCTTCTTTAATGTAGAACCCATTGTCATTTTTTACCATATTGTGTTTGCACCCTCTTCAAAGTGTATACTTTATACTAGATGCTTGTATAACTGTTTGTGTACAGATACTGGAGCTAAAGTACAGATATTGGCGTAGCAGTGAACACTGTGCGATATCGTATAACATTTTAGCAGTATGTCTATAGGACTCCCTCCTTTTATTTTTTTATTTATTTTTCTTTTGACAGACTTATTATGAGGGATCTTTGTTTTAAGAACCTACAACGGGAGTATAAGCTCCGAAACCCGTCTTACAAAAGTACACAAAGTTGAAAGAGGGTGTAGTGTAGGCCTATATTTGTTTATACAGGGTGACACACGGGAACCGGACAGTTTTAAAATAACCAGTACTCAGTAAACTTTAAACTTCAAGTGGGTTTATTGACACACAATCAGAATTTAATATATGCCATTTGAGTTATGCTTAGGTTTACCTTAATTGTGAAAAAGAATGTCGGCGAGGTAAAGCCCATCTTCTTGAATGCAGTTTTCAAGTCTCCGCTGGAAATCCTGCATCACACGGGCCAACATCTCTTGAGGGATGGCAGCAATTTCTTGAATGATAGCAGTCTTCAACTCATTCAAATTGCGGGGTTTGCTAGCGTCCCCAATAACGCAAGTTATGCTTATTTACGGTCCCGTCCAGATGAAAATGAGCTTTATCACTCATTAATAATTGCACATTTTCACTCAATATCACTTGCATTATCACAGCAAAGTCCTCACGTTTTCCGTAATCTACCGCCTTTAGATGATGCACAATTTGAATTTTGTATGGGTAGAATTTCAAATCGTTGTGTAAAATTCGCCTGACCGTTCACGGTTTATTGCTAACTCACTTGCATGTCGGCTACCAGATCGTCTTCGGCTCCCAATCAGTGCTTCTGTAACCCTTCCTACGTGCTCCGATGTCGTTACATTGCATCTAGGGCCTGGTGGCTTCTTCTTCACAATGTTCCCAGTTGATCTAAATTTTCCACCCATCTAAGTATTGTGTTCCGACTCGAAATGGCCCCTCGTAGACCAACATTGAATTGACAGTGAAAGAGTCGTTGCGTAGCTGTGATAGAATCACCACTTCGAACCCGATGTTGCAAGGTCCACTGCTACTAAAATAGCGTCTTGTTGGGAGGAGATCGAGCCCCAACACAACCTCCTCCCACCACCGTGCATTCAGTACTACTCAGTTCAAAAACGTCCTATTCCCGTGTGTCACCCTGTATAAGGTAAGAACAGACATATTAATCTTAGCCTGTACGTGTTAGAGGCATGAGACGTTTCAGAAATACTAACAGCTGATCTATACACAGTGCCGGCTTTTGGGGTGGGCAAGCTGGGGCGGCGCCCCAGGGCGCTGGACGCTTTAGGGCGCCAACTGGTTTTGGAATTTTAAGGTAATAAAATTCTTCAGAAGAATAAGAATGTAGGTAGAAGTTGCAGTAATGCTATAGAAAAATATCTGCGAAATGTGGGTATTAGCTATTGAGTGCGCCTAATTAAAAATTATTTTTATTTTTATCAGCAGAATTTATACTAAGAAAGTTTTGTGTTATTCCATTTGGATCGATTTTTGTTTTTATTCAATCTTAACTGTAAAACTAATTTCTCAAATTAAAAAAAAATGTTTTTTGAAATAATTTAATTGTAATAATTTATTTCCTCATTATTTTCTTTAATTGCTTTCGGGTAAATTGAGGATTATGTTATTTATATTTTTTATAAAACTTTACAAAAAATCTGCAGAAAAAATGATTTATAAAACATTATCTCAAATATACAAAGTATATTGTATATTTGGCAGTTGGCAGACTGCACTTATCACTCGTGCGCTGCGTGCGAAATTTCTGGGCTAACCTAAGAGTTTTACATAAAATTTTTGTGAGCGATACCTGCAGATTGATATTTATTACGTGCTCTCGTTGAATAGTCGTCGGATTTGCTTACCTCTTGATTCATTTAAACTTCACACATTTTACAGGTAAGGATTAAGAGTGATATAGAAGCTAAGTGAACGATTTGATGTTTGGACATGATACCTTTCATGCATTTAGTGATTGAGAGAAAATCAAGATAAAAAATATTATACATTTATGTTGTATTTATTTCTGATGGCGTAAAGTTATTCTAATTTACCTGAAAATTACCATAAGTTATAGAAATTTATAATTTATGAAACGTAAATAAGAAATGATTTTTTCAATTTTTCAAATCTTAATATATAAAGGAGAATGTCTTGACTGACTGGCTGACTGACTGATTCATTCACTCATCAACGGCCAGCCGAGACTATTAAAGTTAGAGACATGAAATTTATAGGATATGTTCCTACTAGTGTGTAGAGGTGTGCTAAGAGAGGATTTTACGAAATTTCAATTTTGAAGGGTTGAAACGGGATAAAATTGACATTTACGTTTTTTACAATTTTCTCAGAAAAAAAATGGTGTATCGACTTGATTTTTGTTCTAAAATACTCTTTAGACTACACAAATACCGAAAAAAACAATTTCTGTTTTTTTAGAAATTTCACCCCTAAAGGGGTGAAAACGGGGTACATTTTTTTTTAATGACATTTTACATTTTTGCGCATTTATCGGCAACGAATTAAGATATCAATTTAATTGTTGGACCGAATATTCTTCATATTAATATCTAAAAACCAATTTCTACTTTTTTCGAAATTCCACAAATAAAGGGGTGAAAACGGGGTAAATTGTTTTTATGACATTTTACATTTTTGCGCATTTCTCGGCAACGAATTAAGATATCAATTTGATTCTTGGAGTGAATGTTCTTCATATTAATACCTAAAAAGCAATTTCTATTTTTTTTTCAAAATTCCACCTCTAATGGGGTAAAAAAGGGGTGAATGGTTTTTCATTTTGGTTTGATCAGTGTCATGTTGTTTATTTTTGGGAATTTGTGTCCGGTTCTTATAGCGTGTGTACAGTCGACTCACTAGATAGCTCCCATGAAAACTTATACACAGGAGCATAGGGAATAATAGATTTTCAGACGAAAAATTTTTCGTTATTCCCTATGTTCCTGTGTATAAGTTTTTCATGCTTTCGCTATTTAGCTATTCATGATTTCGCGGGCGAAGCCGCGACGGGTAGTGCTAGTACTTTATAAATATTAAACTGATTTCATCACATCAAACTGCGTTTGGAATATATATTAGTTTTATTAATTATTATTCCAAGTTTTTTTGGCAAGGCTTTGCAGTTTAGTGAAAGGGCATTTCTAGGTACTAGGTACAACTAGGTACGGAAAAAGAATATATTTCAAAGACGATTGGATGAAAGGTATCTTCGTCCATCAAATTTTTTGTATTTGTAGTCTGTTCTATCCAGTGTCACATGTCCAGTACTAAATGTAGTTTTCAGATTATTATAAAATATTAAATTATATGAAATTCAAAATTATTTTTTTCCTATCTACATTTGTTATCCTTTTTTTGTACGCAGGCTGATAACATTTCATTTTAACGATGGAGAGCGAGACTTCTAAGAAAAAACCTAAACCTTCCGGATATGAGTATAGAAAAAGAAAAGCAGAAAAAGAGGAAGAAATTCGAAAAAAAAACATAAAAGCCTTGATAATTATTTTAAGTTACCGACAGACACAAATCTCTCTAATGACTCTAATATTAAAGCGCCTTTAGTTCCTACGGTCAATATCATTGATAATACTGTCGCTGCATCAGAACCAATTCCAATTTATAATGAAGTTAGATCTGAATCGCCTAAACCAACTTCGAGTGCAAATGAGTTTAAAGTTGATGATGACAAGCCCAATAATCAAGATGTGATCAAGAAGGTACTTGTAAAAGTATAGAAGAAATATCCGAGTCATTAAACTTCTCGGATTGCGCCTTGTGGCCAGTTCATCGTAGCAATAAAGTTGTTGATTATATTCTTAAAATGGGTCCCAATCAAGTCATTTTGGATAAATACCCTATCGATGAAAAGGGTCGTCATTTTTCTAGTTTTATTACAACCGAAAACTTTCAAATCAAATGGTGAAGTTTTTCCTCGATGTTGGTTTATTTATTCAACATCTAAAAATGCTGTATTTTGTTTTTGCTGTCGACTTTTTGAGAGAAACAAAACTTCAAATTTAGCAGAAAATGGATTTAATAATTGGAAGTAGCTATCTGAAACTCTTCGATATCATGAAAATAGTGCGGCTCATAAAAATGCTTATCAGCAGTGGATAGAGACTAAAATACGAATGCAAACAGGAAAAACAATAGACAAAGAAGAGCAAAAATTAATTGAAAAAGAGAGCGCACGATGGCAAAGCGTACTTGAGCGATTGATAAGCATTACTTTGTACCTGGGAATCAATAACATGGCTTTCAGAGGAAGCTCAGATAAATTATACAAACCAAACAATGGTAAGTTTTTAGGACTCGTTCAATTGCTGGCTAAATTTGACCCTGTAATGTCAAATCATGTGACGCTCGCACTTAATGGCGATATTTCCGATCACTATTGCGGAAAAATAATTCAAAATGAACTGATCGACTTGGTGGCAACGAAAATAACTAGTACCATTCTAGCGAGAGCTTCACTAGCAATTCATTTTGCTATTATTGCTGACTGTACTCCTGATATTTCCCACAAGGAACAACTCTCTCTCACAATTCGATTTGTTGATATATCTACCGATATCATCGAAATCAAGGAGCATTTTATAGGATTTTTTACGGTGGACAATTCTATGGGTTTTGGCCTTTCTGAAATTATAACCGATACATTAATAAAATTTGGACTCAAACTTAGCGATTGCAGAGGTCAAGGATATGTCAACGGCGCAAACATGAAAGGCAAAAATGCAGGCGTACAGAAACGGATTTTAGAGCTAAATCCTTTAGCTTCCTATGTTCCCTGCGGAAGTCATTCACTCAACCTTGTTCTATGTGATGCTGCAAAGTCGTCATTAAATTCTGTAAACTCTTTCGGGATCATACGACTATTCACTCTTATTTCTGCTTCGACTTATCGATGGAGTGTCTTAACTAGTCATGCAGAAATTTTCGCTCTCAAAATATTGAGTGATACACGTTGGGAGGTAAAGATAGAAAGCTTGAAAGCAATACGTTATCAAATAAGCAGTGTGCATGATGCTTTGATAACATTAAATGAAAACGAAAAAAAAATCCTGCCGTAGCGCACGAAGCAATCACCTTGGCAGAACAATTAGGAGACTTTGGATTTTTGGTATCTTTAATTGCTTGGTACGATGTATTGTTTCAAGTCAACGTTGTAAGTAAATCACTTCAGGCAAAAAAAAAAATGGACCTTGCACAATGTATCAAAATGTTGGAAAATTGCATTAAAATTTTAGAAAATTACAGGAAAGATGGTTTTAAACAAGCAATGATTGGAGCAAGAGAACTTGCAGATCAATTGCAAATTAAACCGATATTTAAACCGCTTAATAGGGTAAGACGTGTAAAACATCATTTTGATGAAAACACACAGGATGAACCAATTGAGAGCCCAGAAAAAAAAACTGGAAGTTGAATTTTTTAACCCACTGTTAGATACGGCTATTTCATCCATCAAAGAAAGATTTAAACAATTGAATTCATATTCGAAATCATGGAATTTCCTCTTTTGTTTGGACAAATTACCCAACAGAACGGAGCTTTTAAAATCGTGCACAGACTTACAAAATAAGTTAACAGTTGAGAACTCCGCCGATATCAATGGCATTTTGTTTTGCGATGAACTGATTAGTACAAGAGCTTTTTTGAATGATAAATTAGACAAGGAAAAAAATCACGCCTCTTCTTGTGCTAAATTTCATTAAAAAACATTCGCTTCAAGGATTATATCCAAACGTATGGATTGCGCTGTGCATTTTATTGACGATTCCTGTAACTGTTGCCAGTGGGGAACGGAGCTTTTCCAAGCTCAAACTTATAAAAACATATTTAAGGAGTACGATGCTACAAGACAGACTCACTTCTTTAGGAACTATCTCAATCGAGAATGAAATTGCTGAACAGTTAGATCTTGCTGATTTAATAAAAGATTTTGCCGACAAAAAAGCGCGAAAAGTTAATTGTAAATGATTTATTTATATAATTAAAATGTTATACTCTTTATTATAATTTTATAAAAATATTATTTTATTTTTCTTAGTTGTACTAATTTTGTATTTTTTTTACAAATATATTATGCTTTATTATCAAAACATAATTAATAAGTATTTTTAAAAAAATATTAAACATATCCCGATACTTTACCCTCACAAGGGGCGCCGAGGGAAATCTTGCCCCTCTAAACGCAAAAGCCTAAAGCCGGCACTGTCTATACATATTGTATTGCCCTCTGGGTTCATACAACGTGAAGCTTGTATTTACCATATCTTCGGCTGTATCGTAAGTCACATTACTAATATTATACAGCTACATTCTGCTATTACTCGTGACTATGTCAGACGCAAGTTTAGGCCCCTGTAATTTGGGCTTTCCTCATGGAATGCCGCCCTTCTACGAATTAACTTCAAGTATGCAAATTTCGTACATAAAACCCGAGCATAAATAAAACTTTAAAAACTTATATTCTAAATAAACTATATTAATAGAAATAAATACATTTTTTAGCTGGAAAATATTTTCACCAGTGCATTAACAATCTAAACGATGATAAATTTACGTGCTGTACTATGGTACAACAATGACCATGACTTTGGTCCACTTCAAAGGAATCTGGCAGTAGTAACAATCACAATGTTAGTTGTGGAAAGTCTACAAGTTACGTGGACCTGAGACGTAAAACAGATCTCTAAGGTCCTTCGTTCGATTTCATTAAACCATTTTGACCTTTCTAACGTATTTATTATTCGAGTATCTGTTGTAACAGGATGACAACTTGTAACAATTTGTTTGTCAAAATGTAGCTACCTGTTGTACAAATTTGTTATTTGTTGTAACAAGTGCTTAAGTAACAATTAGGAAAAATCTTGCTTCACTATTAGCATTTATTTACGTAAAAATCGTGTAAAAATATTGGTTTTATTTTTAAAAAATTGGATGCTTTTATCGGCGATCAAGATACATAATGTTATCCTGCCTGAATTTAATTGCAAAGGATATTGATTATAGAGATATGATAAGTAGAAACTGAAAGAAAACTGCGTAGTAGAAACTGCGTTTATTTCTGTTTAAAAGAATTTGAAACTGATATAAACGCAGGACAAAATGTGGTTAAACAAATATATCTGCAAAATCTTGTCAATGGACAGTACAGATGATGGATGCTTCGTTGCTGCTACATGGTGAACATGATGTGTCGTTGTTGACGGTAGGGCACATCACAGAACATTTTCTTTTTTTACTGAAAGTTGCTCCGTTCTGGAAGTTGCGAAAAATGAGTTAAGGTTGGTAGAATAACATGTCCAGTCTACTCGATGTTGTCTTATATATTATTTTAAACAAAATCAAATTTTTTAGAAGAACAGTCACCGCATAAAAGTGCGCAGACAACGATGGCTAGGCACGTGCAGAGGATGGGGAATCAACAAGTATAAAAAAAGTTATAAGCACGAAGCCAGAGGGGAGCCGTTCTGTAGGGCGCCAGAAGCTGCAATGGCTGAACTATTCGAGACCGACCTACGTAAGTTGGGGACTCCAAAACTGGTGACATCTGGCGACATCGAGAGATGAATGGCTGAGACAAGTAATGCTCTGTAAATGTTGCTGAACAATGTGATTCGCGTTTATTTCCTGCATTCTTTCTCTCGACTCTGAGTGGTGGTGACAGACTGCATTTGTGCTTGACAATATAGAGTTCGTGCGTAAGTAGTGGTCCGTGTAGATGTTTTTTCTCTCTTGTTTATGGCTCCAAAGCAACCGGTTTTTATCTTCATTATTAACATTATGAGAACGTCAAGGAAAGATAACTTTACCTTCATTTTGTATTATGTAATGTACATCCTTGTAGATATTGTTTCTTCTTTGTGGTACCGTGTATCTGTTCTTCGGCATGCGTATGATAGGGATGTCATAATGCCTTACGGTGACCTCTTGTCAGTTATGCAGTCAGTAGGTCTCTTTCCTCTATGAAAGATTACGAAGTAGCAAAGAAAGAGTTGTTTACTCCATTGGGTTCATCTGGACATCAGAAAGGAAGTACATGTTTCTTAGGCAATGTTTGTGTGGGTGTTACTTTGTTTATAGAGGGCGAGTCAATAAGTATGGTATAAAATGAAAACTTTATTTGATTGAGAGTGGAAAATTAAAAATAGCCGTATTTTTCAATATAGCCAAACCTCACGGTTTTCATCCCACTTATTCCGCCAATACACAAGCCTGTTTATGCCTTCAAGAAAAGTTTCCTTTTGGGGCGGCCGTACTTAACGTTATAGCAGGTAACAGTGGAACTAACATGGAAACCTTGAAACTGCGCAGTAATATTACTGTGGAACTGTCGATGTACGCGGAAAGATCAGTGTTGCCAACAAAAATAAATACAGTTCCATTATGGATAATTTTTTTGTTCATCCTCTATTGGATTATAGCGTCCTCCTCCGTATGTTGTATGTAGAGATGGAACGTACAAAGTGTTCTTGTCTAACGCTATGTAAAGGGATTTTCTCTACTGAGCTTACTTACACTAACGATAATCATACCCTGAATACTCTGTACAGGCGATTGGCCTTTAAAAATCGGTATATTTTATCAGTTCTTAGTTAGGCCCGTTGTTTACATTGCTGGTTCAAACCTCCAACTATATGTCACAAAAAGCTTTGTCGTACCGCTAAGATCTTGCCACCACGCTAGAGCTTGTTTGAAAAATATGATGATTTGATTAAAGCATACATATGTCGCGAAGATGCGTAATCGAACACTATTAATAGCCAGCGTGTTGGCACATCGTTCAATCGATGACTCATCATTTAATGATGCGAGTGACAACAACTTTAAATAGATAGGCATTCAAGTGTTATCACGAATTGAAAAGTGCACTCTAGAACGCCTAACAACAATTGAATAAACAGATCTGCCGCTTTTCTGGCTGTCAAGTGCTTACCTTAACGACAAATTTTATAGGCAGACCGACTAGGCAGTGAATGAGTGGGCGAGTTATATACTAGTGATTTGTTTGAATGGGTAATTTGTTATAACTCGGTTTAATGAATTTAGTAACTTATTTATTAGTATTATGTAGTTGTTGCGCTTGTGCATAACAGATATTTGTGACTCAATAGGAGATTATCATTTTACGAGCGTGATTTTTGGGGTTCTGTAATAAAAACTGTATGTCCTTTTTACTGTCTCTGATAATTCACTGGTGCCGTAAAGATTGCAATCCAAGCTATCCTATAGCAATACAATTGGAATAATAAAACTCAAAAAAATTTGTTTAAAATAACACTAAATTTGTTTTAAATAAATGAACTATAAACAGAAATTATTATACTATAACGTGCTATCCTATACTACGTTAATACAATTATAAAACGGACAATATGTTCTTTTCAGGAAGTTGCAGACAAGAGTCATCATTTTTCCACAGTTTTATTGTAACCAACTTCTGACATTTACGGAAGACCAAGTTTGTCTTCACCGACCGTATTTCAAGTATTGGTTACTTCCTGTTTCTTTCCACCTCATGTTTCAATTACAGATTTTCATGCCAAACACCAACGATAATTTATTCTATTCAAGTTTAATGTCTTGCAAGAAGTCAGGAATCAGAGCATGCGCTTACTTCTTAATAAGAACATCCCTCATTCATAGCATAAAAAATGTTGGCCTTTTCATTAAGTAGCCAACAACTGTTTTGTTTATAAAACTCAGTTTTGAATACCTCTACTGATATGTATATTGTGTTGAATTAATTATATAAAAACATACGTTTATAAAACTACGTATGTGTCTATAAAGTCTTTAATAGTTTTGTACTATCAGTTATAAAATATTTAAACAAAATTAGTTTTTCCTTAACATTTATTTAAGTACACTTAATTTTATTTTTCAAAATGGTAAATAAAGAGTTTAAAACGCCACAAAACGTGTTCGCTGAGATGCTGGAATATAATAACAAAATGATTTAAAAATCATTATTTGGTTTTATTGTAAACTCGGTTCTCACTCCAAAGAATACGGATGCCTTAACACACGTGTCGAGCGCTTTCAATTCACCGAACTCAGCCAATCAGAGTTTTCTGTCCGCATAACTATTCAAGTTTCACGGTCCGCTTAGTTCTGTGTAAGAGGTTCTCCGCTGCCATCGTTAGCCTTCAATATTCCGCGACCAATTACCTTTATCATAATATTTCTCCTTGAAGAACCATATCACCTACACCCCTATTAGTGTACTACAAACACCTACTGCATTTTTTTTTGGCTTTATCTCTTTGTGCTTGGTGTCTGTGTTTTTCGATGTTAATTAGATATCTTGAATGGTATCTTAGAATGTTTTGTTACGAAATATATGTGTTACCGTGTAAACCCAAAATCAGTTAATACCCGATTTACCTAGTTAAAACTAGTTTTATCAGAGCCCCTTTGTTAATACTAGTACTAACTACTCAATATTTGAATTCACTATATTTGTTAGATATTTATCACTAAATATTTTGTAGTTGA
Source organism: Magicicada septendecula (assembly GCA_034769895.1). Taxonomy (NCBI): domain Eukaryota; kingdom Metazoa; phylum Arthropoda; class Insecta; order Hemiptera; family Cicadidae; genus Magicicada; species Magicicada septendecula. The sequence goes on from CM068368.1 coordinate 500,407,148, forward strand.
TACTCGTTATAGTTGGTAAAAACTAGTATTAACTAAAATTTCCTTAAATCGAGGAGGAGGAAAAATAAGAAACTGTCAAAAATATATATGAGAAAATGCATGCTTCTTATTTCTTATTGGACGGCATAACTATAGATAACGACAATAGACGCCAAAAAGTTATTTTTGAGGAAAAATTTATAAAGAAATTTTTCTCTTTTATTTGTTACCGCAAGGCTGTTATGGCTGTTAACTGTCATGTTAAAATTACCTTGTGTGTCCAGGTTCCCTTCCTTGTAACTTCTTTTTTATATTTTTAGAAGCTGCAAGGAAGGGAACCTGGACACACAAGGTAATATTAACAATTTAACTGTACATGCAACTTGGAGACCACAGCAACTATGTAAACTGTCATTGCATTTACTCCTTTCTTCATGCACAAGCATCTCTTGGAATTGCACGCTTTCTTACAAACACAATGTGTGTAGCATTTTGGTATCATTGACGCTTTTTTGGCCGCCGACCTCAAAGAAATATTGGTGTCTGGACTCTCTTCTGGCGTCAGGAACTTCTACTGACAAACGCTGAGAGTCTACATCATCATTTAAAGGCTAATCGTTAAATAAACATGTTTTATCAAAATAAAGGTACAATTCTTTGAAAAGGCTTAACCCGTCGGAAAGATGCTTTAAATAATAACAAATACTTTTTTAAAAGTATAAAACCTACCTGCAATATAATTTATCCATTTTTCCATACTTGGTTCCGATCTTGTGCAAATCATTTTTTTCTAACACAACACCTATGACATTTCAAAAATCTGCCTTCGCTCTGTCCACATCTGGAATGGGGATTTGACATTATCCCCTACTTCAACTGAGGGATGAGTGGGATCGGAGATACACTTCATTTTTTGTGGCCTGTTAGGAAAATTTTAAACAGGCTGATGTAATGTCGATCACACTGGAAGTAGACTCTTTTTCTTTTTTTCGTCAGACATCTCAGCTTCATATTTTGTGCATTCGTGTCCTCGATGACTCTCTGGAGGTTGTTTACGTTTCTGAGAACATCTGATGATAATGTTGAGGTAGTAATTCCTGCTCTTGGCTCAATCCCAAACATAGCTCGATAGGGTGATTTCTTTATTCGTGAATGAAATGTTTGGTTTTTCATGAACTCAACCAAAAGGAGCCCGTTTGACCAGTTTGTTGTGTTGCTATCTTGTATCCTTTCGACGAGCATACTTTCAGTATCTTGATTGGCCCGCTCTACTGACCCTTGACTTTGACTGTGTCTTGGTTTTCCGTTGACAAACTCTCTGCTATTGTCAGAATGTAAGCTGGAAGGGGCTCCAAATGTCAAAAATATATTCAACAGTTGGAGAATTACTTCTGTAACTCTTTTGGTTTGCAGTGCTTTCAATAAAACAAAATTTGTAAGATGATCCTGATATATCATGAAAAACAATCAGCTTGTGCCTGCATATCTATTAGGTCTTGTGTTAAGAATGGGCTTCGAAATCGAGCCTTTCCTTTCTTTTACTTTTTTTCGTTGACATGTCACACACAATAATAAGAAAATATTTTATAATTTCAGTCGTAACATTAGCTTTTTCCCTCAAAGTTTCATTTATCAGTCTATCTCGACCTTCGTGCCTTACAGCAAGATGAGCTGATTCAATGATATCGAAGAATTTCTCAGCACGTAAGTAATATTCCACAGATTCACTCTTGGAAACCGGTTTCTCTGTTTCACAAATGTCCACTTACAAATTTAGAAAGAACGCAGACGAACGTCCCTGGACTATCCAGTGATGAGTTGACTCCTCAACAGAGCGCTAGTAGAGACCTATATGCAAAGCAGCTAGGAGTGTTTCACAACAAAATACAAAAAAAGAATTTAACTTGGATGATACAAGCAAGATTTTATTAACAATTTTAGAGAAGCTTACTAAGCAGGAAGAAGGTAATAAAATAATTCTAAGTAGAATTACAAAGCTGGAAACAGCAGTATGGGTGCTACCAACAAAAAGAAATGAAATGGTTACTAGAATTGCTATTTGGAATTCAGATGGGTTATTTCAGCATGCTAATGGACAGAAAACATTTTGTGGGATCAGAAATTGGATGATTGTCTAATCTCTGAAACTCACTTTACTAGAAAATCTCTTTGCAAATAAAAGGATTTAACATATACCACACTACCAACCCCGACAACACAACAAGAGGTGGGTCAGCTGTAATAAATAATTAAGGATACTTATAGAACACACGAAATGCAAGAAACAACTGTAAAAATTTTCTCGAAATTTAGGACCTTTACAGTGATGTTACTGTTCTGTCCTCCAAGACATAGGCCTATGCTGCAAATGGAAGATTACCTCAGGCTCTTCCCAGCACTTGGAGACCACTTTTTAATTGGTGGAGATTTCAACCCAAAACATACATATTGGAGATATAGATTTATCACCACTAAGGGTAAACGTTTATATGATGCAATTAAACTAGCAAATTTGTGAGTGCCAGTCTACTGGGAAACCAAATTACTGGCTCTCAGATATAAATAAGGTGCCTGACCTAATACATTTTTTTGTTTTGAAGAGAATAGCAGCCAACCATATTAGCGTTGAAGAATGCTATGACTTGTCATCTGATCATTCACCTATAATATTGGCATTAAGTGTAACAGTAATTAGAAAATCACTTCCACCATGATTGACAAATAAACGGATCGGCTGGAATAGATTTAAAGAAGATCTTGAACGACGTATTGAGCTAAATGTTCAAATAAGAACAACAGTGCAACTTGACATGGAAGTAGAAAAATTAGTTACTGATGTACAGCAATCAGCATGGAACAACGCCCCTCAGTTAAAAGAACATCACCGGCGTTGAATTATCTTATGGAAATTAGAGATCCTGTTTCAAAGAAAAGGGGTAAAAAATGGCAAAAAATTGCAACTGACTAGAGCACCTAAAGATAAAAGAATTCTTAACCAGCTAAGCCAGCAACTTAAAGAAGAATCCGGTCAGTTAAAAACGAACATTTACAAACTTCTTAAGAGAACTGACAATGAAAGATACAGACTATTAACTTTAGAAAGTTGGCACGAACTTGAAACGCTCAAAAAGCCATACGCCAGCCATGTGCCATGTGATGGCACACAGCGAAAAGGCTGAAACGTTTGCAGTATATTTAGCAAATAAGTTTCAGCCACATCCAGCAACTGTAAATGAAATTATTCTAGAAGTGAATAATATGGAAGATAGACCAATTAAGCCTGTAACTTTTAATGAGGTTCTCAGTGATATAGAAAAAATCTTAGTGCTAAAAAAGCACTAACCAGGTTATGACTTAATAACTGGGAAGATACTCAACGAGTTGCCATAAAAAGGAATAATGAAGCTTACACATTTATTCGGTGCTTCTTTAAGACTCCAATATGTGCCAATGTAGTGGAAAATTTCCCAGCTGATTATGATTCACAAACCTGGTAAACCGCCAAATGAGAAGTCATCATATCGGCATATATCCTTGGTGCAATTAATATCTTAATTGTTTGAGAAACAGTTCCTCAAGCATCTCAGACCTATCATTGAGGATAAGCAGCTTATTCTAATCCAGCAGTTTGGATTTTGCAATAAACACTCAAGTATTGAACAAGTGCATCGGATCACAGATGTAATTGAGCGATCACTAGAAGAAAAGAAAATAAACTCTGCAGTATTCTGAGATGTGGCCCAAGCATTTGATAAAGAGTGGCATGAGGGACTGGTACACAAAATGAAAGTAAACCTGCCTAAACAGATGAGCCAACTTCTTAAATCATATATCTCAGAACGGCAGTTCAGAGTTAAGCGTGGTGATGATTATTCTAATTTAAAGAATATTTTAGCTGGTGTACCTCAAGGGAGTGTCCTTGGACCTATTCTGTGTTTGTTGTACCACTTGATGCCAAACTTAGATGGAAAGAGCATGTTAAGAGTAAACAGGAAGAACTTTGATTAAAACTGAAGAAAATGTGGTGGCTGCTTGGAAGACACTCTGAGCTGTCGCTGCTTCAGAAGCTGTTGTTATACAAACACATCTTGAAACCAGTTTAGGTGTATGATGTGCAGCCTTCGGGTTGTACTAAGAAATCTAATATTAAAATAATTCAGACTTTTCAAAATAAGGTTGTTCGCAGTACTGTTGATGCGTCATGGTACGTAAGAAACGATGACATCCATCGGGACCTGAAAATGCCTACGGTTCCTTACGAGATTAAACGGGTTGCGGATAAATATGAAAGAAGACTTCATGAACACGTAAACATTGAAATGCTACAACTGCTTGATAATGCTGGACTCGTTCTCGCTATTGCAGAGACAGAAACCATTTGAACTAGTGAACTAAGTATGTCTAGTAATTCTCAGCACATCAACAAAGTGTAACTTTACTGAGGAATGCTCCAGTGGGAGCTTATCCTACACACTGTTAACTTATGTATTAGAATTAAAATTGCTAGATAGTATGTAACTAGTTGCAGTGAAGTTAAAATAAAAATCTTCAATACAATGAATAATCATTACAGTGTAGAGATGTAGTGATTGTAATTCCTTTTCACTCTCCAAACGAAGAATTTTCTCCAAAAACCTATCCTTGCTCATTTTTGCCTTGTCTAGTTGACTTTGGTTCTCACTAGTCAGTATAAAAACACTGTCGTTCAACCAAATGCCATAAAAAACAACGAAACAAGAATAAGAAATGCGTGTACACCCCTTTAAGCTTGAAAACGACTGAGGCGGAAAGCAACTCCTTCCAAGAACGTGCAAGTAAGGCGCTGCGAAACCCCTGTCAACTGACTCAATTTAATTAAAACTAGTTTCAACTAGTAAAAACTGTAAACGAATGAAAACATAACAGTTATTCCAGTCAATTCTAGTTTCACCCCAAAACCTATCAGTTAATTCTAGAATTGACTAGTTAATACGCTACTAGTATTAACAAAAGGGCTCTGATAAAACTGGTTCTAACAAGATAAATCGAGTATTAACTTTTTTCGGGGTTTCTTGAGCGATTTCCCTTTTCTACAAATTACTTACTACTACTACTACTACTACTAATAATAATAATAATAATAATAATTATTATTATTATTATAATGACATAATTAAATTCATTGTATGTATATTGATTGAGTGAATCAAGTTCTCAGTTTTAATGTTGACCTCCTGGCATTTGTCTGTCTGTTTATCTATCTGGGGTGTCTCACGATAACTTGTGAATGCATCAACCGATTTTCGTGTCCATAAGTTTACCCTAAAGAACCCTAGTTTTCTTGAGATTACAAAAATAAAGACAGGATAAAAAGTGGCAGGTGACCAAATTGGGAAAAAATCGCAAAAATCGCCACGTGGGGTAACAAATTATAATGCTACTCCATAATGTTACGCGTATAATGTTCATTTTTTAAATTTTGGGATGCGAGGGCTAAAAAATAAGTTAAAGTTTTGATAAAATTGCAAAAAAAAGTGGGGTATGTATACTATCAAGTTAAAGAGAAATTTAATAAAAATCTGAAAGCAGTGAATATAGGCTTTGGAAATTCAAAATTTTAGTGCCCAATAAATAGGTCAAAAACTTATTTAAACTGTACAAATTCAGCAGGGTGTCAGACTAAAAGGAATTGTAACCCAAACCAAATGTAGTGTTTACTACGAAATTATTTTAACTTAAAAACACTCCAGGCTAATAATTAAACGCAATATTTTACGGAAATTATAAATGTTTATGTGGAGTACGTATTCAAAATGCGAACTTGATATCATTAAAATTTAACAGAATTAATATCTAATTTGTTTACAAGAAAACTTCCTATATTATCATCAGTTATGTGTGATGTGATTAGTTCTAATCTATCCTATAGATAGCTATAGAAACGTACGTAAACTTTAAAGCTAGGACTAAATTATTTTTCATTTAGCCATTAACTAAAAATATAATGAACTTTTTATTAGTTTAAAATTTTTATGTTTACTATATGATTATCTGTCATACAATTATTATTTTACTAAACAAATATTAACGTAATCTGTTTTCCCGTAATTTTTCTGGTAATCGAAACATTATCTAATATTAAATTTATCTAATAATAAATGTATTTAGTTCAAAACAGTGAGCGAGCTCTGCAGCTCAGAGAATTTACTAGTTATAAAATATTTAATTATTTGTGTGTGTGTACGCGCGCGCTTCCGTGCTTGCATGTGATACCACATATTCCTTTCAGAAAAGGAATAGCTATGCTAAATACACTGGAACTTTAATAATATTAGCTATCCGAGAAAAAGACTGTCCTGGGATTTATTATAAGCGTTTCGATTTGTTTTAAGCTTTTGTTTTATAGCCACAGTTATTTTGAAATTCATATGTGGTATTACTGGCATATTAATTTTCATATGGTGGTTCATTGTACTATCAGGTTTGTAACTAATATTCTTTTTAAGTTGATATTCACATTTAAACTTCTCGTTCCTACGAGAAGTAGGCCTATATAACTACATTTGTTTACGTGTCGTGAGTAGTTGATCTTCATTCTACTGAGTGACGATAGCTGTTGTTTCAGCCACCGTAACCTTAATTTTGACTTTAAAGTCCCATTACATAATAATTTACACACTTTTTCATATATATGCTTATAAAATACCTTATAAAATGCCTAGGCGTGTATGGGATGAATATGTAAAGCGAGTTGCCACACAAACCTTACCTGCAGTTCCAAACGAAGTTAAGCTTTAGAAGCTAGAAGACGTATAAAAATGAGTGCAGAGGAACGCACAGAAAAGTTTAATGCGGAACATAAACTTCTAACATTCAAAGTAGGCGATATGGTTCTTCTAAAAGCGTTAAACGTTGGTCGTAGTGAAGATAACACAGCTGATAAATACTTTAGGTTATATAATGGACCTTTCTTATTATCTGAGCAAGTTGGTAAAAATACTTACATTGTTACTAATTCTACAAATAACCGTAGGCCTACTATTGGTAAATTCCATGCATCATCTTTACGCAAATATTATGTTAAAGAATAAACTGTTCGTGTATATCAGGGTATATGATGTATGACTGTATTGAAACAGATTGTATAAAAGAAAATAAATGTATTCAGTATGTGAGGTGAGATGTCGGAGTATGTGTAGAAATGTTTGGAAACTGTTTAAGATAAGGAGACATGACGTCATCAAATGTTATTATGGCTTATCTTGTGAGGGCATAGTATTCAGAGTCTGACCACGTGTAATTTTTATGCTTCTTCTGTCAAAATGGAACTGTCAAACAGAATTGATATAATTTAGTTTTTGGGAAGAGTATTTATTTATTTGGTTTTATTTCTTGTTTATATTTTTTGGAAGTGATCTATTATTTGTTTTATGTTAAAAAAAATTGTAAACATGTAAACAAATTTTTTTTTATACGTGGAGGGAATAATCCTGCAACAGCACACAGGATATCAAGTTCATTTAAGTGGAATACTAATGCTATAACACATTTTCTGATGGCCATAGAGATGTTTTAAATTGATTTTGTTCTTGCTTTGTAAAGTAGTCATAAGTTTTGAACCAAGCTATGTTTAAAAAAGTATATTATGTCAGAATGTGCACAATTGTATTCTCTTTTATGTCATGTGAAATATTTGTGTGTAAGTGCGCTGGTACGCGTGTGATTTACATTTTATTTAATAACTTCGAGGAAAATTAACATTTCGTTCTGAAACTTGGACAGAGTACTCTCATGGTTATAAGCTACATTTTCCATATAATAAATTCTCTATAACTATAATTTTTAAATGTTTTTTTTAATGAAGTCAATCTTCTTTTATTCTCGTTATCTTCAAGGAAGTAATAAAATTGTAGTTATTTGTAATAAAAGTAATAATATGTAGTTAACAGGCCTTTGCAGAATCGGACAGAGTTTAAGCCTGATTTCAGTCTATCTGTGTTCTCATCTGTGACGTTGCTAAAGTTTCAACCAATCAGAAGGTCTAAAAATTATTTCAGTCGGTCGCTTACAGCGTACGGATGGCTCAGCTTCTTCTAATGACTCGTTATAGAAAGACGTACTCGCTGCCACGAGTTTTTCGTGATAAGACAGGTCGTTTTCCTGTAGACTTAGAAGTTGGTTCACGGTTCGAGGTCTTCGAAACCAATACCATTTAGAGAACTCAAATAAAAAAAAAAATAGATCATTTAGTGCTTTTCGCGGATAGTAAAAGATTTTCCGGAGTAGGGGAAAAATATCTGCCGAGATATTTTACTGTTACGTGAGAACATTTCAAGAAACCGGAGTTTGTGTAAGATCAATACACGATCTATTTTACACAGTTTAAATCCCCGAGATTAACTAAATTTAAATGGTAAACAATATCAGTTCATATCGCAGTGTGCGTGCGCGCAAAGACGTGAAGTTTCAACATAAATTGTCAGCGTTAGTGATCTTCATCGGTCGACGTGCAGTCACAGCGGTCCAGTCGAGGTGTGCGGAGCGTCGAGTGGCTACGCAAAACAGTGGAATTCACCGCATCAAGTAACATAATTATAAAGCAAGCCCATAGACTCAATTTTGAAAGACAAATTTTTAAATAAACAATTTTATTGTATAAATTAATAAAGACAGTAGTAAATTTTAATGTTTTAATTTAATAAATTTTCCTACCTCTATATCTGGATATCTGGATATAGACTCTGTTGTAATCATTTCTATATTACCTATCTATGCAGTTTTAAATTGTATCGTTGCAATATATATATTTGAATGTTAATAATAAATATTATTTTTATTTTCACAAAAATATGTTTTTTATATTTATTACAATTTTTGACAGATTTGTATTCTGTCATCTAAAAGACAGTCAGTATAGAGGATTGTTGAAACATTGCAAATACAAATTTATTTGTGTTTGAGGAGCCCCACGTTCTTGGGACGCCAAAATTATACAACGACACAACGTATTAATTAAATGTAATCTAAATTGTGTAGTGGTATAGCTCATACAATATTACTGATAACGTGTATGTATAATTGGAGTTTGGGTGTAATCATAAAAAGAGTAGTCATTTTTAAATTGTAACATGTTTTCATTAATTCATTCAAAAGAAATTATAAGTGTTTTTAAAATAGCATTTACTTCGCCATAAAATATTCATAATCATTTGTTTAAACGTATCTTTGTTGCAGTACATTCATCATAAAATAAATATTATATACTATATTCACAAAAATCTATGTTAAACATTTATTTGTTACTTTAAAATTTCTCGACCGCTCAGTCTAACTGTGTGCTTTATTTGCAGTCTTGTTTTCTTTGCTTTATATATTTTTTCTTTATTACATTACTCTATGCATTGCATACATCTTAATGCTTTATACAATTTTTAATTGACTAATAGAATTGTTAATTTTCTTCTATACTTCCAACTACGTTACTTTATACATTTCGTGTAATATTACTCGCTGATTACTTTACACGCTTTAAATGAAAATTTAAATTTATTACATTAATCGTCAATCATCCAAGCAATGAATAATTAACTTTAAATTAATTGTTCATCATCAAAGAAAATTCTTACTAAATGTAAATTATATTCTATTATCTCTATCTACATTTGACATAAATTTTCTTTATTTTAAAATTTTAAAATGTCTTTTCAATGTCTTTATTCTTTCACTTACTAATTACAAATTGGTTATTTGTCACCTCAATTCTGTAGATTGTACCCCTGTCCTCCGGTGATCGGTAGGTCCTCTTCTAATTGATTTCTCTGCACGTTCTCCGGTTCCACTTGTCGTCCTTCAGTTACTCGTTCCTTATGGTTCTCTGGTTGCTGTAGAATGATATGTCGCTCTGCATCAGCTGCTGTTGTCCTAGCAGACTCCTCGATTACTCGGCATATCGTTCCTCTGCTTGATGTGACCTCGCCAGTTGTCTAGAGTGCTGAACATTTGTGGTTGTAGACTGGTGGTGTATGTTCGATAATTGTAATTAAAATAATCAAACTAAGAGTTACTGTTTGATACTCGGATGAATGTATTGTCCATCCGACCTTACAGTTTTATTAAAAACAATCGCGTCGATAACGGACATAGCGTCCCGCTGCTTCTGAAGACTGATTGAGAGTAAAATTTGGCTCTCCTGGGCCCGTATTTATATTCAACAAAAAAACCACACCTGTGGCTCAGGATTCTGCATGTCAGAAACTGTCCGTGGCGTCAGTTCTCCCACTATCGTCCAATTTCACATATTCGCATATTTCTGCCAATTGCAATGTCTAATGCGGATTTCAAAGTGATCTATCATTGTCTGATTTAATTACACATATTATACGTAATTACCATAGTGATCGCATAATTAGTGTAATTACTATGCTCTTAAAATCGCACAGAATTCGCACTGAACGTCATAATCACACCGTTTTCGCACTGCACATGTGCATGATTTTTATGCATATTTAGAAGTCTTTGCAATCTTTCTAACATTTACGGTTTGCTTATAATTAAATAAGACTATAATTTAGTATCTATTTGGGGTGAGATTTCAAACTTTCAGGCTTGAACAGGCGCCACGCGCACACACTATTTACTACTGTACACTCTCTCAGCAATAATCGCGTGATCATGCATGTTAATTCCTGCGTCTAATTCAGCTTTCAACTTCACACCTGCTTGTCTATTACATATTACTAAAATTAATCTAAATATTTATTTAATTTAATAAATGCACATTACAGCATATGCTTGTATTGTCGCAATATATATATACATATATACATATTATTACGAGTCAATTATGTCTCCCGTTGAATTCTTAAGCCTCACTGTTGGGATCGCCAATTTATTACAAGTCAGCTATGTAGATTATTAAGTTTATGAACAATAACCCCTATCCTGGATGTAGGTCGTTCTATCATCTATTTAAGGGTTTTCCGCTATCTTACCTGCTGTGTGTACTTAAAAAAAATCCCGATCTTTAGGCGCCAAATTGTTTTACGTACAAAACAATTAAAAGAATTAATAATTGATTCTCTTAATTTTTTTCAATATTTTCGCTACAATCGTATTTGCCGCCGCCTGACGTTCGAATTTGAATCACCCTCCTCAGCGTCAGGTTTGCCAACTTCAGTGTTCTTGTAGCAACGCTATCCACTTAAATATATATAAAGATTAACATGCATACAATTCTCTAAAATGAATAGACAAGTTTTTATTTTACTGCAGATAACTTTAATAGCAGTATTATTAATGATTCGATTCAAATTATATAAATAACAATAATAATATAAAAATTTGCCTCGGCGATAAAGTCTTATTCATTCAGCGGTTGGCAGGGTCGTTTGTAATACCATTCTCTTCATGATGTTAGTCGATTTTTATAAAAATGTTTTGGATTACAGAGTCCTTTTGATTACAGAGAAAGATAACAAGATGTTTTGAATGTACAAACCTTTACAATATACTTATTTCTAATTGCTGAAGTTTTTAGCTTTACAAAGTTCAGTTATGAATCCTTTAAAATTGGTTAGAGTCAACGTCTTACAGATAGATTATAATTCTTTGTTACTAAATAATAACAATTTTATTTAAATAAAGTGTTGTGTGGTTAAAATTCTTACGTGATATATTGTAATTATTCGATTATTAATAAAGTTCGAAAATACTGTGGTTGAAACCAAGTGAGGTGTCTTTGAAAGTGTCGTGTACTTCAAACGTATGTTGTCTTTTAGTCAAAATATATTTTTTGTTATACTTTGCAAAAATTCCTTTTCATCTGTTCCTCAGTATGGTTGATTTTGATATATTGGATTTTTGGAAATTTGAATACCTTTCGGAAATTTGGAATTTTCGTTTATAGTTTACTTTAATTTTTTGATTTTAATTTGGTCGCATTCTTCTTTTGGCAGACATATGCTTTACTTGCAATGCTATATATTATGCTTTTTCATTTATTTTAAGTTTTATACTGATTATTATTCGGGAGCAATTAATTTCTCATCCGTTCTTTTCAGAGTTCAATAATGAAAAGCTTGGTTGTTTGTAACGTATTTTTTCGTTACTAGGCGATGAATCTGCCCTCTCATTGGTTGTTAGTTTTCTTATTACATTGTTATATTCGGCTTAATTTTCTATAAAACTGTCGAAAATGGTTCTAATTTAAATATTGAGTTTATGATACATTTAATAAACTTGTTCTGATTATCTTTAGATTCCTTTCTTTCTATAAATTATTTTGAGACCAAACATGCTTAGAGTGCGATCTATTATTACTGAATTAACATTTTACTGTATAGGCCTTGTGTACCTTTTATACTTATTTCTTTTATTAATGAGTTTTGTTAGTATTATTTGTGATTTTACGATTTCCCTAGCTATTTATATTATGTTTACATGCCTTTTGTTTCACTTAAATCTATTTACTGGTTACAATTTGCAATAATCTTATCTTTGATCTAGGCTTACCTAGGTTTACAATTATTAGTAATTTATACAATTTAGTCACCTTTGAGTAGTTCAATTTTATATACTATTGCTCTATTATTGTATACCTAATGATAATTTCAACATTTTACTTTAGGCCTATTCTTATTTTTTAACAATTTCGTAATTTTGGATACCTAGTTTTGCTACCTTTTGTCTACAACACTTTATATTCCTGCCCACTCATTATATAATCTAATGACTCATATTAATTAAACTTAGTTAACATTTGAACAAAATTTACTTAACTGTTAACATTCTTTATCACATAGTATAAATATAACTTAGATACTGAACTTTACTAAAATGAACATACATGTTAACATAATCACTTTGATAAAGACTATCTTTTAACTTGGAACTTCTTGAAATTAATATTATTTACATATTTTTTCTTAACCAACCTTTTGAAACATTTTTATACATATAATAATATTATGATACTGTTTGTATCAAGTCTTTTGATGATCATGTCATTTTTATCTATAGTCTTAAAATTTATCACACATTTGTTGAAAATGTTTTTACAATGTATGTTAATTCACTCCATGAGTCTCCTCTTCCTTCATCAATTACAACTTTCAAATATATCATCAGTTATCATATACAATACCAAATCATTGTTATTGTTTTATACTGATTATTGCCACTCCATGAGCCTTCTACTGATCAATCGTTTACAAAGTCAGACAAATATTATATTTTATATATACCACAAAGTTGTTTTGAATATTTTATAATGATTGTTAATTCACTCTAAGAGTCTCCTCTTCTTTCATCAATTACAAAATATAAATAAAACATCATTCATCCTTTATGGGATGTAACGTTTGTTTTGTTTTCACATGTGATTATGGGTACATTTGGTTTATTTCATGTATTTGAGTTAACTTTTACTTTAGTGTTCAATCCTTTTTGTCCTTTTAGTATACACTGTGATTGAGTATTCTCAAATATATTTTTATAACCACTCACTATTGTATATCACTTATCACAATGTTTTTGTTCATTCACTGTGTACCGTACTTATCACTTGGTTTCATTGATTTGATTTATGTGAATTATTTTTATAATTAACACATATTATTTCTTTGTTATTTAGCAGTATTATATTGAAGTTATACACACATTATTGTATCACATATCTAATTAAGGTAGGTATTGTACTTCCAATGCTTGTTACAAACAAACATGTTCTCATTTTTTTCTATGAAGTTATTTGATATTGATGGTCATTATGCATGCCAATCACTTGGGGTGGGGTCTTGTCTTTGTCATCGTCTTGGTCACTGGTCATCACTATATTTTATTATTTTTTTATTATTTAAAATGACTGTATTTTTCTCATCTTCTGCGTTACTAACTGCATAGTTGTTGTTAATTCTTAACGTTGTTTCATTTGTTATTCTGGTGTAGATTTTGTTTTGTAGCGTAACAATATATATATATATATATATATATATATATATATGCATCCAGATTATTATTTATCGTAGTAAAACTAGTACGCACACAGACGGTAATTAGATGACTGACACAGTGTGTATTCAACGTTTGTGTTTATGATTAATCATTTATTATTAGTAGTAATCACTGTACCCGGTTTTAAATATGTGAACATTGATTATAGTTACTGCAAAGGATCCAGCGGGTATAACACGGCCGTTATTAGTCTTCATTTTCTCTCTCTTCTGGTGACGTATAATTTACTTTTCTAAACGACATTTTTGTCATCGCCGAGCATCTAGTAAGCTCTCAACAGTCAGATTTTATTAACGTATTCTACCTCTTGTTTGTGTCTCTTGTTTGTAACTTAACAGATGTGTGAGGCAGCTAAATGCGTAACATAAACATTCAGTAACGCTACGATTAGCGTCTCTAGCATATAATAGCATCCAGCAGTAAGTGTAATTAAATCACAACCTAATTCGTGTACCTGAAAATGAGGTTCCGGCCTTTCCTCTTTATAATATCTTGGAGACGGCGATGTTAAGTTTAGGTTACATCCATCTCTTTCTTACTTCATGGTGAAGCGTATTGTGGTATGATAAAATTTTCTCTTTAAGCTAACATGACATTCGTTTTATTCAGCATTTAAATCTTTTGATTACTTATTTTAGGAATGCTCACGCATAATTTCTGTAATTGTCACCCTAATATATCCTACAGAAACATTTCAATTTTTAACAGTAACATATGCATTTTTGTAACAGTACTTGTTTTTTATTGTTGAATCTGCAAAAATACGACACAATAAAAAGAAAATACGGGTCATACATATATTGCAATGGACATTCTAATAGCACAGGACACGTAGCAAACAATATTGCCATATAATAGCACATAAAGAAGATATGTGATTAAGTAGAGGGTGCAGGTTTGAACATTGTAAAATAGTGGATAAGGAACGTTGTAAAAAATGTTAGTTTTAAGTATTTTTAGACTTGTAAAGCAACTTTAAGTACAAGTAAATAGTGCGTAATGATAATATTAGCCGCGTGTGTAGTGCGTGTGTGCTAAATTACTTTATTGGATATTCTTAAAAACACGTTAATTGTAATAACTGTCAAAACATGGGAAATTTTGGGATGGGAATTATATCAAAATACTCGTAATACAAAGACCTACCTGGCGACAGTAGCTGTGTTAAAAGTTAGTAACTGAATGTTTGCACTTTATGAGTAAACATGTTTTGTACTCCATAAAACGGTCTTAAAATATTTCAGTCTTTTGAACATGAATTCTTCTGTTCTTAAAGGTTTTCTGTACGGGCAATCTGCTATCTATAAGCAGATCATGAGAAGGTGTTACCGAAGAACAAAATAAAATTGTAAGAAATTCAGTTTAAAAATAAGACTGTCAACAAACAATTAGTCTAGAATCTGAATCGATAACGAGTGAATCGATTCATTCTTGCTTTTCCAAGACGTTTGGTCTGTCAGCTGTGACGAACGGAAGTTAAAAAACTTCCGTAGAGTTACTGCAATAGTTATTATAATTGTGTGCTATCCGCGAAGTGCAAGACAGTCCGTTTAGGAGTATATAGACTTTAAACTAACTGTAAAGGTGTAATCCTTGAATACTTAATATATGAAAATTAAATACACCAGTTTAAGCAGCATCGGTTCGCTATGTAACCGTGCCCGCGAGAACTATTTACACGCTCGCAAGCGACCTTGAAGCCGGACAGAGTACATCGACCCACGTATTCATCCAGATAATATCATCCCGATGTCTGAAGGGGACAGATAATAAATACTGTCGACATTACAGGGAAGTGAACTTATATTAATTTATGCACAAAAACGTATTTAAATGAATAGCTTTAGTACAAGTTACAACAGTAAAGACTTATAGTCTAGATAAGCAAGAACTTTTTAAATAGCAATTTGTTTCATTGTACAGAAATTAAATTTTTGTTTGCGTTACCAAGGTTAACACAGACAAGTGATTTTTGTTAACTGTATTGAAGGCACAGTAGGGTGTCTCAAAAATTAATAGCATCATTAATAAGTCCGTTTCATTCCAATAACCTATATCGCGAATGCTTATTCTACGTGACCCTTATACATCGCAGGATTACAAAACCTTGTTCAATACCTGAACAAATACAAATCAATACAAAACATGACACAATATTCAAAGCAATCAACATTGAAAATACACAAAAAAACTAACACATACATCACAATCACACACAATAAAACCAATTTGAAATACCAGAAGCCAACTGGAAGCCACAATAATAATAGTCAACCAACAACACATATGTACTTCACCAGACAAAAAAACCGGAAGGCTGAGGATGGGTACAAGATAGTACCCGAAACATGTTCCCAAAAAGGAAAAAAAAAATGTATATCTTGAAGTAAATTTATTTATAAATATTAAATGTAATATATATATATATATATACACACACATACACAGTGGAACCTCGAAAATTTGGATCAATTGGGATCGGACCGCATCACCGTTTTCAATTAGTCGGGCTTTTCGAAATACACTTTAATATTCTTTTATAATGTATAAGGTATAAATTAAGTGCTTAAAAAGTAAAAATGGACAGTTGTAAATTCCACAATAAACTCCTGCGTGCTTACACAACAGCTCTATTGTAGTGATTTAATAAAATAACCACATCACTGAAACAGCGCTGGGAGGTGGAGTTCCCGCGGCCGATTGGTAGGGTCCTATTTTTTTGATCCAATTTTCCTATTTTTGTTGACGTTCCAATTCTCTGCGAGTGGAGTGGGCCCCCTCCCTGCATCACGCCATCCATTGACTCATCCTTTGTTTACATGTCAAAACAAAACGCTAGGTCAACTCACTGGCATTCCTTCTTTTCCCATCTTTCCTGACATCTGCTCTGCTTCTGCATGCACTTACAAATCTTGCTCATTCCAGAAAAAAAGGTTGATTAAATTAATGCTGATAAACTTATAACTCCTTGATTCTTGCCACTACAGTTCAGTCATTCTTCAGCATTACTTGCTTCATATTGTTCAAAACCTGGAATTGCATCATAACGTAATGCAACCTCTTCAACAATTCCGTCGTTTTCGTTTTCGACAGAAATCTCTTCATCGCTTTCTTTGTCCGACCACAGTTTGTTCCACCCATTATTTAAGTTTCCTTTGGTAAGGATTTCCCAATCGTCAGTCAACATGTGGGCCTACACACAGTCCTTCACGTTGATTTTCGTTATAAAATCGATAACCCTGTCCTCGTCCCGTTCAGCTAACAAGAGACGTCGGAGAAGCCGTTTCCGGTATACTCTTTTTTAATTTGTTCAATCACGGCCTGGTGCGTAGGTTGGAGAACAGCGGTAACATTTGGGGGAAGAAACTGTACAACAAAATTTGTATCAATGTTGTTTAACACTTCAAGAGCTGGGTGTGTTGGGGCGTGCTTAATAATGAGGAGCACTTTTCTCTCTTTTTATTTTGTTCTTTGAGAAATTTTTTTCACACTTAGTATGAAGTTAGTTTCAAACCAGTACTTAAAAATATCAGACGATATCCATGAATTTTTTGAGACTTATAAATCACTGGAAGGTTCTTAACATTTTTGTGTACTGTGACTCTTTACCCCTCTCGTGCATAGCCACAACGCTGCGCTTACGGTCCGGCGAGTGCTGAAACTACACTAAGTCCGGACACGGCAAAAAAAAATTATATTCGTTTTTTGTCGGATCCGGATTTCCGATGTTCCAGAGTTTTGAGATCCGAACTTTCGAGGCTTCACTGTATATACATACACATATATATATATATGTATATATATTGCAATGAATCACAGGATACTGATAAGCGGGGCAAGCTCATATAATACACAGACTATGAACATTCATGTTTATATTGGTAGATGGTTAGATTTGGTTATGTTATCAGTTGTATTTTAGTAAGGATAGGATTTAAGTTTAGTAAAACTGTGTATTATTTATTTATTGTTTATTCATGTACTGTGTTGTGGAAATGTGCGCGCGTGCGCGAGTGGTAAACGTTTCCCTGGCTGTGCGTGAATAAATTATCGTTGTGTTATGACATTGAACTGAACATAGACATATGTATTCGCTACAATCCCTGTATATTTGTGGCTATTATGTACGTTCATATATGATATTATTAAAGTATGCAGTTATGCATGAGATAAGGGTATTCTGATTACCGCTATGCATGCTCTTACAAAGTTAATGCACTTTACAGCATGAAAAGTTGCATGTCATGGTGTATGTAACCATGTGACTTCCTTCCACCAATAAAATGCTGGAAGGTGGTCGGAAATTTTCTTAAGCCTGTTTGTTACACAAGCAGTTCTTCTCTGCCAGCTACCGCGAACGGGACGTGCAATTCTTGTTCAAGATTCTACCGCTTGCAAGAAGTTGTAAAGACTATTCGTCGATAGTGACGCGTGAAGACTCAGAACTGTGTGTGTATTACACCTACACACAGTATTGTTATTAACGCATTGCGCATATAATTACGAGAGTTCTTCTTTGCCAGCTACCGCGAACGGGACGTACAATTCTTGTTCAAGATTTTGTCGCTTGCAAGAATTTGTAAAGACTATTCGACGATAGTAACGCGTGAAGACTCAGAGTTATACGTGTTTTACAATTTCACACTGTGTTATTATTACAGCAGTGTGTGTATAATTACGAGAGTTCTTCTCTACCATCTATCACGATCGGGTCGCGCAGTTCTTGTTCAAGATTCTGTCGCTTGCAAGAAGCTGTAAAGACTATTCGGCGATAGTAACGCGTGTGTAGACGCAGAACAGTTGAATATTATCTCTTTACACACGGCTTTATTACTAAAGCATTACGTGTGTAATAAGTGAGTGTGAACTGTATCACTGTGTGAGATTTTCTGCAGTGTCAGTAAAATTTAGTAGTTACGCAATAGTAAGTTGTTTCATCAAGAAGTTTCCGTGTTAGTGCAAGATTTCCGCACAGGGTGGTCTGCTGATCGCGGTAGACCTTGTGATTCGCGTGAACACTTGAAGAGTCCGGAGTGGTATATGTTCAATATACCGTTGTTAGATTAAACTCACTGTAGTAGGGGGAAAATGCTGGTCCTGACCCACAAAGGAATGCCGCCTTTCCCACGGTCCAAGATTTTTTCCCACGCTCTCCCCACCACCGCTGGACCACAGCATCCCAAAGGACCGCGAATTTCCGCGAATAAATTTTTTTATTTTTTTTTTAATTTTATATTTTTATTTTTTTAATTAAATTGATTTGCATATCCGCGAATATATGCCGCCTTTCGCGAGCCTAAATCACTTTCACTTTCTAATTTCCGCGAATATAATTTTTTATATGTCGCCTTTCGCGAGCCTAGATCACTTTCACTTTCTACTGGACCACAGCATCCGCGACTTTTTCGCTGATCTGTGTCAAGATCCGCGACTTTTTCGCGTATCTGGACCACAGCATCCGCGTTATTTTTTTATATGCCGCCTTTCGCGAGCTTAGATCACTTTCACTTTCTATCACTTGATGCATTATAGTGTATATATTAAATACATGATCAGGGTTACCAACCTTGCACGAGTTCAAATTTGTTATAATGTATATTAAATCTATATGATCAGGTTTACCAATCTATGGTGGGGGGTTCCGACTTGATGCATTATAGTGTATATATTAAATATATGATCAGGGTTACCAACCTTGCACGAGTTCAAATTTGTTGTGTGTTATAATGTATATTAAACCTATATGATCAGGTTTACCAACCTATGTATGGGTTCAAACTTGATATGTGTGTGTATTATAGTGTATATTAAAATATATGATCAGGGTTACCAATCCTGCATTATTGTGTGTGTATAGAACAGATCTGCCAACATTTTTCTTCGGTGGGAAATTCAAACTATATTATAGTAAATTGTTGACGACTTCGATATCAACTCTCTCTCCCCTCCTCTCTCTTTGTCTCTAGACACAGTTGTCGATCACGATATAAACTCTCTCTCTTTATGTCATCAGTTTTACACTAAAATGTAATCACCAGGAAATATATATATTTATCACCTACCTCGTTGCGTCCTACTTATAATTTTTTTTTGACACGTGGCAGTCATTGACCACGATTTAGAAATTAATATACTGCCAAGTCTGTGTGTGTGGTAAAGTGTTACGCATAAAAAAATCTCCTTGAAATAAGGTATTTTCAAAAGTTTTGTGTACACATACACACATTGTATATGTCTCTCTCTCTCTCGCTGCAAACGTTGACAAGAATTCCCTTATTCAAACGATTTGTATGTGTACACGAACTTAAATACAGACGATTGTAATTTTAAAAATTCATTTTTGCATTAAATATATATATATATCGTAAACAATGAAATAATAATATTTCGTCATTGTAAGATTTTAATAAAACAATTATCAGTTTAAATAATAATTTTCATGATTGTAAGATACAACCCACAAATTATTAAAATGTCTCTCTCACACACATTTCTGATTACTATACAAATAATTGCATGCATATTCGGAGGTTTATAACGAAATAAGTTAAAATAAACCATAACTTGTTTTAAATAATTAAATATATATATTTACAACACTGTTGTTACTCTCTCTCTCTCTCTCTCTCTCTCTCTCTCTCTCTCTCTCTCCTCTCTTTCTCTCTCTCTCTATCTATTTATCTCTCTGTCCGTCCGTCCGTCCGTCCATCCGTCCATCCGTCCGACTGTCTATATCTGTCTGTCTGTCTGTCTCTCTCTCTCTCTCTCTCTCTCTCTCTCTCTCTCTCGTTGTCAAACGTTATGTTCAAACCGTTTCTCCTCTCTGTGGTCATTACCGCGCATGTATATGATTTTAGAAAGTTTATATATATTCGACAAATATTGGTCGTTTCTCAACGCTTGGCACTCCTGGTCGCCTTCTTGCGCCTCCTGCACTGCCTGATGGATGCCGACAGCCGTGATTTCTTGTAGTCACGGTGCAGCTGCCCCAACACTGCGAAGTGGCCTCTCTTCAGGCTGCATCCGTGGTTCTTCTTGGACGCCGGCGGTATCTTCAAGCCCAGGTTCCCTCGAGAGGAAGTCCGGCAACTCGTTCTCCTTGCCCGGGCAGTGGACGACGGTGAATTTGAAGCTCTGTATCAGTAGCGCCCAGCAAGCGTACTTCTTCTTCTGCCCGGTCGCCTGCTTCAGCCAGGTTAGCGCCTTGTTGTCGGTCCTCAGGGTGAAATGGTGATCCTCCAAGCATGGCCGGTATTTATTGATGGCTCAGATGACTGCCAAGCAGTCTAGTTCGTTGGAGTGGTAGTTCTTCTCCGCCTCGTGGAGTTTGGCACTGGCGTACGAGATGATACGCCTCTCTCCAGCTTCGGTGCATTGATAAAGCACCGCTCCAAGTCCCTTTTGGCTGTCGTCGGTCTGCAAAAACATCGGCAAGTCCCGATCCGGTCGTGAGAGTTTTAACGACTGCCGGAAAGCGGCCTTAACCTCTTCGAAGGCTCGCTGCGTTGTCTCGTCCCAATGCCAGTTTCTTGTCCGCCAGCACTGTACACAACTTAAAATATAGTTTACAAACCGTTATAATACAATTATTCAAAATACATTTACATTGATTAAATATATATATCACAAACAAACATTGTTATATAAAATAAATACAATATTAATAATTTTGACATTGCAAGATTTTTAAATAATAATTTCACGGCTGTAGATACAGTTCACAAGGAAGTTTATCTGTAACATAACAATACAGTCGATATTAGAATCACGGATACGATAAGTATTCAATTATCACATGCACACACACACACACACACACACACAGTCAGTGGAAAGAAAGAATCAAATGCGTTAAGTAAGTAAACTTTTTTCAAATATGTGTCATTTTTCATAAGTTAATGTACTTTCAAATAATTTCTAATCAAACCAAATATTATTCACTGGAACTTTGTAAATACTGCTTAGAATCAATGATACATTTATCACATAAAGTTAATGTACTTTCAAATAATTTCTAATCGAACCGGATATTATTCAATGATACATTTATCATGTACATACAAATTCAATTATTAAAGTGTTAAGTACAGAGAGTTGAAACTACACACACACACACACACACACACACACACACACACACACACACACATTGATACATTTTGGAAACTGAGTACAGAATAAAACTACAATCACCTAGTCGGTTTGTTGGCAGAAAACAATTATGTGATCAAATAAACATTACCAGAGAACAACGTCCTCCTAAAGATAAATTTACCAGAGCTCAAAACAGTACAAAGTCATACTTTTGGTGAAGAAAATCACGTCATCAACAACAAAAGTTGTTTGTGTTTAAACAGCTACAAACAATAATAATTTTTCTTACACTAGTAAACATTTTGCTGTAATTGTTTCAATTAAAGGAAACATATATATATATATTCGTTGAGAAAATCTGTTGTGGCTGAACGAAACATGTGTCTGAATAAATTTTCTCTCTACATAGCAGTTGTAAAAGTAGTCATATACATTATGTGCTATATATACAAAAGGCTTTCAACGTGTTTGTCATTTCAACCAATTTGTACCGTGCTCTAATTATGTAAAAAAAATAACTGTACCGCACCATACAACTGAGAATAAATCCGTACACACACACACATGAACAATTTTACGTTTTAATAAAATCTGTACATACAATAAAATTATGTTTCAGTATTAATGATATAAATATTACTGTTTTATTAATTTAAAATACCGTATAATTGCTTACGACGCGCACACTTAGCAACGTTTTTACTTATTTGAACAAGCCATGTATTAACTTCAATAAATAATGCACTTGATAATGTTTAAATATTTCCAACAACTATGTTGATTAGAAGTGCTGTAAGTTCAATAACAATGTTCGCTACGTAACGTATTCAAATCTGTTTACTCACCTCTTAAATGTTGATGCACGCAATTATCGATTTCACAATGAGGTATGAAGGCTAATTGCATTCTTCACGTATATATATTGATGTATCTTACAACGGTAGGGTAGGGGTAGCTTAGCGTGTTTGTTTTGAAAGTCGATGTAAGTCATTGTCCGCCGTTGGAAACTTTCAGAAGTTAGCGATATTGAAAGTATTTTCATGCATTAGTCAAAATTAGGAAAACAATGCAGAGAGAGAGAGAGAGAGAGAGAGAGCGAGTGGACACACATGTAAGTAGCTCGATACTCAGTGACAACAACACACACACACACACACACACACACACACACACACACACACACACACACACACACACACACACACACACACACACACACACACACAGTTAATATTTGTCAAATATATAACAACGAGTGAGAGAGAGAGAGAGGAGGGGTCATCGACCGTGATGGAAAAGCTTTAAGAAGTTAGCGATACTGAAAGTATTTTCAGTCAAGTTAACACGGCTCTTTTTAAGAAACATTCTATCATTTATTTGATGTCGATACCGGTATTAATTATAGATTACACTTAGTTCCATTCACTTCCATGTGCTTACAAATACTTGTAATTAGTTTCGTTAATAACTAGGCCAAAACATTGTCATTACATGTCAACTCTTCCGTCTGTCTCGTAAATTTTGCGCAGCACTGTTTGAGTCTTATCTTTGTAAATAAAGAGCAACAGCAACAGTGTCGTAATACTCATACGAAACGATTTGTATCACCACAATTAATCATTGCTATTGAAATGAACAAAAATTATTCACATTAAAACATTATCAAGTGCATTCTCTAACTACAACTGCAATCGTTCAATTATCGTATGCATATGTGTACAGAACAAACATAAATATAGTTTACAGACCAATGTAATGCAATATTTTTAAAAATTCATTTTACATTGATTAAATATATATATATATTGCAAACAATATTATAAAATAAATACAAATCACAAACAATGTTATAAAATAAATAAAATATTAATAATAATTTTTGACATTGTAAGATTTTAATAAAAACAGATAACGATTCATTAACAACAAAATGGACTGCACTCATACATTATTCTTGTTCCAGGAGCGACTTGACTGCAGTGATCAGACCTACAGAAAAAGTACACTTTATCGTAATTACTTTGTAGTATAAACATTATACTTACATTGTCTCTATATGGCTCCGTTTTCCTCTTTTACACTCTGTAAATATATAATATACCGCCTTCCTTATTTGTTCGGGCTTAGGACCGACTCAAGATCACGTGAAAATGTTTTTTGTTGTGTAAACAAATAACAAATTCAAGTAATATGAGGCTAAGTTACGGTGCCTCTGAAAAGAACCGATTAATAATTAGACCTAACGTTTGTGTGTTGTTTTTTTTTTTTTATCATTTTAGTTGTGTCACCACAAACTGACACTGCGGCATTACTCGAGCATGTAAAGCGTTAGGACAATCGTCCATCGTCCAGTCCTCAAATCTAACTTGACATGAACTACACCGTACAGTATCGCCATCCCCCTCGTACACAAACCCAGCGCGTGCCAGTGTTTGTGGACTCTGGTTGATATTTGGATACTTTAAATGGTAATCTTTACGTGCACCCACTCTCTGTATTTTAAAATACGTGCGTAGACGACGTAAATATTCTTCATGATTGTACTTCATTGTACAGCCGTAAATGAAGAGTAATTTGCATGGCTTCCCTTACACACATTTATATGTAACTAGAAGTGGTGTAAGATCCCCACCACCTGCCCTTTTCTTCTTCTTCAAGTGGAAGGTGAAGAACAAACGATACATGATTACAACACCAGCTTAACTCAAGGTCATTGTACACACACAGTGGAATGCTTTCAGAAATTTGCGACACACACACACACACACACACACACATACGCACATACATAAACAACGATGTTTCTACTTATTTGAACAAGTCCTGTATTAAATGCACTTGTTAATGTTTTAATGTGAACAATTTTACGTTTAAATAAAATCTGTACATACAATAAAATTATGTTTCAGTATTAATGATATAAATATTACTGTTTTATTAATTTAAAATACCGTATATATATAACCTAGGAACTTCGCAGGTGAAGAAATTAATTTCTATTTTTCATCTGTAACGACATGCGTGTATAATTTTAATTTATTTCACTATACACCTCTGAACCTATGTGTAATTATTTTGTAAACTGCCTTATCTATGGAGGAACTGTTGCAGCAAACGTTAACACTAGAACGATTATATTATTATTATTTAGTGATCAGATAATTTCATAAAAAAATAAGAAACGTAAAATATATACGCTGACTTTACCGCAACCACGTCTATTTAGATAAACAGCTCGGAAGAAAAAATAATTCTTCACAAAGCAGAACAACAACTACAGTCTCAAATAAATATATTTTAAATCTGGGGGTATCCGTGTACGTAGGGAAGGTCTTCATATGCTCACTGGACAAAATATAAATATTCGCTGGCAGATAATTTCATAAAAAAATAAGAAACGTAAAAGATATACGCTGACTTTACCGCAACCACGTCTTATTTAGATAAACGGCTCGGAAGAAAAAATAATTCTTCACAAAGCAGAACAACAACTACAGTCTCAAATAAATATATTTTAAAAAAGATAAATATACATTAGATGGAAATGTTTCCTCTGTTTTTCTCTGTGAAACACAAAAAGAACTTGGGAATCGTGTTTCTTCCCTAGATGCGGTCAACACGATTAAAAGTAAAATTTTAATAACAAAGTTTTCACTGTACTTTAACAAGGATGGTAATATTTTTTTTTTTCTAGTGCCTAATCTTTTAAACTAAAAAACGTACAATCTTTATTACTTTTACAAATATAGCTTGAACGTAACACATACACACAGACGTTAGGGAGAGGGAGAGACTGCAATGTGTCAGTGTAAAGTCGTGTCAATGACCTCCTGTATTACAATGGTTTAGCATAGTTTCTTACTGAAGGCTTGCACGCTTTAAATTCAGCTATACCTAAAATATATCTTCAATTAGGGTCATTGTACACACACAGTGGAATGCTTTCAGAAATTTGCGACACACACACACACACACACACACACACACACACACACACACACACACACACACACATACACAACGCTGTTTCTACTTATTTGAACAAGTCCTGTATTAAATGCACTTGTTAATGTTTTAATGTGAACAATTTTACGTTTAAATAAAATCTGTACATACAATAAAATTATGTTTCAGTATTAATGATATAAATATTACTGTTTTATTAATTTAAAATACCGTATATATATATATATATATATATATAACCTAGGAACTTCGCAGGTGAAGAAATTAATTTCTATTTTTCATCTGTAACGACATGCGTGTATAATTTTAATTTATTTCACTATACACCTTCGCCACCGCTGCTACCACAGTCGTCAGTAATAAAAAAAGAAGAAGAAGAAAGATCAGTTAGGAAACGCATCAGTACTCGTTCGAAACTGAAACGATTAACGTACCTTACGTCTTACGTCTTACGTTTACGTTTTACGTCTTACGTCTTACTTTTTAGTTTCACATCTTACGTCTTTCGTCTTACGGCTTACGTTTTACGTTTTACGTCTTACGTCTTACGTCTTACGTCTTACGTCTTACGTTTACGTTTTACGGTTTACGTCTTACGTTTTAGTTTCACATCTTACGTCTTACGTCTTACGTTTTACGTCTTACGTCTTACGTCTTACGTCTTACGTCTTACGTCTTACGTCTTACGTTTTACGTTTTACGTTTTACGTTTTTTTATTCGCGGAAATTCGCGGATGCTGTGGTCCATTGGGACTGATGTTAATCGTTTCAGTTTCGAACGAGTACTGATGCGTTTCCTAACTGATCTTTCTTCTTCTTCTTTTTTTATTACTGACGACTGTGGTAGGAGCGGTGGCGAAGGTGTATAGTGAAATAAATTAAAATTATACACGCATGTCGTTACAGATGAAAAATAGTAATTAATTTCTTCACCTGCGAAGTTCCTAGGTTATATATATATATATATATATATATATATACGGTATTTTAAATTAATAAAACAGTAATATTTATATCATTAATACTGAAACATAATTTTATTGTATGTACAGATTTTATTTAAACGTAAAATTGTTCACATTAAAACATTAACAAGTGCATTTAATACAGGACTTGTTCAAATAAGTAGAAACAGCGTTGTGTATGTGTGTGTGTGTGTGTGTGTGTGTGTGTCGCAAATTTCTGAAAGCATTCCACTGTGTGTGTACAATGACCCTAATTGAAGATATATTTTAGGTATAGCTGAATTTAAAGCGTGCAAGCCTTCAGTAAGAAACTATGCTAAACCATTGTAATACAGGAGGTCATTGACACGACTTTACACTGACACATTGCAGTCTCTCCCTCTCCCTAACGTCTGTGTGTATGTGTTACGTTCAAGCTATATTTGTAAAAGTAATAAAGATTGTACGTTTTTTAGTTTAAAAGATTAGCCACTAGAAAAAAAAAAATATTACCATCCTTGTTAAAGTACAGTGAAAACTTTGTTATTAAAATTTTACTTTTAATCGTGTTGACCGCATCTAGGGAAGAAACACGATTCCCAAGTTCTTTTTGTGTTTCACAGAGAAAAACAGAGGAAACATTTCCATCTAATGTATATTTATCTTTTTTAAAATATATTTATTTGAGACTGTAGTTGTTGTTCTGCTTTGTGAAGAATTATTTTTTCTTCCGAGCCGTTTATCTAAATAAGACGTGGTTGCGGTAAAGTCAGCGTATATCTTTTACGTTTCTTATTTTTTTATGAAATTATCTGCCAGCGAATATTTATATTTTGTCCAGTGAGCATATGAAGACCTTCCCTACGTACACGGATAGCCCCAGATTTAAAATATATTTATTTGAGACTGTAGTTGTTGTTCTGCTTTGTGAAGAATTATTTTTTCTTCCGAGCTGTTTATCTAAATAGACGTGGTTGCGGTAAAGTCAGCATATATCTTTTACGTTTCTTATTTTTTTATGAAATTATCTGATCACTAAATAATAATAATATAATCGTTCTAGTGTTAACGTTTGCTGCAACAGTTCCTCCATAGATAAGGCAGTTTACAAAATAATTACACATAGGTTCAGAGGTGTATAGTGAAATAAATTAAAATTATACACGCATGTCGTTACAGATGAAAAATAGAAATTAATTTCTTCACCTGCGAAGTTCCTAGGTTATATATATACGGTATTTTAAATTAATAAAACAGTAATATTTATATCATTAATACTGAAACATAATTTTATTGTATGTACAGATTTTATTTAAACGTAAAATTGTTCACATTAAAACATTAACAAGTGCATTTAATACAGGACTTGTTCAAATAAGTAGAAACATCGTTGTGTATGCATGTGCGTATGTGTGTGTGTGTGTGTGTGTGTGTGTCGCAAATTTCTGAAAGCATTCCACTGTGTGTGTACAATGACCTTGAGTTAAGCTGGTGTTGTAATCATGTATCGTTTGTTCTTCACCTTCCACTTGAAGAAGAAGAAAAGGGCAGGTGGTGGGGATCTTACACCACTTCTAGTTACATATAAATGTGTGTAAGGGAAGCCATGCAAATTACTCTTCATTTACGGCTGTACAATGAAGTACAATCATGAAGAATATTTACGTCGTCTACGCACGTATTTTAAAATACAGAGAGTGGGTGCACGTAAAGATTACCATTTAAAGTATCCAAATATCAACCAGAGTCCACAAACACTGGCACGCGCTGGGTTTGTGTACGAGGGGGATGGCGATACTGTACGGTGTAGTTCATGTCAAGTTAGATTTGAGGACTGGACGATGGACGATTGTCCTAACGCTTTACATGCTCGAGTAATGCCGCAGTGTCAGTTTGTGGTGACACAACTAAAATGATAAAAAAAAAAAAACAACACACAAACGTTAGGTCTAATTATTAATCGGTTCTTTTCAGAGGCACCGTAACTTAGCCTCATATTACTTGAATTTGTTATTTGTTTACACAACAAAAAACATTTTCACGTGATCTTGAGTCGGTCCTAAGCCCGAACAAATAAGGAAGGCGGTATATTATATATTTACAGAGTGTAAAAGAGGAAAACGGAGCCATATAGAGACAATGTAAGTATAATGTTTATACTACAAAGTAATTACGATAAAGTGTACTTTTTCTGTAGGTCTGATCACTGCAGTCAAGTCGCTCCTGGAACAAGAATAATGTATGAGTGCAGTCCATTTTGTTGTTAATGAATCGTTATCTGTTTTTATTAAAATCTTACAATGTCAAAAATTATTATTAATATTTTATTTATTTTATAACATTGTTTGTGATTTGTATTTATTTTATAATATTGTTTGCAATATATATATATATTTAATCAATGTAAAATGAATTTTTAAAAATATTGCATTACATTGGTCTGTAAACTATATTTATGTTTGTTCTGTACACATATGCATACGATAATTGAACGATTGCAGTTGTAGTTAGAGAATGCACTTGATAATGTTTTAATGTGAATAATTTTTGTTCATTTCAATAGCAATGATTAATTGTGGTGATACAAATCGTTTCGTATGAGTATTACGACACTGTTGCTGTTGCTCTTTATTTACAAAGATAAGACTCAAACAGTGCTGCGCAAAATTTACGAGACAGACGGAAGAGTTGACATGTAATGACAATGTTTTGGCCTAGTTATTAACGAAACTAATTACAAGTATTTGTAAGTACATGGAAGTGAATGGAACTAAGTGTAATCTATAATTAATACCGGTATCGACATCAAATAAATGATAGAATGTTTCTTAAAAAGAGCCGTGTTAACTTGACTGAAAATACTTTCAGTATCGCTAACTTCTTAAAGCTTTTCCATCACGGTCGATGACCCCTCCTCTCTCTCTCTCTCTCACTCGTTGTTATATATTTGACAAATATTAACTGTGTGTGTGTGTGTGTGTGTGTGTGTGTGTGTGTGTTGTTGTCACTGAGTATCGAGCTACTTACATGTGTGTCCACTCGCTCTCTCTCTCTCTCTCTCTCTCTGCATTGTTTTCCTAATTTTGACTAATGCATGAAAATACTTTCAGTATCGCTAACTTCTGAAAGTTTCCAACGGCGGGCAATGACTTACATCGACTTTCAAAACAAACACGCTAAGCTACCCCTACCCTACCGTTGTAAGATACATCAATATATATACGTGAAGAATGCAATTAGCCTTCATACCTCATTGTGAAATCGATAATTGCGTGCATCAACATTTAAGAGGTGAGTAAACAGATTTGAATACGTTACGTAGCGAACATTGTTATTGAACTTACAGCACTTCTAATCAACATAGTTGTTGGAAATATTTAAACATTATCAAGTGCATTATTTATTGAAGTTAATACATGGCTTGTTCAAATAAGTAAAAACGTTGCTAAGTGTGCGCGTCGTAAGCAATTATACGGTATTTTAAATTAATAAAACAGTAATATTTATATCATTAATACTGAAACATAATTTTATTGTATGTACAGATTTTATTAAAACGTAAAATTGTTCATGTGTGTGTGTGTACGGATTTATTCTCAGTTGTATGGTGCGGTACAGTTATTTTTTTTACATAATTAGAGCACGGTACAAATTGGTTGAAATGACAAACACGTTGAAAGCCTTTTGTATATATAGCACATAATGTATATGACTACTTTTACAACTGCTATGTAGAGAGAAAATTTATTCAGACACATGTTTCGTTCAGCCACAACAGATTTTCTCAACGAATATATATATATATATATATGTTTCCTTTAATTGAAACAATTACAGCAAAATGTTTACTAGTGTAAGAAAATTAATTATTGTTTGTAGCTGTTTAAACACAAACAACTTTTGTTGTTGATGACGTGATTTTCTTCACCAAAAGTATGACTTTGTACTGTTTTGAGCTCTGGTAAATTTATCTTTAGGAGGACGTTGTTCTCTGGTAATGTTTATTTGATCACATAATTGTTTTCTGCCAACAAACCGACTAGGTGATTGTAGATTTATTCTGTACTCAGTTTCCAAAATGTATCAATGTGTGTGTGTGTGTGTGTGTGTGTGTGTGTGTGTGTGTGTGTGTGTGTGTGTGTGTGTAGTTTCAACTCTCTGTACTTAACACTTTAATAATTGAATTTGTATGTACATGATAAATGTATCATTGAATAATATCCGGTTCGATTAGAAATTATTTGAAAGTACATTAACTTTATGTGATAAATGTATCATTGATTCTAAGCAGTATTTACAAAGTTCCAGTGAATAATATTTGGTTTGATTAGAAATTATTTGAAAGTATTTGAAAAAAGTTTACTTACTTAACGCATTTGATTCTTTCTTTCCACTGACTGTGTGTGTGTGTGCATGTGATAATTGAATATTTATCTTATCCGTGATTCTAATATCGACTGTATTGTTATGTTACAGATAAACTTCCTTGTGAACTGTATCTACAGCCGTGAAATTATTATTTAAAAATCTTGCAATGTCAAAATTATTAATATTGTATTTATTTTATATAACAATGTTTGTTTGTGATATATATATTTAATCAATGTAAATGTATTTTGAATAATTGTATTATAACGGTTTGTAAACTATATTTTAAGTTGTGTACAGTGCTGGCGGACAAGAAACTGGCATTGGGACGAGACAACGCAGCGAGCCTTCGAAGAGGTTAAGGCCGCTTTCCGGCAGTCGTTAAAACTCTCACGACCGGATCGGGACTTGCCGATGTTTTTGCAGACCGACGACAGCCAAAAGGGACTTGGAGCGGTGCTTTATCAATGCACCGAAGCTGGAGAGAGGCGTATCATCTCGTACGCCAGTGCCAAACTCCACGAGGCGGAGAAGAACTACCACTCCAACGAACTAGACTGCTTGGCAGTCGTCTGAGCCATCAATAAATACCGGCCATACTTGGAGGATCACCATTTCACCCTGAGGACCGACAACAAGGCGCTAACCTGGCTGAAGCAGGCGACCGGGCAGAAGAAGAAGTACGCTTGCTGGGCGCTACTGATACAGAGCTTCAAATTCACCGTCGTCCACTGCCCGGGCAAGGAGAACGAGTTGCCGGACTTCCTCTCGAGGGAACCTGGGCTTGAAGATACCGCCGGCGTCCAAGAAGAACCACGGATGCAGCCTGAAGAGAGGCCACTTCGCAGTGTTGGGGCAGCTGCACCGTGACTACAAGAAATCACGGCTGTCGGCATCCATCAGGCAGTGCAGGAGGCGCAAGAAGGCGACCAGGAGTGCCAAGCGTTGAGAAACGACCAATATTTGTCGAATATATATAAACTTTCTAAAATCATATACATGCGCGGTAATGACCACAGAGAGGAGAAACGGTTTGAACATAACGTTTGACAACGAGAGAGAGAGAGAGAGAGAGAGAGAGAGAGGAGACAGACAGACAGACAGACAGACAGACAGACAGACAGACAGACAGACAGACAGAGACAGAGACAGACAGACAGACAGATATAGACAGTCGGACGGATGGACGGACGGACGGACGGACAGAGAGATAAATAGAGAGAGAGAGAGCGGGCGTTGTAAGTACGTACACAGTTAATATTTGTCGAATATATATAAACTTTCTAAAATCATATACATGCGCGGTAATGACCACAGAGAGGAGAAACGGTTTGAACATAACGTTTGACAACGAGAGAGAGAGAGAGAGAGAGAGAGAGAGAGAGAGAGAGAGAGAGAGAGAGAGAGAGAGAGAGAGAGAGAGAGAGAGACAGACAGACAGACATGTCGAATATATATAAACTTTCCAATTTCATCAATGTGTGTGTGTGTGTGTGAGCAGCACGTACATCGTCCGATAGCGATTTGTATGTGTACACAAAACTTTTGAAAATACCTTATTTCAAGGAGATTTTTTTTTTTTTTTTTATGCGAAAGAGAGACATACACGCACAGGTAATTTTAATTAATGCAAAATGAATTTTTAAAATTACAATAGTCTGTAAGGTATATTTAAGTTTGTGTACTGTGACAACGTAATCGCTTTGAATAAGGGAATTCTTGCCAACGTTTGCAGCGAGAGAGAGACATACACAATGTATGTGTGTGTGTGTGAGCAGCACGTACATCGTCCGATAGCGATTTGTATGTGTACACAAAACTTTTGAAAATACCTTATTTCAAGGAGATTTTTTTTTTTTATGCGAAAGAGAGACATACACGCACAGGTAATTACATTATAAACTAGGAATTGCTTCCGACGTCTGCGAGCGAGAGAGAGAGAGAGAGGAGAAACGGTATGAAACCTTTCACAGTTGAAACCTGCTCTACAAAACGCTTCACACGAAGCGTTATGTTAAGAGAGAGAGAACGCGCATGTAAGTAGTTGACAACACACACGCACACATAGTTAATATTTGTTAATTATTTAATACAATGAAAAATGAAGTCAACGTTTTGACGATGAGTGAGAGAGCGGGCGTTGTAAGTACGTACACAGTTAATATTTGTCGAATATATATAAACTTTCTAAAATCATATACATGCGCGGTAATGACCACAGAGAGGAGAAACGGTTTGAACATAACGTTTGACAACGAGAGGGAGAGAGAGAGAGAGAGAGAGAGAGAGAGAGAGAGAGAGAGAGAGAGAGAGAAAATTATTTAACCATCACACACCGACTGCTCTACTCATGTACATAGTGAGAGAGAGAGAGAGAGAGGGTGAGAGAGAGGGGAAACGGTTTGAACATAACGTTTTGACAACGAGAGAGAGAGTAACAATTATGATCATATAGTTTGAATTTCCCACCACAGAAGAGAAAAAAATGTTGGCAGATCTGCTCTATACACATACACAATAATGTAAGATTGGTAACCCTAATCATATATTTTAATATATACACTATATAACACACATATTTGAATTTCCCTCCCCCCACCGCAGAAAATGTTGACAACCCTGCTCATATAAAATATCTATACACTATAATAATACTACAGAGGTTGGTACACCTGATCATATAGATTTAATATACATTATAACACACGACAAATTTGAACTCATGCAAAGGTTGGTACACCTGATCATATATTTTAATATACACTATAATGCATCGAGTTGGAACCACCCACCACCCACCGCCACCCACTGATATGAAATAAAAAAACCACCCACCCAACACCACCCCTGATATGCAAATCAGCTTTATTTAAAAATTGGTAACCCTGATCATATATTTTTATATACACTATAATACACATATCAAGTTTGAACCCATGCATAGGTTGGTAAACCTGATCATATAGATTTAATATACATTATAACACACAACAAATTTGAACTCATGCAAGGTTGGTAACCCTGATCATATATTTAATATATACACTATAATGCATCAAGTCGGAACCCCCCACCATAGGTTGGTAAACCTGATCATATAGATTTAATATACATTATAACAAATTTGAACTCATGCAAGGTTGGTAACCCTGATCATATATTTAATATATACACTATAATGCATCAAGTGATAGAAAGTGAAAGTGATCTAAGCTCGCGAAAGGCGGCATATAAAAAAATAAAAAATTATATTCGCGGATGCTGTGGTCCAGATACGCGAAAAAGTCGCGGATCTTGACACAGATCAGCGAAAAAGTCGCGGATGCTGTGGTCCAGTAGAAAGTGAAAGTGATCTAGGCTCGCGAAAGGCTGCATATAAAAAATTATATTCGCGGAAATTAGAAAGTGAAAGTGATTTAGGCTCGCGAAGGGCTGCATATATTCGCGGATATGCAAATCAATTTAATTAAAAAAATAAAAATATCAAATATAAAAAAAAATAAAAAAATTTATTCGCGGAAATTCGCGGTCCTTTGGGATGCTGTGGTCCAGCGGTGGTGGGGAGAGCGTGGGAAAAAATCTTGGACCGTGGGAACGGCGGCATCTCTTTGATCTAGACCGTGGGAAAGGCGGCATTCCTTTGTGGGTCAGGAACCCTTTTTTTATGCGTAACACTTTACCACACACACAGACTTGGCAGTATATTAATTTCTAAATCGTGGTCAATGACTGCCATGTGTCAAAAAAAAAATTATAAGTAGGACGCAACGAGGTAGGTGATAAATATATATATTTCCTGGTGATTACATTTTAGTATCGCTACTTACAATAATCCATAAGTAGCACGACGCTTATGTAAAACTGATGACAACTGTGTCTAGAGACAAAGAGAGAGGAGGGGAGAGAGAGTTGATATCGAAGTCGTCAACAATTTACTATAATATAGTTTGAATTTCCTACCGAAGAAAAATGTTGGCAGATCTGTTTTATACACACAATAATGCAGGATTGGTAACCCTGATCATATATTTTAATATACACTATAATACACACACACACATATCAAGTTTGAACCCATACATAGGTTGGTAAACCTGATCATATAGATTTAATATACATTATAACACACAACAAATTTGAACTCATGCAAGGTTGGTAACCCTGATCATATATTTAATATATACACTATAATGCATCAAGTCGGAACCTCCCACCCACCACTCACCTCTGATATCCAAATCAGCTTTATTAAAAAAATAAAAAATTATATTCGCGGATACGGGTGGTCCATTGAACCCCACCCCACCTCCCACCCACCCTTGATATGCAAATCAATTTAATTAAAAAATAAAAAAAATCAAATAAAAAATTTTATTCGCGGAAATTCGTGGATGCTGCAGGTCCAGCGGTTAGAAAGTGAAAGTGATTTAGGCTCGCGAAAGACGGTATATATTTGAATTTGACGCGCGAAAGGCGGCATGAAATTTTATTGATGGAAATTCGCGGATGCTGCAGGTCCAGCGGTGGTGGTGGGGGAATAACGGTACTTGGGTCAGAACCGGTGTTTTCCCCCTACTCACTGTCACCTGAGATACTTGTTAGTTATAAACTCTATATTAATTTAACGAATAGTAAGATTCATAGAACCGTTGTGGTGTGCGAAGCGTCACAGTCATCGTGGGAATTACAGGACACCAGCCCAGCTGAAAGCGTTTCAGGGTTAATCGTCTATCATCTATAAGCCACGCCTGACGACTCAACAACGCAGCAAAACCCCCCCTTCCTCTTCAGCAACGTCATCGTGAGAATCTTCACTTATGTAACGTATTACATCATGTGTATGAACAGTATTTAACATTTAAAAGACTCTATATCAAACACTATCATTATTGTACATATCAAATATACCATATAAACAATTACATGTCTTGTGCAATAAATAATCTTAAACCCTCCAATATAGACTTTTAATTTAAGATACACATACTATCATATCCTATGCGCCAATAGTTTAGTAATTCGTGTTGTCGCAATATATATATATATATATATATATATATATTGTTACGATACCAAAAGCAGCCCCAATACCGGAGTAGAAATATAAGGAAGAAAGCACGGAAATAAAGAAGAATTAACAATTTTAAATAAAGAAAATAAAATGACTATAACGTATACGAGACAAATGACAATTACCCAACCCAAGTGATTGGCCCAATGACAAAAGAATTGAAATAAACACATGAATTCCAAGTAAATATTATTAAATGTACCATTTGTATATTGTAGTAGCAATTAAGTAAATAGAATGATAAAGAAATGATCAAACAATAAAACACACAAACCATGATACAAAGAACGAAAGTGAAATATAATAAATAACATACCAATAAACGAACTAAAATGAACCAAGAATGCATGATACGAGTAGGAAGAGATTTACCAATTAACATTATAATAAGGGTGATTACACCAAAGTGAATTACAGTAAGGTAAAGAAATTAAATAATATGGAATAACCACTGTAAACACTAAAAAGTACTGTGAAACTTTACAAAGTGCCAGTGTAACCCAAAGATAAACAAACATAAATAATTATAAGCAAGAACTCATCTAGAAGTGAGAGTGCATAAGGAAAGTGGATAACTAGAATTAAACTGAAACCACAAAAAATATATGTAAAAACACTCAAAGAAGTGAATAATTAGAGAATTTAGTGGTGAAAAGGAACTAATATCATTAAATTAGATTGTTAGTCAATATAAAAAAACAATTAATATTAGTCAAAATAATATTGTTTTTAGTTGGAAGTAATAATTAAAGGAACTAAATCAAACTTTACACCAATAATATGGTATAAAGGACGGGTAGATCAAAAAAGAGAAATGAATGTTTAAGTGCTAAAGTTATATGTTAAATGTTTAAAGTTATTGTAATGATGTTATAAGGAAATGCAGAGAAGATGATAGTGATAGTAGAATTTTTCAAATGTTATAATTGTTGAAATAGTATTAAGAATAAGTTGTATTAATGGTGATAAAAGCATAAGGAACAGATCATGTTAAAGCTATAAAATTAGTTATAAAAAGCAGTAAAATGTCAGAGAAGCTGTAATAGCCATATACTAAGGAATGTAAATCAATAATTAATGTAAACTACCCAAAACAAAACGATAAAAAACTAGTAATAAGAGTAAAATTAAAATTAAAACATTGTAATAAGGACAGGTCAGGGTAGGTCTCAAACTATGTGAACAAAAGTTGTAAAATATCCACAAATAACAGTAAACAGGGAGATGAATAGATAATAAACATAAAATAACAAACCAAGGAACAATACAAATACAAAATAATTGCATAAAACAAGATAATAACAAAATTAAGTAAAAAGAATAATGATAGCTAAATGTTAAAATAGGCCAGATATAATAAAACAAAATCATGTTTGATGTCTAAATAAACTACATCAGAAAAGCTATTCAATAATAATAATAATAATAAACAGATTGGTAATACGACAAGGAAAATATCTTAGTTTGAAAATATTTATTCATTTTGAACAAAAACTCAAGCTTTATAACAATGAGTACAAAATGCTTTCAGCCAATAGAGAGTAGTCTGGTTACTATGACAACAAAACATTATTATATAAACACCGTTAAAAAACGAATTAAGAGTCCATTTCTAGCACCAGAAGAGGGCAGAAGACAAAATTGTCGATCCATAAAAAATTAGTAAAAATAAACCAAACAGATGAAAGAAAATAATTGATAACGATGAAGAGACAAGATTGACAGAACCTTTTAGCAAAATTAATCCAAATTAACTGAGAATTATAAGAAATAACACCAATATAAAAGAAGGACGACTCGAACACCAGAACTGATGAAAATAATCCATCAAACATCAACGAACTTGTAAAGTATAATACTAAATTACTTAACTACACCCACAAGACTTTTCACAACACTTCAAAGATTTTATGCACAATATCCAAACTTGGTTCAAACACTATAAACATTGAATAATTATTAAAGTATTCAATAATTAGTATTAAAAGATTGTTCGAATTCATTATTAACAATTTGAGAAATAAGAAACGATTTATGCACAATTTCGAACTTAACCTATGTTGTAAAGTGAACTCACTATTGTTTTAAACCATAAGTGAACTGTTGTAAAGAAAGATTATAACATTTAATTAACTTGATGTCAAGGATTGTACTTTCAAAAATCATTTTGTAAACCTTTTTGCCGTAATGAAAAGAACTTTTTGAATGACCACATGTCTGAATAAAATAAAGGAGACATCTTAGTGTGTCATAAACGACCCAAGTCAAATATAGCCAACCGCTGAGTGGTAAATTATTTATAGCCGGAGCATAATAAGCAAAAAAGTAATATATTTTTATAATTTCATGTTATCGTAATTATTAACAGCAAAACTGACCATTAATAAACCAATACTTATTTTAATACCTGTTCATTATTTCGCTTATTAATCTTTATGTGTTTACTTCGTTAACCTAAAAACATTTTTTCGCACCGTAAAAATTCTTTCTACAAGAAATACAGGTTGGTAAGATTTCGCGGGAAAACAGATTTGAATTTCTCCGACTACAACCAGCGAGAAATACGGTTGCGCTAAACGAAGGAATTATACAACTTTTTAATTGTTTTGGACAAACAATTTGGCGC
The DNA here is from genome assembly GCA_034769895.1 of Magicicada septendecula. Classification (NCBI taxonomy): domain Eukaryota; kingdom Metazoa; phylum Arthropoda; class Insecta; order Hemiptera; family Cicadidae; genus Magicicada; species Magicicada septendecula. The sequence continues at coordinate 500,446,185 of CM068368.1, forward strand.
CTAGAAACGGGAAAATCATAATTAAGGATTAAAACAGGTAAACAGGTATTGGCGAGGTCAAATACGACGCAAGAAGTTTGTTACGAAGTTACGACGCAACTTGAACTTTAACGAAATTTAATACTTTTATCGTTACAAATTGACGACAACAACGCGAGACTTTAAGTAAATTCAGACCATACAGAGTCTGATCGTTACAAATTGACGACCACAAAGTGTAGCTTTAATACACGTACAGATTTGATTCTTTACAAATTGACGCCTACAACAGTGGGGCATAACTAAAGAGCGACACGAGCAGAAATTGTCGTAACAATATATATATATATATATATATATATATATATATATATATATTGCAACGTTACAAGTATTATAAAATGAATACACTTTTGTCCATGTACCCAACGCAACTATATGGTGTCAAACGCCGGCTAGGTCGTAGGATGCTTGTGTGTTTGTTGCGTTAAGTATATGTTGTTGCACAATAAACGTGTTTTTAAAAAAGGGAGTGAGACGTTGAGGACATGAAATAATTAATTAAAACATAATAAAAGAATCAGTCGAAAGTTTATTAAATAATCCAAAGAAATTACTTGATTATTAAAATGTGAAATTAGAAAATTCAAAATATTCTCTTTTGTAAGGTGTCACAGGACAAATGGCGCCAATCGTACACCTCTTCGTTTTTGTGACCCTTAGAAGGACGTTATCTGGAATAGAGCCGTAAGGGTGAGGGAACGTTTTGACCAATGAAATTGGCTAATACAGTAGTTGATTTGAGTCTTGATGGGATGTAAATCAGTCTAGCTTAGATCGCAGAAGAAGCAGTCTCGTTGAACTCGATAACGTGTAATCGTTTCCTCTGATTTAGGACGATAGGTGTATCAAGAGTGACGAGCACATGTAATAAGGTTCGCGACTAAATCTCGAGTGCTAGTACGGTACAGTTCAAGATTGTCCGCTTAGGGTTTATATGAACATGTCAAGTTAGCTGGAGTAGTGTATTGTTTTATACACCATACAAATCATTAATAAGTAGTAATCGACCACTGTTTGTTGATGTACCCAACCCGGAAAAAGGACCCTGAACGCTGAGAGCAGAAGGAGATCCTGAAGGAACAAGAGGAGGAACAGCAGTAATCCTGAACGTCTACCTGAAAGAAATATCTGTCGACGCTTATCAGGAACAAGAGGAGTGACATCGCATCGTCCATCAAACAAGGAAAGTAAAATCATTTGTATAAACTCAATTTAAAACAGTCACAAATTAAAAGGCACAAAGAACTTGTAGAAATTATAATTTATGTAATTAGAATGGGAGAGAATTATTTTAAGTTTATAAAAAAAATAGGCGAACAAAAACTCTAAATTAATTTTATTTTGCAACAAAAGCAGCAATTAATTTTATTTTGTACAAAACGACTGATTAATTTTGTTTGTATTAGAAAAAGTCTATTAATTTTTGTATTATCATAAACTATAGTAAAATATTTATGTCATTTAAAAAATTAAGGAAAATCTTTAATAAAAACCGAAGCATTCCACTATCTGAATACCTACGTACTACTTATTCTATGCGACCTTGTACATCGCAACACACACACACACACACACACACACACACACACACACACAATAAAGAAAATGTCAATGACAGTATTGTAATACGGTAATACCGTGTCCCATTTTAATACGATGACACATCCCAACATTGTACCTCATCTCAGTATTTTCCTTCATCCTAAATACTATGTCTTATTAGGATCATCTTATTAATATGATTATTGTATCTGTAATATTATGAATTAGTTATGCTACGGTAGTTATTGTCTTAACGATATGCTACATTTTATTAATTTGCTTCGCTTTAAGAATATCCTCATCCTAATACTGCACCTCATTTTAATACTAGGCGTTATTTTAATGACGCTTTATCTTTCTGTCGTGCTTAATAAGTCACTACACACCTTTACGTCGGACTTAATAAGCCACTATACACTAAGGGAAAATATTTTGTTAAATTAGTGATTATCAAGTTCAAATAAAATATTAAAAGTTTAAAAACACTTTTTGCTTATTTTTATATTATCACAGTAAATGGTACGGAACATAGAGTATTGTGACAATTATCAAGCTTAAATTTTTACGACACTGATTTTCCCATGTTAACAAAATGAAAAATTGTATAAATCGTCTAAGAACTGATATAAAATCTCATAAGTAGTAAACATGTTAAAAACAAAACTACTTGTTTGGAAAGAAGTAACGTTATTTCGTATATTTAAAATATATAATTATGTACTGGTATATTGAGAATACTATTATTTATTACCAACATTTGATTCATTATTTATTGTATTTGTTTCAAGGTCATTCCATTGAATTGGGAAACCGTAGTTATTAATTGACCCCATCTTAATATAATTAATGTGATTCTAATTAGAGACACTAGAGAATTAGGTTGAATTAGAGAAAAACGCATGTTTTAATTGGTTACTTTTTTAGATCTTAAAGAAAACCGTACAATATTTAAATATTCCATTGTTTGAAGTTTAATTTTTGTTTCCAGTGCCTTTCGAAACTCACGTAGCTTTTGGCAGTCAAGAAGAAAATATCTGAAAGTGACACACATTCAGAAAGTATGTTGCATTAGACCACATTTGCACTTACTCGACATACGTATAACGCTGACCCCTTTTTCTTGCAAACTACGACTTTGTTTGTTCCAAGTCACCCGATTATTATAATCAAGCAACAATACAAACGACAGTTGTTTCAATATGTTGGAACTTCTAGAAACCACATTGTCTATACCTGAAGCATGTGTTTATTGAAGGTTTTGATGCGTAACGTCGTAATGAGTATGTGCACATTTTAATAGAGTGAATTTTTGAAGTCATCCTGTGTTTTTCTAGTCTAATCAACAACTTTGTACCATCAGTGATTATAGTATACTGTGTGTGTGATGGTGAGAGGTAGTGGTAACCAATCCAAGCCGACAACATCGTGTGCGTGTGCGTGTGTGGTGTTTATTTTTTTTATGAGAAGGGGAAATGCATTTACGGACGAGTGTGGTAGAACTCCCATTTCAAGTAAACTACCCACTAAAACGCCTCCTCCGTCAAACGAGCACTAGCCTGGGACCTCTTAACACATTACATCAGACTAGGCCATTTGCTGCACCCAATGTAGTCACATCTACATTTATAGATGTTCTAAGTCGCCCTTCTTCTTCACCCGAAGTATGCCATGATTCTTCATCCTTCTTAGCATTGCTCCGACGATGTTATCTGGTATGTTATCTGGACGATATTATTCCTATATCCGCAACCAAAGACGCTCTTCTTGTGGCCCAGTTATGATAGTTGAAGGTGTGCTCCGCGATATCCTTTATACCTATGCCACGGCCTTATCTGTTTGATCAACATCGCGGTTTCTGTGCCCTCTCGTCTCTTCGTCCCAAGCTCTTTGCCACCTTGCAAGGGTTCGGACCCTCTCTTTGTGTTTTGCCATCTCCTTGCCGACCTCAGCTTTCCTAAGGTCCACAGATCTCCGCTCATTGCCAAGAAGATCGATACCCCAGCGATCACAGTAACACTGGTTCAGAGATGGTGCGGTAAGCAGAGACTACTCTCAGAGCTCCCCTCCTCTGTACCTGGGCCAGTCTCTTTCGGTATTCCTTCGTGTTTAAGGTATCTGCCTACACTTCTGCTCCGTACAAGAGGACTGACTCGACCGCCGTTATCAGCAGCGACGCTTGCCGGATCTGGGTCCACCCACGTTAGCCATCAATCTGGTGAGAGCCGTGAAAGCTTTAGCGGCCTTATCCGCCGTACGCCGTATCTGGAGGAAAAAACTCATCTTCGTATCAAATAGCCCTCCGAGGTATTTGGCTAAAGGCTTCGTCTCGACGATCAGTCCCCGATACGAAGAGGCAAGATGGCTGGAATTCTCTTCGTGATCAGGATTACGACCTCATTCTTGTTCAAAGCCAACGAGAGTCAGTGTGCCGCCATCCAACTGCTGACATTCCGCAGGTCAGCGGGCTGAGTCGCGACCAATACAGCCATACAGTTAGCGTATCCGATGAGATACGTCTCCTCGGGTATCTCTATTCGCTGCAGACTGTCGTAGGCCACATTCCAGAGGTCCCGCGCTAGAACCGATCCTTGGGCTCCTCCACACGTGAGTGCCATTCTCCACTGTTCTTCCCTAGTTGAGTACAGTAGGGCGCGATCATTCTGGTAGACATCCAGTATCCACAAGAGGTATTCAGGAACACGGAATGACTGAGCGAATGCTTTCAACATGTCGCACCACCTCAAGGAGTTAAAGGCATGCCTGACATAAGGCGTTACGAGTAGCACTGCCTGAAGGGAGAAATGATTGTGTTCTGCTACTCTTGTGACCGCTTCTGACACCTCCAGAGTCGCGTAGTTCGTGGACGTCCCCGCTCAAAAGCCATACTGCTTTAGTGAAAGATCATCGGCGGCCTGTATCGCTGCTATCAGCCTCGTCCGAATTAATCTCTCAAGCACCTTTCCCGCTGTGTCCAACATGCACAGGGGGCAACGAGAGGCTGGAAATTTTGGATGAAGGCCGCACGTGCGACCTCTCAGTAGGAAGGAAAGACTCCCGTAGTCTTTGACAGTAGGAAGTCTGGCACACTTTATACATGTTAAACAGCAGGTTCGGACTGTGTTAGAAGACTGCCCTCAGAATCTTATTTGTAATCACATCTGAACCCGGTGCTTTTTTACTCTTTAGCAGGGAGACAGCCGTTTCAAGTCCTTTTTCAGAGGCTGAACTTCCCGACGTACCCCAGATCAATTCCACCTTGCTCCGAATGAATGCGAAAGAGTGCCGACTCTATTCTCTCCATGGTTACAATGAAATTGATCATGTGTTGGTATCAAAAGGTGGATTTCCTCTATCTAGGATTTTCGTTCATTTCTGAGTCGGATCACTTCTAAGTAGTACCATCCATAATTAGTAACACATAAACACATAAATGATGTGAACAGAAAGAGGTAGGGTTAATTAAGTTAAGCTACGAGGGAAGTTCAAATGAAAACCTTGAAAGTGTGATGAGGATTCAAAAAGTGTCTCAAGTGATTTGAAAGTTGGCAACAGTGATTCTTGTGGTCCGAAAAATGACCGATAGGTGGCAGCATTATGCAAGAACACTACACAGGAAAGCAGATGAAGTTCAAAGGTGGTCGCTCCATTGACGATATGCACCAAATTAGACAAGAGAAGTGCTATGCGTTTTTTGAGTAGTGATGGTGTGAAACCCATTGAAATCCATCGCAGAATGAAAGTGGAGTATGGTGATTCATGTCTGTCCCTGCAACAGGTGTATGAGTGGTGTAGGAAGTTTAAATGGCATAACGTCTGTGGCATATGTCTCGCGAACCAGGCCAGGCATACCGAGTAGTGATGTCAGCAAACATCGCTGCAGTGGAAAACATTATCAAGGAAAAATCGACGTGTAACTGTGAAGGAAATAGCCACCATTATGGATATTAGCGTTGGTTCAGCACACCATATTGTCCATGATGTGCTGCATTTCAATAAAACGTCTGCGAGATGGGTGCCACGTCAGTTGACTGTAGAATTGAAAGACCGTCGTGTTGATGCCTGTGAGGAACTTTTGAGTCGTTTGCAGGTTAAAGGTGATGGATTCCTAGGAAGAATTGTTACAGGATGAAACCTGGATCTACTGTCACCAACCTGAAACCAAGAGAATGATCAAGGTATGATGTCATAGCTCGTCGCCAAAACACCAAAACATTCGCACCCAACCATCAGCAGGAAAAGTCATGCTCACTCTCTTTTGGGATAAAAAAGGGGTAATTTTGGAACACTACATAGACAAGGGAGCAACAGTGTCCAGTGTTACGTATGGAGAGCTGCTCAAGTATCAATTTCTTCCTGCGATCAAGAGTAAACGACGTGGACTTCTAACTTCAGGTGTTTTGCTCCTTCATGACAATGATCGACCCTATACTGCCTGTTCAACTGTTGCCACAATCCAGGATATGAAATTTGAGTGTCTTACACATCCGCCCTATTCACCAGACCTCGCCCATTTTCACGTCTTCAGACCGCTCAAAGAGGCAATGGGAGGCAAGCATTTCCGATCCGACGAAGAGGTGAAAAACGCGGTGCACAAGTGGCTAAAGTCGCAACCAAAAGACTTCTTTTCAAGAGGTATCCACACACTTCCGAAGCGCTGGAATACGTGCATTGGACGTCATGGGGACTACATTGAGAAATGGAGTAGGCCTACTTATATTTCTTCTGTATTTAATAAAAGTCCATATAAAAAATAATTAAGGTTTTCATTTGAACCTCCTTCGTATATAGTTACCAAAAGTTACTGTATTGAGAACGGGAGATACAAAGAAGCAGTAGAAGCAGAACTGACTATGAGTGATACTATTACCTGTGTTGAAGAAGGGTAGGCATCTACTGAGTCTAGTAATACAAGGAAAAAAGTCTAGTAACAAGACATTTATATTGATATGCTCACAGTAATGAAGTGAGCTGGTCGATACAGGTTATCGTTATCTACGGCAATGCAGTTATCGTTTCCATAATCTTTGTTGCACGGTTTATCAACAAGTTGTTCCCCAGTGGTGAAGGCATCCTTCCCTCGTACGTCAATAGCGATCACAGAGGGTTGCAGTTTACTTTGTTGCTCCCCAGTGTCAATGTCGTTTTCATTTTATACCACCCCATCCTCTCAAACAGCGGAAAGATAACTAGACTTACCTATGTAACTCATAATTTACATCCCTGTCTAATAAATAAAGTCTTGTGTTTTTCTTTGAAAAAGCTGCACTATCGTAAATATAAATGTCTATTAACTAAGTGCAAAGATTCGCTTAGATGGAAATGTGACTATGTGCTAATAGATTAAAGTTATATTTTTATTGGCTAAAACCAAATGTTTTTGTTAAGATATTTACATTTTGTTTATAATGACTTGAAGATCGATCACAAACTATCGGCTTCAAAATTTGCAAATACAGTTTGTACGGACGATAGTTACTAAGCTCTCAAATGTTTATGTAACAACCTCACAACAATAATTTCTCACAGAATTTCAGTTTTATGGATTTAAAAAATAATTAAAAAACACCTGAGATTTGGCTTTATAAAAAAGAATGTTTCGTGATTCACAGAATACTGCTCAGTTCAGAGAAATACCAAACGTAACTTATGCAGAAAATGAAAGAGCCAATTTTGGACAACTATAAGAAATTGATTTTATTGTCGTAAAGCTTGTACGTAAGCTTATTCAATCCTTGAATAGGTGCAGTGGGATGAGAAGAATGTTTCTACGAAAACTTTAAATCTGGCTAAAATGTTATGTTTAAAGATGAGATCTAAAGATTAAGATTAAGATATCTGCAACGATTTCTGTGAGTAAGAGTATCTTATTACAAAGTACAAAAAAATAAACTGATGCAGGTAGGAAATATGTTAAAAAATAGTCTCATCAAGAAACGTGTCGATTTCTGGCAGGGAGACAGGATACTTAAAGGTCATGGAAAATGTGGGATGATTTGTGAAATCGATAAAGGTATTAGCTACCGGTGAATCTTTACGATTCAACAATTTTTAAGACGATAATGATGTTAATACTACTGGTAGTGGTGTTGTGTTGGTGACGATGACAGTGGTGGTATGAAATAGTTGACAGTGATCTGGTGGTCCTGCTGGTGAAGATAAAAAGGTGATGACATTTGAGGTGCTCTTCATGTCTCAGTGCATGACAACTAATAATTGATAAGTGCCGGACTACAGAGAAGCTGTGACAGGAAATAGAGAATAAATAACACTGAAGTAGTAAATGTGCTGCAACTGAACTTAATTGCATTTAGTTATTTTTAAATACAGTAGAAAGTTTTGTCTAATTCGTGCACTAATGGGTAATAAATCTAAGTGAAGACTAGACCAGGTGAAAGTATGTTTCAGGCGTAATAACTAAACTAGAGATTGTCTTTAATCGTGTTCTTATAATCCTATTGTGTGAATTGTGTTCTACATTATAAGTGATGGTAAAAACCGAAGCGACGTAACCTTGTGAGCGGCAGACTGAATGCGGTGTCTGTCTGTGATGTAAACTTGAGGGCTTAAGTACAGCAAGGGATTAATTGAGACTATCAAGGGGGTACCTTTGCCACAAATTACTGATGCCCTAGAATCCATCACCATACGGTGTAAACTCTGTTTCAGCCTTGATTAACCTTCCCCCTACCTTCACTTGCAATCTTGTCCTATCAAGCCAGCGTAAGACAAACTCTCGACACTTTAGTAATATAGTACAGGCATCAGTGACAACCTAGGCATTTGTCATTTTAGCATTTTAAAGATCTCCATAATTATGCATAAGACTTGATTTTTCAATAGGTCTACTATGAAATGTACAAATTGTAAATTTCGAGCTAACATCCGGATGAAAAGTGAAATGAGACACTAGGTCACATATAACTACATAACAGTGACGAACGAGTAGTGCGCGCGCATACGCACACGCACACACACACACACACACACACACATCTATCGTGTATGTGTGTGTACGGAGGAACTGCAGATATGGAAATATTAAAGAGCCGTTTTAATTACCGCATCGCGATAAAAAAACGTATAGTAGTCTTAACAGTTAAAAAAGATAGACCACGGTTAACAGCAATAAAACAATTTTAAGATCGGAAAGTGGCTTATTCTGGTATTTGTGGAATGCAAGAAGCCTTTCCATTCAATTTTCACAAAAACTATAGATAAGGTGTAGAAAAATGGATGATTGGAAAGAGATTTTAGCAGATTTTTTCTGATACAGATGTTATGTGTATAATAATTCACCAGCACAAGAGAAAACATAATTAAATAGTATAACAATAAGAAGCATGGCAGCATGGTCTTTCACTAAAGTTGTTTTCAGTGCTTTATCGGGATGTGTTCTAACGACTGCAATGAACAAAATAATTTAAATAGTAATTATAATAAGTAGTATATCTTCAATTTTATACGAGGGTTGCTTGCGAAATAAGATCCAATTGGTGAAAACTGAAATGTTTGGTTAAAATATGATGAGTGATAGCAAAGCGAGGAAATGGTGTCGTGTGTTCGCTGACGGCCTTTGAAACATTTAAAACATTCATGACTATGAAAAAGTTTATGTAAAAAGGTGTTTCATGGTAAGCTAGTTTCTTATTAAGTTTATTAATGTATCATAAAATATTCTAAACAAAATAGAAAATTATAACAGAAAGGCTTTATTATCACCAAATGTGTAATAGGTGAGGTCCAAAATCGCTCACATTATAACATTATAACATTTGTTGCGGTTATTCAGCGTCTCCACCACGCATGTCGTTATTATTAATCCAAACAATGATGCATCAGTGACGTATCATATCGGGTTGGTAGTGTAATCATCTGAGGTTTGTTTTCTTTGTTGTTCGACGTCACGCCCGCACCTTTTCTTTAAGAAACTAATTCAGTACCATCCGGTCGACCTTTTTGCTCAGTCAGCTACTGGGGTCCAACCTTGCGATTGGGGGAGCAGAATCAGGAACCCAGTTTTCTTCAAATCTACCCTTTGTGCTGGGAACCTGACATACCAAGCATCGGCTTGATCGAAGAGTACCGGCAGTTTTTGATTTTCTTCAGGAAGCTATCAGTCGCTATGTAACCTGTTCATACTTGAAGAGACGGAGGCTGACACTTCGTGAGGGTACCCAAGAAATACATTTCTACGACAGGCCCCCGCACGACATCATCGGCGACATCATGCTTGCAGAGGACACGTCCTTTTGTTCTTTCAAGTAAACTAATTAATTATTAATTAAACCACATCTGGAACTCCAAGTTTGTAACACTTAGACAGAAAATAATATGAACCAAGTTTATTCCTTTATGTGACACAAAAAGAAACTTTTGTTATACTTAATGACTTCATGGTAGTATGTATGTAATAGCTATTAAAATTTTGTAAACTGACATTTAATTGATTGATGCACCGACATTAATTTTACTCCGCTGGGTGGCTTAATTTTTTACACATAAAGAGGCAAATCTTTATTCTACTAAAATAAAGCAATGCTGATTCTGCTCACTAAGGCTTGGTAATCATTTTCTATTATGCCTTGTTTATTGGATTCAATGCAACATTACAGTTACTGGTGACGAAATATTTTTTGTGTTACGTCTGTTTGAGCTCAGCAGGTCATCATACAATTTAATGCACATAGCACGTAACAAATTGTAACTACTAAGACGTTTTTGGATCAGTATTGTGGCGAAAGAGACACATTTTTACTAATGATGTGACTCATGTCTCGTACTTAAACACTGCAAGTAACAACAACCGATACAATGGTAGCGTAACTCATCAACGAAACAAAAAATATAGCAACATTTGGTGACTTCAGTCTTCTGGAGCAAAAAACGCGTCTTATTGTTTAATTCGTAGAGTGTCATACAGCAATAAAAATTCTACGGTGTATTGTAAAACCAGAAAAATTGAGGAGGCGATACAGAATTGCTTAAGTGACAACAGTCTTCAGGTGTCGTCCTGCTTTATGAGAACGCACAACATTGGGCCACCACCACGCACTTCAAAAACTCAAACTGTTTGGTTCCTCCCTATTATAGTCCAAACTTGACACTAAGTGACTTTCGTCTTATTTTACACCAAAATAATGTTTTGTTTCCACAAAATTCATAATCTCCGTCAGTCTACTTTTTTGGATGTTGACGTCCCCGGTCACTGTGTCTGTGAACTAAGACATTCATAAACGACAACGAACTCAAAAGTTCTGTCGAGAGATGGTTGAAAAGACAGATAGTAGATTTCCTTGAAGAGGGTATAGGACGCTTGTTCCAGGATGTTATACAAATGCATGTGCAATGATGGCAACTAAATATAATATACAGTTGGAATAAAATAATTATATAGATTAAAAAATTTATTTCCCTATGGTGTTATTTCCTTATGGTTCTTGAATTTACATATTTTGTAATACAGTTTAGTGAAAGTGTAGTTAAGAAGATGATAAATTAACTGGATTGGGAGAGTGTATAGGTTGATTTTAAAAAAAAAGTAAAATATATAACAAGGCTGCATTAGCTGAGGAGATGAAAGTTGATGCTCAAGTTCTGAGATCTGTGAGTCAACGAAATAGTGAATAAAATCGTAGTCAACAATGGGAATGCAAAGGTTATCGATGTAAAAAAATATCAGATTGGACTGGATTTGGAAAAATGAATAACATTGTGAATAATAACAAACTTGGCCCCCAGAAATCCAACAACAACTTGGTGTCGGTGGGGGGGGGGTCGGACAACAGCTGGCTAACAGGGCACAGGGTAGGGTAAGTGAGTTTGACAAGGTTGTGTGTACCGCTTGAAAACACACTGTAACCCACGGTGGAACCGATCGTGCCAATGGGTGGATGGCTCTACGTTAGTGAGTTATGAACAATGGCCCCAGGGGACCAGGACGCACCCTCTTGTATTTAGTCCTAGCCGTGGTACTCGAGGACTCTGCCGCGGTAGTCTGTCACTTCCCCGGTACTCATGGCAACAAAATTTTTAGTTCTCAAAATAATTTTCAGGTTGATGAGTTCCTTAAAAACCCTTGTCGACAAAAAAACCCTTCTCGGAGGGTGAAGAAAAGGAGATATATTTATCCTCGTTTGATGCCAAAAGATTCGTGACATCGTCTGTCACTGTGCCGGCGGTGCCGATGTATCCGGTGGTGAACGGAAGGAAGATGACTTCACAAAAATTCAGTCCCTTTCTTACTGAGAAAGCTGTTATTCTGGATCAGCCGTGCAGGGCATCAGAGAAGCCGCAGGTGGTCCAGTTGTCAAGATCCTAGGGTTCGAGTTTACTTAAACTGCAGAAGACAGGGGATATAGGGATAGAAGTCGATCCTCTATCCCCCTAAACACAACAAAGGTGGTGGTAGTGTGCAGGGACATGCTGAACTGCTACTGAGCTTGCCCCACAAGGGTCATCGCATGTCGATGACTAACGGTGCGAAGGAATGGACAGACGCTCCCATCGGCGTCCCATGTCCTAACCTTCAACAGAACAACTTAACCAGAATAGCGGGCGTTCATAGGCTGAGTGTGAGAGCATGCATCCTCAGCCAATGCATTGTTATCAATGCTTGCGTTTCGGACACACTGCATCAAGATGTACTCGGTTGAAGACATGCTTCTGTAGGAAGTCGGCTCATGGTGACGATCCTTGTGCTGAACCAATGAAGTGTATCAACTGCGGTGGTCAAGATTCATCTAGATCCCGCAGTTGCCCTGGAAAAACTAAGCTACTTCGATGCGAAGAAGAAACTCGTATGCTCAGCCAGGGAGGACTTTTTAGAACCAAAATCGGGGACAAGACATGTCCCCGATGACCAGGAGATGAGCTCCGGATAGGACATCAGCTCGATTGCCGGCGCCAGCGTCTCACTGACCTCAGTGGCCTTGCGAAAATCGGCAAACTACAAAAAAAAAGAAGAAAGACTAAAGAAAAGAACGAATGGGAACCCAAGAAAGTAAGCACGACCGTAGCGACTGATTCTTCAACATCGAGCATGGACAGCATCATTCAGTATGAAAATCAACGAGTGCAGTTCGCATTCTTGCGAATTAAAAATGCTGTTGTCCAGGCATAGACCGATGTGTGTGTGCCTGCAGGAAACACATTGAGGCCTCAAGAACTTTTTAGTATCGGGGATATGAGTCCTTCTACAGTATCTGGTCGAGCAGCTACCATCTCTGTTACTCCTTGTCGGGGACTTCAACGCCCATAGTCCCACTTGAAGTTGTCTTAGGACAAACAGAGCTGGATTCAAAGCTGGATAAAGAACTGAGGCACCATTGCTAAACAACGCGCTTGTGAAATACCACTGTGAAAACAGGTATAAACGGGCGCCGACCGAAGATAATCGCATCGCTTTTAATACTCGTAGAACAATACTCGGTGCAAAACGATCGAGCTTAGTAATCTACGTCTCGACCATAACACGGTCGACCTCAGCGACTCGAGTACGAAAGAAGATCAGAGCAATCTCTGGTACGTCAGAGTCTAAGCCAGTCACATGCATAGGGGACGATGGTGAATAGACTTGCAACCTCGATGAAATTGCTGACACCTTGGCTGCGAGATATGTCGAGGTCAGTAATACAGAAAGTAATCCTCTCAATTCTTCACCAAGAAAGATGAAGTCGAACATGACCTTGGCTTCAAATGTGAAGGGTACAGGACGTTATATAGCATTATACGTGAACTGCTGGACGTAGCTATGGGTACATTGCGGTACTGTATAACCCCATATGGACGCAAGGAGAGTACCCAAACCACGGAAAGAGAAGATCGTTATCCCAGTACTGAAGGCCGGAAAGGTTCCCCTGAACGCAGAAAACTATCGTCCAGTAGGCTATAATTGAAGTGCTATCTAGGAAAGTTATTGGATAGAATGGTAAACAGCTGGATCACTTGGTGTTTGGAAAAACACGACCTTGGCAGCACACCAGTGTGAATACCAGAAACATTATTCTACTGCTGATCAATTGGTTTATCTGAGAAACGCAATTCTGAACAGTTTCGTCGAAGGTAAAAGCATGGTTGCAGTATTCTTCGATTTAGAGGAACCTAACTGTAAATGTAAATGTAACAACTACATTATTGGCGGTTGACAGGTAACCTGCCTAAATTTATCTTCAGATATGCCATGTGTTAGATGACGTCGGTTCACCTTTTACTTTTGTTTGGTGTCCAAATCATGTAGATATTGAAGTTAACGAAGAAGCTGATGCTGCAGCGGAAATGTTGCGAACGGCCCATAAATCGAGTCAATTGCCATACGACCTGACTACACGCAAATCGCTGCCACAGTCACCATTATTATAGTGTGCCAGCAGCTGTGGAAACTTTCTGATTTAAAGCAGAGCGTCTGTAGATGGCAAGTACAGAGCAAGTTTCGCAGTCGTCTTGAACAAGTTTGCATCACCAGACTGCGAATTGGGCACACGAATTGACGTCTTCGTACCTCCTACAAGGACTAGGACGACCGGTCTGCACTTGTAGCCGAGCACTTACAGTGAAACACATAAGCGAAGACCATAGAGCTCTTGCAGAACTCAAGCAGACTACCTCGGAACTCAGGCTGAAAGAAGACCTCGGAAACGAACACTTAGCGATAGACAGAACTCTGTTCTTCCTAAGACACAACATTAATGTATATTCTTTGAAAATGTCGCTTCGCGTCTTAGAGTGGACGAGTTTCCACTTTCGTTTAGTCAACTACCAAGCAGGTGAAAACGAAGGAACCCGTCGAGGAACGCTCCTGGTAGACGTTGTTGGGCTAAGGACTTTAGTTGCCAAGCCTCTAACATAAAAAATAATTCCTGATTTTTTTGTCCATAACATGTCCGTTGTTATTAATTAACAATATAGAATACTATAGACTCGGATCACAAATTATTATTGATAAATTGATAAATTTTTACCTTATGGCCTAAGCTAGCTATATGACGAAAGCTAGTTTAGGCCATAAGGTAAAAATTTATCATTTTTATTAATAATGATTTGTGATCCGAGTATATAGTATTCTATATAGTTAATAAAAAAAATAACAAAACTTACTTTACGCTTAAAAAAGACTCTCTTTTTACGTCGTCAACACCTGATTATTGGTGTGACATACGAATCGGAAACTTGAAAAAAGAATATAAGATCCATGAATTTAAACTAGCAATATAATTTTTGCTACAATAAACGATGATGTGATGAATAGTTTCAGTGCTTAACTGAAACTCCTTAGCTAAAAGTAGATAACAATCACACAGACCTTCCTTGCTATTTACATTTAGGCCTACACTTATTTTCACTTTTATTCATAAATATGTATGTATTAAATATAAATAATGTATAATTATTTAAAAAATAATTTTTTGTGTTACAGATGAATTACACTGAAAATCAGTATTCCAATAAGATACAATAAGATAATTATTTAATCAAATGTGATTTAATTTTTAGTCAAATTAAGTATTTTTTTTGTGATAACTATAATTGCTTCATGTCTACCACTTACTAATTTAACAGTCAGTAACCACTTATGTTTACGTTTGTTTACGTTTATAGACGTGTGTTTAATAGTCGGTGTAATGGAATAAAAATGACGCTAATTGTTCCGCATATGATGTCTGACTGGGAAATTAATACAAACTGCCAGACAGTGGTAGGGACGGAACCAGTTAAGAGCCAGACATTCTTACATCTAATAAATTAGATTGTTTCAACTAGGTCGTTAGTCTTCAGACTTATACGCTACTTCACGTTGAAGAGGAAATGGCTCTCTATAAGTACGAAGGCGTACACACACACATACATACATGTAATGTGACCTCGTGAAACACGTTTCTTTGTTCATTAACAATTTGAGTTTATTCATGATTAATCGTTTTCCAAATAGGCAATTATACAAAATATGTATTACTTTCTATGCCGACCCTATTACTGTTTCAGATATTTACATTTCAAAGGAAATTAAATATATTTCAAAATCGAACAAATCTATTCACAGAAATATATAAAACGTGTAAGTCAACCTCTAAGCAGATTTTCAATTTATTAAAACAAATTTCAGAATTATGTTTCCCCCTGAACTTTAACTTCAGTGTGTAATAATGTGCTTTATTGCCATAATCATTGGAAGTATAAATTATTCTATCTAGGAAATTAACTATACTATAGGACACGTAATCTTACTATTCTATCCTGACGTACTGTCGTCTATAGAATAAATACTGACAAAGTTTCAAAGTGTTCTACTTTTGCAATTGTGAAATCCGGTCTGTGTTTTTATTTCTTTATATAGTTGCAGTAACTAATTTATTTCATTAGTATCAACAACAAGGAAATAACTTTTTCAACAAAGCGAATTAACAGCGACAGAGACAGATGGTTGTTCTTTTAGTTAATGGAAATATATTTAGTTTTATTGTAAATGCGCCAAATAATTTAACAGCTTTGTTTACTATAATTTGATATTTACTTTACATTCGTTCTAGTTGTCCATTTCTAATAATTTATATTTTTTGAGTCTCTTTATAAGTTTACGTTACCCATTTAATGGGGCATGTAAATTATTCCAAATATTTCGGACTTTGGGAAGTTTGTTACAATGTGAGAAGAACATCTTAACCGTTCCTGAATTATTATCATATTTTAGTACAACAAGTATGTTTGATATTTATCATTTTATCACTATTTTGATCATTTTTTTACACAATTTAAAAATCTTTATTATGATATTCTTCATTTAGATACAAACACTGTTAAAGAAATCAATTTGACAAATTTATAAATTCATTAAAGTGTGTTGATTCTTTTAACAACAGGGTGATTATATTCTATGATATCGTTCTCATTTTCCTCATTCTTAAGTTTTATATTTTTGCTAAATATTTTCTAAATGTTTTCATTATTACTGCACAACTTAGTCTGTAAGTGGTAAATTAAATAATACAAACGAAATCGGCAGCTGTAAGTACCAAATGTATAAGATTACCAAAAGAGACACATGTATATTTGTAATCCTAGAACATTACTCATAGTGATGTTCCAACTCAAAAAGATCTTCCAACGAGTAACTATTAATTAGTGACTAAAATGTGTTTAATGCAAAAAATTTTGAACTATCGAAAGTTGTAAATTTAGTAAATCAATGGCGTTCACTATTACCTGTGCAAAGAATAAGATGGAAGCCTGACCAGGTAAGGTCTGCTGGTACATAGAGGGGGGCGAGACACAACGAAGAAATTTCTTATGTGGTGGTTTTAACCATTGTTATGAATACATAGCTTATTTATGTAGGCCAATTAAAATTTAATATACCTACCAGGCACTGTGAATGATATTCATAACGATATAAACGTTAATAACAACTATAACAACAGTACCATGGGAAAAAACATTAAAAAAAATTTGTATGTTGCCCTGAACAAATAAACTCTCTCCTATACACTCTGTAGGTTACTGCTTAGTTGCTTAATTACGTTCAGCCCATATTTAAATACTGCAGCATACAGAGTCATAGGGGAAACAGCGTGTTTAAGTAATATCAGGGGGTTAATTGCAAGTATCAACAGGGACGGTATGAGGTGTTCAATTGGTAGTCTCATTCCCCCTAGCCGCAAATCACTGCTGCCATACTTGTCCTATCCGTCACTGTGCAGTGAGACTTCATTTCTCTGTATGTTAGTTCTCTCCCGTATCACGATACAGACTAGTCGGAACTGCACTAAATTAATTAACTAATTTCACACACCATTTGTATATATTTTAAATATTTAACCTAATGATTAAAACGCTGGTATCCTAAGATTGTTTTTACAATAAATAATTTTATACACTGCGATAAAGTCGCTGTCCCCAAAATTTTGTTTTCATGTTTTGTGTTATTGTACTTGCAACTGGCAACATGGGGTTGCCACGGGAATGATTCTAAATACCGTTGCATTGTGTTGTCTGTTTATTTTGTATTCCGTGAAGTCATATAACAAAAATGAATCAAGACTTAACGGAAGAGGAACGTGTGTTGTTGTTATAAAGGTAGTGGGAACATAAAAAGAAAACAGATTTGGTGGCAGGATGATATAGAAGAGAAATTTTCTGGTTCAACCGCTTCCATGTCAAGGAAATTGAAATTTGAAAATTCGATTTGAGCAAATAGGATGTGTCACAGACCTACAACAAAGCGGACAACCATGAACGCCTCACAACAGAGCTGTCATAAACGAATCCACAGTTGTCTTCCGCTATATGGTATCTGTAACTACACTTTGTAAGCTGTGCATAGACCATAAACTTCTCCAATTCGAACAATTTTGTAAAGAAAATGTATGTAGAATAAAATATAAGCAAACTGTTATTTTTTACTTGGTCAGTTTTTGGGAAAAGGGGCTTTTATCTCATTCTGAATATTGCGAGTTTATCATATTACTTGATAGAAGTCTTCTATTGGTGGTAGGTTTCTCATTTGACCGTTGTACAAACACAATAGATGGTTTTCACAACTGTAACCTCTGCTACAGGAACCAGTAGACAAAAACACGCCCCCTTGCTGAGTACACGGTTATGTATTTTATTTAGAGGATCACAAACAGTTACTATATAATCGTCTCTGAGAAAACAAAGTAATCGTTTAAAGAGCACATTAATAACAATCCATCTGAGTTGTGGTTACCCTTCTCTGTCGCGGAATGTCGGTGTTGATAACGTCATTTCCTCTGTGTGACATTCCTCTTTCCTACGGCAGTACAGCGTTATTTCCTGTACCAGTATACAGGCGTTAACAAGATTATTCCCTGTGTATAATTATATCGCTCATTTGCTATGACAGTGTGTGGTTGTGCACCGTTACCAACACCGTTTTTTGAATCTAACAAAGTCCACCTTTTCTGTGGCAGTGGGACTATATCGGGATTAAAAACGTGATATCCTGTACGGAACAGTGTTCTCATTTACTGCAGTATTTTCATTTAATCATCGTGACATGCCATGTGCGTATGTGTGTGTGTAGTTTTACCTTCTACAGTAAGTGTAACAATTATATAATTTGTGTAATTAAATCATCCCCCAGTTTTGTGACGATTTTATGAGATGTATCTGTTCAGAGCGGATTCTACGCAATTTACAATGAAACTTTTAAACAGAAGTTACGCTGTCACACTATACACGTGAAACGTACTTTAGAGCACTGACTGTAGTTTAGGTGTCTGCCTTGCGAATCTTAGTTATTTTTGAATTGTTATGACTATTATTATCTTTTAGCAGCCGAATTTTTCTTTTAGCTTAGAGCCAAATCTTAACGTGTATGGGCGTGTATGAGAGCCGTACGTATACTTTGTTGTTACTTGTTGTAGAATAGCTTTAGGCTACAAATGCTTGGGACTCGTCTTGATTTGATTACAAGATGTCGTTTTAAGAAAGCAAAATATTAACC
This sequence comes from Magicicada septendecula, assembly GCA_034769895.1. NCBI lineage: Eukaryota > Metazoa > Arthropoda > Insecta > Hemiptera > Cicadidae > Magicicada > Magicicada septendecula. Next base: position 500,465,227 of record CM068368.1, read on the forward strand.
ACTACTCAAAATTATGAATGAATTCTTGTAAAATATATTCTTACGTTAAACATGTTTATTTCCTGCTATCCAGCGTGTTACTGAAAGAAACTATCGGTACGTGACTGGTTAACTACTTTATTGACAAGTAAAATAATAAAAATTTATGGATCTCCTGACTACATCTGCCTACAGTGTTAAGTTAGTCATATGGGCCTACACGTCATACAGCAGAAATAAATATGCTTATGTTTATGTTATTCTACAATGAAAATATAAATGAGGTAAAATATAAATTCGTTTTACCAGACTTAGTAAAACGAATTGGTATAGTCAATACAAAATATTATAATAACAAAAGAACATCAAGAATTTAATTCAGAAGAATTTAGATCCGGGGAGAAGAAGCAAAGAAGGCTTGGACCCTATCTTCGTCCTGGAAGAATAAAGAAGAGGATCTGGGTGAATTTGAACAATTTATCATCTTATGTGACAACACCTACACTTGTGTACACAACTATTTAGGAATTAAACAATAAATAAAACTACAGACACTATTCTACACCAACATTAAAGAACACTTGAAAATAACACCAATTGAGTATTACACCTTTTTTGAACACCATAAAAACTTTAACGATAACTAATAAGCATCTAAACTGTTCATAACCTATAATAGTGAGTAACACATACACGACTACCAGTTTGCACTATACACATCAAAACCTCGTAATATCCTTATATTGTGAAGTTTGTATTTTGATTTTAATAGTTGTATTATTTGTTTAACCATAATTTCCGAACAAAATACGCCCTGAGATAATTTATTTTAATAGAAATAAAACGAAAAGCATCATTTTGGGTTGGCCGACTACAGCACGATATTTTAGCTACTACCAACTTATGAATAAAGACACATAATTTTGTCACAATTTGTAATTACAGTAAAGAAAAACGAGAAGTAATTAATCAATACTTCGTTTGAATAAAGATTGATAAAAGGAATATATCTGTTTGGTGTTATCTTTGCATTATTATTATTGTTTCAATTAAGAATTACGATAACATAGCACAGCGGCGGAGCGACTGTTGGCAACTCCGAGTGACGTCATTGGGACTGGATGTATAGTGGGAGCGGGCGGCAGAATACAACAGTAGCATAATAATTTATCGTTCAACATATTATTATTGTTACACTGTTTACATTTCATAACGGATGAATGAATGTCTCATATAGTCAGATGATTTTGTTTATACGTAATATAGTATATACGTCGAATTCAAAACTTACAAGAAAAACTTATCTCACAAGCGTTTTTTTCTATTATGCAAATGCTAAATAAAGTTGAGTTCTCTCGTTTCGACGCGATTTGTTTCCTCTCACCTCGTAATAACCCGTCGGAAATACCACGGTACGCTTATGATGCTTACAACAGAATCTCATTGGTTTTCATGAGACTCAACCCCAACTAACGGCGGCCAGAGCTTTCCAGCCCTCGCGATAATGTACTCCCGAAACATATTTCAGTGACTTTGTTATACGGCCTAAACTTATGTGTTTGGAGGGCTGACTGTTTTATGGCCCAAAGCTTTTTGTAGGAAGTAGTTTACTTTGCTATTTTGTTGGCAAAAGCGAGTTTTTGGCTGAATGTGCGTCTTAACGGAGCTGCGTTGTATTTTAAACGTCTTCCAACAAAAACGTCTGTGAGATTGGAATTTAAAGCACATAAGAAAGACTGTGGTTATGTACATATGCAGTGCAAGTACACACGAACTTAACAACTACATAAAGTACATGTTTCTACTGTCTAATGTAATGTAGTCTGCTTAGTGAAACAGTAAAATATTTAATGGTGTAACAATAATTAATATCCAAGATACTAGCGTATGTATGAAGTGACTGATTTTATGAGATGTATCTGTTCGGAGCGGATGCTACGTAATTTACTTTGAAACTTTTAGACAGAATTTATGCTGTTGCAAACCACTATATAAAAAATTCCCGACTAGCACTTTCGAGCCTTTCAGCGCATCATCAGATCGGGAATATACAATAATAACGAGACTACTCCTTTAAACCGCTATTTGCCCAACGAGGATGTACAACAAGGGTTTCCGATCTAATAACGAACTGAATTGCTCAAAAGCGCTAATCGGGAATGTCTTATATAATGGTGCGCAACACAGTAATTTCTGTTTGTTGTTATAAATACTAACACAAATTTATTATTTAACATTTAACTTTTGTCACGCAGAAAAATTGTCAAACCTGAAATCCGATTTTGTCACGCAGTAGACGCATGAAATCTGATTTATGGTTAAAAGAGTTAGATCCATCAATCGTCATAGCCTATAAGCTTACGGTAAGTTAAATGTGTATTAAACGTAGTGCTGTACATGTCGCCTTATTTGCATGAACAGTGCCATTTTGTAATATTTTGATCAGTGGTATGAACACCTAAAGTCATGAACAGTTAGGTAGAAGTTTTTTATTGGTATCTCTTTATATAGGCCTAAATAATCAGCGACATGTTTCATGAAAGTTAAAAAACATAAAACACAACTCTGAAAGTGTAGTTTTTGAAATTTAATATTTGTGGACGAACAACATCAAAATCTTAAACATCGACTCACTCAGGTAATTAATTAAATTATCATAATTTTGAAGTACATACTATTTTCTTATTTTTGTAAAAGACGTATGAGGTAGCAACCGAGAAAACGAAATTATCTTATAAACGATATGGAATTCAAACTTTTATAGAATCTAAATTTGTTAGTTTCCGTTTTAGAAATTATTTTAAAATCTCACTAGTCTATAAAATTAATTCATTGTGAATTTCAACTTTTATAATTTTTTTCGTTCGTTTAATGTATAGCGGCCGTGGGAACGCATTGTTTAAAACCGTAATATGCATGTAAGACTGTGACGAATAACAAGCAGAGAGGCAGCAATCGAGAAAGGACTCACTAATTGTACGTAGAATGTTTCATTCTCTGCTATGTAAACGAGACATGGCATTGCATACATTTCCCCGTTGACCATTAGAATTCTGCATTCTTTTTGTTCTAATGCATTTTTTATATTCTGAACAGGTTTAAGTTGTAATTCTGAAAGATATAATAGTGTTTATACTTACACAGTAGAGATTTATCTTTATTAGTTTTGAGACTTATAGTAAGTGGTATTTAACCGTAGATTTCCATTTGTACACGTTTGGCTGTATGCAGAGTGAGCGTGTGTTAAAGTGCACTTGCACTATTGACAGTGTGTGAACACGTTTTTCCTGGCATTGCGTAATCCGGGCATGTAGGCTGTACAGACACCAGCGATCTGTAACATGCATACACACACAACGGTACAATTTATTTCATGAATTTTATGTCATTTTACAATTTAGCACAGCGATTAATTATTAGAGCATACACAACCTCCTCTGGTGTATCAGGACAAAAATTAAAATGGAAGTGTATCACGGAATCTATAAATGAGTCACACGGCCGAAAAATGTTTCAAGGATTTTATATCGTTATCTTCTACACGTTTAATCATTTATCGCGTTTCTTATTCATCAATGGTGCTTCACTGTTTTTTTCTGCACAAGCTTAAAACTTCCAATGAAGTGTTCGTACACAAAAGTGTTCCACTCAAACTGCAAACTTCAAAGATTTGTTAAGAATAGTGGCCACGAAGAGTTCACATAAGAATTCACAGAACAAAAGTTGCGTATTCTAATATACTTCTCTACAACACACTACTTTAAAGTCACTACCTCAAAAATTGTCGTTTTTCAATTCAATTTCAATTTAATTTTTACTATTAATAGTTGAATTAAGATTCTTAAATTCTACATCTTTGAATTTTCAAATTTCAGTATTTCAACAGGGTTTTCTGCATACATCCTAAGTCTGAAAAATCTTTGCTGTAACAAACTTCATTAACATAAAGCAGAAAAACTTGGAGTATTTTACTATTTAACACTGGAATTTTACTCAAATATACTTGTTCCATTCTAATCGTGCACAAAATAAAATTCAAAAAACAGAAACAGATAAATGAGAATGATTTATTTTGTTAAATTCAACATAATTAAACATGTCTCCCACATGCAATAACAGGGCAGTGTGTTGATTAACAAGACATGACAGTTGTGTCGACTGCACTGACAGTGGTTTGGACACATGTCTGTTACACAGCATGCATGCGCGCACACGTTGCACAGTTGTGTAGCAACATTCCCGCTACAGAATAATTAATGGTGATTTGTACAAAGAGAAACTGGTACTGTTTTACGCAAGCAATGGTGTGTGTGTGTGTGTGTGTTTGTGTGTGTGTGTATGTACTGTACTGTGATCGCATTGAATAACAGGATGTAGTACGCACGCACGAACACACACACACACACACACACACTCACACACACAAAGTACATATTAATAAATATTATAGGTATTTATCTACTTATCCCTAACAACATGTTTGTATTATGCCGATTTCGAAATGGTGGAGGTCAGTTTCAGGACTGCAAAAATTGTAATATTTAAAATATATTTTTCTGAAATATTCCTCAAATATTTATGCTTTTCTCCTAGCCCGAAAGTTCTATATGGCGTTAAGATTGTGTTATGGCAGCTTTACAGGGAAAATAGTAAAAATTGACTGTTATTACCAGACGTAGTTCTGACCTTCTCTGTCAGGAGGCGCTATGAAACTACTTTACACCCCGGATGAATATTTCGCAAAATTCGAACTTGCAGCATCTAGTAATTGCATCGTTTCAAGCAGTACATTGCTGTTATTAAAAAAAAGTAGTAATCATGAACGTATTTTTGAACTGTAAAATTCTTTTGTCTTGTATTTCTTAGACAAAACACTTTTATACTAGCGGGAGAAAGATTAATATTACATTTGTGATTATATTTGTATACATACATATATATTTTTAATTTGGTTCCTTATTTAAAATTTTTTTTAAGGCATCATTATCATTTTGACGGATTAAACCAAGGATGGTTTGTTTCGTTCTCAAATAAGCAAAGATTAGAGCTGGTCACTCCAGTGCTTCCTCCGACGCCCAACACCTCTCCTTCCCCTCGGCTAATAGTTCTAGATTTGTTTGAGGATGCGGCAGCCATCCATTACGGCAGAGATGTTAGAACCAATTCAGTCGATACTGGGCGATCCTGTCAAGTATACTCATAATTTTTCTGCCGTATATCTGTGTTTCTTCTATGATCATGGAGAGTATACCATGCCTGAGAAATCTCACTTCAGTCGCTTGACCTGGCCTTCCGTTCAAGTCCAATTCTCAGACCCATAAAGAAGTGTGGGAAGAGCCATCACCTTGTAGAATTTTAGGCGTGTTCCTCTACTTGGTGACTTAAGGGTTCGCCTAATTATTCGTTGTGAATAATTATGCGAATACGTTGTGTCGTTGCATGCAATATAAGACACACTGTAGCCCAGGTATTCAAAATTGCTAACTTGTTCCAGGACAGTACCATGTATAACAATTTTTGCCCGTACGGGATCAGTTCCGCTAAAAGCCATCACCTTTGTCTTACGCAGTGGCGTTGCTAGGGGGGGGCGAAGGGGGCGGCTGCCCCGGGCGGCACGAGAAGGGGGGCGGCAAACTGGAAAAAATTAAACTGTACATTAAGGTGGTTCTTGGGGAGTTTTCATTTCGTCTAAATTTGTCTGAAACTTTGCAGTCAACTAAAAAAAGCTATTTCACATGTACTGTTAAAATTTCGGTGCGATTGGCCGTTCGAAAGTTGTTGAACAGTCATAGATGTGAGCGTGGCGCTGTCTGAAGCATAGAGGGGGCAAAGTATAGGCGCTCGTGTAAGTGGAAATGTCCACGCAGAAACATTCATAGAGGTCATTTCTATCCTTGTCTACTGACGCATGCGCGAGAGTGGAACTCGCGCGGATCAGCTGATTCAGCGTCAATTCAGAAATGACCCCTACGTGATTCCATCTCTCTTTTCCAGCCGGACGGTTTCTCAGCCAGTTCACCATCTCTATCTATATACCTCTATGGTCTGAAGTCAACTCAGTCTGGTACAGACGTGTATAGTAAATAATAACCTCAATTCAATTCGCACTTATACTTATTTTTTGCATAAGCCGTAATTGAACGCATAAGCATAATTTACTTTTCGTTGTCAAAGTAACTTAAAAACTAATGCGATTTTCATAATATTGAGTTTAATATCTTAAAACCTTTTGTTTGGTAAGTCGTGCCTAAATATATATATATATTTCAATCACTTTCTGCTACAGTCCGTTTCTTAATGTATATAATACTATAATACTTATAACTAATTTACCTCAAGATATATTTTTTCCTTTAGGAACATGTTTCGGGAGATCCTGTTCTCCCATCTTCAGCCTTCGCCATCTTGCTTCTGGTGCAGTATTTGTGTGTTGGCTTCTGGATGTTATTAAGGTGGTTTGTTGGTCTTTGGTCCTTCAATGTTGCATTATTGTGTGTGGTTGTGGTATCTGTTTTTGTATTTTGTGTATTTTCGATGTTGAGTGCTTTGAATATTGTGTCATGTTTTGTATTGATTTGTATTTGTTCTGGTATTAATTTGTTTTGTGTTTTATGTTTGTAAATCTGTAAATTTTCCCAAATGTTCATTATGGTGCCTTTGTGTGGTATATGTTTTATTAGTGTTACATTGGTTATGTCTGGGAATTCATGTCCTGTGTTTATTGCATGTGTGGCTAAATTGGATTTATATATATTTGGTTTTTTGTATGCATTTAGGTGTTCAAAATAACGTTTTTTCAGCTGTTTTTTTGTTTGTCCTATATAACATTTATTGCAATCTTGGCATTCAATTTTGTATATACCGTTGGTTGTTGTATTATCTTTGTTGTGTGAGCTATTTAGATTTTGTAATTTATTTTTATTAGTTTTGTATGCTATTTTTATATCTGTGTTTTTAAATAGTTTTGTTAGTTTTGTCATTTTATTATTTATATATGTGAATGTGGCCCATTTTTTGTTGTTGTTATTATTTATGTGTTGTTCAGTTTGATTATTTCTTAATTGTTCAGTTTTTATTTTGTATTTGATTTTATTTTCTATTTTGATCATAGTATTTTTATTGTATCCATTTGCATAACCAATTTGGTATATTATATTTCTTTCTTTGTCAGTTTCTTGTTTGTTTAGGGGTATTTTGTACATTCTGTTAAATAACGAATAAAATGCTGCCATTTTATGTTGTGGTGGGTGGTCAGAATGGTTAGGTATAATGATGTTAGTGGAAGTTGGTTTTCTATATATTGCATATTGTATGTGTTTGTTGTATCTTGTGATGGTTATGTCTAAATAGTTGATTTTGTTATGTTTTTCTTTTTCTTCTGTGAATTGTATTTTGGGATGTATGTTATTGATTTGTTTCAGTATGTTCTCTGCATTTGTGTTTTTGTTATTTGATACGCCCACGTTGGGCGCCAAAATATCTCTATGCGACAACACAAATTACTAAACTATTGGCGCATAGGATATGGTAGTATGTGTATCTTAAATTAAAAGTCTATATTGGAGGATTTAAGATTATTTATTGCACAAGACATAAGTAATTGTTTATATGGTATATTTGATATGTACAGAATGTAGTGTTTGATATAGTCTTTCTTTTTTTTAAATGTTAAATACTGTTCATACACATGACGTGATACGTTACATTAAGAAGATTCGCACGATGATGTTGCTGAAGAGAAGGGCAGGTCTTTGCTGTGTAGTAGGGTCGTCAGGTGTGGCTTATAAATGACAGATGATCACCCTGAAACGCTTACAGCTGGGCTGGTGTCCTGTAACAGCGGGGCTGGTGTCCTGTAACAGCTGGGCTGGTGTCCTGTAACAGCTGGGCTGGTGTCCTGTAACAGCTGGGCTGGTGTCCTATAATTCCCACGATGAATCTGACGCTTCGCACACACAACGGTACTATGGATCTTACTACTCGTTAAATTAATATAGAGTTTACGACCAACAAGTATCTCAGGTGACAGTGAGTTTAATCTAATAACGGTATATTGAACTTATACCACTCCGGACTCTTCAAGTGTTCACGCGAATCACAAGTCTACCGCGATCAGCAGACCACCCTATGCGGAAATCTTGCACTAACACGGACACTTCTTGATGAAACAACTTACTATCGCGTATCTATTAACTTTTACTGACACTGCAGAAAATCTCACACAGTGATACAGTTACACTCACCTATTACACACGTAATACTTTAATAATAATACAGTGTGTAAATAGTTAATATTCAACTGTGCTGCGTCACACGCGTTACTATCACCGAATAGTCTTTACAGATTCTTGCAAGCGACAGAATCTTGTACAAGAACTGCGCGACCCGATCGTGATAGCGGGTAGAGAATAACTCTCGCAATTATGCACACAATGCTGTAATAATAATATTGTGTGTAGTTGTAAAACACGAATAACTCTGAGTCTTCACGCGTTATTATCGTCGAATAGTCTTTACAAATTCTTGCAAGCGACAGAATCTTGAACAAGAATTGTACGTCCCGTTCGCGGTAGCAGGCTGAGAAGAACTGCCTGTGTAACAACAGGCTTAAGAAAATTTCCCACCACCTTCTAGCATTCTATTGGTGGAAGGAAGTCACATGGTTACATACACCATGACATGCACTTTTCATGCTGTAAAGTGCATTTACTTTGTAAGAGCATGCATAGCGGTAATCAGAATACCCTTATCTCATGCATAACTGCATACTTTACTAATATCATATATGAACGTAAATAATAGCCAGAAATATACAGGGATTGTAGCGAATACATATGTCTATGTTCAGTTCAATGTCAAACACAACGATAATTAATTCACGCACAGCCCGGGAAACGTTTACCACTCGCGCACATTTTCACAAACACAGTACATGAATAACAATAAATAAATAATACACAGTTTTACTAAACTAAACCCTTATCCATACTAAAATACAACTGATAACATAACCAAATCTAACCATCTACCAATATAAACATGAATGTTCATAGTCTGTGTATTACATGAGCTTGCCCCGCTTATCATGATCCTGTGATTCGTTGCAGGATTAACCCCTTCCCGCATAAAAAAAAATTTTTTTTTTCTTTAGTTAACTAACAAAAAATAAAAAATTTTTTTTTCTCGATAAACCAAAACAATTTCCTAATCCTGAAACAATAATACTGATACCCTAAAACCAAAAATCAAATAAACATCCTCAAATCAATACTAACATTTCCTAACTGTCACTTTGACAGGAGCACCAAATCATAGACACGTGGTAACCTTAAAACCAAAACAAATACACATGTTCTTGATAAGCAGATAAAATTACTCAGGGTCACAAAGTACAACAGACTGAATTCCTTATCTTAACTAGATTATCGTTCGTACACAGAGTCATCTTACATATAACATTTAAACCTGAACTGACATATTTAAATAGCTACACATTCTTACCCCTATATCCTGACATTTATATAAGGTGATTTATGGATCCTTTGAACTTTGAACACCGAGTGACTTCGGACCGCGTTTGATAGTAACGCGTGTGACGCAGAACAGTTGAATATTAACTATTTACACACTGTATTATTATTAAAGTATTACGTGTGTAATAGGTGAGTGTAACTGTATCACTGTGTGAGATTTTCTGCAGTGTCAGTAAAAGTTAATAGATACGCGATAGTAAGTTGTTTCATCAAGAAGTGTCCGTGTTAGTGCAAGATTTCCGCATAGGGTGGTCTGCTGATCGCGGTAGACTTGTGATTCGCGTGAACACTTGAAGAGTCCGGAGTGGTATAAGTTCAATATACCGTTATTAGATTAAACTCACTGTCACCTGAGATACTTGTTGGTCGTAAACTCTATATTAATTTAACGAGTAGTAAGATCCATAGTACCGTTGTGTGTGCGAAGCGTCAGATTCATCGTGGGAATTATAGGACACCAGCCCAGCTGTTACAAGACACCAGCCCAGCTGTTACAGGACACCAGCCCAGCTGTTACAGGACACCAGCCCCGCTGTTACAGGACACCAGCCCAGCTGTAAGCGTTTCAGGGTGATCATCTGTCATTTATAAGCCACACCTGACGACCCTACTACACAGCAAAGACCTGCCCTTCTCTTCAGCAACATCATCGTGGGAATCTTCTTAATGTAACGTATCACGTCATGTGTATGAACAGTATTTAACATTTTAAAAAAAGAAAGACTCCATATCAAACACTACATTCTGTACATATCAAATATACCATATAAACAATTACTTATGTCTTGTGCAATAATAATCTTAAATCCTCCAATATAGACTTTTAATTTAAGATACACATACTACCATATCCTATGCGCCAATAGTTTAGTAATTTGTGTTGTCGCAATATATATATATATATATATATATATATATATATATATATTAAACAGTTAACATATAAGAAAATCAATAACACACATCCAAAAATACAATTCACAGAAGAAAAAGAAAAACATAACAAAATCAACTACTGTATTTATACATAACCATCACAAGAAACAACAACCACATACAATATGCAATATACAGAAAACCAACTTCTACCAACATCATTATACCTAACCATTCTGACCACCCACCACAACATAAAATGGCAGCATTTTATTCGTTATTTAACAGAATGTACAAAATTCCCCTAAACAAACAAGAAACTGACAAAGAAAGAAATATAATATACCAAATTGGTTATGAAAATGGATACAATAAAAATACTATAAACAAAATAGAAAATAAAATCAAATATAAAATAAAAACTGAACAATTAAGAATTAATCAAAATGAACAACACATTAATAATAACAACAACAAAAAATGGGCCACATTCACATACATAAATAATAAAATGACAAAGCTAACAAAACTGTTTAAAAATACACATATAAAAATAGCATACAAAACTAATAAAAATAATTTTCAAAAACTAAATAGCCCACACAACAAAGGTAATACAAAAACTAACGGTATATACAAAATTGAATGCCAAGATTGCAATAAATTTTACATAGGACAAACAAAAAAATAGCTGAAAAAACGTTATTTTGACAATCTAAATGCATACAAAAAACTAGAAATATATAAATCCAATTTAGCCACACATGCTATAAACACAGGACATGAATTCCTAGACATAACCAATGTGACACTAATAAAACATTTACCACACAAAGGCACCATAATGAACATTCGGGAAAATTTACAAATATACAAACATAAAACACAAAACAAACTAATACCTGAACAAATACAAATCAATACAAAACATGACACAATATTCAAAGCACTAAACATCGAAAACATACAAAATACAAATACATATACCACAATCACACACAATAATACAACTTTAAAATACCAGAGACCAACAAGAAACCTTAATAGCATCCAGCCAACACACAAATACTTCACCAGACGCAAGATCGCGAAGGCTGAGGATGAGAGCACGGGAGCTCTCGAAACATGTTCCAAATAAGGAAAAATAACATCTTGAGGTAATATAAAAATAAATTTTAAATACTATATATATATTGTAACGAAATTTTATACTTCGATGTGTTCACCAAAATAAAAATTTATGTAGTTTTGAAATTTTTGAAAATATTGTTTTTGTTTTTATTATTCGTTAATGTAAATTAATTTTCGTGATGTATTGGTGTAAAAATTTTAACTCTGTTATTACTGTTTTGTCAAATATATCACCTTTTGGTACCTAGAATTGAGTTCCGCGTTAACAGGATTGTCTACGGCACTGATCGATTAGCGGTTCTTCTTCTTCTGATAGGATTCTCCTTTCTCCTTTGTATCTACCGCTTTTCGTGTAGCCCGTTGGTAAAATATTCTATTATGTTACGCTAATAATAATTTTTGAAATAAATATAAGTCAAAATTATGAAATTCCAGTATTTATTTAACAATTTTTAAATAGATCGATATTAAATCGATATTTCAACAGTTGGTATCGACTCTTATCTCAGGGCATCGATTAATTTTTACATCTGTTTATTTTATAATACTGATTTGGTTCTTTGAACGGTTATTTTATATAGTCAGAGAAGGGTAAGGTCAAGAAAGTATAACACTTGCAAATAAAAAGCTTAATATTTAAAATTGACAAAGTTATTAATTATTATATAATGTTTATTAAAGAAAAATTCGACCCATCGAAGCTTTTTGATTATGTTGGTAATTGCTCCCGTTGAATGCTGGGAGTCAAAGATGGCGGCTCATGGACTGCTTGTGTTAAACGTATTCAGCTCGACGAAAAATTCTTCCAATAAATGGTGCCTTCTCAATGTTTCCTCATCTCCGCAATAGTGATTATCCCTTCTGGGGTTGATAGAGTGGTTCTGGTTCAGTGTTTGGTGATTCACTTCTATTAAATGTGTGTGCTTAGGTTTAATTTCACTTTGTTCAATAAGGTCGAACTTCGCACTTCTCGTCTCGTTATTATGAATTATTTAGTTAATCGGTTTAAGTTATTATTTCACTCGTGTTCTGTTCTGTATTACTTCAGTTTAATCGTGGTATTAATAGTTCTCACTGATTTTACGTTTTAAGTTCAAAATTCCGTACTTTACTATTTTTTCTGTAGGCTAGGCTTACATACCAATCGCCATATTAGTTTGCTATATACAGTAGGTTAATAGTAGCACAAATCGCGTTTAAGTGTACTCGACAAGGTCCAATAATTAACTAATTCATTTCCTTCGTCTCCTGACAAAGTCTTAGCCAATTTAATATTTGCAATACATTGTTTTAAATTCTTTGGGCTTCCGCTACATTCGGAAAACTTACATTATACTACTGAATATATTTTTGTTATTATTTAATTTTATGAAATATTACATACATAATCTTTTTCTTTAGTTCATTCTGTTTGATTTGATACCAAATAAGATAGTTTTACATAGTTTTTATTAAAAATGCTATATTTCTTTCATTTTGAAAAAGTAGTCTTAATTTTCACTTCCTGTTCTTCCCCAAAATGTTGCCATTTTATATGTTATATTTATGACTGTATTGAATCTAAGATTGACATAATATGTTTATCTTCCCTTAATTTCTCTTAATTTTGTTAATTGGTTATTCTTTTAAATATTATCCAATAATTTATGACTCCCTACCTTGAAATCTCAGTTATTACATTTGCATTTTTTTCTCCTATTTCTTCCTATCTTTTTACAATATTCTTTTAAAGTATAATTTATATTATATTATTCTGTTACTGATTTACCTTACATAAATTTCCTCAGTTTAATTAGTTTACTGGGCTTGATTTATCAATTATAAAGTACTTTAGATTTACCATTTGGCCTAGATTTTAAGTGGTTTTACATTCAAAGTTTTTTAATAATATAGCTTGTTTATACCCTTTCTGACCTTCTATTCTAACACAATGTTAACTAACAATTCCTTACTATACTACAAGAACATTTAGTATTGAATTCTAACTAATAATACATAATATTTATTTGACATCAAAAACATGGTAATTAATCTCAGACATTCTAGTCTTGATAATTTCTAGTAACTCATAACAAATATTTTATAATCAAAGAATGGTATCCACCCTCAGACATTGCATCCTTGATTAAAATTATTAAACATAATAAATATTTTAAAATTATAGAACATGACTCTCTACCTTCAACATTGATGTATAGAGTTCATTGGTTTAACTAGAAACATCACATTTGTTTCTTCATCTTTACACCTGTCTTACAATTACTGGGGTACAGTTCTTTCTGTTTTTTTAATTTTATTTCAGGGATGTATCCCTTGTCACTTTACTTGCTAACTCCCTACTCTCTATTTATCATACTCATTTCAATGAATGTTCTTACATAAAGAGTGGCACTTTATTAGAAACATTAGTTTTTGCCTTTCATCATACTATTTTATTAAATAGTATTCCTGAAGTTAAATTGAAACTTTAAAGTTGTTTAAAGGTTACACTTTTATTAAGTTTAAGCATTCAATGCACCTTCTTGAAGTTTATTTACTATAATATAATAACTTACACTTGTCCCCTGTTAATTCTTGATACTATCACTAATCAGTTTTATAGTTTTACATTATCAAGATATTATTTATGAAGGACTGTTAAGATTTGTTTTTTATTCTTTATAAAATAACTTTTATGGGTGCACTTCCGCTTCTAACTCTAAACACTTTTGTTTACATTTAATTGACATTATTTCTGTTTGGGTGTTATACTTTCATATGTGACATTAAAATTCTTTTGGGGTTTTTTGCCTTTTCTTGCTGGGTTTCCATTGAGTATGTATTGTAGTCTTCTCCTCCTACTATTTTGTATCTTCCACCTCATTTCCTTTTTATTATGTACGTTGGTTGGTTTTGGGTATCTTCCTTATTCATTCTTCGTTTCTTGATTCTCCTATAGTTATTATGTACGGGGTTTGTTCTGGGTAATTTCCTTATCTACTCCTATCCTACCTGGGTATTTCCTTATTTTATTTTAGGTTTTACTTTAGTTTTCATTACATATTTCTGTTGCATAGTTGCTTTTTCTGTATTTTACTTCTTCAGGTTATAATGGTATTTTAATTGTGATACTTATTAGTTTTCATTTGGATTTTTTATTTGATAGTTAATTTACTTGATTTTTATTTATGATCACATTGCATTCTTTATTTAGTGGATAATCTGTCATGCTACAGATTGCTCTCCTTCAGAAGTGATTAGTTCAGATCATAATTGGTTTGTCTGAAATAATTGCTTATGTTATTCATTATAAATTACATTTCTTGACTTCCTTTCCATTTCTATCTCTGCTTCTTCATATTTGAGCTTACATATATTTTATTCTTAACTTGGTTTTCCTTGATAGTAATAGTCATCGGGTTCATTATTATTTATTTTTCATTTTTTCTTAACTTGGTTTTTTATCCTTGGGATATTTATTCCCTAACATTCCCTAACACGTGAGCTGGAGCAGTTCAGAGGGGCTATATACTCTGCTGGCCATGCTACACTTCTAATTGAGTTCAGTGGCAAATCATCTCTGCTCAAAAACATAATAATACTGCTGGACTTATCTACAGACAGCTATTAATAAAAATTATATAAGAATAGTCTATTTTACGACTATTAAAAAATATCTTTGGATACCTCACTTCGTATTTGCTCAGATTTGTTAATATTTCTATCTCAGTTATTTTTCTTCTCAGTTATTCTTCTGACTTATTAGCTCTACTGATATCTTAATTCTTATCATGGTTGGAAGCTCTTTTATTAATATAATTATCACTAGTTATTAAGTATAAAGTTTTTTGTGTGAATTCTCTATTATTCTTTTGTTGTTATCACAATCTGCTTCTAGTCATTGGTAGCATATATTTCATTGTATTTTGGTTTTTTCTTAGTTTTCATGAATTATTCCACTAGTTTCATGTTCTTGCAATTATTCTTCTAATTGTCTTTATTATAATTGACATTTATTTTATGATCATAGTTATATTATTGATTTATTTATATATATATATTTTTTTCTTTTTCAAAAATTATTTCGCTCTCGTTTTTTATCCGAATGAATTCTTTAATTATAATATTTATGTGGTCATGGTTCTCCTTGTATTGCGTAAAGGTTTCATTAATTTTATTTCAACAAGTTTATTCATTTTAATTGTATCAGTGATTCTTACTTCCTTTTCTTTCCCTTCACAATGTTTTCATAGATAGTTTGTTGTAAGTTGCTCTTACTATATTTTTAAATTTTGGTAATTTATTGTTTTTAATTCACAATTCTTTTTCTTTTATTCCCATAAATCGTTTCATAAATAATGTTTGTAAGGTGATCATACGATATTTTAAAATTTTTTGGTTTATTAACTTCAAAATTCTCTTCTTTATTTCCAACTTTATATTCATAACTAATCGGTTGTAAGATGTGCTTACTATGTTTTTAGAATTTTTTGGGTGATTTTATAAATTCCAAATTCTTTTCTTTAATTCCAAAATTATTTCCATAAAGTTTTCATAAATAGTTGTTTGTAAGATGATCTTACGATATTTTAGAATTTTTTTTTTTTTTTAATTCCAAAATTTTTTTTTTTTAAATAATCGCCTTATTTTCTTTTTGTTCGATTTCATGGTATTACCATCTCACTAGGTATTTGGACCATTCTGGATCAGACCCATACTGATCGATGTCGACGTTTGAATAATCTCTTTCATTCTCATTGCTGGGATCATTATTAGGTTCTTGGCTGTCCTCTGCCCTGATATGGTTGATCCGAGCTATTCGGGGTCCTCCGTCGGATCAGGTAACCAGGATTTTCACTGACTGTTACCCAATTCTCATTGTCATTGTTATTACGGTTCGGTCCGACTGAGGTTTCAGTCGGTAAACCTTGAGTGGTTGCCTGCCGCTCCGTACGATTGTTAGATGGTTGTTCGCGGTTTGTTTGCCGTTCTGGACCATCCACGCTGGTACTTCGCCTTGGTCGATCGTGCCTCGAACTATCACGTTCTCTGCTTCTCCGCCGATCCTCATATTCGTGGAAACTATTACGCCGCTGGTGGGTGTATCTTCGCTGGCTGTTTCCTTCGGCTCGTATGAAATTTACCCTGGGCCGGGAAAACCTGTTGTTATTAAAGTTATTGTTAGGCGGGTAACCCCTATTATTATTATAATACCGTTCAGTATTATTATTGTTTGGGTTTCCCTGACTATTAACATTGGGATTCGGGTAATAATTGTTTCGATTACCTGGGTAACCGTTATTATTCCTATTTTAGGATCGTTAATAGGACCGTTATTACTATTATTATTATTATTATTGTTGGAGTTATTATAATTGGGATTGTACCGGTTCCCTTGGTACCCATTGCTGTTCTGGTTATTACCGTTGTTCGGGTATGGATTATTTCGGATTTCCAGCCGATCACATTGCATTCTTTATTTAGTGGATAATCTGTCATGCTACAATATATATATATATATATTTCTTATTACGCGTACAGTCAAAATATAATTTGGAGAACTAAATTATATTTTTTTCAGTGAATAATAATAGTTTTATACAAGTTTTACGTTGCTGGAATTAATTAAATAATGTTTGGAAACTTAAAAATAAAATTAACTAGCTTATTAATCCTCTGGTTTCAATAGGAACGTAGAAAAACCAAGATTGCGCAGATTTTTAAAATTGAAATACGTCTCGTCTGTTCTTCAGTCCATGATTCATCGCAAGGTTAACTAAACGTATCATACCAGGGTGATTTCCTCAGCACGAGAATGGTAAGCAAGGATGGGGTCGTAAAAGAATTACCAGTTGCTATGAAATAGTCTTAGCGTAAAAAGCAAATATTTCTAGAAGATCGGTTGCTAGGAAACATCCTTTAGCTGACTAGCTGTTAATAACTATATTAATTAATATTTCCTTTCAATTTAGTTTTAAATTAATTTTAGTTTTTACTAGTGTTAATGTACTTCGATGTTAATATAGGCCTATATTTATGTTTTTTTTTTTTTATTTTGAGGCAAGAGGCCTCGAATAGAGAGGGTGGAACCCTGAAGTACCATAAATACTACTTCAGTCAGGTCAAGTAAACTTCTTAAATTAATTCCTAAGTAACACCTGGGTTTTGCTGGGCAGCTGTTGTATTGTTCTGACTAGCTGACTAGCTGACTAGACTTAATTAATTAAATAATACATTTTTAGAGTAATTACTACTAATAGTTGGGCGTATGGTAAAACATTATTTTAAAAATTGCGTTTTTGTCTTATCCAGCTTAAGTTGCTTGGGCCTAATCGTCTTCCCCGCTACTTTAACATCATATACCTCCTAACATATGTTCCTATTCAGTTATCCTTGTAAATGTCTGAAAATAACTCCGTTGGTTGAACAATTGTAAAGCGAATGGCTAATTATTATTATGTTTTGAAGATTAAAACTGAATTTGTGTGTTACTTATAAATTCCAATTCCATTTGAATTTGTTGGTGATGACTGCAGTGCTATTAAAGCTAATCTTTCCGCAATTATTATGTTAGTGGCATATTCTGTCTGGACATAATTAGTTTATTACAGTTTATTTTTGAAGAGCACAGAGTTTGCGCAACAATACATACATAAAATACTACGTGGAAAGACACAAAATCGCAGGCACAATGTAGCTGGGCGAGAATGAGAAGTGTACAAACCTGACTGGGCCTGCGGCAACTGCAGTCCTGCAGTCCTGCATCCTGCTTTAGCCTTTGTCTTGCCTATGATTGCAGGAAATTGTGTGTACAAAACGTCATGGTGTCGAGGCTTGTTGCAGGTAATGTACGATAACAAGAGAAATGTGCAAATTGTGTGAGTATTGCAGTAGGTAATTTTAAACGGCAATTAAAGAAAGAATTTTATACAAAAATTTTAATAAAGCTATGTTAAAATAGATTTATATTATAAAATATAACAAGCTGTATATATTAGAATAGATGAATCTGTACATTGTGTACGCGTATATGACCTACAGAATCTGAAAATACAAAAATTTTATAAAGACTAATGCCGCGTTTCACCGACTTCCGTTAAGAATTTAACGTCCGTTAAATTATTCGTTTTGGATTAAACGGAAGATAATCTGTTTCATAAAACTCAGTTAAAGATAAGGACCGTTAATATCGTAGGTTAATTTAATAGGAGATATTTGGCTTGTTAGGTAACTAACGGACCGTTAAAACAACGGAAGCTAACTTTAAAATTACTTTTGTCTACATTTATGTAGACCTACGTTGCTTTCCTTAAAGTAGTCGTTTCTGTAACAACTCCACTAAAATAAACATGTAGTTTGGTTTGTTTAGTTTCTGTGATCAGAAAACTTGTTTTATCTATTTGATGTTCTTTCATTAAATAATTCAGTTTTATTTCCAATAGTTTCATATGAGTATATAATATAACTTATTGTGACAAACAAAAATTAGTCAGAGAAAACATTTTTTTGCTTAAATAATGTCGATATTAAAAAAATTATCCACAGGAAGACGAAAAAAGTTACTGCTAGGCCTACCGGTCTTTATCAGTCGAGTGAGTCAAAAATTATAGAATGCTATAGGCTATCAAAAAAAGTTAGTCTCAAAGTTCCTGAAGAATTGAGGTTATACGGGAATATCTTCGATAACAGGAATAAAGCAAATAAAAACTACAGTGAGGTATAAAATATACAAATACACTTAAAAAACAGAAAATAATGAACATGGACGCCATCCCACCACCCTACAGTTAGTTTCAAGTTATTTTAATTTTTCAGCCTACCTGAAACAAAATCAACACTTAACTATGGTATAGTCGTATTAATGAGAGGTTTAGTAACGGGGTCCAAACGGGCGTTGGTGAAACGACTAGAAAGATAACAGCAGTTACAAATTATTTCATCAGTTAACAAAAGGTAGTTAGGAAGACAATTAACAGACTTTCCTGAAACGGAGCACGAGATGCCGTAAGATTTGTAACAAATTAAGGGAATTCTCCATGTGCATAAAAAAGTACAGGCACATATGTGATTTAACAAGTTTTTAATGTGTGTTTTCGCGAAGGGCATTTCTACAGGTAAAATCCCTTGACATAGATACATTTTGACATTTATTTGTTACTCCCCGCACTTAAGATAAATGATTCCCGCTTTCAGTATTAATATTTCCTTTATAAATTAAAATTTCTACTTAATGGGAATGTTACTGTTTAGTCAGTAACAGATCTAGTAATTGTTATTGCAATAATACAAATATATTAAAAACAGAAGTGTTAGTAGTATATAATTTCCAAATTATAAAGTATCTTTATTGGTTTCCAAATTATAAGCGAATCGTACAAATATATTTCAGCGGTCATTTGAACGTTTCCTGTGCTTCTCATACTGTGATAGTCATGACCTGTTTCAATTAATGCATTGTGCTGTGACACACATCGTTAGAAATACATTTGTTGTAATTTAAGACTTAAAACAGAAAATCTCGTCAGCAGCATTTAGGAGATCGTAAATTCAAATAGATTATTTAGTTTAATAAATACAAATAACTATTACTTGAAGAGATAGCTTTTTACTTAATGAAAAAATGTATAGGATGGCAGCTTTTATGTTAATGATAAAAGTATTTCATAAAAATAATACATACCGTATTAATATTTACGTGTCAAATTTGTTTCTAAGATTACACGCAAGCTCGCATTAATTATACACTAGACTTATACGCAACGGAATATGGAACGTTCTGGTACTATGGAGAACGTTGTTCTACGCGTTTCTCACTTAGCCCAGCAGCACGTCGTGTTACTGCCAAGGCCGCGCGAAGTATCCTCTAGAATTTTCGAGTGCTTGTTAAGCACGCATATTATAGAACCCTGCAGACTATAAATAACCAACACCTGCCGCTTTGAAGTTAGTTTGCGTCGGACGATTACTCAGTGCGTTCAAGTGGTTATTAGTGAAAGTAATTATTTTGCGGGACTCTATTAGTTGACATTATTATTCCGTGTGAATAAATTCCACTGAATTATTGCACGATTATAATCTTGTTGTATAACTTGTTGATTTCAAACTGTTAATTGTGATTAACTAAAACTGATAATCAGTGACTTAAAATTGGTGTCTTTATTTTGTTTTCCACTGTATCACACGACGATCAGTGAGCCCGTCGTAACAATGGTGTCACAAGTGCGACAGAATCGTTAACAGTGGAAACAGTGGACACTTTGTACAAGACTAGTGTAATTTGTAATTAATCTGCAAATATGGATGCGAGTCAGATGATGGAAAATTTCCAGGCGCTACTGTTGCAGACGGAGGAACGACGACGACAAGAGGCAGAAGAAGCAGAAAAAAGACGGAATAAGAAAGGGAAAGAGAGGCAGAAAACCCTCCTGTTGGAAACACAAGAACAGCAGAAAGCACTAATTTTGGAATCTCAAGGACGATAAAAAGAAGAACTCAAGCAGGAGGCAGAGGAACGGAAGAGTGAAACAGAAGACATCAAAGCGTTTATACAGGAGCAAAAGCAGATGCAAGAACAAACCGCTGCAAAGTTGGATCTATTACGAGGTGAGCTTAATAACCAAATTACTAGAATATCTGATGTAGAGGAATTGATATCCAATAGAATATCTTAAGTACAGGAGGATGTACCAACTACAAAAGACTCAATTGGAGATATAAAACAGCAGATTATGAATGAAATAGAGCAGTTAATGAAAATACAGTCATGCTTAAAGACAGAAAAAGACAAGGAAAATAAGACAACAGAAAAAGTCATTTTTCCTGCAGCTGGGGCAGTTCATGTCAAGGCCTCAACATTTTATGGAATCACTCACTGGGCGACGTATCTTCGGTAATTTTAAGCCGCTGTTTGCACAAATAATTAGACGGAAAAGACAAGGTAGTTTCACTTGTTCTCGCTTTAAAAGGACCTGACGCAGAGCTACTACAGAAAGTGCCAATGACAGCCAGAACACCTATGCCGAATTGATAAAAGCTCTAGAATTACGGTATTGTGATAACATTTGCAAGATGTGTATTGCACTCAGTTGAGAGCAAGTCGACAGAATTCCGGGGAGAGTCTTCAAGAGTTTGAAGCAAATATCGACAGGCTAATTAAATTGGCTTATTCTGAATCGCCAGAAGATTTTTGAATGAGACTTGCGATGCAGACGTTTACTGCTGGTGTCCGAGATAACGAATATAGCAATAATAATAATACAGCAAGTGTTACGAATGGGAAGACACCAAAATAGTGCGGACGCCCAGGTACATGTTTTGCAATTCGAGATCGCAAAGTCAGCGTCTGGGTGGGCAAATCATAAAGTGCGCGCTAAAAGATCGCGACGGCACAGACGAGGAATAAAAAGAGCAAGGAACAGAGACCCCACGAGCGGCGCCACAGAATAAAGTAAGAAAGGATGGAAGACCGAAGTGTTATCGATGTGGGAGACCTGGACATCTACAACGAGATTGTCTGGTTAGAATTAAGCAGCAGTACAACGGGGCGTATGCTGATTAAGTGGAGGAACGAAGCCCCTAGACAATACGCAATTTCTACACTTCAGAAAAATAGCAGAAGCTTGGTGGTTACCGGATTCGTTCAAGAAAAGCCAACCTCAATTACAGTTGACACAGGGGCAACAGTGTCCATTGTGCGCTCCGATGTGGTAAAAAATCTCAAGCCAATCTGCTGCTCTTGCAGCCGGCGAACAGCTACTGGACGGCCTGTAAAAGTGTTTGGAAAAGTAGAGATTTTCTCTACGCCTCGGTCGACTTGAGTTTGATCATCAAGTACTTGTTGCAGACATTGTGGATGAAGCAATTCTTAGTGTGGACGTTATAAACGCATATGGATTTATACTCGACTTCAAAAACAATGTCTTGAGAATCGGAAAAGAAGATATAATGCTCTCCATAATGAATTCATCAGAAAAATCGATGGAAGTGATAATTAAAGTGGCCGTAACTGTCCCGCCAAACTCTGAAAAGATCATCATGGTTAGAACTGAAGTAGAAACTAAGGGAAATCAGTGCTCTATATTCGAACCCCAGGTAGTCAGCACACCGGGCATACTAATTGCCAGACGTTTAGTAAAACCTGACCGAACCGGAAATATACCCTTTAGAGTGACGAATATATTGGAACAAGCTGTCACTTAACCAAGCAATACACACCTAGGTAAAATGTCTCATGGTGCCTGGGTGCCGGAATGTCGCAACCAAGATCCAGTGTTTCGGGCCCTTCTAAATTACCAGAGGAACTTCAGGAAATGTTGAATAAATCTTCTATCGATTTCTCAAGTGGTGAGGTAAAAGAACTCGGACGGTTTTTACGTGAATTTAAAGATTCTTTTGCAGTTCGGGCCAGTAACTGGGAAGAACCTCTCTGGTACAACATCGCATCAATACCGAGGATACAACACCGATAAGCCACCCTCCTCGAAAACCGCCATTAGCTAAGAAAGAGGAAATGACTCGGTTAGTACAGGACATGTTGACAGAAGGAATAATCGAGCCTTCGTCAAGTGCTTGGTCTTCTCCGGTAGTGCTGGTAGCAGAGAAGGACGGTGGATTACATTTCTGCGTAGACTACCCGAGGTTGAACGACGTGACAAAGAAAGATTGCTATCCACTACCACGCGTTGACAATACACTCGACACGCTGTCTGGAGCACAGTGGGTTTCCACAGTGGACCTGGAGAGTGGATATTGGCAAGTGGGTCTTCATCAAAAAATAAGGAAAAGACTGCTTTCTCGATCCCAAGTGGCCTATTCCAATTTAATGTCATGCCATTTGGACCCTGTAATGCACCGGCAACATTCGAAACATTGATGGATCTGGTACTCCAAGGCCTGACATGAAATACTTACCTTGTTTGTTTAGACTATGCCATAGCCATCGGGAAGACTTTCAAAGACCATTTGGAAAACCTTAAAGAAATTCTAACTAGAATTCACGGTGTCCAACTGAAGCTGAACCCGAAAAACTGTTCACTATTCCAGAAGGAAGTACCAGTATCTGGGCCATCTGGTATCGGCAGCGGGTGTTAGTATGTATCCCAATAATTTAGACACCATAAGAGACTGGCCAGTTCTGAAGAGTAAACTCGAAGTTTGGAGTTTTTTGGGGGTTATGCTCTTATTACAGACGTTTTGTAAAAGATTTCGCTACAATTGCTAAACCACTACATGAGCTATCAGAAAACAAACGAATCTTCCAGTGGTCGAGAGAGAGTGATCAAGCATTATGTTCACAGCCAATTCTTGGTTTCCTAGCTACTTAAGGAAAGTACATCTTAGACACAGATGCAAGCAATACTGGCGCAGGAATAGTTTTGTCTCAAGTGCAGAACGGTGAAGAACGAGTAATAGCGTATTACAGCAAGAGGTTTTATAAATCATAGAGAAATTATTGCATTAGAAGGAAAGAGCTTCTGGCAATAGTCCGAACTTTGTAGCACTTCCATAAATACATCTATGGAAGAGAGTTTTCACCGACCATGCCGCGCTTGCATGGCTCTTCAGATTTAAAAATCTGGAAGGGAAGTTGGCAAGGTCTCTCGAACGTCTCCAACAGTATAACTTCAAGGTAAAACACACTCGGGGGCGCCTGCATGGTAATGCAGATGGATTATCTCGAGATCTTGCCTGGAAGAATGCCGACATTACTACAGAAAGGAAGAACAAAACGCAAGCGATGTTCAAGCCATCGCTGTAGTTTTCCTGGCAGACGGCTGGGCGACACAAGATTTTCGACAAACACAGATTACTGATGAAGACATTCGGCCGATCTTGACAGCGAAACAGGAAGGTCGCCGCCCGGATTGGAAACATGTCTACCATGGTTCCGAAGTGCTGAAAGGTTACTGGGCACAATAGGAATCTCTTACCCTGGAGAACGGATTGCTGAAAAGGGCTTGTGAAAATGCAGATGGACAAGACGTGGTCATGCAGCTGATAGTTCCCCGAAGCAAAGGGCAGTCTGTTTTGGAGGAGATGCATGATGGAACGTTTGGAAGTAATCTTGGCGTTAACAAAACACTTGATAAAATACGGAAGCGATTCTATTGGCTTCATCTTCGCCACGACGTAGAGGAATGGGTTCGGACATATAGAATGTATGCTGCACAGACCAGAAGCAGGGGGAAAATGAGACAGTATAACGTTGGACTGCCATTCGAGAATATTGCCATATATATTGCTGGACCTTTCCCAGTTACTGACAATGGAAACCGGTACATAATGGTTATAGGTGACTACTTTACTTAGTAGGTGGAAGCCTACCCAATTCCAAATCAGGAGGTTACCACTGTGGCAAAGGCGGTATTTCACAATTTCTGTTGCCGCTATGGAGTCCCTATGGAAATCCATACGGATCAAGGGAGGAATTTCGAGTCAGTAGTGTTTAGGATTATGCCATCTAAGCAGAATTCGAAAGACCATGCCTTCCAGTCATGCGTCTCCATCCTCAATCGTACGGAATGTTTGAGAGGTCAATAGGACACTTGACCAGCATTTTTCAAAGGTAGTTGACGAGAACCAAACAGACTGGGACCAACGTATACCACTATTCCTCATGGCGTATAGGTCATCAGTATACGACACAAACGGGATGACCCCAGCAAAATTGGTGTTTGGGCGGGAGATTCGTCTTCCTGGAGGCTCGATGTTCAGATCACCTGAGACTCAATCCCAAGAGCCACAGGACTATTCCTCACAATTAGAAAACCAACTGCGAGACTTGAATCAATTGATAAGAGGACGGCTGAAGATAGCCAGTGATAAAATGAAAACTCGGTATGACATTCGAAGCAGTAGTGTGGGTTTCCAAGAAGGAGATCAGGTTTGTTTTTTCAATCCAATTCAGCGCCGTCAGAGCTGTAAAAATATCTCTAATCTTTGCCTATTTGATACCGGAACAAACCAGCCTTCCGTTAATCCATGAAGATGATGACGATGATGATGAATATTTAAAGTATAAATATCAGTTTCAGACAGAACTAGTAGTAGTAAATTTTATTATTTCAAGGAGACGGAACGTTACAGTCTAAACTACAAACCGAAACACACGTATTTCCAAAATGTAAAAAATAACGTTTATATATTTGCGTCGGCTATGCCATTGATCGATAATTGACATTCACAGGGAGTAAATAATGACTTTCACAATAAAAGTACATAAAAGTCCTCTGGCAAAGATAATTTTTATTGTATTTACTCAGTGAGTTAACATGTAATCCCGTGAACGTAGTCGTATAACACAATTAAGCTAGAGTGTATTTGAAACTCAAAAGGAGATTTGTATGTAGGAAACGTACAGTAACGCAGTGTCTGCCCCCGGCGACCACGAGTAACTTGCTTTGTGTCTGGCCCTACCACAGGATGACGTGACATCAAACATTTCAGGTAATGCTGTTCAGTAAACGATGAACAGAGATCAGAGTTAACGCAGACACGACGGAAAGTTAGTACCCCCGCCCACGCACAAACCAAAACTTTTACAGCTCTTCACCGGGCCCGTAATTTCTCTCTTTTTGTACAAACACCGCGCATTCATTGCGGATATCTGTGTGGTGTGTGTGAGCGCCAGAGAGTGATGTGAACTAACTTGAACGAACTTAATGTGTATGTGTATCTACTTGAACGAACTTATTGAGTTTAATTCAATAAGTTCATGATCGTCGTCACCGTCTACCTTAAGGCAATTCTGCCTGTTCCGACTTTAGTGTTTAGTACTCGGTCTTCCCATGTTTGATTTGCATATTGCAACACTCATAAATTGATGTATAATAATACATTAGCGACATACGTATTTATATAATAATAAAATATACGATATATTTTACAACATTAGAAGTGGGACAAGTAGTAATATACTTGTTTCCACGTGCATAAAGTTAGAAGTATGAAGTTGCGCCATCGATATTGCTAAATTAATGGATAGATTAAATTAGACCTATTAGGTACCTAACACTTGTGACTTATTTACACATTTATAAATATTGTTTTTCTAGTCTAATGAGATAAATTTATGATTGTCACTGTAATTTGTGTTTTGTGAGTGTTTAATTTAACGTTGTGTAAAATTAATCAAATAAAATTATAACTGTGTATATTTTATTGAGAATTTGGGTAACAATTTTGTCAAATTTTATTGCTTCCCTGCTATATACACTTTTACCTCGAACGAGGCCTTTCGGTTTCGCAACCACTATCAAGTTCTTCCTACAAAAACTTGTAGGAAAAAGTTCGAGGAAAAAGTGTATATAGCAGGGAAGCAACAAAATTTGACAAAATTGTTATGAAGACTGCTAACATAGAGAAAATAACTGATAATTTGGCTAACGTTTATTACCATAGAACTGTAACCATCTTCCAGTAGGCCTAAATTCTTTCCAAAGTAAATTTTATACAGCAGTGGTATTAGAAACATGGCGCACTAATAATAACAAAACCTTCACACAGGAAATCTTGTCAAATTGATTTCTCCACAGGACTTAACTAGATCGCCCCTTCATCTTCCTGATCATCTGATTTTTCTTCACTACGAGTCTAGCACAATATGTGACCATCTATTCCCTTCTTTCCATTTTTACCTATTTTTATGGCAAGAACAAATTAATATATAGTACTAGAAAACTCCATTGAATATTCCGCATCAAGATGGTGTCTACCGTTCCTCAAATTATAATGAAAGCCTTTAAACTTGATACCCTTTAAGTAATTTACTGCAGACACTAAATTAACGTCCACTACGACTAGTAGGGTAGTACTGAAGTAACCCTTATAAATGTAGAAGCAGGAATCACTGTTCGGCAGTTTTATAATTTACTGTTTCATATTCTCTACAGTACTTCCAGTGGCTAAGCATCTTGATGTTGTTACTAATCTCTGCTCCCTTGTAATCGCTCTTCTCAGGATAGTATCCTGTTTTCCTATACGGGGACGAATTTTCTATAGCAGATAGTTAAATGTCTTATCAGTCATTCTTAAGTAGTTCCGGTAATTATTTGGATTTTTTCCTCTTAGCTTACTCATCAGTTTCATGTCAGAAAATTTTCTCTTTTGATATAGCCAATGTTTACTCCACACGAGCCATTTCTTCCGTTTTTCTTTGTATTATCATCACTTAGTGCACTGATAACTATGAATGACAAAGCTTGTTTTTGCTCCAGTGTCATTTTCAGTCACGTAATTCAACTATAAATTTAATTACACAATATTAACAAGAACACAAATATACCTCAAACCATACACATTGGGATCGCATCTGGCATGCCACGAGACTGACTGCTGTTCCAGTGTGTGGGCTTCACCGCGTGCCATGCAATGCACGAAGGTGTATGGGGCACTTAAGGGAAACAAAACGTGCTTTGTTAAACAGAAAAACACTGCGGTTATTAAGTAAAACCACGAAACGTTACGAGCGAAACTGAGTTTTATTCTTTTTCCACTAATAATTTGTGGCAATGTATCTCCATAAATTATTTTTATAAACGGCCCTCACAGTTTAACTTTATTTTAAAAACATATATATTTTATTCGTGTACACACAAGTGTATAAATATACACAAGCGCATAGACAGAGACACTCGCGTAGCCAAATTTACATATTTGAGTAAATAGGTTGTCTGCATATTGTGCAGTTTGCTAGAATATAATGCGTCCGAATGTTCAAAGCATTTACATAAATGCATGAGGTCAATCAGCTGAGCGTGACTACAGTAACATTGTTACAGGAAAGCGGAAGAGTTACGCGCGTCTATTATGTGACCTGCAATTCATTATAGTGATTACCACTGAATCATTAGTAATGTAATGTACGCATGTTGACGTGCACATAAAATTTAATGTCCAACTATATTACCATTACCGCTCTAATATCATGATGGTGAACATCGCTGTTTAGATTTATTGTACGTGTGTTGACTGTGTCACTATTGCTGACGCTTATCACTAATATTTACCTTCAAGTTTCCTGTAATTACTCGATGTGGACGTAAAGTTCCCTACAGTCCTGGGGCGGTCCAACAATTCTAAGCGTTAAAATATATAAATGTTTTTTTCTACTGTCATTAGGTAGATACATTTACAAGCAATGAAGAAGTGTTAAAAAAATTAAGAAAACTTCACTTTTGGGGTTGTGAACAGGAGAAAAGGAAAAACGAATTGGACACATGCTGCGGGCAAAGAGGTGGTGGAAGAAAAGAAGAAAACTTGGAAAAGAAGATTGAAACTACCGGATGAGACACAATGTAGAGTACCATATGAAGAGATGACAGCTCAATTATTGAGATACTATTGGGGAGAGCAGTGGTATCTGGGGCTTGACAAAGGGTAAAGCCGATAGACCTATAACGATAATATACAAAATATTTTTATAGGAATACTACATAATACATTAGATGAACGTATAGGGTTCCAATTTGAGCTTCCTGCAAAACTCTTGACGACAGCGAATCGCAGAATGACCAGGTGTTTTACGTAATTGTTCATATTAATCATTATATTTGATTATTTACATCTCGAAACGATCAATATTGCATTCAGTATCCGTATAGAACACACGAATTAAAAAAATTTTTTACATAATCACAGTTTGTTACTTCACCATAGTAGCCGTAAAAAACTGATTGATTAAACAATGTAGACACGTTTGAGAATTTATTTCGAGCCAGTCAGTGATTGGGTTCATTTTGAGTTATATTTTACACTCTTGTCAGCAAACAATTCAATTTAAATAATTTAAATTGATAGTGTATATTTTTGCTATCGAAAGGCAAATGATTCTTTACCAATAACAGTTTTGATATTTGACAAAAAACTTATTTCATTTAAATTGGTATTGTAGGATTAAATTAAGTTTAAAGAAAATGATGGATTGCTTTCAGTATGCAGTCGAGAAAGTATTTTAAATATGTTGCATTTAACATATTTTTAACATATTTGCATTTTACATCATGATGTATGGAGGACCCGTATGGATCGACGCTTTGAAATACAAAGATAACAGAATAAAGTACACCAGAATTCAAAGGCTGATAAACATTAAAATTGCAAAAGCTTTACGTACAACGTCAACTGAAGCCCTATGCACACTCACTTGTTTGACCCGTCATATTAAAGGCAGAGGAAACAGCAAAATTGTACCAAATAACAAAAGGAAAAGGAAAGCGAACACAGATCGATTATAAGATGGAGCTCAAGAATTGGCTGCATCCTGGCCGGATATAAACATAATAAAAAGTACCAATGAGAACATCGACGAAAAACTTCAAATTTTCACTGACGGCAGTAAAAATGAACACGGAGTAGGTGCAGGTGTTGCCGTATTCATTGAAAATTATTTAATAGGAAACTCAATAACAGATACACAAATAATCAAGCTGAACAACTTGAATTTTAAAGCCATTAGAAGAAATTCACGTAGACTTACAACATATGAAAGAAGTAAACCCAAAGAAACCAACGATATATACGGACAGCAGAATAACAATAAATTCAATTAATAATCCCAGCAACCACAACTACCTTATAGAAGAAATAAGGAAAGCCACAGCGATGCTAAATAGCAATAACTAGAGAATAAATTTCAAATGGATCAAGGTTCATGTAGGAGTTTATGGTAACAAACTGCCAGACCGACGAGAAAAAGCAGCAGCACGAAATAAGAAACTGGCAACTATTTTGACAAAATACCCAAAAGTGCAGTGATTCAAGAATTAACCGAAGAAACTACACATATGTGGGAAAACGAATGGAAGGAAACAACGAAAGGTACAGTAACTAAAATGTTCTTCACTAATATCAAAGACAGATTACAAACAAAACTCAAAACGACTCGCAGCTTCACGGCAACAGTGATTGGCCACGAAAAAACGAAATCTTACCTTCACCGCTTCAAGATAATAAACGACCCAATATGCCAGTGCAATGCAGGAAAACAAACAGTGGATCACATCATATATGAGTACTAAAAAACTAAAGACAAAATTTAATCAATAGTGTAAAAAAATCAGGAACTTGGCCACTTACAAAAAAAGATGTTATAAAGAAACATCTGAAAGAATTCAAAACATTTATTATTGCAATTGAAATCTAATAAGTTATTTTATTGTAAATAATCAAATTTTCACACAAAAGCATTGTGAAATATGTTATGTAATAGGTATTTGTAATTACCTGATATAGGCATATAAAAACATTGTTATTTTAATAAGGAAAATCTTAGCACGTAGTATTATACAATTGTAATGGAGCATGCTGTACAATAAAATTATATAATAAAAAAAATATATTGCATTATTCAAGCGTACGTTCGAGAAAAGGTTAATTTAGGTGTAATTTATTTTCAAGATATTTTGGTTATGAAGTTAGATAAGGCAAAATTTCAACATGTTGTACTTAGAAATAAAACAAATAAACATAAAAACGTAGGGAGAATTTAACATACAGTGGCCAAGAAGCATTACCATTTAGGACATGCAGAACAAACTTCAAAATATATTTTTCTTAATGTTAATTAGTAACTGTAAAATAATTACATTCCCTATCAGCCTTTGCGTTTTAGTTTAATAGGTGTTGGTTTTAAGTGCTATCAGTGAGTTAAATATGCTATAAATGCCCTCCATATTAAAGAAAATCATATATTGAATTCATTTCGATTGCATTTACGTCGAGTCTTACTTAACTGGTAGTTTTGTACGGTCAGAATTTTGAGTGTTTTTATTCCTTACTTATACTTGTTATTTCTTTCTATAAATACCACTGAGTCAGTTTCCTTGCCTACCTAAACACAAACACGGTTTTTAAGCAACCGTTTTTTTATATTTTTCATTGTAAAAGATTTTTTACATACATACCTTACATAAATTTTATCCAAACTTTTATGTTTACATTGTCCTTTTACTCGTCACCTGTGTACGTAATCGTAATTGTAAATTAGGTAACTACTGATGGTAGGTCGTGTAACGATACCGGGGGACCGAATACCGATACCGAATCACAATTGTATAATTATTATTGGTTCTGTTCTTGTATTTTTGATAATAATAATGATATTGTTTGTTAATAATTATTATATTGTTTTGTAATAATGATAATTAATATAAAATATTAAATATAAATAATTATATATGTATAACTGAATGTATGAACACAGAATTTTGTATGAGTGATGTAATGGAAAAATGGTGGCGTTGCCAAGGAGACTGTTTTGTGAGATTGAAGATGATGAATGGTTAATTTTTGGATCTGGAGAAGAAAAGATGAAATAAAAATTGGTACAACAAAAACTGAGAGATATTGATTATATTATAACATTAAAAAAATGTTCAACTAAGAATAAATAATAAATAGACCTCCGAAGAGAAATAATGAAACGCTACAAAGAATAAATTGGTGCTCAGCGGTGTAGATTATAATCTTAAAATTTGTGCATAAAGTATGAAAATAACACACAAATTTAAAAAAAATAACAACGGTTGCTAAGAAAAAAAAAATTTATATATACTGAAAAGGGAGATACATATTGATGCTGATTTGAACAAGAGGCAAGAAGTCCTGAAGGAACGTGAACTGGAAGTCATCGGAGGATTTTTTCGGAACTAAGAAGGAAAAATCCAGGCCGAGACGAGACAGTCCTTGGAGTTCGAGTTGAAGGCAACTTATGTACAAGAAGCTCCTGAAGGCGGATCATCAAGGTGTTTGGGTGAGTCCGGCAGATTTTTTTTGTTTTGTTTCTTGCTGTTGATGTTGTCTGTGTGTGCGTGTGGTATACTGTCTTTTTAGTAAAATATCTCATTAAAATGGCATTTATTCAACGGTACCCAAAAGTTGTTTTGCAGGAAGTTGCGATCGATCTAGATCTTGAAATTCGTGAAGGAATGAGTAAGAAGGATTATACTCGTCTAATTCAATCGTATGAAGATTACGATGAAGAATTAATCAAATATCTGTTACAGAAAACAGAAACAGAAATTGTTAGACGTGAAACAGTAGCAGCTGAAGCTGTGAAGGAAGAAAAAAGATTAGCAGCTGAAGCTGTGAAAGAAGAAAAAAGACTAGAAAGAGAGTTTGAGTTAGAGAAATTGAGGATTCAACAGACTTCTAATACTGAAGTTGAAGTTAGAAAAATTGTAGAACCAAAATTGTATAATATAAAAGATGTTGTAGGTATATTTGATGAAAAAGAGGAAGATGTGTCAATTTTCCTTCGAAGATTTGAACGTGCTATGGTACATTTGAAAATACCTCTTGAAGACTGGGTTATTGTTTTAACTAGTGTTGTACCAATGGTAATCAAAGAACTCATTCATCGAGAACCAATAGAGCTAGCAGAAAATTATGATTATGTAAAAGAATTATTTATGAGAAAATATCAGTTAAACCCTGAAAAACTCAGACAAAAATTCTTTAATATTAGGCGCTTACCGAACCAGACTTGGGCAGATTTTGTATATCAATTGACCATATATTTTGAAGGATGGACTGAAGGAATGAAGGCAGTTGATGTCAAATGCTTGAAAAATTTAATAATTTTAAATCAGTTAAAATATCGGGTTCCTACCCAAATAAAAGAACAGCTGAGTCAAGATTGGTTAAATTTAAGTACACCTTTGGAGTTACAGAGACAACTAGAGAAAAATGACGATTTGAGGACTTGTCTTAACCAAAAAACAAGTTTGGATTATATTAAGATAGAGTCGAATCCGAAAAATGTTCTGAAGGTGCAACCTAAATCTAATGTTCCAGACAAAGAATTTAAAAAAAAGTAAGATTCAAAGATAAGTGAATTTAAACCTGAATTTGAAAAACGGAAAGAGATGCGATGTTATTTATGTAATTCATTGGACCATTTGAGGAATAGATGTCCTAAAAGTTTATATGGTAAAGAACCCTCAAATGTAGCAGGAATAGCCTAGTTGAAGAGGTCTCTAGTTTTATGAAAGAGACTGAAGAGGATTTGAAAGTTGGAGGCATTTCTCAATCTGATTTAGAAAAGCAAGTAATGCCATTCAAGTGTCAAGGGAAAGTTAACGGTAGACAAGTTCAAATACATCGGGACACAGGTGCTGATATTGATGTGGTGCATCAAAATTATGTTTCCATTGGACATTACACGGGCGAACATAGATGGCTTAACACCCCATTATTTCCACAACCCTTCTGTTGCCAAATAGTAGACGTCACTTTGGAAATTCCTGAAAATGTAATACTTGCTCAGGCTGCAGTCACAGCTAGTCCAGCTTATGAAGGAATTTATTTGATGGGGAATGAAACGGCGCAGAGTTTACAAAACACAAATGCACATTTTTTAGAATTTGTGAATGCCGTAAACATAAAGTCTATGTTAGTTAGGCGAGAAATAGAAGTAAAAGAGCAGGCAGAACAAGAAAAAATTCAAAATGATCAGCTATCAACCGTTGAGACTGAAACAAAAAAGGAAGATAGACTCCTTGAAGAAAATGACAGTCATCGACAGGGAGAAATGTTGTCCCTACGGAATACGACACATGAACAATTCATGGCTGCTCAAAATTCTGATTCCGAATTGTTAGAGATGATCCAAGAAGTACAATCTAGACCCGAAGAAACAAATTATGACTTAGAAAATGGAATATTGTATTATAAAACGAATAAATATGAGGATAACTATAGTAAAAAAATTGTTGTGCCTCAAATATTTCGTGAGCAGTTGATGATGGCATGTCACGATACGGCCTCCGCACATTTGGGAGTTACCAAAACCCGAAAACGACTTAGTAAGTACTTCTATTGGCCAGGATGGGCAAAAGATATATCGGAGTTTGTTCAGACGTGTCTCCCTTGCCAGCTAGCAGGAAAAGGGGGAGAGAAAAAGAAAGCTCCACTAGTCTTGGTACTACAAATTGAAGAAATATTTTTTCGAATCAACATTGACACTTGTAGGTCTATGATTGAAACGTTTAGAGGGAGTAAATATATTCTCACGGCCATTTGCATGGCTTCTAGATATCCAGAAGCCATTGCATTGCCAGACATAAAGTCACCGACTATAATACGTGCCTTAACAGAAATATTTAGTACAACAGGATTTCCAAAAGAAATTCAAAGCGATTTAGGAACCTCGTTCACTAGTCAACTTACTAGCGAATTTCTGGAACGATTGGGAATTTCAGTGATCCACAGCTCTGTTAGTCATCCTCAAACAAATCCGGTTGAACGACTTCACAGAACTTTACAAAAATTATTGAGATCGATGTGTGAAGAACAATGTGAAGAATGGGATGAATGTTTACCGGCTGCGATGTTTGCTATTCGAACAGCAGTGCATGAAGGAACTGGATACTCACCAGCAGAACTGGTATATGGGCGGAATTTAAGAGACCATTTGACGCTAATCTATGAAAACTGGAATGGAAAGATTGCAGAAAGTTCATCTTTAGTGGAATATGTAGGCAAGTTAATTAAAAAATTGCAGAAGACTAAGGAACTAGCCCTTCAGAATCTTGAGGCAGAATTACACCGTCGCAAGACATATTATGACAAAAAGGCTAAAATCCATAAATTCGAAAAAGGAGATAAAGTAATTGTTTTAATACCTTCTCGGGCACATAAGTTAGCAGTTCAGTGGTCGGGACCAGCTGAGATTGTGAAGAAAATATCAGATACGAATTATATTATACATAGACCCGAGAAGGAAAATCAAAACAAGGTATATCATGTCAATATGTTAAAGCCTTTTTTCAAAAGACAAAAACTGGTCGCTGCCATCATACAAAACCCTGAAAATACTGAATTCGATGAAGAAATTATTAGTCCTGTAGAACGTGTTTCTAATAAAGATTGGGTTAAGTATGCAATAGGGACTAATTTAACATCCGAACAGATTCAGCAACTTAGAATGGCAATTGAGGAGTATAAAGAAATATTCACTCCTGAACCCGGATTAGTCACATCAGTTACTCACAACATTGAGCTGACTAATGATACCCCTTTTTTAAGTAAACCATATCGGTTGTCACCTCGACAGACGAATATCTTAGAAGATGCAGTTAAAGATATGCTAGAGCGCGGAATAGTGGAAGAATGTACTTCTGATTACACGTCACCTATGATACTAATAGAAGTCCCAGGCCGAGACCCACGGCCATGTATAGATTATCGGAAATTGAACCTGATCACTAAAAGAACTTATTATCCACTCCCGAATATTGATTCAAATGTTGAAACTGTGGCGAAAGCAAATTTTATAACTGTACTTGACCTTTCAAAGGGATACTGGCAAATTTCCATGACAAAACAAGCCCAACGATATGCTGCATTTGTTACTCCATTTGGTACGTATCAACCGAAACGTATGCCTTTTAGGCTTAAAAATGCGCCTTTCACATTTTGCAAACTAATTAGAGAACTAACATCAGGAATACACAAATTTGTGGAAACATATTTTGACGATATAGCAGTGTTTTCATCTTTTTGGGAAGATCACCTGATACATTTAAAAAAGTATTTGAGACTTTTAAAAAAGCCGGACTAACAGTCAAACCCATTAAATGTCAGTTTGCAAAAGCCGCCGTTAAATATTTGGGACATTTAGTTTGACAGGGTTATCGGACACCAGCCGAAGCAAAAATAAAGGCTATTATAGACTATCCAATACCAAAAACAAAAACTGAAGTTCGATCATTCCTGGGCCTAATTGGATATTATCAAAAATGTCTCAAAGATTTTTCTACTATTGCTGTTCCTCTGAGTGATCTGACGAAAGGAAAAGAAAAAAAATCACCAATTCAATGGAATGAGAAATGTGAGACGGCGTTTAAAATCTTAAAGAAAATGTTCGCTTCTGAACCAGTATTAAAGGCGCCTGAGTACGAAAAACCATTTATGCTTCAAGTTGATGCATCCGACGTCGGAATTGGCGTAGTATTGAGTCAGACCGATAAAAACGGATATGAACATCCAGTTATTTTTTTAAGTAGAAAACTGAAAGGGCCAGAAATAAATTATGAGACGACCGAAAAGGAATGCGCTGGCATCGTCTGGGCCGTTCTTAAACTCCGTCAATATTTAGATGGGGGACTGACCTTTACTATTGTAACAGACCACAATCCTCTGATTTATTTAAAAACTATGGGATCTGCAAATGCCCGATTAATGAGATGGGCACTTGCCTTACAACCATTTGATTTTGTCATTACTCATAAGGCCGGGAAATATCACAAAAATGCTGATAGTTTAAGTAGAGCCATGTGCCAAAAAGGTGATGTGGACATACAGACAACAGCACGGCCTGAATTTGCCGGAGTTACCTAAGCAATATTATCATTCAATTTTCACCCTCCTTATTGAAAGCCGAAAATTGAATAGACTTAGGCGGGGAGGGATTGTAACGATACCGGGGGACCCAAGTTCGATTCCCGGTACCGAATCACAATTTTATAGTTATTATTGGTTCTGTTCTTGTATTTTTGTTAATAATAATGATATTGTTTGTTAATAATTATTATATTGTTTTGTAATAATGATAATTAATATAAAATGTTAAATATAAATAATTATATATGAATAACTGAATGTATGAAAACAGAATTTTGTATGAGTGATGTAATGGAAAATAGTGGCGTTTCCAAGGAGACTGTTTTGTGAGATTGAAGATGAATGGTTAATTTTTGGATCTGGAGAAGAAAAGATGAAATAAAAATTGGTACAACGAACACTGAGAGATATTGATTATATTATAACATTAAAAAAATGTTCAACTAAGAATAAATAATAAATAGACCTCCAAAGAGAAATAATGAAACTCTACAGTCGGTATTTTCCTGAGAGGATACTTTCGCCGAGATAAATAACGTTCTGTTGAAGCTCAAGATTAAGACGCGGATTCAAGTGCCAGTAATTGTTAACACTCTTTATTTAAACGTTCCCACAATTTTTATCCAGTTTTAATCAGACGATGTAAAATAAAGGGGTACACGTACTTGTACACACGCGCGCGCGCGCACATGCACATTGTGAGACAATAATTGCACCCGTACTCTATGGGCTATGGGTGTATTGTCGAAACTGCATGATTTAAACATGATATTTAATGCGTGTTTGTTATCAATATTTCATTAAAACTTAGTCGTTATTGTAATATATTACTCTAGTTGTACAATCAAATATATTGCAACTTACCGTCTGCGGCTTCCAGAAACAACGTCTTCACAAAGTTGACATGTTTCGGGACACTTGTCCCATCATCAGAACTTAAAATAATCGTGTATCATTTAAGTTGATACATTTGTCAATTAATTAAAATATTAAAATTCAACATGAAATAAATAATTTAAAACAATATAAATACGTAAATGTCTAAAAGCGAGCGCGAACGTTTAACGATGTACATCGTACGGAGATTGACCGCGCACTGAATTACGTTTTGCTCCCACCACGACAATATCGCAAAGCAGTTTTTTAAAAGATTTACAGAACATAGGCAGCCTACACACCTTCACAATTTGGACAATATCAAGTCAAAATTTGCAGAACACCTCATTTCCGAGAATCATAATTACGCAAATTTTAAAACTAATTTAATACCCCTTCACATATGTAAGAAAGGGCGATATTTGAACGCTCTTGAAGAGTATGAAATTTATAAAGCATATAACAATACTGATACCAAGCCGCGTGTTTTAAATGATAAACTGCTTTTCAAATCAAATGTATTGTACGACACTGCTTTGCGATATTGTCGTGGTGGAAGCAAAACGTAATTCAGTGCGCGGTCAATCTCCGTACGATGTACATCGTTAAACGTTCGCGCTCGCTTTTAGACATTTACGTATTCATATTGTTTTAAATTATTTATTTCATGTTGAATTTTAATATTTTAATTAAGTGACAAATGTATCAACTTAAATGATACACGATTATTTTAAGTTCTGATGATGGGACAAGTGTCCCGAAACATGTAAACTTTGTGAAGACGTTGTTTCTGGAAGCCGCAGACGGTAAGTTGCAATATATTTGATTGAACAACACGTGGCTTGGTACTAAATATTTGGAATTATTCCTTTTAAACAATCTAGTTATACGATTCTGCTTCATGAAAAAGTTTCTTTATTTCAGACCTTGTAGCCTTATAACGTTCAAATATAGTTTCACATCATTTATTTATTCAAAAGTGTGTATAAATTTATATATAATTTATTATGTTTATGCACACATGTTCAGCAGATTTTTATAAGCTGAATTTAGTTTACATCTCATATTTAATTATCTAAGAGATAATGTTGGTCTTTATTTATAGTTATATTATAGTCGGTCATATATTTTGTATAGTCATATTAATGTTCAATAAGTTCATCCGATCCCTTTCTTGCAATTTTACGTAGTAGGAGGCTGTTAATTAATGTGCCCGTAGTAATAATCTGTTAATGAGGCAGACACCCACAAGTCTAATAAGTAATCAAGAAAATAACCAGGATTACGGAACAAAATAGCGAGAGTCATAATGCGATTAATACATCAAGAGATGAAAACTAGAAAGAGGCAGAAATTAAAAAGATGCGAGAGGAAACATTCTTTACACCGTGTTCTGTTTTTCGTTGTGGCAGTATTCGAAGACAAAAACTATTTTGACATTCTCATTTTATGTGTTTATTTTGGTAGACAATTGTTATTTATTTCTCATATTTATAGTAGAGAACACATAAAAATGTATGATTTCTGTTGTTCATACAATACACATTCAGCCTTGAATATGAGCTTAAATTTTCTATATTTCGGCGTATTCTCTTCTGTATATGTTACAATAAAAATCTAAAATAACGCCTACTAGAAAAACCAGCATTGTCTGTTTTGAATTTCATCGTTTCTGTGAAAGTGGTGAGTAGCGAAAACAAAGATATGAAATATTAATATAAAGGGAAAACAAACTCTAGTCATCTAATGATACAGAAATTGTGTGCATTTTTAACATACATCATCCCTTTCCTTTCACAATGTTCCATGTCTTTCCCTGTTTAGGTTATCAAACAAAGTGTAAAAGACTATGGTAGGAATAGGCCTATCTTTCATTGCCGATGTTTTTTAATATTTATTAAAATGTTAAAACCGGTTCTATCTCTCTCATGAACCGTCCTGTTTTGGAAGCTTATTTTGTCGTTATTCATTATTGGCATAATCGTCATCAGCGTTTGACTTCTACGATTAAGTCGTAGTTGACCTGCTCCAGTACGCACCTCTTCCTCGGTTTACCTCCTTTTTTTCAAATAAGCTGATGTATATCACAAGTTTGCTACTGGTAATCTTTTATTTAGTTTGAGGTCCAAGTGTTCTATTAGTTCCTCCTATTATCTATAAACTTCTTCTGCAGAGATTCGATTTAAATTTTTTTCTAAAGTATTTATTTTTTTTATATCTATGAGAGACTCCGTATTTTCCGCAGGAACACAAAGAATTACTGACATTTTTGCGGAGATTTTGAACCTAGAAGGTTAATCATTTTATAATTTTTATGTTCTTGTCTTCGTTTCTAATAGATGTTGATTACTTTCCAGTATATAGATAATTGATTCTGAGATGCAGCAATGGAGCGCCACAAAATTACACAGCTTGTCGTTTATCCAGTAGTCTTTCGAGAATTCAAAGCACTTACAAATTTTCTATATCAACATTATACCAAGCGTGTTGATTAAATATAATTTTATTAACCAAGGATTTTCATCTTACTATAGATTGTTATAGTCTTTCTGTCGTTCCTCTTCTCCAATAATTCAAATCTTTTCCTTGTAGTTTTCTTTTCTGTCTAATGTTTTGCTACTTTGTACACAATTCCCGGCTTTTGTACATTACATTCAACATTTATTATAAAGTATCCAAATACTGTTGATGTAGTTTTCTTTTTCTTTGATTTATCACAGCTTATATTTCTTTGAATTTTTTTTTCTATTTTTTCTATGAAACAGACGCGAATTTCTCCGTTACACTTTGTTTCTCTATCACAGCCTATTGTCCTCAGCTTTACTTCCGTTAAGTGAACGATAGTGTAACATAACACTAGGAGTTACTGATAATTATTTAATAAATTATAAATATCAGTATCCATTATGATGTTAACCATTAATATTAATAAGTAGGTGTAATATCAGCAGTCGAGAAACAGATGAGATTTTATACATAGTGTTAGTTATATAAGTAGAAGGCTAGGGCGTATGAGCCGACAGTCTGGCGCCGAGCAGCTTAAAAATGTATTGTACGTCAAAACTTTCTATGTCATAAAAATATAAAATGCTTTGTTCGCACAAACCAGCAAAAAACGCGATGTACCGTTAGAAAAGGGGGTACAGCAGCCTTCAAAATACAATAGCGTGCATACCGAAACAGGGTGTATGTTTTAGAAAGTAAATTTCATTTTTACGACTTAACGGCAGTGCGGGAAAAGTTCCGCGTCGCAAATACGTAGCCAATGAGGGATAGTGTCTTCTCTACGCGCAAAGAATTCGCAGTTAATGACTGGATATTTTTAAATTTACCGGCGACACATTCGAAATACGGCCAATGGGGGTGATTTCAAGTGTGACAGCAGTGAGGGAAGTTCTGGAAAGCATATAAATGTTACTCTCGCAGAAGAACAAGAAGTCAGTTCAATCAGTTCAATTCAGTTCAGTTCAGGAAATTGTTCCGCCAGTGATGAAGAAGTAATGAACAAGTGTTCAGTAAAAGTAAAAGTCAGTCAAACAGTAATCGTTCAATCAGTCAATAATTGTTCCGTCAGTTATGAAGAAGTAATGAAAGAATAATCGGTCAGTAATATGTCAGTCAGTTAGTAAGTGAGTATAATTGAATTGGTGCGCGGGCAGAAATGCGAAGAAGTATTTCTTTATAATGTGCGCGAAAATATAAGTAAGCCTAAGATCGAAGTGCGGGACGCTAAGTTGTCATCGCGATCGTGTGAGACTAAAAGCATTAGTGAAAGTGAAGTGTTGTGTGAAGTGGCACGAGCAAAGCAGCGGAATGGATAACCAATTACAAGAATCTGTATCAAGCTAAATTTCATAAATCAATTAAATTTCACGTAGTATAGTTGTCTACCACAAAGTTTAACCCTTTTCATTCTCAAAGAACCCATGAATACGTTCAGATACTAAATTGTGCATTTATATTCTATGATATAGAATTGGATGAGAATTAAATATATGTAATTTGTTAGGTAATAAGTCATGATGAAATAGAATTGTATGAGAATTGAATATATGTAATTTGTTAGGTAATAGTCATGACGATATAGAATTGGATGGTAATTGAATATATGTAATTTGTTAGGCATTAAGTCATGTCCTTTTGATCAAAGTAAATTATGTATTGAGTAATGGAAATTCATGTTATCAAGAAGAATTAGCATAATCTTATAAATGATTTAACTGTGTTAAATAATTTCTATCAAGAAGGTTTAGCATAATAATATAAATGAATTAAATGTGGTAAATAATCTCTATTGAAAGATTGAGGAGTGATAAAATTAAGACTTTCTATGGTCGTATGCATATTTGAGGTATCTTACAGTGTTCATAAAGGTTTTACCAATCCATCCTGCTTGTAACAACTGCGTGTCACTAATACTGTTTCTTTTTTTTTGTTACAGATGGACAAACAATCGTAGGTGTGGAAATTCCTACCTAATTTGACAATATACCCGATTGTGACATTGTATAGTTTGTATATATATTTATATTTTGTTGTATTATTTCGTAAATATTAAAAGTAAAATTATTTATATCCTGATTTTTGTCATTGTATATATTGTATATATGTGTATATTTTGTTATACTAGTTTGTTGTCAATGTTTATATATAATAAATGTAAAATTGTTTGTAATTTAAAATAAACGTGTACATATTTTCATTGTATAAGTGTTTATTTGACACGCATTCTGTTCTAATTTAACACAGTTCACAAGTTGGCAACAGTGCAATACACCCCTCTTCTCATTGACGATATTCGGACGGCGGCGTACATATCCAAACCCATACACTTTAACACATGCACGAGTTGGCAACAACGTGCACGCCGACGCTTAACCAGCACACACGCACGAGTCGACAACGTCGACACTTTTCCAACATGGCCGAACCATTTCCCCGACAACACGGCCGCGCGACTTTTTCAACATGGACGCAGACCCCCCACCCAACTCCGGGCGGCGACCATACCTCCATCAATCAACGCACAGATACCCCCGCCACCGCCGCCCAACAAAATGGTCGACGCCGACAACATGGCCGACGCCGAGCGGCGACCCAGCCACGACCAGGCCACGACCAGGCCACCGCCAGGCCACCGCCAGACCACTGCCGGACGGCGAACCGCGACTGACGAACAGCGAACCGCAACTGACGAACAGCGAACCGCGGCCACGCCTCCACCTATCAACGCACAGATACCCCCCGCCTCCGCAACACAACGTGGCCGACTACCCCCACCCCGGTCACGTGGTACCGCCCACCTACCCCCATCACCAGAAGTGGGCGGGGCTGGCCCAGAAATCTCAACCCCCCCTACTTTTATTAACGACCAAATAGGGTTATTATATTTAGCACGTATTATTATTAGCCGGTAGGCCAGCGGTCAAGTTGTAATAGTTTATATATAACTCCATTCCCATTCTACGCATTTGTTTGCTTTTTATTTCTTGTAATTTCTAGCTGGTGATTGGTGATTGAAGTTTATCTGATGTACAATTTTGATTTAGAAGTCTGATACTGCTGTCATTAATTAGATATATTTTATAGAAGGTACTTTTTCTTCCTTAAGTTCTTTAGGTTTCTTTCTTGTGCTCTTTCATTTGAGGGGAACTTATGTATATAGGAAATTAGCAATTAAATAGTATAATGCTACATATTTATTTCTGTATAGCTTTTTGAGTTGCGTTGCGTCAAGATAGTGGGGCATCTTTGCACCCATGGCTGAATTGCAGCTTCCGGGACGTGCCCGATGGCTGCCAGATGAAAACAGTGCTGGACTTTCATAAAGACAGTTGCCTAAAAACTTGGAGGAACACGCCAACGCGGTTAACCGCAGAGGCACCAGAAAGTTTGAACAATTTTGTTTTGAGGGGCTTTCTGTTTAGCTTACTCTTGTATATCTTATTTGTTCTGTTATATAATGATGTATGTTAAAATAGCAAATTTTTGTCTGAAACCCTGTCTTACAATTTATATTTATGAATATCTTTAGCTAAGATGGTTTGGGCATGTGGAAAGAATGCCGGATAATCGAATCCAGAAGCAAATTTTGAGATGGATACCATACGGTCGTAGGCGAAGAGGAAGACCTAGGTTGAGTTGGA
Source organism: Magicicada septendecula (assembly GCA_034769895.1). Taxonomy (NCBI): domain Eukaryota; kingdom Metazoa; phylum Arthropoda; class Insecta; order Hemiptera; family Cicadidae; genus Magicicada; species Magicicada septendecula. Next base: position 500,509,088 of record CM068368.1, read on the forward strand.
GAGGAGGCATCAACCGGGCAATGAGAGACCGGGAAGCGGAAGAAGAATCTTGGTTAGATCGAGACCAATGGAGACTAGGGATCGGAAGACGTAGGATAACGTTATGAACCGATTTATATTTTATAATGTGACGTTGTGAGTTAATTAATTTTCAAATATCACAGTAGTATATTGTAGAGCCCCAAATTGTTGGTGCCAATTTTGTAATATTATTTAAACTTGGCTATATATATTGTTACATAACAACGTTTGAATGGGTAGATTAGTGTTGTATTTTATTTTTAAATTATTAAAATTTTGGTTTAGTAGTAGACTCTTCTTCACTCCTCACGTTGTAATGTAAACATCGATGATTAGTGTTGTTTAGTAAATGATAGAATTAGTAACGTTTAAATTTAAATTAATGTTTATGTTTGAAAAGGATTATAATCACTGATATCTTCCTGTATTCACCTCCCCACTTACCATCCGTGAACGTCTTCGATCTTCTTAATAGGTTGTTCTATCTCAATGGAAATACATTAATAACACACAAAATACTTTGCCTGGATATCGACATATACACATTAAACAAAATGACAATGATATTCAACTGTGAATTGAATATTCAAATATTGGTCGCTTGAATATTGCCGCCACCTTGTGAAACAATTGCTTCTAAAACGTAAATTATTTGTACCTATTTAATAGAAATAGAGACTCTCTGTTCACTGGTAACAAATTGAGGTGTTTATTAACATTAGTGAAATTCAATGAAATCCCTTTTTAAAACAATTACTATTAATTTTTAAAACAACAAAGTTAATTAATTTCTGAAAATTCTTCAGCTCAGGGCTGGTAACACTGGTACAATGTACAATAATATGGTAATTCAGGTTATGTTTATTTTGGTTATAAGCATTATAAAATTTCATGAATCCTTTGAATGTACATGATGCAAGATACAAAGCTGTTTTATTAAACAACAATATTTATTCATATATTATGATTAAAAAGACAAAAAATTAAAAATCATTAACCTCAATATGATATTCAAATTATCGTACTATCGTACGGCAGGTGTGCTTCATTCTGATAATAAAAGCTGTGTACACGTGTTATTAACGTTACATTATAAAACAATGTTACTGGTTTAATTATTATTATTGTTAACTGGGATTGATAAACAAATCGAAAAACTCTTATTATCGAGTCTATTCATAAGAGTATTATTCATGACAGAAGTGACTCTCTGTTGGCAAATAAATACGTGTTGGTTATAGGTTAGTTTACCTATAGATGAGAGTAAGTTAACAAATAGAATAATTAATATTATTAAAATCTTAATACTATCTTCACAAAAACATTATCTATTGTAATAAGATGTATAATTAACGGTAATGATTGTTCTCGTATATTAAATTATTATTTATCAAGTACTACTGAAATCGTAGTCAAGCAAGCGACTATATTTTACAAGTATGGTTTGCGGTATAAATTATTATTTCCGCTTCTGTTATTATTTTTCTAACATGAATATTAAAATATTTTGATTAAATATCATCATTAAATCAGACGAGAACTTTTATTCATTTAACCTGATAATAATTCATCGTTTGCTAGCTAACCATGCATAGTGTGTTTGCTTGGCTAGCGTAGTCTGCTATAATGTTCGTTAATCAACGAATATTATATTATCATTTTATCTTAAAAATTGTTAACGTATAATACTCCCTGCATCTTTTACTTAACATGACCTTTATTATACACTGGCCATGTTTTTAATAATTCACTTTATCACTCGTAGCACTGTCACACGATAAAAATTGGTGTTCAGTTGAGGTTAGTTAAGACTATATACTCTTATACGCGCACATTTTAAAATATTTTCCTTGAGGACTGTCGCAGGCTCCGCTCGCATCGGTGGCTGGAAGACAATTAGTTCCTCTCATCAAAGCTTCTGCTCTCGTCTGGTAAAATCAGATCATCCTATTGGTTTAGAATGCGGTACTCTCTACCCCAAATGCCTTTGTTAAATTAAAATTTTAATTTTTAGCGTCTATGCTTTGGGTTCGAGACTCAGCTATGACGCGTTCCTTTCCAATCGGAAATGACAGAAAATCTAATAATATTCACAAGTTTCTTATTAATAGTCTGATTGTCATTTGGATAGTCGCATTGTTTTGCGGATACTTGTGTCTTTAATTTAAGTTCAAACAAGTAATAAGTCCTCCATTAATAACTCATTTCACTTTATTCAAAATTCATATAATGGCTCTTAATAATAATAAGTTTTTTCCACAATATTTTGGTGTAATTATATCTTAATGCTTATGATTAAACGTCTGGAGTCCATATCTCTTATAATCTAATACACAATATTAATATATTTGTGATTCAAGCAAAATGTACTAATGGCGTACAAGCCATCCATGTCCAAGTATTTATATTTGCTTACATCACCAGTATTCCTTATGCTACTACATATCTTTGGTACTAGAATGTTATTTGATACTTTTACATACATTTGCTAATACTTTATTTCGGCAAATGTTATCTTATTTACACATATAGCATTGTTTAAAATACACTATGCTATTATTTCGCCATTCTGTCACTCTCATTTAGTTATTTTTACCACATATTTTATGCAGTATTGATAATTAAAGTGTGTACAAATGTTGTACATGGTCTGTTTAGTGGACTTACTAACTTTTTGTTAGCTGAAATTTCTTTAAGTTACTGTATGATGGTTGTTTACACCTAGTCCTATGATTACAGTTAGTTAGTTTATTAAATTACAGTTATTAAATTACTTGTACAACAACAAGTACTTCTCTTTTCAGTACCATTAAATTGGTGGTCTTACTGAGTATATTTGTGGTTTTACAATCTTGGATTACAATTGGTACACTAATTGTTTGTGTATTTCACTTGATAACCGTTGATTTCTTTACTTATTAATCTTTATTCACTTCCCTCAGTTATAAACACTTCACTAATATTGTTTGTGTTGCTTATTTGGGGTTAGTGTTATTACATTATTTATTGTTGCATTTATATAAAGTATTCACTGTTATTGTTTGTGATCACTTATTAATGTTCAACACTTGGTTTTTTATTATATTGGTTTCACTATGCCCTTTTTTGATAGGTAGTTTTTTATTACTACTAATCTTATAATCATTACTCTTATTCTGGTTATTACATTGATTGTGATGCTTTCCAAATTTTGGGAATGTAGGTGTCTTGTTTTGGTCATACATAATCTTCATTCTTCATGGTACATTTCTTCGTCTTCTTCTGGTTATTCAACTGTTTCTTCTTCATTTTAATTGTTTGTCATTTGTAATGCATTTCTTGGTTCCTCATTATTTGTGATAATTCATGTTCATTTAATATAGTTATATTCTTCCACATTTTCACTCACTATTATGATAATCATTATCTTATATTTATCTCACTGTTATGACAGATTAGTCTATTTTCTCACTATGATAATTGCACTTGATATCTTTCTTCCTTATGATGATATAAATTCTTGGTATATCCCCTCACTATTTTGATCTATTGGCTCGTCTCATCCTTATGACGATAGTAACTTTCGGCATATCCCTTCACTATTTTGATCTATTGGGCCTAGATGCTAACGTATTATATTATTTCATTGTATTCTCTCTTTCTTCTTTCTACTCGATGATATATTTTTATGACTCTTCTTTCTTCTTCGTTGGGTTGCTTTAATATTATTTATTTATAGATACACTTTTGATTTTCTTACTTCTGTTCCTTCTTCCATGCTTGATGAAATATGCTTATGGTACTCTTTCATTTGACGTATTATATTATTTTTATGTAACCGTTATTTTGATACGTTACATATGCCTTCCTATAAGAATTGATTAATTCTGAATTCGTATACTGATTTTCTGAAGAATTCATCAATTGTTGTATATTTCCAAGTTGACTCTTATGTTCTTCTTATATCCCTTCATTCTCTTATATTTGAATCATAATTATTTTTCTTTCCATGTAATTATCTCCCTTGCTTATTTAATTTTCTAATTCCCTAACATAATTTTAGCTGGTGCAGTTCAGAGTGGCTCACTGTGGCATACATCTCTGCTGGCCATACTAACATCAATAAATTCAGAGGTACATCATCTCTGTCAATAATATAAATGATTGCTGGAATAATTCATCAGTCAATTCATCTCAAAATATAAAGTAGTCGTTCTTTCGACAAATAATAAATATCCTTGGGATTATCTCACGCATCTGCGGTTTATACATTATTATATTCTCTTCTCCTTGATTCATCTTAACTTAATTCTTCACATTTTACTGTGATAGTTTGTTTACATTTCATCACTGGTATTTTCACATGATTTCCTTCGTTAGTATATTATTTTTCATTCTTCTTTGTCATCAATTAATCTTTTCTCTTGGTATTACATTGAACGTCACTTCATAATCTTTTTCATCTTCATGATTCACGTCTTTGTGTTACTTTTCATTTAGTATAGGCTCTCTTTTGGTTTTTTGCCTCATGTTTGGGTATCGTATATCTGTTCATGTTAATAATATTCACTTGCTTCCACTTCTCCAACTTCTTATGTTGCTTTTTCTGTACATCATCTCGTATATTTCTTCCTTATCTTTTGTAGTACGGGTAAGATGTTAATAACTGGTTGACTGACTCTTGGAAATTTTGATTTTATCTCATATATATGCCATTGGTGTTAAGTGTCCGTCTCGTATATATTCTTTTTTTATATTAGTACGGGTAAGATGGTAAATTACTGTTGACTGGCTGTTGGAAGTATCATTTTGCCATGGATGTTGTGTGTCGGCCTCGTATATCTTCTTTTTTATATTAGTACGGGTAAGATGGTAAATTACTGTTGACTGGCTCTAGGAATTTTCTATATACATTTCATATATTTTATGCCATAGTTCTTGGGTATCTTTCTCGTATATCTTCTTATATTTTTGTAGTACGGGTAAATTACAATTTTCTTCACATTTTACATTGTTTCTTTGGGTTATACTTTTATATCATAATATCAATATCTTGTCAAAATTTATTCTTACATTTATAATTTTCCTTTCGTATTTTGTATTAATATTAAATAATTTCCATTATAATATTCCATCTTTTTACATTATTCAATCTTCAATATATCGTTTTATGGAAGTCTGATTATAATTACCTTTAATTTTCTTCGTTACAGGATCTTGTATTTCGTATGTATTGTTCACATTGTTTTTGGTGACAGTATATGGGCCTGTGTATAGCAGTAACAATTTTTTAGCAATTCCTTCTATAGCACTTGGGAGTTCTCTGTTTTTTAATAGCACTTTATCTCCCACTTCGTATGTTATGATCTTAGGCTGTGATTTTTTTATACTTGAGTCTGAGTTTGTCAGCTCGCTCAACTGCATTGTTATAAAATTTTGCTTTGTTAAATTCATATTTGCTTACTTGTGGAAAATTAATTATTTCTGTTATTTCTCGGGGTGGTCTTCGTTCAAACATAGCAGTATAGGGTGTTTCATTAGTTGACTGGTGACAAGCCAAGTTTATGAAATCTTCGGCTGGGGACAAATATTCTTCCCATCTCCTCTGTTGTGTGTAGCAGTATGTCCTTAAGATTCTGCCTACCTCCCTTAAGACTCTTTCGGCCGGGTTGCTGTTAGGGTGGTATACCAATGTCTTATATGTTTTCACACCTTGGTCTATCAAAGTATCCCGCCATTTTCGGCCTCTAAATTGCGTTCCATGGTCCGTGACTACGGACTGGGGTTTTCCGATCTCTGGGATGTATTTTAATGTTATAATTTCTAAAATCTTGCTTGTCGTTGCCCTATTTATGGCGTAGAGTTTAGTGAATTTTGTGTAGTGATCGAAAATTATCACTATGTATTTGTACTGGTGTCTGCCACCACTGCGTGGAAATGGTCCACAAATATCCACAAACACCTTCTCGAGTTTTCTTGTAGATGTAATGGGTATCATCACTCCTTCTTGCTTTTCATTGTTGCTCTTAACTAGCTGACACAGATGACAATGTTGTATGTACTTTCTCACTCTACGATTCATATCCTTAAAGTATACATGCTCTTTTAACGCTTTGACCACTTTTATGGCCCCCATATGTACATATCTTATATGGTAGTCAATTGCAATTCTTTTTCAATAATTTTAGGTATTAATATTTTCCATTGACCATTGGATTGTTTGGTTTTAGTGAACAATAAATCATCATGGATACAATAATATGGAACAACTCTTTCATCTTGTTCTGTCAATCTCTGTATTATATTTCTGATTTTGGTATCGTTTTGCTGGTTGATTTGTATATTGGTTAGTATGTCTGCCAATTCGGATCTGCTTTTCAAGATATGGTAAACTTTAGCGATGTTCTCCTTTTCTCCTTCGAATGTTTGGGCCTGTATGTTTACTCTGGACAACACGTCTGCAGCTATGTTGTTTTTACCAGGGACGTATTCCCAATGTATGTTGTACTCTTGGAGTGTTAGTGTCCACCTCGTCAGTCTGCCATGCTTTAATCTGCAGTTTTTTAAGAATGATATTGATTTGTGGTCCGTACGCACTGTGATTGGGTATCCCAAAATATATGTCCTGAACTTCTCGCAAGTGAACACTATGCTGAGGAGTTCCTTCTCCGTAGTGTGATAGTTGCGCTCACACTTGTTGAGTGTCCTACTAGCAAAACTGACCACCTGATGGTTGCCTTCCTCGTCTTCTTGATATAAGATGGATCCCAGACTTACATCACTTGCATCGCAATTCATGTAAAAATTTTTGTTAAAGTTTGGGTGATGTAACATTACAGTTTTGAGGAACTTCTTTTTTATCATCTCAAAGGTTGTGTCCTGTTCAGGTCCCCATCTCCACTTATCTTTTAATGACAATTGTTGGGAAAACTTAGATGTCAACTCCGAATAATTATTTTGAAATTTTCTGTAATAATTGCAAATCCCAAGAAACAATTGCAACTGTTTCTTGTTTTTGGGTACAGGAAAGCGCTGTAGAGCTTCTATCTTTTCTTGTGCTGGGGTTATGCCCGTTTTGGACAAATTAAATCCTAGAAATTGCACTTCATTTGCTATGAGTTTGGATTTCTCTAGTTTTAATGTGATATTGTTCTCATCCAATTTTTTCAATACTTGTGCCACCCTGTTGCAGTGTTCCTCCCAGTTGTTGGAGGTAATGAGCAAATCATCAACATACACTGTAGTGAATTGGAGTGTATTCTGACCTAAGATTTCATCCATACATTTTACGAAGACTGCTACGGAATTTACCAGGCCGAAGGGTAACCTTTTAAATTGGTAGTTACGCCCTTCAAATATAAAGGCCGTATACTTTCTGCTGTTGGGGTGTAATTCCACCTGCCAATATCCACACACTGTGTCCCATATACTGATGTACCTTATGCCATGGAATTTCTTAAGTATCTCGTCGATTTCTCCAGGCGACGTCCTGTCATTTATTATGGCCTTGTTTATCTCCCTGGCGTCTAAACAAATCCTTACTGCGCCATTTTTCTTTGGTACGGTTACAATTGGATTGGTATACGGGGAATTACTTAGTTCAATGTTATCGTTTTCTATTAGCCGTTGTATTTCTAATCGGACTGCTTCTTTTAGCGAAAAAGCTATAGGGTAAGATTTTCTTTTGAATTCAGTTTGTTCTTTGAATTTTATTTCGTACTGGAAATTTTTCACTTCCCCTGGCGTATCCGAAAATACATGCCTGTATCTGTTATAAATTTGGATTAATTTTGCTATTTGTCCATCTAATGTCACCTGATTTTAAGGATACCTTGTGTTGCGGTTTGGAAGCTCTTGATGATCTCGAGTTGTTCCAAAGACGCTACGTAGGAAGGGCTGGATTGTTTGTACGAAAAGAAGTGGACTGTAATACTGTTATTTGAATGCGTTTATTGAAATATTAAGATGTATTGATCATGATCGACACGTGCGGATGTATTAGAGAGGCCATAGTGCCCATAAATTAGTTTTGAAAGAAATCGCCGTCCATTGTTCTAGTATAGTTCTAGCCACTGATTGGCTAATGTCCCAGATAGGGGTTCGTCCCAATCTGTGCCCGCCAACCACAACTGTTGCACGAAATGCTTGCAGTAAAATGTGATGGGTGCGATAAGACCCAGTGGATCATAAATCCCAGCAATGACCGACAGCACGCTTCTTTTGTTGAACACGGTCAAATTATCATCACCCCGAACGGTGTATAAAAAATTATCCTTTTCAACGTTCCATTGGATTCCCAATGTACGCACGGTTTGACTTTTGCTGAAGTCATGGGATACTTGGGCGCGAAGGGTCATAATCTTATGGTGGTTAGAGAACCACTTATGAAACGTGAAACCATACCTACTTAGCAACTTTACGATCTCGCATTTCATTTTGGCTAAGACGTTCGGATCATCCGAACCCGTTATAAGATCATCTACGTAAAAATCATTGGCTATGGACCTAGAAGCTGTAGGGTAGTCGGATTTATTTTCGTAGGCTATCTGAGCCAGACAACGTGTAGCAAGGAAGGAGGCACTAGCAGTGCCATACGTAACCGTCCTTAAAGCGTAATGTCGCAATTCCTCATGCGGCGCATCACGCCAAACGATGCGTTGCTGGTTTGAATCCTTTGGGTTAACCATGATCTGGCGATACATCTTTTCTATGTCCGCAATAAGTACGTATCGGTGGGTACGGAACCGAACCATTATCGAAAACAGATCCTGCTGGATCGTAGGACCGACCATTAGAGTATCGTTGAGGGACAGATTATTTGTAGTTTTAGCAGAGGCGTCAAATACCACGCGCAATTTAGTGGTTAGGCTGGAGTCCTTGAAGACTGCGTGATGAGGCAAATAAAAAATATCTGAGTTGTCAAGCGACAAATCGTAATCATTAAGTGGGGACATGTGACCAAGTTTCAAGTAGTCACTCATGAACTCGCTATAATCCTTGTACAGGATAGGGTTCTGCTTGAACTTGAACTCTAGCGATTGGAACCTGCGGATAGCTCCGCGGAGAGAATCTCCCAAATGAAATTTATCAGACCTGCGGGGCAGGGATACCACGAATCTCCCATCGCGGTTGCGGCTAGTGTTTTCCACAAAATGTTTTTCACACGGCGAGTCCTCAGAGCAGGGTTCGCGATTAGAGATCTCCTCCAACTTCCAAAATTCTTTTAGTTGCGAGGAAATCTGACTATCATCCTTACAGACCATAAAGGACGAAACTGTTTTAGTTATGTCGACGTTGAAGGGTAAGTCACCGGCCAAAATAAATCTTAACTTGGTCTCCTGAATTATAGGAAAGTGTGGTCCGCGCGTAAATTTAATAGGTTCAATTAGTTGGAGAAAATATTGAGCGCCGAGTAATACATCGACTTGCGCCGAGCAATGTAGATGAGGATCTGCCAAGAATACGTGCTTGGGTAAATTCAAAGAGGCAAGATCGAACGACTCCGCCGGTAAATTATTAGTTATACTGGGTAATACGGCACAATGCACGTTTAACGTGAAGGGTTTATAGAGAGAATGTAGCCTTACCCTTGTACTAAAGTCAGCCTGGGAAAGCGAGTTGTTTATACCCGTGATGGGTAGTTGCGATTTAACCAATTGGAGGCCCATTCTGCGGGCGAAATCCATTGTGCAAAAGTTCGCTTGAGAACCGGAATCCAGTAAAATCCTAACGGGAAATTTCCTACCGGCCTTATAAGCGGTCATACATACGGCGGTGGATAACAATACTGATTTATTAGTCTGTGACTTTAGTGAGCATTGGTTATTAATGGAAGCTCCGTCTCTGTTGGGGACATGAATTGTGCTGTGGTGACGCTTAGCACATTTTTTTTCAAGAAAATTTAAGCTACAGATGGACATTTTGAGCTTTCGTGACCCGGACGAAGGCAATTTAGGCAAAGTTTGTTTTTCACTAAGACGTTTCTTCTGTCAGGGATAGACAGCGATGTAAATTGTAAGCAGTCGATAATTCTATGTTCACCGTTACACAATCTACATAAATTGTTTCTGATATGAGAATGGAATGCCCCCCTTGGAGCGCTTATCTGTTTAACTGCCTTGCGATAAGGAGACTTATCGCTTTTATTCAACCTGCTCGTTGGGGTAGTCGCGTTATCAAGATTTTGCAGTAATTTTCTGCGTGAATTTAGAAAATTCATAAAATTATTAAAGTCAGGGAATTTATGTTCCGACAAACTCTCTTTCCACAACCGGAAAGTGTAACTATCAAGTTTTTTAGCTAAATAATGTATGACAATAATTTCGAATGTGTTAACTGGCAGTTTGAGATTATTTAAAGCGTTTATATTGGCTGAGATTTCATCAATGAATTAGGTATGCTAACTTGGGATTCTTGTTGAACCAATGGTACGTCCAGGACATTCCCTACACGGTGGGCGGAAACAATTAGCTTACTGTCATATCTATTCTTCAACAGATCGATAGCCACCGCGTAATTCTCATGAGTGATTGGTAATGACTTTATTACGTTAAGCGCCTCGCCATATAATGACGAGTGCAAATAGTGAAGTTTCTGTATATCCGTCAGATCTGCTCTGACGAGAATTAGTTCAATAAAAATGTGATAATAATGTTGCCACTCAACAATACTACCCGCAAACCGTGGTAATTTGATTGGTTCCAATTGAATGGGGGGTGTTTTAAGCTGTTTACTTTCAGCATTAATTACTGGTTTCTGGTTCATATGCTCAGCTTGCTCCAGCAGGTGTTGCAATTTACACTCTATATTACAAAGATCGTCTTCCGTTTGTACCCTATCACTCGTTAAAGCAACGTCCGCTTCCTCGGCTTCGATTTGCGATTGAATCTCATCGTATTTGGTGGATAATTCCATCAAATGTCGCAGTTTTATTTTCAGCGCATGATGATCGCTGGTTACCAAATCGAAGTTATCCGCGAAAGTATTTACGCGTGATATTGAGGCTTTAATTGTGCCTCGTTTTTTTTATTAGAGCCCTTACATCTGCCATTATTACAATATAAGAAGAAAAAAGAAAAATACTTTGGAAGAATTTGAGCATAGAGCATGTGAACCATAAACTCAAGTTTTGATAAATTTGAATACGTTGCGGCAGCTAGCGATCTGGTTTATATGAACATAATACTTGCTAGAAAATAGGCTTACTCTCTCTATTAATCAAGCTTTGTTGGCAATTAAAATTATTAAAATTATGAATTTAAATGATAATAACATATATCTTTATCTTTGAAGTTTGAACTGACAATGAACTGCCAACCACTTATTAAGTTGTATTGTGTAATGATGGTGTTTGTTCATACAAAGGTGTTAAGAAATAACTGCTAAATGTAAAATATTGTTAAACGTTAAATGTAAGTAAAAGTTCATAGTCACGTGGACGTTGATCCATTCGTGCTGAAGCTGGCTTCGATCCCGTTGCTCGATCCTGTTAGGAGCTGTTGCACCTCCTGTTTCTACTGGTCAGATGACGCCTTATGTTGTAACCCTCCATAATTAAAGCTGTGGAACTTTTTTACATGAAGTCGCAAATGCTGTCCTGCCGTGTCCCGTCGTCTTTGGTCTACTGCTTGGCCGAATCTTGCGTGTTGACTACGATGTAATTCACGAAAATGATGTCGCTTGTGGACGAAAATGTGGTCGCTCAGGACCCAGAAATGCTGCCCGTAGGGCGAGAATAAATTCAGATCGGTTGGTCCAAAATGATGCGGACAAAGAGATGCGGTCGATTGTGGACCCAAAGATAAGAAATCCGTCCCGTGAGGATCAAAAATATTTTCGTTTTTGGGCCAAAAATAAGAAATCCAGCCCGGAACCAAAAATGTTGCGGTTTGGAAGCTCTTGATGATCTCGAGTTGTTCCAAAGACGCTATGTAGGAAGGACTGGATTGTTTGTACGAAAAGAAGTGGACTGTAATACTGTTATTTGAATGCGTTTATTGAAATATTAAGATGTATTGATCATGATCGACACGTGCGGATGTATTAGAGGCCATAATGCCCTTAAATTAGTTTTTAAAGAAATCGCCGTCCATTGAATATGGACGCAGGTACTCTGATTAAATTAATAAGTACGATACATATTTCAGAATGATATTTAAGCCGCAGCTGTAAGTGAGATTGTGTTTAACGAGAGGTCAGCTCGGAGCCTGGTTAGAAACTAAACTAAAACTTGTCTCCCGTCGGCCAGCTGACCGCCGGCAGCGTTTGATAAGCGCGTGACGTCATCCGCCCGTGTCGCATTGCAGTCGTTACTGCATACAGCTGATAAACAAAGTACAAAGTTTGAACACCTTGGCTCTGTTCATGTCGATAATGGCCGCATATTTCCTTAATATGTCGCAGCCGATTAACAAGGTAAAGGGTAGCCCACTCGCTACTAAGAAAATCATTGGGATGGTTTCGCCGTTGCTTGATATCTCTAATTGCACTTGGTTCCGGATAGTTTTATTCTGCCGACCCGTTGCTCCAATTAAGATAATATTGTTTATCGGCAACGTCGGTATTATTATTTTATTCCCTGTTTGTATCCGGTTTAACTCAACTATATCAATTAATGATACATTGGCCCCTGTATCTATCATGGCCGTCGCTTTGATCCCGTTGACATTAACTGATATATAGGCGATTTCGCTGTTAACGGTGTCATCGACGTGATTTTCTTTTTCTTCCATTAAATCTTTGCGAATATTTTTTAAGTAATTATTATGGAGAATTACAATTGATTCCGTCGTGTTTCGTAATACGTTAGACCCAATAGACCAGTTCAGTGAGGGTGATGTCGCGGTTTTCACTGCCGTTGCCCATTTAAAGGCAGGTCACCATTGTCCGGGTGCCTGTCTGATGAGTTGGATGCACTCTGTTCTTGGGATCCTGGTCCATTCCCGTTATGATAAACTTCCGCATTTCCTGGTACCCGTCGATTATCTTCGCTACTGTGACTTCTGTTAGTGTGATATCCAGATTCTTGGTCTTCTCCCTCGCTGTTGCTCCGTCTGTTATTGCTGTGGTGACTCCGGCGACCCTGGTAGTACGGTCTACTATTGCCACCTCTACTGGCATTAGCGTAGTGTACCCTTCTGAAGTTATTACCACCGTTATTTCCATTGTTTTGTCTATAATTATTATCATTATGGGGGTTATTATTATACGGCCGGTAATAGTTGTTATTTGGTAGATAATTATTATTTCCTTGGTAATTATTTGGCCTAGGGTTATTTTGATTTCCCCGGTCGTTATGGTTGGTATTATTACCACTGTTATTTTGTCTGGGATTTTGATTATTATTGAACCGTGTCGGGTTATTAAAGTTCCCTCTATAGTTGGGCCTATCATTGTTGTTATGAGGATTATTATTACCCGGTCCACCCCGGTCATACTGTTGTCCTGGTCCCTGACGGTTCCTTTGGTAGTACCGATCCCTCTCGTGGTTTTCCAGGAGCGCGGACATCCCTTGTACCGTTTTTATTTGTGCATTTAATCTTCCCTGGGATACACCTTGATTGAAGTGGTATGCCAGTTTAGTTACCAGGCACTCCTCCGGTATTGCTGGCTCCAAGTTCCTCGCTAGGCAGATTTTTCCTAAAAAATATGTTGTCATAGATTGTACGCCGTTGGGGTCGTACCTGCCATTACTTATATCGTCTCTTATTATGTTTTGGGTGGATTCCTACCAGTATTTCATTTTAAACGCCACCTTGAACGCTGCGTAGCTATTTACTTCATGTCTGGTTGCCGTCTGAAGTACTCGTCGAGCATTCCTTTTATTATCGTCCATCGGTTCTCTTTATTGCGGTTCAGTACCTCGTCCACTCTCTCCAAGAATTCGAGCGGATTTTTCTTATATGCTCTGAAATCTATGTTCTCCCGTCCATCCAGGTGTGGTAATTCTGCTATTACACTTGGGTATGTTCTCAGACGGTTCATCTCGTCCCTGAGGTCGTTGAATTCTCGTTGTTGTCGTTCCGTTAATTGTTCTCTGTCGTTATCTACCTGGTTCTTTACCGCGTCTACCGTTGTTTTCTTCTCTTCACACTTCTCCCCTAGTGTGGTGTGTGCAACTACCATGTCCGCTTGTCTGCGCTCTACTACCTCTATTTGTTTATTACGGGTTTCTTCGAGGATGTCAATACGGTTGTTGAGATCTGTTTTAGTTTGCACAATCTCCTGTTTGTTGATTTCGCACTCTCGTCGTACTTCAGACACCTCTCCCTGGATTTCTGTTGCTATTACTGCCATCCTCTCCTCCGTCGCTTCTAGGTTTTCTTCTATTTTCTTATCTATTGTTTCTATGGTCGTTCTTGCGATCTCTTCGGTTCTGCAGTTATTATCGGCCATTTGTCGCCATATCTTCTCGTTATCGCTCTTCATTGCTTCAATTTCCTTATTGATTTTCTCGTTCAGTTCATCCATCTTCTTATTTGTTTCACCGATTTTGACTCCCAATTCTTCAGACAGATTTTCTTTGATTATTTCTATATTTTTCTCCAATAACTCTTCCGTCTTTTTCTGTCCGTCTTCCATCTTCCTATTAGTTTCATCTATCTTCTGATTCAGCGATCGGCTATCTTCCTTCGATGATTGGAAATTTTCATCCATTTTCTTATTCATTGATTCCATCATCTTTCTCATCCATTCCTGGAACGCTGCATCCCCTGTTTGAGTTGGCGTCTCAGGTTGTTTTACTTCCGGTTGGTTCACTTCCGGTTGACTTTCAGGTTGCTGGACCTCCTCCGCCGGTTCAGGTTGTCTGTCTTCTATTGCAAGTAATATTTCTTCCACGTATTCTGCCGACGTCGCTTCCTTCTCCTCCATTCTAGCTTCTTTTCCGGCTTCCGCCGCTCGCCTCATCGACGTTGATCTCCGGTACATCTTTATATCTTTTCAATGTAATTGCCGCCGAATTAGGTTTAATAGATATTTATTTGTTTAATTGAGTATCGTCGTCCTAATTCGCGCTCAGACGTTGGGCGCCACGTTGTTACATTTCCAACGTTCGAATGGGTAGATTAGTGTTGTATTTTATTTTTAAATTATTAAAATTTTGGTTTAGTAGTAGACTCTTCTTCACTCCTCACGTTGTAATGTAAACATCGATGATTAGTGTTGTTTAGTAAATGATAGAATTAGTAACGTTTAAATTTAAATTAATGTTTATGTTTGAAAAGGATTATAATCACTGATATCTTGCTGTATTCACCTCCCCACATACCATCCGTGAACGTCTGCGATCTTCTTAATAGGTTGTTCTATCTCACTGGAAATACATTAATAACACACAAAATACTTTGCCTGGATATCGACATATACACATTAAACAAAATGACAATGATATTCAACTGTGAATTGAATATTCAAATATTGGCCGCTTGAATATTGCCGCCACCTTGTGAAACAATTGCTTCTAAAACGTAAATTATTTGTACCTATTTAATAGAAATAAAGACTCTCTGTTCACTGGTAACAAATTGAGGTGTTTATTAACGTTAGTGAAATTCAATGAAATCCCTTTTTAAAACAATTACTAATAATTTTTAAAACAACAAAGTTAATTAATTTCTGAAAATTCTTCAGCTCAGGGCTGGTAACACTGGTACAATGTACAATAATATGATAATTCATGTTATGTTTATTTTGGTTATAAGCATTACCAAATTTCATGAATCCTTTGAATGTACATGATGCAAGATACAAAGATGTTTTATTAAACAACAATATTTATTCATATATTATGATTAAAAAGACAAAAAATTAAAAATCGTTAACCTCAATACGATATTCAAATTATCGTACTATCGTACGGCAGGTGTGCTGCATTCTGATACTAAAAGCTGTGTACACGTGTTATTAACGTTACATTATAAAACAATGTTACTGGTTTAATTATTATTATTGTTAACTGGGATTGATAAACAAATCGAAAAACTCTTATTATCGAGTCTATTCATAAGAGTATTATTCATGACAGAAGTGACTCTCTGTTGGCAAATAAATACGTGTTGGTTATAGGTTAGTTTACCTATAGATGAGAGTAAGTTAACAAATAGAATAATTAATATTATTAAAATCTTAATACTATCTTCACAAAAACATTATCTATTGTAATAAGATGTATAATTAACGGTAATGATTGTTCTCGTATATTAAATTATTATTTATCAAGTACTACTGAAATCGTAGTCAAGCAAGCGACTATATTTTACAAGTATGGTTTGCGGTATAAATTATTATTTCCGCTTCTGTTATTATTTTTCTAACATGAATATTAAAATATTTTGATTAAATATCATCATTAAATCAGACGAGAACTTTTATTCATTTAACCTGATAATATTTCATCGTTTGCTAGCTGATCATGCATAGTGTGTTTGCTTGGCTAGCGTAGTCTGCTATAATGTTCGTTAATCAACGAATATTATATTATCATTTTATCTTAAAAATTGTTAACGTATAATACTCCCTGCATCTTTCACTTAACATGACCTTTATTATACACTGGCCATGTTTTTAATAATTCACTTTATCACTCGTAGCACTGTCACACGATAAAAATTGGTGTTCAGTTGAGGTTAGTTAAGACTATATACTTTTATACGCGCACATTTTAAAATATTTTCCTTGAGGACTGTCGCAGGCTCCGCTCGCATCGGTGGCTGGAAGACAATTAGTTCCTCTCATCAAAGCTTCTGCTCTCGTCTGGTAAAATCAGATCATCCTATTGGTTTAGAATGCGGTACTCTCTACCCCAAATGCCTTTGTTAAATTAAAATTTTAATTTTTAGCGTCTATGCTTTGGGTTCGAGACTCAGCTATGACGCGTTCCTTTCCAATCGGAAATGACAGAAAATCTAATAATATTCATAAGTTTCTTATTAATAGTCTGATTGTCATTTGGATAGTCGCATTGTTTTGTGGATACTTGTGTCTTTAATTTAAGTCCAAACAAGTAATAATTCCTCCATTAATAACTCACTTCACTTTATTCAAAATTCATATAGTGGCTATTAATAAAAATAAGTTTTTTCCACTATATTTTGGTGTAATTATATCTTAATGCTTATGATTAAACGTCTGTAGTCCATATCTCTTATAATCTAATACATAATATTAATATATTTGTGATTCAAGCAAAATGTACTAATGGCGTACAAGCCATCCATGTCCAAGTATTTATATTTGCTTACATCACCATTATTCCTTATGGTACTACATATCTTTGGTACTAGAATGTTATTTGATACTTTTACATACATTTGCTAATACTTTATTTCGGCAAATGTTATCTTATTTACACATATAGCATTGTTTAAAATACACTATGCTATTATTTCGCCATTCTGTCACTCTCATTTAGTTATTTTTACCACATATTTTATGCAGTATTGATAATTAAAGTGTGTACAAATGTTGTACATGGTCTGTTTAGTGGACTTACTAACTTTTTGTTAGCTGAAATTTCTTTAAGTTACTGTATGATGGTTGTTTACACCTAGTCCTATGATTACAGTTAGATAGTTTATTAAATTACAGTTATTAAATTACTTGTACAACGATTGTGAGGTATTCTCATAGATGTATTGAACATTCCTCTAACTATTGGTAAACTTTCTTACTCTCTCTTTACAAGTTTTGTTAAGGTTTTTTGATTAACTCTATGGTCACATGGGATTCTGTCTAATTGGTTTATTGTTATTATAAATAATCTGACTCATATAGTTGTGTTCTTCAGTTCATAGGGTATTCATTGTCTTATATATTTATTCTTATTTGGTCTCTGTTTGAAACAATTACTGATAATTACTTTATCTAATTATTGTGTATGATTTTATGTTGTAGTCCAGTTCATATGAGGTTATGTGTCATTTAGCTGGCAACAATATGCTTCTTACCTTATTCAGTATTCATCTTAAATACTGTCATGTAATTATGGCATGTTACTATAATTGTTTATTACTATGTTTTGCACATGTTGTACACATTTTACACTATATGTTTATACAATAATACTTGGTTTTTTATCTAACTATGTTACACATTTTGGTGAGTTGTATCTTGGCTTGTATACATTGATTTGTTTCTTTTCAACAAATTAGTTTGTTTACTACTTATTGGTTTTAACATTTATCTACATTTTGTCCTGTGTTACTATGACATTCAGGCACATTCCATATAATGGATTATAAAGCTTTTATCATTGATCTCTTTGAGCAATTATTTCTCTTTTCAGTACCATTAAATTGGTGGTCTTACTGAGTACATTTGTGGTTTTACAATCTTGGATTACAATTGGTACACTAATTGTTTGTGTATTTCACTTGATAACCGTTGATTTCTTTACTTATTAATCTTTATTCACTTCCCTCAGTTATAAACACTTCACTAATATTGTTTGTGTTGCTTATTTGGGGTTAGTGATATTACATTATTTATTGTTGCATTTATATAAAGTATTCACTGTTATGTGGTTGTGATCACTTATTAATGTTCAACACTTGGTTTTTTATTATATTGGTTTCACTATGCCCTTCTTTGATAGGTAGTTTTTTATTACTACTAATCTTATAATCATTACTCTTATTCTGGTTATTACATTGATTGTGATGCTTTCCATATTTTTGGAATGTTGGTGTCTTGTTCTGGTCATACATAATCTTCATTCTTCATGGTACATTTCGTCTTCTTCTTCTTCTTCTTCTTCTTCTTCTTCTTCTTCTGGTTATTCAACTGTTTCTTCTTCATTTTAATTGTTTGTCATTTGTGATGCATTTCTTGGTTCCTCACTATTTGTGATAACTCATGTTCATTTAATATAGTTATATTCTTCCACATTTTCACTCACTATTATGATAATCATTATCTTATATTTATCTCACTATTATGACAGATTAGTCTATTTTCTCACTATGATAATTGCATTTGATATCTTTCTTCCTTATGATGATATAAATTCTTGGTATATCCCCTCACTATTTTGATCTATTGGTTCGTCTCATCCTTATGACGATAGTCACTTTCGGCATATCCCTTCACTATTTTGATCTATTGGGCCTAGATGCTAACGTATTATATTATTTCATTGTATTCTCTCTTTCTTCTTTCTACTCGATGATATATTTTTATGACTCTTCTTTCTTCTTCGTTGGGTTGCTTTAAATTTATTTATTTATAGATCCACTTTTGATTTTCATACTTCTGTTCCTTCTTCCATGCTTGATGAAATACGCTTATGGTATTCTTTCATTTGACGTATTATATTATTTTTATGTAACCGTTATTTTGATACGTTACAATATATATATTGTAACAGAACACAACGTTAGTGGTTATTTAAGGCGTTATCTTCAATCAATCCAGCCCCGCGATGGAGCGCCACGTTGTAACAGTATTTACAACGTTAGATTATTATTATTATAGTGTTAGTCTGTTATTATTATTATAGTTGATTATTAGTGTTCACGTTTAAAAGTTTGTGTTTTAAAAGAGTATTTATCACTTCACTGTGTCAGCCTCCCCACTTACCATACGTGGATGTCTTCAATATTCTCGATGGTGACTTCTTCTACTGTAAAAACACTTGACATACATACATAGATATTCCTTTTGAATATCACAAAGAATGCACATAAACAATAAAAATAAATTAAATGTTCAATTGTAATTCGAATGATATCAGTCATTCAAATACTACCGCCACCTTATGAGAGAACTGTTTACGAAAAAATTAAACTACTTCATCTATTGTATAGAAATCAAAACTCTGGTTCCACTGATAAATAAACTGGGGATTTATTGACAATTACTAAATTCAATAAACTCTTTTAAAAACAATTAATAATATCTTTTTACAAACAATAACAAATTTAAACAAATCCTGAGATCTCTGTATCTCAAGGCTGGTCACACTGTTGTAAGGTACAATGTTTTTGGTGAACGAGGTTAGGTTCACTTTATTCAATTATATTACCAAATTAGTGAGTTCTTTGAAGATACATGATACCAGATTACAAGATGTGATTTGAATTGACAATATTTAATTATCTGTTACTATAAAAAAGAACAAAATTTAAAATTATAAAACTCGGTACCATAACCGATATATCGTACTATCGTACGGTATGCAAAAGTATATAGCAGTTGATGGTCAACACGTGCTCTGAGATTTGCACTGTTAAAATATTATTATTATTGACTCATTAGCTATTAGAACCATGTACTGGAAAGAGAAAAAATCTAGAGAAAAAACTCTTGTTATAGCTTTCATTTCAGTAAAATTATTCAAGAACAGAATTGTTTCTTTGTGACAAAATTATATTCATCGGTTCTAGGTTAGTTTACCTAGTACACGTAAGTCATTATTTAGAATAAGTATGTTATTTATCAAATTCTTAATGGTATGGTTACAAACATTCTATTTATAAATCATTTGACGTATAATTATCAGTTATTAAAATATTTTCACAAGAAAATAATTATTTGTTCATTCAAAAGTCGTAGTCAAGTAAGCGACTATATACTATATACGGATGAGCGGTATCTAAGTTAATTCAGCCTTTCTCAATTATTCTTTAATTGTAAATAATTATTTTACAATTAATTATTGACATTAAACCGTGCTACAATTTATTTATTAGGTTCTGATAATTGCCCATCATGGTTTAAACACTCAAGCGTTATGACTAGTGCAGTCCAAAACAATATTTTTCGTTCATCAACGAAAATTATTATTTTCATTAATTTCTTTGAAATAATTAAAGTATTGTACTCCCTGATTGAATACACAAAACATGACCCTTATTATACACTGGTCGTGTTATTTCACTGTTCACTTAATTCACTGGACACTCGGTAATATATTGTGGTGTATAGGTTAATGTCTGTTTACGTATTACTGTAGGTGACGCGCACATTTCAAAAATATCTTGCTGACTTTTTGGCGTAGACCTCTCGTCGTGAGTGATGCAGAACGAATGATACATTTCGCTAAAGCGTCTCTTTCTCGTCTGGTCATTTTAAGCCATTTGATTGGTTCAAAAGGTCAAACTCTCAACCCCAAAACACTTTGGTCAAATAAAACTTTTAAGTTTTTACAATTATAAGCGTGGGTTCGAGATTATGTGTGACGTATGCATGGATACTCAAAATGATTGAAAAAGTTTATAATTGTCATAACTTTCTTATCTTTTGTCGTATCGTCGGTTGGGTAGTGGGACTAAATCGCGGACACTTGTGGCTTTATTTTAAGTCTAAACAAGCACTAAATCCGTTCATTATTAATTCACTTCGCCATCTCAAAAACTCATATGGTGATTCTTAATATAAATAAGTCTGTTTCACCATGTTTCGTTACAATTACACTGTAATACTTATTACTAAACATCTCGAGTCCATTTCTCTTTCGTGTTAGTACACAAAATAGTTATATTTACATTTTAAACAATATCTGTTAATGGCGTCCATACCGGCCATGTTCGATTGTTTATAATTACATGTAACGCTATTATTCCTTATCCTATTACATATGTTTGACATCCTAACACTAATATGTACATTTATTTACATTTGTTCACATTTTATTTTGCTAAAAATGTTATTTTTTATATACTTATAGTATGATCAAAATACTTTCTGTTCTCATTTCTCCATTTTGTTACTTATGTAATTATTTTATTACACAAGGGATATAATGTTATTAATTAAAATAGTGTACAATTGTTGTACCTTGTTGGTTCAATGTATTTATTAACTTTTCGTTATCTGAAAGCTCTCCAAGTTATAGTATAGTGTTTATTTACATCTGGTTTTATAATTGCAGTTAGTTAGTTTATAATATTTCAATTATTAAACTACTAGTATTACATTTGTGAGGTGTTCTCATAGCAGTATTAGACATTTCTCTAACTACTGGTAACATTTGTCACAATCTTTTGATAAGTTTTGATAATGCTTTTTGACTAACTATCTTGTCACATTGGGGTTCTGTTCATTTGGCTTTATGATATCATATTCAATCTGATTCATTTGCTGTGTCCTTCAGTACATATGGTATTTATTAGTTTGCATTATTATTCTTAACTAGTCTTTGTTTGAAACAATTGTGGATACTTGCTTGGTTTAACTAATGTACATGATTTTATGTTATAGGTTCACTTTCTGTGAGGTTATGTGTCAGTTGTCTGGCAACAATGTGCAACATATTCTTATGCAGTATTTGACTCAACTATTTCCATCTCATTATGGCATTCTACTACAATGGTTTAATTATTAAGTTATACACATTTTTACACTATTTGTTGAAACAATAACACAGGTATTCTTAGTCTAATAATATTACATTTCTTGGTGTGTTGCACCTAGTTTTTGGTACATTGATTGTTTTATACCTAACAAACTAGCTTATTTGCTACTGTTTGTTCTGGAATTCATTTATATTTTGTCCTGTCTCGCTATGGCATTCAGGCACATTTCATTTTAAGGCTTACAAAGCTTTTATTATTAGTCCCTATGAACAATTAATTTACTGTTCTGTCTCATATTTCTTTTGGTGGTCTTAATGATTATCTATGTGATGTTACAATCTTGATTAAACTTGTCACACTAATTGTCTGTGCATTTTAACTAGTTAATCTTGGATTCGTTCACTTATAATGGTTAATCATTTTTCTCTGTTATAAACATTTTCACTTGTATTGTTTGTGGTGTTTATTTGGGGTAAAATGGTTATCATATCACAGGTTGTTACACTTATATTAAGCTTTCACTGTTATTGTTCGTGATCACTCAATGATGCTAAACACTGGTTTCTTTGTCATTGATCTTCGAATAATCATTACACTTCTTCCGGTCACTATATTAATTTTAGTTCCTTGTGTATCTTGTGAATGTTGATGTCTTGTACTGTTCGTACATTATCTTCATTCTTCATGGTATGTTTCCTTTCCTCTTCTTCTTCTTTTCTTCTTCTGGTTGGTCGTTGCTCACTATCGGTGTTCTCCTGGGTTATACATTATTTGTAATAATCAATGTTCCCTTAGTCTTGTCATACTCTTCCATATTTTTATTCGTGGTTATGGTAATCATTGTTCCATATTATTTTATGCTAATAAACAAATTCGTTTGTTTTATCATCATTTTGGTTGTACTTGACTCGTATCCTTTTTATTTTAGTAATTATTTTCGTCATATCCCCTCAGTATTTTCGATCTATTGGGCCTGGATGCTAACATATTATATTGGCTCGTTGTCATTTTCTCTCTCTTTTTACTCGATGATATCCTTATTATTCTTCCTTCTTCTTTGTTGGGTTGTTTCAATAATATTCGTTCGTAGATACACACTTTGTTTATATTCTCCTGTTCCTTCCTTTATACACGTTGAAATATTTTCATGATATCTTTTTATTTGACGTATTAGATAGTTATCTTATGTAACTGCCAATTTGGTACGTTACAATATATATATATGTTAACAAAAATCACTCAACAGCGTTCAGTTATGGCTTTATAAGTGGCGCATAAAAATTAATTCGTCCAAGTCAGTTCACGTTAGTATAAAAAGGCTAACTGCCCTCCAGTAACAATTAGGGGCCAACAAGCACCCCAAATTGAAAATGCTAAGCACCTGGACAGGAGACTAACGTCCAAGAAACATATAACCTCTAAGAAGACTGAACGTAACCTCAAGGTCAGAAATATCTACTGGCTAATAGGCCAGTTAAGTTTTGTCAATAAACTTTTAATACATAAAGCAGTTCTTAAACTGATATGGACTTACGGTATTAAACTTTAAGGTACTGCTAGTACGAGAAACATCGATATTATACAGCGCTTTCAGTCAAAAACTTTAAGATCAATAGTCGACATTCCTTGGTCTCTGGGACATAAAGGTTCCTACTGTAAAAGAAGAAATCGCGCGCCTTTGCTGGAAACACATATCTAAATCAGAATACCATCCTAACCCCTTAACAAGTAATTTGTTAGATAATAGTGAAGACATTTACAGGCTAAAAAGACATAAATTGTTAGACCTGCCCTTCAGGTTCAACGAAGAAGAAGCTGTAATCTGTATTATCTGTATTGTAATGTCTGCGTCATCTGTACTGTAATATCTGTATCTTTTGTTTCATGTCAACATTAAACGTTAATGCCAACTAGTATATCTGCCTTATAGGCATAGTGTTTAATATATGGATTTGTTGTATCATGCCAGCAGCAAGTGAAAATGACTTTTGTTCAGTTGTTTACGTGTTTTGCCATTTAGACTTTTAATTTGTGTATTGGTCAGGGGGTTGGGCAATTTATGGTAGCAAGCCGCCGCCATCCCCAAGAAAGCAGGTAGAGGAGCCACTCGCTCTTGCCTAACTTCAGGCTCTACTACTGGGGGGAGGGGAGTTGGTTCAGGAGTGCGGAGCGACACACATAAACGATTCACAAGAGAACACGCGAGAGAAGAAAAGGAAAAACTTGTCTCACTACAAGTGACGTTCAGGGTCCCCTAGCGAAGCAAGAAAAAGGGAACCATGAAGCAAGATTCATGGAACCACATGAAAAGTTCCAACAAAATCTGGGCAATCCTTCACAGGGTAGGACAGGCTACGACCAACTCAGACAAGGTTTGACAGTCTCAGGTGTGTGTAGAACAGATATCAAAACCAAACTCAAAATATACATATACTACTAAATTGAACCGAGCACTTACGTTTGGGGTTCAATTTGTACACCATAAATTAAAGAAAGGAAACCGGGAACTAAATTCAACATACACACATAAGAAAAACTAGCAGTGTATATCACCTCTAAATACGTAAATGTGTGTGACCTTCAAAATTACATAATGTTACTTCCAGTTGTACAATTTAATAATAATAATAATTAATGACATAATCAACAATAGTACTAATAATCGTCATAGCACATATTCTCATAAAAAAAATCAAAGATTAAAAATTGTGTCACAAACAGCTGTTAAATTCAATTCAAAAGCTCATTTCATTTTACAGTATGATTTAAATATCAAAATTTATTATACACAAAACGCTCAATTCCCAATACCTTCATTTTAGACCCGCCAAAAAAAATTTTTTTTAACATAATTGCAAATCCTGCCAATTCCGGGTCAGCACACGGAAATGTTCTAACCACGCTCTGCTACCATTTGTAGCGGTCACAGTACTGCTACATAATATTTAAGACTAGGTTAATGAACCTAGAGGAAGCGAAAAGTGTGCTTGAGGTTAACAGAGTGACAGGATTTGCAATCAATATATTTCAACAAATAACAAGATTTATTAGATCTCATGTGGGTGACACAATGTTCCAGTTACTTATCGTTCTTTACACATAGTCATTAATTTATAGTATGTAGTAAATTGACATAAAGACATATATATATATATGCCTATATATACTTCCAGACTAGCATACCCCTTGAGGGAGAACAACGCGAAAATTAATCCCGTAGAAATGACGGACCATAGCAAAGTTAACCCAACCACTTAATAAAAAACACTTATAACCCTTCAAGAATAACTACAATAAAAATAATGGTAATACAGATGATCGGACTCCAAATAATCTAAGCAAAGAGACCATGCTTTAGTAAAACAGTTTAACCCACCCCATCATGGTGTATGTTAGACAAGTTACAATGGAACCAGTTGCAATTTTTACAAACTTGAATTCTTGTGACTTTGAGATATTTTCAGTTCTTAATAAGTTGTTACACAGATTGAGTTGACAGATATTTAATGTTGAAAACAAGGGTAGCCAGTCTACGGAGTTGATGTAGAGAGAGGCATAAATGAAACGCTCCCACCTGTAAGTATGTAGCGACGAACTCAAGTAGAAACATGATGAAATGTGGACAAGCAGAGGTTCCAAAATTGTCCCTGGACTATGGTGAATGTTTACTGGAAGTCGTTCCTGGGATTTCTGGATCTTTCGGTGTATATGTGGTCTTTCCGCATTTCTTAGTCTGACGGCTTCGTGGAGCGTCTTAATGTAGAACTGCTCTGCTGGTAGTCACAGATGTTCGCGTGACCACCGTTCTTCCCCATTTTCCCTGGCTGAGGCAGGGACCCTATAACATTTTATTTGGGGATTAGCCGCCAGTTAATACACCCAGACATTACACTCTCTCGCCTCGGAACACAAACACCGCAATCACATTGACAATCTTATTAACACATTATTCACTTCAATTAAATCCAAATCGTTTAATTTCATTAAATGATAATAATTAATATCAATAAGCTTTAAGTAAATAAGAGTTAACAAGCAATAATTTCGTCTTTAGACAGGAAGTAACTAGTACATGTATATTTTACAAAGCGTAAGTTTTACAATAACAAATAACCCGGGCCACACACACGCTTACACAATCAGGACACACATAAATCATAATTAAATAAAAATGGAATGAAATAATTTAGTGTACACACCTGAACGTCTTTAGGAGTCTACTCACGTATGAAAGAAATCAGACACACATAAATCCCGGCCGTCAGACCAACGGGAATGTCCTGGTTGAAGGCTCTCTGAGAAATGAGGCCGACACAATGGCTTGTTGGTCGTACCTGCCTGCATAAAACAAACCTGTCTCAATTTGCCAAAAATAAAGCCTTTGGCTAACCTAACTACCGCCATTCTGAAATCCCGAAACACAGCAACAGCTGACCACAGCGACTGATCACTAAATCGCGTTCTCGCCGCTTCGACAAAGCACTAGCAGACACGGCTGATAATCTGTATTACCATTAGTTTGATTATAATTATTCTTGAAGATTTATTAGCGTTTTTTTATTAAGTGGTTGTGTTAACTTTGGTATGGTCCGTCATTTCTACGGGATTAATGTTCGCTTTGTTCTTCCTCATGGGGTATGCTAGTCTGGAAGTATATATATATATATATATATTGTAACGTCACAGAACGTTCCATAAAGGAAATCATTTATATAGCAATTTATCATAAGAGGAAAGTGAGGTGAACAGTATCGAACCCAAGTAGTCCTAAAAAAATTGTGTAATATTGTCTAATAATTAATACTACTAACATAAAAAAACGACCAGACTGTGACTAAGACACAAACCCCATATATATTATTAAAGTGAATAACAGTGAAAAAACCATAAGATACTATAAGAGAGACAAATAATATCAGGATCAACCGAAATGAAGTAATTAATTATTAAGTTTAGTAACTCTGAATAGAGTATAAAGAACTATTTATTGTGAATGAATGGACATGATCCATTATTATATTATGTAATGTAAATCAAATAAATGTATTAAGTGACTTAAATACATTATTAGAAAGAATCTAAGTTAAAATAAAAATTATATAATTGTTATGACAAAAAAATATTAATGTGTTGGATTTGAGACCAAACACTCAGATTTCATGTAAAAATTAATTATTATCAAATTGAAATAAAAACTATATGTAATTGTCAAGCAGACAAAAATGAACAATTTATCTTAAATAAAGAAAGCTCTCAAAGAATAAAAGTCAGTCAAAATAGTCAAAAACAGTATTAACTAAAAACATGTGGTAGGCATATAATATTGTGTGATTTATGGATTTAATGTTGCCAAAATGCAACCAAATTGCATTAGAAAGTTGAAATATAATATAAAGCGACTATACTAATATATTTGACTAACTTTAACATTGTAATAGTCGAGTTAGCAAAATATTTACCTATACCATGTATGGCTGGGGCCAATCAACCAGTAAAAAAATAGTCATATCTGGCTAAATATTTACAAAATGTTGACAAAAATAAAAGAGAATGGTACAATACTTATGTATACCATAAAAACGGACAGAATCAGTTGAAAATAAGATCAATTATGAAAGAATTTAACTTATAAGAGTGAGATTTGTCACACTATGAAAAAGGACATCTCAGGCAAACCAATATGATGCTATGTTATCCTGCAATAAAAATAATATGTATAAAGAGTAACCAGGTATCACAAAAGACAGACAATGTAATAAACTCTTAGTGTACACTAGTGAAATCCTATATATATTAAAGAAAGAGACTAATTATTGTGTTATAACATTGACAACAACATAGGCCATAGGCATGGACCATATAAAATTGAAATTATCTGTGTATTATATATGTTAAAATTTGTTTGTTTTGTTATAGGAAGATAGTAATGTTATGTGTTCATGTTGTGGAAGAAATATAATAGTTTCACAACAATTTTTTGTTCTAAAAATTGAATTTTAATGGAAACAACCCAAGGTGAGAGTTGTATATTGTGTTATTTATTATAGTTAATTTATTTAAAAACCAATCATAATTAGTATCATTAGATTCAGTTGAAAACAGAGAATCCAAATGTAATAATGGCATGCAAATTGTGAGTACTGATGTAAAACTGTTTGACAAATACCAGAGTAATTTTTGAAATATCCTTAGTGTGAAGAATAAGAAATTTGTTCTAAAAGCTTCGACGGAAATTAAATTTGTTCCATGACATTCCATTTCTTTATTCTCGAACATTCTAGAAGGAATTTTTACACAAATATACCGGAAGTTCATGAAAACAATCAGCCTGACACAGTATAAAAGAGAGACCAAATTCGACCCAAAAACACTTGAAGCTTGAAATCCAGAACAGACGCATCACCCACGACACTGATCAACGCAACCAAGGCGAAACCGAAGGCGAGAAATCGACACCAGACACGAAGAAAGGCTTTTCCCGTACATTGACAAATAGACTGACTTAACCTCTACAAGAATCTACGCCAATGTGTTGCTGAAATAGAGCAGCAACACGGCACATTTTAATAGAAATCACGCAGCCAGAACGTCGACGGCCCAGGAGGGACCAAAATTTTAAATAGAGAACCAATTCTGCTGTGTTCGCAAAGACAAACTGACTTGACAAAAAACTCCCATAACGTATTACATACACAAAGCCTTTCTCGCTACTGCAAGGGTATCAGCGCTGCGACGGCCAATTTGGGAACCAACGCGAAACAGCTGACCTGTAAGCGGCGGGATTCGAGCGAAAATCTATTGCCAAACCGTTTCACAAAAAGTGCGGAAATTGTAAATAATCGCATTTTTGACTTAAAATAAATTCAGTGCACACATGAAGAGGCGAGATTGAAAAACTACCCGAGAGGAGTGTCCAGTGCGAGATTAATTAACCATTGGAACGTGAGTTATCAAAATTAAAGTCATTTTTTACCTGGTTACATTTGTCACGCAGTTGTACTACACATGCCACACACACCTTCAAATCACTTAATTTTTCTTGTAAAGCATCTTATTGATATGTCTTGGTAGTTCAAAGGAGTCACGTCCTGAGAGTAAAGATTTTTTCACGAATTAAACTCATGTTTTTCAACTGAGTAAAAAATTGAAAATACTAGCCGATACTTGATTGGAGAAATAAAATTGTCAATAATAATAATAACTTAGAATTTTTTTTGTAACTCTGCAATTTTATAATTTTTTCATGAATGTTAGTCCTTCGGACGATTTTTTTTTAAGAATCATTAAACTTACTTTATTTTTTTTCAAACCAAACTGACTTGTTTACATTTTTTCATAGAAGTAAGAAATAAAAATTTTAATTTCTTTAATAATCACATTTCTTTCTTGGAACAAACGATGCCAAGTGGTGCCCACAAAAAACATAGTATTAAGTTGTGTTACAGGACTACATCACCGCAAAGGATCCAGTCACCGGTAAGTACCAAAAAGTGCGCGGAGGTAACGCCCGACATTTTACAACACACAACAAAACACTTACACACACTTTTTTCTTTTTGTTATAATATATATATAATATATATATTGAAACGAAACGTTTAACGTGATATCTGGTCTGCTTCCTTTTCTTTTAAGCCCCACTGTTGGGCTAGCCAATTTGTAACGAAACGTTTAACGTGTATAAGTGTGTTGTTGTAATGCTGTGTTGTGTTAAAAAATATATAAATATGTGTTAGTGTAGAAATAGAAATTGTTTATTTAAAAAAAATTTTTAATTACATTTTTTTTCTTTCTTTAATTAATTAATTAATTAATAAGAATTAATTAATTAAGTTTCGTGGTGTTCCAAAACGTTTATCACTTAATTTAAATGTTTTATGGGCTTTTAGGTATTTGTTAAAAAACTCCAGCCACTTATAGGATTGTCTCCAATAACAATCGATCCTTGTTTATTTTCAGTTTGGAGGTTATCTTCCTTCTGGTGGTGAAATTCTTGTAGTAATTTCTGTTTAAATTAAGGTATTGTGTTAAATGGCTATGTTTAGAAATGAAAAACTGTTTAAATATGAAATATATTAATAATTTTATTAACAATTAGGTATTTTGACTCTTGTCGATATGTAAATCGATTCTCAGGGTATCGTTTTGTTATAACAAATTTTTTATATAAAGGTTCTTTGAACAGCTATGTTAGGGAAAGTCAGAGAAATAGGGCAAAGATTGAAAAGTATAACATTACAAGATAAATTCTTAAAATTAACAGTACATATATTCGATTTAAAGTATAGAAATAAGTAAATATGTTGCAAACCGTCCAGCTGCAGTAGATGGCTGTGTTCAGTTGAGTTGTTGGAAATCAGTAATGGCGGCCGTTGAAGTTGGAAATCGTCACCTCGCAGTTTTGATGTTCAAGTAAAGATGTTTTCCTTGTGAATTTACGTCCTGGTGTCTGCAAATCTTCCTTCTGGTGTTGGTGTAGTGTCTCTGGTTCAGTTTTGGTGTTGTATTCGGAAAATTGGTGTAGTTATAAGTCAATTTCACTTTTCTCGGTTATGTCATATGTTAGTCACTTTTTGGTTAAGTTTTATTACTGTTTTATCGGGTTTAATGTTATTTCCACTGGTGTTCTGTGCTGTATAATGTTAGTTCGGTGTTTGTAG
This sequence comes from Magicicada septendecula, assembly GCA_034769895.1. Lineage (NCBI taxonomy): Eukaryota > Metazoa > Arthropoda > Insecta > Hemiptera > Cicadidae > Magicicada > Magicicada septendecula. The sequence goes on from CM068368.1 coordinate 500,540,040, forward strand.
ATGTTTATTTCACTGTGTATGACTTTAAAAATGTTTTTTATCGCAACTCGCGATTTTCACTCTCGGATCGTACAATTATTCGCCATTACGGTATTCGTAACTAGGTTAATACGGTTAAAACGCTCGTGTCAAGTGTCCCGTACAATGTTCAATAATTAACTACTTAACTTCCTTCATCTCCGACTAAAACCTTAGCCAAAGCAATATTATTCCTTCCATTGTTCGAATTTTATTTTGCATCCTGTGCATGTAATAAAGTTACATTATATAACTGATTATACTTTGGTTATTCTTCAAATTTATTAGCTAGTTGTTACTTAATTTTATCCTTCAGTTCATTCGGCGTATTTTGATACCAAATAATGCCGTTTTATTAAGTTTTTGATCTAAAATTGATAACTTTTCCTTCATTTTGTATATTCTAAATTTTAAGGTTTAGCTTCCTGTTGTTTTCCAAATTCTGCCATTATCAAGTTATATTTATGATTATTAAATCTCATATTGTAATAAAAGGTTTATATTCCCTTAATGTCTTGCAATTAGATGAATTGGTTAAGTTTTAAAATATTATGTTGGAATATATGACTCCCCTCTCCAAATTTTTGAGTTCTGTCATTTCCATTTTTATCAATAATTCTGGCTATAATTTTATAAAATCTTTCTTAGTTATATTTCTAATTACATGGCTTTGTTTCTGGTTTACCTTATCTAAATCCCTTCAGTTTAAATGTATTTAAGTACTTAGTTTCTCAGTTTTGATGATGTTCAGTTTTTAACGTTTGGCCTAGATTCCTAACAGTTTTTACATACAAATTTTTATAAATAGTACATATTGAGTTATACCCTCTCTGACGTTTTTACATTGTAACATAAATTAAAAATTTTCTTCTATTAAACAAAATAACAATTAGTATTTGTTTCATACTAACATATAACAAATAATTCCAAATAATAGTTGTCTTCAACAAATCAGACATTTTTTATACTCAAAGCTTAATAATAATGCATAACAAATATTATTTATAAAGAATGTTTTTCCATTCTAACATCTTACTTAATTATTAACAATAATACCTGTAACAAATATTTTACAATTAAAGAATATTAGTGGTTCTGAACTGTTTAAACTTTCTTATTCCTAATAAATTTTTAAATATCTTATGCTACATAAACAAAACCTTATTTACTATACTCTTATTCTCTATATTCCTTATACTAAGTCTTATTAGCAGTTTTTAACTGTTTTTAATTGGGTTTTGGGTAATTGTACCCTGTCACTTCACTTTTTATTCTGTGTCTGCTTTTGTTTTATTAATCATTTAAATGAATGTCATTTAAACAGTTTGGCAGTTCTTTGTTAACACATGTATTATATTACCTCTGTACAGAAATTAAGTCACTTAAAAGTTGTATTATTTCATTATTTACATAGTTTGTGAATGCCAATAATGAAACATAAGGTTCATTTTTTATAATACTAAAACGTGCACTGGTTCTCTTTACATTCCTTGATTCTATTTCTAAATGGTTATATAGTCTTATTAAAATCAAGAGATCTATTTGTAGATTACAATGAAGATTTGTTCTTTGGTATTATATTATTAATTAACCTTGGTCCACTTTCAACTCTTACTCTATACACTTTTTTAGTCTTATTTCTATTGTACATGTGGGTTTTTGCATTAATACTTTGTTATACTTTTTATTATTATTATTTTTATTTATTTTGGTGTATGGGTGTTTTTTACAAGAGCATTTCTTCTTCTTGTGGATGCTGTCTTCTTCTTCTTGTTTCTTCATCGATGTCTTCTTTTCTTCTGGTTTCTTAGAATTGTTTTTCTTCATCTTCTTGTGGATGTCATCGGGTTTTTGGGTTCCTTCTTCACCTACTCTTCTTGTTTCTTCAAATGCATCACCTTTTATGGTGGATCTTGCCTTGTTCTTGGTTTCTTCCTTATCTACTCCTAACTTTCGTTGTGGGTTTAGTTATGTTCCAGATTTCTTCCTTATCTACTCCTTACCTTCCTGGGTTATATTTTTTCACCTTTAGTTATTAAAATTGGTTTTGATGATTCATCACTTGTAACATTTATTTTATATGAACTTATATTTTAAATCAATGATTGTACTGCACGGTTGTTCTGAATTAATTCTTTATTATATTGCTTTCTTCGGATTTAAACCTGTTATTATATTATTTTAATGATCAATTCACCATTCATTTTTATGGGCTTATCTGTCATGCTACAGATTGCTCTCCTCCAGAAGTAATTATTTCAGACTTGATTATGGATGAAATAATTTCTTATGATATTTTTATTTTTTTTTATACTTCATTTTCATCTCCATTTCTATATCGACTTTTTTATAGTTGAGCTTAATAAATTTTATATATATAGTCACTTATCTGACTTTTGATCCTTCTTGGATAGTTAGTGTCTTCTGAGATATATTATTATTATTATTATTATACATTTTCTTTCCTTATAAACTTCGTGTTGTATCCTCGGGATATTAATTCCCTATCGTTCCCTATCATGTGGGCTGGGGCAGTTCAGAGGGGCACTGTAGGCTTCACAACTCTGCTGGCCATACACCACTTCTACAATATGATTCCAGAGGCACATTCATCTCTGCTCAAAAAACATAATGCTGCTGGAATTATCTACAGTCAGTCATCGAATAAATTAAATAAAAAGTAGTCTCATTGTCGACTAATAAATATATCTTTGGATTCTTCACTTCGTAGTTTCTCAGATTATCTCACATTTTCTATCTTAATAAATCTTCTTAATTCTTATTATACTCATTATATATATTTTTCTAAACTCTTAGCTCGTCTGATATATTATTTTAATTATGGTTGGAAACTTTTGTTAATTCTTCTTGTTACTAGTTATTGTGTAACTCTTTTCCTTCTCCATCTGAATTCTCATTATACTTCCTTCTGGTTAATTACATTGTTAGCATGGTTTTTATATATAGAATTTTCTCTTTGGTTCTTATGCATTATTTGAATGGTCTTATTTTATTATATTTAATTGTTTCAAAAATTTCTTTGTAATTGATATTTAGGTTGTTATTGTGATCATATTATTTAATTATATTTTTCTTTCTTTTCTCTCAGAAAGTCATTAATCCGCCTTAGCATTCATTAAAATTAACTTATTTATATTATATTTCATGTGGTACTTCTTTTCTTTGCGTTTCATATAGGTTTTATTATTATTATTTGTTCAAAATCATTTTCTCCATATGTTTGGTATGAGTTGTTCTTCTTTGCTTCTTCAGAACTGAGTAATTTCACAATCATCTTTCTTGATTATCTGTTTCCATAATTGTTTCATAAGTAGTTAGTCAAAGGTGGTTCTTATTATTTTTTTTTCTTTGGATTTTTATAATCTTATTATCATAGCAGTTTCTTCTCTTTGTTTCCAAATTATTGCCTTCTCTTGTATATCACACTCTTTTTTGTTTTTCTTCTCTACTCCTTCAAATGCTAGATATTCACATTTATTCTGGATTATATTTAATTCTTTTTTCTGAATTAATCATATTATTTTCTTCTAAATTTAATTATAAATGTAACATATTTATTTTTAGAACTTTGTTAGTTTTATTAAAAATTCAAATTCTTCTTTTCATCTATTTCCATAACATCTTTCATAAATCATTGGTAATAAGTTGATCTTATTATATTTTAAAATTTTGATGTTTTTATCAAAATTCAAATTCTTTTTAATTCATTTATTTCCAAATTGATTCCTTCAAAATTGTTTGTAGTAAGATGTGCTTACTTAATTTTTAATTTTTATAATATAATTCAAAATTCTAATTCTTTTAATTGTCTTAAAATGTTCTTTCTCAAAATTAGTTGTAGTAAGTTGGCCTTACTTTTATTTTAGAATTTTTTATTTATAAAATTCTAAATTCTTGTCTTTTTAATTACCATAAAGTTTTTTCACCAAAATTAGTTGTAGTAAGTTGGCCTTACTTTTATTTTTATTTTCAATCACTTTCTGCTACAGTCCGTTTCTTGATGTATATAATACTTTAATATTTATACTAAATTTACCTCAATTTACAATTCACAGAAGAAAAAGAAAAACATAACAAAATCAACTATTTAGACATAACCATCACAAGATACAACAAACACATACAATATGCAATATATAGAAAACCAACTTCCACTAACATCATTATACCTAACCATTCTGACCACCCACCACAACATAAAATGGCAGCATTCTATTCGTTATTTAACAGAATGTACAAAATTCCCCTAAACAAACAAAGAACTGACAAAGAAAGAAATATAATATACCAAATTGGTTATGAAAATAGATACAATAAAAATACTATGATCAAAATAGAAAATAAAATCAAATACAAAATAAAAACTGAACAATTAAGAAGTAATCAAAATGAACAACACATAAATAATAACAACAACAAAAAATGGGCCACATTCACATACATAAATAATAAAATGACAAAACTAACAAAACTATTTAAAAACACAGATATAAAAATAGCATACAAAACTAATAACAATAAATTACAAATTCTAAATAGCTCAAACAACAAAGATAATACAACAACTAATGGTATATACAAAATAGAATGCCAAGATTGCAATAAATGTTACATAGGACAAACAAAAAAACAGCTGAAAAAACGTTATTTTGAACACCTAAACGCATACAAAAAACCAGAAATATATAAATCCAATTTAGCCACACATGCAATAAACACAGGACACGAATTCCCAAACATAACCAATGTATCACTAATAAAACATATACCACACAAAGGCACCATAATGAACATTTGGGAAAATTTACAGATATACAAACATAAAACACAAAACAAACTAATACCAGAACAAATACAAATCAATACAAAACATGACACAATATTCAAAGCACTCAACATCGAAAATACACAAAATACAAAAACATATACCACAACCACACACAATAATACAACTTTAAAAGACCAAAGACCGACAAACAACCTTAATAACATCCAGCAGCCAACACACAAATACTTCACCAGAAACAAGATGGCGAAGGCTGAAGATGAGAGAACAGGAACTCTCGAAACATGTCCCAAATAGAAAAAACATCTTGAGGTAAATTTAGTATAAAATTAAAGTATTTTTATTTTATATATATATTTTTTTAATTCTCAATTCTTCTCTTTTTAATTATTCCAAATGTTCTCTTTCAAAAGTGTTTGGTAGTAAATTGATCTTACTTATATTTTAGAATTTTTATTATTTATAAAATTCTAAATTCTTCCTTTTTAATTACCATAAAGTTTTTTCACAAAATTAGTTGTAGTAAGTTGGTCTTACTTATTTTTAGAATTTTGGTATTTTACTCAAAATTCTAATTCATTCTTCATAGTACTTTTTTATGGATGCTTGGTTGTACACACCTTTAACTCTTCCGGAAACTATTTCTCTCAGTTCATACGTATTATTATGATTATTCTTTACAACAACATATGGTCCTGTATATAGTAATAATAACTTTTTTGTTATCCCTTCTAGGGTGCTGGGCAGTTCTCGATTTTTTAATAGAACTCTCTCACCCTCTTTGTAATTATTATACGTCCTATTGCCTTTTGATATTTGGCTTGCCGTTTCTCTTGGTCTTCGGCCACCTTGTTATAGAATTTCACCTGGTCAAACTTACGACCATTGTTTGTTGGGAACTCGATTATTTCTTCAATTTCTCGGGGAGTTGGCTTCTCATACATGGCGTAGTAAGGGGTAATTCCTATAGCTGGATGGTGGGCGAAATTTAGGAATTTCTCTGTTGCTGCTAAGTACTCTTGCCACTTTTTCTGTTGGTTGTGACAGTACGTTCGCAAGATTCTACCCACTTCTCTCAGTACCCTCTCAGCCGGATTACTATTTGGGTGGTAGACTGACGCCTTATAGGTTTTGATCCCAAGTGATAATAATGTGTCTCGCCATCTTCTCCCCTTAAATTGAGTACCATGGTCGGTAATTATTGAAGATGGTTTACCGATCTCTGGCACATACAACTCTGTGATTACCGCAAGACCTTTCGCTGTGGTTGCCCGATTAACCGGATATAGCTTTATGTATTTAGTATAATGGTCCATGATTATTATTAGGTACTTGTACCTGTGTCGACCGCCGCTACGGGGAAATGACCCGCAGATATCTAAGAACACTTTTTCTAGTTTTGCGTTTGATGTTATTGGTATCATTATACCCTCTTTCTTCTCATTGTTCACACACTGGCAAATATTACAAGACTTTAGGTAATTTCTTACCTTTCGGTTAATGTTCTTTATTTTGCAGATTTCATCTAAAGCCTGTATCACTTTTCGCGCTCCCATATGGCCATACCTTATGTGATAATCGATTATAACTTCCTTTTCGATTTGGTGCGGAATTATCTCCTTCCATGTTTCTTCATCCAATGCCGTTTTTACGAATAGTATTCCTTTATTGAGATGGTAGTATTTGGAAACGGTGTCATCGTCAGCTTCCAATCGACTGATTATGTTTTTTAGTTTAGGGTCAGACCGTTGGTGGATACGGATGTTTATCAATAGGGCTTGTAGATCAGATCTGGTTTTAAATAAGTTGTAAATTTTAACTAAGCTCTTCTTCTCTCCCTCGAAGGTCTGGTCTTCCAAATTGATCCGTGATAATACATCGGCTACCACGTTCTTTTTTCCCGGAATATACTCCCATTTTAAATCGTATTCTTGTAGGGCGAGTACCCATCTAGCCAATCGGCCGTGACTCAATTTGCACCTACGTAGAAATGAGATGGATTTATGATCAGTGCGAACAGTGACTGGATACCCGAGAATGTATGTTCGGAACTTGCTGCATGCGAATACCACGCTAAGCAATTCCTTTTCGGTCACATTATATTCTTTTCGCATTGATTCAGTGTACGACTAGCGAAGCTTATTACTAGATGGTGACCCTCCTCATCTTCCTGGTACAATGTTGTTCCTAAGCTGATGTCGCTAGCATCGCAATTTAAAAAGAATGGTTTCTTAAAATCCGGGTGACGAAGTGTAACGCTCTCCAAAAACTTTTCTTTTATCAATCGGAAGGTAATATCTTGTTCCTCACCCCAGGTCCATTTGTTTTTCGCAGACAATTGTGGTTTGAAACTTGGCTGTCAACTCGGAATATTTGTGCTGAAACTTTCTGTAATAGTTACAGAGTCCGAGGAAAGATTGTAACTGTTTCCTTTTTATTGGCTGCGGGAACTTCTGAATTGCCTCCACTTTCTCTGCTGACGGGGTAATACCTCTATCGTCTAGGTTGAAACCTAAGAATTGTACTTCGCGCGCAATGAACTTGGATTTCTCCAATTTCAAAGTTATGTTATTTTGCGCTAACTTTCTGAGTACATATTCTACTCGATAACAGTGTTCCTCCCAGGTTTCTGACGTAATGAGTAAATCGTCTACATAGACTGTGGTAAACTGGAGTGCTTCTTGTCCAAGTATTTGGTCCATACAGGCCACAAAGATGGCTACAGAATTTACAAGTCCGAAGGGCAGTCTCTTGAACTGGTAATTGCGCCCTTCGAAAATGAACGCCACGTACTGACGGCTTTGTGGATGGAACTCCACTTGCCAATAACCACATACAGTGTCCCAGGTACTGATAAACTTAGTGCCGTGAAAACGTTTTAGTATCTCCTCTATTTCACCGGGTGATGTTCGGTCATTCACAATGGTTTTATTCAGCTCGCGCGCATCCAAACAGAGCCGGACTTGTCCGTCTTTCTTGGGAACAGCAATAATTGGACTAGTGTAAGGAGATTGACTAATCTCAATTATGTCATTGTCGATCATTTTATTAATTTCTGTTCTCACGGCCTCTTTCAGCGAATGCGCGATTGGGTATGACCTCCGGTTAAACTCCACGTTTTCTTTGAACTCAAGTTTGCACTGATAGTTTTTAACCTTACCTGGCTCGTCTGAAAACACTGATTTGTATTTCTCGTATACATTGATTAAACGATCTGCTAAGTGTACAGGTATTTTTTCGTTGTTGGTTCCGCACTGGAAGTCCCGTATCTCTTGTATCTTTACTGACCATAAATCCTCTCCTCCATTGTTGTATACAATTGGTTTATGAAGGGGGCTGTTCTTTACGAAATTTATTTTACGAAGTTGTTGGTGTATTGGGCTGGGAAGTATATTTGCGCCTCCTACCAAATTTGCGGTCCATGTTATTCCGTCTGGAAAAAGTGATACTCTCTCTTGGTTAAGGTCGATAATGGCGGAGTACCTTCTTAGAATATCGCAACCTACCAGTATATCAAATGGTAATCCGGTGGCGATCAAAAATTCCATGTCTAAAGCTATATCACGGCTAACGACACTTAAGGAAACTTGCTTGCTAATAGTTTTGTTCTGGCGGCCAGTTGCTCCTATCAAAACAATGTTATTCACTGGTAACATAGGCAAAGTTTTCCCACATTCTCTCTGGATTCTTTCCAGTTCGTTTGCATTTATGATAGAAATATTTGCACCGGTGTCAATCATGATTTTCGCGGGAATTCCTTCTACCTCCGCTGTTATATACAATATCTCATTGTTATTATTATCGAGGCTCTTTTCGTTTTCCTCTAGAAGTTCTGTTCTTATATTTTTTAAATAATTGTTACTTATTATTGTGATGTTCTTTAATTTGGTTGCTTCTTGCAACTCATTTTTATAAAACCCAGGAAGTAGAAGCAGCAACGGGTCGTAATAGTTTATTACTGCCTCCTCCCGTTTAAATTATTGTGGTCATCGTTAGGGCTCGGATTAACCGAGGCATCGTTCTGGAAACTCGGTGTCGGTTCCTGCCGCGCTGTATCTTGTTCGAAGGTTATTTCCCTGTTTTGTTATCGGCCAGGATCCTCCAGGCTGGTACTCCTTCTTACATGTTCATGGCGTGGACCGTCCCGTTCTTCACTTCTCCGTCTTCGATCTCCACCGTGGAAACTATTCCTCCGTTGTTGGTAGTACCTTCTCGGACCTCGATCACTTTCCGCTCTTATAAAATTAACCCTCGGGCGGGAAACTCTATTATTATTATTATTATTATTATTATTATTATTATTATTATTATTATTATTATTATTATTATTATTATTATGGTAATTTCTATTGGGCTGGTAATATCTTTCATTATTACCGGGGTAGGGATTTCTCTGACTATACGGGCTGTTAGGGGGCTGATAATAATTGTTACTGTTATGAGGATATGGGTTATTGTTCCTATTACCGTTCGTGTTGCCGTTAAAGTTGTTATTATTACTCGGTGGGTTATTATTGCCGTCGTAATTACTTTGTTGGTTTCGGTTTCCGGGATGGTTATTGCCGTTACTAGGGTACTGGTTGTTCCTCGCCTCCGGTCGCTCATTCCTCCTCCTCCTCTGGCGGTAGTACTCTTCATTCTCGTAACTTTCTAACAACTCCGTCATGGCCTGCACCGTCTTGATCTGGCTACCTCTCCTTGCCCTAACAATATCCTCGTCATAATGATACGACAGTTTATTCACCAGACACTCTTCGGGTATTGCCGGCTCGAGGTGTTTTGCCAGGCACACCTTCCCTAGGAAATAGGCTGTCATGGTATTACCTATTTGAGCCCTGTATCGTCCGTTGCAAATATTGTCTCTGATCAGGTTCTGTGTTGTTTCGGACCAGTATTTGGATTAAAAACATTTTCCTGAACTGCTGGTAGTCTGCAATCTCGCTGCGGTTCGCCATCCACCAGTTATCTGTCATCTCCCTGAATGACTCGTCCAGTATCTCCCTGTTATTGCTCCATTGACTCCCTCTATGTTTGGCGAAGTACTCTTCTATCCTCGCCAGGAACTCCATTGGTTTCCTCTTATATTGCCGGAAGTTGAGCCATTCTCGGTTTTCGTTGATGGGTAATCCGGTGAAATGAGTAGGTCTATTCCTCAAAGCTTCCATCTCTTCTTGGCTTTGCCGTACCTGACCCGTGATATTGGTCATAGCCTCTTTCATCCCATCACACCGTTCCGCGACTTGGCTCCGTACTCTCCCGAATTCTTCCTGAGTCTCCTTCCGTTCTTCTTCCACTTTCCTACGGCTATGCTCTTCGATATTCGTAAACTTGATGTTTACCACTTCCTTGAATTCTTGTACTTCCTTTTCGGTCTGGTTGCATTTTCCGTCAATTTCTCGGATTTGTTGATTCATCATTATTTTTCTTCTTCCAATTTTTTATTTATTGCTTTCTTGTTAACGTTGATTTCCTTGTTCAGTTCTTCTCTTAACAATTCCATCCTTTCGTCTAGCTTGTCCAGATTCTCCTGATTTACCTCCCTTAATTCTTCTCTCAATAGTTGGTTATCCTCTCTCAATTCTTCCAACTTCTCCCCCATCTTCTTTTCCATTTTCTTATTGTTTTCTTCAATTCTCCTATTAGTATTCTCAATTTTGTTAATCAATACTTCCTTAGTTGATTTGAATTCTTCCTTGGTTGATTTGAATTCTTCCTTTAACAACTGGTTGTCTTCCTTCAATTATTCTAACTTCTTCCCATTCTCCTCCATTTTGGATTCTATATTTTTATTTGTGGATTCTATGTTCTTATTTATTCCTTCCATCTTTTTACTTAACGACTGACTGTCTTCCTCCATCTTCTTATTGGTTCCTCCAATGTCTCCATTCAAATCTTCCATTTTTTCAATAATTATCCTGAACATTTCTTGCATGTTCCCATTCTCCGTTCGTGATGGTTTCTCGGGTTGTTCTAACCGTTCCTTCCGGACATTCCGGACTTCCCCTGTTTGTGTGGGCATCTCAGGTTGTTCTTCTGGTTGTGCAGGTTGTTTAGACAATACTGGTGGCAATACCCTTCCCACATCTTCTACTGGCGTCGCCTCTTTATTTTCCATATCCATTTCAGCTTCCTTTTCGGCTTCCGCCGCCCGTTTCTTTGAGGTTGCACGTCGTTGCATTTTTCCCTTTCTCTGGCTTTATAGCTGCTGCCAAACTCCAATTAGAGATTGGGCAGATTGTAGTGGCCTTTCAATCGCTAATTAAAGCCCCTCAGTTGTGCGCCAATTTGAAACGAAACGTTTAACGTCATATCTGGTCTGCTTCCTTTTCTTTTAAGCCCCACTGTTGGGCTAGCCAATTTGTAACGAAACGATTAACGTGCATAAGTGTGTTGTTGTAATGCTGTGTTGTGTAACAAAATATATAAATATGTGTTAGTGTAGAAATAGAAATTGTTTATTTAAAAAAATTTTTTAATTAAAATTTTTTTCTTTTATTAATTAATTAATAACAATTAATTAATTAATTAAGTTTCGTGGTGTTCCAAAACGTTTATCACTTAATTTAAATGTTTTATAGGCTTTTAGGTATTTGTTAAAAAACTCCAGCCACTTATAGGATTGTCTCCAATAGCAATCGATCCTTGTTTATTTTCAGTTTGGAGGTTATCTTCCTTCTGGTGGTGAAATTCTTGTAGTAATTTCTGTTTAAATTAAGGTATTGTGTTAAATGGCTATGTTTAGAAATGAAAAACTGTTTAAATATGAAATATATTAATAATTTTATTAACAATTAGGTATTTTGACTCTTGTCGATATGTAAATCGATTCTCAGGGTATCGTTTTGTTATAACAAATTTTTTATATAAAGGTTCTTTGAACAGCTATGTTAGGGAAAGTCAGAGAAATAGGGCAAAGATTGAAAAGTATAACATTACAAGATAAATTCTTAAAATTAACAGTACATATATTCGATTTAAAGTATAGAAATAAGTAAATATGTTGCAAACCGTCCAGCTGCAGTAGATGGCTGTGTTCAGTTGAGTTGTTGGAAATCAGTAATGGCGGCCGTTGAAGTTGGAAATCGTCACCTCGCAGTTTTGATGTTCAAGTAAAGATGTTTTCCTTGTGAATTTACGTCCTGGTGTCTGCAAATCTTCCTTCTGGTGTTGGTGTAGTGTCTCTGGTTCAGTTTTGGTGTTGTATTCGGAAAATTGGTGTAGTTATAAGTCAATTTCACTTTTCTCGGTTATGTCATATGTTAGTCACTTTTTGGTTAAGTTTTATTACTGTTTTATCGGGTTTAATGTTATTTCCACTGGTGTTCTGTGCTGTATAATGTTAGTTCGGTGTTTGTAGATGTTTATTTCACTGTGTATGACTTTAAAAATGTTTTTTATCGCAACTCGCGATTTTCACTCTCGGATCGTACAATTATTCGCCATTACGGTATTCGTAACTAGGTTAATACGGTTAAAACGCTCGTGTCAAGTGTCCCGTACAATGTTCAATAATTAACTACTTAACTTCCTTCATCTCCGACTAAAACCTTAGCCAAAGCAATATTATTCCTTCCATTGTTCGAATTTTATTTTGCATCCTGTGCATGTAATAAAGTTACATTATATAACTGATTATACTTTGGTTATTCTTCAAATTTATTAGCTAGTTGTTACTTAATTTTATCCTTCAGTTCATTCGGCGTATTTTGATACCAAATAATGCCGTTTTATTAAGTTTTTGATCTAAAATTGATAACTTTTCCTTCATTTTGTATATTCTAAATTTTAAGGTTTAGCTTCCTGTTGTTTTCCAAATTCTGCCATTATCAAGTTATATTTATGATTATTAAATCTCATATTGTAATAAAAGGTTTATATTCCCTTAATTTCTTGCAATTAGATGAATTGGTTAAGTTTTAAAATATTATGTTGGAATATATGACTCCCCTCTCCAAATTTTTGAGTTCTGTCATTTCCATTTTTATCAATAATTCTGGCTATAATTTTATAAAATCTTTCTTAGTTATATTTCTAATTACATGGCTTTGTTTCTGGTTTACCTTATCTAAATCCCTTCAGTTTAAATGTATTTAAGTACTTAGTTTCTCAGTTTTGATGATGTTCAGTTTTTAACGTTTGGCCTAGATTCCTAACAGTTTTTACATACAAATTTTTATAAATAGTACATATTGAGTTATACCCTCTCTGACGTTTTTACATTGTAACATAAATTAAAAATTTTCTTCTATTAAACAAAATAACAATTAGTATTTGTTTCATACTATTAACATATAACAAATAATTCCAAATAATAGTTGTCTTCAACAAATCAGACTTTTTTGTACTCAAAGCTTAATAATAATACATAACAAATATTATTTATAAAGAATGTTTTTCCATTCTAACATCTTACTTAATTATTAACAATAATACCTGTAACAAATATTTTACAATTAAAGAATGTTAGTGGTTCTGAACTGTTTAAACTTTCTTATTCCTAATACATTTTTAAATATCTTATGCTACATAAACAAAACCTTATTTACTATACTCTTATTCTCTATATTCCTTATACTAAGTCTTATTAGCAGTTTTTAACTGTTTTTAATTGGGTTTTGGGTAATTGTACCCTGTCACTTCACTTTTTATTCTGTGTCTGCTTTTGTTTTATTAATCATTTAAATGAATGTCATTTAAACAGTTTGGCAGTTCTTTGTTAACACATGTATTATATTACCTCTGTACAGAAATTAAGTCACTTAAAAGTTGTATTATTTCATTATTTACATAGTTTGTGAATGCCAATAATGAAACATAAGGTTCATTTTTTATAATACTAAAACTTGCACTGGTTCTCTTTACATTCCCTGATTCTATTTCTAAATGGTTATATAGTCTTATTAAAACCAAGAGATCTATTTGTAGATTACAATGAAGATTTGTTCTTTGGTATTATATTATTATTTCACCTTGGTCCACTTTCAAATCTTACTCTATACACTTTTTTAGTCTTATTTCTATTGTACATGTGGGTTTTTGCATTAATACTTTGTTATACTTTTTATTATTATTATTTTTATTTATTTTGGTGTATGGGTGTTTTTTACAAGAGCATTTCTTCTTCTTGTGGATGCTGTCTTCTTCTTCTTGTTTCTTCATCGATGTCTTCTTTTCTTCTGGTTTCTTAGAATTGTTTTTCTTCATCTTCTTGTGGATGTCATCGGGTTTTTGGGTTCCTTCTTCACCTACTCTTCTTGTTTCCTCAAATGCATCACCTTTTATGGTGGATCTTGCCTTGTTCTGGGTTTCTTCCTTATCTACTCCTAACTTTCGTTGTGGGTTTAGTTATATTCTGGGTTTCTTCCGTATCTACTCCTTACCTTCGTTGTGGGTTTAGTTATGTTCTAGGTTTCTTCCTTATCTACTCCTTACCTTCCTGGGTTATATTTTTTCACCTTTAGTTATTAAAATTGGTTTTGATGATTCATCACTTGTAACATTTATTTTATATGAACTTATATTTTAAATCAATGATTGTACTGCACGGTTGTTCTGAATTAATTCTTTATTATATTGCTTTCTTCGGATTTAAACATGTTATTATATTATTTTAATGATCAATTCACCATTCATTTTTATGGGCTTATCTGTCATGCTACAATATATATATATATATATATATATATCTTTATGTCCAATTACTACATAATATAAATTAATGACTATGTGTAAAGAACGATATGAAACTGGAACATTGTGTCACCCACATCAGATCTAATAAATCTTTTTATTTGTTAAAATATGTTGATTGCAAATCCTGTCACTCTGTTAAGCTCCAGCACATTTTTCGCTTCCTCTCGGTTTATTAACCTAGTCTTAAATATTACGTAGCGGTACTGTGACCGCTACAGTATGTGTTTACTCTGTAGACAATAACAAGTCAATGGTCAACTCTTCATAATCATATATGTTTTGTCAATTTGTTTAATGTTCGCTTAGTACAAATGTGAAATGAATTGAAGAAAAAATAGTAACTTACATTAAGGTTCTTAATATTAACAGAATTTCATTGGGGTTTTGGGATTAGTATTATCCAGCAATTAAGGTACACAAAAATTCCATTTATTGCGAATTAGGAAAACTTAATTTATCAATGTCAGTAATAAGAGTAGTATTTTAACTTTTATTAAAGTTATAATAATTTTTATAGTAGTAATATTTTTTATTACAATAATATAGGCAAATAATTTTTAAAATTTCTAAATGAGTTTTTAAATAAGCTATTTTCAATTATAACTACTATTTAGATTAAATGTCTCTTTAATTAAAATTAATATTTGTAAGTACTGATTTATATACACATTATCATTTAATTTACAGATTTAAGTTTAATAGTATTTTATTCCAGGAGTACATGAGTACGTATGGCACCAGATATATCATACTACAATCCAGACAACAGCATGTGGTGTAAGTCACATATGTCCCAACTTCACTCTTCTGTATATTTTTTGACAGTAGAAGTCACCTCATGAATACTTAACTACCCTCACCAGTAGTGCATGTTATCTTTCCTCCCCCACCCTCTACGTCTCGCAAAATGAAAGACCCTCCTTCCTGTCATTTGTATCTTTCTTCTTTTTTAATACAATCGTGACCGAAATTGAAGATCCCAAGATGAGTGAATTGCGTTCAGAATATATATTACGTAATTTCTCCTTTACATATGCGTTCGTTGTTGCGGCGTGATGTTCAGTACTTTGAAATGGAACGAACAAAAAATTTTCCTACTCTGAACGTTCATTAAACTATAATATAATTTTTTAGAACGTTAATTCAAACTATGAAACAAACTTTTAATTTCATGTTTTATAACTTATGTAAAATGATGACTGCTCATATATATATCAACTGGTTAATGACTGGTATCTTCGTATAGAAAATTATTATAATATTTTTATCGAAACTTTTCGTAGCTCCCTAATTAATTTCTAATTATATTCCTGTGTATAACATCTTTTCTTCTTTCAGCGTCTCTGTAACCCATTACTATGCCGTGACTGTCTAAAATTTGTTTTCATTTGTCTTCATCACGTTGTTGCTGTTTACCAAATTCTTAACTCCAAGGAGCCTCACCATATCGTTCAGTATTGTCAGTTTTGGAATCTCCAAGAATTACATCGTAACAATTGTGATAATTCTGTCTCTCCTTATTTCTTGTGTATACAACTGACTACACTTTCAGTGACAATATTATATCTAAAATTACGAGAACGTATAGGTCTAACTTCAATGTAGGTTAATAAAAAGTCAACGACAACTTACTAAGAATTTTCAAAATTAATTTTAAATACCTAATGTTCTGGAGTAAAGTATCGTACTGGAATTAGAAAGTAATATTCTTAATGCATTATGTAGCTTCATAAGAATTTAGTTTTAACAGAATTTAGTTTATTAGAAAATTACTAAAACTATGTGAGATTCCTAGTATGAGACTACCGTAATGGAGGAACCTCCCAAAGAGATATATACTAGTAATAATTTTGAAATTATCACAGCACACTGTTTCGAAATAGTAGTGTTATTTGACATGACACTAGACTACCACATCTGTAAAATGTACGTTAATCAATGCTAAGCTTAACGTAAAGAGAAGTCGATTTAGGACATAACGACTTCCTCGATTTGTTGTGCGCAATCGAGTTGTAGATTTTTAACCTGGCAGGATATGTGAGAAGAAAGTTACGATAACATCATGTCAGTGTAATACTTAGGCTAATTTATGTCATATTAATGTCAGACGTATTAACGTATTAATCTTTATCAGAATGACGTTGTGCCGTGAGTATTAAAATAGAATCCCCAGTATTTCGTGAGGACGGTCTTTTGTCGTCCGCTTGGGTCTCCGACGTTCGAATATGCATCGCCGCGCGCTCTGTTGCCCAAAAGTTGAAACTCCGGATCAGCTGTTTGTCGTTCGGTGAGAGCCGTGGCTGGTCCAACATTTGAGCAGTCTCATCCCGGATTCCGTCATACTCGCTTTGAAGCTCCGGCGGCGAAAAAACCCTCTGTTACTTCTCATCATTATTTTTCACTATGGGCGAGTAGACTTTAAAGAGCCTCTGGTAAGTTTCTTTAATTACACATTGTCATTTTATAAAGGGGAAATGTGTTTAAAAATGTTTATTGATTGGATGAACTCGGATTACAAACGCGTGTGTGGTTCTGTACTTGCCCTGGCTTGAATGCACTCCACGTGGCAAATTTTTCAGTAATAGCTTTGATATTAATTTATAAATAGAATTAATCAATTGTTCATTCTTATTAATTGAGTTGTCATAAAGAAAATGATGCCAATGAAATATTAACAAAACAGCTACAGATTGATAAGAAACTAATGTAATTCATGACACGTGGTGAGGTGTTAGATGAAAGCAACTGCTATTGTGATATACTGACAATAATTGTTTGAATGGGAATTGATTATGGTTTTGCAGTGGCACAATTTAATTGTTAATTGCTATTTAAATTTAATTATTGAAATCCGGGTTAGTAACGTCTTTGTAATCGAAAGTCTAGTACTCAATATGGTATGGTGTATGTGCGGTTCTAAGGTCGAGTGAAGGTGTGTTGAGGGTCATTTTTTTTACGACTGCTTCCTACAGAAAACCTATGTTCTAGGGTTCCCGAACCAGTCAAGGGTTTGAGGGCTATACGATGGTGATATCTCCAGCTTTCACCATCAGCTGAGCGATGCTGTCTGGCTCCCCGTTTTCGCCGTCGCCTAGTCTTAAAATTTACGGGACACCCCTCAAAAAAAAAAAAAAAAAGTCATCAGAATGACGGTCATGATATGTACATACAGATCTAAACGAGAGTATTTAATTTTTCTAACGGAAATAACGAAACTTATTAACGGAAAGTATTTCAGTTGCAATAATAAAAATCTCTGACGGACAAATATATTAAATATAAATGCATTGCTTCATATAATGCAAATAGGTATACTACTTCAAATATTACTTTATATGTATAAAACACAAATTTCAATTTAAAACGGATTTTATTAATTTTTAAAAATGCATTGCATATGAATGTTCGTGTTATTGTCCCCACGAAATGAGTCAAAGGAGATCAGTAATACTACACTCGTTTTACATAGACAATACGTTTCCGTCATGGGCGTCGGAATGTGATGGGTGGGAACAAATATCTATCGGCAATATTAACATTAGGCGATCCAACCTATAACTATCAGTTTGTCCTATCACAATATAACGTTATTTTGTATGTATGTTTGTGGTATATCTGTGTGTGTTTGTGTGTTCGAGGTTTATTTCGTTGGGCATACGCTGTCACAATTGCTTACAATATATTGAAGAATACTTTAACTTGTCATGATATATGTACATCTTCTAAGATCGACCCACGTTAAAACTTTAGTTCTGCACATTCGATCTCGATAATCGTTGTCGTTTTAAAAAACGTATACATTACGAGTTTTTGTTTCACAACAAATTTTAAAACAGGGTATCGCTAACTCAGTTTTTAAAAATAGCGATATGCTTTCTAAAATATAATATGCTTAGTCCACAAGTTTAGCAGGAAAGGAAAGTTTAGATATTATCTACTAATTTAACCGTGTATATCTACTCCGTCTCTTCTGATATCTTGACTATCTACGACCTGGTGATTCCGGGCTATCTAAGTAACAGGCTATATGAATGAAAAAAATTGACAGAATGATGTATGAATCAGTCGCTAGAATCACTATGTCAAACAAATTTAAATTGGTTAAAATTTAAAATCTTAATAAAACCTAAACTTAAGCGTCTAACACAAATGTCAAGTGCTAATACGAGTTCAGGAATACATCCTAGAAACTAGTACACCAAAGAAAGAAAGACCCATATCTCGGGATGCAAAGTAAAGTTAGTATAACGAATACTGAAAGGAGCATGTAAGGAGGATGCTGTAAGGAGCATGAGTAAACAAAATGTTAGTATGGCAAAACTAGCAGTCAAACGATTTAAGCCAGTCTAATGTTGGTACTAAGTGGCAGGACCCACATACGCTGTAGCATACTTGACTAATTAATGCTGAATTATAGCGACTATTTATTGTTATCTTTTCTTTATCAATCGGTTGAATTCTTGTTTCGCTCATTCTTGTTTCAGTTTTTAAGTAATTATATTTTCAATATTTTACTACTCAGACGTAGAATTTCTCGCAGTTGCTGATACTTACCCAAAAGTTTCTCTGGAAATGGTGATAAATTCTCGGTAAGGAACAGCCAGCAACTGAAAAATTTCAGCTACTAAAGTACTGACTTAAAGAGCCTCTGCTTCCTGTGGTCCGTAAACATGTAACTATACCGCTGCACCGGTTCTACCGCTGAAGTTATCGCTTTGCTGCTATAGTGCGTATTCTGTGGAACTGTGGAATTTTTATGATTTTTGTTTATGGTTTTATATTTAATAACCGCTAACTACAATTCGCGTATAGTAACCACTAAAACTGTCACTGTTTCTGATAAAAGATGCTTTGGTTGAGAGGATTAATGACGCATGGAGTGGTAAGGTAAGATAAATTTAGAAGGAAAACAATTGAAGTTGTTAACACTACAAGACACACAAACACATAAACGATTGTGTGTTTGAGGTAACCACGTCTACTGCCTATACAACAAAAATAAAAGGAAATGTTAAAAAATGGAAAATTCAATTTTGCTTGGCTAAGAAAATAATTGGAACTTACAGCAAGAAATAATTGAAAGTAGAGAAAAACTAAAATGTGAGGTCAGGAAACATTACATTAAAGACACACATATAAATCAGTATAAATAAATAAATTATCAAAGTCAATTTCTTTATAAAAGAAGATCAAATGTGAACGAACTATTTTATCTAATCCTTGAATTGGAATAGGGTAAGCAGTGCAGTTACCAGCTCAAATGTTTTGCTCACAGTTGGTTGCACTGCCGAATTGGCTGGATGCTTAGTAACTGTTGCTCCTACGTACCCATAAACTGGTCTCACATTTTATTTTCAATACTCCCTTTTTTACAGTTTTTGTACTTTATTGTGGCGCGGTGTATTGACACAACTGACATTCTGTGTATGGAAACCGAGTGCAGGCAGAAATGGGGACATGCGTTTTTAGTGGAAAAAAGTGTATTTGTAGAATCAGGAATTAAACAACGAAACAATTTGTCCCAGTCGTAGTTACTGCGGCTGCAGTTGACAGATTAATGCTGATGGTACCCATTTACTACAGCTTTTACTTCATCTCGACCAAGCAAATTTTCTTCTTCATCCATCCATAGCTTAATCAATATTATTTAATTATTTTTCCATGTTTTCCTCCCTTTCATACCGCGAGCAGGACGGCAGTTCTCCACTTGTCTTCTGCCTACTGTACCCTCGGGCATAGCTGGAAAAACTAAATTAAAAGTTAATTTAAAAATTCGATTCTGCGGATGCATGAAAGAAGAAGTCGTATTTTAATGGAAATTTCCATTTTTTACACTAAACAAAGTAAGGTAAAAGCAAAGTTACATTTTATGTTTAAGGCGGGAAATAAGATTATAATAAAATTATTAAACCTTGCTTCCCACAACATTTTTAATATATCTGAGAAATATTTAGGCTGAAAAGCCATGAAAATGGACGTTTCTGGTAAAATATATATAGAAGCATATCGTCTATAAAAGCACTGTGCGCAAGGGTTGTGAGATATGTCTTATAATGGCCGAAAAGAACATACTTTGTCATAATTTAAGAAAAACTTTTGCGGGGAAAAGAGGGCTTAGATTACATTAAGCCATTAGAAGTGAGTCACTAAAATCTCTCCCGTGTGAACTACCCTCATTACACAGTATCCTTATTCCTTTCTTATGTTTACACTAGACAGTCCACAGGCGGGAAAACTAATATCTTTAGACGTCAATGTGTATCTAGATTTTTGTATAATGAACAATGGAAAATGAAATTATGTATTCAAGATTCAAATATATCGTTTCAAAGTATTTTGGTTTCATAGGAGAACGACTGATTCGTTCCCGTTTCCTCTGCCGTATTCTACACCTCGTAAAACGTAAAAAATTTGGTGCGTTGAAATTATGTAAAACAATGCTGAAAAGTTGATTTTAAACCAACCTAGCGTCACCACATAAATCGCAAATAGATCAGCTTTAGCCATTAGGATGTGCAACCTTCTTTTGGTCAACTTGGAGAACTTTTTATCTTCAGTTCTTATTAGAATATCTTTCAAATCAAATCCTATCTCCTCGTACTTAATGAATAAATAAAAATGGACCATAACTAACACGCAAATCGTTGATGAAGATTAAGAAAGATTAGTAGTAACAGACGTGTAAAAGACTTTTCTCTGGTACAACAACAAGAATAATATACGTTTAACAATATATGATATTATGGTTTGCAAAATGTGATAATTGTAAATCTTAAACAACATTTGTCAATTTACCGATTACAGTATTATGGTATGGCCGGCAATATGCGATTATTTACAAATGGAAAATACCCTTTTACAATTCCAGTGGCATGTTACATAAGCGTGCAACGTGTGTTATTTATCCCATATAGTTTTTCCATGAGAAGAAATACGTGTCCTATAACTAGGAGGGTAATTCTTCCCGTGTGGAGCCTAGAGCGGTTACGTAGCCATCTTTGTCTATTGAGCAGCTTACGTTAGCAATATATCACACACAAAAGTAAAAGGTTGAATCATCATTAAACACCGGAGTGAAACGTAAAATATGTAAAACTATATATATGACTACACCTGGATAGTAAGTAAAAATATTGAATTTACGTTTACAGTAACAAAAGATTTAGTCGTTATTCAAAAGATTGTAGAATAAAATTCGGAACCAAAATTAGTTTTATATAGTTCATTAGTTAAGAGCTGAGCGCAAGTTTCTCTTAAACCCTTCTTTGAAATTTTATTTATTGCCTATTAAGTTCTTTTCCGTTTTCCTTCCTTTCGTCTGCGCAGCTGAGAGCAGTTTCCTGTTTATTTATGTTCTTCCATTACAAAACTAGTAGGCTAATTCACTTTCAAAAACTGCAAAAATCTTACGACGCTAACTTTACACAGATTATAATGAATCCTCCTGGTTTACGTCATATAAGTAAACTCTATTTTCCGCCTTTTCCGAAAGTAACATTGTAAACAAGTTAGAACTTAGAACTGAGGTAAGCACCAAGTGAATAAATTTGCGTGTAGCTTAATGTACTGCAATAAATATATTTTATATTATTACATTTTAAATTCGAGTACTAAATACTGCAGCTCTGCTATTTTTCAACATTAACAGAACTCAGGTACTTAAGGAATTAGAAATACATGTGATTCACTTTCATCATTATCATCTACCCCCATTGTCACTGGCAGAAAAAATGCCGCATCAGGGAACGCGGAAAACATTTGGCGAGACCAGACGTCCGAAACAACAACGTTGAAATTGGAATAATATAAACCTCAATAATAATTCTACCACACAAATCTTCAAATCAAACCATAATCAGTTGGCACACCATTACTTCTGTCATCATCGCACAATCACCATCACCACTATCTCGTCATTATTTGTTACTGACTAACTTCGGCTCTCTAGCGAGTTGAGTTGTAAATATATTGTGTGTACCCAATTGTCTTCGTTCTTATGTTTTTAGTCGGTTACCTTAACAGCCCTAGTTTATTATGCTTTCCATCATTCGTCTCCGTGCAGTCGTTTTTCTTCGTACATACTGAAATAAACAGCTGCCTCATGTTGAAAAGATAAAACATTAAGGTAAAACAATTTAATGAATGTTTGTATACCAAATAATTCGTTTAAAAAAGTGTTAAATTTAATGACTGTATTAAAGAAAAATATCCTTTTGAACTCACAAGTAAAATAAAGAAAAAGCCAAACACAATAATAAATTTTCGTGTTTAAAGAAAAAGTATAAAAACCTTTTGAATGAAAGACTAATGCTACAAACGACTGTTAAAGATTAGTCTTTTCGTACAGAGTCATAAAAATGGAAGTATCAGAGAAGAAGTAGTACAATTTATTATAATTAACCAAATTATTTATTACAAAGGCATTCTTAATACAATTATTCTTATGAATAATAATACCACATAGTTCAGAAAGATTGTACATAACACGTTTAACTGGTATAACAATATAATATAATAATAACAACACCGACTTGAAGAGATCTCCTACCATTTAGTAGATTGATAGCAGGAGAGAGTAAGAGATAGAGATGTGTTTTATATTGTACCAAACAATACAATCGTATCAGAGGCTATTCCACTAGGTTGAAATCGGTTGATGACCAATATTACAAAACAAAGTTACAAATATCATCAATTTAGACTAACTTTGTTTCATTTTTTGTTATACTCTACCATCACAGAAGTATATAAATGAGACTATGTCGGCTGCAGACTCCACACCTATTTTTCTCTTGTTTTTAGGAAAACAAAGCAGCCATTAGAGAATGAGCTGAACGAGAACACTCTCGCTTTATCAGCTTTGTAAGGAGGTTGTCTTGTTACAAATGAAAGTATCGAGTAGAGAGTAAAGGAAAAATAAAATGTTCCACTTACTTTGTATCAAATTACGCTTGTTTCAGATATTTTTAAAAATTCCTCTAACGGCTAATCTGAGGAACTAAATTTAAATAGATTCTTCACACACACACACACACACACACACACACACACACACACACACACACACACACACACACACACACACACACACACACACACACACACACACACACACACACACACACACACACACACACACACACACACACACACACACCGCCATTCAATTCATCACGACATGGTTATCACCGTTATCGTCGTTATCATCATCATAATCATCATCGTAACCTGAAGATGACTACCATCCCTCCATCACACAAATGGCGCCGTGTGGTCTCATGTTCTCTACGCGTTTGTTGGTTTCCAAAATGCTAAACTTTATGTCTATCCTCTTAGAAAAATGTAATTTCACCTTTTTCTACCACCTTCATTCTGTAAAAATACAATTTAACAAATTGTAATAAAATGTAGGCCTAATGTAATTTAGCATAAGTTAATAAATTTTAATTCTTAATTTAATTGTTTTACGTGCATCTTGTTGTTACTTCTAGCAAATTTTGTTTTACGTTCTTTGTCTTGTAGCCTGTCAATGTTCAAATGCGTGAACTGAAAACTGTTGAAGAAACTGATTTTTCAGCTACTTGTATGTTGTAAATTTAAAATATACAATACAATTCTTCAATAATTACTAATAATCTAAATCTTTTATTTTCAAAATCTCCTTATTCATTCTTTAAAATATTCACTTTCAAAGAGATTTTATAAAATGAACATCAAATCCAACATTGTTTGTAAATTACTCCCTAGCAACTAGTTGTCACCTTGCCAAATAGAGAAAATTTGTTATTTTCCTTTACTGAAATAACTGTTAACAGACGTTTGAAGAAAAATTTTGTTCGTGAAATGTTAGATGCATCAAACAAAACAAAGGAATATGATTTTATAGGAAAGGGATTTAAAATCCTTGATTGTACAAATATAAAACTTAATGTATAAAGAAAGAAGATGTAAAAAAATACTGCAACTATTAATAGAAAACGGCAATTATTCATTTTAATCCTTGAAACAAATAAATATATTACAAAAATATTAAAAACTACTTATATTGTTTTTGTTTGTCTTTGTAAAAATATTTATTATATACAATTACAATGTGTTACATGGTACTGTATTCAAAACTGAGTTGTTGTGAAAGACATCTGCATTAATACCGCAGGATAAAACGTGTCAGGGATTCAATCATGCACAAAATCATCCGGCTAGTTTTTGTGTTATAAAATAGAAAAAATGGCGCAGAAAAGAGAGGACAACAAGGTAACAGCTGCAACTTTGATGGCAAAGTACAAGAAGTGTCTCAAAAAATACAAGGTTCTTACTTGGGACAAACAGGGTAAGAGAAAAGGCAAATGGCAATATCAATATCTTCTGACCAGAGTGTTGAAACTGAGCAAAATGAAAAGTAGTACGTTGAGTACAGTGTCGTCAGGCATTGCAGTACGCTTATCCAACTAGCCGAATAAAAGCTATACACCTTTCAGTTGCTTTTCTGCTTATTTCACATCAAATTATAAAAATTAACTGTACAAATGTTGCCCAATCGGTGGTTTCATCGACAAATATTTCATTTTTGACGAAATTTAGTTGTACTCAATAACTGATTTCATGAATTCGTTTTGAAAGCTTTTGAAGAGATGTAGGAAAATTCTGTTTTCTGTTTTCACTTTATGCTGTTTTAAGAGTTTGGATAATAAATTTATGTGCCCGCGAAAAACTCCGAGATTGATGGAATTTTAGTTTCATCATGCCCTCTTGAACCAACTTCGAAATTTCCACAAAACGGGATACAGGGACACAGTCTGTAAGTCTGCTTAGTATGTACCCATTTTTAGACACTGCCTCATGAAATTGTTCTGAAGGATAAGCGCTGTCTAACTGACATCTAGTATCTACTTTCCCTAAGACAGAAAACTCTATACTGCTATTTATGTGAGTTTCCCTGGATTTGTTTAATTTAACAAGGAAACTTTTAAAGTCATTAACACCTGACACGGTCTATTGTCAATTTGTTTTTGTTATCGAACATACGAAGGGAATAAAGCGTGTTTAACGTCGCAACCGCATAACCAGCCAACACCATCATCCACCGCCTTACTGAAATTTCTACTAAAACTACTTTTATTTTTACATTCTTTCTGTTTTTGAGTTAGTTTGAGTTCTTCTCTTGGCGGCCACAGTTCTTTCAATTTTAACTTGTTTTGAAATCAAGAGAAATTGTTAAATGCTTTGAGCCGAATTTTTTTCCTAATGTAATTACCCTACACAAATAATACGTTAATAATTACAGAACTGCAAAAAACTGAACAGAATACATTACGCTACACATAACATATACACACATTATCCTACGTTCGCCTATTATACTGTTCATTGTAAAAAACATTGTACATTGCTTATGTCAACAAGTCCTGGGATATTGAGTGCATTTCGGATTTTGTAAGTAAACTACGAAATACATTGGTCTTTCAGTACTAAAATGTTAAAATCGTATTGAGTCGTAAAAGTAAATCTTATCTTCCTTAACTTTTTCAGGGGCGGCTCCGCCTAAAGAGCCTTCTTTCGAGCCGCTTTTGAGTTTGATTTTAAACAAGACGTAACTAATGGAATGAACTTTAATAGATTAAACAAATTAGAGAACAGAAACAATAAAGGTGTTACCACAAAGAAGAAATGAACATGATGCTCATAATTTGAGTAGCAGAATAGAAGATCAATGGGCTTGCAAAAGATCTCCAACAATTAATAATGTTCTTAAAAAATAAGGAAATAAAACGTTAGTCTAATATGAAAAAAGTATTACTAAGGTGGCGTTTATTAAAGTAAGAGTATATTAAATTTACTAGACAATACACCCATGTGAAAGCCAGAGGAGGATATGATGTGATAATTAAGGAAAATATTCTGAATTATGAAGGACCTAAAATCGAAGAGGAGACAAGGCAAGCAACAACAATGTATAAACAGACAAAGAATAAAAAGGATAATGTAACTGTTGTGTGCTGTCCTCTAAAATAAAAAATTATAGGAAACACTGTACTGAATTTTTTTGAATTCATAGTAATCACTTTATAAAAGGAGGAGACTTATGTTAAGAGTTGACAGCAGATTCTCTAGTGATAAATGTATTTTAAATAAACTTGAAATTAAATTAAATAAAAATCTGAACAAATTTAAAAACAAAAATATTGATGACTCTATGAGAAAGATGATAAGGATTCAAACTACTTTCTTGGGAAAGCAACAAAGGTAATTCAAAGGCCAAAAATGTAGGTTCTCACACTTATATAATCACATGGGTAAGAAGTAGCAGGTAAAACAAAGCAGTGGCCTGCTGCGTATGTGACTCACCAAACAAAGAGTTGAACAAATTGTTCTAGAAATGCTCAAAAATGCTAAAAAAGAAATTACTCATCTTTTAAAAAGCTATGACTATTTCGTTTGGGATCGAAACAGGCGACTCACTTATTCCCAGTTGGAAGAAGAAGAGACTATTAAGAAACTGATTAGGAAATGCATGCAAACTACAATGCTAAAGAAAACCTAAGATACGACTTTGGACAGGAGGTTAAGAGTTACCAAAAAAGGAAGTTGTAAAAGTCGCGTTTAATTAATACTACACTTAACAAAAAGTATGTACCAAATCAATGAAAAATTTCAGAAGTTATCACGATCCCAAAACAAAGGAAGCCTAGGAACATAAGAAAATGTTATCAACTATATTGAAGATACCAGTTTGCTTTCAGAAGTACTCATTTTACCAGTTACGAGTACATCAAATCACAAAGACATTAGAAAAAATTAATTAAAAATAAGGAAATCTAATAGGGTATACTACTGGATGTTGGACAGGCCATTGACAAGGTCTGTAAACCATTTACGGTAACGTGATCTCCAAAAATAATATTATCAAATATTAAAATCGTCTATATCAGATCGACACATTAGAGTTAGAAGAATTAAAGAAAATCTCCGCTGTAGTTCTTTGTAGTGTCCTATTCTAAATATCCTTTGAAAATGTCTGCTGGAAAATTTCAAAGCAGTGTCCTTTCATCCACTTTGTACCCGGGGATTAATACTGTGAAAGGATAGTGATGACAACTTTTATTGATAAAACGGTAGTACGACATAATGTATTGAAGGTACAATGGAAAATTTAAAAACTGACATTTTTTCAGTAACTAACTCGACTAAAAAGTAAAGCATTAAACTAAACGAGGTTAATTCGACATACTTCACTTTTATAATATGGGTGTTGATGGAAGGTTGATAGTGTTGATTTAAGTGTTTTGGTTAAGTGTTGATAGAAGGTGTCAGTTGTCGCTTCAAACAAACTACTTATCTATAAGTATATTTTAAACCCGTTTGTGTGTATGGTATTTAGCTATAGGATTGTGCTAAGAAAAGCAACGTTAAGATGCCAAATTAAGTTCTACGGATAATTGTTAATACTCCGTTGTAAATTTGAAATGATTATATTCACAGAGATCTTGAGGTGGAAACAGTTGTTGATGAAATTAGGAGAATATATGTGAACGATGAAAGAGGCTGTATCAACATGAACAAGTTTTAGTTATTCAGTTGCTTGATAATAGTGCGTTGATGAGAAGTCTTCAGAGGCGAGGCTGAAGCCTTTTGACTTGGTGTCAATGCTGTAGTTACGACTGTTTACTTTTCGTGAGTGTAGCTAATCTTATTCTGGAAGTATTCGGTACATGGCTATCCACCAAAAAATGAACTTTTAGAAATATAAGATACTAGGTGAATGAATTTGTTTAGGTATAGTGATAAATAAATAAAACAAGTTGCGAATATTTTACATCCTTGTCGTATTGTAAGCTGTGCTATGCTCGTTGGAGAATTTTCACGTCGCGTGACTAAAATCCTTCCATTTCGTAAATTATTACAAGATTAGTTATTTTTAATATAAAAGGCAGTTTGTTATACTTTATAATAATAATATTTTTAATTAATAATTTAGAATCTACTGATCTTATACTATTAGAATATTTTTTAGTTTGATCTTATTTGTTCTTGGTTTATTTCTACGAAGACAGCTTCTGGATTGTGATGTACGTTTGATACGAATCAAATGTACCTGAGTTAACAACATTAGCTTCTGTCTTGTGGGGTCGTGTCCCAGGATGTGTAATTTCTTTCTAACGGATAAGTGTCCCTTCGTGTCAGACACGGTCAAGTACTTTGCCACTGTAAGATGACGGTGGTAATCTACTACTCTCGTAAAAGGTAACGTTTTCGATTTTCACAATTCTAATTTGATGATAAAAGTACCGTCTAAACGGTAACCAAGATGTAAAGTTTTGGTGACCTAGCACACTTCTTTGTACAAAGTGTTCCAGTAATTTGGGCATAACCGATAGGAGAGTGATGGGTGGAGGTATCTACACGAGTTGGAATCCTTACCCTGCTTTGGAATCACTGGGAAGGTAGTCTTCTTCAAGTCATAAGGAAACGGGTAATTTTGAGGGACATATTTTGAACACCGCAACCAGGAATAAACTTTCCTTTTCCGAAGACGCTGGAAAGCATGTATGGAACACCAGGCCGGCAGAACGCAGAGTCATTGTATTCCCAATCTTCCCAATCGATGAATTTCTTTACGAGTTATTCCTCAGCATGCGAGGTAGAAGTGTGTGTTTTATAGTTACCTAAGATAGACGTAAAATACTGTACTAAAATTTTATACCAACGCAAAACAAAAATTTTCAAGTTGGAAAATAGTTTACTTGTAGTACAGGTGGAAGAAAATAAATCTCCTGATATTTTTCCAGTGATTATTTGTGCAGTAAACTTGAGTAAACCTTATCATGGTCCATTTGGCTGTGAAAATACACCTAGTTTTAACCACTGGGATGTGTGTGATCGTTATGATTTATATTTCATGTCTGTAGTGGCCATGTAGTATATACAGAGTGTATATTTCATATTTCATGTAGTATATACAGAGTGTTTTAAAAATAGTGTTAAACTTCAGAAAATGATTATACTAACTAAACTAAAAGAAACATGTCCAATAAACGTATATCGAAAACCGCTTTGTTTCCAACTGTACCTGTGTGTGTTTTAAGCAAAAATTAATTACTGCCTAATTACTGCCGAATGAGATGAGATTTGGAGTTGATATTTGGTGTACATTTACGATTATACACAGTACAATGGAGATATTACATTTCTTTTATAGAAAACCATTGGGTTTATTTACCTTATTGATCGGCCTGTTTAGTTACAAAAGAAATATAATACCCCCATTACCATATATTCGAATTCCATACAAAAAGCACCACTGGATTGCGAATAAAAGGGTAATTTTTATGTAATGAGACAGTTCTAGCTTTAAGTACTGATTTAGCTGAAATTTAGAATTAAATATTTCAATCAGCCGCCATTTAAAAAACATTTTAAGATAATACTTTTATTTTGTTTTGAACTTACAAAAAAGGGCATAAAAAATGTCAAAACTCCACATCTCAGTCCTTTCTTAAAAAACACATACAGACACACAAATGGAAAACGAAGCAATTTTTGACATGATGTGTTGTTGGACATTTTTGCTTCAATTCAACGATTCTGTCACCATCTTTTTAGAACGTCATGTGTAATGCGTAATTAGTCTGCAGTGCTTTAAGATTAAGAAAGTGTAATTAAATTATACAATGTATTACTCTTATACTCCTGAGAGGTTTTAAGGTCATTGGAGCTTGGTCTACATTACATTGGCCGTTATCGTAGGTAACTATAATAATGTGTCAAGTATTAGGCCTTGAAACGTGTATAGCTAATGACACTTTACTTATTAGCATTGGCTGGGTTCAGATTTCGGTTTGATTTCATACAAAACAGTACAACTTTAATTGAAAGTATTTAATTGGAGTTTTGGAAGTATGTTTATTGATTTTACGTCATTACGACTCACCTTTTTGGTAAATATGTACGTTATAACCGATGACACATTAAAATTTGTATTATCTATACCTATTTGCAATTTCATTCGCTGGTATTAGAGGATTTAATAATTCTACGTTACAATGTAATACACTTTCTGTTATATGCGTGCTTGTCTACTCCAAAAGAATTAAGAGATGTTTGTATTTTTCTTACACACAGAATTTATTAAAAATATAGGCCTATTTACATTTCTGTTAAAAACATTAAAATCGTTCAACAGAATGTTAATTCCCTGCGAGCGAGTACTGTGTATAGCGATTGTTCCATGCACGTTATAATGTTTAACATTTTGTGTCACACAAAGTTTAGTTACAAAATGTACCTGTGTTATACGATCGAGGGATTATAAAGTTGTCCCTGAGAACCAATTAAAAGTTGTCAGACGTGAGGCAGGTAAACAGACTTTCTACACAGTACTGCCTGCTTCAACACTGTTATATTTCGTTTATAAAGTTTTGAATTATGTTCTGTGTTGATCGCTTCAGCGTTAAGTTATCTACACTTTACAGGCTACACACTTTTCTCAGCGCTGTCTAACGGCAAAAATGACTAACGTTTAGCAAGATGACGCAACATGTTTAATGTCACCGTACTTTGTCGCTATCCAGAGGCTCATACAATACAGTCCTTAATGTTACAGTTCATTTTAGGTTTGCATGCTAGACTCAGGAGGATGTTCGTTACAGTGTGTATATCAGTAACAGAGAATTTCTTACTATGCTAAACAGCATACCATATGGCAACGAACGACGAAACGTCTCGAACAATGGAGAGTGTCGTTCTACGTGTTTCCCGGCAGGTGTGTGTTTCTGCTACAGCGTTCTCTAGAATTTTCGAGTGTTTGTTAAGGAACATTAGTCTGGAATCCTGCATGCTATAAATATGCAGCAGTTGACTAGCATCAGTCAGTTTATGTTGGGCGATTTTTCAAGTGATATCATGTGGTTGTGTGGTATAACTACTGCGGAATTCTTTATAGTTGACAGTATTGCGTGTGGACAAATTTAAGTTGAATTACAATACGAGTCGATAACGAATTGTTATTTGTGATTAATTAAAGCTGGTTATTAGTGACTTCAATGGTGTCTGTATTTGTTTCCACTGTACCATACGACGATCTGTAAGGCCGTCGTAATGATATCATTATCGAACTAAATTGCCAAACCTACATCAAGTTGAAGAAATGTATCACAGATAGTGCGGACTGGAAACTCATGCTATCAAGTCGAACAGTAATAAGTTTACCAGACAGAAGAGAGAAAGTGCGTGAGAGAGAGGCAAAAGTAAAATGTTAAAATCATTTGTGAAAACTTAAGAACATAATAAAATAAATTGGTCTACTTTAATCAAGAATAATATAATTAGTTTTACCGATTTATCGACTTATACGAAATGCTTCAGTTAAAAGATAAGCTCATGCTTCACGTAAAATAAGCTCACACGATGAACAAGCTACTTGGTACGCTACACTATGTCGATATACTTGCGTACCAACTACAACGTCGGATTGACGGGATGAAGCAACTTGGGCTTCGTACTAATTGATTTCCTGTCCCAGCTGATGAATCCTTTGGTAGAGAAGTGTTTAGTGTAATTAATTTCTACCTACTAAGTTGAATAATTGCTTTACTAAATAACTAAACAAGAGACTGAAGAACAGACTCACTGTTGCTAGTTTACTGCTATAAAATTCATTACATTTTGTGATTTGTAAATATTTGATGACGTCATAATTAAAGTATAATTCCCACTCAAGGAGAGGGTTCAAAATTACCCATGTATAGTTAATCACAAACACACACATTTATGTGTATTAAGATAAATATAAGTGATATCGTATAAGAACAACCAATAATCTAAATAATACAGAAGAGCAATTTATTCACCTCTATGTGAATGGAATTGTTAATAGTAAAATGTAATATTAATGTAAGAACAAAATTGTAAAATTAATTTAAACAATGCAATGATATTAGAGTGATAATAATTTTAACTGACCGCTACACACACACACACACACACACACACACACACACACACACACACATGTATAGGCTATACACATTCAT
The DNA here is from genome assembly GCA_034769895.1 of Magicicada septendecula. NCBI lineage: Eukaryota > Metazoa > Arthropoda > Insecta > Hemiptera > Cicadidae > Magicicada > Magicicada septendecula. Next base: position 500,572,587 of record CM068368.1, read on the forward strand.
ATAAATACAAAGGGCCAAAGGGTATTCGTATACATATCAAGATTTTTTGTATACATGAAATCCGTTTTACGTCTGTAGTCTAACGTATAAAAATTGAAAAAACATAAACAAAATGTTAAGTCTATTAGTTTACAGCAATAACAAAATTGCTGTTAACGTTTGAAACTTCAACAGTAAATTTCCCAGCGCAAGCACATTTTTTTGTAGACGGCCTTCGCTCAATATGAGGTTTCGAAAATATACAACGTCAGCGTATTTATTTTCACCTCTTACGAAGTCTGTGTGCTGTATTACTGAATGAATTAATTATGTCAATAAGTGAAATTATTCATAGTTTATTCTTTGTTGTGTTCACTTATAAAAACCAGTTTCTATCGTTGGAGGGATATGAGTATGTATTTGATTAATAACATTTTATTAACATCTTGTTTACTCATTTTGCTTTCATAATTTGTAACATTGTAGCCTTTATACATTTAGGTTCAAATAAATTACATGCTCACATTTACGTATTTCAGGGCTACATTAACATTCAGACGGTTGGTTTTATGGTCCGAAATACGAATAAAGTATAGTAAATTAATTTTATTACGTCATAGAATAAATTATTGTTGTTTTGTATTTAATAACTAAAATTTAGTTACTCTTTTACATCAATTTTGGTAACAACTGATACTGTTTGCTCCAGTACACACAAGTTATTCAATGTGCCCAACTTTCCTTGTGTCTTCATTAACTTATAACCAGTAAAATATACAGGCCTATCTGTGTGTGTTTGTGTCTGTCTATCTGTCTGTGTCAGTCTGTCTGTCTATCTATCTTTTTGTGGTTGCTGCGAGGGCGTCAGTTCAGTTTGGACTCAGGACAGTCCAGGTCAGGTGTCAGTTCAATACTCATTCACTCAACCAGTCAATCGAGAGTAATCTTCAATTCAACAGACGACTGGTCAGTTGATAAGAGATTTATGGGGTAAATGATTTCTGTAGTTTGAGATTTTCTTGACGCTATTCTTCTGGAAATTATCTGGTCGCACTATCGAGTAGCCCGAATAGTTCAGAGTAGTGCATTCCTCTGAGACTACGAGCCTAATAACTCTACGTTCGTCACTGTACACTATAATCATCTGGACACGGGAGAGAGGTTAGTAGATCCATGACTTCGCGAACTTACCACGGGACACTTGCCGACTGTGGAAACTCGACTTAGGAAAGTAAAACATTTAATAAGAAGCAAAATGTAATTAAATAGTTTAAAAAAAGATAATTTCTTATTTTTTTTAAATAACCAGAGACATATTTTATTTTACAGACCTTGTAAACGGATATAATGATTATAGCTTGTATGTAAATGAACTGTAGGTGATTTATTATGTGTTTTAAAAATACCAGAAAATATGTCCAACTAATCTGATTTTTGTATTTATTATGCGCTGTCACGTCATAAAATGTGTGTTTGTGTGTGTGTTTTCATCATTATCATCGTCATCAGCTTCATCATCGTACTTGCTGCCATTCCGGTTACACTAAGTGAACTTTGCTCAGCTTTCATCACTAAATCAAGATGTATTCCTACTTCCCTCTATCAAAGAAAAGTCCCCATGGTAGTGTTACCTCTCGTGACGTTGAATCCACTAACCTTCATAGTCATTTGTCATTTTCTGGCCTAATTAAATAGCTTTCCATCTTAATGTTGTTTCTTTAAATCTTCAATTTTCTAATTTTCTGAACAGTATTATCTATAACTGCCCTTGTAATTACATTGTTATTTAACGTTTTGATATTATCGATGTAGTACTGTACTTTGCATTTTCTTCTTTAAGTCTCTACTTTATATAAATTTGTAGCTTTTATTGGTCACGTTTCTGACACGTAAGACATTTCACAAAGCACACATGGATTGAAAATTAATTTTTAACAAATAAGAGTTTGTTATGCTTTATAATTTACCATATTTTTGTGAAGCCAAACCTCCCTGAACGTATTCGACTCTTAATTTCTAGCACTGACATGTGGCATTTTTGTCGCGCGGTCGCACATATACCACAACACACAGACACACTCTTGGACATTCACTTCGCATGTATATAGAGTACTACTGATTTAAGAGCTGACCAATGAGTGTTCTTGAAAAAGCATAATGCATGAATGAATTTGAATGGGTTAGAACTGGAAACATTTGTAGGCATTTACAGTCTGTAAAATGAACGGTGGCGGTTGGGATCGGCCAGACTGCCTGAGGTGTCCTCACTGACGCACGCGCATTCACAGCCGGCCCGTGCGCCACAGGTATTATTCGCAAAGTGTGCCGTCCACTACATAATTAAAACTTTTTAGATTTGATTTTAATGCCAAACGAAATTACCATTTTTGTAACCTCCACGAAATTTTAAGAAAAATGAGTATAAACACGACATAATTGCGACAAATCTCTGTTTTCAACACTATAAAAATCTGATCAAGCGACTAATGTTGATGTAGGAAAAAAAATTGTTACATTGAAATTCAAATTTTATTCTTTCGTATTCATACAATAATATACATGGTAATCGTTAGTAAAATATAAATAACTAAATATCTACATATAACTAAATATCTTAGTAATAATTGCTTTAACTTTTCCTTGTATGACATTTACTTGTTTGTCGTCAATACAGACAAACGTATAACAATTTTTTTAATGATTTTGAGAATATATTACAGAATGCGACTAGCCTACAATTATATAATTGGTGATATTAATATTTGTAAGTTATAATAAATAAGAATAAACATAACTCATTAAGCATACAATTATGTAAAAAAATGTAACCACAAGCAAACAAAGTTAAACATTCAAATTTTAAATTAATGTTAACTTGTTGATAGTTATAATTTGTTAAATTATAATTTGGTATCATTTTTTTTAGAATTTTGCGCAGAATTCAAAAACAATAACGGTTATGCAATTTTTTATGCACAGTAAAAAAATGCTCTTGCGCTTAGAAATGTCCATATGTGAGTCACGGCAGCCACCAAGGGCCAGGTATAATCCGCTGAGTGTGTGTTAGTGAGGGGTGAAAGTCGACCTGGCCTGTCCCAACCGCCACCGTTCATTTTACAGACTTTAGTAGATTTTAGAAATTGAGAAAGGAAAAGAAGTCTCAAAAACTGTGATAAAGATCAACTTTTTTTGGGAAAATAGCACTAAGGAATAAAATAAGGAACACTAAATATCAAACATTACGGCCCGTTCTTTTCAAAGGAAGTTTAAATCTGGTTTTACCCAAAACAGTGTTTTGAAACTTGTTTTTATTTTCTCCAAGGTTGATCAATTTTGAATATGTTTAAATCATGGTCTAAGTTAAACCATGGTTTAAACATTTGATCAGTTTGTAGTCAGAGTATGACATCATTTATTAACATGTTCAATAACTTTTAAATCAAAAATACATTTTTTAGTTTAACCTGAGTTAAATAATAATAATTTTATCAAAACGGAAAATGAATAGTGGACATATTTTAAAATGCAAATAATAAAGTTTATGAAAATGTGCTTAAGTTACCTAAAAGACCAACCAAGCACAATAAGGACAAGAGTAGATCACTTCCATTGCTGGGCGATGTTGATTTTTTAGTCGTTTCGGACTAGCACAAAACGCTGCTAAAATGTCTATACAGGAAATAACCCTTGTCTGTGTGTAAAGTAACCAGAAACCAAGCAAACGCATTTGTCCCAATCTTTTAATGAAACAGGTATTATGTATTTGGAAACTTTGTACTAAACATTATGTGTATACTGAAGCAGTCAGTAAGGTAGTGAAAAATGTTTCCCATGCCACTGTTTTAATTGGACAAGAGTATAATAAAATGCCTGAAACACACTAAGACATGTGTAGAGTACAAGATACGTGGTACACAATTGCCTAGTTCTCTATCTACATAACTAATCTTGACTGTATTCATATTAAAATTTGTTCTCCAGGTGAGAACAATGGCCCCTTCTTCGTAACAGAAAGAGCTTCTTCTTAATAAATGTATATGACTCTTTCTTAAAAATTTGCTATACTTTCTGCGCATGGCTACATTTTCACAATTCCAATAAATCTAATTGTTCAGAAAATAAGTCAAGATTATAACGCGTAACACGTAATACATTAATTATTGAAAACTTACAAACCATTATAAATATTAAACAACGTGCATTTAGAAGTAGTCAGTAAAAAACAAGATATTATTTTTGTTGAGTCCTCTATTTAATAAAACTATCATTTATTTTCTTTGAAACTTATGTCCTTTAAACTGTGTTTTTTAAAACTATGCATATATAAATATAAGATATCCGTGTTTACGTTTATGATATTGTTACGACGGTCTACTGCTCGTCGTATGGTACAGTGGAAAACAAAATACAAGACACCAATTAAGTCATTAATCACCAGCTTTAATTATCACAGTTAAATAGTTCGTAATTAACAACACAGTCTCTTACAACAAATCAAATAAAAATTTTTCACCCACAATAAAATGTCAACTAATAAAAATATCGGTATGGAGAACCATACATGACTTCCATGTTCTAAGATTTATATTTAAAATCATATTCAAAATGAAATATTTCCATAGGAACTACGTCTTTCTACTTATTGATTCAGCATTAACCACAGTACTGTGGTCACTAACGTATACCACCTCACGTTTTCGCACTCGATTTTCACCGATGATGGCAGTCGATGGCACTGCCGAAAAGTCTGGTTTTGCAGAAAACATTGGACTACGGCTAAAGAGCCCGGGAAGCAATTTTAACAAAAAACTACTTCTTTGTTGCCGATAACGTAGTACACATATAAAAAATTCTCCCCTCCACCATCAACTATAATTTTTAATAATAGAAAATTACCCCCACCCCGTTCACCTAACCTCTTCATTTATAGATATTTCATCTACGTTTCTACAGTGGATTACTATGAGCTTCTTATCAGGATACTTTATTTATAAAAATTAAGTAATTTACTCTTGTTAACTCATAAAATGTTTCAGGTAAACTACCCCTTTCTCTTAACCGATCTTCTCCAAAATCAACAGACCTTCCGTCCTCTACAATTCAGGGAAGCATGCAAAAAAATATTTGATTCTGTTTGAATGTGCGGCAGTTATCGTTCGTCATGGAAACATTTCTCTTGTTACAACATAAAATGTTGCAGGTAAACTACCCCTTTCCCTAAACTGATCTTCACCAAAATCAATAGACCTTGAGCTCTCTGCAACTCAGGAAAGGGTGCAAAAAATTATTTGATTCTCATTGAATTTTCGGCAGTTATCGTTCGTCATAAAAAAAATTACCCTTTTTAAAACATAAAACGTTGCTGATAAACTACCCCTCCCCTTAACCGATCTTCAACAAAATCAACAGACCTTGAGTTCTCTTTAGTTCAAAAAGGTATGTAAAACCTAGTTGATTCTGTTTGAATTTACGGCAGTTATCGTTCGTCATATAAAAAATTACCCTTGTTAAAACATAAAATGTTGCTGGTAAACTACCCCTTTCCCTTAACCGATCTTCACCAACACCAATTGGTATTGAGAACTCTACAATACAGGGCTGTATGCAAAACATCATTTGATTCTGTTTGAATTTGCGGCTGTTATCGTTTACTATAGAAAAAAATTACCCTTGATAAAAACCGTTGTAGGTAAACTACCCCTTTCCCTTAACCGATCTTCACCAAAAACGACAGGTCTTGGGTACTCTACAATTCAGGCCTGCATGCAAACAATTATTTGACTCTGTTTGAATTTGCGGCTGTTATCGTTCGTCATAGAAAAAATACCCTTGTTAAAACATAAAACGTTGCAGGTAAACTACCCATTTCCCTTAACCGATCTTCAACAAAATCAACAGACCTTGAGTTCTGTATAATTTAAAAAAGGTATGCAGAAGAGTAGTTGATTCTGTTTTAATGTACGGCAGTTATCGTTCGTCAAAAAAAAAATTACCCTTGATAAAACATAAAATGTTGCTGGTAAACAACCCTATTCCCTTAACCGATCTTCACCAAAACCAACAGGTCTTGAGAACTTTACATTTCAGGGCTGTATCCAAAATATTATATGATTCTGTTTGAATTTGCGGCTCTTATCGTTTGCCATAGAAAATACCCTTTTAAAACATAAAACTTTGCAGGTAAACTACCTCTTTCCCTTAACCGATCTTCACCAACACCAATAGGTATTTAGAACTCTACAATACAGGGCTGTATGCAAAACATCATTTGATTCTGTTTGAATTTGCGGCTGTTATCGTTTGCCATAGAAAAAAATTACCCTTGATAAAAAACCGTTGCTGGTAAACTACCCCTTTCCCTTAACCGATCTTCACCAAAAACGACAGGTCTTGAGAACTACAATTTAGGGTTGTATGCAAAATATTATATGATTTTGTGTGAATTTGCGGCTGTTATCGTTTGCCATACAAAATACCCTTGATAAAACAAAAAACGTGGCCGGTAAACTACCCCTTTCCCTTAAACGATCTTCACCAAAAACAATAGGTCTTTAGTACTCAAGAAATTAGGGCTGTATGCAAAAACGTATTTGATTCTGTTTGAATTTGCGGCTCTTATCGTTTGCCATAGAAAATACCCTTTTAAAACATAAAACGTTGCTGGTAAACTACCCCTTTCCCTTAACCGATCTTCACCAAAAACAAAAGGTCTTGAGAACTCTACAATTCAGGGTAGTATGCAAACCATTATTTGATTATGTTTGAATTTGCGGTTGTTATCATTTGCCATAGAAAATACCCTTGTTAAAACATAAAATGGTGCTGGTAAACTACCCCTTTCCCTTAACCGATCTTTACCAAAATCAACAGATCGTGAGAACTCTGCAATTCAGGCCTGTATGCGAAACATTATTTGATTCTGTTTGAATTTGCGGCTGTTATCGTTTGCCAAACATACAAAATTACCCTTGATAAAAAAAAACCATTGCCGGTAAACTACCCCTTTCCCTCAACCGATCTTCACCAAAAACAATAGGTCACGCGTACTCTACAAATCAGGACTGTATGCAAAACATTATTTGATTCTGTTTGAATTTGCGGCTGTTATCGTTTGCCATAGAAAAAAAATCTACAGACACACACACATAGACAGACAGACACACAGACAGACAGACACACACACAGACACTTTTCGAAAAACGACTTTTTTTCATGTTTTGAGTGTAGTACAATCAGAATCTGCAATAATCTCGAACACGATTTTTTTTGCCATCACCATACTTCCATTTCCTTAAGGAACATGGAAGTAAAAAACAATTGTATTACAATTATACTGCTCGATTACAAAACACAACACTTCGCCACAATAACCACATGAACGCACATAGTAATCACTTGCAATCGCCCGACAATAAACTCGAACCGCACTGTAATATATCGCAATTATAACTGAAACTGAACCTCGTTGATTACTGGTATTTATACCCCCCCCCCCCGAAATACTAGATTATTCCTTACTGCGCGTCAGCTCTTCACTATGACGTAATTAATTGCGGCATTGATATAGTCCGCGCGGCTGGCGGCTTCCAGAAAAGTCTCGCGATCGCATGTTGAAATCACGTACGCCACATTTTACCGTATTCCACTGGATCGTTCGAGAAACACGTAGATTGTTCTATGATGTCGTAACAATAACAATATATTTCAATACAATCAGATGTATAAGCTGTTTTTATTATATACATTGACAAATCATGCTAATGACCTACTGGATTTAAAACAACAACCGTAAATAATATATTCTGATAGAATGTGAAAGCAACATGTTATTATGAAAGAAATAAAAAAGTGTATTGTATTATAAAATAATGTGAAAAACACATATGTACGAAGAGACACGTATAAGCCTACACTGTAGCTGACCAAATTTGGCAAAAGACGCCCTATATATTTTGGCCCTAACATTAAAAAAATTATGAATTACAATGCATTTACCTAGTTCTCCAAACATTTGCATTTTAAATATTGCAATAATTTGCAGATTAAAAATCTATTAATGGCTTTTATCATTTATGGAGAAAACCTGTAGCTCTTTACTAATATCCTCACCTTTTCTCTAATACCCGTTCTCTAATATCTTCGCCGTTTACATTTTTTCCTCACATAAACCTGATTGTATTGCAATGTTTATATAAAAAATTCTACATTCTATAAAAACTGAAAGCTTAATCTCAACTAGAAAATTAAACAAATAATAATATCAATAGTAAATAATTAATTTTTTCAAGGAATAAAACTAATTTCAAATTTGATTACCAACCAGTTTTACTCTCCCTCAAGCTGCAGTAGCTTAACTTTTCTATATTCAGTTACCAGTTCAAGTAATTAAACTTGAGTTTTTCTTTTTTATTATTCGTGTTTAATAGACTCCCTCTTAAGAAAATTTTAATTGTTCCTTTAGAACTTCGTTCAGTAATTACAACAATTTAGTTTTTTCACCTTTTAGTAACAAATTTTCTTCCAGCTACACTTCGATCAACATAAATTTTAGTTTGGATGATTTTATGTGTTGAAATTAGCTTCCTAATATTTTGTGTGTCTGCCCAGTTTTTTCGTTGACTTAAAAATGAAGATTTTTGCCCAGGAGGAAACAAGTTTTGTTCGATATCCCAGTTAGAAAGTGACGTAGATAGGATGTCAGTAATGTCTAATACAATAGTGTCTTGTCATTAGAGATGTTCAGTAGGGACCATATAAAATTTAAGGTCAACTACATCACCTTAAATCTCCATCAGCATAAAACCAGAATTATATTTTGATGCTGTCCTCTCCACATGATCTAACGTAGATTTAGAATCAAAATCTGCACTGGTCAATGTACACGGTCAATACTAGGTCAATAGTATATGCTAACAATAATACCTCCGCTAAATCATTCCAACGATTTTCCTTTGTCTGTAAGAGTTAGGCATACTACTTCCGTTTTTTTATTTTCTAACGTGTAGATATAATAATAACAAATTAGTCAAACTAATATTAAAATAACAACAAATTAATTACAAATTTTCTGTTAAAAAATGAACACCTGTATCAGAGATATTCTTGAATCCTTTCACCCGTTTTAAATTGTAGTAAAATGTAAACGGCGAAGATATTAGAGAACGGGTATTAGAGAAAAGATGAGGATATTAGTAAAGAGCTACAGGTTTTCTCTAGGAATGATAAAAGCCAGACATATCGCAGGGAATGGTTACAGCATCTGGACAGATTGGACGATGGACGACTACCTAAGGATACGTTTCGATAAAGACCCTTTGGTACAAGAGATGTAGGAAGACATCTGCTCAGTTATGCGTAAACAACTAACTATTCCTGTTTAAAAAAAATCATAGTTCTCCAAACAAAGTAAAAATTTCGAGATTAAAGTCTATTAATGGAGTCTCAATTGATACACTTTTAAATCATTCCATGACAAAGTGTGAAGTTTTAAGTATGGGGATAGAAAACCTGCATGTAGACTTACTATTCTAAGTTAAAAGCATCCGAGTCACAGGAAGCTTGCTGATGGTACACAAAATTTGGTTGCAACGTTTTACTATATTTTAAGTATTCTAAGTGATTTTCTCTATTGTAATTTGAAAGGAAGAAAATTATAATTATTGCTAGATGTAAATGACTGAAACAAAACATCAGACGATTTTATAAAAGTTTGTTACACCCCTGACAACAAAACACAAAATATTATGAACACACACTGACTGGTTTGTGTTATGTCTAGACGCAGTTTCATAGCGCTAGTTCATTGCGCCATTATTTGATCAGGGATGAAGTTTGATTTACTTTTTGATTTCTGATTAGTGCGAAAATTTATTAAGACATTTATTTGTGATCCTATTAAATCAAGTAGATTATATAATTGAAGTAACACATCACCATCATCACCACTCCTAGGACTAGGCCTTAGACTTGTTCCAGAACCCATCTCCTCCTCGGTCTACCTACGTCTCTCTTCCCAGCAGATAACACAAGGGAACCACAGGTAGACGGATATCAGGCATGCGGTTGAATTGTTCACACCATATGCTTCTGTGATCTTAAATCTTCTGGTGCAATGATACAATGTTTAAATCGTTTCATATAATACATGTATAAAATAAATACTGACTGAGCGAAGGGATCAGTTCACTACGCCTAGTTGTCGCGATATTTAAATCGACGTAGTTGTGCGTTATAATTAGTAGAAAGCATTCATAGCGCGATTTAATTAACTTAATGAAATTAGAAATTGTTATTGTTTGTTGTAATGCGAGTACATTTGATGCTGTGGGTTTTAAGAAAACTCGTCGCCTTTGAGGTTTAGGTCATTGGATTTTGTACTAACTCTACACTTATCTCAATCAGTATGACTGCCTTTTTTATCCTATCCGTTTTCTTTTATCCTCTTATACTTCTGAGGAATTTCATTTCCGATGTTAGGAGTATAGAGTATTTGTTCCTTTATCTTTGTAGATGTTACTCCTGTGCAACACTACAGGTAAAGCCAAAGTTATGAACAAACGGAATTGTGTGTCTAATCGACCTAATATAAGGGGACGTCTCCTGAGAAGGTGAAGAAAACTCGTAGGATTAACTTTGATTTACTTAAAAATGATTAACGAAGCTTCTTATCGTTCTACTATTTACTGCATCCACTTTAATTTCACTACAATATTCATAGTTCTGTACAAAAGGATACTAAATGTGGGTTGCAGAGGGAGTAACATATAGCTAAGGCTATTTAAAAAAAAAAAATTTGTGGAGTAATGAAAGTGTAAGGTTAACGGGAAATTCGGTAAAAGAATTTACAAAATTCAAATCCTAATCATAACTGAACTCACTGAAATATGATGTGCTACGTTGAGTAGAAGCTCCCAAAGTTTAATATTTAAACATTTAATCCTGTTAATTACCTTGGGGTGGGCTAATGTGATGTTTATATCCGTACTGCGTCGCGTTAACAAAAGTGAGTAAATAATTCATTGTAATTCTGAACCTGTAAGAAAGTTTTCCTTCAGAGCGTTTTGAATCACGTTTTTGTAGCAGTGGTATCTATACCACTTTAAAAATTTTAAAGCGAATTTTTCACTTTTAGAATTAATGTTATGTTATCAAACAAAATTAGGAACAACTAACAACAGATCCTCTACAAATAATAAAAAAATTGTTAAAAGGTTTTAGTGTGTGTCAATATACATTATTAATAATTTTTGTCTATTACGGAATACACTTCAATTTTTAAATAATTTTGTAATGTTTACATAAAGTTAAGCAAATTTGTAATAAGACAGCATCGGTTGAGGACGTGAAAGATTCATGATAAAATTTATTTTAGATTATGGATTAAAAATGTAGATTTAAATGTAGGTTGACTAGATCATTTGAGAACTGCTAGACTGTTAGACTAAAACGGCTAGAAGTAAAGACCAATGAAGAAGTAGGAAGCATTATGGGTGTAAGAGAAACCATAGTAGAAGGAATCGAGATACGATGTTTGAGGAGGCATGCATATATACCAAGAATGGTATACCAACTCTGGTGGCCAATAGAGACATTTCTAGTGAGAAAAAGCCAAAGATAATATGGTGGGATTTTAAAGAGAGAACTATCGTTTCTTCTTCTCTTCTAATCCTTCTTCTTCTGCACCTCACGGAGTAGGCACTTTGCCTGTTCCGTCTTCACAGAGTATTTCTCCGTCTCATTCTCGGTCTTCCTACATCTCTTGTACCAAAGGGTCTATATCGAAATGCAACCTTAGGTAGTCGTCCATCCTCCATTCTGTCCAGATGCTGTAACCATTCCCTACGATAGCCATTCCACAAGAACAATTTTTGATCTGACTGGATACTTCTCCCAAATACCCATGATTTTTGTTTTCTGCTTAAATATTTAAAAATCATGTTGTTTACAAATATGATTTAAACAATGTGAAGAATACTGCAACTCATCCTTTGTTTTCTGTATAAAAATATCCAAACTCGTGTTCTGGTTAAGTCGAATTCTGAGGCAATATCTCGTCTTAAAAAGCGTAGGCGAAATACTACATCCTTGCCGTACTCCTTTATTTACTAAAATTTCTTTAGGCTTTGTCTTCCCAGTATTTACTATTATTTTAGAGTTTCAATATAGGCTTCTAATCACATTTATGAAATGTTGTGGATACCCACAACATTCCATAATATACCATAATTTATTCCTGTTCACTCGATCAAACCCTTTCTCAAAAGCAATAAATGCAACATGGGTCTGGAGATTAAATTTTCTCCTTTTCTGAAAAATCTGTTGAAAGATAAATACATTATCTATTGTTGAACTTCCAGTCTAAATCCATTTTGCTCTTTCCTATCAAAGCTTCAGTTATTATCATAAGCCGCTTATTTAAAATCCTAGCATATATTTTATACCCAGCACTAAGCAGACTTCTTCCTCTATAATTTTTACATTCACTACGATCCTCTTTCTTAAACAGGGATATAACCTCCGCTGTTTTCCATGATTCTGGAACTTGACTAGTTTGCTAACATTCGTTTAATACGAATTTAATATTTTCGTAAATGCAATAGCCTCCAAAGCAAGAGTGTGCCACCGCACTTTAGAAGTTCTATTTTGATCCCATCAGGACTCGTTGCCTTTCTATTGTTTGTCTCTTTTCGAGCATCCACCAGTTCATCCATTGTTATCAGATCAACACCTTTGACTTCCCAAGTCTCGCCATTCACCGGTGAAGTCTACTCGCCTTTCTGAAACCACAGCGGTCTACACCTGTCTTTACGTATTACACTTATTCTTGCCAAATCTTTCTCAGATTCAATCAAATCTTTTAAAATTTTGTATGCAAGCATCTGTCGGCCATGCACATGACGTTCTACTTCATTTATGAATCTATCCCATGATTCTCGGTGGGCCTTTCTTACCACCCGCTTTGCTTCATTCCTTGTTTCTGTATACCTTTGCTTGGATTCATCTGTCCTTTTTTAAATCCACCAATTATATGCTTTTTGTTTCTCTTTCACTGCATGTTCTATGCCATCATTCCAAATTCTTAGCGCCTTTCTACTCTTTAACTTATTCTTTTCCCAAGAGCTACATGTGCTGCGTTGCCATCGTGTTTTATATTCTGCCATTCTCTCTCTACATCATTCTCTTTCTGTTGGCGAATCCAAAAGATACTGCTGTAATCTCTGCTGATATAAATTCCCCACACTTTATTCTCCCAGTAGATAAATTTTATAAACTTCTTCATGTCTTATTCTTCCCCGTACCTTACTATTCTTCCACATTTCCCAAAAAGTAAATGTTGCCAACACCAAATAATAGTCGGAGCTAATATTTTATCCTCATAAACATGTACATCCTGCAAAAGTAATTTCAGCTTTTCATTTATCAAAACATAATCTATAATACATACAATCATCATTCGTCATTCACAATCGTCATTCAGCAGAATATCCTGAGGGTTTTGACGTATGGATCCGAAGTTGCCCACCAATTTCCGGATTGAAGATACAAGAAGAGAATCAGTTTATTGCCCTGAATGCCATCGTAACCCAGTCTTAATCGCATAAAAGGAATATGGTTTTATGTGAGCGCGTGTGTGTGTGTGTGTGTGTGTATACGAGTGTCCGCGCGATTCTATAGTTAGGTTACTTTATAAATATGGAAGTCTTTCAACTGTATTAGTGTATTAAATTTTGGCTAAGCTGCGTTGCAGACAGATAAACATAGGTATTACTTCATCTATGACGCGGTACCGTTAGTAAGAAGTAGATTGTTGTAGATACCGTTGTATAGATTGTATACATACTCATCCATTCGACCTTTGTGCTTTAAGACGTAACTAATTACTTCCATGTTCCTTAAGGAAATGGAAGTATGGTGATTTTTGAATAATGTTGCCGCATGAATACTTAACTAACATGTAACTTGTCTTCTGTCATGTCTTGCTGCTATACACAGGAGGACAGACGTAATATAATGTAATTTGTCATTCTGGTACCGAAGATGCCAAGGAAAATTACTACATTATAAGAGTCACAAGGGATGTTGCTACTATTGTGAATAACACTTCGAACAGTCTTATTATCTATGCTTAAGCTTCGTCGCACAGATATTTAATACTACTTCGCCTAAATTTCCACACTTTTTCAGCACAACAAAACTTTTTTATTTTAAATAAGAATGGGGGTACATAGATTTTGTGGCAATAAACGTGCTTTAAAAACGCTTGCTTTAAAAGCGCTATGAGATAAAAGTATTACTGAAATAATGATTTTAATTTGTAAAAGGATTTATTAAAATTATAAACTATATGTGTAGTATTAAATACATCTGGACAATACTGGTGTTTATTATTCTTTGCCGTGCGTCGGAGCCCTAAGTTGAATAGCCCATTGTAATGAGGCTAAACAGGAACTGTAATTAACAAAATTAAATAACAACAATACCTGATAGAACTTTTCACTTTATATCGTAAGTAATATATTTTTACAAAGATTTGACACTTTTGCAATTTATATAGGAACATTAACAGTTTATTAAATTGAGTTTTTAATACTTTAAATCGTTTTGTCGATACATTTTTTGTGATAATTTGTAAGTGAAATTTGTGTGTAAGTTAGCGGTTTTAGTAGTCATTTTTTACGAATGTAGTAGTCACATTAACGAATTATATGTTGTTATGCACAAGTTATATCTTGATGATATTGCGATACGATTGACATTTGATCATGTCTCCAGAGAGCCTAATGTGAAGTGTATCCACTTGCACTTTAATGGGCACAGTGAAACTAAAATGACACGCCCAGTAGTAGACTCTTTTATTTGAATTTTATTAAATTAATTTTAATGAAAATACATAGCAAGGAAAACAAGGAGAAGAATTTAAGAATTAAAGAGCTTAGACCCGTTTATTCTCTACCTTCAGTAACATGACTAGTACAGTCTAGGCACTGTTTTGCCGACGAAGGACAATGTTTCTCTAAAAATTAACTAGTTTTTAGAGTCGCAACAATGGAGGCCTCATTTTTAAAACGTGGTAATGGGTTATATTTTGTTTTTCTCTCGATGATTCACTTAGTCGTTTTATCTGTATATTTTTCATGTTTCCTATCAATGATATAAAGGAGAATTAATCTAACATGGAGCGAGACAGATTTAAGAACATCTTCAGCTCAGTTATACTTGGAAGTGTGTACAAGTATAATCAACTCATATTCACAGTTTTAACATGTGACATCAATACATGGACTCTAACTAAAAGTGCTATCAAAAGTTTTCATTTGTCACAGTGACAGAACGAACTATCTTGGGAATTAACTGTATTAATATAACATTAAATTATTTTAATAATAAGGAACTGGACTGAATATACAATAACTTGTAAAGCGTATAATTGAGCGGATATTTAGACAATTTTCTGTAAACACTAAAGTAAACCTTGAAAAAAATTAAGCTACGCCCTATAAAAGAAGCTAAAAAAATTTCAATCCAGATTGCACAAGTGTAAAGTAAGTAGGAGTCTTCTGAAAGCTCGATATTCGCGTGGACAATTAAAGCTGCAGAACTTTTTTTATTCATAAAACATACAAGTTATATTTATTTTGTAATTTATCACTTACTCCGGTTTGATTCTTGATTAATTTATCCTCTTGTATAACTTTGTTGTCTCCATATTCCACCTTTTCAGTTTTGCTGAAAAGTCTACAATTTTTTCTACGTTATTTTAATGTCATTGTAACTCTTGCATTCTACAGAAATATGCAGCAGTTAAAAAACGAAAGGCATTTTTTTATATTTATACAAAAAGCGTCAATTATATATGACTTTATATTTCCAAACCTAGTAGGTACACTATATGACATAATTCAACCGTTCTTAATTTTGTCCAACAGCGGACATGTTTGCTTTTGTTTGACGCTTAGTTTGTCACGGAGTGTAAGTATTATTAAACACTGATTACAGAACATTATGTAACAAAAATGAAATTTCTGGAGAACACTCCGTCTAAACGAATGGAGTCATTTTAAAACGACATATCTTCCTCACTTATTAAGACTTTACATAATGTTGTATAACATCAAAAAGAGTAATAAAAGCAGGACAGGATTACTATAAAAACGCTAATCTAAAAGATGCATATAAAGTCATAAGCCTACCAATTACAATTGAATCCTGTTCCAAATACAAGTGTCCGTAATGCTGCCAAACAACGCTAAAAAGTGTACACTGTAATCTTACGAACAACGACAAACTTGCCTTATAAGAATATTGTTACGACGGTCTCCTTGATCATCGTATGGTACAGTGGAAAACAAAATACAAGACACCAATGAAACCACTAATCACCAGCTTTAATTATCACAATTAACAGTTTGTGATCAACAACTTATCAACAAGATTATACTCGCACAATAATTCACGTTAATCTGTCCACAAAAATAATAATGTCAACTATAATGAATTCCGCACTATAATCACTTTTCACTAACACACCACTTGAGATGCACTGTGTAAATCGCCCGACAATAACTCGAAACTCACTTGAATACATCGCCACTTAAGCTGAAACAAGCGGCAGCTGTCGTTGTTTAAATAGATACCACAAGTGTTCCAGAATAATCCATAATACGCGTCAATTCCACTAGAAACCTCTAGAGCGTAATTACTTGCGGCCTTGAACACAGTGCGCACGGACCGGTGAAGTTTGGAACAGCCTCGGTGGTTGACGCGTGAGAAGTGTCACGTAATTGTCTTTCATCTCAAGTAGCAGCAATATGTACGCACACACACATTACAGCTGGGCTCTGCTGGAATAGGCGAGAAGCATGTAGAATGTTTTGTAATGGCGTAACACTATTATATTTATTTACCTCATTTGTTATAACTAAACACGATTCTACACAAAAATTCATCACAGGCAGAGAATACTTGTATTTCTGGCTGTACGTTTTCAATTCTAATTAGTTTATCTTGCTTTTAAAAGTTAGAAGTATACCAAAAAGGGGTATACATCAAATTACGACATTATGCATTATGTCAAAACAGTGCATTATGTCACTGTTTTGCCAATCAATTTATGTAATTGGCACCATGTGAAGGATCAGTCATGCAAGGGCAGTCACAAAAATACGTAATATCGTTTAACATTATAAAAATTTTAAGAAACGACAATTTTCTTGTTTGAAAGTTAAAATTAAGAACTGCTGAAGAGTATATATGATACTGAAGACGGTGTTTTAGAATTATACTATAAAGTCATAAATTAAGATACACGTGGTTGTTATAGTTTAGAGATTATATACTAGCAGTATCACTGACACAAATGGCCGGAGCATTTGATATTCGTAATAATTTATTTATCAATACTTTTACAATCAACAAAATATATACACTTTTATGATACACACTTTTTATAGAATACACTACATTATAGTACAATATACATTAATTGTTATTAGACATATTCCACAACCTTTGCAACTCATCTGTACGATCAACCATTGATGGACTTCTATTAATTTTTAGCAGTCTATCAAAATTAAACGCTGGTTTTAATAATAATAGTTATAATGTTTTCACTCTTGAAAGAGCAACATACGTTAATCCAACCTGAAATTCATTGTCTCCTAAATTAACAATTGCCTTATCTAATGTTATCCCTTCCGATCTATGTATACTAACACCATATGCTAACATTAACGGTAATTCTTTCCGAGTACAAGAAATTTCATTTTTCTTGAATGATGCCACTACTGGTACAATGTGTATTGAGTTCTCGTACAGAACTGGTCATGTCTATTTTTCGAAAGATACAAGTATACATATTGGCATGTGATCGTTATAATTTTCGCATACAACTGCCGGGTCATAAATAATGTCAGTTACTGTCCCAACTGAACCGTTGGCTAGTCCTTTTGTGACCCAAAGATTTCTTCTAAGGATAACTCGAGCACCTTTACATAAACGTAATTGGGCAAATAATCCCTGAGCATCGTCAGATTTTGCTAGAGAGGCTTCTGGGCAATTATGGATTGCATTGATTAGAGCCACGGGTTTTTTTATTGCTTTCTAGTTTTTCATAATTAAAACATTCGATTTCAGCATTTTTCGACATTATACATACACTATCTTTGAAATTGTCCCCGATATTGTTTACACAAAATCTTTTAGATAAGAGTTGATAACCTTGTTCAGTGACTCTATTAATAATCATTTGCGACTCTATTTAAAGTCTCTCTGAAATTTTTTGATCATCACCTTGCTGTCTCATAATCTCCGTTAAAAAGAAAACTTTTTTGAACTGTTTATATAAAAGATTCGATTGAATGGTCTGAACATTATTACCAATATTCTAAAGACTCCTGTCACAAACCAGTGGAAGTTGGAACCAATCAACGACTAAATGCACGCAAAGGCCACCAAAAGGACCAGCTGAAGAACGCTGCTTTGCTTGTTTGAGTCGCATATCCACTTTGAAAAACAAATTCAAACCCAACATACTCGCTTCATCAATAATAACGAACCTCACATCTTTTAATTCTTCTTCAAAAGCAATTTTGTATTCACCTTCAAAATCTTTGAAAGTTCCTCCTCTTTTCTTTAAAGTATTTATTCTTAGAGCTGAATGAATAGTTTGTCCAGCAATATTGTTAGCTGCCACACCAGTAGGAACCATTAAAAGTGTTGCATCGCAGCCAAAATATGAATTAATTCTCCTAACCATTTCATTAATTACACAGCTTTTACCAGTTCCAGCTTTTCCCTGAATAATTGCAAGTCTTTGATTGCAATCATCATAGTCATTTAGCTGATATTCTAAGAAAGATAATATTTTATTTTGTTGGTCGTTGGAAATAACATTGTATGAATCATGAGAATCATACTGATTCCCAAATGTTTCTCGATTCCTTTCGATGAAAGAGGTTTTATTCTTTATATCTGGATATTTGTAATAGGCTGCTTCCCAATTATGAAGTAAATCGATATCACGATTACCTAGACCAACATGAATTGGTAGTGCATTATGCATTACTGCTGCTATAGCAATTCCGTCTCTATCGTAAAAAATATCAAACTCGTTATTATTATCCTGATTAGTTTCAGTTTCTTCTGTAATTAAAGACATGTGTAATTGTTCGTGAAACTGTCCAAAATTTAGTCGGGTATAAGCCATGAACCATGTTTCATCTGTCCTTTTCAAGTCTTCTTTTACGCCAGTGCTTATGTAAAATCAACTTTTGTTTACAATATAATTCAGTATTGACTGCCTTGTTATTGTTGTTAACTTTAGGGAAAACTTGTACAATTCTTTCTTTTCTGTTTGTGCTAATTGAATTATTTCTTCCCTTAGAAATTTTTTTAGCAAAATCGAATAGTATTATTTCTTCCATGTCTAGTGGTCTACTACTATACAACTGAATGAATGAATTACTGTTATTTTCACTGTTGGTTCCATTAATTGCAACATTGTTATGCCAAGTATCATAAAAGTTCTGGTACATTGATACAATAGAATTCCATAGAGTAAATGACATGTTTCGCAAGGCCCGATGTCTCTTTCTCCGCTCACTCTTATCACAAACTTGTATATGCTCGACGAGATTCTTCATCCTGTGTTCTCCATTCAACGATTTCTTGAAACATTTCCGTCAAATTTTTCGAAGCAGGTTCTGACTTTGAAGCATATTTGGATACATATTCAACCACCTGGTATAAGCAGGTGACTATACTAAAATCAGTATTTGCTCTCCATGTTTGTGCGATGACATGATTATACTGATTCAGGAGTTCATCATTCCTTATTGGTGTGTATATCCGAATACCTTTCTCATTTTTCTCTGGAAGAGATTGCTCTTGTAATTCTTGGGATATTTGAACCTGCAAGTATATTCTTTGCCATTCAATATCTTTTGGTACATCTGGTATGTCTTTGGAATCGATTCAGTAGTTCTGAAAGAGAACGATCGTTGTCGATAACAACATCACAACATCAGTTGATCTAATCCTTGAAGGATGTATAGTTGCCGGAGGAGTGAATGGCAAAGGATTGAATGCATTAACCATTAAATGGTCATAATACATCGTGGCACTCAAAATGTCTTCCTCAGATACATTATCAAAAGTTCTTGGATCTGGAGCACCAGAGATCCAAAGAAGACCGTGTACATGACATGAACCACGATGCTGAAATTCGAAACGAAACCAATAATCTGAAACTGAGAATATCTTACAGACGACATTTGTTATGAATAAAGTTGCACGAAACGAAAAATAATCTTCAACAATCTTCTCATTTATAAGTTTTTGCCTTTGCTGAGCAAACCAGTTTGCTGATTCATCTAACGTTTCCTCTTGCACGAAATTACAAGCCACGAGTCGTGCCAAATCAGGCCACCAAAGGTCAGCTGCACTCAAAGTAAAAAAAAGCGTAGAAAGATTATCACACTGCTCAATCAATAATTCAAGTTCACCTCTTCGTTGAAACCAGTAAGATTTTGATCCTCTTATTTTTCCACACCAATAATATAAACTTCTTATTATTTGAGGATTAATCGACAGCGTGTTTCTCAGTTGCTGTATTGTTCAATTGAAATGAGATTTCTAGCAAATATTGTCCCTCGTTGAATAGCTTGATGACGCTGAACCGTGTTCAGTGCAACAAATCTGAACCTAGGATCTTGTGCAAAAGTCAGTTTTTATATTGCATCAAAAATTAAAAATATTCAAGTGCTGTAAGTTTCATACTACTTGCTCGAGTATTATCGGTTAGTTCAGCAGATCCATAAGGTAGTAAAGCGGAAAATGCCATGCTTACATATCCTTCGCACGAGAATTCATTTATGATATCAGTACCTTGTGGCCATGGAATTACATTATTCACTGCAGATTGGAGTCGATCAACTTCTGTGATTTTAATATTCTCCGGGATCATACTTTCATAAATTTCTCCAGAAAAGTTCTCTTCATTTGTATTGACCTCAGGTAAATCAACAGTGAGTATCATTCCATAAATACTATCATTTAATGGAAGTTGAGATATTTGTTCCATATAAATGATGATATCACTATAGAATGGATTATTCATTTTCAAAAATTGAGTGCTTCTAAAATTTTGTCACGTCTAACATGAAAATCCCGATGTCCCTTAACACTTTCCTTTCTTACAACTATAGTGCTCAGTGAAGCGGGTGTAGGGGGCAAGGAACTAACAATCTCCGTTATATTTTGACCAATATTTATAATATTTCCCTTATAAGCATATTGACCGGGAAAGCCTCTCGATTTTACCCTATACATACGCATCACTGGTTGTACTCTTGCTATCAAGATTTGTTCTACATAAGTGAGACACATCAGTTCTATAGGTACATTTTTAGGATCCATACGATTAACTGCAGTAAACTTATATGGGTTTCGCTTATACTGTGGACACATATCAAAAAATGTTTGCTGCATCAACACTCGAGAACAATTTACACATTCATAGAATTCTAGAGATCGTAAATTATCTTCAAATTCATTCTGAAGATTCCTATATCCTGTGTTGTTTTGTTCATATAACACATGATTCATGTTATGTTCTGCAGGGCTTTCAACAGTTGCTGCAGCAACATTTTGTCGCTCTCTCATCCGTCTTTGATTTGTAGTTAAACGACCAATATTTGGACCTCTTCTTCGTCAAGGCATACTATAAATAATACGTATATATAAATTGATGAAGAAGAATGTACAGAATATGCGTATAATAGGAAAAAAGTACCGGTACTTAAACAAAAAGTACAAAATTGGATAAAAAGTATAAGAATAATAATTTTAATAGAATTTGGAAAATTGAATAAAGTAGTATAAGAATAATTTTTCAGTGAAGGGTTAGTGAGGATCGATAAAAAATAACACAGATTTTAACTTATTTGTGTCGACGTTTCGACAATGTTTATTGTCATCATCAGTACCTGTGTATGAATTCAAAAGAAATGTCAAACACAACAGAAAAATTATTTGGGTGAACGTGTTCGTGTATGTGAGTGTGTGTGTGCGTGTGTGTGCTCACAGGCGTGTGCGTGCGTATGTATGTAGGTGTATCATTGTATATGTGAAGGAGCTGAGATAATTTGTGTACATCTTCAAATGTTTTCTTTAAGAAAACGAGAAAATTATAATATCACAGAACTTAATTTACACGTTATTACAATTTAATATTACAATGTACACGTGTTACTTTCATTTCCTTCAAAAGTAAAATAATGTACAAGAGTCATCTGGTTCTGTTCTATAAATAGGGCGGTTGGTCTGGGAAAATTTACAGTTGTGTGTTTGGCGTCATCAAGAATTTAAGTGCCTCACTGATCTTATTATTTAGTATCAGCTAGGTAAACATATAGCAATTCTTATACACACATACTCTGATTAGTTTTAACTCAGTACAGTGGTCATCTGCGTTCTGAATAATTTACACTTAGGTGACAAAAAATAAGAGAATATAATTGTGTTATACTTAAGTATTGATGCTCGAGTGTGTAGTTGTGCTTGTGTATGTGTGTGTATTGTGCGAGCGTGTGTGCGCACCGGCATTTGTGATACAGCAAAATCTTATCTTATCGGGCGACGGCGCCCGACGGGCCAGCGCGGACGGCGGAAGCCACACACGCACACGCACCGGCATTTGTGACACAGCAAAATCTTATCTTATGGGGCGACAGCCAGTGATATCTCTATCTCTCTTCTTCTAACACGTTTAAGCTAACATTTAAAAAAAATCGTAATATATTTTCAACCAAATAATTTAGAGAAATAAGAATTACATGAGTGCACTCTACTATACAGTCCGGATACGTATACAGAATTTTATAGCATTCGGTTGAGTAGTTTCGTAGGAGTTCGCGGTCTACGTTGTGCATCGAGTCATGGATAGAGGGCTATGCCTGATTTCGCTACGCTCATCAGGCTCCGTCCAATAATAATAATTAGGGAACATGTCTAATGAAAATTATAATATGAATTTTAGGGGAAAGGAAGAAATTAAATTATTTTGGCGTAACGTAGACGGATAATGTAAGAAGCACGAAAACGGATAATGAGAAGAGAGTTACGAGATGGAAGCTGAAAGGACGCAATATCGTGGATTGTAGTACACGACTAAGTGTTGTATAACAGTAATAAGCATACACTAAGCGCTACCATCATCATCATCGTCGTCGTCGACCTCATCCTCATCATTATCATCACCATCATTAACTTTCCACGGTTAAGCTAATGCTATCTTGACATTCTCCACTGAATTCTCTTACCATGTATATGTGGTCTTGTCCACATCACTGTACTGCAATAACTTTCAAAAGGAGAGCTTCGTGGTTATGTGATCCCGATCCGTAGACAGAAATACGCATCGATTAAATGAAATAAAAATATCATGAAAAAATACTATTTTTTTAATGCATGGCAACGCTGTTCATATTAAATCCGAAAAAATGCAGTAGTTGCTATTTCAGTGTCTAAGCAGTCTTTAAAATTCTCTGTATAAAAATGTATTCTTGTACCAAAATGACTACCACCTTCCTTTTAACGAAAAGAACTAATATTAGAATTCTAATTCCCATACACCCTGATGCTTCCAATAATTCTAATAAATTAATAATTATAAAAATACTACTTAAAGTTACACGCAGTCCTGGTCTAGCAGTTCCTCAAACTGTCTTTTGGATATTGCGTTGTCTTCTGATTTCATTAACTTTAACACGATATAAATTATTTTTCTATTTTAACTATGTATGATTGTCTTTCCATAGAAGATGACGGCGTTACAGACTATGCATTTCACTCAACAAACCGCAAACTATAGCTATGAACTAATCGAAAGTAAACTCTATGATTTTAATAAAAATGTATGTTTTTTTAAAAGTACGAACTTCACGGTTTCTCGGAGAAAACTGATATGTGTGGCAGACGCATGCTTATTACACGGCATGAGCCGTTGGCACGAAAACAGTTGATTTAAGTCTGGTAAATTTACTTGTAACTATTTGTTAGATCCCTCTCTCGAATCTAGTATAGAGGCGAAGGTTATTAAATATTTTACGTGTCGATTAAATACTGTAGCACAGAACGACACATAACAAAATAAAGAATCTATTTTTGCTACGCAACACAACGTATATAGAATTGTTTAAACGTGTGCTGCAAAAAATGAGAGGTATTCCACCCAACTATGAAATACCATGTATATATGTTAAACAAAGGAATGTACATTAAAATTCTGTTTTTAGGTAAAAAATAATTGTTATTATAAGAACACAATTTAATAGGCAAAGTTATTTATACAGCCTTATTTATTTGTTTAATAATTTATGTATTTTGTTGCATTATAGGCGCCTACATTACTCAATTTACGTGTAAAGAAAAAAGTGACCTTTACAGGAAAACAAATTTAACATGGTTACGTCATTTTATAAACGAATTTTTGCCATCTTGTTATTATCAATACACAAAGTAATTGAACAACAAATTCCATGGGCGACAGGTTCGTTAAGTGCGCATACTGGGCCAACGCCGAGGGACTAGATTGATTTATCATTATTAAAAGCAGTAGAAATACTGTTTACTGTTATGTTGTCAGTGGTATCAATTGTCAATGAAAATTTGGCCTACTTTTTACGTCTAAAAATCATTGTAACAAATGACAATCTCTACAGAATATCTGACAGTAAGTAATGTAATGTGTCCTTTTGCTAACGTTCTTTTCTCATGAAACTACATTTACCACTGACTACTGAAATTGATACGAAACGTGTGAAGTTGAAGCTAGATAAAAGCTGAAAGTGTGGGGTAATAGCTTTGATAGCGTGAGGGTTGATGTGATAACTGTGTTGCTCCTCACGCAATATCCCCTTGCACCCCATCCACTTAATGACTCAATTCTCAACATTGTTACCTTAAACATCCCAATTCATGACATGACAAGTCAAGGCTTACACTACAACATGTACCTACTTATAACATGTAGCTACTTAAAGATTGCTGTTTGGCTTTCCCAATTTAAACACTTGCATTGAAATATTTTACCTCTCCTTCTATATCAAAAAAGCTGATAATGATGCATGTATGTTGTAGAAGCGAGTACCTATGTTTTAAGTATTGGCGCGAAATTTAGCTTATTACACATTAAATGATTTAATCTTAACAACAACAACAACAACAACAACAACAACAACAACAACAACAACAACAACAACAATAATAATAGTAGTACTACCAATAATGACAATGATAATAATAATACTAGTAGTAGTAGTACCAATAATGGCAATAATAATAATAATAATATTGTTACGCGGCGGCCTACTGATCGTCGTATGGTACAGTGGGAAACAAAATACAAGACACCAATTAAGTCACTAATCACAACTTTAATTATCACAATTATACAATTTGTAATAAGCAAGATGGTTTCTTACAAGAAATCAAATAAAAATTGTTCACACGCAATAATAATGTCAATTAATAAAGTCTTGCACAATTATAAAACACATAAGGCTTCGCCACAATACTTCGAACCGCACTAGAATAAATCGCTACTTAAACTGCCTGCTAAGCGCAGCTGTCGTTGTTTAAATAGATAGCATAAGTGTTACAGAATAATCCATAATACGCGTCAACACTAAACGAAAACACTAGAGCATAATTGACTGCGGCCTTGACACAGTGCGTGCGGCCGGCGAAGTCTGGAACAGTTTCGCTAACGCATGTTCGGAATCACGTACGCACACAACATTACAGCCGGATTCCACTGGAATAGCCGAGAAACACGAAGAATGTTCTGTAATGGCGTACTTTTTCCGCATTACGTAACAATATTTTTTTTTATTATCGCAGGGCTTCCATCCACGCCTACACCATGCCGATTCACCCACTGGGAGACAGAAGAGACACCCAGTAAAGAAAGAAGGAACCAAATGTGATATTATTGTTGATGTCCAATCTTGATGTATCACACTTGTTCAAATATTTACTTTGATGGATTGCAGTCAATTATTGAAGAGGCTTTGACAAGAAAATTAGTATGATTAGACTAATTAGGATTAGTAGTAGTAGGCTTAGTAAATCCTAAAGACTTAGTTACACAATTAATCTTGCATTTTTATCAGAAATCATCTACAATTAGTTTGTTTTTAAGTTACACCAATTCACTTTGAGTTTTTATAGTTTTCTTAGCTACTTTTGTGGTGTAAATTCTATCTTATTCAAATTGTTGGTATCCGAACAAATTACACCCCCTTGATTATATGCAAGGAAGTCCTATAGCCGTACAAGTCATTTTAAAATATTTGGAGTAAAATCTGAAAACGGTAGTGTTTCGAGCGACTACGACTGCTCCTCGTATATCGCAACGGTAGAACGTATGTCGCACGTCACTGCACACCACTCATCCGTTTTGCGCATCGAAGAGGTTGCAAACAAAATTCATATAAGAATGTGGATTCAAACGTTTTACGGGAAACAAAAACACATCTCATTTAGACAATCATTTAGAGAGTAGGATAATATTTTCAACTGCGATAGTAACCACGCACATCTTGTACTCTTATAAATATTGTTACCTAATACGGAAGGACCTAACACTGTGGAAAAGAGAATCAACGATGTTGTCTATCGGATTCAACAGGAAAGACAGCGAAAGGTCAAGGTCGTCCACCTAGATCGCCTGGCCAAGTATTGCTTCAGAGATGGTTTGCCAGTTCGGAACGAACAGGTTTAAGGAGGAGGCAGTGTTGCGTAATGCGGAACGTTCTACAAGTATCTCGGCTATCCCAGCAGACTCCAGCTGTAATGTGTGTGTGCGTACATATTGCTGCTACTTTGAGATCAAGACAATTACGTGTCACGTATGCGTTAACGTAGACAACTATTCCTCATGGCGTATAGGTCATCAGTACACGACACAACCGGCATGACTCCAGCAAAATTGGTGTTTGGCCGGGAGATTCGGCTTCCAGGGGACTTAATGTTCTGATCACCTGAGACTCAGTCCGAAGAGCTACAGAACTATATTCCGCCCAGTTAGAAAATCGACTGCGAGAAATGTATCACTTGATAAGAGGACGGCTGAAAATAGCCAGTGATAAAATGATAACTCGGTATGATATTCGCAGCAATAATGTGGGTTTCCAAGAAGGAGATCAGTTTGGTTGTTCAACCCAAAGCGCCATCGTGGCCGCTCACCTAAACTTCAGACTAACTTACTTTACCCTGTCGAAAAGAGAATCAACGTTGTTGTCTATCGGATTCAAAAGAAAGGACTGCGAAAGGTCAAGGTCGTCCACCTAGATCGCCTGGCCAAGTGTTATTTCAGACACGGTTTGCCAGTTCGGGACGAACAGGCTTATGGAGGAGGCCTGTTTCTTAATACGGAACGTTCTACAAGTATCTCGGCTACCCCAGCAGAGCCCAGATGTAATATGTGTATGCGTACATATTGCTGGTACTTTGAGATGAAAGACAATTACTTGACAATTATCATGCGTGAACAATCCAGGCTATTCCAGACCATACCGGTTGGCGT
The DNA here is from genome assembly GCA_034769895.1 of Magicicada septendecula. Taxonomy (NCBI): domain Eukaryota; kingdom Metazoa; phylum Arthropoda; class Insecta; order Hemiptera; family Cicadidae; genus Magicicada; species Magicicada septendecula. The sequence goes on from CM068368.1 coordinate 500,600,155, forward strand.
ACTGTGTTCAAGGCCAGACTGTTTGCACGGTTTCAAGTGGATTCTACAGCGCCTGTAATACGCAATTTGCTAGATACGTCATCCAGAAAGTGATCGATTATTCTGACATCTCATGGCGTATAAATATAAGCATCCAGCGACGGACAGTCAGTTTACATTGGGTGATTACTCAGTAAATTTAAGTAGCGATTTATTCAAGTGAATTTCGAAATATGTTACAATTTTGCGGGACTCTATTAGTTGATTATTATTGCGTGGGGACAAATTTTATTTGAATTATTGCGCGAGTATACATTTTTCGATTACAAACTGTTATTTGTGATTAATTAAAGCTGGTGATTAGTGACTTTATTGGTGTCTTCATTTTGTTTTCCACTGAACCATAGGAAGGTCAGTGAGACCGCAGTAGCAGTAACGTTCCTAATGTTGTGCTCTGATTAATACAGTTAAAGCATAAACAAACAGTTTATGGAAATGATATGCAATATATAACGGATATCTAAACATGCGGTACTAATAGGTAACTGGTATTAACACTGCACAACAGACTACTTCCCCAGTTGACAGTGCCTGAAGTTAGTGTAACTACAGGATGGAGTTTGTCAGATTAATTTCCAGAGTCTTCCTGCGATCGTCACGAAAAATTATATAAAAGAGTTATATAAACAGTTCTTGTGTGATTAGGAAAGGAACGTTTATAAGAGTTTATACAGGAGAGAGGGAGAGAGTTAGAGAGATTGGGGGGAGGGAGAGGGAGAAAGCGGTGGGAGGGTGAGAGGAGAGAGAGACAGAGACAGACAGGCAGGCAGACAGCAACAGAGAGGAAAAGAAATTTAGGCAATTACAGACTTCGTAAAAACATTTGTTTTTCCTTTTTATTTGGTATGCACTGTCTTTAACAGTGTTCTTGCGAAGAAATTAAAAACTCTTAGTAATTCAAATTGACAGGGATTTATAAATTTATCGTAAAATAACGTGTACAATATAAGAAGAAATAATAATGAGAAACCTGGGCTATATATTGTAAATTGAAACGAATACTATTGTTAGTATATGAACTAACGTTGGGCCTAGTACAGTGAATTCTGCCTTCATCAGTCTCTTCATTTCACGAAATCGCATCCGTAAATCGTCTCATCATCTAGACACTCCTCCGTCCTCTATTTCGTTTTCCATTTACCATCCCCTCCCGTGGTTTCGACCATGGCATTATAGTGTATTTGCCACAGTGTCTGAACCAATTTCTCTCCCTGCCCTTGGTAGTATTCAACATTCACCTATTCTCTCCTGGTCTTCCAAGCATCTCCTTATATTCGTCACTCTATCCGTCCAGGAAGCCCATTCCATCCTTTTCCACGTATACATCTCGAAGGCCGTAAACTCCTGCCATTTCCTCTTCTCTTCCTTCCCCAGCGTCCAAGTTTCAGCTCTGTATAGGAGTATTCTCTTTTGCAGCTTTCTGTCTAATGTCCCGCACAATAATGTTTTGTTTTCATTAAGGCTATTTCTTTCAAAACTGGCTATTTAAAAGTAATAAGAATATTTGTATTATATTTTACCTGAAATATAAGCTAGGTAAAGACAGTTACTAGTAGAAGAAAGCTTTAATATCACTAAATGAAGGAGAGATCGTTTGGTTCAAATGTAACTTTACTAACACTGAGCGTTCTCTCTATTTTCGAGATAAACATTCAATCAAGATTAAGTCATGCAAACTGCGTCCACTTCATTTCCTTTTGACTCGATGCCTTATATTTGATTACTTATCGATCGCTTAACTTAGCAGTTGAGTACCTAAGTGGCAAGGTGTCACAAATTTGTATGAGCATATGCGTACGCGCTTGTGCGGAAGGGACAGAACAGTTATGTTCATAAACAAAAACAAGTATTAGATCGAATTACATTCCATGTCAGATATCGGTCTCGGTCAGTTGCGACGAAGCGACTTTTTCAACTGTTCTTACCCTGTCAATTTTGCCCCGCACTATCACTTGGTCGCAATCCGTGCAAACTAGTAGTAACGCTCCTGTTCCAAACTTTGAAGAGGTTTGCAAGATCTGTAACTTTACATTTATGCGAGTAACTTCTTTCTTCCAATATTTTTATTAGATTGGGTTAGAGCGGTTCCTCCTTGTTTAGGTTTGTTAGGCTGATGTCTTATCAGTTTGGGCCTTTAGTCTATAAATATTAGGGTAAGCTTATAAAGTTAGGGTACAAGGAGAAAGTACTTGTAATATACATCTTACAATGAGCGGTTGAAATGTTGTGAATGAAACGTCCTACCAATTATTGAGTTGTATAGTTAGCAATGGTCTGACGAAATGTGTTAATGTTGGTTCAGATAACTATACGTTTTGTTATGCGGTGGGGGTCCACCGCATATGTGGGTACAAATGATACCTTTTTAGCTGCGAGCGGGGGGAGCAGAAACGACTCGTTAAAGGGACAAGCGTTGCGATCTAATGCTTCAATGCCTGTGACACAAGAGTGATGTTAATAACCTGCAAATCGATAAGCGGCTGAAGGTCGCCCGTTCGAAGCCTATGTAGGGCGAGCGAAGCGATCGCAGAGGTCTGTCTCATATGGATTCAATACGTAGAATGTAAAAATACAAAAATTATTCCTTTGTAAGTAACTCGTTGAGTTTTCTGCAGGTCTTTCATGCAATATATTCACATAAATACAACTGCAAAGTAGGTTTATTTTCACCTGACGCACGTTTCACAGAAATTATTCTGTATCTTCAGAGCTTTTGAATTGTAACTGAATGTTTCGTTTACAATATAGTTAACGGATAATCGATTTTACTTTGATTCTATTTTCGATTGTTGTCATGTTTACGTAATCAGCTATTTATAATGTTGTAACGAGAAGCCTATCGAACAGCCCAGAACATTCTCCACCCCCCGTCCAGTGTGCCAGGTGATACCTCAGTCAAGGCCGCGAACAAGTAGGTTCTAGTATGTTCAACAACACTTGAGATACGCATTAACCCGGCGTGCAGTAAGGAGCGAAAGCTATACTGGATCTCTGCGCGGCCTATAAAAGCAAGAGCTTCTGTAGTTGTCAAATCAGTTACGTGAGCGATTGTCCTTAGCGCGGATCGAGTGTTTGTAGAAGTATTGTAGCGAAGTGTTGTGTTATAATTGGTGCGGAGTTCTTTATAATTAACATTATTATTGCGTGTGGACAATTTTTACTTGAATTGTTGTAACAGACTATCTTGTTGATTACAAATTATTAATTGTAATAACTAAAGCTGGTTATTAGTGATTCCATTGGTGTCTTGTATTTTGTTTTCCACTGTACCATACGACGATCAGTAGACCGTCGTAACAATATATTTAATGTTTTTATTACTCCAATATATGTATGATTTTAAATAAACCGTCTTGTTTTGTTTTTATTTGAATTTGATCTTTAATTAGTAGATTATTATTATTGTGTTTGTAATTATTAAGATTTTCCCAAATGGTCATTTTGTTACCTTTTTGTACTTTTTAATTAAGTTGACGTTTTGAATGTCTGGAAATTTATGTTTATTATTTAAACAGTGTATGGCTAAATTAGATTTGTAAATATTAGATTTTAAAAACGCATTGCGATGGTGAATGAATTTCTCGGACAGTTTCCTCTTCGTCTGGCCTACGTAAAATTTATTGCAATCTGGACACTCTATTTTATAAACTCCATTTTTATTGTGAACGTAGAAATTAGTTTTAGGTTTTATTTTATTAAAAACAATATTACCTGTGTTATAAGATATTTTTAATTTGTATCGTTAAATAGTTTGCTTAGTTTACGAATTATGTTTCTGTAATAAACAAAGTTAATATATTTCATACTATCAGTAGTAGATGGATTTTTACATGAAGGTTTTATGGTGTTTGTTTAGTGAGTTTATGTTTTTATTTTATTTTCTAATTTATTGATAGTTTTTATTTTATATCCATTGTCTATTGCTTTTTTGTTTGATAATATTTCTTTCTTTCTTTCTTTGTTGTTTATTTAATGGGATTCTATACATACCGTATATTAATGGATTGAATGCTGCCATTTTATGTTGGGAAGGATGATTAGACTTATTTGCAATTATTAAATTAGTTTGTGATGGTCTGTATACTGAGTACTCAAAATGATTTTCAGTCCAATTTATGGTTAAGTCTAAGTAATTCAGTTTATTATTCGATTCTTCTTATGTTGTGAATTTTATATTGTTATGATAATTGTTAATTGGATTTAATATATTAGAAATGTTAATCCTTTTATTTTGGGATATATATAGAGTGTCATCAACGTATCTAAAGTAACTTCCCAATGGGTGGTTCAATTTTATTATATTTATTATTTCTTCATCAGGTTTTTGTAAAAAGATTTCGGAGATGATTGCGGAGGTTTCTGCTCCCATAGCAAGTCCATCTTTTTGATGGTAGAGCTTGTTATTATATTGAAAGTCATTGTGTTTCAATATAATTGTCAAACTGTTAGCTAATTGTATAATTTGTGTCGTTTTCATTATTTGTGTTGAGTGTATTTGTTATAATATGTATGGTGTCGTCAATGGGTCATATTTGTGTGCATGTTTGAAATGTCGAAAGAATACAATTTGTATTTTGTTGACTTGTATATTGTTTTTTATATTACATGTGTATTGAAGTTTTACTTTATGTTTTAATATTTGTGATAGTAATTTAGATATTTTATTTGGTGCTGTATTAGCGCTTATTAAGGGCTTAATGGGTTTATCAATTTTGTGTAATTTTATTAGTGAACTTAGTTTTGGTGCGCTAGGTTTGTCCATTTTATATTTATATGATTCTTTAGGATTTATAATTTTATAACTATTTTTCAGAATATTTAATATTTATGTTTGATATCTATTTATAGGATCTTTGTTTAATAAAATACAATCATTATTATTTATAAAATCTTCAGATTTATCATTTAAATCTTTATTAGAGATTATAACTGTATTATTACTTTTATCTGCGTTGGTTAAAGTGAGGTTATGTGCTGTTCATTTGTGTTTTATGTTGTGTATGGTGCTATTTTGTTTATTTTTAATATGTTGATTTTTGTTTTTAAATTTTTTGATAAATTTTATAATTTTCCTTGAGGCTTGGGAAATATTGTCTTGTTTTCCTTTGTCTACTTTATTAATTGCATTTTCTGTTTCAACTATTATATTTTTTTATTGTGTTTATTTAGATTTTTTAGATTTATTTTATTTCAAGTTTCTAAAGTTGCTATATTGCTTTCAGTGACATTAATGGTAGATCAATTTACAAAATTAAGATAAAAAGTGTGGCTATTGTTTGGAATTTGTAAATTTTGGTTATATTTACAAGACTTTTTAGGTTATTAAGTATATTAAGTATTATTAATATAAGTATTAAGTATTAAGTAATATAAGTATTATTATGTTATTAAGTATTATTGTATTATTGGTTGCATTAAATTTATTTGTTTTGTGTTTATTTAGAATTGTTAACATATTAGTATATATGTTGTTCCAAATATGAGAATTTAGTGTGTTGGCTAAAATGAGATGTAGCTATTAACTACGTTTTAAGGTAGTCAGTTTTTCTGTAATTATTTGCTATGTCGTCTTTAATCCAATTATATTAAGCCTGAGTAATATATTTGTTCAAATTTATGTTTTTGTTTGTTTATAATTATTTTAGTGTATTTTGGAAGAATATCTGGTTCTAGGCACTTTTTGTTGAAATAGATGTTTGCAAAACAATTAATTGTTTTTTAAGTCTAGCAAAAATGGGTTATAAGAATAAGTTACATGATCTTGTTTGGAACTCATTCCTGAATAATTCTTGTCTTGTGCTGTAGCCCTAACTAATGATATTTCCCCCTAACTACTTTTGCCTTTCTGCAACTTATTGTTGCTCTGATCGTTATCCGACATAAGCCCCAGTGAGCTTCCTTGGAGAGACGAGAGGCGAGAGGCGAGTTGTGCTGTGAAGTAGTCTCAATGCTAAAATTGTGAAATGCTCAGTTATCTCAATGGTTAGGCCAAGAAATGGTTCCATTGTTATTTCCTCCTAAGGCACTATTGTGTTGTACTGTCGCGTCAGCTACAGGAGATGTAGGCTCTTCTTGTTGACCAGTGACGCATATCTGCAGGTTAGTGTTGGTTTTGATAAAAATCTGAAATAGGTCCAATATCTGGTTCCCTTGCGTTTTCCTGTGAAATAGCCTTATCTAACTGTGTTTTCTCCTTGTTAGTGTTGTTGTCCTGAAGGTTAGTGCCGCTTTCAGCATCGTTTGCCTTAGAGCTCAGAAAGTTTTGCCACAGAGAATGTAATACTTCGGTAGGCTAGTCTGGCTGTCGGCAGGCGCCTCAACTAGTGATTTTAATATTTCTTACTGTGCGTTAGTTATTTTAGTTATACAATTGGCCAATGCGCACTGTAGGCCTATATAAAAAGAATAATAAAACTCACGAAGTTAATGAATTACAATAGTCTGCACACATATACGCAGTTAAACGCTTTTAACTCAAATAGCTTCTCTGATTCCTGAACTCACAAATTCAACTACTGAACTGAATAACTTTTATATATTATAGCTTACTTGTTATAACGTATTATAACTTATCTGTTATGTAACACTGAGAAGAGATTATTGTATAGCTGACGATGTTCTAGGTCAGGACTTGCAGAACTACCTATACTTCGCCGACAGTCTGAAATACTGTCACTTGTTGACGGGCGAATGTGAGATGAGCTTCACATGTTACCTACGTCACAGACACAGGTACGTCAGCTACGTCACCTATGTAACAGACGTCGGTGTTACAATTTATTAATTTCTCTTTTGAACTTTTTAGTTTATTTATTTAAGCTAAACGTCATCCTAGTATCAGAGTAAGGCGATTTTTAAATGCTTCAAAAATTGAAACTATTTGTTTATTTATTAGTTTGATAGACCAATCAAATTTATTGTTCATTAATTAAGTAATAAAACCAATATAAAACTAATTGTGTTTTATAAACAAATAAATGTTTACCACTTAAAGATGCATATATACTCGGATCTTCTAAAGCAATGCTAAAACTGAATTTAGAACATTTAGAGCCTGTTCTCTGTTCATTCACTAACCTATGCTAGTTTTGGTCATGATTTTGTACCCAGACTAAGTGGACACATGAATAAAGATAAACGCATTATATGGTAAAATGTGGATGATAACCTACACAAATACAGTGCGAACGATAGAAAACCTATCGTGAACTTAGCAGGTTTCAGCATGATTCTAATATGTGTTGCACTTTCGCAAATGACATCGTATTTGCTACGGCCTTCTGATTAGAAGAACACAATCTACAATCTGATTTAGCAACTTTTATTCTGAATATATTTCCCACATAGAGCTGTCAATTTTCTCTGGACTCATTAATTATATCACAAAGGGAATCTTTTTATTTCTCGAGGTAAACTATGACTTTATTCCTATAATTGTATTATTTATTACTTAATTGCAATTTTGAGGCAAATTTCATTACTCGTTGTAGGAGGAGGAGGAAGGTGATGAGCAAGTATGAAACAAGACTCGTTACGAGTGGCTATAAACTCTAATAAGATTTAGTAAATTAATAAACTCTAAAACGCTACAGTAGTAGACACAAGATGGAGAAACGGTAACGTTAAGATATAGCTTAACAACAAACGGTGGATGTTCATAGTTGGATGCGATACGTAGAAAAAACTGTTGACGTTAGTAAACAACACTGTTTCTTCCAAAAATAACAAAAGAAAAACAAAGATGGATCATTAATATGACTAATACACATTTTGTGTTTATACGTATTTGTTTATTTATGTCGTACAAAAGCAGGGTGAGTGTTACTAACAGTGAAATGTAGGGTATACTTGTGAAGACTAGCAGTCGTTATGCTTGAAGAACGGGGAAGACGTTCTGTACCAAGTATAACACTATAAAGCATTTTTTGTTTTTTAGAGCAACACTTGGTTTTTATGTTCAAACGTTTGTTTTAATCAACAAACTGTGTTGAATTTACTACCACATTAACTTCTGTTGTTGACTGCTATAAATAGTTGTGAGTTTTATGTAAACAAACACACTCATAATACTCAATTTAACGATTTATTTACACTAACAACTAGTTACAAAGAACTTGGTAATGTTGTGTAACACAGCAGGCCATGGGATTCATATTCCTTCTGACATATTTACTAAATTGGTGATAATTTCAAGCCTCTCCGCGTATAGAGAACAAAAAAATTCAAACCTCTATTTACAAAACGTAAAACATGTGTGGAACAGTAATTAATGACAATATTAAAAGTTGTTAATATCCTTGTTTACGGTGGCGAAAATAGTAGCTGTTGCGGGGAGGGAGAGATGAGGAGATGAGATTAGCTTCTGAGGGGTGGGATGAAACTAACTTGAAGTTTAGTCCTCCCTATATTCGTCAGGACAAATGAGAATTTACTATTCTTCCTACAGAATTTTATAAATGCTCTGCATCTCAAAGTTTTTAGTAAGCTATCGTTAAGTATAAGGGTCGAAAAGAACATGGAATTTCCTTTAATGAAACTCGGTTAAAATTAAAGGTAATCAATTTCATGCCATTAAGAATCACATTAATTGTAAACTTTTATTCTTAATAAATGTTATGAAGGAATATTTCTTAAGGGGTCTAAGAAACTAGTCCCTACATTAACGTTTCTTTAAAAATTTGCAAAAACTTTTCGTGTCCAAACGCGAAAAAATATCTTTTTAATCGTTACTCTGAAGAGACGTTGAATGTCTTAGTGGTTGAAATTTTGATGGCTCATAATGACTCGCAGTCCACTACAGCTACTTCTATTACACCACAAGTTTTCCAGCGTATTCGTACTTTTATTGTCTGACGATATAATTATTCACAATCAGATGCCTGTTCAAGGATTAGCCTAGCGTATGGACAGATTTTTGTTTATTTTTGTTGATTTTTTAATACCTCAAAATGTCTGAAACATTTTTGTTACCCGTTTCTTGTTAATAATAAGGATTTCATGCAGTCTATTGTGTTTAGCCTTTTTGAAGAACTGGGGCTTCGAAGCATAAAAATTTCTCCTTTACTTGAAAAATCATGTGTGGGGTGTAAAACTACATTTATTTTTTAATGAAGCCTTTAAAAAATAGTGACATTTGTTTCTCGTAAATTATTTTACATTGTACAGATATTCAATATTGTATTTACAGAAGTAATAACTAGTTTTTTCATTTATTGTTATATTGGAGTGTTAGTGGTCTCAAATATTTCTACTAGTAATTCTATACAAACCACTATGTTGTCTTTGGTATTGACGAGCGGTTTCGGCAGTCAAGCCATCTTCAGGTCATTTACCAACAGAAAAATATTTCTCTGTTGGTAAATGACCTGAAGATGGCTTGACTGCCGAAAGCGCTCGTCAATACCAAAGACAACATACTGCCGAAAGCGCTCGTCAATACCAAAGACAACATAGTGGTTTGTATAAAATTACTAGTAGAAAAAGTTTTTTCATTACAATTAAATTTGGTATTGGTGACTACTAAGCTTGTAAACCAATATATTTAATCAAATTATAATACCATACTCTCACAACACTCCACTAAAAACGCAATGTAATCGCTTGTATAAACAATTTATAGAACTAGCTGATAGACCAGTAGCCACGCTGAATAAAGTGGCTATTGTAAACAATAGTGTGACAGTAAGTAAGCATTAGACTTACGTAGAATACTCAATCTTTCTCGAGCAAGGTGGGCTATCTGGATTCAAGCTCTCTGCGTCCGTTGTTAACACAGACTAAGAACAGGAGAGGCTTAAGATGCTCCCTTGAACACATTGACAGTAACACGCCTATTGGAATATACGTAGTCATCCGATACACGCATCGTCAACATTTAACTGTATTCAGGCGAATCAAACGCCGGCAGCGAATCAGTCACAAGCCACTACTACTACATGCACCTATATACACACTTAACACAATAGAAAGCCGTTTATTATTTTTTACAATAACTCGAGTCAGTCCAGCTATGTCGCAAGCTGTTAACGCGCCGAGTTATCTCGCTGGATTTACAGCATCAGACTAGGCCCGGATGCTGCATTCTAACCACTTTCTCTGCGTTGTCACTCATATCCTCCTGCTTGTAAAACGAAATGAAAGCCATTATCTGTGACTTTTACACTACTTGAATTAATAATCAAGAATGACCAGAATGCAAAGACCCTTTAGCATCTTCTGGAAGCTATTTAAAAACGCCTTTAATCCCCATCAGCCCTCTTGTTAGATTGCCCCTCTCTCGCCAGCGACAGCTAGAACGCCTCTGAGTTCAGGATCATATCAATTAGTACATAGAAATTCTCCCCACGCAGACTCCGGTAAGACACTGGAGGTCACTACACAACTCACTATTTAGCCAACTGGACCATCTAACTTCACTTCTCACACTTTCTGGAACAGTCCACTAACTAACCGCCTTCTCGAAATACGGTAAAACTCACCAAATATAGCATTAATGCTCTAGACCAAATGACATTTTCAACTGAAATACTCGCTGTCCTTTTTAATACCACATTACAACTCGATAATGTCTCTCTTGCATGACTGTACCTACACATTCTCATGTTTTTCAAAGAAAAAGCGAGTAGAATCTCAGCTGCATACATATCTGACTAATATTCTCCTTTTCTTAATTCTAAAATAATGAAAATAAAAAATTCTGAGGGCATTCCTTGCAACATATGGTAGTGCTTACTCTGAGTAGAAACAACTCCTCATGTAAACGCCCTGACCGTATTGGACATTTGATAAGTACAAAGGATTCAATATCCTCAGAACTCATGTATCTTCTTTCCGTCCCGTCACCAACTAAAGAAAAATGATTTCCCTTAGAATACAGCACCTGGTTATATTTGGTATTACAGGCTTTCACTGACTAGAGTATTTAGAGTATTTCCTATCGTTCTCTATTAAAGCGGACAAAATGTAGACATTCAATTCCACTCACATGTATGCAGCGTTAGATGGAATTCCTATCTGCTCTGTGTTTTCTTTCTAAAATAACCCCACATATGTGTGCAAATATCTGCACATTTATCTATACATTTAAGTTGAAGATGTTGGCTTAAGCTAAACGTATGGATTGGACTTGAGAAAATATAGGCTACATGTACCTATATTGCTAAAAGTACCTGATTTTCTTTAACGTTTAGAACAAATACCACAACCTTAATTAACAATGTCTCTTGTCTATAATAAACATATTACTCTGAATTTTTTAGTTATAATCTTATTCCTTAATGCTTATATTCTGACAATAACATATTATTCCAGGGCAACCGACAATTGACTGTAATTGAAACATTTGAATTAAAATAAGTTCAATGCAACTCTTAAAGCGTCACATCTCATTTACAGGAGAACCACTTAAACGACACGAATGCTAACACCATTACTGTACCTGTGTTCATTTGCATATAGTCAAAGTGTGTCGCGTGTCTGCCAACCATAAAGGACGAAGTAAGGGTGTGGTGTATTCGTAAGGGCGGTGATAGCCGTCTGGAGTGTGCAAAATGTCTCCATTTGTAATTTCCAATGTATATTTAGTTGTTATTCAAATTTTATATTGTAGTGAAGTGTTTTATCTACCCTTGAAATCACCAAACAGAGTACGGGTTACATGAAAATAACTCCTACTCCGTCCGCAAGTAAATTATAGCTAATATTTATGTCGAAAATTTACACAAAAAGGCCGAAATATTAAATATAGGGGTCAGTTTTTACACGTACCCGTTATAAATAATACAATACATTTTGAACGTTAAGTAAAATCGTATTCTATTTTATAAAAACTGGAAATGTTCACACATTTCGAAATTCAGTCTGCTTACAACGAGAGAAACAATTCATTATCTATGTTTGCAGTCTAGTAATGTGGTGTCTACTAAACGAAATGCACATATCCATACTTTATCTGCTGCATCTGTAAACTATAAGATTAAGCTGACCTCTATGAAGAGACGTAATGCGAATTATGTTTCTGCGGCCTAGAAAATATTAACCCTAATGCTTGATTGACACATGATTATGGATATGCTACTGTTAAGAACATTTAAAACTTAAAAATTAAATGTTAACGTTAACATGAGATATGATTAGCTACGGCTTTGTAATTATTCTTGTTAAATGAGGAAAACTTACTTGCAGGACAAAATTTGTTTAAATGGGCTCGAAGGAAAAAATTTAGAAAAAGGTTTTACACTAAATCAGTGCGCTTACTCGAAGACACTTTAACACTGATTTATTGCAGAGTTAGTTCACTTGATGCTTATGTTAACTGCATTTCCTTCTTTTCACTAAACCATTTGTAGAAGTAATTTGCTTTCTGTTTTATTAACACAGCACTTCTTTCTTCTATAAATTGTAGTCTTAAATTTAACAATTTTCTTTATTTCTGGTAGATTATAAAGCTTCTGAACCATTTAGAACTCTGAACGCTACAAAGACCAACAAGCTAAGTCGGCTCTGAACCTTTAAGCTATATAAGTTTCTGAACCCGATATTGTCACAGAGTTCTTCGCTCCTCAGTCATACATTAGTTATTTCTCCAGAGAAAATACTCAAACTCTATCACTGTACACTTTCATTATGAGTATGGGCTGCTGGCATCTAACCAACGGTGAACACTTTGTGTGCTAGGAGAGATCGCCGTATCCAAAATTCAGTCCGTGGATTTCAGTCCTAGTAACTGACGGTTCCTACTACAGTCCAAGAAGACTGCCCTATTTAAACATTTCATGTCTCTTTAGTTGTAATAAATAAATAATAATTTGTTTCTAGCTCTTCATAGTATGTTTTTTTTCTTGTTCTAATTTATTCTTAATATCCTAATCAGACATTCTTCAGCATGATTTCGTGTAATTCTTAAGTGTCACTTACTTTATAAACGTTCTTCAGAAATATTTTAGCTTAAAAGCTTATAGTTCTTATTTTACTATTAAACTTTGTAAAATATCATACATAATAAAAATATATGAAGTGCTGTAACTGTGCGGTAGGTGTTTGGTATGATACAATTAACGCAAGTGAAAGCCATTACTGGCAACCAGATTGGCACTCATACGTGAAAGTTAATGTTAACATTTACGGACATAACTGAATTGTATTTCAAGCGTAATTTATCGTAATTTACAAGCATGAATGCCGTATCAGAGTGTAATATAAGAGTGTCTGATTAAGGTTTCTCTTCATTTCCAATTCGCTTTAATATTAAGCACTTACGTTTATAAAAATATAAGCTAGCCTCCCATTCCCTTCACTTTTTTGTGTTATAAAAGTTTATTCTCTTCCGTAACGACACCGTGTTTAATCTTAGCTACCTTGTAATGACTTTCTTTGAAGTAAGTTTAAGATAAAGTGATAACACGCTGTAGCAGACGCTTGACATACATAACCAACCGCTGCAGTGGAACAGCCATCTTGACAAATAACAGATTTTAAGCTGTTTCAGCCCTTTTTTCTTTCACGTATTGGTTACTTTTACGAATATATAAATATAACGTACATATATGTTTGTGTGCGTGTGTGTGTGTGTGCACATACAAATATAAACAAGTGTACACTCATTTGTAATACGTATATAGCCACATTTTAAATCTCGAATTTGTTTCAGTTATTTTGCAACTGTCTGAAAATAATTATTTTCACTTGCAAATAGGCTATAGTTCTTATTTTTCGATAATTAGGGTCGCGCCCAATACTTTATGTAATATGTGTGTAATTACTACATGCATATGTAGTAAGATATGTGAACTAAAACTATAAATATACTTATATATCACATGCTATGAAGGAAGAAATTTTGTTCGTATGTAAATATATTTTATATGAGTTTTCAGGCAAAGAATCAACATTCTTTTCGGCTTCGAGAAAGACTGAAAATGTTACGTTTTTTAGCAAAAAGTCTACAAAAATCATACGACTATAATTCAATTCAATCTGCCGAGAAATGACGAAATTTCAACTTCGGTAAGAAGACGACATTGCAGGAAGTAGCACAAGAAAAACTATTCGGAGACAGGGTCCAGAGTTTTATGTTGTTCATTGTCCAGTTTTCTTTGGGTCCTGTGTTTGTATCTGGTTTATTAATTTCATTTCATATTAACAACACGCGCGCACACACACACACACACACACACACACACACACACACACACACACACACACACACACACACACACACACACACACACACACACACACACACACACACACACACACAGTGAACGGTCTCGTAGCAAAATAATTAGCAGACTACACGTCCAACCCGACTCTCTTGTATATCTTAAAAGATACGACAAGAGAGAAGAAATGAAGGAAATTATATGCACTAAAATAAAAGAAATTTTTAAATTTGTATATAGTTTACTCATACTTAGCCTTTATATGCGACAATGTTAAATGATGTATAACAAATTGCACAGAATATTATATACATTTAAACGCACCCAGAGTGTGACACTTGCACACCTTATTTCTACAATAGAAAATACCGATTACGATAGAAAATCAGTGCATCTACAATTTACTTTGAAAAATTACTTCACTAAATTTTAATATAAATATTATATTTCTAAAGTATATTTAATACCTTGTAAAATAAGCCCAAGGACGTTTCATTTGAGCAAGAATTCTTGGGGCTAAGACGGTTTCACTATTAGTAAAAACAAGGTAAAAAGGGTTGTTACTGCGAAAAAATGCCTCCCCCCCCAAAAAAAGGGTTTATACAAAAAATTTTTAGCTGTATTTTAAGCTAAGACATTGTATATAAAAATCATATATTTTTAGGATCCTATCAACCTAAACAGAAAAAATGCCTTACAAACTCGAACTTTATCGAAATTTCTTATTTTCATTATCTACAAAAATTGACGATTTTTGAAATTTCGTGAAATTTTTTTTTATTAATATTTTCTTCTATGAACTTTTGCAATTAATTATGTTATATTTACATTTGAAAAATTGCCAGACATTTTTTCCCTACACCCTTTTTGGAGGTGTCAGAACCATTTTTTCAGAGTAACTACCCTTTTCACCTGGTTTTGACCAACATTGAAACCGTCATGACATCGACAGTTTATGTTGAAAAGAAACGTCCTTCAGCTCATTTTACAGGATAATTGTATATACTTTCTTATAATGATAAGAATTATCATTTTGTTGTTTATTTATAACAATAAAAAAAAAAAAAGATATATCTTGAGGTAAATTAGTTATAGGTATTATAGTATTATATACATCAAGAAACGGACTGTAGCAGAAAGTGATTGAAATATATATATATATATATATATATATATATATATATATATAATTTCGTATATTTATCAATTTTCGTCATGTCGGGATAAATAAAGGTTTAAATTGTAGAGAATTAAAAATTGAAGAATGGGTATTTTTGTTTTTTTGATAAACGAATTATTTTTTAATTAGCACGCAACAGCGCACGCGCAAAATTGCGCTACTTCAAAATCTCAAAAAATACCGACTTTTTAGAAACTCATATCTCCTTCAATTTTCGTCGTAGAAAGTCGTCCAAAACACCAAAATACGCGGAATTTTATAAACTACCACTTTTATTTGTAACTTGTTTTTATAAAATTAACCATTAAAACGTTATTCTCCCAAAACCGTATTTTCACCGCTCCCAACCCTTATAAAACTACCCCTAAGTGCGATTTTGCTCTGGACTCTTTTTGACTCTTTAGATTCATAAAATATAAGCTAAATTCTACCTTGTTTAGTCAAAAAAGTACCGGGGCAATTTTTATTTCCCAAAACACCTTTTTTTCGTCTATTTTTCCTGTACTAAGCAATCTATTACTGACAATCGCTGATACACGACACAATCGCTCCACATACCTTGTAAGCAACGACGATTTTTTATATTTGTTTACATCCTATTTGTAAAAAAAATGTATTGCATTAGTTACAGTTACAAAAATATTATTTCTTCTTCTCAAAAGCAAAACACAATTTACAAACAAAATATTCTATTCACTGTATTACCGTTGTCATTGGCTATTATGAAATGTCAGACACTTATTGAAATAACTTAAGCTTCTTTGAATTTTATTTTTGGAATTACACATTTCTATAGATTACAAGAAGATAGCCTAAATAGCAACAGTGGGAAATGTTTTTAACCAATGCCAATATTTCAGTAGACAGTAGCTGCTGAAAAAAAGCTTAAGTGAATCAAACGTGACACAGGGTGTAGTGGCAATTGGGGATGCAGCAGGTATAAGATTATAAATGCTAGAATTTTATGTGCTCAAATTATCGGGAATGTTTATGAATTTATGAAATATGAATAAGAAAATATGTGCTAAAAACATAAAAATATGCATTAAAATCTTTTCCTAGGATGGGGAATTACAGGTTGCTGAAAGTGCATTAAGAAGGCTTGAAATAAATCCATAAAATAATGTGTACCTTGTAAATTTATGTTTGAAATATTAGTAAGAGGCTTCTGCTAATCTTTTGTTGTTGGTCAATTGAAATAACTATTCAGTAATGTCTGCCATGTGTGGGGGTAACCAGACTGGCTATCAGTCACGTGGAAAATTTCAACCAATAGTTTCGATGAAAGTAAGAGAAAACTCTAGAATAAGGATTTGTACAATCTTACATTAAAATACAGATTTTAATGGAAAAGTTAGTAAAAATATGCGGCAATATTACAATGAAATTATAAAATTTATTTTTATACTTCCGTTCAAAACCTGATTTTGTTTGGTTACGCTCAAGGTATGTATTTAAATAAAAATCCTAAATCGTGGCGCTAGAATAATGCAGCTGTAAAACGGCATCCGTTCTCCAATGATTTACGATGATTTTGTCTGTAATGGTTTTCCCTTACTTAAAGTATTTTTAAGCAGAATTATCACTGTTGCACACCACTATATAAAAATTATTCCGATTAGCGCTTTCAAGCTTCACAGCTCATCGTCAGATCGTTAAATGAGCTGTGAAGCTTGAAAGCGCTAATCGGAATAATTTTTATATATTGGTGTGCAACAGTGATAATTCTGCTTGTGATTTTAACCACTAACACAACTTTCTTCATTAAACTAAAGTATTTTTGAACTAAATGGGTAGGTAAGGTGGCACCACGGTTCTCAGTGTCATAAGAATTGATTTGATTTTCCACAAGAGCACATTTGATTTCTATACACAGTCGACATACGCGTACATCGAAATTCAAACAAAGTGTTTTTAAGGTAACTGTCTTGAGTTTGCTATCGCCGTATGTGAATGTTACATACATAAAGCGAACACTTAACGCTATAACAAAGTCCTTCTTTCCGATTAACCACGCTCCAGAAATTGTAGCCAATGTCATTTTCCATGCCTTGAGTACTCTTTGCCACGTTTCATGGCACGATGCGTAATAAGCACCACGAGCTAAGAGTGAATCTTAGGCATTGGCCCTGGGAGATGAAATGATATCCAGTTAGTAGGAGAGGACGTGTTAACAGTCGGCGTACTGTCATATACAGCAACTGACGCACACAAAGATTATAAAATAGAAGTGTCCGTAAATGTGAATAAAATGTATTCAGCAAATAACTGTTTACATTCTAACGAAATAAAACAGCATCATATATATTTGCATATCAAGTCACATTTTGACTTCCCTTCTAACTCATTTACTAACTGATGATAAGTCTTCATGACTTAATTATTATTCGAGGTATAGACATGACACAGAGTTGTGTTACGAAGTGTGGTTAATGTTCTGATTCAGACGAGCACTTACCAGCCAGCTTCAACTCAGAAGAGCAGGAATTTTGATTTTTAGAATGATCTTTTCTTTCTAGAGATGCTAACAAACAATTGCTGAACTTTGATCCTCCGGGACCCAAGGAAAGACAAGGCTGACGATGTAAAATGTGGTGATCCAGTCCGTAGAAGCTATTAGTTGTATTCTCTGCGGAATGTATTGTTGGACGTGACACGATTTATCCTGAATGACTGAAAGAGGGAGTCAGAACGCAAAGTATAGAAAACTCCTCTTTATTAAAATCTTAAATTAACTGTTAGTAACTTAGTCGAATAAAAGGCGGAACAAAAAGTGTAGTCGTAGTCTTAATGGGTAAAAGGATTTATACCGGGCCGTCTTTTAGGTAGATGACAGTAACGATTCCCTAAACAATCATGAGTTTCTCTAACACTATTAGTGTAACATATGTTATTCATGTACATAGGTTTGGTTCAGCTTTGTCTGTATCAATCAGTCACATCGAGTAATAAAGCAAACAGGGTTTAGTGCAAGGCGTACACACAACTTCACGCATGAACATTCTGCCTGCACGTTCTGTATACCCCAGAACCGGCTATCTTACGGCTTTATTGGCGAAGTCCAGTTTAAATGTAGATTCCTAGCTATATCACATCCAAAGCTCAATCCTTGAAGGGTAGACGATGATGTGGATGATTCAAAACTTTTAAGTGTTGTAAGTTACAACACTAGTGCTGAATATTTTTCAATTTCATTCAAATAAATTTTAATTTATGATTATTGAGTTATTAAACTACTAATAATATAATTGGTATTATTTTCATCTTACGTCATTTAAACGCTATATACATGTTAATATTTTAAGCTTTCACTGAATCTGTCTTCATTCGATAAGAATAATACAAAGAATTAACCCGGGTTTTACCTAATGAGCTTTAACTTACGAGTATGAAAAATATAAACCCTTTACCTATTTACCTACACATATTCTTTGCCAACAAGGAAAGAGAATACACATTGCAGGAGACATATATGCGTGTTGCATCTAATGTATTCTAGATAAAATTCATTCAGTTTGTTGGCTTTAATGCTAGTCACGAATACGCAACGAAAATAAAGAAAAGAAGAATGACAAATGACAGTAGAAATCGTCTTTCATCTTGTGAGTCACTGGATAGAAGTTGCAGATATGTACGTTGTTGGATTCGATAAATATTTCGGACTTGTCTCGCACTACCCAAAATGTAAAGATTACTCAGTGCCATGTGTGATAACAAAAAACAACCACGCAGATGGATTCACAATAATAGCAGTAACTTTGTACACACTGTAATTCATAATACATTATACACATATGTTGTGATTATATATTATAATTAAATATCGGTATGGAGAACCATACATGACTTCCATGTCCTGAGATTTATATTTTAAATCATTTTCGAAATCAAATATTTCCATAGAAACTACTTCTTTCTACTTCTTGCTTCAGCCTTAACCACAGTACTGTGGTCACTAACGTATACCACCTCACGTTAGCGCACTCGATTTTCACTGATGACGCCAGTCGATGGCACTGCCGAAACGTCTGGTTTTGCAGAAAACATTGGACCACGGTCAAACAGCCCGGGAAGGAATTTTAACAACAAATTAGTTCTTTGTTGCCGATAACGTAGTACACATATAAAAAATTATCCCCTCCCCCTTCACCTATCATTTTCACTTATAGAAAACTACCCCTTCCCCTTCAACTACCCTTTTAATTTATAGATATTTCGTCGTCTACCTTTCTACAGTGGATTATTATGGCCTTCTTTTCAGGTTACTTTATTTATCAAAATTAAGTACTTTACTCTTGTTAAAACATAAAAGGTAAACTACCACTTCCCTTTAACCGATCTTCACCAATATTTAATTCTACACACATGTTATGCGTACAGTTAAAATACAAATATACTTTCAGTAATATCGTGTAATATGACTAAACCTGTCAGGTCGTAGTCAGTAATATCGTGTAATATTGGTTGTTGTTGCTTAGTGTCAGGATTTTGTTATGGTAAAGTAAGATACACGTTCCACAGGTATTATGTAAGCGGTTGGGCGCAACATTGCATGTTCTGCCTGATTCTGGAGCTGTCGCGCACCTTGAGATTCTACAACATGGTGAAACTCGCTTTTGCACCGCACCGCTGCTTATCCATGCTATAAATAAACACCGCCTTACTTTTGTGCTTACGTACGCATAGTTGCTTATGAGTACTGCAGATCGAATCGATGAGGTATGCTGTTAATAAATGTGAATTATTGTCCGTGATCATGTGTAATTGGTGACTTGTATTATTTATTGCAACAGTGTCAATTAGATACTATTTATTGTTTCTTACATTAGTGTGTGTTGGATAGTATAAACTTGAAGTGTTATTGCATTTAATATTTGTTTATTGAAACTGTTAGTAAAGTTGTGAGTAACAAAATTTCTAGTGTTCAGTTGTTTTATTCCACTGTATAAAGACAGCGACATGTGGCAGTGTCGTAATTCTATTTACACGAATTTTATACAAACATTTTATTATTCCCAGGAACTTCAATATTTTCCATTGTAGATATAAAAACATGCAACGTACCTTCAAAAAAGATTGTAAAACTATGTGTGGCTGTACATTTTCAATGTTTGTAGCCGTTAATGTTTATGTTCGACTGTACAAGATCATCCCAAAAGTGGCTATGGTGATGTGTGATGGAGATGTAATTCTACCTGTTAGTGATATTCCGGATATTAATAATGTTTTCTGTAATACATGCAGATTATTATGGAGTCTATCAAAGGCAAAGGAATAGGCTTGTATAAATAATAATAAAATGCAGCTGAAGGCAGCATGTCTAAAGTTTTCTTCCATTAAAGTATCTGATTCTATTTTCAGTATATACTTCCACTGTTTAGTCTGCGCTGCCCGGGGCAGGTCGTGTTTTGTTAATAACATTTCAATAAACTCACCTCCCTTTAAAATTTCCTGGAACAACTTTTTATTAGTATCATGTTATTATCATGGCGTATAATCAGTAAAAATAAAATAGTTTTTAATACAATAATAATAATAATAATAATAAAATTGGGCTTTTCTGCCGAATGGGAATAACTCTTTACAAATCACGAGCCTGTTTTCGATTCTCGTCAGTGCTATCAAACAGTCATTCTGTTTGTGATATTGTCACCTAGAATAAAAACTTAGTAATCATTGGCGGCTGAAGCGTGGTGTTGGCCATATTACTTTGCCGCATGTAGACAGATTATTACCTAACATTTAAACTATTCTGGTAGGACAGAAAGTAGGCTATTGTAGGTTATTATCCAATTATATTATTTAACAAAAAGTAACTACTTTGAAGCGACGGGAATTCAAAATATAAGTGACTACTTTCAAAATATAAAGTGGTCGAGAATTCAACATTAAAGTTTTTTTAACGATATTTCTGTCTATAATGAAACATAAAATTCAGGTCCGTATTTGCATCACCTTCGGTTTTAAGGGATATGCATCAAACTGCAGTGTAGCTGCCATAGTTATATTGTGTGGTAACATATCTGACCGCCATATTTGTTTGTAAGACGATGTATCGATAAGTAAATCTATTAAATTAACATAAGAAGATGTTTTAACGCGCCTGTGTTAATTAACAGATCGTAGTACAAAATGCGGCAATCTCCATATATTTACTTAACTGCTATTCTCATTGCAGTTTACATTACAAAAATTAATCAACGTAACTCACAACAGAAAGTGAGCTGAATCAAGTAAGAGACTTTTCTAATAAGATTTCGTTCAGTCTCATGCATACATATGTATGTTAACCACAAATCTCACAACTGAACAACTGACAACTTGTGGATAAAAATATACCTAATTTGGCAAAGTTAAGCTATTTTATGAAATACATCTCTCAACCGTTTGGTACTGTGTGCTACGTAAGAGTACGAAAATGCGGAACCAGCATTACTGGTAGACTGCAGCTTACTGTGATACATCGCGACAAGTCAGCTGACAAACATGCCGATGAGTTTATTCCTTACTGTGAGACATTACTGTAGTGTGACACCGCGACAAGTCAGCTGACAAACAGTTCACTTCGTTGTGCAAAAAGAAAGTGTTTTCTAGTAGTGGAATATTTGTCACTGCAGTAATTAGATTATAGTTCAAAATTGTCAAATGTTTTTCTTCATTATAGTTCGTTGTTTGCCTAGTTTAGTTTTTATACCACAAACCGACAAATTAATCTCTTCTAATCAAAGGTTGACATATAAAAGGAAGTCGCCTTTAAATTCAAGCGAAGCTTTTACCTTACCTATGACTTTTAAAACTTTAAAGATATGATTTGATGATTATAATTAAAGATATTTATAATGAGAGACAAAGAAAATAAGTCTATCAAATCGTCTTTCATTTATAATTAAAAATCCAAATATTAACTATGAAGCCGGAATCACAACCAAAAACGCATATGAACTGACGAGATAAGAACGCGTCCACTTTGAACTCAGCTGCGTTATGGAGTAAGGGAAGTCATGTGATTCAGTGAACCAGTCAGGTAGCGCGCCACCTTACTACATTGCTGGTACCCTAAAATCATAGATGTATATATACTTCTAGATGTATATATACTATAGATGTATATACGCGTATATACTCATGGCATCAAATACTAGGTTAACGTTTTGGAAATAACTTTTAATGCTAACATTATTTTTTAAATAAGAAAACACTTCTTCTATAAAGCCAGGTGAGCAGTTAAAATTCCCAACCCATTTTCTTAATGTGGATGGGTTTGGCAAAGACAGCTGATTATTCCTCAAAAAATTATATGCTTTAGGTGAATAAAAGTACAACGTAAAGGTAAAATCTTTCATTTGGTCCATATATACCTGGTTGAATTTACTCTTAAACTTATTTTTTAGACTGCTTAATATTAAATATAAAGGAAAACCTGAAAAATTATTCTCTAAGAGTTCCAACAGTCTATCAGGTGCATTTATCTTTTTCTTTAGGATCGATATTATGTCACTCATATTCTTGATTTTCTTGTCTCTTCTTCTTATACGTTGTTGCAAAATTTTAACTTTTCTACGTAGGATGTTTTTAGTTGGTGATTGTGGTGCCTGTAACCAATATATGTTACGTTACATACTAATTTTATACAGTACATTAATAGACTAGATTATAATACATTTCTTAGATGTAGAAAATTAATAAATTGTCTTACAATTTTTTGTTGCTGTTGAATATGAGGGGCTGTATGTATATTCCAAGTTGATGATGATGCCTCAAGATTGCCATCAACTTCGACAGATGGGGTTGATTCCTGTTGAGCTTCATTTTTTCCGGGTATTCTAAAACAGAATGTACACTTTTAAATAGAAATTACTTCAGTATTTGGATTGAAATTGATTACCCTTAAAGTTTTAAAGAAATTTTTATGTTTTAAATTTATAGAATTCAGTTTTTACTTCATATATTTCTTAAGATTGATAAAATAGTTAAAAAACCCAAAGGCTCACAAAACAAGATACTTTATCACTACAAGATTTATCAGCAGAGTTGGGAGTGAAGATTGATCGAGTCAACCAGAAAATCGACAAGATCAACAGGAGATTAGACCACATGAATAAGAGAATAAAGGGAGATGACAAGGAGATCGTGGAGTCAATAAACACGGTAGTGAAGGATGATTACAAGCAGTCAAGAAAGACAATAAAAAGATGTTGTGAAGAGGCAGAAGAGGGTATTAAGAAGATAAGAAGAGAATTAATCGTAGACGAACAAAGGGAAGTTGAAGAAGTACCTGAAGATAAAAAGATGGAACAGACGAATCCAGAGCCTAAAGAGAGTGGAGAAAAGAAGATCCAAATGATTAAAGAAAAGGAAGCGGTGAAAATGGAAGAAAGAAGAACCCTACGTCCGAGGAAGGCAAGAGTTACAAGAGAATTAATTGAGATGACTAGAAATGGTCTGATTAATGTGGTCAACTTACCAATTGTCAATCATGAAGAAAGGGTCTTCAAGAAGGGGTATCGGAGGAGCATCATGGAGATGGACAAGGAAGATTATGTAACAACAAAGAAGAAGATGACCAACAGAATATCCCAACCACGTATTTCCAAAAGAAGAGTAAAATACTTTAAGAAAAAGGAAGGCTACCAAGAGAAATGGGACCGGATTGTTGAAGGATACGCCAGAGAGATAAGAGAACTGCGGAAGAAGAGGAGCCAATTAACGGAAGTACCCAACCAAAAGATAGATGACGACACCCAAACCAAATTGAGGGAGTTATCAAACACCAGTAATGACAGCCACCAGAAGAACAATGGAAACAAATGTATTGAAGAAAGAGATGGAAGGAAGGCAGAAGAATGGAAGGCAAACTCAGCCCCAATAGCTTTCAAATGGAAGAACCAGATGATAGCTCGATACCTGTCAGGAACGGACGGAAGTAAAGATACTAAAGAAGTCCGATCGACAAGAAGAGAGGAGAACGACGATTACGGCTAAAACGTAACGTGTACACTGAATTATGGGACTGACGATGATGATAACCAGTAATACCTATAATCAAACCTCAATGAAAAAATATATTGAAAATTAACTTATGGGACCAAAGAGTGAAAAAATAGCGATAAGGATTATTTTGTTATTGATAAAGTAAAAGATAAAAATATTTGTTATGAAAAATGAAGGTATAATTATAAATATAACTGTTGACTATATCAAAGTGAAAAATGAAAAGTGGCTATGAAGATCATTGTTATTTAGAAGTGAAAAATGAAAATATGATTATAAAAATAGATGTTGACTAAAGAAAAAAGGATGGATTACTATTATGAAAATTATTATGTGTGTATATTAAATGAGAAATGACTGTATAATTATGTATTGAACATTGAATATATTGTAATTTTATAATGTGAAAAAACATACTTCAAGAGAATTAATGTAAAGGATTCAGAACATTGTGTTATTAATAATAAAATACTATGAATATACTAATAAAGTGAATATACGAGACAGACAAATAAGATCAATGGCACATACAAATAAATTTCCAAGAGCCACGTCAACAAGTAATTTCAACATCTTACCCGTACTATTAAAATGAACATACTATAAAAGAAGAGTATAAATATACGAGACTGACACATACCATCCATGGCACATATGAATTCCAAGAGCCACGTCAACAAGTAATTTCAACATCTTACCCGTACTATTAAAATGAACATACTATAAAAGAAGAGTATAAATATACGAGACTGACACATACCATCCATGGCACATATGAATTCCAAGAGCCACGTCAACAAGTAATTTCAACATCTTACCCGTACTATTAAAATGAACATACTATAAAAGAAGAGTATAAATATACGAGACTGACGCATTACATCTTTGGCATCAATATTTCCAAGAGCCACGTCAACCAGTAATGATAACATCTCACCCGTACTATAGAAGAGTATAAATATACGAGACAGACAAATAAGATCAATGGCACATACAAAATAATTCCAAGAGCCAAGTCAACAAGTAATTTCAACATCTTACCCGTACTATAGAAGAGTATGAATATACGAGACAGACAAATAAGATCAATGGCACATACAAAATAATTCCAAGAGCCAAGTCAACAAGTAATTTCAACATCTTACCCGTACTATAGAAGAGTATGAATATACGAGATCGACACCCTAGATCCAAGGCATAACCAATTCCAAGAGCCACGTCAACAAGTAGTTATAACATCTTACCCGTACTATTAAAGAAAGAAGAAGGAACAAATGCGAAGTTGGAAAAATGAAACCAAAATAAGATATTAATTTAGACAAACCACCACACACAACCACATTGTTTATGATGAATATTACTAGCGAAGAAACCAATACCACATGGAATATAAATACCAAATACAAACCATGAAGAAGAAGAAAAACAAATGTACTTAAGAATTATATCTAGAAGAATGAAACCCGAGAGGAAGAATATGATGAGACGACATTCAAAGTGAAAACAAAATGAAGAGATTGATCAAGAATAATGAAGAATGAAAAAATAATATAATAACGAAGACAATCATGAGAGTATACCAGTGAGGAAGTGTAAAACAAACTATCCCTATAATATGTGAAGAATATAGTTAAGTTGAATCAAGAAAAGAGAGAATAACAATGTATAAACCGCAGATGCGTGAATTAATCCCAAGGATATTTATTATTCGTCGGAAGAACGACCACTATTATTATTTTTGATGATTTAAAATGAATTGACTGAAGAGTAATGCCAGCAATCATTTATTATTATTGAAGGAGATGATTTGCCTCCATATTTATTGAAATTAGTATGGCCAGTAGAGTTGAATAGCCAAAGTGAGCCGCTCTAAACTGCCCCAGCTAAACTTATGTTAGGGAATTAGGGAACTAAATAAACAAGGGAGATAATTACATAGAGAAGATAAATACGATTCAAATAGAAGAAAGTGAAGAGATATATGGAAAAAACATGTGAATCAACATGGAATGTACAACAATTGATGAATTCTTCAATGAAAAAAATTTATTATAATAATTCAGAATTAATCAATTCTTATAGGAAGGCATATGTAACAGTACCAAAAATATGGTAGTTACATAAAATAAACGAATGTAACGTCAAGTATGAGAAAAACATGGGAATATATCTAGATAAATAAACCTAAGTGTATATAAGTGTGTATCTACAAATATATTAATAAAAAAATCCAACAATGAAGAAGAGAATACGAATATATCAACATTAATTACAAAATGAAGAAAGAAAATGCCACAAGCCCAAAACAAAATATCAGTAAATAGACCCAATAGGATCCAACATTGAGGGGAATCAACGAAACAAGGATCAACAAGCTCCAACAACAATGGAGATAAATAAAAACAGCAACTACGATGAAAATATAGAATAAGGAAGAAAGAAGGACCAGGAAGAGCACCAAGAAGAAGAAAGAAGATGGACAGAAGATATAAGGACTCAACATAAACCACATGTACTAAAAACAGTGTAAGTGACAAAAGAAATGATTATAAGTGTGACAAGAAAACCAGTGTGAAACATTTAAGGAACCACAAACAATTACAGTGTGTACTTAATACAAATGTGAAACCTGTGAATAACTAACTATTTCAACTGAATAAACCACACAAACAATGACAGTGATGAAGTTTACAGTGTGAAAAATATGTTAATTTCATGATGAAACAACAAAAATTAAAATAGTCAAATAAACACAGACAATGAGTGTGACTGATTTAATAAAGTTGTAAACAACACACATAATCATAAGACCACCAGATTAGAACAAAATAGAACAATTAAGTGATTGTTCATAAAGAACTGACAACAAATAAAAGACATTTGTTAAGTATCAAACATGACAGGAATTAAATTCCACCATTGACCAGAAAAACATTGTAAATAATACAAGAAAGATTTGTGTTAGTGTTTAAGAAGGAATTGTATAAACATGTGTAACAAAATAGTTAAAGTATTATGTTAATATACCGTAGTGAAGTCAGTTTAGTAGTAGAAAAATACTGCACTAAAACAGATGGTACATTGTTACACAACCCACAAGGAAGAGACCTATTACAACAGAAAATGATACATATTAGTATAAATATCTGATCATCAAATATGTTATCAAATGAGAATTTATTATAAGTAATAATAATAAATATTAAGAGACAATGTAATATAATGCAAAACAATGTAAATAGAACAAGTCAAACATAATGACACAGAGAATAGCAGAAATGAGAAAAGTATACCAGTTTAGTTAAGAAAAGTACAGTATCAAAACCAATATCAATGTTTATAAGAGTATTACCAGTAGTGAGATAAATATCTGATAATACATTGAGAACAGATTCTGAACATGATAAGAACAGTATTATAAATAAATTATTGTAAACCAACTAACCATGTACATATGACCAGAAGTAAGCTGAACCATTGTATAGCTAATTAGTTAAGAAACATACTGTACCAAATATTGAGCACAGATTGTTACAATTGTTACCAGTAGCAAGAGGAAATCCCAAAGCTACTTTGAGAACAGATAATGACCATAAAAGCAGTCATATTAAATACAAACATTTAAAAAACCAAATGACCATTATGAAGAAAACCAAATGTAAACAAACAATGACCAACCAGTTATTTATGAAAAATATAGCATATAAACTTATGTAAAAGTAATTGGGAACATTACCAAAAGTTAGAATAATATCTAATGCTACTTTGGGAATCCAAACCAAATAGGACAATAACAATTTAGTTGTTGTATTAGAAAAAATAAATGACTAATATGATATGACACAACATGAACAGAGCCATTACTGAAAGATTAGAGAGTTCTGAGCTCATTAAAAGATAACCATTATATATAACAGATTAGGTACTATGTGTGTACACTAATTACAATCATTAAATGATATGATTTATATGAAGAGACCAAAAAATAAGATGAAAAATTGTATAAGAAACATAGGAGAGGTTTGAACTTATGTAAATATTAAATTAACCACAGTCATACATAAATATTATAGTGTAAAATTGTGTAAATAAACATTACTAATAATATTAGATAGTAATATGACCATTTTAAATAAGAAAAATTAGTTATAAGCATGTTTATGAAAAATCTAACATGGACGCTTAATGACGCCATAGCGAGATTTGTGTAGGAAACAGTTTTTCCCAAATTATAAATTAAACCGACTGAGATACAGACTCAAAGTGTTTAGATAAGAAGTGTTTTATTATATTTAAATGAAATCTGGTGTAACGAACTTATAAAAATAAGATGCACCAGAAATAACAAATAAAATCGTTATTGTAATAGTAGTAATGAACGAAAAATAAGCATTTTTGGACTTATTTTAACAAGCAAAACGCCCTGAATTCATTGATATCAACCAATTAACGATAGGACGTATGATAAGAAAGTTATGATAGTTTTAAACTTTCCAGTTAAATTTTTGTACCAGTGATGACGTAAAAAAGCCTCCAACCCAAACTCAATTTTGGCAAAAAATTAAATATTTTAATAAAACGAAGGCTTTCGGGTCAGAGAGTATAACGAATCCAGCCAATGGAATGAATGACTTTCAGCAGACGACCGAGAGACGTCTCAGAGGTACAGAACAGTCTACGATCAACCACCAAACGTACAGGTCACGCCGCTCGAGACAAGAAAGAAAGAGTATATATTTTAAAACTGTGCGCGCCATTTTACGTCAGTACACAACATACAGTTAACCTTAATACAACATTCATACATACGAGTGAAAAAGTGCGAAATAGTGTTAATTGAACAAGTAGGTCAGTGTATAATATCGACCATACTTGCGAGTGAAGTTTTAAATAGGAAACAGGGAGTAGAGTTTTATTTAAACAATATTTAAACGAAATTAATAATTTTATGAATATCTAACTTTCGATACTACGCAAGTCATACAATGCTGAGTATCGAAAAAACAGTAATTAAATTATCAGAATTGAGAAAAGATTTAAATCGCCATGATTAAAATATTAGGAAAATAATTTAATTAATTATAATAATTTAAAATATAATGTTTGGAAATAATTGTTAATGAATACGAGTGTATTTGGTCACTCGTTTGATTAAACGTATTTTTCTTGAATTTTTCGATATTTCGAAATCTACTTTATTAATTTTAATACAATCGGAATAAATGTAATTCTGATAATCATATATTAAAAAGTATTATGAATAATATGTTTACATGTATAGTCTAAGAAATATTAGCTAATAAGGAATACTTATCCTTTGTAACAACACCGGTTAATTCTAACCTCAGAAATCGTTACGGTAACTTGATAATTTCAACATTACCGATCTGTTCTGAAGTAACAATCAAATCAAATAGAATTGCTAACAAGAGTTTTTTGAGAAATTTTTCTCTTGTGAATAAATGATTTTTAAAACTAATTATTAAACGAACGTAATACATTTTTAAATACTGTACAAGTCATACAGCTTGACAACTGCACACTAGTATTAGAGATGCGTGCGCATACCCGCGTACGATAATTTCATAAATACCAGACATATGGTACCAATTTTTGATTTTTTTTATATTTGTTCAATTATTATTCACTATTGTTAATTCTATATAGTTATTTGTATTACATCTTGTGACTGGTATCATGTTACCTCAAAGAACCTAACGAAATATGGTAATTCTCTGAATCAAAGTAACATAACCTATGCAGTTAAATTATTGTACTAACAACAGGTCTACCAGCCTTGAGGAATTAGACAGAGTCTTATTGAATTTTATTGTAATCAGTAATTGAAAGGTTGTTAATTATTGTTTTATTAATTGTCAAAGATTTTATCACTTATCAAATTGTTAATAAACCTCCAATTTTATTACCACAAAAGGAGTATCATTTCTAGTAAAAGTAAATTCATTTATTTTTTAATCAGTTCTGACACAGGTGGCGGAAGAATTTAAAAAGTTTTAGCATAATTCAGAATATTCATCAGATATTGCTTCATTTAATATTGTGTGTGATGATATATTAAATATTCTATCTGAATATTTTTTGTTGTATTTGAAGTGAATGTATTTCAGGAGGAACGTCACCGAACAGAATTGAAGTATTCGAGTGTGGTAAGTAAGTGATATACACAACAAAGTGCGCGAACCATATTAATATAAAAAGGAGTGAACTATTACGGCGTACCCATAGAAAACAATACATTAACACCAATAACCTCAACGATTACGATCACATCTGTGATAAACAACATTATAGTAGACACCGGTGCGTGTCTACACCCACACGAACACACCAAACATCAATACTACAGAATATACAATCTATACTTGTAAACTTGTTCCTTTACAAGTTGACGAACCCAACGGGGCTGAAGTGATTGAAGATAACACACCACATAGATACTACATCACATACTCTTGTGAAATCAATAAATCTATATAATTTACATTATAGATTGGCGCCCAACGTCTGAGCACGATTTAAGGGGAATTACACCATAACTAGTGACCCAATCACCCCAATTCGTGAAAAAGACAGCAGGTACATTACCAGGACAGCAAGATGTACACCGACATACTGAAATCAAGATCAAAATCGAGGTCGACTTCGAGGAAGAGGGCAACCGAAGCGGAAAAGGAGACCAGAAGAGAAGAAAAAGAGGCCATGTCAACAGAAGACGTGGAAGAAGTTATACTGGAAACGAAGAAAAAAACAATTGAACCGGCGGAGGAGGTTCAGCAGCCTATGGAGGAACCGGAAGTGATGATTCAAGAAGCTCCACCGAAACCAAGCCAGCCTGAACAAACAACGTCACTAGGAGGGCCCACATTCCAAGAGTGGATGAGAAAGATGATGGAGTCGTTTAAAGAAGACCTGAAGTCCGCAGACAAGAAAATGAACAAATCCATAGAATCAATGGAAGAAGGCCAGAAGAAAATGGACAAATCAATGGAGTTATTGAAAACAGAATTAAACAGTAAAATAGAAGAAGGTCAGAAATCATCAAAGGAGGAGAACCAGTCCGCAAGGGAAGAGGTGATCAAGAAGCTGGATGAGACGAACAAGAGAATGGAAGAGGGTCAAAGGAAAACCGAAGAATTGTTGGAGAAGAGAATGGCCACCATGAAAGAAGATTTATCAGCAGAGTTGGGAGTGAAGATTGATCGAGTCAACCAGAAAATCGACAAAATCAACAGGAGATTAGACCACATGAATAAGAGAATAAAGGGAGATGACAAGGAGATCGTGGAGTCAATAAACACGGTAGTGAAGGATGATTACAAGCAGTCAAGAAAGACAATAAAAAGATGTTGTGAAGAGGCAGAAGAGGGTGTTAAGAAGATAAGAAGAGAATTAATCGTAGACGAACAAAGGGAAGTTGAAGAAGTACCTGAAGATAAAAAGATGGAACAGACGAATCCAGAGCCTAAAGAGAGTGGAGAAAAGGAAGATCCAAATGATTAAAGAAAAGGAAGCGGTGAAAATGGAAGAAAGAAGAACCCTACGTCCGAGGAAGGCAAGAGTTACAAGAGAATTAATTGAGATGACTAGAAATGGTCTGATTAATGTGGTCAACTTACCAATTGTCAATCATGAAGAAAGGGTCTTCAGGAAGGGGTATCGGAGGAGCATCATGGAGATGGACAAGGAAGATTATGTAACAACAAAGAAGAAGATGACCAACAGAATATCCCAACCACGTATTTCCAAAAGAAGAGTAAAATACTTTAAGAAAAAGGAAGGCTACCAAGAGAAATGGGACCGGATTGTTGAAGGATACGCCAGAGAGATAAGAGAACTGCGGAAGAAGAGGAGCCAATTAACGGAAGTACCCAACCAAAAGATAGATGACGACACCCAAACCAAATTGAGGGAGTTATCAAACACCAGTAATGACAGCCACCAGAAGAACAATGGAAACAAATGTATTGAAGAAAGAGATGGAAGGAAGGCAGAAGAATGGAAGGCAAACTCAGCCCCAATAGCTTTCAAATGGAAGAACCAGATGATAGCTCGATACCTGTCAGGAACGGACGGAAGTAAAGATACTAAAGAAGTCCGATCGACAAGAAGAGAGGAGAACGACGATTACGGCTAAAACGTAACGTGTACACTGAATTATGGGACTGACGATGATGATAACCAGTAATACCTATAATCAAACCTCAATGAAAAAATATATTGAAAATTAACTTATGGGACCAAAGAGTGAAAAGATAGCGATAAGGATTATTTTGTTATTGATAATGTAAAAGATGAAAATATTTGTTATGAAAAATGAAGGTATAATTATAAATATAACTGTTGACTATATCAAAGTGAAAAATGAAAAGTGGCTATGAAGATCATTGTTATTTAGAAGTGAAAAATGAAAATATGATTATAAAAATAGATGTTGACTAAAGAAAAAAGGATGGATTACTATTATGAAAATTATTATGTGTGTATATTAAATGAGAAATGACTGTATAATTATGTATTGAACATTGAATATATTGTAATTTTATAATGTGAAAAAACATACTTCAAGAGAATTAATGTAAAGGATTCAGAACATTGTGTTATTAATAATAAAATACTATGAATATACTAATAAAGTGAATATACGAGACAGACAAATAAGATCAATGGCACATACAAATAAATTTCCAAGAGCCACGTCAACAAGTAATTTCAACATCTTACCCGTACTATTAAAATGAACATACTATAAAAGAAGAGTATAAATATACGAGACTGACACATACCATCCATGGCACATATGAATTCCAAGAGCCACGTCAACAAGTAATTTCAACATCTTACCCGTACTATTAAAATGAACATACTATAAAAGAAGAGTATAAATATACGAGACTGACACATACCATCCATGGCACATATGAATTCCAAGAGCCACGTCAACAAGTAATTTCAACATCTTACCCGTACTATTAAAATGAACATACTATAAAAGAAGAGTATAAATATACGAGACTGACGCATTACATCTTTGGCATCAATATTTCCAAGAGCCACGTCAACCAGTAATGATAACATCTCACCCGTACTATAGAAGAGTATAAATATACGAGACAGACAAATAAGATCAATGGCACATACAAAATAATTCCAAGAGCCAAGTCAACAAGTAATTTCAACATCTTACCCGTACTATAGAAGAGTATGAATATACGAGACAGACAAATAAGATCAATGGCACATACAAAATAATTCCAAGAGCCAAGTCAACAAGTAATTTCAACATCTTACCCGTACTATAGAAGAGTATGAATATACGAGATCGACACCCTAGATCCAAGGCATAACCAATTCCAAGAGCCACGTCAACAAGTAGTTATAACATCTTACCCGTACTATTAAAGAAAGAAGAAGGAACAAATGCGAAGTTGGAAAAATGAAACCAAAATAAGATATTAATTTAGACAAACCACCACACACAACCACATTGTTTATGATGAATATTACTAGCGAAGAAACCAATACCACATGGAATATAAATACCAAATACAAACCATGAAGAAGAAGAAAAACAAATGTACTTAAGAATTATATCTAGAAGAATGAAACCCGAGAGGAAGAATATGATGAGACGACATTCAAAGTGAAAACAAAATGAAGAGATTGATCAAGAATAATGAAGAATGAAAAAATAATATAATAACGAAGACAATCATGAGAGTATACCAGTGAGGAAGTGTAAAACAAACTATCCCTATAATATGTGAAGAATATAGTTAAGTTGAATCAAGAAAAGAGAGAATAACAATGTATAAACCGCAGATGCGTGAATTAATCCCAAGGATATTTATTATTCGTCGGAAGAACGACCACTATTATTATTTTTGATGATTTAAAATGAATTGACTGAAGAGTAATGCCAGCAATCATTTATTATTATTGAAGGAGATGATTTGCCTCCATATTTATTGAAATTAGTATGGCCAGTAGAGTTGAATAGTCAAAGTGAGCCGCTCTAAACTGCCCCAGCTAAACTTATGTTAGGGAATTAGGGAACTAAATAAACAAGGGAGATAATTACATAGAGAAGATAAATACGATTCAAATAGAAGAAAGTGAAGAGATATATGGAAAAAACATGTGAATCAACATGGAATGTACAACAATTGATGAATTCTTCAATGAAAAAAATTTATTATAATAATTCAGAATTAATCAATTCTTATAGGAAGGCATATGTAACAGTACCAAAAATATGGTAGTTACATAAAATAAACGAATGTAACGTCAAGTATGAGAAAAACATGGGAATATTTCTAGATAAATAAACCTAAGTGTATATAAGTGTGTATCTACAAATATATTAATAAAAAATCCAACAATGAAGAAGAGAATACGAATATATCAACATTAATTACAAAATGAAGAAAGAAAATGCCACAAGCCCAAAACAAAATATCAGTAAATAGACCCAATAGGATGCAACATTGAGGGGAATCAACGAAACAAGGATCAACAAGCTCCAACAACAATGGAGATAAATAAAAACATCAACTACGATGAAAATATAGAATAAAGAAGAAAGAAGAAGGACCAGGAAGAGCACCAAGAAGAAGAAAGAAGATGGACAGAAGATATAAGGACTCAACATAAACCACATGTACTAAAAACAGTGTAAGTGACAAAAGAAATGATTATAAGTGTGACAAGAAAACCAGTGTGAAACATTTAAGGAACCACAAACAATTACAGTGTGTACTTAATACAAATGTGAAACCTGTGAATAACTAACTATTTCAACTGAATAAACCACACAAACAATGACAGTGATGAAGTTTACAGTGTGAAAAATATGTTAATTTCATGATGAAACAACAAAAATTAAAAATAGTCAAATAAACACAGACAATGAGTGTGACTGATTTAATAAAGTTGTAAACAACACACATAATCATAAGACCACCAGATTAGAACAAAATAGAACAATTATGTGATTGTTCATAAAGAACTGACAACAAATAAAAGACATTTGTTAAGTATCAAACATGACAGGAATTAAATTCCACCATTGACCAGAAAAACATTGTAAATAATACAAGAAAGATTTGTGTTAGTGTTTAAGAAGGAATTGTATAAACATGTGTAACAAAATAGTTAAAGTATTATGTTAATATACCGTAGTGAAGTCTGTTTAGTAGTAGAAAAATACTGCACTAAAACAGATGGTACATTGT
Source organism: Magicicada septendecula (assembly GCA_034769895.1). NCBI lineage: Eukaryota > Metazoa > Arthropoda > Insecta > Hemiptera > Cicadidae > Magicicada > Magicicada septendecula. The sequence continues at coordinate 500,635,776 of CM068368.1, forward strand.
TACACAACCCACAAGGAAGAGACCTATTACAACAGAAAATGATACATATTAGTATAAATATCTGATCATCAAATATGTTATCAAATGAGAATTTATTATAAGTAATAATAATAAATATTAAGAGACAATGTAATATAATGCAAAACAATGTAAATAGAACAAGTCAAACATAATGACACAGAGAATAGCAGAAATGAGAAAAGTATACCAGTTTAGTTAAGAAAAGTACAGTATCAAAACCAATATCAATGTTTATAAGAGTATTACCAGTAGTGAGATAAATATCTGATAATACATTGAGAACAGATTCTGAACATGATAAGAACAGTATTATAAATAAATTATTGTAAACCAACTAACCATGTACATATGACCAGAAGTAAGCTGAACCATTGTATAGCTAATTAGTTAAGAAAAATACTGTATCAAATATTGAGCACAGATTGTTACAATTGTTACCAGTAGCAAGAGGAAATCCCAAAGCTACTTTGAGAACAGATAATGACCATAAAAGCAGTCATATTAAATACAACATTTAAAAAACCAAATGACCATTATGAAGAAAACCAAATGTAAACAAACAATGACCAACCAGTTATTTATGAAAAATATAGCATATAAACTTATGTAAAAGTAATTGGGAACATTACCAAAAGTTAGAATAATATCTAATGCTACTTTGGGAATCCAAACCAAATAGGACAATAACAATTTAGTTGTTGTATTAGAAAAAATAAATGACTAATATGATATGACACAACATGAACAGAGCCATTACTGAAAGATTAGAGAGTTCTGAGCTCATTAAAAGATAACCATTATATATAACAGATTAGGTACTATGTGTGTACACTAATTACAATCATTAAATGATATGATTTATATGAAGAGACCAAAAAATAAGATGAAAAATTGTATAAGAAACATAGGAGAGGTTTGAACTTATGTAAATATTAAATTAACCACAGTCATACATAAATATTATAGTGTAAAATTGTGTAAATAAACATTACTAATAATATTAGATAGTAATATGACCATTTTAAATAAGAAAAATTAGTTATAAGCATGTTTATGAAAAATCTAACATGGACGCTTAATGACGCCATAGCGAGATTTGTGTAGGAAACAGTTTTTCCCAAATTATAAATTAAACCGACTGAGATACAGACTCAAAGTGTTTAGATAAGAAGTGTTTTATTATATTTAAATGAAATCTGGTGTAACGAACTTATAAAAATAAGATGCACCAGAAATAACAAATAAAATCGTTATTGTAATAGTAGTAATGAACGAAAAATAAGCGTTTTTGGACTTATTTTAACAAGCAAAACGCCCCGAATTCATTGATATCAACCAATTAACGATAGGACGTATGATAAGAAAGTTATGATAGTTTTAAACTTTCCAGTTAAATTTTTGTACCAGTGATGACGTAAAAAAGCCTCCAACCCAAACTCAATTTTGGCAAAAAATTAAATATTTTAATAAAACGAAGGCTTTCGGGTCAGAGAGTATAACGAATTCAGCCAATGGAATGAATGACTTTCAGCAGACGACCGAGAGACGTCTCAGAGGTACAGAACAGTCTACGATCAACCACCAAACGTACAGGTCACGCCGCTCGAGACAAGAAAGAAAGAGTATATATTTTAAAACTGTGCGCGCCATTTTACGTCAGTACACAACATACAGTTAACCTTAATACAACATACATACATACGAGTGAAAAAGTGCGAAATAGTGTTAATTGAACAAGTAGGTCAGTGTATAATATCGACCATACTTGCGAGTGAAGTTTTAAATAGGAAACAGGGAGTAGAGTTTTATTTAAACAATATTTAAACGAAATTAATAATTTTATGAATATCTAACTTTCGATACTACGCAAGTCATACAATGCTGAGTATCGAAAAAACAGTAATTAAATTATCAGAATTGAGAAAAGATTTAAATCGCCATGATTAAAATATTAGGAAAATATTTTAATTAATTATAATAATTTAAAATATAATGTTTGGAAATAATTGTTAATGAATACGAGTGTATTTGGTCACTCGTTTGACTAAACGTATTTTTCTTGAATTTTTCGACATTTCGAAATCTACTTTATTAATTTTAATACAATCGGAATAAATGTAATTCTGATAATCATATATTAAAAAGTATTATGACTAATATGTTTACATGTATAGTCTAAGAAATATTAGCTAATAAGGAATACTTATCCTTTGTAACAACACCGGTTAATTCTAACCTCAGAAATCGTTACGGTAACTTGATAATTTCAACATTACCGATCTGTTCTCAAGTAACAATCAAATCAAATAGAATTGCTAACAAGAGTTTTTTGAGAAATTTTTCTCTTGTGAATAAATGATTTTTAAAACTAATTATTAAACGAACGTAATACATTTTTAAATACTGTACAAGTCATACAGCTTGACAACTGCACACTAGTATTAGAGATGCGTGCGCATACCCGCGTACGATAATTTCATAAATACCAGACATATGGTACCAATTTTTGATTTTTTTTATATTTGTTCAATTATTATTCACTATTGTTAATTCTATATAGTTATTTGTATTACATCTTGTGACTGGTATCATGTTACCTCAAAGAACCTAACGAAATATGGTAATTCTCTGAATCAAAGTAACATAACCTATGCAGTTAAATTATTGTACTAACAACAGGTCTACCAGCCTTGAGGAATTAGACAGAGTCTTATTGAATTTTATTGTAATCAGTAATTGAAAGGTTGTTAATTATTGTTTTATTAATTGTCAAAGATTTTATCACTTATCAAATTGTTAATAAACCTCCAATTTTATTACCACAAAAGGAGTATCATTTCTAGTAAAAGTAAATTCATTTATTTTTTAATCAGTTCTGACACAGGTGGCGGAAGAATTTAAAAAGTTTTAGCATAATTCAGAATATTCATCAGATATTGCTTCATTTAATATTGTGTGTGATGATATATTAAATATTCTATCTGAATATTTTTTGTTGTATTTGAAGTGAATGTATTTCAGGAGGAACGTCACCGAACAGAATTGAAGTATTCGAGTGTGGTAAGTAAGTGATATACACAACAAAGTGCGCGAACCATATTAATATAAAAAGGAGTGAACTATTACGGCGTACCCATAGAAAACAATACATTAACACCAATAACCTCAACGATTACGATTACATCTGTGATAAACAACATTATAGTAGACACCGGTGCGTGTCTACACCCACACGAACACACCAAACATCAATACTACAGAATATACAATCTATACTTGTAAACTTGTTCCTTTACAAGTTGACGAACCCAACGGGGCTGAAGTGATTGAAGATAACACACCACATAGATACTACATCACATACTCTTGTGAAATCAATAAATCAAATAAATCTATAAATAATCGACATTATAATATGCTACAAAACGTCAGTTTTTTTTTGGTAAAACACTCTTTTCACACACCAGAAAAAATAACACCTTGCCGTCCTCACTAAAAATATTACTTCCAAACTCGTTTACGTATTTACGTAACAATGCCGATTGTAACACTTTTGTGGGAGGCATTGTTCAGCTCAACTACAGCATTGAGCTTATTGTAACAACGCACGAGACATGTCTGACGCATTGCAACTGGGTGAGTTAACGGCTTGAAGAATCAGGAATTCACCAACCCCCCATTTATAAAACTATCAAACTAGATGATTCTGCGACTTTCGCGATGCATAGTTTGACATGTGTACGAATTCAACGAGTTTTTTAACTGCCTTGGATAATCCGAGCACAGTGGACCCGTCATTGCAACAGTTAATAGCTCTATGCCATGCGTTAAACGACCTTGGTGCATCTATTTCTTTTGTTTGGTGTCCGGGACATGTAGGTATTGAAGGTAATGAAGAAGCTGGCGCTGCAGCAAGACACGCTGCAGACAGCCCACAAGACGATGCAATTGCCAATACAACCTGACTACGGAGAAGTAGCTGCCATAACTACCATTATTAATGCGGAATGCAGAGTATCCGTAAATGGCAAATGACGTAATCAAGTTTATATCACCAGAGAGAGAATTGGGCACGCTAACTTGACGTCTTCGTACCTTGTACAAGGACAAGAACGACTCGTTTGCACTTGTGGGGGAGCACTTACAGTGAAACATATAATTGAAGACTGTAGTGCTCTTGCTGAACTTACAGGTAAACAAAGACATAGAGTAAAAGGTATCTTGAAAGAAGATGGTCACAAGTGAACAGATAACAATAGACAAAACTCTATCTTTCCTAAAAGCAGGAAGATTACTGTATTGGTCCTAACAAGATTCTTTTGCGTCTAAGTATGTCACTTTCATTGAGTAACTGGAGTGTAGGTAAGAATCGAACATATAGACGATCAACATTACAGGTCGACGTTGTTTGACTAAAGGCTATAATTGCCAAACCCTCAAAACATTAAATAAATACAGATAGAACTGTTCCACACCAACTACAAAACCAGTTTGATTTATCCTTCGTTTGTCTGCAATCAGCCTGTATAAAAAACAGTTTAGGCGATTGGTGTTATGGTGACGTGCTAATCAACTACAGTCATACCTTTAATGTTCTTAAACAATATAAACAATATTTGGTTTCTTAAAAGACAAAAATGACCTAAATATAAATTTGATTATTTGAGTTATTCGGTTAAAACTCAGTTTAAGTAGACATACTGATGAATAAGAAGGGAGGTAAGTACAATATAACGTAAAACGTATCACGCTGATGATACGAAGACCAGGTGTCGGCAAACGTGATTCTTTAGCATAACGCAACAGCCACCTGTCAAACTGGCGACTACCGTCCATTGTGTGCAAAGCGTTATATCTTATTCTATTTCCAAAAATTAATAACTTATGATATTTCCATCTTCAATAAAACTAGTCTTTTGTTTATCTAAAATCTATGTGTAATCAATCTATGCCTCTGGTGTAGTTAACAGTTATTTACAATCTGATATTTTTGCCACATTTTGTTTCAAAAAAGTAAAGCAAAATACTCGAGTTTACTGTTGCTTATTGCCGTTTAATCGCTTCCTATTCTCTCTACCGCTTTGTCATTCTAATATTTTTCTTCATCATTTCTTCTATCTTGCATTTCGGCGATATTATTTTTTTATATTCCATTCAAGATTTATCACTTTTCTTTTTTACGTCATGTTCTTCAAAAGCTTATACTTTGTTAGCTTAAGTTTATATTTCACTTAAGCTGTTGTTCTCCAGTATGCATTTCATCGCATACTGATATTTCGTCGCTAGATTATATTACACTTTTCTACTATTATCCTCATCTTTGCCATCCTAGTCTGTTACTAGTTGCCAAAGTGACTGTTACTCTCAGTAGTTGTACTTTATTGTGTATCTAATAGTGTTTTCTTTCAATTCCAAACCCTTATATCTGTTTACATGTCACATATTCGTACCGCATTTTTTCAACTTTATTACAACTTACAGATTGTTCTTGTCGGTGCGTTTCCTTGTTCACATATGCGCATTAACGTGATGCAATTTTCCAGTCATAATTTACCTAGTGAGCTTCCCGTATATTTCGTCTTGGTATTTACATGTTTAAGAAGGTGATGTGTCTATGATTATGTTTATGCTTCATATGCTTTATATTAATATGTATATGCTTCATGTTTTCCTTTTTCCTTCTTGAATTCTACACGAAATTCCTTTTTTTAGCGACATATTTTTTGAAGATGTGTTCAAGGTCCACTAATTTGACAGTAGAGAAATTTCCGATCTCAAACCACTGTGCTCTTCAAATTCTTCGCACTTTCCTCTAACCTAGTCTTAGAATTCGTTCAACAGTTTGTCTGTTGATGACGTCACTTCCGTAACACATGAGGTCTCTTGTTTAAACCTAACTTTCATAAAATTTATTCTTTTCGCTTTATATATTATCGTGATTTATAACCAATTTGAATATGTCGTTTCGGTGAACCGAGGTTTATTGTAATGTGGTTTGGTGAATTTTTGCGAGCGGACATCTGAATGACTTGCAATATTTAGGCCTACTGGGACAGTGTTAATTTCCTGATGTTTAATATCTGTTACTTTAGTATGTTTTGGTGAACTGTAAAATTGAAGATTTAAGACAAGTTATCAATATTTAAGTCGCAAGTTAACAATAAGACGAGTTTTATTGTTATTTTCTGTAATGGCACTGTATTTAAAGCTGTAATCAACGATACCTCTGGTATTCAGTAACTTATTGCACAGTGCGATAAGCATTACAATTTGTTGAGTGCACAAGGAAAGTGAATAGATAACCAAACCATTGTATAATAAAATAATGCAAATGATTTATAACGATTCATACTAACCTTTTAAGCATACAATATTTGTAATGAAACACTATGTAATAAAACTGAATTTTCTTCAGCATCATTTTTTTGTAATCGAAAGTCAAAATTAAACTGTAAATAAAATTGCCGATAAATAAGAAAACATAAATATTCGCATTTGTTAAACATTTTATTGTAGCGTCTGTTTCAAGTGGCATTGATTCAATGAGGTATTTTGTTTTGATATAACGTTGCGGGTAATTAGTAATGTATTTTATACATTACAAAGATGTAAATTTTCGTAGCTATTTTTTTAAGCTCTGTTCGGAAGTCGTAAGCGACACAAGATCAAGGGATAAATGAATCACAAGTGTCCAAATAATTCACAACCAACAAGTACAATACGTAAGTCTACACGATGTCAACAACTTCTAGAAGAAAATCACTAGATTATTTGACATAACAGCGTCATTACTCGGAATGATACTGCGTCATTCTCTATAGTTCATTACGTGGAATGAACCATGCATAACGTGAACCAAATTAAATGACCAATAAGTCAGTAGTGGTCGTATTTGACCCTTAGAACGTTTACGAAGTACCCTGTTTCTCACTATCGCTTTATCTGTCAACTCAAAAAGTTGCAGCGTTATTTCACATTTTCCATTTGTTCCGAGTCTAGAGTAAAAAAAACAGACGAAACAATTTATCCGTAAAGCAGCAGAGCTCAGATGGGACACATTAATGCTGATTTATCGCCGCATTACTTTAGACTTACACTTTATCCCTATATCAGATGCATTTCCTATTTCACTCAGCTCCATTTTATACTAAATCCACTTTCTATTTTATCTGCCACAGTACATTCTCTACCGTGAGTATTAGAACACTGCACCTTATCAGTACATCGTGTGGAATCGGTCTGTGTTTTTACACTTTCCTACCACTGAGCCTAGATTTTTTTTGTAGAAATTACGTAGCGGTAATAAGCAGACTCTGATACTTTAGAATATTATCGATTAAGATTAATTAAAAATTCCGATTAATATAGCTGATGTATCAGAGTTACATACAAGTTCTCTCATATGTAAATGTATAGTACGTCTTTGATGTATACGCCTACAATTTGTATGAACGTACTTGATTTTAATTACAAATCGTAATAGTATATTATTATTATTAATTATTATTAATAATTATATTAATATTATATTAATATTAATATAATATTATAATATTGTGGTATAATAATATAATATTAATATTACGTTATAATTATATTAATAATTAATAATACTAATAATATTAATAATAATAATTAATAGTAGTAGTAGTAGTAGTAGTAGTAGTAGTAGTAGTAGTAGTAGCAGTTACTAGAAATAGTATGTAACTGTTACAGAACGCGACCCGACAGAGAGGGTTTGCCAGATTACTAGAGTAAGTGTTAACTATGTTATTCATAATTTCCATAGATTAATCATAAATTATCCTTAAGGAGCCGTAAATTGTTGTTAAATATCTGTATATTATTGACATTTTATATACAGAATACTTGCAAATCTACAGTTAACCTTTAATAGACGTCGCGATTTCTTTAATCGCAGATTTTCAAGATCCCATGGTGTTCCTGTAAAATTTTAGAAAGCATAAAACTTGTTCGCTATCACTTTCATTGGAAATTCGGGTTGCAACAGATGAGACCACAAGAACTGCTCTAAGAAACGGGTCGCAAAAATTTTTTATTAAATATTTACAGAAAGGACACAATATAAGTAAACAATCTCTGACCTTTAGATTGGAGCCTGTGCATTTGGATAATTTACTATAACACTTACATTCTAGGAATCTATAAAAAACAAACAAATTGTGTAATATTTTGTATTTTAACGTGTTTTGGTATTTGTATAAATGATGTAAGTTCTGTACATCATGGATAATATCGACACAGTTCAATGCTTTAGATTAAATTTTACTAAAAATATAAGTTAACCCACATTTAAATTCGTGCAAAAGAAGACAAAACAAAGATTGGAAAAATTACATTATATTACCAATAACGTATAAATTTAACTGGCTTTAAAGTACAATGAATTGGCGCGAGTGACAAGAACAATTTTGAAAGGATTATAATGACAAAATAGGCTTAATTAAAAAGCTCTTTACATAAAACATTGCTGGTAATTAATTTCTAGTGATTACAGAAAATTATAGCAGTCAGGTATTACACAGCTTTACACAGATGTTCGCTCATAAATTTTAGACGTCGCGAGACGCGTTACAGTGTTCGTTGCAAAGAAGTTGTAGTGACAGTGATTTGTAAAGATAGAAAACAAAATGTGTTAAATGTGCTTAAATTAAGTGTCAATTCACTTACGCATAATTATAAAAAATAAATATTTTGATTAGATTTACATTTTTAATAAGTAATGTCGTAGATATGTTCTGATTTTATACCATAACGACTTGTCGGTTAATGCAAACACAGAGCTTAGTGTAGGTCTACTTTGAACATGTGTCATCTTTATGCCCTGGATGCGTTTTCATATCATCTTCTACTACGCTTTATTTATTTATAATGACTTCTTATGTTTGAAGCTTGATAGATACCTAATGATGGACTCTTCCAGTCGTGTCAATATGGATAGATATAAAAAATTACTTAAAACTGTTTTGCAGTTATTCTTCACAGTGAGATTAAACTGAAATATACATAAATCGCTAAATATAGGCTTCATAACCATTTAATCAGAAGTAAACTGTAACGGAGTTCATTTAAATTACAAAGACGTAGATAATTATTAGTAAAATGACTAATTGTCAATCAAGGTGTTGATTTCACCGTATTTTGCCTTTTAAACTTTAAGAAATAATTTTATATATAGTATTTACTCGGAAGTAAGATCTCCACATTTATAAGACACGCTATATTTATGGGGAGAAATTTTAAAAGTTTAACCTGATTTTAGTGTTATATAATTGGCCCGAACGCCAGAATGCTATTGTATTTGTGTCGTAATAAACGTTGTTTGAATAAACATCGGTAATCATTACTGAATTACACTCCTTCTTCTCATTTTTATTTCCTGTGTCTACATATTCGATTCTAAAAACCCCTAAAATTTTAGAGCGAAAAATCTAGCACCAAGGAAAGTCTTATTTTTAGGTAAATAGGCCTACTGTATTCAGAGTGTGGTGTAGACAAGACGCTAAAATAATTAAAAATATTGCTCCAAATCGCGAAGCCAAATTGTCGAGGATACGTTTTTTCAACCTCATGTGTAGTTACAAAGGAAATATAAAATCCATTAACACGTAAACAATTCCTTCAACAATGCCGCACGAAGCTGGTTATAAAAGGTAATGAGCCGTTCACGTTCACCGTATCTTTTGTACAATAGTAGACGTTTTCTTAGAGGAGTGAATTAAAGACACTGTCGTTTAACGGCCCATTTGTGTCGCCTTATATGTTTCAAAACAAAAATAAGTATTGCTATACAACTGCAGGTGTTAATGACGTAGGTTTAATCTATCTTTACGATCATGGTAAATGACAAAAATTTAGTAACATTGTTCACATGAACTTTAGGTATAAGCTACCACGTAGTACTTCCTAGAGGAACTAAGTCTGATAGAAAAAACTAACCACATCTATTTTTGTCCTGTATCTTAACTTTAAGTCTCCTTCTCCCCATGATTTTAGTGCAGGTTGGTGAAAGGCCAGAAGTTGACAATAAAAATAAAAACAAAAAGCAGAATAACAAAATAAATAGTTTTCGGTGAAAAGATGGGTTCAAAGAAACAAATTATAAATAGACCTACACTCAAAATAACCAAAATAACAGACGTATAACAAATAATATATACTGCGAAATATAGAGAACGGGAAAGAAAGAATACGCATATCAATTACTGAGGTAGCAAAATTGTGAAAACAATTTTAAGATAATAACCTCCATGGATGGAAATTCAGAAACTTGTGGAAATGTATCGTAACGATAATCAATAAAGGAAATAAAACTGAAATATCTGGAACATAAAATAGGTAAGTTTTTATGGAAATAACATTGGTAGGAAATAAGTGAATATATTAACCGATTATAGAAATCAAATTAATTCAATAAATAAGAATATTATGATAGTAGGAATAACGTTTGTGCTTTAGATTATATAGACGTTGTATATTATATATCCCTGGTTTGAGCAGCGTTTTCTGTGAAATGTTTACACATGGCCCAATAAAATTCTTCAAATCCTTCGGCATTTATTGACATATAGAGCTCGGTTTTAAATCGCAAATACACATAAAGCGAAAAGAATAAATCTTATGAAAGTTAGGTATAACCAAGAGACCTCATTTGTTATGGAAGTGACGTCATCTTCTAAGACTAGGTTAGAGGAAGATGCAAAGAATTTGAAGAGCAGGGTTTTAGAACGGAAATTCCTGTAATGTTAACTTAGTAGATCCTGAACAGATCTTCAAAAATGCGTCACTAGAAAGAAGGAATTACGTGAAGAATTCATGAAGGAATAATCATGAAGCATATAGGCTACATATAAAGATAAAATGTATGAAGCATAAACCTTTTCATATCTTGATCATTACCTTGATCAAGATCGAACATTCTAAGACGAGATATATAGCCCTACAGGAAGCTCAATAGGTATTATAACATATTCATAGACCTAGTTCGTCTTCTACTTCTTCTTCTTCATTTCTTCATAAATACCTTCTTCAACATCGAACACTCTAAGACGAGATACATAGACCTACAGGAAGCTCACTAGGTAAATTATGACCGGACAATTGCATCACGTGAATGCGTATATGTTAACAAGGAAACGCACCGACAAGAACAAACTGTAAGTTGAAATAAAGTTGAAAAAATGCGGCACGAATATAACATGTAAAAATATATAAAGATATAAGGGTTTGGAATTGAAAGAAATAGTATTAGACATTCAATAAAGTACGACTACTGAGAATAAGAGTAGTCACTTTGGCAACTAGTAACAGACGAGGATGGCAAAGATGAGGATAATAGTAGAACAGTGTAATATCTAGCGACGAAATATCAGTGTGCGATCAAATGCATATGGAGAACAACAACTTAAATGAAATAAAAAGAATACAGCTAATAAAGTATAAGCTTTTAAAGAGCATGACGTAAGAAATTACAATTACATCAAAAATAGGTAAATGTTGAATGGGATCTAAAAAAAATAATATCGCCGAAATGCAGGATAGAAGAAATGATGAAGAATAATGTTAGAATGCCAACGGGGTAGAGAGAATAGGAAGCGATTAAACGGCATTAAGCAACGACGCAAAATGTGATTGTAAATAACTGTTAACTACATCAAAGGCATATGTTGATTTACACATAATTTCAGATAAACAAAAGACTAGTTTTTATAGTAGCTGCAGATGGAAATATAACCGAATGACTAGGTTATTAGGTTTTGTTGAAATAATAAAATCCATTTTATCTCTTTCATATTATGTAATAACATAAAAGTTTGACTGTAGTTGATTAACACAAAACTAGCGTAGCGTCAATTGCCTAAACTGCCTTTTAATCCACAGATAAACGAAGGATATATCAAATTTGTTTCGTAGGTATTTTCAACCCGGTGTTTTCATGTTTTCTGACCTCGTTTAGTGATTACTTTGTATGATTTATTTAGGTGTGTGAAGCAGTTATATCTGTACTTTTTTATGTTTTTATGTTGGTCGACTTTATGTTCGGATGTCACGAATATTCCAGTTACTCAGGGAAAGTGGACATTTGTACACACTTAGACGCAAAACGATCTTGTCAGATCCGATACATTAGTCTTGTTGCTTTTAGGAACGACAGCGTTTTATCTGTCGCTACCGTAACTGTTTACTTCTGAGATCTTCTTTCAAGGCACCTTTTAGTTTGTGTCTTTGCCTGAGTTCAGCAAGAGCACTACAGTCTTCAGTTATATATTTCACTGTACGTGCTCCTCACTGTACTGTAAGTGCAGACGGATCGTTTTTGCTCTTGTATGAGGTAAGAATACGTCATGTTAGTGTGCCCAGTTTGTCACCTGGTGATGCAAACTTGATTACAGCGACTGGATCACGTGCCATTTGACAATTACGGACGCTCTTCCTTCTATTACGCATTAATAATGGTGTTTGCAGCAGCTACTTTTGCTTAGTTAGGTTGCACTGAGAATTGCATTGTGGGCTGCCTGCACCGTGTTTTGCTGCAGCGTCAGCTTATTCATTACCTTCAACACCTATACGACGCGGACACCAAAAAAAAAGTAAAAGACGATAAGGTCGTATGCCATAGTGTCATTATCTGTTGTATTATCTGTCCCCGGATGGTCCAAGGCAGTTAACAAATTCAGTGAATCCATACAAATGACAAATTTTCTCTCATCCCGGTGTTCACAGAAATGAAGACCTTGACACACCGTATAAAGTTCGCCGGTGCACACACTTGCCGCCTTGGGCAGTGTCCATGAGTGGGAGTTGCCCTCGATGACAAGCGCACTGCCCACTCCGCTCTCCGTCATCGACCTATAGTGTAGACAATGGTACGTTCTTCAAACATATTCTATCAGGACTAATTAAAAAAGTAGTTTCAGTTGAGTTGGTCGGTACAAATTTTGCTTCGACTGGTGACAACCAGCTGGCAGTTTGGGTTGCAAAGCAGCCAGGGGGGCACCTCGCATGGAACGTGAGATTGTACCGTCGCGTCAGTTTCTGGATGTTGTAGCGCTGGGCTATTTCGAGCGCACGGACGACGGCGGTTGTTTATTCTCGCAAGCCTGTTGTTCGCAATCAATACATTACGTTTCTCGGTAGACCCAAAATGTTAGCCACATATCATCGTAATTGGCGTCGAAGGTGTAATGACATCATTCTGCTTCACAATATATTTGGTGGGCTAGCGTGGAATGCCCCAGTGGCATAGTGCACCCTTGCTTTTTCCAACACATAGTGTCGAGTCGGGGTACTTTTTTTTCGCTTTCAGAAGAATTGGACACATGTCGTCTTTGTTACCGAGAAAAAAATACCTATGATGTTAACATTTTCAACCAACTGCCTATAGCACATTGCATTTTATGCTTAATCATTGCCGTTGCTTTGGCTGAGTAGAACAGCGCAAGATCGTCAAAATACAAGCACTTCCCAACTGACATTTCTACACCCTAAAAAGTGCCGTTGATGGCGATAGTAAAAAGCGTGCTGCTCAACAGGATTCGTGCGGTAATCCATTTTTCAGCTCGTGAGGGACCGACAGTGATTGTCCGACCCTAACACGGAAAGTCCTGTCTCTGAGAAAGCTGGAGTTAAATTTTGGCTGTTTACCTCTCAACAGCCAATAATGTAGTTGTTACATGCTGTTAAATCTCCACATTTTGTTGAACGCTTCCTCCAAATCGGAGAATACTGCAACCGTGTTTTACCTTCGTCGAAATTGTTTAGAAATGCGTTTTCCAGATAAACCAATTGATCAGTAGTAGAATGGTGTTTCTGGTATCCTCACTAGTGTGCGGTCAGAAGGCTTTGTTTTTTCAGACACCAAGTGAGCCGGCTGTTTACCATTCTCTCCAATAACTTTCCTAGACAGCACGTCAGTGATACTGCACAATTATCTGCTTTCAGGGAATCCTTTCCGGCCTTCAGAAGCGGGATAATGATCACTTTCTTCTATGGTTTGGGTATTCCCCTTGCATCCATATGGGGTGCAATCTCATATTATATGTTATTATGTTATACATTCTCAATCTCATGTTATACTGTACAGTGCCGTAATCTCCACGTTTTATCGAATATTTTCTCCAAATTAAAGAATACAGCAACCATGGGTTTCCCTTCGATAAAATTGTTGTGAACTACGTTCTCCAGGCACACCAGCTTATTAGCAGTAGAAGAATGCTTCCGGTACCCACACTGGTGTGCGGTCAGTAGGCCGTGTTTTCGAGACACCAGGTGTGCTGGTTGTTAACTATCTTCTCCAATAATTTTTCTAAACAGCGAGGACGTCAGCGGTACTGGACAATAGTTGTCTACTTTGACTGGATACTTTCTAGCTTTAGAAGCCGGATGACGATAGCTTCTTTCCATTCTTTAGGGTAGTTCCCTTGCATCCATATGGTTCAAAAAAGGCACTCTGAAGGTTCTATGCCCTTCAGTTTCAGAATCAAGATATTGTTGGACTTCAACATTTCTTGGCAGAAAATCGAAAGGATAACTTTGAGTACTCTGACTACGGCACATCGCGCAGCCAAGGTGTTACCAATTTCATCGGGGTTGCATATCAGTTCACCATCCCGCTCTGTACATGCGATAGGATTAAACACTCATGTGCCAAAGATTGCTCTGATCTTCTTCCATATTTCTGTCACTGGGATAGACCGTGTTATGATGGAGTCGTAGTTTACCCAGCTTGATCTGTTAGCAGTGAGTATTGTTCTACGAGCGGCAGCTCTAAGTTGTTTAAGAGCGATACATATGACTTCGGTCGGCGCTCGTTTTCTTAAAGCTCGTCGTTCCTCTCTTATTGCGTCTCTTATAAAGGTGTCCTGGATAAGCGACGACTGGTCCGAGGGATGTGACCCGTAGCTGTTGAAGTGGTAGCAGCTGTGAAACTTGGTACGTATTTTTCTACATTTCCACTGACATCTGTAAGTGGTACAGTATCTGTGAACCTATCCAAGCAGCACGACGCGCCATCTTTTCGGTATTTTTAAAACGGTCTTAGGCGTCGCGTTGTTTTGAGAATTGCGGTCCCGTGAAGTTTTATGAGAACTCTCCACGACAGACGTACAGCAGGCTCGGGCTATAGGTTAAAAGATCAATAGCCGAAAAAGTGCCACTTCCAAAATTAAAACTACGCGCCTGTGTTTAAAAAGACAAGCGCGTTGTTTATCAATCAGTTCTGCACTTTTATAGTCCTATGACAACCCCAAGCGAGACTACGGGCGTTAAAGTTCCCAAACAGGAGTAATGTAGATAGTAACTACTCGACCAGATCCTGCAGATCTTCTGGTCTCATGCGGCATCTGGTAAATATACCCAGCAGATCGTCATTTTCAGTGGCTGTAGTAAACTAATAGCTACTGCTTGCAGAGACATGGCGAATGGGATACGTTTGGTAGAACGTGTTGCTCTCCTAGTTTTGATGTTTGATGTAACACCATAGCAGAAGTGCGTGGGGCCCTCATATTAAAAAGTTTTTATGGCCTCAAAATTCCTGCAGACATACTCTCTGTCTGTCTGTCTGTCTGTCTCTCTCCCTCCCTCCCCCCCCCCCTCTCTCTCTCTCTCTCTCTCTCTCTCTCTCTCTCTCTCTCTCTCTCTCTCTCTCTCTGTTTCTTGCACACACACACATATGTGCACACGTGTACAGAATATCTTTAGTTGCAGTAATGCGATGCACAGCTATTAATATTTTTCTGAAAGATTTCTCCTTGCTGGATGTCAAAGAATCAGTTGCTACGGCCTCGCTTACTGCCTTGGCTTCCATTTTTCCAGCCTTTCTTCTTCTTCTTTTGAAGATTGCTGAGCTCTGCCAGGTCACCGAGGTCGGTAAGATCACCAGTGCCGGCAACGGAGCTGAACTCCAATCGGTACGGGCGAATTTAGGGTCTTATAGCAGACCCAATGTTATTGTCTGCACTAACGCTGGACAGCACTGTACTGCACTGCTGTTTCAAATGTAGGCCTTCTAAGTATCGCTCAATGAAGCGTGTAAGTGCCGGCATTATCTTTTTCACTACGTTTGATGACGTCACTGCTGGAGAAGTTTTAACAGCCTGTGCATAGGAAACTTTGTCTTGCTTGGCTTAGCAATGAACTTTTTGGCTTCGAGGTAGGTGATTTTCCTCAAGTTTTCATTTCTTGATTAGACATATGACGGATACGTGACCTGGAAGAGTGGCCACCGCAGTTAATGAATTTCATTGGTTTGACACAAGGATCATCGCTATGAGCCAAGTTTCCACGAAAGCTTGTCTCGAGTCGGGCACATCTGGATGCGGTGTGGAAACACCGAAAATACTACGCGATTTGAGGGATAAAAGGTCTTAGGCTCAGCCATTGGATTCCTGCTTACATTTTCTATGGCAGTGTTGTATTGTAAAAGGTAGGAGGCGGAAGGAAGTGTCTGTCCTTCGCTGAGCACGGTCAGCTTCTGATATTCTATCACACCCTGTAGTGCTAGTTCAGTTGCAGTCTTCTCTTCACTACAGTTTTGTAAGTCCCGGCACACCACGATTCCCTTTGTGGTATTCAGAGTAGCGTGGGGAGTCACTTCAACCTCTGTCTCTATGATCTTCTCAATTCCAGAATTATTTTTGGAACCTATCATATGAGTCCCACGAGTACCGGGGAATTAACCGGTTCGAGAACCGCAGCTAGGACTAAATACAACAGGACGCGTCCTGGTACCTTGAGGCCGTCACAAACTTAAGTAGTCATATTCTTATTAACCCGCAGATAGTTGTCGCATACAATCGAACCTAATGAATCAGTCTGACAAATATCCAGGAGTGACGATCGAGAAGAAACTTATTGGGAAGACTAAAAGAGGCAACAGACAAAGCAGCGAATGACCGCTTCATTAAGCAGGTCGATGGTCAATATTGGAGGACCAAGTTCAGTAAAAGGCGAGTACTGATGGCTGTCACACAGCCAATCATGCTGCATCGAGCAGACATATGGACAGACCCAAATGAAAACCAAACATAAAGAGTGTTAAAGAAGATATGCATTGTGTGTTTAATGCGCACGGTCTCACATACTGCGACATTAGTATCGTTTGGACAGTCCTCACTAAACTGGTTGCAAAAGAAAGGAAATATGTAGAAGATAGGAAGAATAATGCAGCCAAGGCTGTATTAAAAAGAACAGCAAGGATGATAACGAAGCAGACATGCCAAGAACGATGGTCACAAACAACCAAAGGCAGATGAAAATAAGGATCGTCAAGACTTTGGACGGACGTATAAACTGAAAACACGAAGCGATTGAATTTTATTTAACATAAAATTTATTTAACATAAACATTTAACATGTTTCTTACAGGACATGGACATTTTCAGCCTTACTTCACAACGTATATCAAATGGCCGGGCATATCAAATTGTCTACACTGTGGACATCAGAATGAAGACGTTTACCATACATCCTTTGTATATACTAAATGAACAGACGAAAGACAACACCTAGAAATCACGGTGATACTCGTTGACCCGAAAACATTGTTAAAATATGTTGAGTAAGCAGGAATAGTGGAATGAAGTAGCACTTTAAATGCAAAGGACATACTACAGCGTAGTAACATGACCGAACCATGTGAGGACTAAACAGGCAAAGAAATAGCAATTCCGTGAAGCATTGTGGTACCACAGTGATTTTTGGTGAGTGATAAGTGATCATTATTAGTACTGTGACATGTGGGGCACGAGAAGAGCGTCTCTGGTTGCGGGTATAGGAATGATAGCTCCAGATAATCGTCGGAGGGGAGAGAAATGATAGCTAAGAGGGGAGAACGCCTGAAACCGCGTAGCACATTACACAGAGTGCATGCTTCGGTAGAGGAAGGGAGATTTAGACCGTCTACAGAGTAGAATAAGATGTGGGAGTCCACACGTCGTGTGTAAATCCATTTCTATTTCTCCTTAAAAAAATGATTGCCTCTATTGTAACAATATATAAATTTACAGCTATGAGGTTTGATCAAAAAGTTCGTGCAATTTTGCAATTTCCTCAGCTACAATATTAAAAAACTATATTTATGCGATGTTGGTACACATGTTAGTGCCAATCCTCTAAATTTTAGGCCGATTTGATGCATAGTTCAGATTTCACAGCTAACTGAGTAAGTAGTCCTTAGGTGTATTAGGTGATTTTTTTTCATTCTACAATGCAAAATTGAAGAACATGAATTAAATTTTATGTAAACTGTAAGATAAACTGCTCTGTCTTTGTAAACGTGTTCAGAAAGCTTCTGGCGAAACTGCTGTGTATGCACAAGCAATTTACAAGCTTCAAGGACTTCAGTAAATGAGTGAAGATAGTGGCTGTCAGATGAAGATTGCGTTTTTGTGTTCCACGGAATTTCATCGCTAAGCGCAGTGGTAAGTTAAGAGTACTCTTCGGACACTTTACGCCATTTGTGTGAAGGTATTCGTAGAAAACGGACAGATTTACGGAAGAATATTTTATGAAATCTGCTGGCCAATAATGCGCCTGGACGCACGTCATTGCTTGTTAAGAATTTTTTCAGGCTAGGCGAAAGAAAACGTCATAATGATGACACAGCAGCTGCCGTATAACCAGATCTGTCCGAACGTGACCTTTTCTCCTCCCAATTTTCCAAGGAGGACAACGTTTCGCGAACGTTGAAGACATAAAACGAAAATCGCTAAGCGAGCTCAAGGCTGTACAAAAAAGTGAATGCTTGAAATATTTTGAATATTGCAAAACGGGTGGCTTAATCGTGTTACAGTCGACTGAGACTACTCGGCAGTATAATGTCGATGAATGAAGCCATAATTTTTGAAATAAACAAGAACAGCATGAACCTTTTGATCAAACCTTATATAACGTAACAGCAAAATATAATAACTAGTAAAAATATTAAATTTATTTTTTGGCATTAATATTTCTAGTTTATTTGCGAGGCAGAAGATCAGTGTTATATCTGTAGAATCGTATTACTTTACCGCGGGGTGGTGAAAAGTAATCCTAGAGGAGAGACTGAAGGTGCACAGTATTAAAAACTCCATTTCAAAAGCGTCTGTTTTATTGTTCGTAAACCTATCTTTCAGAGTGCCGTTAATTATGTAATTAATAGAACTCCGATTTTACACATTGTTGAAATTTTCGAATTTCTTTTAATTACTCTTTGTAATTTTACTCGGTATTACTGAACGTTTTACCAAATAGGCTTATGTATTTGTAATATAAAAACAATGTTATTTGTTCTGTAATGTAAATAATAATAAGTCGTTATTATAAAGCAAATATCAAATAAATCATAATAATAAAATTAGTGAAGCATAAGAAAACGATGAAAAGTCAGAAAAATATAACCTATTGTATTCATTACATAAATATTCATTATATATAAGTGTGGATATAAATATCGATTATTTATATATGTTATCCATTATGTAAAATAATGGTTAAAATATGCATGTGACTTTATGTATCATGCCACGTAGAGCCAAGCACTATTAATTATTTTGCACTGAACATAGGCCTAATTGTTAATGTAATGCAATTTAAAATTAATACGTAATAAATACTTTATAACTTACTGATTTATTAAGAAGTATATAGAAAGTCAAAATGATTTGTCCAGCTCTGATGATGTTTCCTTTTCCACAATTACTTCAACGCTATCATCGTGGCTGCCATCATCTGAATTCCTCGCTTGACAGAACATCTTCGTTATCGTTATCATTGTCATCATCTCCACATACGTTAATTAGAAAGCTATCTTACATTTATCTATTAATACTTTTCGTTGCAAGTACTTATCTTCAGTTTTAATTACATTTTGTCACATTACTATTCATTGTTGTTTCCTACCGACTCACCTCCTTATCTAGTCAAGTATTATGTTTTTATGTCAAAAGTAGTGTCGGTTTGTCACTAAGTGTTTACGTCCAGCCCAAATAAGTGTTATGTCAATGTTAGGAAACACATTCACTGACAGAATTCAATTAAAATTGAAATGTAATTTAATTATTTTAACAATTATACGACAAACTAAATTTTACAATTACAATTAAATTTAATAAACTCTCAAACTAAACACAAATATCGATAGTACTGAACAACTAAATCAAATACAGGTCTGCATGTTCACGGTAAACGTATTTGGAAAGGCATCAGCATTCAATGAGATGTCCGGTTGCATTCATAAAAACACGACACTTTGGTAGCTGCTTTCGCCAGTGTCGCCGGCCACCATAAAAAAACGAGGGAGTGAATTTCTGTAGTGTTTTGGTTGTTACGCATACAGCTAACTCAGAAGTACAACAATTACTTTGTAAATAGTTAATGTAAATTAAATATAAGTGTATTTTTTACCAAGAATACTACTAAACTTAAATAATTACTAATTAGTGAAAAGTAATTAACCTTTTATTATTTATCAGTCTATTAACTTAGCCTATAATTATATTATAGCCTATAATAAAATTAAATTAGCCTATAACTGTTGATTGTATAAATCAAAAATGTAAAATATATAATTTAATGTAAAGTATATTAAGCCTAAATTAAGTGATCTGTAGTTGATTCAGATATCTGTGTGACTTACCATGAGACGAACCATAGGTAGAAAATGTTTGAGTATTATTTTTTAAAATTTAAGTTATAATATTAAAAATACGATACTTATTATTCAGCTTGCATTGTTAGATAAAATAATGCTGAGAACCACGTCACTGCAGGTAATAAAACAGTAACAACTGTTCCTTTAATAATTTAATTATTCTTCTCACATCCATTACTCCTATCCGCTCTTACAGTTTCACAATATGTGAACAATAATTGAACATTAGTGCATTATTTTAAGATTTATATTAAAAAAATAACATACCAACACTAATAAAATATACTAAATATAAAATAAACGTATCGCATGGTCACTTCCAGACGGTTACCCAGATTTCTAGCGTTGTCCTGCCTTATAAATAAGAAGATGAATGCTTTTGTGAGAAATGAGACTCTTCAGCGGAACATTGTAGTCTGCCATTATAGTTTCCACAATCAACAACATTAGTTCTATGTGTGCAATATAACAATCTTCTTGTAACCATAAGCATATTCTTTGATACTTGTAATTTGCAATTTATAAGTTTTCGTCTGCAGCAGTTTTCTTAGCTGCACCATATACACATGTTGTCGGTAATTTTAGAAACACATTTTTCTTGTGGTCCATTATACTGGTTTATTTCTCATTCTGCGTGACAGTGCTAATGTTTTACTAATTAGTTTATCAGTACTAACAGATCTTGTACTTGTGATTTATGCAACTATTACAGCCAAAAATTTAAAGTCGCCTCTTTCTGCAACGGTAGATTCAAAGGGAATGGTCCTATAATCTAATATTTCAATTCTTAATTTAATATTACATCACATGTAATCCGTATTTGACATTCTAGTAGTAGGCCTATTTCTCTATCGAGAAAGGTTGGCAGGAGATGAGATTAGGTGCCCAAAGCACAGACACTGAACACAACACGTTGGCACTGGACCAATATTATGACTTAGTGTAAGTGTCTGCACCTGTGGGATATATCGTTTGGGGAAGGAAATACGATAAATTTTGTTCCGCCCTTTTAATGTCTACTGTGCTCTGTACTGACCAATGTTCTGTTCCCAAACATAATGGTTCTTGTGTCAGCGTCTGCTGTAAACAGAGAATTTAGAACATTAATACGAAAAATGACTTTACGTGGAATTTTACGTGGCGTTTGATCTAACGGTTTATCAGGGTTGTAAATTACTCTTTTCAGGATGCAATTATTGGAAATCAGACAAAAATCTGTATACTTTTTAGAAACCATTTTACACAGTTTGGCATTGGTCGTTTTAATTTCCATACTGAAATAAACAAAAAAGAAACACTGGATGTTCCTGATTGTTTTGATCGTTCAATAGAAAATCTAATTTAATTATTTACATGTGAAATATTCTTCACTAAAAAAATAAAAGAGCAAATATTTAGCCTAGAACTTTAAGAATTTAATATCATTTGGACGTATTAAGTATTTAGTATTCATAGTTTCATTTTTAGTGTCAACTTTGAAGAGACAACGTTTATAAACTTTGTGGTTCCACACGACAGGTATTTTTTCTCTCTTTTACCCGCTACTACCCTACGTTTGGTTAACACATTATTACTAATGACATACATTATTCTAATAAACTCAGTAATGTAAATTATCAAAAGCTAAGTAATATTAATAGAAATAAAATTTAAAAATAAACAGATTTACCTTTGTTACCCTAATTAAAGAGCCAAATTAAATAATAGGTTTAACCTTACTTTTTTAAAAGAGCTAATAAAGATCCTTCTTGTTGTTTCAAAAATACCAAAATTGGTAAAACGACAGGAAGTTAGAATGACTTTACCAAAATCCGAATCAAATGTTAAATATTAAATGTTATACTTACAGAAGAAGGTAACGGTGAGTACATGTAGTCGATCATGTCTAATGACACTCATGAATAATGTAACTACGCCTCAATAAGGAGACCAGGTGTCGGCAAATGTGTTTCTGAGTACTTGGCGACAGCAATCTGTCACACTGGCTACTGCCGCGCTCTGTGACAAACGTCACTTTAAGGATAATTATATCTTTACCTACAATATAAAGTTACTCATACAATGGGGATAAAACTGTCATAATCTGATATGACCAACTAAGCGTACTTAATATTATAGGATGATATTTTTTACAGTACAATATTTCCTTATCACGCTTCCTTAAGAATAGGTGGTATCACTTGGCAAGAGTAGGTTAAATTTGATAACAGTTATAAATTCAACTACGTGTAAAACAGTTTAGTCTTATTTAATAAAATAGTTCAAATAATGAACTAATAATGTAACTAGAATATTCGACGTAGGGAGATCATATCGTAGTCATAGGACAACTATCCATTGAAACATAGGACAACTAGACAAATACTGTAATGAGCGTATTTCAAACTACAGCGAATATTATATAAATCTTGATTTACTGAAAATCAGCAAATATAGAAGTAAAAAAGTTTTACTACTATAGTTAGTGTATACAATTTTTTAGTTTATTTATAATTATAAATAAAATTAGTTTAATTTATAATTAGTGTATAAAAGACACGAATTATATGTGTGTGTGTGTGTGTGTGTGTGTGTGTGTGTGTGTGTGTGTGTGTGTGTGTATTTTTTCAAACACTTTTTGCTACAGTCTATTTCTTGATGCATATATGATATATTTGATATTTAAAATAACTTTATCTCAAGATGTTTTTCCCTTATTTGGAACATGTTTCGGGAAACTTATTGTTCCCATTCTCAGCCTTCTTAATTTTGAACTTTATGGAGTAGGCCTACTTGTGTGGTTGTTGTTACGGTTTCCTGTTGGTTTTTGGTATTTTAAACTGGTATTATTGTGTGTGATTGTGGCGTATTTTGTGTATTTTCGATGTTGAGTGCTTTGGAAATTGTGTCATGTTTTGTATTGATTTGTATTTGTATTTGTAACAAACTAAAATGAACAAATCCAAATCAATACAAAACATGACACAATTGTCATAGCAACATGCTTTATTTTATAAATATACAATATTCTACATGCTCAAAGTTTTCTATTTAAAATAAAATTGATGTTATAGTTACATAGTCCAAAATTGCATCAATATTACTGCATGGAGATCGTATACACAGATCATTCAATCCCAAAATTCTGCTCTAACAGAAACCTCTATTTGTTCCGATCAAGATCGCGTTCTGAAAACATGTATTGTTTTGAATAAGTATTTCATGCTGAATAAAAGAGCTCTTGAAGCGTTTTAAAAATTATTGGAAATAAAAATCAAACAAAGAATATATGGTCGTTGTTCTAGCAGGAGATTACCGCCATTAACATTTTTATATTGGCCAATACTGGAAAATCAAATTAATAACTGTTTAAAACATTATAATTTGGAAATACAGGATTACTTTGTAAATAATTTGGAAATAATTACGTTTTTAATTTAGAAATAAAATATTACTTTGCCTATTAATATGCAGGTGCTTTTTTGATGCTATTAACACAAATAAATTCGCCGATCAAGTATTAAATACTAGTGAAGATACATTTCTTACCTAGTCTAAAAATTAAATGTCTTCCCCTTCCACGTTTACATACTGGGTAAGTACTCTACATACTTATACTTATAAATATAAATAATTAAGTAAACAAACATCAGTGATTTTTTAAAATTGATTTTTATTGCATGTTCACACGTTATTTGACTACACGTTTATGCTTTAAATTTCATAATCACCATTTTTTAAACCGTGAAAATAAAGTATGTATTTATTATACGTTGTAAATCCAATTAAAAAGCAAAACTTTTTTTTTTGTTTCTAGTGAATTACCACCTTAGAAACAAGCCTAGTCAAGCCGGGAAAAACAGCAAGTTTTATTTAGGTAACAGAAACGTTGCCTCAGGTTGACCGGCAAACGTAATACGACGCATATGAGCCACCGAACCCATATGAGTTCAGTGAGAACATCAAGTGATTTATGAACAAATTTGCGGAGTAACTCACACTAGAAGTGTGAAGCGAGCGTTCTGAAACTTGTAGTGGAGGTACAAATGGACCATTAAACAACAATCTCTTTCATCCACTTGTAAAAACCTTCTACTATTGTGTAAAACGGTGTTGTAAGTGTAAAGCTCATCATATTTTATAAGCAACTACCCTCAACGTTCTTTAGCAAAAACAACTCCCCCTTCTCTGAACAGAAAGTATTAAAACTATGAACTCGTCTGCTCTGCATTACATGCAAATTTACGGAATTATTTCTCGAAAAGTTAAACATTAATATAATTAAAACCGCAATACATCTTTTTAGTCAACTATGTTTGTACGGTATAGTGAAAGTCTGCAAAGAGTGCATCAAATTTTTAATTATTTTACTTATTTGCTATACTTTGCTCTCTCTTATATCTTACATTATTATTTTTCTTTTCCCTAAAAGTATTGTTTTTTAGTTAGAATTCTTTAAATTTTTGATGAGATAATATTTGGAAATACTCAGTTATAGACTTGAATGAAGGCATTTCCGGATCTGTGTTGTTTGAGATTTTTTCTTACCTTTAGTTCTAGAATGCCTTCTGAAATAGTGTCCTCTCATTCTGTGTTCTAGAATTCAACGAAAAATTGACGGATGGGAGAAAACATTACCTGAGATAAACAGTTATAATAAACAGAACTCAATAAATATGTCCATTTAAATATTAATACCCTAATAGTAAGGTTTTTAGAGACAGGACAAGTTTAACACTTTTTTGTTCGTTAAAATCATTCGTTGTGTATCTAATTTGTTAACATACCACTTTAATCTAACAGTTTATACCTGTGTCGTTCACGACTACCATTAGGGAGAAAATTTATGACAGTTAGTTTAGTTTAGCAAATTTCGAGTTATATTATTACTTTCATCAAATAGGCTGCTTACTCAACTTACAGGTTTTACTAAATGCGTGTTAAAAATATTATATGGCTGACACAAAAAAGCATTTTACGCCCCTATAGAATGTTCTAATGTTTACATTACACGAACGGTGAGGTAGCTCAGTAGAAGAGAGTTCGCTTTCCATGACGTTCTTTTGTAATACTGTGCTGTGGGTTCTGCTGAGTATCGAATCCAACCACATATGTCTACTGTTAGGGCAATATAAAAGTCTGGCTGAGACTGATGGTGCTCATTTATTAACAGCTACACGTAAACACACACGAAGAGCCGTCTTCATATGTACGGCAAAGACCTGTCTTCGTCAATGCGTGTGGTTAAGCGTAGAAGAGAAGAAGAAGAAGAAGATGGTGGAATGTTTAGGCACGATTGAGAGGAAAAATTGCACTTGCAAGTCACAAGTATGAGTCGAAAATTTACAAAACTTAAAATGATATTAAGAAAGCGAAAATTGTGGCACTTGTATGCACAGATTGTCTGGTGCTAGGAAATCAATTGTTAGAAATAAAGTAGTAAAACAGGTTGCGACTTAACGTATGAAAATAACAACGAAGTGACTGTGTGAATTAACAAAGAGTTAAAAATTTGGGTAAAAATTTAAATAATTCGGCTAAAGATAAGAAAATATATTTGATTTTAATCAAGTGAATCCCGGGCCTAAACGATTATGTGGTTTGGACTGCTTGTATCTTATCAAAAATATAATAGCAATCGAAAAATGAATTTCCTTTGGGTAGTATGCGTAGTTCAAACACGGTAATGTCTGATGATTATGTAAAGCAGTTGATCCACTTTATTAAATAAACTGGTAAAATTGTTTACGAGGTTCATTCTTTACTAAATTGATAGTCAATTATGAATAACGATTTCTTTGGTGGTCAGTTATGTATTCAACTATTTAAAGACCAAAATCCAGCGTAACAGTGCTGTTATTCCTACACGATCTTTAGAACTGGAAATTGGACAACGGTTAGACCGTAAGACAGTTTAGTATACGTGACTAATGATTAAAAAAATGAATGCTAATCATGGGTATATGAAAGAGCAAGGCGAGAAACGCAAACATGGTGAAGAAGACGCAAAAATTGACAAGACGAGAAGCCAGGGGTGAAAGACGAGAAACAAATGAGGTAAGCGACTGTTACTAAAAACGGAAAAACGACAGAAAGAAGGTCGTAAACATGGAGCAGATGAACAGCAGAGGAAAGCGAAAAACTTTCTGAAGCATTGATACAGGAGCAAAATCAGGTGCAAGATCAATACCACTTCATGGTTGGATCTACTGCAAGGTAAGCTAAAAATAAATAAAAATACATTTCTAGTGGAAGTACAAGAACCGATAATACCAAAAATATCTGACATAGATAAATGATGTCAAATAAAATAGCTGAAGTAGGAAAGCTGCCACAAGCGTGAAAGAATGAATTTCGATAAAAATATCAATAGCAGTGGAAGGTTGGAAATATAAGAGAATAAACTAAAAAACCGAAATGGAACAAATGATAAAAATACAGTCATATATTTCAAAACAAATTGTTTTATAGACAGCACCAATAATAAAACAGAAAATGCGAAAATAAAATAATAGTGAAAGGTCTATTGTGGTCTAGATCATGTCAAGGCTCCAACATTTGATGGGAACACTGACTGGGGAACTTAAATTCGGGGTTTTAACATCACTGTATACGCAAAATCAGTGGACAGAAAATGAAACAAATAAAACATTTTTACTCGAGCTCGTTCTAAAAGGATCCGTCGCAGAGCTACTGCATAAGTGACTCTTAACAGACGGAATATCTACGTCAAATTAATGAAGGTTATGGAACTATGACGGTTACCAGCAATTGTACCATGTGTACATACTCATCTGAAAGTCAGACGATGCCATTCTGGGGAGAGCTTTTATGAGTTTATCCACTGTGCGTTTTGATGTAGTGAATAAGTTCAAACATACTTGGTGCTCTTCCACATTACGGACTACTACTGGAAGGTTTGTGAAATTGTTTGCGAAAGATGAATATGTAACATTAATGTATAAACCTCCTCCAAGACAACCGTTACCTGAGCACAAAGAAGGTAAGGAAAAGAAAGTAAGGGCCCTCTTCCAGTTTAAAATCATGCCTTTTGGACTCTGTTTGACTAATAGAATTTATAATTTGACGTGGACAACATGCCTTATTTACTTAGACGACATGATAGTTATTGGTAAAGATTTTAAAGAATATTTGTCAGACTTTACAGAAGTTGTTGCCAGAATTTTCGATGCTTGTAAAACAATTAGAATAACTCCATTTTTGACAAATTTAATGAAACTTTAAACACAACCTTCATTTCCTTGTTCTACAACACTGAAAAGGGTTTTATTTATTTATAATTTATAAGGATAAAAATTTCTAGATTTCTACAGTGCAAAGCAGTGACGTCTTCGTACAATTTATGAACTGGTTTAAGCAGTAAGTGAAGTCAGTTCATAGTAATCTTACAATGCCGTTGTCTCCAGTATTTACATGTCAGTGAATATAGTTCAATACGTGCTTGCCGCACAAGTAAGAACAACAGTGTCTTCCATTTTCTTGAACAAAGAAAATGTTTACCATTGTGTGAATAATGTGAATACTTCTTCACATTCCGCAGCCAACTTAGCCCAATTGCGTTATTTAAGTGATAATTAGATTTTGTATTTTTAGTTTGAATGCACTCCATGGCAGGTTAACTATTTCTCCTTTCTCTCAAGTTTAAGATCTTAAGTAATTCGGACTTTTAATACTCTATTTCAACACGCGTCCTCTTTTATTTTTATATTACTGTTAATAATGGCAATAAGGGAATGGACTTTGTACTGTATTCTGATGAAACTATAAACATTTCTAAATAGAATGGAAATTTTTACCGTTATGTCAGTGGATCCTTGTCATTATAGTCAATTACCTTTATAGTAGATATCGGATATCCTTTCTGCACATTTCAATTTACTTTTATCTTAAAAGACACACAACTTTTACTTTAACAAATTCTCACTGAAACCACACACACACACACACACACACAATATATATAGTATAATTATAATTGTTCCACAGAATAAGGAAAACCGGAAAGAACAGAAGCAGGTCGTCGAACAGCATTCCGTTGTTGTCGCAGTAATGTAATCGAAATACCGCAGAGGATATGAAAACGCTTTGCAAGAAAGTAAATTCTATAGTTTATGACTCTGAAGGTTATATCGACCTTATGCACAAAAGCTACCAAACACTGTGTTTGCCAAAACAAAAGGCACTTATGATTCTTCCTCTTCTTCAGTTGTACAAAAGGCCCATGTACTTGCAATTCGCCTGCTCCACCAATGTCGTCCTCCTTTTCCATCATGGGTGTGAATATGGCTGTAATCAACTACATTTACCACTGATAATTTGGCCTACCTCTAGTAGCGCTTCTCTGGTCCCTTCTTGTTTACCTTCTAACAATCTGCCTGTCGATTTGTGTGAAAGCACGGCTGAATCATTTAATATATGTGCCTTAATGTGTAAGATTTTTACAAAGATTGTAAGCAATGCAGTTTTCATTAGCTCTGTGATAATCTTAGAATCTGACTACACATATCGGAAATAAAAATTTTATTCTAATAAGAGAACCTGGAGGACAGTAGATGTACATGGTGTTGCAAACAAGAAATAACATTCTGTATGGAATGAAACGGAGCTGAGTGAAGAAGGAAAATGCAGCTGATATGAGCATAAAATGTAAGTATCACGTAATGCAACGATAAATCAGCATTAACGTATACCGACTGAACTTTACTGCTTTAGGGATAAATTGTTTTATCTTTCCTTTTACTTTCAACCCCTAAAGTACATTTGAACAAAGGGATAAGGGGAAATAGCCTAACCCTGCAATTCATCGACTCAACAGACAAAGCAATAGTGATAATAAGGGGTGACATTTCTACCATCTAAAGCGTCACTATGGCTACTATGAACATCGGTTTAATATTATAGTAGGTTATCACTTACTGTCACTGTGTTTAATCCTACTTGATCGGGTCAGATTGATCTTTATTTCTTCTATTAAATTATTAAGAGACATAATACGTATTTATTTGTTGAGTTAAGAACATCTACTAGCGAATTACATAAAAGTAAAGTAAATCTTTGACTCATATTAATTAAATATTAATTAAATTAAATATTAAATTAAATTAAATGGTCGTTATAAAATACAGATTATTCTAATTTTCATAGTAGTAAGCCTATTGCCCACTTTCTAAAACAACAGTTTGTATCGTTGTGCTGCAGTTGAACTTTCAGTAAGTCATCGTTATTTTTCCTTTAAGCGTAATCGCGTAAATTATTATTTTTTCGTTTAATAGAGTGAAATAAAATAGCACTGTTTTGTAGATGGGCATCAATCGATAGCTTTAAACCGAATTGCTGAAAGAAGGTATTTCAGTAATAGCACTGTTTTGTAGATGGGCATCAATCGATAGCTTTAAACCGAATTGCTGAAAGAAGGTATTTCAGGTTGCTTGGTTCCTTGCTATTTTTATTTCTGCTGTCACCTTCTACCTCTAACCCACCTAATGAAGTCTAGAATATAAACAACGTTTGAAATGTTGCCAATATCTAAGACTTAGTAATCTAATGCATGTGTGTTTGCCTCCCGGAAACAGTGCAGCCTTGCTTCCTACTGTTCCTGATATCTGCATCTTAATTTCCTGTCTTTACGGTCATCTTGTAGATATTCTTTGTGTAAGTTGGCCCTTACACAATGAGAAAGTAAAAACGATTTTGTTCTTTCTTCGGTGACTGGTTTGCGTTAATGCAGCAATGTGCCTCTTATGTTATAATTTAGAATGCGTCTTCAAATAATGTAAACGTAATTTAAGTACATGTAAACACTGTACGCTTACGTATTGTAAACATAAATACTGTACAGGGAAACACTGTCTCCTGCTCTGTACAGACACCATGCAATTCAGTCAGAAAATTTTCAGCGAATTATATTATTTAGTAAAGTTCAGTTCATCGCATTATTCGATTATGTAAGTTGTATTTTACACGTCGAGTTTGATTTGTGGCGTAACTTAGATCTCAGATGAGTGCTTAATAGGTTTCCTGAAGGAGCCCGATTCTTTTGTCCATAGTACTTTGGTCTGATGAAGAAACGTTCGCTCTTTACGGACCCATAAATAGTCACAACTATGCTTACTGTGATATCGCTAAGCCTTACTTTTTTGACGGGGTTGTTAGCGGTCATAAATAGAAGTATTATAAAATTATGTCATTTGTTGGCTTCAGTTAGTACACGGTAAAAGAAATTCTCCGCGCGCACATAATTAGTGTATGCGTGTGTGTGTATATGATTATTGAAATCAGCACATTGCATGTGCTTACGTGTAGCGGTGAACAATTTGCTGCGCGCGCAGCCGCTGGATTGTGTCGTGTATTATTATCGGTTACCCTACAGTAATTGCTGCCGAGGTGCTGCTGACATCGTCAGGTGTTATAAATCAACGTTGGCTGCGTTATATTACACCGTCTGAAATGCGAACGCAGAGACTGTCTGTGACCTACTCTGTATTGTGACGGCGATTAGTGACGGATATGGACGTCTTACAATACCACGACTAAGTAATTGCTGTCCCAGTATGTCTTGCTCGTACATGACGCGTGGTAAGCTTGTTTTACAGCAGTATTATGTACACCGAGGATTGTTACATAGCTGACAATATTTTAATTATCAAACCTATTGTTAGAGACTTGGGAGTACTCTATTCAGGATGAAATTAAATCCCAGACATGACGAAAATAACGCATTATTAAACCATTAATTGAATGCATTCATTAAAACATTATGAAAAGGAATTCCTAACCCATTATTTTTTTAGACTAATTCTATAGTTAAATGCACAATAATATAATAATAAGTTATTACGTAGACTTATTCTTGCAATTACTCGCAATAGCTGATAAGTAAATTCTATTCTGGATAATCAATAGTTTGGGTAAGTCAGGAACCAAAAGTCCTGCTGAAGTCTACTGAATTTAAGATAACAATTCCCGCTTGTAACGATATATCACAACTGAGATTAAATAAGTACTGGGCGATCCAAATTGGTTTTAACAATGCCGTTCACCTAAAACCACATTTACAAATTGTATAATTCTATCACATCAAGGTGAGAGACAATATAAAATACATATTATGATTGTTACTGGGTGAAGTCAGAAGTAGGAATTAATACAGCTGCAGTTAGGCAAAACATACCAGCGGTAGGATGACTAGTCAGTAAGTAACCCGCGATATTTACACAGCCGTATTTAGTGAAAGGGTCATGTGGTTTGTTTTGTGTGTGACAAAACTTGAGGATCAAGGTACCAGCCTTCACGGAACACGACTCGATCAAGGAAAGTACGCCGCAAGTTATAAATCTTGGCGACCAGCCGTTGATATTGTTGTTCCTTGGAAGCGTAAGAAATGAATCATTAAAAAAATTGAACTGTATTACTGAAATGTACTCGGTTACCTCGATATTTGCGAGGAAGATGTTAACCACCAGGTGGACGCCTAAAGACGGCTGATTACTGCTTGGCCCTTCGTGGAACCCGCGAGCTACGTAAGATGACGAGGGTCCTGGCTGGACGAGTGGATGGCGTAGTCCGACGTTCCACCGTGGATAGGGATGTGCACAATCTTTGGACACTGCGCGGTTGTACAGCACTTAAATTATTGTGTTTCACTAATGAAACTTGAAATTTACTCTAAAGTATTTTTACACTGTATGGTGTAACTGGGTGTTACAAGAGAGGTTTGCAATAACAGGGCACGTGGTCCCGACATGGAAAGTATGTAAAAACTACTCTATAATGAGTTTTAAGTTGTGATTAATGTAGAGCCGTAGTCAGCCGCGACCAGGATCGTCTGAAGGCCCGTCGCTGGGCTAGCATGTAGAAAACATTTTAAAATAGCACGAACGGAGAAATCGAGTAACGAGTACTTACAGGATAAATATGAATCTTAACTGAAGAGATAAGAATACACAGGACATAGCGGGGAGGTATGATGCAGATCATAGAAGTGTCTCTAATCAATGAGAAACCTACGATAATCAGATGATAAAGTTATGCATTATAAAGTTATAAAATTAAGAAAAGTTATGAAAGATTTTATCTGGATGACGCGGTTGTATTCAGGACTATGGAAATTGTTAGTTTTTGTGCGGACGTATTGTTGATATTGGCAAGCTTTACTATTTGTTGTCATAGTTATATTGCCATATCAATATAACTGGAACTATCTGAATACAAAAGGTTTTTGTTTTAAAGGAACGTTACGTGAGTAACGTGTGAGTTGTATTTTTCTGGGTTTTGATAACATTCACTGATGTACGAAAACAATCCGTGCGATCGCCGTAATAGTTTGTATTGGGTTATAATTGTGAGGACAACTACAAATACGTTTTACAAATGTTGTTGCGATTTTCCGAGAACTATTCTGTTCATCAGAGCCTATGAAAATGTATAAAAATTAATGGTTTTATTATAGGATTAAATACTTAAATTGTTGTAATACATGTTTATGTAGCCTATTCAGCTGATTGGTCATTTATATTGAAAGTTCTGCGTCTTCGGGTTTTATTTATAATAATTAGTTTTAATAATTATGAATTTAAAATAAATCACCTTGTTCTGATTTTATTTGAAGTTCTCCTATTACTTATTTTTCTTGTAACTTTCTTAATACGGATTAAGATTTCCTGGTACAGTCACTTTACGCCCTTTCATGAGTTTATTACTAACTTAAGCTCTGAATGTTTGGAAATTGATGTTTATTATTTGGACAACATGTGGCTAAATTACGGTTATGGATATCCCCCTCAAAAATTGTTTCAGCAATGAATGAATCTATTATGATTTTAAGTATGTCGTGTTTAGTTTAATTACATTTTGTGTTGTTTATGCACAGGAAGTGAGTTGTGCATTTTATATTATTACTACTTATTTTTGGGTGCACGTTTGTTAGATATTTAGCGAGATTTTATAAATTTCATTTTCTAATCTGTTAATAGTTTTATGTAACTTCCATGGCAAATATGTCTATTTGGTGATAGCATTGCCTTGAAAACAATCTGTTGCTATTTGTTCTGAGTCTTCTTTGTCACTTAATCGTACTTTAATACAGCAGAATAGATGCAGTCATTTCATGTCAGGGTGAATGATTAGAATTATTTGGAATTATTAAACTAGTTTGAGATTTTACATTGTGTGCTGATTTTTTTCCATTTCTGACTGCGGTTGAAACAAATTAAATTAATACGTTTAAATTAAATTAATTAAATTCTTCTACTAAAATTAATTTTCTTTTACAATGAAAGTTCTTTGTAGAGTCTAATATAGTTTTAACATTTATACCATTATTTTGGATTACTTATGGAACCATCAACACACTTACATGATAGACCATTAAAAGGTCAATGCTAGATCATTTTTATTATGTCCACTATTAGTTAATCCAGTTCTTGTGAAAATATTTATCAAATTGTAGACGTAGGAACTTCCATGGCAAATAAGTCTATTTGGTGATAGCATTGCCTTGAAAACAATTTGAAAGTCATATGCAATTATGTAAGTGTTGTTTTAATTATTTTTTACGTTTTCGATAATTGTATATTTAAAGTATTGTTAATAGAAATGTTATTGTACGTGTCTGTTTGAAACATCATAGGAGACCAATTTTGTATTATGCTTTAAATTAGTATCTTTTTAGTTTCTCAACTAGTTTTTTAACATTGCATTTTACTCCTTTCATCTTATATTTTCAAATTCGTAGAATTAATTTAGCTAATTTAATATATGATAATATTCAGTTTTTAAGTCTGTCATAAACAAATAATTATTGAGAAAATTATAGCGTATCATAATGTAACGTCTCCCTTGTTAAGACATTACAAAAGTCGGGAACCAGTTCAATTTGTTACCTGTTAATAAAACTAGCAGCCGTTGTTAGTAAACCTTACTAACAAATTATAACACATTATTATTTAGGAATTAGTCAAGGATTGCATAAATTTATTCACTCGCTGGGTGTTAGCAAAAACATCTCTTTATTATTATATTTATATCTCATAGTTTACTTTACTCTTAAAGAAGTACTCTAATAAATTCTGCATTTAATATTTTGAAAATTTTACTTCTTATTCTTTTTATCTCAAAAGCATTCAACTAGATATTGTTTTAAGTACCACGGATCCGGGTATCAACTTTGTTATGTTTTAATTTATCACAACTTTAACCAAATTATTTGAAGAATAATTTTGGGTGTAAATTTTAGAATTACTGTACATCTAAACATCGTAATGTTATTACTACTTCATTACAGAGATTACAAATATATATATATATATATTACTATAATACTTATAACTATTTTACCTCAAGATGTATTTTTTCTTTAGGGACATGTTTCGGGAGATCCTGTTCTCCCATCTTCAACCTTCGCCATCTTGCTTCTGGTGCAGTATTTGTGTGTTGGCTTCTGGATGTTATTATGGTGGTTTGTTGGTCTTTGGTCCTTCAATGTTGCATTATTGTGTGTGGTTGTGGTATCTGTTTTTGTATTTTGTGTATTTTCGATGTTGAGTGCTTTGAATATTGTGTCATGTTTTGTATTGATTTGTATTTGTTCTGGTATTAATTTGTTTTGTGTTTTATGTTTGTAAATCTGTAAATTTTCCCAAATGTTCATTATGGTGCCTTTGTGTGGTATATGTTTTATTAGTGTTACATTGGTTATGTCTGGGAATTCATGTCCTGTGTTTATTGCATGTGTGGCTAAATTGGATTTATATATGTTTGGTTTTTTGTATGCATTTAGGTGTTCAAAATAACGTTTTTTCAGCTGTTTTTTTGTTTGTCCTATATAACATTTATTGCAATCTTGGCATTCAATTTTGTATATACCGTTGGTTGTCGTATTATCTTTGTTGTGTGAGTTATTTATATTTTGCAATTTATTTTTATTAGTTTTGTATGCTATTTTTATATCTGTGTTTTTAAATAGTTTTGTTAGTTTTGACATTTTATAATTTATATATGTGAATGTGGCCCATTTTTTGTTGTTGTTATTATTTATGTGTTGTTCAGTTTGATTAATTCTTAATTGTTCAGTTTTTATTTTGTATTTGATTTTATTTTCTATTTTGATCATAGTATTTTTATTGTTTCCATTTGCATAACCAATTTGGTGTATTATATTTCTTTCTTTGTCAGTTTCTTGTTTGTTTAGGGGTATTTTGTACATTCTGTTAAATAACGAATAAAATGCTGCCATTTTATGTTGTGGTGGGTGGTCAGAATGGTTAGGTATAATGATGTTAGTGGAAGTTGGTTTTCTATATATTGCATATTGTATGTGTTTGTTGTATCTTGTGATGGTTATGTCTAAATAGTTGATTTTGTTATGTTTTTCTTTTTCTTCTGTGAATTGTATTTTGGGATGTATGTTATTGATTTGTTTCAGTATGTTCTCTGCATTTGTGTTTTTGTTATTTGATACATATAGTCCATCATCTACATATCTTATCCATATGGCATCTGGGTCATGTGTTTTTATGATATTTTGTATTTTGGTGTCTATATGTTGTAGGAATATTTCTGCTATTATGCTTGATAATGGTGATCCCATTGCTAAACCTTCTTTCTGTTGATAAATTTTGCTATTAAATTCAAAGTAATTTTGTTTTAGTATTAGTTGGAGACTATTTTTTATTTCGGTTATATATTGTTTGTTTTCATTTTGTTCTATAAGTTTGTTTATTATTATGTCAATTGTTTCTTCTACTGGGATATTAGTGTACATGTTTGTTATGTCATATGATGTGAAAAATGTATTTTCATTTATATTTATTATTTTTAGTTTGTCTATTAATTCGTATGTATTTTTTATGTTATGATGGTTATTTGTTAGTTGGTTATTTTTTAGTTTTTGTGCTATTATTCTTGCTATTTTGTATGTAGGAGCTTTTTTGAAATTGATTAATGGACGTATTGGGTTGTTTAATTTGTGTATTTTTATTAGGCTGTTCATTTTAGGTGGTTCTGGATTATTGTTTATATATATGTCTATGTTTTTATTGTTGAAAATGTTTTTATTTGTTTTTATTAGTTTTATTGTTTGTTTAAGATAATTTTCTGTTGGGTTTTTATCTAGTTGTACGCATTTATTATTGTTGATGAAGTCTTCGGTTTTTTTGATGTAGTCTGTTTTATCAATGATTACTGTTGCTTGACTTTTGTCTGCTTTAGTTATTATTAAATTATTGTTCTTTACTTTATTTTTAATTTCTTTTATTGTTTTATTGTTTTTCTTTTGTTTATCTTTGTTTTTCATTTCGCTAGTGATTATTTTTTTAATTATATGTGCTGCTTCTGTTCTTTTTTCTTCTTGTATATTGTCTTTTATTAGGTTAATGGCAAATTCTGTTTCTACTATTAAATTTTCTAGATTTTTGTTTGCATTTTGGGTTATGTTAGTTTTTGACATATTGTTTAAATATTCTGTTTCTTTTTTGTTAAATTCTGTATTGCTGAGGTTAATGGTTCGAGGGTAAAATGTGTGTTTATTTTTGTTTTTTTGTTCTTGATTTTTGTTTTGTTGTTTTAATGTGTTAAGTTTTTTGTTGATTGTATAAGTCTTTTTGTTTTTCTCAAATCTTATTTTATTTTCTATGTTATTGTATTTATTGTTCCAAGTGATTGGATGTAATAAATTTGTTAGCTCTAAGTGTTGTTTGTATATGTCTAGTGTTATGCTATTTTTCTTACTGTATAATTGATTAATTTCGTTTTGTATCCATAGCCTTTGTGCTTGTTTTATAGTTTTTTGTGCAGTCATATTTTTGTTGTTTGTGTTTATGTTGATGTATTTAGGTGTTAAATTATGTTTTTGGCATTGTCTATTGAAGTATATGTTTATGTTTGTGTTCATTAGTTGTTTTTTTCGTGTTTGGAATTTGTTTAACAATTTGGTAATGTGGTTATATGGAATTGTGGTTATGTTGTTTGTGTACATGTTAATGTATATTTATGTGAGAGATGATTTGTTATCTGTTATTTGGTAGTTGATTTCACTTATTTGCTATTCACTTCACTATTTTTTCTTCACTATACACTTTTGTTTTTGCTTTGTTTTATAACCTCACTTTTCGTTTTTTCACTGTAGGCTTATTTACCTTGTATGGTTATATTATTTCATTCACTTTCTGCTACAGTCCGTTTCTTGATGTATATAATACTATAATACTTATAACTATTTTACCTCAAGATGTATTTTTTCTTTAGGGACATGTTTCGGGAGATCCTGTTCTCCCATCTTCAACCTTCGCCATCTTGCTTCTGGTGCAGTATTTGTGTGTTGGCTTCTGGATGTTATTATGGTGGTTTGTTGGTCTTTGGTCCTTCAATGTTGCATTATTGTGTGTGGTTGTGGTATCTGTTTTTGTATTTTGTGTATTTTCGATGTTGAGTGCTTTGAATATTGTGTCATGTTTTGTATTGATTTGTATTTGTTCTGGTATTAATTTGTTTTGTGTTTTATGTTTGTAAATCTGTAAATTTTCCCAAATGTTCATTATGGTGCCTTTGTGTGGTATATGTTTTATTAGTGTTACATTGGTTATGTCTGGGAATTCATGTCCTGTGTTTATTGCATGTGTGGCTAAATTGGATTTATATATGTTTGGTTTTTTGTATGCATTTAGGTGTTCAAAATAACGTTTTTTCAGCTGTTTTTTTGTTTGTCCTATATAACATTTATTGCAATCTTGGCATTCAATTTTGTATATACCGTTGGTTGTCGTATTATCTTTGTTGTGTGAGTTATTTATATTTTGCAATTTATTTTTATTAGTTTTGTATGCTATTTTTATATCTGTGTTTTTAAATAGTTTTGTTAGTTTTGACATTTTATAATTTATATATGTGAATGTGGCCCATTTTTTGTTGTTGTTATTATTTATGTGTTGTTCAGTTTGATTAATTCTTAATTGTTCAGTTTTTATTTTGTATTTGATTTTATTTTCTATTTTGATCATAGTATTTTTATTGTATCCATTTGCATAACCAATTTGGTGTATTATATTTCTTTCTTTGTCAGTTTCTTGTTTGTTTAGGGGTATTTTGTACATTCTGTTAAATAACGAATAAAATGCTGCCATTTTATGTTGTGGTGGGTGGTCAGAATGGTTAGGTATAATGATGTTAGTGGAAGTTGGTTTTCTATATATTGCATATTGTATGTGTTTGTTGTATCTTGTGATGGTTATGTCTAAATAGTTGATTTTGTTATGTTTTTCTTTTTCTTCTGTGAATTGTATTTTGGGATGTATGTTATTGATTTGTTTCAGTATGTTCTCTGCATTTGTGTTTTTGTTATTTGATACATATAGTCCATCATCTACATATCTTATCCATATGGCATCTGGGTCATGTGTTTTTATGATATTTTGTATTTTGGTGTCTATATGTTGTAGGAATATTTCTGCTATTATGCTTGATAATGGTGATCCCATTGCTAAACCTTCTTTCTGTTGATAAATTTTGCTATTAAATTCAAAGTAATTTTGTTTTAGTATTAGTTGGAGACTATTTTTTATTTCGGTTATATATTGTTTACATCATATGACATAACAAACATGTACACTAATATCCCAGTAGAAGAAACAATTGACATAATAATAAACAAACTTATAGAACAAAATGAAAACAAACAATATATAACCGAAATAAAAAATAGTCTCCAACTAATACTAAAACAAAATTACTTTGAATTTAATAGCAAAATTTATCAACAGAAAGAAGGTTTAGCAATGGGATCACCATTATCAAGCATAATAGCAGAAATATTCCTACAACATATAGACACCAAAATACAAAATATCATAAAAACACATGACCCAGATGCCATATGGATAAGATATGTAGATGATGGACTATATGTATCAAATAACAAAAACACAAATGCAGAGAACATACTGAAACAAATCAATAACATACATCCCAAAATACAATTCACAGAAGAAAAAGAAAAACATAACAAAATCAACTATTTAGACATAACCATCACAAGATACAACAAACACATACAATATGCAATATATAGAAAACCAACTTCCACTAACATCATTATACCTAACCATTCTGACCACCCACCACAACATAAAATGGCAGCATTTTATTCGTTATTTAACAGAATGTACAAAATACCCCTAAACAAACAAGAAACTGACAAAGAAAGAAATATAATACACCAAATTGGTTATGCAAATGGATACAATAAAAATACTATGATCAAAACAGAAAATAAAATCAAATACAAAATAAAAACTGAACAATTAAGAATTAATCAAACTGAACAACACATAAATAATAACAACAACAAAAAATGGGCCACATTCACATATATAAATTATAAAATGTCAAAACTAACAAAACTATTTAAAAACACAGATATAAAAATAGCATACAAAACTAATAAAAATAAATTGCAAAATATAAATAACTCACACAACAAAGATAATACGACAACCAACGGTATATACAAAATTGAATGCCAAGATTGCAATAAATGTTATATAGGACAAACAAAAAAACAGCTGAAAAAACGTTATTTTGAACACCTAAATGCATACAAAAAACCAAACATATATAAATCCAATTTAGCCACACATGCAATAAACACAGGACATGAATTCCCAGACATAACCAATGTAACACTAATAAAACATATACCACACAAAGGCACCATAATGAACATTTGGGAAAATTTACAGATTTACAAACATAAAACACAAAACAAATTAATACCAGAACAAATACAAATCAATACAAAACATGACACAATATTCAAAGCACTCAACATCGA
This sequence comes from Magicicada septendecula, assembly GCA_034769895.1. NCBI lineage: Eukaryota > Metazoa > Arthropoda > Insecta > Hemiptera > Cicadidae > Magicicada > Magicicada septendecula. Next base: position 500,676,269 of record CM068368.1, read on the forward strand.
AAATACACAAAATACAAAAACAGATACCACAACCACACACAATAATGCAACATTGAAGGACCAAAGACCAACAAACCACCATAATAACATCCAGAAGCCAACACACAAATACTGCACCAGAAGCAAGATGGCGAAGGTTGAAGATGGGAGAACAGGATCTCCCGAAACATGTCCCTAAAGAAAAAATACATCTTGAGGTAAAATAGTTATAAGTATTATAGTATTATATACATCAAGAAACGGACTGTAGCAGAAAGTGAATGAAATATATATATATATATATATATATATATATTGTAACGTACCGCTTTTATGTGAGGTGTAGTAGAGTTAAATCCTGCACCACGTTGTACGCGTCAATTCTGTAACGTACTACTTTATCACGAGGCGTTCACCACTTACGAGTGTATTGCAATTACCAGCTTCGTTAATTCTGCCCCACAGTTGTACGCCAAATCTGTAACGTACCGCTGTTTTCGTGAGGTTTTATGGAAGTGTTATTATATGCCTCACGCAGTATGCGTCACTTATGAATTATACTAACTGACGTTTTAAACGGTATAAATAAAGGATTTCGTTTATCTTGTTTTACTCAATCTAAAAGAAATCGAGAGTGTGTGATTTGGGGTCAAGGAGGTAATTTGTTCAGCCTTATGCAGAAGAGAGAGTAAGTATCAAATTTGCCCCTCTGTTGTGACGATTTTTTCTGTATGTTGTGCTGAAATTTTCATTAACTACCCACTACAATAAATTATAACACGTTATAATTCAATATTAATTTTCAATAATATTGCTTTATTGATTATTGACTTTTGTCTCCAGCCACCCAAGTATAGGTATCACAATTAATCTTTTTAAAAAGAAAACATCTTCTCGACTTTACCAAGTAAACATAGATCTGTCTAAAGAACAAAACATATATGTAGTTATTTAACCAATATTACGCTATAATAAAATACATCAGTTATTACATAATTCCTATTAATTCCCCAGGGTTCAGGGTGAATTCTTTATGTTATGAGAGTGTCAGAAATGGCTAATTGCTACGCTTTACAAATATAAAAAATTAATAAATAATTTTGGTTTATTTTTCACATGTTACGTAGTTTCCGGAATTGCCGTTAGAGAGCAGCATGTATTTGTTTACTTTTGAAATAAACATATGATACAATTAATATTTTTTGTTCTCTTTTCACTATTAAAAAACGAGTTTTCTTCGGGATTTATTACGAAAAATGTTTATATTACCTCGCTCCGTGTTGTCCTTACTGGATTGAAGTTTTATTCTGTGATGAGGTACGTCTTGCGTTATTATTTCCTTTTCATTTGGATGATTTTCTGATTGTCTACTAGACGTAGGCCGAATTATATTGGATCCTCAGAATGGTTTCATCCACGGGTTTTTAATGTATAACACCTTTTAATTTGGATTCCTCAGGTATAATTGGTTAGTATTCACTTTGTTTATTACTCTTGCGTGAATTTCGCCTCCTCCAACGTTCAAAAAAGGTTATTTTTTTATAATTTTTGTCGCATCATTCTTCAACTCTCTGGTTCAGTTCAAAATTTTTTATCTTATTAACAATACTTGTTATTTTCCATCACTCTTAGAAACACATAGTATTTTTATTATGTAGGCAGTTTGTGATTATTATAAATTTATATTTTTATTTATGGAAAAATAATTCCCTTCCATTCCGGTTTATTTACTAATTTAATTCACATAATATGTTTTGGTTAATTTTTTATGACCTTGTATATAAATATTTTATCATTTTATTATCATTAAATAAATTTATATATTATTTATTTAATCTCGAATAGTGTTCATACCCGGTACTACTTCCTGTTGTCACTTCCTTCATAGGATTATTTTAATTTTATATTATCTTTGGTAGTTAAAATTTTTATGTCCTTTAAAATTAAACCCTGGGTTTTCTTACAATCTAACATAATTATTTGAAACAATATAATATTAACTGGGGTATAACAAATTGTGGTTCATACAATATAAATTACAATAAATAAATAAAATCACAAAAATCGATTAGTATTATTACATACTACTTCCATAGTTTTATCCTATCCAAAACATACAGCACAGTTTAGTAATACATTAGTTTCACTTTGGTTTTTCACCTCAATGGGTACACTATCACTCACTTCGCACTATATACCACTCGAATTGTTTATTATGTGGAGTGATATAATTAAATTTTGAGCGAGCTTTAGTTCTACCCATTTCTGACTTTTATTCTCATTAGTTATTTTATTGGGACTGGATTATGTACCGTTACAATATATATATATATATATATATATATATATATATATATATAAATTTTTAAATTGTCAAAAGCTCTTTACTGTTCTTTTGTTACTTCTCTTGTTGAAACAAATTTTTACAAATGTTATGGTTTGATATCACCTGAATATAACATGAGTTTGCTGTGGGGTCCGTGATTGTCATCTCATGTCGTCTTCTAGGGTGTGATACACTGTTCCTCTTGATGCTCCATTAGGTTGATTGTTAACGAATGTAGTCTCGTTCCAGACGATTGGATTTTGGTACTAGAAGTTCATACGGTTGTTGTTTGTGTTTTCTTCTTCTGGAGTCGGTTGTTCACATTTTACATTTTAATTACAGTTCTTATTTTAGCAGCACTAAAATCTGGTAAGGAACATATCTTACCACTTACAGTTTGTTAAGAGATGTGTCGGCTAAGTTTCCTTTTCTTTTTAAATTACATATTTCTTCACGCACAACATTATATATTTTTTTTATATTATTATTATTATAATTATTTCCACGCTACATTGGGTCAAATCGAAATCACTACAAACTTGATTGAATAGTTTTTAACGGTATACACCTACGTGTATATTGACAACACAGTAGCGACATCCTTACATGTCGAAGTTTCTCCGGCGAATGTGGGCATTGTTTTGCGGCAAGGGGTCTGTAAGCTGGCGCGGTTTTACGCGCTGAGAAAATAGTTCGTTTTTTTAAGTAGTATTAATTATTTATTAATTACATCGTAATACTTTATGTTACCTTTTGGTTATGAATTAGGAATTTCCTTATTTATTTAGTACGTATTTTATTTAATTAACGGAATTATTATTTTTTGCTAAATAACACCGTTCTTTGCGTGTTGGTACGGGACAATTTGCACGTTGATGCAGGAATCTAGGTACAGGTAAGGGGTGGATAATACTCTTACTTGTTATAAAAGCAAAAATTTCATTTGTGCTATTTAAACATTTTTTTAAATCGTCACATCCTCCTGCACCTAACGATGAAGACGGGGTGGTGGGGTAATAACAGAAAATCTAATAAACACAATTAAATTTGGGCACAGAACTTCATACTGAAATTTCTCTCTCTCAAATTATTTCTATCCGTCAATTGATTATCTTACAACTTATACAAAATATTTAAATTCTAATATATCTACTACACATAAAATACACAAAAACATAAATCTACCTTATTTTTAAGTCTTATATCTACTACCGGTTTTTTGCTTGATTTCATCACTCGTTTTACGGAGTTATACTCATGAGTAGGTTCCTAATAATAATCACGTATTGTAATAACAATTGAATTACTTTTAGTTTACTGCGCTAGGGATTAGTGTTTTTTTCTCGTCAGCTGACTTCTCATTCTTTATATCATTCTCGCAGGACATTAGCTAAGGTTGATCAGGCCTCGCCAGTATTCGTACGAGGGGTTTGAGTTTATACTCACTTACGCTATAGGATGTTGCAAAATCTTATCGTATTCCTGTATAAGTATATACAACATATTTTATTCTCAACACTTAAGTAGTATTCTCGGTTTACTATCTTTCTCGTAGTCGTGATTCTTTATTTTGACACGAAAATAATTTTTTTATTTTAGACAGATGGCTTCTGCGAACGTAATTTTCTGTATTGGGTTCATACAGTGCTACAGTAACGGGGGTGATGAACTTATGAATTTTGTAGGGGCCACACCATCGGTATGATAGTTTGGAAGTGGTCCTATCAACGGCTTTACTCATAGGATGAGTTTTATACATTACTAAATCACCTACTTTATACTCTATTTGCCTATTATTCTGCTCATGATATTTCCGCGATTTTTGTAAATTCGCTCTCAAATTTGCACGAGCTTCGTTCCATATTTTTCTTACGTTATTCGCATTTATGTCGCGGGGCAATAACTCATGGATTTTCCACTTCGTGGTTAAAGGAAAGGATGGTTGGGTTTATACTTGTACAGTAAATCAAATGGTGTTGATTTATGTCCTTCATGATACGCTGAGTTGAAAGCAAATTGTATCCATGATACATTTTGATCCCAGGTTGTCTGGCCTTTAGCGTGATAAGATATTAAGGCTGATTTTAAGTTACACAAGTATCTTTCTGCTAGGTTTCCTTGCGGTCTGTACTCGGTCACTGTAATATGATTTATCCCTAATTTAAAACACATGTCATTAAATTCTTTCGATTGAAACTGAGGTCCATTGTCAGATATTAGGTGTAAGGGTGTACCATAATCTTTAAATAGTCTTTCTTGTAGAATTTTTATTGTCGTAGATGCTAAGGCACGTCTCATAGGATACAGCCATACGAATTTAGTGAAGGAGTCCACACAAATTAATAGCATAGTATTTCCGGGTTTAGAACGGGGATAAGGTCCATAATAGTCTATGTATATCATCGAGAAGGGAGTTGTGGGTATTTCTGAGATTACTTTTCCGACTTGACTGATTCTTGCTGGCTTGCTCAGGGCACAGATTTCGCATTCTTTCACGAACTTTGTTATTTCACAGTTCATGTTTTCCCAATGGTAGTCCTTGCGAATACGATGTATAGTTTTCCTAATTCCCATATGAGCTCCAATGGTCGATGAATGGTAGTATTCCATTAGCATAGGTTTGATTATTTCCGGGGCGATTATTCTCAGTAATTTTCCGTTAGCCTTTTTTAAACAAAGTACTCGTTCACTCAAGGTATATTTGTCAGAATAATTTCCTTTCTCTATTTGTTCTATTATTTTGCACAATTTCGGATCTTGTTGTTGATGATATGCTATATCCTTAAATGCAAGGGGAAAGTTAGTAATTAGCGTATTAACGGTAGTGGTTTCAACATTGTCTTCGCCAGATCTAGTATTGGGTAGTTGGAACATGCGGGACAGAGTATCGGCTACTACATTTTGAGTACCACGAATATGTTGTACTTTGAACTTGTAGCAATTTAATCTTAACACCCATCTTCCGATACGACCTAACTGTTTTGGGTAGTTCAATAACCACGACAAAGCTTGATTGTCGGTTTCTAGTAGAAATTCCTTATGTTCCAAAAATGGTTTGAATTTTTCAAAGGCGATTACTACGGCTAAACTTTCAAGTTCGTAGGCTGAGGACTTCCTTTCTTGCTCGATCAATGTACGGGAAGCATAGCTGATCGGAAGTCTAGTATCATTGATTTCCTGGTATATTATGGCTCCTAATGCTACACTCGTACTGTCGGTCTGTACAACAAATGGTTTACTGAAATCTGCTAACTGCAATACCGGTGGGGATATTATGCTTTCTTTAAGTGTTTCAAACGCGTCTTGGTGTCGAGTAGTCCACTCGAATTTCGTTCCTTTCTTTCTTAATGCATTCAATGGGGCTGCTATATCCGCTAGGCGGGGTATGTACTTGTGAAAATAATTAATCATACCTAAAAATCGAGCTATACCTTTGGCGTCTCTCGGCGGTAAGAATTCTCGGATTGCGCGTGTACGTTCGGGATCGATGCTAACCTTACCTTCGGCAGATACTATGTGACCTAAGAAGGAGAATTGTTTTACTGCGAAGTTAACTTTACTCGGGTTTACCGTTAGTCCAGCTTTCTTTAACCTGGATAATACTTCACGCAAGTGATCAATATGTTGATCCATTGACTCACTATATACAACTATATCGTCAAGATAGTGATATACAAATTTAAATTTAACGTCTTGAAAAATTTTTTCTAACAGTCTGCTACATACTGAACTTCCTTGTGATATACCGAATGGTACTCTAGTAAATTAATATAGATTAAATGGGACAGCAAAAGCAGTTAGATGTTTTGATTCCTCAGCTAGTGGGATTTGGTGGAATGCTTGGTTGAGATCCATTATGGTAAAGATTTTCGCTTTTGTAAAATAGTGAAACGCGCTGTGAATGTCAGGCAGGGGTATCGATTCAAATTCTATACTCTTATTTAGCTGTCTATAATCCACGACTAGTCTATGTTTGTCAGTTCCTTTTGGTACTAGGAATGCAGGTGATGAGTATGGAGAAGTTGACGGTTCTATGACGTGTTGCTCAATGAGTTTGTTAATGCGGTTTCTCATTATTTCCATCTTGGGCGGCGATAATTTCTATGGGTGAAGGCGTATTACCTTGTTGTCACTAAGATTTATTTTATATTCGATTAAGTGGGTTAATCCTAACTTGGGAGTGAGTACAGTAGAAAATTCCCTTATTAACTTTTGAATTCTTTGTCGCTCATTTCCTTTTAAATGACTCAGACTAGATTTTTGATGCTCTGATTGAATAGTTGAGGTTTCACATTTAGCGTCGTTACTTAACTCGCAGTCGAACTGATATTTTCGAGTACGATCAAATCTGAAGAAATATTGTTTTGCATATATATCAAGGATTAAGCCAGTTTTACTTATGAAATCAGCGCCTAGTATTAAGTTTTGTCCTAACACTTCAGCTACTAGTAGGGGAACATACCAAGTAAAATTCTTTATTTTTAATTTCACCGTAATACTGCGCGATATATTTAGGTTTTGTTTATTTGCGGTGGCACACTTTTTGTTCACGTTTTGGCTACGTTTAATCAGATTATGATTAGCTAATACGGTGGCTAACTGTTGAATAATTATACTACGGGTAGATCCGGAATCAATTAAACCAAGGATATTCGTTGCTCCAAGGTCTATCTGTACGTAGGGTAGTTGGCAGATACTTGTTTTGCATGCACCAATAGAGTTGCACTTCTCAATAAATCTTGTTAAGTAAGGGTCTATGCGTCTAGTTCTATTTATTTTTACTCTATGATTATTATTGTTTTTACCTTTCCTTCTGGTGCTGCGGAAGACGTAGGATTTTTGTTCTTCCAGCTTCACATGTTTTTTGACTTGTCGCTTTTCTGTTGGTAGCGCTTTTGTTTACAATTCTTGCTAATGTGTCCGGCCTTTCCACAGTTATAACATCTTCTTTCCTCATTGACTTCGCTCGCTTGTTGTCGGGGTTTTGATCTAGAATATGAAATATGGAGGTAGCTTTGGGTTTTAGATGTACTTACGAATCGCTTATCGCGGTAGGTTCGGGTATCAGTTCCATTTGGTAGAGGTTGGAATGAATCTCTGCGTTGAGTCTGGGACATAAAAACTCGTCTGTTCTGGTCAGAATACCAGACGTTGGACGAATGTATACAACATAGTTCTTCATGAGTGCTAGGCGAGATCGCTCCTCGGGAGATAGTCCTACTAAGATAGTGTCTACTAACTGTTGTTCACTCCATTTAACTTGTAGCAATAAAGCAGATTCCCTTATTTCAGATATATAATGAGCTAATCTTTCGTATGCTCCTTGTACACGAAGTACTAGGTTTCGCTTCAATTCTTCGTAGATACCGGTGGGAATGAAATGTCTTATTAGGGTGGTATGAAGTTCTTCTACAGGGTGATTATACCTTAGGGATTCTAACACACGATCTTTTAAAGGAGATCTACATTTAGGTAAAATTACTTGTAAAATCTGATCATCTCTTAGTTGTCGCAGATCCTTTAATTGTAAAAGATGCTTAAGAAAATCTAGGAGCCTTGTAATATTCAGCCCATCAGTGGTTGGTATGTCAGACAAAATACGTTCTACAGAGTGGGTTATTTTTCCATAAAGCTCGGTAGTTAGATTTAATTGAGTCGTCATTCTAGGTTTTTCCGCAGATTGATTCGTCAGCAAGTGAGGAGGTAAATCGTTGGTACGAGTCATATTCTCTAGTTCATTAGGAAGTAACGTAACGTTTACGGGTTGGATATTTACTTGTCTATCAGTTAACCGTTCTTTAAATGGATCTATATTGGATTCCTGCAGAAACTGAAATTTTACAGTACCGGTTTGCTGTTCTTGAGTAGGAGATTGGGTAGGGGAAATATTTAGTTTCGTCATTGCTTCTTCAATCTCTTCTAATCTAAACGATTCGGACCTTCGACGTAATTCGCGCATTATCTCGGGTAATTGTTGTAATGCTTCCTCCGCGAATTTCTGCGCATCCGGTGGGGTAACTTTATCACCGGGCCAATTCAACAAATTGGTGATACGACGGGTCAGATGTTCGATTCTTTGGGTGGTGCGTAAAATTACTGCGGGGGATTTTTCATCACGCAGGGTTCGTGCGATCGAAGTTAGTTCTGTATACTTGTGATAGCATGTTTCCTTTTCACTTTCAAAATCTAAGACACTTAAACGATTTAACAATGAGGGTTTGTCCGGTTTATTTTCACGTAACGTTTTGCGAAGTTCCGCGACAGTTACATTTGAGTATGGAAGACCACGCAACAATGCTTCATAGCTTAACTCGTCCTTCAACAACAAGTCGGGGTTAAATTAAGCCATTTTTTGTACGATTAAATTGACCTTTAAATAAACGAAGTATTACGTACGACAAATCTTATGTAATCTACTTTAAACACTTATAAAGCTTGAATTCATTTAAACACACACATATATCTCTTATTACACATAAAATCTTATACTAATTAATCAAATTAAACTTATCTCACAACAATTCAATTTTCTGTACTGTCAGATATAATCTGTCAAAACAAAACGCTAATATCATTTTATAGTGGAGAGAAATTTCACATACGAAAAGTTCATTGCTTTAACAATAGCACAAAGGGTCAGCTGTTTTGGGGAGTCTTATTGTTTGCATAGGGTGGTTTAACAAAGTAGGGTGATTCAGACACTCCTAAACACGATTCTTTTCGGTTCTGAATTGTCTGTTATGTGTGCGAGGGGAGTTTTGTATGGGATGCTCTATACGTGCACAGGGTAGAGTTTACATTTCTCGACACGCATTTAACATGAAACAGCTTGTCAATACCGACAGGTTTAAAATGAAATATTTACCAGCGATTACTTGTTTATTACGGCAATGTCCCAATACTAATATTATTATATCTTAATTAAACCTTTACTCATTTATTTGTTCCCGATTTCAGAATGAATAAATTTATATTCGACAAAGTTACTGTTAATGAATTATAACAATGTACACAATTTTTACACAAAAGCAGAGTGGCGCAATTTTGTAACGTCTCCCTTGTTAAGATATTACAAAAGTCGGGAACCAGTTCAATTTGTTACCTGTTAATTAAACTAGCTGCCGTTGTTAGTAAACCTTACTTACTAACAAATTATAACACATTATTATTTAGGAATTAGTCAAGGATTGCATAAATTTATTCATTCGCTGGGTGTTAGCAAAAACATCTCTTTATTATTATATTTATATCTCATAGTTTACTTTACTCTTAAAGAAGTACTCTAATAAATTCTGCATTTAATATTTTGAAAATTTTACTTCTTATTCTTTTTATCTCAAAAGCATTCAGCTAGATATTGTTTTAAGTACCACGGATCCGGGTATCAACTTTGTTATGTTTTAATTTATCACAAATTTAACCAAATTATTTGAAGAATAATTTTGGGTGTAAATTTTAGAATTACTGTACATCTAAACATCGTAATGTTATTACTACTTCATTACAGAGATTACAAATATATATATATATATATATATATATATATATATTAATTTTTAAATTGTCAAAAGCTCTTTACTGTTCTTTTGTTACTTCTCTTGTTGAAACAAATTTTTACAAATGTTATGGTTTGATATCACCTGAATATAACATGAGTTTGCTGTGGGGTCCGTGATGGTCATCTCCAGTCGTCTTCTAGGGTGTGATACACTGTTCCTCTTGATGCTCCATTAGGTTGATTGTTAACGTATGTAGTCTCGTTCTAGACGATTGGATTTTGGTACTAGAAGTTCATACGGTTGTTGTTTGTGTTTTCTTCTTCTGGAGTCGGTTGTTCACATTTTACATTTTAATTACATTTCTTATTTTAGCAGCACTAAAGTCTGGTAAGGAACATATCTTACCACTTACAGTTTGTTAAGAGATGTGTCGGCTAAGTTTCCTTTTTTTTTTTAATTACATATTTCTTCACGCACTACATTATATATTTTTTTATATTATTATTATTATTATTATTATTATTTCCACGCTACATTGGGTCAAATCGAAATCAATACAAACTTGACTGAATAGTTTTTAACGGTATACACCTACGTGTATATTGACAACACAGTAGCGACATCCTTACATGTCGAAGTTTCTCCGGCGAATGTGGGCATTGTTTTGCGGCAAGGGGTCTGTAAGCTGGCGCGGTTTTACGCGCTGAGAAAATAGTTCGTTCTTTTAAGTAGTATTAATTATTCATTAATTAAATCGTAATACTTTATGTTACCTTTTGGTTATGAATTAGGAATTTCCTTATTTATTTAGTACGTATTTTATTTAATTAACGGAATTATTATTTTTTGCTAAATAACACCGTTCTTTGCGTGTTGGTACGGGACAATTTGCACGTTGATGCAGGAATCTAGGTACAGGTAAGGGGTGGATAATACTCTTACTTGTTATAAAAGCAAAAATTTTCATTTGTGCTATTTAAACATTTTTTTAAATCGTCACAATAACTGCAAAAAGCATTGAAAACATGTGCGGAGTTCCATATATCATCATGAACACATGCGCGCGCGTAATTACATTTTCTATTTGAAATAGCTCTACATTTGTTATAATTATTTATATGTGTCTAATGGTCTTATTTATGTACATTTCCTCGCTTGTAATTATATCTTCTTTTTATATTTTATACCTAAATTCATTGTATTATTATCATTTAGTCTAATTCCTCAATGTGTGACGTACTTCTAATTATAAAATATCTCATATGTATACCTAAACTATTCGTACTAAGAATCTGGCAATTGCTTTATTATTTATATATCCTTTATACGGTTAACTATAGTTATAAAATCTAGATATCAACTGGCTGAGATGAATCAAATTTAATTATAAATCTATAATTTATGTGTTTATTTTAACGCTTGTTGAGGTAGTTACATATTCAGTATGTTGTTTGTAACGCGAACGTGATCCCATGTGTGTATGAAATAGTTCTAAGACGTTGAACTGTCATTCTAATGCATTTATAATTTCCATTTCCTTATTTGTTTACAGTACACGGATGGAGTTTGCTTTAGTCTCAGAATACACAGTAATAAACACTACTGAACAATACAGCATTAGCAAAGGAGGTAACATTGTCTGTGACTTATTCACTCTGTAAGTAACCGTGATTGTGTAAGTATTATAGAAAACACGCATAAAGTGGTGGATGGTAACTTGAATGGATTCACTTTGTAACAGATCCATTGTTATGCAGTTCTGTGAGTTGCATACGTAATAGGAGAGGCATACAAGATATGGTTACCGCATAAATAACTAAAATGCTTCAACCCTTCTTTTATGAAGACAAATGGTGACATACATCTGTGAAATTAAAGTTTCTTTTATCCTCTCTTTTGTATCGAAGCTCTTATTCCAAAAGGTACGTCAAACAGAATGTTGTATGTTTACCTTTTTGGCGTGTCGCGCCGCGCGCGCGCGCGTGTGTGGTTTGCTTGTGAGAGGAATATACTTTGAAGAGATTTGATGTGTGTAGATCTTTTAAACTAACCATACTTAACTTTTGATAAGGATAGGTTATGTGTTAAAAAATAAAATAAAAATTAATTGAGAATGTAGATTTTAAATTGGATGTAGCCTATATAATATAGGAACGGAAAAAACAAAAATTTCGAATACATTCTTATTACATATGATACATATTTTATAAAAGATATTTTTGTGTTGTCTGAAGAATGTCGGAGAGTAGCATCACGCTTAGATATTGAACAGTCTCAACATTTTCAGTTACTGAAGAGGCAGAAAATGAATTCGTGTATCAATAAATTTTTATCAGTAAAACGTATTATTTTACCAACAATAACTGTATCCATACATGTCTTTTATTATTATGTAAAATGTAGAAAACTAACTTGAAAGACACTTAAAACATGCAAGTACAACAATAAGAAAATATGGAATTTATAGTAAAGGAATTTAACAATAACACATTATTTTCGTAAAAGTAAAAACGCATAACTAAGTAAGTATTCAAATAGCACACTTCATAAACAACTGGCGTTAAATAAAATAAGTATTGAAAGGGAATCAAAAGCGATTACTTGTCTGCCAATCACCGTAACTTTGATCTGCATCAAGGATCTCATTTTCACATGGTAAACAGATTTTTTCCATTTGGATATTAGCAGGACGCAGGACGCATTCGGGTCGGGTTCTTTCAAAATTCGGTTGTATCTAAATGCTAGGTGAAAATATAAAATTAGCGTATTCATTGATATCGTGTTAGTGAAGGAAGTAAGCAAAAAAGTAGACATTTAAATGTATAGCTGAAATAATTGTAATGAACTATTTGCAAAACTAAAAACTGTGTTACTAAAAAGTATGTTAAAAAATTAAATACAAAATAACCTTTTTCAAATCCGCCTTGTGACTTCTTTTTTATGCTGATAACGCGTTTTGAACCATATGATTCATCATCAGATCTTAAAATATCCCACGTAGGAGCCCGTCAAAATGTGATTAGGTGTAGTACACCTACTGACGCGTATACAGTGCAAATAATATTGGAATTTTAATCGATTACTACCTACCTATTACGAGGGATACTTTGAGATCCGTTGATGAAGCATAGGCCTATGCTTCGTTACGAGTCATCAATATAAAAGAGAAGTCACAAGGCGCATTGAAAAAGGTTAGTTTGTCTATTCATATATAATTGACTATGATATAATTGAAAACATGCATGCTAAAATGAAATGCGTTAGTATTGTTTGTTTATCAATTACTGAACGAATAAAGAACAATGAACTCATCATTCATGTTTCACTACCATAACATCAAAACACAAACACACACACACATTTATTTTTCTAGTTCGTACGAGTTTTTAGACAACGTTAATTATCTCAACAACGTGATTCATAGACAGTTTTGTCTTGAGATCCTACTAGTCCTTTTTAAAATGTTTGTATAGTGCAGATTTAGTTTATTCACTTTCAAAATTCCACATACACAACTTGCAATATTTAGAACTGCAGAAGCCAAAATCAGATATTCTGTTGCATTCAACAACAAAATATTTCTCAACAAAACACGAATTGATTCACTATAATATTTCAAAGTGTAAGTACGTTATAAAATGTATTGGTATTTAATACTAAAATTAATAATTATACTTTTCAAATTTATTTACAAATACTGATCGTTTTGTAGACGTTCGGTTAAACGGAGTTGCAGTGAACTAACAGTTACGCTAGGCGTTACGATATGCAATATGTTTACAGAGATGTAATGCAAAGTGTAATAATACGTTTTATTCCCTTTAAAATGTCATTAAATTTTAATTGAATGTTATTTATAAATTTAATATTTCAAAATAATTTGAATTGTGATTTATAAGTTATGTATGTATAATCCATAGGAACCCATTCATGGGAGCCCATGATTCAGTCCGCACGTAGGGAAGTAACACTTAACTTATAGTGCCGTGACTACACCAAGTTTTCATTCCGTTCTTTGAACACACCGTTCCACGTATTGACTACAGTAATTAGACGATGTTCAGTAATTCGAACTTAAATAAGAAGTACACTGTTCTGTGGGCGATTAAAAACACAATGCGTTAGAGAACCATTTTAAGTTGTACTTATTTTAGATAAACACTGTGAATTATAAGCACGAAAGTTAAAAAGACAATATTTGAAATGAAAAAAATTATATTGCCTAACATTCAGCTAATACATGTCAGCAATTAACTGGCAGAAACTGAACGCCGGAACTCGATAATTGTAATAAAGCGATAAAACTACGGTCACCATAAAATTAACATTAGGCCTACGTAAATTTACCGAGACATGAATTTACTGTTTAGCATTTGTAGCATGACAGATTATCCACATTGTTCTAATTTAAAAAATAATCAAATATAAAATAAAAATAAAATGACATCAATGAAAACTACTATAAAAATTAGTCAAGGACCACAGTGTAGTGAAATAATAGTCCGAAGAGATAAAATAAATTAAAACCAACCATGCAATATATAAGAAATTATAGAAAAATAATGATAGGCCAATGTATAAAGTAATTATACCCAGGTAGTATAGGAGCAGGTCAGGAAATGCCCAGGATAGACAAACATCCATAATAAAGGAACAACTGTTAGAAAAACAACCACATGTAATAAAATTAGAAACGCCCAAAAAAGACGAAAATAAATAAGAAAAGTACAATGCAATAAAATAAGAGTAAATGTAAAATATATTTAAGTAAAGGTTCTAGATATAAATGTAAAATGTACCAGTGCAATTTAATTTTATAATGAAAAGCGAATCCTGGTGATCTCATATAAGTGAAATTCTTTATCATACAATACCAGACAAAATGACAAAAAATAATATAAATGTATGCAATAAATAGTGGAGTGATCAAGGGTACATCCCTGAAATAAAACAAAAACAGCAAGGACTGCATGAAAATTAATTTTAAGGAATAATTTAAATGATGAAAAAACAGATGTGTTTTGTTTATATTAACAGTTCATTGAACTCAAGGCTTGAATGTCTGAGATTGAGTACAATTTTTTGTTATAAAATATTTGTTATGTTTTAATAGTATTAATCAATAATAAACGTTAATGTAATTAAGTAAGGGAATTTTAATTAAGATTTTATAAGAATAATATGTCAGAAAGGGTATTAGCAAGCTGTAATAATAATAAACATTGTATGTGAACACATGTAAAATCTAGGCCAAATGGTAAATCTCAACAACCTTATAATTAATGAATAAGTTAAGGAAATCAATTAAATTGATGAAAATTGTATAAAGTGAATCAATTACTGTGTATTATAACTGTAACAATACTTTGTAAAGGTATTGAAGAAATATATAAAATATTGTTAGAAAAGATGCAAGTGTAATAACACTGGAATCTCAAGGAAAAGCCTAAATTAAGGATAATATTTAAATTAGTTAACCAAATCATAAAATTACAAAGAATTAAAGAAAAATAACCATTTTAATTCAATCAGTGATCTTGTTCAATGATAATTAAAACATGACAGATATTGTAAACCATTTAATGTGACAGGAAGTACAGTTAAAGCCTACATCCAAATATACTGTAAATATGACTTTTTGAGGTAAAAAATACTATAAAGTATATCATGTTTGATATTAAATAACGCAGAATTAAATAAGGAAATTGCATATGTAATTAGTATTTAATAAAATTAAATAATAGTAAAAATGTAATTAATCATATAATGTAAAAGTCAATTATTTAGGCGGAAATGCCATCTGGTTAAAACGATGTAGATTTAATATTAAATCAGCCAGGACCTATTGTATTGAGAAGAAAGAGAGTTAGTTGATTGTTACACGTTGAGACGTACACTTCGAAATGATATCAGACAAATGAATTTATTAAAAAAGAGAGAAGATAATTTTCGGATATAACTAAACCTATAAAAAATGACCCCGAGAAATTGAAAAATACGATTAATCAACACTGAGTTAACCTGGAATCAACCAAATTAATCTATTTATGAAGATTTGAAGTCGTCATCCAGATAACAGAACTATATAAACGTGAATTCAAAATTTTATCGACACAAAATTGGACATTGTAAAATATCACAACCACTGGGACAAGAAGACATTGAACACTGATTGCCGTGCCGAACAACTGACCACTACTCCCGAATAATTACACTGTGATGAAGAGGAATTAACCACTACTGATTGGAAGAGGAATACACCAATAACCAACATTTAATTGAAAGAATTCTGCAGTGAAGACGCCTCGTATACATTCAGCACGGGGGCGGCCATTTTGGACTACTCCCAGAATCCTTTGCGGTGACGGCAGAACAGCATCATGAGTCTGGTTCGAGAAATCTAATTTATTAATATTTATATTTAAAATAATATTTCTATTTTTTATAATTAAGAAGTTTTTTCTGTAAACATTATACTTTTCAGCTTTGCCTTTCTCTGACTATTATAATAACAGCTCAAAGAACCTGTAATTTAACTTTAATAATTTATATAACCAAACCAATCGCCCTGAGATACGAGTTTGTGATTTGTCGATTAACTAATCGATTCAAAGTCGATTAGTCTCAATAATGTTAATAAATTCCTTGAATATTATAATTTTGAGTTTCATTTATTGGTAAAAATATAGATAGAAGAATTTTAGATAATATTTGACATCTGGACTCCAAGAAAAGAAGGAAATAACATCACTGAAGGAGTACCCTCATAGAGTAACGAAAGACCGCTAATCGATTATTACCGGAGATAATCTAGTTAACGCGGGAAAACAATTCTGGTTATTCTAATCTATTAATTTAATTTAATTAATAAATAAAGGAATTAAAAATAAATAAATACATAAGAAATAATAAATTAATTAATAAAATAAAAAGTAAAATTTTACTCCGAACACCACACAAATTTTCATTTTGTTACAATTTCGAAAATATTTGTAACATTTAGAGATTTATTTATTTTAATAAAATTTTAGAATTTTTTAATTTATCACAGAATTGGAATAAAGACCTTAAACGGTATAGAATTTCACTCACAGAGACGCCATATGTTACTTGACGCTGTCTGTAAGACTGGAATTCAAATGTACGGTTCGCACGTCTGTAACCCTACGCCTACACTCACGTAAACGACAGAAGTCACTCACAGAACTCGTTCTATTTTCTCGTTCCAAAGCGTCACTTTACTTTGTTAAGAAATATTGTACGTGATTCAAAATTTTTAACGTCAGCATCTTGAGTATATCTTTATAGGTTTGTGTAAAGAATTTTCTTTAGACCAAAAATTTATTGTTATTACCATAATCCACAGGCATGAGTTGGACTGTTCATGTATACACAAATTTTTACATCTTTCCTTTTCCTTGTTCATCAAACTTGTCTCAGTATTCCACCTTTTAAATTCTAATTTTGCTGCTACACTATTCCAAAGTAGTGTATGTAAGGTCTGTTCTCACCGACTTACTTTTTTCTACAACGTACTGTAAAATATTGGAAAATAAATTTAGTCTTAGGATCCTCTTTTATATATGTGTTTCTTCTGGTACCTCATGGGTATTTCTTCCGTTCTTTGTAAGTAATTAAAATGCTTGTATTTTAAATTGACATCACTTTTGAATACACTCAAGAATCACAACCATATTTTTCTTTTCTCTGGTATTCTTCTTTTAAATTGACATTTATTCTTGATGTACATTGCGTGTTAAGTAATCAATTTAAAAATTTACTTAAAAAGTTTAATCTACAGTATATCTTTACTAAAGGAGTGTATATAAGAGCCACAACATTTATTAAATTTGATTATTATTAATTAAAACATATTTAATGAGATTATAACTTAGTTGTAAATTCACAGCCATGGTCGTAATGGGATAAAAATGGTGACTCTTAGTTCATCCAAACTTGAGTTTGGCGGAGACCTTCATAGCCACTGGTAATTATTGTAAGAAAGAAAATTAATACACAATTTATCTAATTTATATATAGAAATCAATTGTTGATAGCGCAATAGAAATTTTCTACTTAAAACAAAAACCATCTTTAAATTAATCCCACAAATTAGATTACATTTCAACGGGTATTACTGTGATACTGTTACCTCTTGTCAGCACATTGTAAATGTAGTTCAAAAATATTGATAAAATTACGTGGGTCTAGAGCAGAGGTCCCCAAGCTTTTTTGGACCATAGACCACCTGCCTATTTTTTCTGTTTTGGGTAGACCCCTTGTCACCTTAATATTAAATTTTTACAAATTCATCAACTTTAAATGTGTTTTTGACAGCTGACACAGAGGTACTCAGGTTGATAGGGTTTTTAGTTATTGTAGAGTGGGAAAAAAATTAAAGGAAAAATATGTTGAGTCTTATACATTTATTAAGTCAAACGACACAAAATGCGAATCTTATAATATTCTTAGTAATTTATAAATACACAGAAAAAATCAACTTAATGGGAGGGATGAGCCTGATGCTTTGATAGTAAATTTTCAATATTGGGCTTTAATTTAGTCAGGTTTAACCTTAAATCTCCTCTGCTAGTGATTTCCAACCTGTTTCGTTTTTTACAAGAAGATTGGCAACTGCGCTGAAACCCCTTTCTACGAAGTATGAGGTTGGAAAAGCTATCAAGAACTTTCTCGCGATGGTCCATAGTGCAGGATAAGTCATAGGTATGTCTCTCTGAAGCCAGAATTGCTGATATCCTTTTTTGAAGTGCATTTTAAGTTCTTCGTTAGTGCTTATTCCGATCACTTCTTCTTGTAATACGATATCCGTTTCTTCAATGTCACCGTATGGATTAATAATCCACTGTGGTATTTCCATACTCAAAACATCCTGAAACCTAGTTTCAAAGTCTGTGGCAAGGACATCTAAATGTTGAACATAGGCTGAAACATCATCATCCCGGCAGTTTGTTTGTGACAAATTGGGAAACTGGGAAAATTCACGCCGTCCAATGTTCTGCTTCATTAGTTTCATTCTGGCAAGAAAAGCTGAAATGATGGACTTTGTTTTTATCAAATTTATACCGTCGCCTTGTAACTGCAAGTTAACCTCATTAAATTTAGCAAACAAATCTGTTAAATAAGCAATATCTGGATTCCATTGGATAACATTTTCTTTTAAAATGGGATCTTTGGCATCCAAAAACTCTGTAATAGTCTCAAATAGTGAAAAAAATCTTGTCAAACATAAGCCTTTTGACAGCCAGCGTACTTCAGTGTGAAGGAGTAATTGATGAAAGTTCTCGTCATTTTCTTCACACAACTGCGCAAATAACCTAGAATTCAACGCGTTGCTCCGAATTTTGTTTACTGCGTTTATGACGAATTGAAGAGATTGATGCAATCTACCACTCAGATTTTTAGCAACTAAATGCTGTCGATGAATGATGCAATGAACTGCAAACACCCCGGGTACCATTTGTTTTAATTGACTTATAAAACCACGATAGCGCCCAAACATGGCAGGTGCTCCATCTGCAGCCGCTGATATTATATTTGATAAAGGGATCGCTTTTTCCATGAAATAGTCTCTCAAAACATTAAATATTGATTCACCTTTAGTCTATGTCAAAGTTCTCGCGAAGAGCAGTTTTTCATGGATTTCTTGATCCATAATAAAACGAACATATGACAATAATAGTGCTTCATTACCAGGTAAAGTTGTCTCGTCCAATTGTATGGAGAAATGGGTCGTTTGCAGATAATTACACAAGAAGCTTTCAATATTATCACTCATTTCATCAATACGTCTGTGAACTGTGTTGTTGCTCAAAGAAATTCTTTTGAGTATATCATATGCAGGTTTGTGTACTACGGTTTTTAAAACTTCTTCAATGGCTGGCAAAATTAGCTGTTCCCCGATAGTATGTGGCTTTCCTGATTTTGCTATAAGTAGCGAGATATTGTAAGACGCCCGCAAACCATCATCGTCTCTTTGTGAAGTCGAAGTAAACATACTGTCCACCGTGGGTCTTTTCTGAAGTTTTTCTTTTAATGTTTGAAAGTATTTCAAATCTTTACATGTTTTATCAGGGTGACACCTTCTCAGATGATCCTGCAGCTTGGATGGTTTCATAGCATCATTACTTAAAACTTTGTCGCATAAAAGGCACATGGGCATGTGTTTGTCCGACAATGATTCAATGAAGCCAAACTTCAAATAATCAACGCTGTACTGCCTACATTTCTTCTTAGATTCGGCCATGTTTAGCAGCAGTTATCTGTGGAAAAAATTAAGGTATTTGGATATAGATAACACACAGCAATCAAACTTACGTAATAGCGATTACTACTTTGACTTTACTTTTAAACTTTGAAGAAATAAAATAAAAAATTTATAAAACCCACGACTACATTACAATACATTTATTTATTATTATTTATTGAATACAATGTAATAATTAGACACGACGATCACATCAAATTAAAAAAAACACTTAACGCAACGGCTCCAAGACAAACGCTATAATTTCGTGATTAGAAGATTGAGAGCAGAGCATTGATAGAAATGTAACAAATCTATTATTTTACACTTTTTAAAGATAAATCCATTAATTACATCGTCATAAAGTTGTGGGTTTTTAAAATTCAATTGATTATTTTTAGAATCTGCCCTGACGTAATATAAAAACGAATAAATAAATCACATCAAAGTACAACAATGTATACGCAACAAACGTACAAACAAATATCATTAACCCTAGAATACTAAAGCGTCGTCATTTTTATATGTGCCCAACATCGTGCGATGTGCTGTGTTTTGTGCGATGTTTGAACAATCAGATAATGATAACCTATTATTGTTAAATCCTACCTTTGTACATTTTGAGACTACATGCATTATTTAAATGTATTATATTATTTTAATTTGTAGCATCATACAGTGACAATAAAAAGAATCGTAATTTTTACGAGTGATTAGTACTTATGTAACTCCTAGGTAACGTTAGTATTCTAGTGTTAACCACTCGTTCACACACAAACTGCTTACAGGACCGTTTTACTGAAACGGCCTGTATCCTCAAGTCATGATCGGCCTCTCTACGCAATCAAATGAAATTTTATAAAGCATATAATTTACTTACCTACTTTTCTTCGGCACTCCCAAACAAGATGATATTGATTCACTTTAACTTGTATGTACCTAACTAAGTAGTTAACTAACTATATATATTTTTGCTTAACACGTATCTTCTCAAAATTCGGAACACAAATGAATAGTGTTTGGCTCTGCCTCTGACATTCGTATTTATAATAACCATACCAAACAGGCAGTGACAGCAAGTCCTTGAAAACGTGTCTGGATAAGTCTACTGCGCAAGTATACGCGCAACACGAGTTACAAGTGCTGCGACCACACAGCCAGGGGGTACAAACTTCGCTCATTGCCGGTTCACAAAATGTTTTAGTTTCGAGGTAGGTCGACAGCAGTAGATGGCGCTGAAGTATATCGAAGAACGGCCAATGATAGGCTCTTTCAAATATTAACCCAACCTTACCCAACTATTGAACGTTAAAAAAGTTAACTGCCGTGCCGTCAACTTAACGTAATTTAACGTTTTACAGCGAATTTAATATTTAAATACATAGACTTGTAATTAATAATTACATAATTTATGAAAATATGTTTGTCCAAGCTAGATTGTGTTGTTAACGCTATTGTTTGCACTATTTACAATATTTTTTGTGTCAAATTAATCAAATTATTTTAATTGGTAAATTTTATGTACACAATATTGCGTATTATTGTCACTGAACATTTATTGAACAATACCATGAAATAAATAATTTTTTAAATTCATATAAAATTAATTACAGAAACTTATAGGTTCGGATATAAAAGAAGAATTTATATTTAATTCAAGTAAATTACTAATAAACACCATTCATTCAATAAGGTTATTTAAGTAATAATTTATACACATTAATTTTAATTAATTAAGTATAATTAATTATAGTTCAGTTGCTCCACGTAATTTAATTTACTTGAATTTAATTTTTTCTATATAATTATTGTTTTATTTGTATAAATGTTTCACAAATATAATAATGACCATTCACATATATGTATTTTATTATATTTATTTAAATATGTAATTGTATATGTAAAGAAACAATTTTTCAATAAATTATATTTATCTTTTTGTTCTCCTTGTTTTCCTTTTCATGTTTAGTTAATAAATTATTTTTTTATTAATTTTTGATAAGTCAACTTTTTATGCTTCTCTATTTCAATTTTAAATTTGGCGCCATTGAAAAATTAGTTCCCTCGTAGGTCGACAGCTGGAGAGGGCACTCAAAGCAGGATAAAAAAGTGAACACATTGAGCTTATGGAAGTTTGTACCCCCTGCACACAGCGAATAACCTACTTACACATTTTTGTGAAATAAATTTAATATACAATTAAGTAATATAAATATATCATAGCCTATATGTCTATTATAAGAAAGTCTTATCTAATTAAGTACATAGGTGCTATTGTTAGGTGGATTATTACATTTACGGAAAGCCAAGACTTTGGTGACGACCTGCCTAAATGGGATCCACTCTCGTGGACCCCCATTTACATCTCATGCACCCCCATTTTTCCCCCACTGTCATGGACCCCTTGCATGTCGGAATCGACCCCTGGGGGTCAATATAGATCACTTTGGGAATCACTGGTCTAGAGTAATCAATATTTCATTTTTGGTTCAACAATTCTAAGGCATTATGTACAATGATTTTAGGGAGACGATATAACATTTGTTTTAATGAAACATATACAGTTAACACTTAATAAAACAGTGTCTATTTAAAGTAATAAAACACTTAGAGAGATTTAACTGATTAAGAAATACTGAACCCTTTCTTTTACTTAAATATATTGTTAAGCGCAAAGATGTTTGACTAATCGTAACGCTAGTTTAGTTTATCAATTTATAAATGCGTTATGGAATTCACATCTTGGATAAATCTATGGTTCATCCTAACGAAAGCTGTTATTTGTGTCATACGAAATGAGAAACAGTTACTAGAAAAGAGGAAAGATAATTTTAATTCCAGCTCATCCGTAAATATAAGAAGGAAGATTTCCTCATGACAAATAACTGTGGGAAAACCGTTTCATACCGAGAAAGAGAGAGAGAGAGAGAGAGAGAGAGAGAGAGAGAGAGAGAGAGAGAGAGAGAGAGAGAGAGACAGACAGACAGACAGACAGACAGACAGACAGACAGAGCAAGCGCGCGTGACAGAATGTCTCTAGCCAAATAACGACCCAACGTTGACGTTTGTATTCGTTCGCCATTAATATTTCATGTTTTCCCCTTGGTTTGTTTATCTGGAGCGTTCTCTGTGTACACAACGAATGATAAAATTCAAGGACAAGCTGAGAATTTTTTATGGACGGAATTTTATATTTTATTGTAATATGTAGACGAGACCTTTTCCCACTGTTGTGAAGATAGCAATTGGAAGTTTAACAAAGTATACAATTTAGTTTGTAAATAGTAACTCATGGATCTGTGCTGAACCACGGGATCGTATAATTCAACATTCTTGATTTTTAAAGAATTTACAACTCAGTTACAACACGAACCTTAATTGCAACTCATTTATCAACACTAAACCACGTGATATTATAGTTCAACAATCTTGTTTGTCATAGACTCTTCAATGCAGCACGAGTACTGAGCACAACCCAAATTAACCAGCTAATAAGAATAGAGGTGTAATACTTCAGAAACCGAATACAGCTTGTAGAAATTAGGTACATATTAAAACATGGGTCGGTAGCTAGATCGAGGGGTGTATTTAAGGGGAGGACGAACGGAACGAGCCCCCCCAGATGGTCAATAAAGTTGATGAATTTTGTTAATCTCTTAATTTTTAGACTCTTTTATTATTTTTTCAGTTGGGGTTTTTAGCTAGTAATTCTTTTTTAAATATACAAACAGGCATTTGCGCTTACGTTTGAAGTATGAAATATTGGAAAATCAATTCAGTCAGTACAGTCAGTATTTCTAAACAATGTTTCAGTAACGCGTATTTTAATTGTGTTATTAGCATTTGTTTTGATGAAATTGTTCTCAGAATGTTATCACACGCTTTTCAGCCACTATAAAAGTAGTAATGTTGATTAGTTTTAACGTGTTTTTCTTTTGTAACCGACACGACCGGGCCCGGCCTTCCCCCTTCCAAAGGCCAAATTCTCGATACGTCACTGGCTAGATCAGAGTACTGACCACATGTCGAGTTGCTGTAATACCTGGTACAGTGTCGCTCAAGTTCCGTTAACCACCCTGATCGTCTTATACCAATTCAGTGTTATCTAAAGAAGTCTATTGGGAAAAACGAAAGAGGTAAATAATGTTTTTCAACAAACACTATCTACATTGTCGTTCGCTTTGGAATTATAGGGGATATAGTTTGTATCGGTGGATATTGAGTTAGGTGGTCCGTTATCTTCACGAATACACTAAGGAAGATTCCCATAATAGTACAAGAAAGTTCATGCCAGGATTATGAAGAGCCATATAAGAGTAGCTTCAGACGTTTGAGATTAAGACGTCATAAAATTTCAGCACGTAATTCGTGTTTAGGTAGCAAGTAATGTTATACACACACCTTAGGATAAAATATGAGAAAAGCAATGAAAGTCGCAGGTAACGAATGCTTTTCTTTGGTTCTTACTATATTGGAACACGTTGATAATATTTAATAACTCAAGACATTTATGTTTTCATTGAATGTGAATAATCATTTCATTACGGGCAGTTAAGAAAAAAGCTACACAATTTTTTAATGATAATATAATTTGTTCATGAGGAAAGAATAATATGACTAAAAATCAATGACTGTAGATAAAATCTGTAGCTATACGTATGTTAAACACGAGATACTATAAGTAGACAAAACCAGGTATTAAAGATATGCTCGCGGCAGACAGACAGCATTAAACGGCTTCGTACTATTAGCTTCGTATTACCATATCCCTGTATATGGTAGTGACAATATATAGTTGTATTAATGAAACTTTAAATAATATTTGGAATGTTTAACAGAACTCAGCGTTAATACACAGATACACAGACCGTGGACTGCTAAGTGGTTGAAAAAAACAAAGCTTATGAAAGTCTTAGTTATGTTATATAAAACTAACTGCATAACACATGATTTTTAAGTGTTTAAACTATATTAATTAAATACTAAAAGAAACTACAAGAATTATATTGAAAAAATTAACTATACACGCACGCGAGCGAAAAATGTGTGCGTGTGATTTTCACATTTTCAGCAATTAACCATCAAAAATTTGCTTTTGCCTGATACAACTTGAACGTCTCATAAAACGTCGTAATGAACATAACAGTTCATTTAAGATTACTCGTAAGCACATATAAGAGCTGTATATACTCTCTGTCTATTTATGTAACAATATTTTCTATTTGTGAATTCCTTAATTTATTAAATAAAATAAACACAGAAATATTTTCCATTTAAGCTCAAGCGCACTTCTGTTTTCATAAATTTTACAATTTTTCTTGTCTAAGAAAAATAGAGAGCTCACGGGCAGTCACTATATTATACACCACACGTCTCGCCGACGCAACTGACTTGTTGTATAGTTGAAACAGTAATATCAACAGAACGTGTACTAATATTAAACCAGTATCCCTGATACTATATTCCCTAGTCTACCTCATAACTTGCTACGTTACAGAATGCTGCTTGCGAAGCGGTGTCAATTTTTACAGAAGGTAAGTGTATTGTTGTAGCAAGGAACTCGTTCCTGTTGGCTCCTGCTAGGATTCGTCACCATAATTATGTTGGAATGATTAGCTGATACATTTTTCCAGTTGTTAAACTAGCCCTTGTCCAGCGCTGCATCCATCCGTTCAGCTGTACTCCATGTTGTGGTTGTATATTCAGTTACAAAATTGGTTTGATTCCATACTGTTCTATTGCATTATACCGTACGCAGATGTGTGTCCAACACCGTGACTCTTCTTGTTTGATACCGGATTTAAGACGTCTCGGTCAAAACTATCTTTGATGTCATCTTTTAATCATGGAAGTTTTTGATGCATACAAAAACTTTATATCTGCTATAAAAATTGTTGGTAATTTTTAAAAAACTAACTCTGTAGAGAGTCTGTACAACTGCGAGAAGTACTTAGAGTCTGTACCTATTTAAGACTCCACGTTCTAGTTATAAATCGGACAGGTGATCCTAACAGATTCCTTAATTAACTGTAAAAGACCCAAATCTCATTAAGAAAATATGTAGCCCAGTTATGTGTGTGTGTGCTCATACCTTTTTAATATAAGTATACTGTATTCTGAAACTTGTCCATAAAACCTAAGTAAATCTGTACACCACATTACAGATAATAACATACCTATAAAAAGTTAATATCCGCTATAAAAGGGTACACAATATTACCTGTATCCTCATCATTCTATATTTTAACAAGTTTTTTTATGTCCTACTATGTGCACGATATAGAAAAATGTTATATTACCTTTTACAGTAACACATTTTACCACACAATATAAAACATTACAGTAGGCCTAAACTGCAGCACGTAAGTACATAGTGTAATGTCAAACCGCTATGTGTTATGTAGCCAATAAACGTAATACTTAGGTAAGTGTATGTAAGTTTTAACGGCGTATCAGTTTCATAGGCCACAAACGTTTTATGTTATCCAACGAAATGAATTCCGCGTTCCTGAACGATAGATATCCTGAGAAACTCACCCCGTTATGCGCTCCCCTATCCCTTCCATTAAATCTCGTTCTGGGTTATGACCTGTTAAGGGGACGGAAATTAATATATTAACTGCGGCAGAAGTAAAGCTTTAAGCGTCATAACCTACATTGCAGAAGTGCAGGTCACCTCAGACGGACAAACCGCAGACAAACAAAATGGCAAATTAAAAGTTACGTATACAAGAGTTTTTGACAGATTCCACAAATGTTAAATTTCATGTTTTTAGTGTCGCATATTTTGTCTTCTTGCGCTTTTTGTGATAGCATAGTTTAGTAATCGCAAAATTAGTCCAGGTATTGTTTATCCATTCTAATCTTATCGAGCGCAAGATTTCTAACATACTCTAGCTGATTAGATAGATAAAGCTAGATAAAGCACCACTTCATCCTGTCTTGCAGACTTGTTCTTGCACATATACAGAGAGACAGAAGTCTAAGCGCTTTAGTGTGAATGTGTGTGTGTGTGTATGTGTGTACGGGTCACAGCCCTATGAATTCCAGTTTCTTATGGTGCAGTATGGTCATCCGTTTGTAGCACAAGGAATTTAGGATGCTGTTTCCCTTTGACGATAGAACATGCAAGTAAGTATGTCCGCGCGTTTCATTTCCGGCTTGACTCCACGCCTGGAGTGCAACTCCAAGAACTCACCGAGCTGCCTTAAGGCATCGGGTGGATCGATGGGAGGATGGCTCCCGGAAGAAGGCACTTGTACACTTCGCGGATACCTGCGTCTCGATGACAGTGCACCCGAAGGAAACCCGGCAAGTGTATCGTATTAGGTTCTATGATTCCTTTAAAAGTTAATTCGCAGATGAACATCGGCGGCTGTGGGGCGAACACGAGAGCACACCCCATTGACGCATACCCTCAAGTAGGACCTTACGAGCCCCACGGTTTTGTTGGTATATGGGTCAACTTGTAGAGCAGGCCTTTGTGGTTTTTGTGTCACACCATTTCGAAGGCTTCGCTCGTGGCGTCTGCTAACTGGATAACCACCCTAAAGAAGTCACATCATCCACCAAGAGCAGAATACGGACCAACACGAGAGTGTTGAGTATCTTCGAGGTTATTGTCTAGAGCGAAATTGGGCTGTAACTTTCAGAAAGCGATGGTGACTTCTTGGGTTTCGGAATCATATTGGTATTCGCAGTCGTCCACAGAAGGAAAAATGCCGTAACCGGAACCCCATATTGAATAGCTATAGTAGGATAGAACTAAGGCAGGAGATTCAACAACGCAGCAGTTTCGACGCAGTCAGGCTTTTCTCCTATTCGGCCGACTAAGAATCGACTTATGGTTGTCTCTGTCGAGAGAAATCGCGGGTCTTCGCAGGAGGGTTTGGAAAATTTTGACCAATTGCTGAAAAAAAGTAGAAAAATATTCCAGGATTGGTATGTTCGTGGCCAAGGACGCTTCCCTACTGAGAGAATTGCTGTAGGAATTTGATGTTTGGCTGCTACACAAAGAGCACTTTTTCATGAAGTGTGAACTGCACCCTAATTGCCTTGACCACGCAGTACCGGAAGAAACTACTGCGACTCGGACAGCGCCCACAGTCCCGGGTTCTAGCACACTTCAAGTAACTTCAGTCGAAAGCACTACACCACACGCTAATTAAGAACTTGTTTGTCTATAGTACCATGCATATTAAATATAAATAAAAATTAACCAAAATGAAAATTTATATAATATAAAACTCAAAGTCTGAGAATTTCTTTATGGTGAATATATATCCACACCATTACACCTATTGCCACCAAATTTTGCACAGGTAACCTTTCACATAAGGCGAAAACACTGTTTAACAAGGAGTTTGATATTTTGCCTCGTTTGCACGATTTAGGCCCTTTTAATTATGCCCTTTTGTTGAAGCTTAAAAAGATGTCAACAATACCATGGAGGCCAGAATTAATTACCATAATAACAAGTAAATAAACAAATGCTATTTAGTGGCACGGAACTGTACCTTTATACGTTCCTGCAGTACATTTTCGATGTTTTTAATATGCGATTGTATCGATATATTACGATGTAGAAAAGAAGAAGTGTACTAATTGTCAATTATCCTATTTCTCAATGGCAAAGCAAAAATACGTGTTGTTTTCATTTGCGATGTTAGGTGACAACGGTTTTTGGTTTTTAGTTTACTGCTGAAATAAATAAAAGCCATGGTTGAGGAAAACATAACGTTTAACGTGTACATACAATGCTTATAACACAGTAACACTTAAAATAAAAAAACCTAACGTTTTTGACTTAACGGATATTTGAGTTGACATAATTTGAAAATGCAGATACGTCTATATATTTTGTAATTGTCTTAAACGATTATAAAATTTATGTTTATACATATTTCTGATGATGCAATAAATAAGTAGGCCTAATAAAATACATTAAATACTACTACTAAAACTACTACTACTATATATAAAATTATATATTAGAACTCAAAGTTATAGAAAACACTGTCTAACATGGAATTTGATATTCTACTCAGTTCGCACGATTTAGAGTCTTTTAATTATACGGTTTATTCACAGTCGATGTGTGACGCGTATAAAGATGTCAACAACACTATGAAGACCAGAATTAATTACCATAGTAACAAGTACTTAAACAAATGCTATTTAGTGGCACTTTTGAACAGTCCGTGTGACCACCCTTGTGCGTGTTAAAAACGTAACTAAAACGCAGCAGGTTGCGTTTCGATGCGGAAAACCTTGGAAAAGCAGCAAAGTTGACGACCGTGCGATTTTTCCACGTCCGTTTGACCAATATCATTGCTCCCTGTGTGTTAAATTCAATACGTTTCCCACCTCTCAGAAAATCTCAATCCTTGACGACCCAAAACAATAATCGAGCAAGTAATAACGCGGTTGAAAAACCTTCAAATAGAAACAAAGCTTCGCAGAAAAGACAAAAGAAAGATAAATGACGAATTTTATAGAAGATAATTTATAAAAATGTCAATTAAAAGAAAACGATAAAGTTGGCGAAGCTGAGGGCGTAACAGCTAGTATAAAATAAAAATTAACTCTTATCATTTAAATAAAAATACTGGTGTTTCAAGTATTCAAGTTACTTGCCTCCAAACCTGTTTAAATTCGATTTGCCTTACAAAATTTAATTTAATACATATAAATGTATATATACTGAAAGCTTTAGGTACTATAATGTAGTACCTGGGAAACGGCAAGAGAAAGAGAAGAGGCAGAAAAGCACTGTTGTTTGTAGGATAGGAACACCTAAAATCAATATTGCTGGAACTAGAGTAACGGCAGAATGATAAATTAACTAGAAAGTACAGGAACAATATAGCTGAAAACAGAAGCTCTTTTTGTTGAAATAGAAAATAATAAATTTCTATGCACAAATACTGAGGGATTTCGGTTAGAATTAAGAACATGTATTCCGATCTTGTCCTTATTGTGTTCAAGTACAGCAATGGATTTACCCAAAACATTGCAAAAATCTATAACTACTCTATATTGAGTTCGTTACGAATTAAGTACGAACATGTACTGAGATCTAACCGTTCACTAACCAATGTGAAAGAAACTAGCTAATATTTGTTATTGCTATTTGCTATAATTTTTTGTTATCAAATCATATACTTCTTTTTACAGCAAACATCACTATATAAAAAGTCTTTAATTAATTTGAATTAGAAAATCTTGCATAATTGTATACTTTGTAATATCTTCAAATAATTACAACTGCAAGTAGGTTTATTTACACCTGACGCACGTTTCACAGAAATTATTCTGTACCTTCAGAGGTTTTTGAATTGTAATTGAATATTTCGATCACAATATGATTAACGGATAATCGATTTTACTTCGATTCATATTTTCGATTGTTGTATGTTTACGTGGTCATCTATTAAATATTTAATATATTATTCATTAATAATAATACTAATATTTCGATTATTAATTAATAATAATAATATTCATTGGAAGCCACAATAATAATAGTCAACCAACACATATGTACTTCACCAGACACAAAAACCGGAAGGCTGAGGATGGGTACAAGATGGTACCCGAAACATGTTCCTAATAAGGAAAAAAGTATCTTGAGGTAAATTCATTATAAACATTAAATATATTCATTAAATGTATGATTTTTATATAAATCGTCTTGTTTTTATGTGAATTTGTTCTTTAATTAGTAGATTATTATTAGGCCTATTATGTTTGTAAATATTAAGATTTTCCCAGATATTCATTTTGGTACGTTTTTGTATGTTTTTAATTAATTTGACATTTTGAATGTCTGGAAATTCATGTTTATTATTTAAACAGTGTGTGGCTAAATTAGACTTGTAAATATTAAGTTTTAAGAACTCATTGCGATGTTGAATGAATGTCTCTGACAGTTTTTTCTTCGTCTGGCATACGTAAAATTTATCGCCTACGTAATAGTTTGCTTAGTTTAAGAGTTATGTTTCCGTAATAAGAAAATTTGATATATATTATATTAATATTAGTAGATGGATTATTACATGAAGGTTGTATTGGGTTTCTTTAGTGAATTTATGTTCTATTTTATTTTCTAATTTATTAATAATTTTTATTTTGCATCCATTGTCTATTGCTATTTGTTTGATGTAATATTTCTCTCTTTGTTTCTGTCTTGTTCATTTAGTGGGATTCTATACGTACGGTAAATTAATTAAGTAATAAATCGAATGCTGTCATTTTATGTTGAGGATGATTAGAGCTATTTGGAATTATTAATTTAGTTTGAGATGGTTTTCTGTAGGCCTATATGAGTGGTCGAAATTATTTCCATTTCTATTTATGTTTAGGTCTAAGCAATTCAGTTTATTATTTGATTCTTCTTGTGTTGTGAATTTTATTTTGTTATGTAAATTATAAATTGAGTTTAACGTAATAGAAATGTTAATGTCATTATTTTGGGATACAGTCTCATCAACGTATCTAAAGTAGCATCCTAGTCGGTCGTTAAATTTTATTACATTTATTATTTTTTCATTAAGTTTTTGTAAAAAGGTTTCGGAGATGATAGCGGAGGTTGGGACTTCCATAGCAAGTCCATTTTTTTTATGGTACCTGTAGTTTATTATTATACTGAAAATAATTTTGCTTTAACATAATTTTCAAACGTTAGTTAATTGTATAACGTATGTGTCGTGTTCATTATTTGTTTTGAATGTATTTGTTATACTATTTATAGTATCGTCAATGCGAATGTTTGTACACACCAAACAAACCTTCTTGTAAAAATCGATTTACTAATATTAATATAAAATATACCAACTTTACTTATTACGGCTACATAACTCGTAAACTAAGCAAACTATTTGAAGATACGCACTTAAGAATATCTTATAACACAGATAATATTCTTTTAAATAAAATAAAACCTAAAACCAAATTCAACATTTACAATAAAAATGGAGTTTAGGGGCAATAATCCTTGTCGCTGAGGGGCAATGATAAGAGGCGGTTAACCATGCTGTGGAAAGCAGCATTATCAAGACGAACTAAACACAATTAAACATATTGCGGTCACCAATGGCTACAAAAAAGCGGTAGTAAATAATATCCTTAAAAAACATATGAGACGAAAAAACATCGCAAACACGCTAAGGGCACCCGGGGACAGTGTGTATAAATACATTTCCATACCATACATGAGCTTTCTACCTAGAATTCTGTCTTCTGTTTTAAACAAGTCAAACGTTGTTGTCACATATAAGACTACAAATAACATTTTAAATAGCCTTCGTACGCGGGAACCAACCGTCCTTGAAAAGAAAACAGGGATCTATAAATTAATATGTAATAGTTGTGATGCTTTTTATGTGGGGCAAACGGGCCGTGGTTTTTTCAAGAGGTTTGTTGAACATAAGCCACCCACTTATTTTCATAACACAGAAAATGTAAAATCTAAATTCGCTAAACATCTTATTGATGAAAATCACAACTATACTAATTTTCATACCAACTTGATACCCCTTCACTTTTGTAATAAAGGACGTTACATGAACGCCCTTGAGGAGTTTGAGATATATAGAGCTTATAATAATCCTGTTACCAGGCCACATGTTTTAAATGATCGGCTGAACTTTAAATCTAATGTCCTGTACGATACTGCGTTGCGATATTGTCGCGACACGAGTGTAATATGAACCAGTGCGCTATCGGTTACCGTGTGGTGTACACCGAAAATTGTCGTGTGCGTACTTTGTGTAATGTATTTGTGTTTTGTGTTATGTGGTTTTAATATTTTTTAATATATTGACGACTGTGCCATCGTATGATGGTATAAAGAGACCTTTTTTAAATATTCTGATGATGGGACAAGTGTCCCGAAATATGTCAATTGAATAAAAGACATTTACTTAAGCCACAGACGGTGAGTTATAGCGTTTAGTTGATTACATTGTTATGTCGATGTGATACAAACGACATGTAGTGTAGGCAGTGTTTGTCATGTAGTTGTGAGCTAGTATACAGATGCGATGTCCGAGAGCCGGTCTGCCAACTGTAACTGATGCTGCGAATTGTTGACGTGAAGTTATTTGGATTCTTCTTATTTATAATGTCAACATAGTAACAGTAACGAAACGGTAACAGTAACGTTGCCTGGTAACGTAAATACCGTGCGTCTCCAGTTCACCCAATTGAGTTCTGCAAATTAAAGTGATTGGTTTAGTGGTATCCGCCAACTGTACGCAACGTAGTTATTCGAGCAGTTATATGTGCGAATGCATTAATTTCGCCACAGCTATGTGGACTAGTGGACTAGTGAGGTTTATTTAACATTGAGACTTTTAAATTTGTCGCGTATAGTGAATGCTGGATAACTGTTTTTAAGTAAAGAGAAATTTTATAATACGAATGTTATTGTTTAGAGAATTATTAATAAGAATTGTGAGTACTGATTTCTTTGGTGTTCAATAATTTATTCCATTGTTTTAAGACCCAGCGATTCCCTCACCAGCGTTTCAAGCAATTACATTACGTTGATTAGTTATAAGTGATTTGGAAAAATAGATAACTATAGTGTATGTATAGTGGAAGTTTTTCCAACTATAATGCAGCACCTTAGAAACTGCAAGAGTAAGAGGAGAAGCGGCAGGAAGCACTGTTGGCAGGATAGGAACACCTAAAAGCAATGTTGTTGGAACTAGAGTAACGGCAGGACGATAAATTAATTAAAAATCACAGGAACAATATAACTGAAAATAGAAGCTCTTTTTGTTGACATGGAAAAACGTACACGAAATATATCGGCTTAGAGTTGAGCCTACTACTTATTGATTTGAGTTAACTACGTGGCGAAACTAGAATACTCGTTCGTTTAAACAAAAAAGTATTAGAAAAGTACTTTCTAAATGACGTGTGTGCTAATGGTGTGCTAAATGAAGTTCCTGCTTCTGCAACTGGTCTGTGTAGCTGCTGGCCTTCCTTCACTATTCTCTTGACGTAGTTATGAGAAATACCCGTCGCGTTTTTAACACGCTCTTGTAATCGTACGGAAATCTAATAGAGATTTCCCACTTTCAGCCTCTGTCTATACACATTCCACACTACCTCACAAGTCTGGCGGCTATGCAGTGTTTTTGAACTCACTTTAGATATTTAAGGGAACATATTAATTTACGTTTCACACTAATATTTAAAACGTACGAGCGCTACTATGAAATAGTTTATTAACACTTTTGTAAAATATAATATTACGTTCTGAAATAAAATGTAAATAGGGTATAAGTAATTTCATTGATTAACACAAATAGTTTTGTCGCCACAGTGTAATATGTAAATGACTATACACCAGGTTACGGAACACTGTACAATCCTGTTCTGCGCATGTACGAAGCGAATGAAACTTTTGTTTGTCTGGCAATGAGGTAGTTGTACACTGCGCATCTCGACGCAACATTCAATTTCAATCGTCACGTTTATAACACAGAACTTGCGTACGCAGAAGTAAGGAAAACTAAGGTGCTTGTAAGTATAGGCCTACATGATAAAAATGGAAAAATTATAAAGAATGAGGAAGGCATTCTAAAACAGTAAAAACTTACAGAAGAATAATAAAGGGACAACATTTAGATGAAAACATTCTGTAAAATGTAAATAGCGTTGAAGATGGTGCTGCACACGAATTACGTTGGGCTGGATCGGACCGCCCATTTTGAGAAAAGAGTTTGATAGGGCACTTAAATGACTGAAGGATCACACAGCTCCAGGACCTGATAATATCCCTGGGTACATTTAAAGTCACATAGATTAAAAGCACCTCGGGGAAACCTGTAAACCCTAGAGGGCGCGTCCCCAGATGGCGGATAGGGGGAAGCCCTAACCGGCTTAGGCCGGTAGGTAGGTGGGTAATAGATTACCACCCGCGGACTAACAGGTGGGGCAGGAGGGGCTCTATGCTGTAGAGAAAGCAACCCTTCTAGGAGAAGGTACTCTGAAATAAACCCTGGTCCTCCAGGTTGGGGGTTGAAGCATTGGGCTAACTCCCCAATACTCGGAAAACCATTTATTGTTAAAAAGCCTAGTAAACAGCCTGGAAGGATCAGATAAAACGGACACGACTTAAGCTACGAAATAGGACACCGAAATTTGGTACTTGGAACGTATAAGGTCTCTCTCAGAAATTGAACGACGTTATTTATGAAATGAACAATGCCAACATAGACATAGCTGTACTCACAGAAACTAAGAAAAAAGGGACCGGCTCTGAAAGAAACCCCGATTATGAATTCGACAACATTAGAACGACTTCCTTACCTGTAAGGTTAAACACGGAAGAGATAAAGGAAATATGTCAACATCTGAAAAATGGTAAAGCCCCCGGACCTGGCAACGTCCCAGCGGAACTGCCCAAATATGGCACAACAAAATTATACGAACATCTCAGGAAACTATTCCATAGATGCATAAATGATAAACAAATACCGCAAGAATGGAAAACATCTTTTGTATCAACCATTCACAAAAAAGGTAAAACAATGCGACAATTACCGTGGAATTGCGGTGACGAGTTCAATCAGTAGTGTGTATGGAAAACTTATGAAGAAAAAAATTGAAAATCAATACTCGGACATGGAAGCAGAGGAACAAGCTGGTTTTCGGGCGGGGAGATCAACCACAGATCACTTATTTTGCTTGACGCAAATCATAGAAAAGAAAACTGCTGTAAACCAAGAAGTGCACTGCCTATATGTTGACCTTAAGAAAGCGTATGGTAGTATTCCGCACACCAAACTTTGGCTGGCACTTCAACGAACAAACATCGCTTCCACTTTAATCGAAGCGGTTAAGACTTTGTATAACGGATTGAAAGCGCACGTAAAAATTGGAAGTAAAGTCTCAAAAGGATTTAATGTTAGTAAGAGCCTGAAGCAGGGATGTTGTCTCTCACCGACGCTTTCTAAAATATACTTGGAACAAGCCCTCAAAACCTGGAAACAGAAATGCCACAAAATGGGGATACCTCTAATTGACAACATAGTGTACACACTGTGTTCCGCTGACGACCAAGTCGTGATAGCGCAGGACTATCACGACATGGAAAACATGACACGAAAACGTATAGAGGAATATAAGCTATGGGGCCTTGAAGTAAACACAAAGAGAACGGAGTATATGTGCATTGATGGGGAAGAGAAGAATTTAATTTTAGAAGACGAACAAGAAATAATAAATGGCAGTAACTATAAATATCTAGGAACAACAGTTACACAAGATGGTAGTCTAGATAAAGCGATAAGAGAAAGAAATAATTTGGGAAGAAAATCAATAGCATTACTGAACAACATATTGTGGGACCAACAAATATCAAAACAAAATAAACATCGTATATACAATACAATTGTGAAACCAATTACGTCATACGGATGTGAAATATGGCCAACAACACAAAGAACAGAAAAGTTGTTGGAAGCTACTGAAATGGATTATTGGCGAAGAGCGGCAGGGTGGCCAAAACTGGAAAAAGTAAGAAATGTCAGAATCCGGGAGATAATGGGGGTACAGTGCTCTATTGTCGACTACATAAAAAGAAAACAGCTAAGATGGTTTGGGCATGTGCAAAGAATGCCGGATAATCGTCTCCCCAAGAAAACTTTGAGATGAACACCATATGGTCGTAGGCGAAGAGGAAGACCTAGATTGAGTTGGAGAGAAGGCATCAATCGGGCAATGAGAGACCGGGAATTGGAAGAAGAATCTTGGTTAGATCGAGACCAATGGAGACTAGGGATGGGAAAACGTAGGATGACGTTATGAACCGATTTATATTTTATAATGTGACGTTGTGAGTTAATTAATTTTCAAATATCACAGTAGTATTTTGTAGAGCCCCAAGTTGTTGGTGCCAATTTTGTAATATTATTTAAACTTGGGTTAATTTATATTTTTGTTTAAGGCCTCACGTGGTAAGCCAATTTTGTAATATTTATTTAATTTATATTTCTTAAATATAATGTGTAAAAGGGGTGTATGTAACTGCTATGGTTATACTAACCTTTTAACACCTTCGATGCCGTATGTCCTTGAGATCCCAATTTGTAATATAAAATGTACTCTAACAAATGTGTAATTCATTTTCTTTAAATAGGTATTCATATAATTATACTACAAATGAGAACACACTTCTCTTGCTGCTCTGAATCATTAAATATTTAATGTTTTAATGTAAATATTAATGTTTAATGTAAATATTTTCCTGCTTTCTTATTATAATAAGTTCCCCTTTTGTTTCTATTAATTAACAAATCATTTTCCCTTTTTTAAGGTTTCAGCTCCATCTAGCTCTCGGATGCATGATACAGATTTATATCTCAGGGCAGGGTTTTAACAACATCAAAAATCGTCTTCAGTAATATTATAAATTCACCTAACAAGTATTATACTAATAACATACATGAATAAAAGATCTGAACATGTAGTAAATAATTGTTGTTTGTGTATGACGGTTGTATGTGAGTTCTTTTGATTA
This sequence comes from Magicicada septendecula, assembly GCA_034769895.1. Taxonomy (NCBI): domain Eukaryota; kingdom Metazoa; phylum Arthropoda; class Insecta; order Hemiptera; family Cicadidae; genus Magicicada; species Magicicada septendecula. The sequence goes on from CM068368.1 coordinate 500,713,873, forward strand.
TACAAAAAAATCAATTAGATAATTTTACAACTTAATATTAACCATTACAAATATAACATTAATAAAACAATGAAAATAATTAATTATCAGAAATTAGGAATACAATTGACAAAAGAAAAGAAAATACTGTCGCATAATTCATTATTTCTCAACATGGCGCGCTGCTGTACCCCTTCTGCACCATTATGAAAATGACAGACGCCATCTTGCTTTTTGTGGTATACACAATATTGAATGTTTAATAAAATTTCTATGAGTACTACACTTTTGTTAGTTCAAAATAAGTTGTGTCACTCACTTTTTATATCAAATATTATGGATATAAATGTAGTCACACTAAGTGTGTTTGTTATTTAGTTTATATTGAAGTATTGTTTAAAACGTTACTACTTTGTCAATATGGTTAAAAGTAGGAATGATCTCACCGAATTCAAGATGTATTACACCAATGAGGATAGTAATTTCAATTTTTCTTCTTCAGGTGGGTTGAACACAACTTGTACGATAGTTCACTGATCATTTCTATAACTTTACTTGGCTTTTTTACTACACTCTTCTTACTTAATCTTGTTTGGATTGGCAACTATTTCCATTTGTTCCTCGTTCATGGGACGCCAACATTAGACAAAGCTTTCTTCCTTGTAACAATCAATTTTATATTCATCTATAAGAGGCCTTGGTTTGTTGGTGTATTTTTCAGTCTCAGGACTGTTTTATCTGCCTCCAGTAAACATACGTTTTTAATATAACCTTACTGTTCCTGATTATTTTACATAATCCCATTTATGCTTTCACTTCACTTACTTTTATATTGTCACATGCACTAATGAAGTTAATTTTATTGTTATTTGTTCACTTCATATAAAATACATGCCATTCTCACCTTATGGTCTTACTTGGTTCACAATAATTTATAGTTTTATCATTGTTTACACTGTGTCATTTGCACTGTTCATTATCATTATTTATCACTTTTCTATTCGTGCATATTTAAGCTTACATTTCAATCAGATGTGTGTGTGTGTGTGTGTGTGTGTGTGTGTGTGTGTGTCTAATTCACGCAAATGATTAAAATTAATATTGATAATTCTTGAAGATTACATATATGTCATGAAGATGAACCAAAATACTCTTTAGGCCTATACATTGACGTGTCTCAAACTCTTTGTGGTTCTTATAATATAGTCTTACAAATCGCGATACTATATCGACTCGACACGTCATTAACTTCTTTCCGTTGTCTCGTCTCACACTTTTCTGATCAGAAACCAATATTTATTAACTTAAGTACACTAATCTTGTTTAATCGAAATTTTAGACAACGATTTATTAACTCATAATCGTTCTATTAAAAATACACTGGAAGTAGCTGTGTTTCTCAGCATCGTAGAAGTATGTAGAATAAAAGTATTCAAGTTGTTATATGAACCTAACAAATTTAGTTTAATATCAAATTAAGTAACATTTTGAATGTTTAGAGTCCTAAACTTATCCTGAAGAAGATAAGTTTGAAAAAGAGTAACACTGAAGTTTGTAATACAAATGCATTTCCGAAAAATGGTATTTGTTCAGGAATGTTTCGCTGAATATACTAAATGCAATAATAAGGTGTTGAACCTAATGCTTAGTGTTAAACGTGTTTTAAATAAAGTAAAGTAAGTAGCTCTTTATTATATCTAAGTAGTTTACCTGTAACGCAGGGCAGGCCATTTGGACACCACTACCCTTGAGCCGCCCATTGTTACGTCAGGGTGTTTTTCCATGGAGACTGAAAAGTACATCTAGATTTTACGGTGCGCCCGGGAATAGATTCCGTATGTCATAAATGTCGTTTGACATATGTTAATGGAATTGTGTGTGTGTGTGTGTGTGTGTGTGTGTGTGTGTGTGCGTGCACACGCGCGTTTAGAAATATAGTAAAAATAAAGGAAATGACATTCCAAAACACAAAGTAAAACAATTTCATAACAAATGTGTTTAATAACAATTTATTTAAAACCAAAAAACTTGACGAGACAAGTTGTAGAGCAAATACAGTGTCATGAGCTCGACTCACCCACACCACTTTTCGCCTGCCTGCTACCTACCTACCTACCAACCTACAATACCTACCATAAGCACAGCCTGTTTCACATAATTCATATTTTTACTGTTGAACTGTCTTGGCTATTAGTAGTCTCCCTCCCTCTCTCTCTCTCTCTCTCTCTCTTTCTCTCTCTCTTCCTTTCTGCGCTTTTCCCGTAACTTATTCATTAAGTAGATATTTGTCTGCATCTTCCATATCTACAAAGTTTGTTGCTTTGTTCTGAATTTTTCTTATTTCTTCTGCTTGTCACATATTTTACTTTTTTTTAACAATTTGTTGAAAATTTATAACGTACAAAAATTCATTCTGCTTCATATTTTAAAATAACATTCACATCGAACGCGTAATTATCTAATATAAGTATGCTGGTTTTCTTAAACGGACTTAATGCGGGTCATGTGATCACATAATTAACAATGGACAATGGAGGCGGCCAACATTAACAATTTTATTGCCGTAATCAGTGGTGGCGCTTAGGTCTTTGCCCCCCCCCCCGCGAAGGGTTGAAGGGGCTATTATTCGGGTTTTTGATGGGGACATGGAGTAGTCTTATAATAGAAACATGCAAAATACTTCAACATATTTGTTATGTGCTACGTGTGTGAAGCTTCAATACTTAGCCCCAAAACTTAATTCTGTAGTTTCATTAGGTAATTTGACATCATTATTACTTCCATATTCCTTAAGGAATGGAAGTATGGTGATGGCAAAAAAAATCGTGTTCGAGATTATTGCAGATTCTGATTCTACTACACTCAAAACATGAAAAAAAGTCGTTTTCCGAAAAGTGTCTGTGTGTCTGTCTGTCTGTCTGTCTGTCTGTGTGTCTGTGTGTCTGTGTGTCTGTCTGTAGATTTTTTTTCTATGGCAAACGATAACTGCCGCAAATTCAACAAACAGAATCAAATAATTTTTTGCATGCAGCCCTGATTTGCAGAGTACTCGCGACCTATTGTTTTTGGTGAAGATCGGTTGAGGGAAAGGGGTAGTTTACCTGCAACGGTTTTTTTTTAGCAAGGGTAATTTTGTTTGTTCGGCAAACGATAACAGCCGCAAATTCAAACAGAATCAAATAATGTTTCGCATACAGCCCTGAGTTGTAGAGTTCTCAAGATCTGTTGATTTTGGTGAAGATCGGTTAAGGGAAAGGGGTAGTTTACCTGTAACGTTTTATGTTTTAACAAGGGTATTTCCTATGGCAAACGATAACAGCCGCAAATTCAAACAGAATCAAAAGATTATTTGCATACAGCCCTAAATTGTAGAGTTCTCAAGACCTATTGTTTTTGGTGAAGTTCGGTTTAGGGAAAGGGGTAGTTTACCTGCAACGGTTTTTTAACAAGGGTATTTTCTATGGCAAACGATAACAGCCGCAAATTCAAACAGAATCAAATAATGTTTTGCATACAGCCCTGATTTGTAGAGTACTCAAGACCTATTGTTTTTGGTGAAGATCGGTTAAGGGAAAGGGGTAGTTTACCTGTAACGTTTTATGTTTTAACAAGGGTATTTCCTATGGCAAACGATAACAGCCGCAAGTTCAAACAGAATCAAATAATGTTTTGCATACAGCCCTGATTTGTAGAGTACTCAAGACCTATTGTTTTTGGTGAAGATCGGTTAAGGGGAAGGGGTAGTTTACCTGCAACGTTTTTTTATCAAGCGTATTTTCTATGGCAAACGATAACAGCCGCAAATTCAAACAGAATCAAATAATGTTTTGCATACAGCCCTGATTTGTAGAGTACTCAAGACCTATTGTTTTTGGTGAAGATCGGTTAAGGGAAGGGGTAGTTTACCTGCAACGTTTTTTTATCAAGCGTATTTTCTATGGCAAACGATAACAGCCGCAAATTCAAACAGAATCAAATAATAATGTTTTGCATACGTCCCTGAATTGTAGAGGTCTCAATGACTTTCGATTTTGGTGAAGATCGGTTAAGGGGAAGGGGTAGTTTACCTGCAACCTTTTACGTTTTAACAAGAGTAAAGTACTTGAAAATTTATTTAAACTTTTTTACTTCCATATTCCTTAAGGAATGGAAGTATGGTGATGGCAAAAAAAATCGTGTTCGAGATTATTGCAGATTCTGATTCTACTACACTCAAAACATGAAAAAAAGTCGTTTTCCGAAAAGTGTCTGTGTGTGTGTCTGTCTGTCTGTGTGTCTGTGTGTCTGTCTGTCTGTAGATTTTTTTTCTATGGCAAACGATAACTGCCGCAAATTCAAACAGAATCAAACAATGTTTTGCATGCAGCCCTGATTTGCAGAGTAATCGCGATTTATTGTTTTTGGTGAAGATCGGTTGAGGGAAAGGGGTAGTTTACCTGCAACGGTTTTTTTTTAGCAAGGGTAATTTTGTTTGTTTGGCAAACGATAACAGCCGCAAATTCAAACAGAATCAAATAATGTTTCGCATACAGCCCTGAATTGTAGAGTTCTCAAGATCTGTTGATTTTGGTGAAGATCGGTTAAGGGAAAGGGGTAGTTTACCTGTAACGTTTTATGTTTTAACAAGGGTATTTCCTATGGCAAACGATAACAGCCGCAAATTCAAACAGAATCAAAAGATTATTTGCATACAGCCCTAAATTATAGAGTTCTCAAGACCTATCGTTTTTGGTGAAGATCGGTTGAGGGAAAGGGGTAGTTTACCTGCAACGTTTTTTTAACAAGGGTATTTTCTATGGCAAACGATAACAGCCGCAAATTCAAACAGAATCAAATAATGTTTTGCATACAGCCCTGATTTGTAGAGTACTCAAGACCTATTGTTTTTGGTGAAGATCGGTTAAGGGGAAGGGGTAGTTTACCTGCAACCTTTTACGTTTTAACAAGAGTAAAGTACTTGAAAATTTATTTAAACTTTTTGAAACAATGGTAATTGTTAAAAATAAAATAATTTTGTTGCCAGGCAATAAAATTATAATTTTTTCATTTTAATGTAATATAATATTTTTCATTTAATACAGCAATAAAAAGGCAGGTAAGACACAGCCTGGCTGTTTGGGTGAAAATGATTTTAAATATAAATCTTAGAATATGGAAGTCATGTATGGTTCTCCATACCGATATTACTTCCATATTCCTTAAGGAATGGAAGTATGGTGATGGCAAAAAAAATCGTGTTCGAGATTATTGGAGATTCTGATTCTACTACACTCAAAACATGAAAAAAAGTCGTTTTCCGAAAAGTGTCTGTGTGTGTGTCTGTCTGTGTGTCTGTCTGTGTGTCTGTCTGTGTGTCTGTCTGTGTGTAGATTTGTTTTCTATGGCAAACGATAACTGCCGCAAATTCAAACAGAATCAAATAATTTTTTGCATACAGCCCTGATTTGTAGAGTACTCACGACCTATTGTTTTTGGTGAAGATCGGTTGAGGGAAAGGGGTAGTTTACCTGCAACGGTTTTTTTTATCAAGGGAAATTTTTTTTTTTGGCAAACGACAACAGCCGCAAATTCAAACAGAATTAAATAATGTTTCGTATACAGCCCTGAATTGTAGAGTTCTCAAGACCTATGGTTTTTGGTGAAGATCGGTTAAGGGAAAGGGGTAGTTTACCAGCAACGTTTTATGTTTTAACAAGGGTATTGTCTATGGCAAACGATAACAGCCGCAAATTCAAACAGAATCAAAAGATTATTTGCATACAGCCCTAAATTGCAGAGTTGTCAAGACCTATTGTTTTTGGTGAAGATCGGTTAAGGGAAAGGGGTAGTTTACCAGCAGCGTTTTTTTATCAAGGGTATTTTCTATGGCAAACGATAACAGCCGCAAATTCAAACAGAATCAAATAATTTTTTGCATACAGCCGTGATTTGTAGAGTACTCAAGACCTGTTATTTTTGGTGAAGATCGGTTGAGGGGAAGGGGTAGTTTACCTGCAACGTTTTTTATCAAGCGTATTTTCTATGGCAAACGATAACTGCCGCAAATTTAAATAGAATCAAATATTTTTTTGCATACATCACTGAATTGTAGAGTACTCAAGGCCTTTTGATTTTGGTGAAGATCGGTTAAGGGGAAGGGGTAGTTTACCTGCAACCTTTTACGTTTTAACAAGAGTAAAGTACTTGAAAATTCATTTAAACTTTTTCAAACAATGGTAATTGTTAAAAATAAAATAATTTTGTTGCCAGGCAATAAAATTATAATTTTTTCATTTTAATGTAAATCTGTACATAGTATAAAGTCGGTCCGTTTTCTCTCTGTGTTTGAAATCGCTAATCTCAGGAAGTACTGAACGGGTTTTATTCAAGTTTTCGCCAATAGATAGTGTCTATCGAGGAACATTTATGTGTATAATTAATACATATATGTTGTACATTAGCTTAGCTATCACGGTTTATGTCAAGTAAGTGGTATAGTTTACATCTTATATATAAAAATGAATGTTTCTTTGTTTGTCCCGTATGCGTTCCTATACCATTCATCCGATTGCGATGAAACTTCGGTGAGTTGTGCGCACGTCCGCGAAGGTTTCTTCCAAATCTCCTCCTAAACCACTGTACCGATTTCAACCAAACTTGGCAAAAATATTTTACGCAACGGGAGAACCAACATAGGATAGGTGTTTTTTCGATGGGGTCCTTTTGGGGGTTCTTTGGGGTCTTCCACATCGCCTCCTAAACCACTGGACCGATTTCAACCAAACTTGGCACAAATATTTTACGCAAAGGGAGAACCAACATAGGACAAGTGTTTCTTTCGATACGATCCTTTGGGGGGTCCTTTGGGGTCTTCCACGTCTCCACCTAAACCATTGGACCGATTTCAACCAAACTTGGCACAAATATTTTACGCAACGGGAGAACCAACATAGGACAGGTGTTTTTTTCGATACGATCCTCTGGGGGGTCCTTTGCGGTCTTAAAAAACTATTAGATCTGGTTACTATGGCAACCAAATAGAATAGATTCTGTTCTAAATATATTATCGCATATTGAAGACCACGCGAACGAAGTTGTGGGCAACAGCTATTTATTTTTAAGAAGCCTACTTTAATTAAACTTTATTAATTAAACTAACATTTTCATTACGTACAACGTGAAACTCCGTAGCGAAGCACGGGTATTCTGCTAGTCATGTATAAGAGAAAATATATCGTGCGTGGCAGGCAAGCATATCTCAGTTGTGTACTGTTTACGTTTCCATTTTATTATTATCACTACCGCAATAAAAAGGCAGGGAAGACACACACACACACACACACACACACACAATTCGCGTTATTTCTGGCCTCATTCATGTTTATTTTCTTACATTTGCACGGTTTTTAAATGGAAAGTGCCGAACCCATACCAACATAACGCATGCAAGCCGAAAAAGTGTCCAGCGTGGATAGCGATTTGCTTCCTGTGGATCGCTGGGCAGTGTAACTGCACGTGTTTACAGAGGAACGATTCATAGACAGACTTTTCGTCTTTAGGGAATGAACCCTCTGCAAGATGCTGAGGGTCCATGAGTGACTTCGGAGCGCTCCTTCTTTTCCGCGTGTTTGTTCTGTGAAACGTACACTGTAGATTCGCAGATTTATTCTAAGCAACGCTCAATAGGAAATGTTGAAAATTTTTGTCCACGGTGAACCCTCATACACACTAAACCTGCTCTGATGTTTTAATTACGGACATCATAATATTAAAACTTTGGAAACTTGAGCACTACTTAATGGAGATCAATCATTAACTTATACAACCCATTAATTTTATGCATATTTTTTATATATATGTGTACAACGTTATCGGCAACAAAGAAGTAGTTTTTGTTAAAATTCCTTCCCGGGATATTTGGCCGTAGTCCAATGTTTTCTACAAAACCAGACGTTTCGGCAATGCCATCGACTTCCATCATCAGTGAAAATCGAGTGTGATAACGTGAGGTGGTATATGTTAGTGACCACAGTACTGTGGTTAAGGCTGAAGCAGTAAGTAGAAAGAAGTAGTTTCTATGGTAATATTTCATTTCGAAAATGATTTTAAAAATAAATCTTAGAATATGGAAGTCATGTATGGTTCTCCATACCGATATTTTTTTCTTACCACGCTGCAAAGACCGACTGGTCCTATAGGAGGCAACATTTCGTTCTTACTAAAAGTTTGACCTTATGGGCGCCATAAGATAAATATTATATGCCTAATCAATGTACATTTACTAATTGCAACCATTGCAACAAACAAGAAATTAAAAGACGCAACTCACCAAATATTTATTTGCTTATGGACAGGAATCCATACAAAAGGTTTTTAGAATCTGAGTAAAATAACTATCAGATAAACGAAATTTTATCTAAGTAAATCTTTAATCAAGGAATTAATTACAACTTTGTCACCTTAAAGAAGGATTACGGCTTTCCGAGTTTCATCTTCTTTAGAGTTAACAACTCTTCAACTATTTCACCGACATTAATGTTTTCCGTCAACTCATATTCAAATGGTCAAATCACTTCGTCGCATCTGCACCATAGTGCCCAGTAGGTATGAATTATGAGTTTAAGTTTAGAAAAACGTCTCTCTGCTTAAGCTGTCGTTACTTGTAGTGTTAGAGGTGGCGACCAAATACGGTAAGGTGCTTATGAAACAACTATTTTCCTCTATAAGCAGTGCTGGAATTTACGAACACTTTTTTCGTTTCATTGTCTTTAGACAGCAAAGACCTGAATGATATCACTTGGGGTATCAGAGTCTTGGAGAGGTCACATGAATAAACATGAACAAGGGGTTTAGCCTTTTCTGATATTTTTTCGTTCCTCAGACTTTTCAAATTCGTTGGTTTCAAAAATGAAAAAAATATTCAGCAACGGTACGTAGATCTTAAATCTATGTCTCATCTGACTATTCATGACCTCAAGTAATGCATTGAACACTTTAGTTTTGAATGACTTCAATGGATCGTCAATCCGGTAATCGGAAGCTACTTCATCAAAACAACGTTTTAAAACGCACTCACGTAAGGAAGGTCAGTTGTAACATTCCAGGATTTGGTCAAAGTTCTTGCGTCAGCTAAGCATTCTAGAAGGTTCATCACAAACATGATTTAAAAAATTCCAAGCTTTGTCAGTTTTTAAGCTGACTGACTTTGGAAACTGTTTATATAATGTGAACACTTTCGAGTACTTTGTAGTGAAGAGTAAACACAAGATAAATTCAAATGCATCCAGATGCTTTCACATAGTTGATGCTTGTACTTCTGTACTTCTGATTTTTGAAACTAAGAAATATTGATTTGTTCAAGCACTTCATCACTGACCGAAAATTATTCCTCCGTGCTAAGAGGCAATCATAACGGGAAGACCATCTTGTAGAGCACTTATTCTTTAGAGTTAACTTTTTCTTCATGCTATCTTCTTGTATTTCATGGTTCAGTTCTTACCATCGCCGTAAACTTTCGGCGAAGAAAACGTATGCACCTCAGGCAGGTTCAAAACGTGTTTCAAGTTATTGGTTGCGCAACGCACAAAGTTAGCGTTTGGCACAAGATTCTTGATCCCCTTCTGTAAACCATTCATGGTTGATGTTCCATCGTATCCTTGACCTCGAAATTTGTTTATATCTATCCCTGTTTTATTTGGACTTTATAAAATTTTACACTCAAATCTTTCGCTGTTTGGATCGATAATATCATAAAAACCCATAAAGGATTCGTTTATTTCTAGGCGGTAGGCCTATTTGCCTGAACTGTTGCCGATCAAAGCGACATACCCAATTTCAATACTCAGTTGATTTGTCTTTGAAAGGTCTTGAGTGGTATCTAAAATTATGGAGTAAAATTTTATCTAATATGGATGTTGTAACGACTTTTTGTAATAAACCTATTATTTCATTTTCTATTTCATGATATAAATATTTGGATCTAATTCTCTCGTTCGTAATGTGTGCTTGAAGTAAGGATATATTAGGACAGAAGGTCAATAATGTTCAGAAAATGACCACTTTCAGGTCCAACTGCGTTATACTTTCTCTATGACAGCGGAACGACAGTGAACACATAGCCATGTTACAAACAACATCAACAATACGGGAAAAAATTTCCTTCCACTTTCGGGGTTCTTCTAAAATTTAACTGCAATGATCCTATTTTTCTTCCAGTCACCATAAGTTAGGCAAGGCTGCAAACAAGAATTAGTGGTTTTGTGAGTTCTAATATTTTTGCTGAGACCTTGCCAATCACGGATACTTCCATTACGCCAGTATTTTTGCTTGCTGCTTTCACTGAAAAGCCAACATTGAGTTTTGAAACTAAAATAATGTCTTTTGCATTTGCACTTAAACACCGGGGGGGGGGGGGACAATTATCTAGCTGATATTCAGATCTGATGTAGACTACTTAACATCAGAAGAGGAACAGTCGGAAACATTTTCCTCAACACGTTTTCCTGTTCCGTTTTATTTTTCAGGATCTCGTGTGAATTCCGTTTACTGGGTCCATGTCCAGGTCCAGATTAAGCTTCAGGTTCAGATTCAGCGAACTCTGATAGTGCTGTATCATTGTGTTTATTGAAGAAATTGTCGATTATTGCTAGCTGATTCACGCCTCTGCTGTTGGAGCTCCGATTTCTGAGACCAACTCAAATAACGACGTTTATCAGCCACCATTTAATAACCACAATCTTAACATTTCTCATTTGGAACGTCCATCAACACGCAAATAAATCAGCCAATACTGCACAAAAAGGTGATCCAAACACAGTGTGCATAAACGTGCAAGTTGCTCGCGAATCCAAAAGCCGACTGGACTGGACTCTTTAGCTTGAAAGAGATGTGAAACGTTGAAAAGCGTAAAAAACTGCACGTGCGAGAGCAGAAGACGGCTTAGAGAGACCGATTCAGTTTACAGCATTTTCCAAACACAACACTGTTAGTAAGTCTGAAGAGTGTGAAATGTCATATAGCATATGTAAGCGGATGTCAGGTATGGCTCATTGCTTTCATAAACGGAACGTACTCATACAGTCACACGATCACGGTCTTTCATAATACCATCCTTCTCACCCCTCACTTTACATCGCAGATAGAAAGAGATGTCTCAAGTATAGTATCTGCTCCGGTAAAAGAGAGCCATTTTTATTTTATTTTTAAATGTAACTTTTAAAACATGCAATGAGTTTTACCGCAAAAGAAACCAACCAGCCATAAACATACATTAACAATATGAAAAAGTTGACTAAAGATTTTCCATTATGAGTTCACTATCTTGGGACCCCCCCAAAAATATATGTTTTTTTCATCACAAAAACACATTAAGAAAAGATCAGTTATGACAATCAATTTCTTATTAGAAGATTGCGGATTTTTCATAGTTGTAAAATTGTGCCGTTTTTGTATTTAAAAAAAAATCCTTTTTTATTTTTTTATTAATAATAATAATGGGTCCCATGTATACCACCGAAGTAGCTTAGGAGTAGGCAGGGTAGGCTGCCTAATATGAGCCGTACGGCATATAAGGAAGGCAGTGTGGCCAGCACTAAGCTTCAGCCGCCCATTATTATCCCCAGGATGTTATCCCAGGTACTCATTTTCAACAGGCTGAGTCGACCTGAGGGCTGAAAACGCACCTTGATTTTATGGTGCGGGGCCGGGAATTAAACCCGGGACCTCTAGATTAGTAGCCAGGTGCCATACCCACTGGTCTACTGAGCCGCCAATTATTTTATTATTGAGCGAATTAACTTACTTTAACCCTGAGGCCCTCCAGAAAAAGGGACACTCTCAGGGCCCGGGGTCTGCGGGGGCCTTATCGTCGCCACTGGACGTAATGATATGTTCTCAGACGATGTTGCTGGCTTAGATGGCATCGTTAGATGGCATAGACTGAACTTAATTTTCGACACATATTAACCATAATATGGCGGATGGGAAACACTTACTGGAGATATAATATGTACTCTTGTATACACATATAGCGCTTGCAGTTTGTTAATGAGCAAAGACAAAAGCTAGTAAATAATGTGCTCTAAAGAAAAACGCAGAGAGAATAACTCAATAACTAATAATAATGTTAAAACTAGAAGAGACAAAAGAAGAGAAAGAAAAAATAAGACGCCAAAAATGAAGCAATTCGAGACGCCAAAGGAGAAGAGATTCGACTATTCAGGCTTAAATTGGAAGATTAAGCAGATTCACTGAAATTGTTTTTGTAGTAGAAGGGTGCATGAATTTACGGAGCCACTAAAGGGAAGAAAATATTAAGCGATAGGAAGATGAAACGTAGGAAGATCGAGGAATACGTAAAAGCCTAATGGGTACAGAAAAAGAAGATGAACATTATGGTCATGGTACAGAATACACTAGAGTGACATGCAAGTACGTATAAATAAAGAGTATATTCACTTACAAAGAATATTGTATTCTTGAAAACGATCAAACCACTTTTAAACTGTCCTTTCGGATTTTTAAACTTCAAGAGCAAAGCAACAGTGGCATGGTCGGTGCGCATTGCGCATTCTGCATCTGACTGTCGTGTGTATTATCTGTGTTTTCGTTTCGTCACTAGAGCGGACTTCACTACAGTGGACCTTGTGAGTAGTGTTATTGTCAGTCATTGCCCTTGCACAGGCGGTAAGGTTGTGGTTTCCAACTGAAGGTGTTAACTTGTCACCTGCACTGCCGGTAAGAAGAACAGGGATGTCAAGCTAGCTGCGGCCACGCATTAGGGGGTGGTGCGACTTCCTCTGACGCTCCTGGTGAGGGCCGTATTTGACAGCCTTCGCAAACTTACAGTGGCTCGGCGTTTGTGTGCGATTTTATTACTGCTGCGTGGTTCGTTGGTGCGTGTTTGGGTCCCCCGGCAGTGGTTTCCGTCGGTTATGTGGAACCCGGCTGGTGTTTGCCGTGCATAGTGGACCTGTTTGTGTATTGTGTAGTGTTGTTCTCTGGCTTTCTTCATGACTCCGACGTCCGGTGGCCTTTGAGATTACGTCATGGGATCCTATTTGATAAGCCTGCGCACATTATTTCTGCTTGCTTTTGGTGGCTTAGCCCGCTCAGCTTAGAGTAGCTTAGGTTAGGCTAGGTCCCTGCCGGTAGCGGCCGGCCGTTTCTACTTAAGTGTGGTGCGGGCTCCAATTCCGACACTGAGCGGGCTTACCTTGCCGGTAGAAATGCTTCGGGCTGAGTACCTCTGCCCCGGCGCAATAGGTGACTGTCGCGTTTTTGCCGGGCGGCGGAGTGGTCCTTCTCAGGGCCACTCCAATTCTCCACCTCTAGGCCCTGATCCTGACCCTGACTTGGCCGGGTTCCGGAGCGGTCCTTCTGGGCCCGACTTTGTTACCGTCACATCAAGGAAAAAAAGGAAAGCGGAATAAAAGTCCTCTCCCCGACTCGGAGCCCCTGGATGCTCTAACCCGTCGAAGCCGCCCTCCGCCAGTTCGTCAACGGCGTCAAGAATGTCGTTGACTTATCCAGACGCCTCCGTCTCGGAGTTCGTCTTTCGGCGAATACGTCGATGTCCTTTCATGGGAGGGACATTCTGCGTGTCTGTTGTGCGACGGACGATGAGTACCGGGCCGTCTACTTCTTTCTCCAGGCCAATGGCCTACAATTCCGTACGTTTACTAATGAGAAATGGTGGGTTGCTATCAACCCGGCCAAGAGGACAGCCGTAGTCTTCTCCAGACGTAGAAGGCTCCCTGACAGACTGTACGTAGGTGAGGTGTAACTTCTCAGCCCTGGTCTCGAGAAGTTAAGTACCTCGGACTCCACCTGGATCGTCGTCTCACCTGGCGGACACGCTCCGAGCAAGTAGCCAGCAAGACCGCTCATCGTTTATATAAACTCCGTCTTCTGCTTTGTAGGAAGTCTATGACCCGTCGCCAAGGGAAGCTTATCGTCACCACCTATGTGGTGCCTATGGTTACCTGCACGATTCTCGTATGGCTTGGCTAAGACCCATAAGCGAAAGCTTTAGTCTCTACTGGACCGAGGATTGCGCTGGACGTGCAAAGCCCATTACCTGACATCGAACAAAATTATCCGAGGATCTCTACGTGTTCGTTCCCTGGACGCCACTATATACTTTCCCGAAAGTATACAGTCGCACTGAATGCTTCGAGGGCAATCACTTTATTAGCGTTCTCGGTCGCAACCCATCTGTGCCAGGTAAATCTCGGCCTCGGCGTACACTTACCATCAATTAGTAATTAACTAAGTGACTCCCACGGTCGGTAGCAGGCCACCCCACTAAAATCCAGAGTATCAATGGATTCTGAGACAGGAGTTCTTATTGAAGCTCGGAACGCAGCAGACGAGAGCGTGACGGGCTTACCCTTCGTCCCGTACAACCCTCTTTTACGGGTCGGTGTGTAGTGAAAACTCCTTCCCATAAAGATATTTATGGAAATATTCCAAAACTCGGACAATAGCCAGCGACTCTCTCCTTGTTACGTAATAATTTCTCTCGGCTTTGGATAGCATCTTCCTGTAATATGCTATTACTCGTTCTTCACCGTTTTGGACTTTCGACAAAATTGCTACTAGATCAGTTTAGTGCTCGTAGTCTTTATCTACGACGTACTTCCATTCGGAAGCTGGGAAAACAAGAATTGGCTCCGAGTATAATGACATTTTTAATGCTTATATGCTTGACCACATTCTCTTCATGACTGGAATGCTTGTTTATTTTCCGTTAGTTCTGTACCACGGTTTTATAATGCTACCACTTATATAGCACGCTTATGCAATGCTGGGGCCCAAAACTGTGGATATACAATATACACTAGAAATATCTTAATATACCACAACAATTTTAATTCTTGCTACCATCTATAGTTCATTATGAATACAAAGTACCTCTAAGATGCTCATGATAATTAACTTAAATATAAGGAGACTGGAGCGTAAAAAAAGGTGCTACCAGCTAGTGAGCAGAGTTAAAAAATGAGTTTATTGACTTTAAAACAAAATTAACCTCTTGATCTTGTTCAATTATGAGTCAGCCAGCAATTTAGGATTAGTAACTGATTAATAAGACATTGAATAAGTTAAGTTTTGAATAAGTTGAAAACTGAATAACATGAATACTGAACAAATTAGGTCCAGAATAAATTGGTTACTAAGTGTCGATTTACGGAGTAAATTAAACGCGGATTCGAATTAATTAGAATAAATCAGCCACATGAATCAATATCAGTTTACAGTTTAAATTCTGCGCAACAGGCATGTTACGATCTGTTGATGAATTTTTTTTTATTTAACAGTTCTTTATACTACAAAGTCTCTGTAAAATACGTAAGTTCATGTCGCTCTAAGGGAGCAAATTACTTCACGTTTGCTTTTTAATAGCGTTCTGGAACTTGGAACTATCACTGGATGTAATTACTAAAGAAACATTGTTACTTGAAACTGCACAAGGTGTTTAGCGGCGTCGAGTTCGTCGCTGCTCCGGCATGCGTACGTCCGTTATAGATTCATGTCTCTGCGCTGTCTGCAGAACGTCTCCTCGTAAGTGACGTGAACAATACAGGTCCTGGAGTTTCTGGTCCCGTTCGTGGAATCAAGTTTACACGTGGTAAAGGAGTCTCCAAACTAAGGTGCCGACCGGGAGACGAACGGGGAACTCTGCTCACAGCGGTTTCTTGTAGTCGACTGACCAAACTTGTGTAGCGAAAACTTCACTAGATAAGGGACGGGGAGGGGCGTGACGTCTAGCGACGTCGGCCAAAGTACGGGTACAATTCCGTAGCGCGACTATTTAATTTATTTTACTCGAATCGTTATTAACCAGCCATTGCATTCGGTGAAGGGGGCCGAATAACTGCAACAGTTCCTCGAATATTTCCTGAAATACCTAATACGAGAGTTTACGTTCGTAACACGTTTTCCGTTCATGCTAAGGTATATGTTACATATTCTTGTTTACGTTAACAATCACGTTCATGTTCACGTATTGTTGTTATCACGATTTAGAAGCTGCCGAAAAAATAAAAATCTCCTGCACTAGAAGGATTAGGCATTTGACTGTTCCGTAGAGTGAAAATTTTTATTTTAATTAAGTGGAGTCCTCCCAAGAAGTATTTGATATTAAACGAAACAATAAAGTCTTAGAACTCTTACGATTGAACGATAAACATTACCATAGAGTTAGACAAGAATGAATCAATCTCTTAGAAGGTAAATATAAACCGGAGTTTATAGAAATATCTCTCACGTAAAATAATACAACCATACAATATTTTAAAAATAATAAAATAATACAATAGTACAAATACATTACGTCATTGGACATTACATTTTTAACATACTCACTGTGTCTCCTTGAAATACAGTAATTCTTAATTAATTACAATTAAATAAAGCTTGGTGGTTTAGTTGTCTAGAAGAAAACGACATAACAGGAGACTTAACAAAGTGAGGTTAGCAGTTTTTCTGTAATTTAGTTTAGTTACTTTAAATATTTTGTAATTTTACTGAATTTTAGTTGTCGCTAACAGAAGACTGTGATGGTTGAGTGTAAAGACGAGCGCCGGAGTGGACCACAAACATACGACTATGGTTTTGTATAGTACCACATTATCTATCAAAGTCACATCTTACCCACAGATATATTGTAGCCTATATACGTTTTCTTGGTTTCCACACAGCTACGATGTAACGCTGCGGTCTGTAAATCCGGTAGCCCACATTGTTGTATTAGCCTATTCTAATATTATAGTCACAACTGTTACATTGACGACTTACGGGCGACCTTCACTGTGACGATAGAGACAGTAATCAAACCAGTCTTTATAAAGAAAAACCAGTGGAAATATACCAACTTCCTTCGTTACATTTTTAACGTTGCAATTACAACACTCCGCGCTAGCGAAAATCGCTCGCGTAACTGAACTGACAACGTGTGTGTGTGTGTGTGTGTGTGTGTGTGTGTGTGTGTGTGTGTGTGTGTGTGTGTGTGTGTGATAGAATGGGGTAAAATCAATGGAAGTTTTTTGTTACTTTGCTAGCTCTTACGTTTAGGTAGCCTATACACAATTCTACACTCACTTCTATAACTTTTCTAAAAAACATTTCTCTATCTCAAGCTACGAAATGGATTTTAAAGTGCATTTTTATATGATGCTCCTAAAATCGTCAGAAGTAATATTTATACTAAATCGTTGTTACAGTTGTTACATATAATAGATTACTTATTACTTGCTATTACTAATTAATGACGTAATGACTCTGGGCGGTTAGTTGTGCGTCGCAGAGACGTCCTACAAGGAATCTGAGTTCCGAGCTGCCTTCAGGAGCGCCTTCCTCATGGCCCTGCCCAAGTACGGCGATTTGCTCTGTAGCAGGCCGTTCTCGGCTGTTGTGCTAGCCTACACTAGCACAGTACACACCGAGGGCGTTTCCACGTTTCCACCTGGACGTATACGGTACCTGCGAAGCCCAGCTACTACAGGATTGTCTGGGAAACTCGCCGCACGTACGTAAAATCTGCGTACAAGTCGCTTGAAGGTGTCGTCTAAGGAGCGGACACCAATTCCTTCCTTAGAAAACGAGAAGAGAATCGGCGGGGGGACTTTGGTCGCTAGCCGAAGTCCCCTGTCGAGGATGCTCTGCAACTTCTTTTTATGCACGTTGGCGAGGTAATCCCAGACCGGACAAGCATAAGTTATGACCGGCAGCAAGTACGGGCCGACAATCATTTTGCCCAATTTCCTGGCCATAGCAGAGCTGATCAGGAGTGGAAACAGTAAGCTAAGACGAGCGGATGTTTGATTGAAAACTGTCTGAGAGTGGGCACCCCAGGTGAGCTGACGGTCGAAGTGTACACCGAGGTACTTCACCTCGTTGGACCAGCAAAAGTACGTTCTGCCGATGCTTAGTTGCTTAAGTGGATTCTTCCGTCGCTTAGAGAATAGGACGGCTACACTCTTTGTCGCATTTAGAGACACACTCCAGTTATCAGTCCAGTCCCCGAGCGAACCAAGCTGGCGCTGCAGTCGTAAGAAACGGCTGTAAATACAGCCGTGTCGTCCGCAAATAGGGCCACCTGGACTCCAGGCTGTCTCGGCACGTCGTTGACGTAGACTGAGAACAGAAGGGGCCAAGAACACTACCTTGAGGAACGCCGGCAGTGATTCGTTTCTCGGAAGTGATTGTGTGACCTCTTCCAAATTAATGCGTTCGGGCTCCGCCGTGATCGGAAGAGACAGAAAGTCTTCCACATCCATCTCGACTTGTTCGTCGAAGTCCCAGTCCATGGGTGAGTTACGAGTGAACTGACGCTCGAAACACGCGCCAAAGTACTCTGCCTTCTCCTCCGGTAGACCCAGGAGTCGACTGAACGGTCTGTCGATAACAGGGAGTGGAGGTCGTCGTATCGTTATCGCGCTAGCATTCTCTATCGGTGAGTTTGCGGGTCCGCATAGCACAGTTCGGCTACGGCGAGTTCCCAACAGCCTCGTCGGAACACCTTCAGACTGCCACTCAGTCGTCCAGTGAGCCGCTTATAGGCTGCCTTATCGGTCGGGTCACGGATCCTCTGCAAGCGTTTCTGGAAGTAATTCCTGTCGCGAGTGAGAAGAGAGACTTCCTCAGGGATGGGTTGATAGTCGGGCGTGAGACCGGCTCGCATGTGAGAAGACATGTCCACCGTTGAGATGATTGCACATCAATTCCCGCAACAGCTTCGTCAATGAGACAGACGAATCTGTCTGTCTGACAGATTGCTGGTATCGAGTAGGCCAGCAATCGACGGCACAGTGCCGGGCCGTAGCGGTCCCAATCGATAATCTTCTTCTTGTCTTGTGCCTTGGCATGCTGGGCAGCGACGTGGACCAAGATGTGGTTGTGGTCGGATGTCGGCTTCGTAAGCCAGAATACCTCGACCGGGCAGGCAATTCCCTGAGTAACTGCAATATACAGAACATCTTGATTCGGTAACTTAATATTACTATAGAACAACTTATAACTATTTCAACGTAAGTACCATAATTGAAGGCCAAGTTAATGTCGTCCGAGGCAACCTCTCCCCTGTCACTCAGTCAGATGCCAGAATTTAATAAATTTATTGTCGTAACTGATATAAATGTAGCTGACCTAATATATAAAATTGACTTCAACCGCGTGTTCGTTTGTTTACATAAGCTAAAGATTAGCTTCTAAAGAATCCCATCAAGGTTTCCCAATGCCAGATACACAGGTGGCATGAGTTAACCGCTACACCGTTTACGCGAATAATTATTTCCTATTTCGTAATCAGCCCGTCATTATGGAAAGTCATTATATCAAATAAGATTCCGTATAAAGCTTGAAAAAAAATGTAAAATTTAATCTTTTAGAGTCAACGTTCTTACTGCGAATTTGTACCTGGTCAAAAAAAAAAAAGGTCGCTTACTACTTCGTTTAAGTCATAAATACAATTTTCACTTCAGCTTTGTGAAAAATATCTGATTATTGGAAATTCAGGAAGTACTTTTTTGTCTTGATATACATACAATTGTATTCCGTACAATTTTCTCTTTGAATTATATGTAAAGTATGCTACATGTAATTTATCCTTTTCGTCTATTAGTAAGCAAGAGAGAAACAAAAACACGCATTTCGTAGCGCGGAGGTGTACAGTGATGTTTTTAGAATAGTTACAATATCAGCCTTGTCTCACTTAATGGTCTCCACTAACGCCTGGAAAGGCAATAGTGTTTTCCATTTGAAGTAGGTTATTAATCTTCTTTGTCGACAAACATACGTTTTCAAGCCTTGAACACGCGTTTTCATATTCTACGGAAATAACGAATAAGGGAAAACATTTCTAGAAAATCAAAAGAAACAAAAGTAAATGTTCATCGCTATCAGAACAGAAGAAGTAAAATATATTTTGTAAATAAGTTTACACTTTAGTGCTGTTTTAGCTACTTTGTTTTTACAACCTTAGTGCCTGACGAGTTAGTATCTCTGGCAGTCAGCCAGTGACCTACATATCTAACTTACATTATTGACATGAAGTTTTCACCAGATTTTTATGTACTGAAATATCTAAAACTTTCTGACTGAAAAAAAGATTTTTACAAGATATCAAGTAACACTGGTCAACATGAATTTTTATCCTAAATGCAGATACGTAATTGGAAGTTTTCCATCATAATTTGTATGAATTTGAATTTCAACGTTTTTATGGCTCCTATGGAATGTTTTAATTTATATTTAACCTGTATTGAATACTTGTCAAGTTGTTTAAAAAAATGATGTGTTGTACTATGCCGAAACACAGGAAGTCAAGGCTGTAAGGCTTACTCATATTCTGATACATTCAGATATATTTGCAGTGTGACATAGTTCTGCAAGGAGGTATCCAGTGCGGAATTGATACTGAGCCTGTTGGCAAGGTATTTTACTTTCTGACTTTTTGTTAGAGCTGTACAGGGTTTTGTATAGTATAGCATTGTTTAACGATTTGTTTATTAATAATCCAAAAAAAATGGTTAAGTCGATCATAAAATTTCTCCTTCAGATCTCACAGCTAAAATTTCTCTGTAAAGTTAATGATTCTGATAAGATCTGGAACCCGAATATATGCTGTGTGTGACGTGGTACACTTCTCACTGGGCGAAATAATGGTACACACACAGATGCCTTTGTAATTCCGATGATTTGTACGGAACCAAAAGGACCATTCATCTGATTGCTATTTCTGTTTAACTGGCATTAACAGAAACATATCTAAAACAAATTAAAGAGGTTTTGAAAATAACTATTTGAATTTACCATCTGGAAAGAGATCTATCTTACGCATTGAAGATCGCGGATATCACATCTCACTAACAGAAGTGGCAATTCTGTTTCTGACCTGCCTTATAGTGAAGAAGTAAAAGACGATCTTATAAGTGATCTTATTTTGAAGTAAATTGTTCAACAGAATCTCAATGGTCTCAATGATTCATTCTCAATTTAAACTTGCCTTATAAGAATCTGAAATTTTATGTTACAATTTTTCCCTTGAAGGTGTTTTTTTTGTAATAGGTTTTTTGTTATCTAGGCTTTTGCATCAACACCGACCCTTCGTAGCAATAATTCATGCACTAGACAAAAATTAGACAGAAACCTGTACTTCCGCATAATGGCAATGATTTCCTATTAACATCTACAGCGCATACCGCTAATATGAAAGAGAAATATGAAATTCTTGTTAGGAGACATATGCCTATGGGGTATCTATGGACATTTAAAACTAATTACTTAATTGCTTCGTTTGCGATTTAGGTACAGGTTTTTCTTATGTCAATGGAACAACAGGGACAAGAAGTCTGACTACATTAGAAAACTGCGGCTTAAAAGTGAATGTATTATTTATGGACAGAAAAATGTGTGAAATACCCGTTTAATAAATCCTAATTTTTTTATAAGAATACCACTTTTATTTTATTTTCAAATCTGGCTTTGTCTTTATCATTTTATGGGATTCTATGCATTCGGTATACGTTTTGGGGGCTATACAACTATGGCCTTTTGCCCAACAAGGTCAACCAGGATCTTGGTTGTTTGGTTGCACAACTATATGTTCGATTCTGACTTAGCTTACCAATTACAATCGAAATTCGTACACACATAGACGTTAAGGAAAGTTGTCAGAGCCTATACAGTAATTTTGCTGCTTTTAGGAAGGACAGAGATCTGTCTATTGCTAACTGTTCATTTTCGAGGTCTTCTTTCAGGTTACCTTTTAATTTGTGCCTTTGTTTCTGAGTTTAGCGAGAGCACTACAGTCTTAAATTAAATGTTTCACTGTATGTGCTCCGTTTGTCCTTATTAGAGGTAAGAAGACGTCAAGTTCGTGTGTCCAGTTCGCAGTCTGGTAATGCCAAAATGTTCACGAACGACGTCTGAGATCACCTGCCGTTTGCCATTTACGGACGTTCCGCCTCACGGCAAAACGTTCGTGTATTCCACATCTGGTGCCAAAGATTACGAATGGTGATTTAGGCAGCAGCTACGTCGTCAGGTTATATGGCCATTGCGTCGACTCTGGGCAGGGTGTTTCGAACACCATGACCCGGACACCAAACAAAAATTAAAGATGATACAAGGTCGTCTAACGCGTCACAACACCATTATCAGTAGTGGATCTACTGTGCCCGGATTGCCCACGCCAATTGTAAAACTCAGTGAATCCCTACAGATAAAAAATACCTCTCACCTCGGTATTCAGAGAATCAAAGGCCACAAATACCACAACGCATAAAGTTCGGTGGTGTATACACTTGCCGCCTTGGGCAATAGCAGGTTGAGCCCAAAAATTTAATTTCGGGGTCACAGTGCTGCCAAACAGCGTTTACGATTAACACCGGTTCCGGGTACCTTCCTCGCTTTTGATAGAAGTGGACACAGGTTTCTTTGTTGTTAAGAGAAATCTATGATAGTAACATTTTCAACCAACGCGTCTGTAGCACCTTCAACTGTTTTGTACTGCGTTCTCGAGATGTACGAGTTGTTCAGTACTAGAGTACTCAACACTTCCGGTACTCACACTGCTGAGCCGTCAAAAGGCAGTGTTTTTGAGAACCCAAGCGAGCCGGTTGTTACCCATCCTCTCAAATTTTCCTAAACAACACGTAAACGATACTTCGCGATGGTATCTTCCATTAAGGGGATCCCTTGTGGCCTTCAGAAGCGGGATTATGATCGCATCTTTCGTTTACGGTAATTTTGCTTTGTAAAGTGCACAGTAGTGTAGCCATAGCTACATGCGGCAGCTGACGTACAACGCTGTAGGAATATCGTCCGGTCCCACTGCCGTGTCACCGGCAGCACGAATAGCAGACTGTAATTCCCTCACCATGAAAGGTATGTTGTAGGTTCTATACCCTTCAGTTTCGAAGTCAAGAACTTGTTCGACCTCAGCGTTTCCTGGGAGGTAATAGAGAGGATAACTTTCTGTGCTATTAACCTCGGCATATCGCGCAACCAAGGTGTATTTCATCGGAAGTGCATATCAATTCACCATTGTTATCTATACATTCGATAGGGTTAAACAATGATGTACTAGCGATTTCTTTGATCTTCTTTTATATTCCTGTCACTGGGGTCGTCCTTGATATGGTTGAGACGTAACTTTCACGTCTTTGTTCCACCACGGTACCAATGTTCATCAGCAATCCTCGGGATATGATCCGTAGCTGCTGATGTGATAGCTGTAAAACTGTGTACGCCGTCTTCCACATTTCCACTGGCATCTGTATTTGGGCAAGCAGCATCGAATCCTGTCCAATCAGCACGGTCGACGCGCCATTTGTCGTCATGCGCATAACGGTTTTTGACGTTCGCGTTATTATCAGCAATAGTAGTTGACATTCCCGTGAATGTCAGGGAGCACTCTCCACTACAAACGTGGGGTAAGACTTGGGCTACAGATCGAAACATCAATAGCTGATAAAATGCCACTTGTAACGTTAAAATTTGTTCTCCCGCCTGTGTTTGTAAAGACAATAAAGACAAGCGCGATGTTTCCCAATAGATCTTCAGTTCTTAATCCAGCGCTGTTCGTACTGTAACAAACCAAAGTGAGAATATTGGCGTTGAAGTGCCTTACCAGAAGTAATGAAGGTGCTGCTGCTCGATTAGGTCCTCAAAATCTTCTACTCGCCACGCAGAATCTGGTAAATATAGACAGCAGATCGTCGTTTTCAGTGGCTGTAGTAAACTGATAGCTACTGCTTGTAGAGCGGGGTACGTTTGGAGGGATACGTGAGCTCTGATATTTGTTACCACATCACAGCAGAAGGTCTCGTATCCACTCATATTCAAAACTTCTTGTGGCCTTAAATGTATTTCCTGCAGCCATACACACACACATCGGTGTATGCCTGCCCAGTAGCATCTTCAGTTCGCAACAATGCGAAGCGCAACTATTAATATTTCACTGAAGGATACTCTGTATTCTGGATGTCAAAGAATTAGTTACTACAGACCGTGCTTTTGGTTTTCTTTTGGGTAGCCTTTTTTTTTTCTTTTTGAAGATTACCGAGCTCTGTCAGGTCACCCAAGTCGCTGAGATCAATGGCACCGGCAAATGAGCTGAACTACGATCCGGAGTTCTTCTCCTGGTCTTCGAGGACATTTCTTGTCCCCGCTTTTATTTTTAAAAAGTCCTTCCTGGTGTTTATGGAAGAACGGGGATGGACGGCGGTATCGTCATGCCGTCTCGCAGTTTTAGCCACGACATGTGGATAGAAATATGGATCCCCCATTAGACCCGTCCTGACCATTTCTATTCACCATGAGTATGTCTGTTTCGGGCGCACTGTCTTTTGTAGCTTATGATTTCTATAGAAACGTTTCGCTCAATAAACTGCTTTACTGCAAGTAGTATTTTCTTTATAATAGGAGCTGGTGATACTGTTGACTTTACAGCATGTGCGTAACTTGTTTGGGCCTGGTTGACAGGGCATACAAGTTTCTTCGCACCGAAGTAGCTAACCTTTTTCAGGGTATCTATTTTCTGAATAGCTACCACTTGGTTATAAATGGGCCAATTTGGATCTAGGTGAATGTTAACTACCGCAATTGTAATATTTCATGGTTTCAGTAAAGAGATTATCCCCACGAGACGACTTCCCAAAGAAACCGGTCTTTATCCGAGCACATCTTGAAGCAGTGTACTCGGAAAGGAAACAATGAAAACACTGCATTGGCGGAGGGATAAAAGCTGTCACACTCTACTTAAGAATTCCTGCTTTGACCTTTTCCAATACTGGCAGAGTTTTTTTTTTTAGGGTTAGGACGTGGGACGCAAATGGGACGTTTGTCCATCCCTTAGCACCGTTAGCTTTCGACACGCAATAAAGCCTTGTAGGGGAAGCTCAGTCGTAATTTCTTCCTCTGTAATTAGGTCTCTTCACACTATGGCCCCTTTTTGTGGTGCTCAGAGTGGTATGAAGTATGACTTCTACATATATGTCCCATATCTTCTGCAGCTTAAGCAGCCTTGAACCCTATTGATCGATTAGGGTTTCCACGAGAAGGTCTAATTCACCTGCGACTTTTCTGATGTACTCGTACTATACGACTGATCCAGCGCAACTGGTGATAGCCTTTTCAATTAGCAAGGGATTCACTGTTGCACAGTCACCTTCTTTCCTCTTAACAACAATAAACTTTGGCACCGCTGCCATACTGGCAGACGATGTAAGAAATCTTTCAGCTTCTACCAAGGAGTAATGTCTTCTTCTCTTCACCCTTCGAGGACGGCTTTTTTATAGGCGAGGGGTTTTGGTCTCACGAGTACTAGGCAAAAAACCAGACCACCGCGGCAGAGCCTTCGAATACCGCAGCTGGGAATAAATACAACAGGATATGTCGTGGTGCCCGGGAGCCATCGGTAGCGAATCGCTGACGTAAAGTCTTCCACCTATTGGCACATTCGGGTCCGCCGTGGGTACGGTTTGCTTTCAAGTTGCGCTTGTGGTACTCACTTACCTGTAGCCTGTTAGCCATCTAATGAGTAACAGCTGTCGCTCCCTCCCCCCACAAGGCCAAAATGTTGTAGGCTTGGACGTAGGGTTCGATTTTTGGGGGCTGTACCTGTATTTTGTAAACATTGAGATGTAATGAAAGAAAAGATGTTTTGTTTTCTTTCACTTTTCGCATCGCAGTGTTAGTGTCACAGTATATTAAATAAATGTAAACAGACGTTCCCCACAATTGTTGGTACAGTTATTAGGATAAGTATTTTACATAGAATGATAGAAATCGCTTTTTACACGCGACTGTTTTGCTGTAGACATAATTCAAACGTAACAAAAAATAAAATCTTTTTATAATAAGCTTAATTTAGAAACATTTTTACTGTTAAATCTATGTAATAAAGCAATAGCGTAATCACGCCGAACACGATCATACAATTAGTAAGGTGTCTACATATGTGAATGTAAAGAACGTATGTCCTGATACTCGTGAATATGTTTAGATTCTGAAGACAGAAGATGAAGGTGATTACCCGCGAAATAACAGCTAGAGTTAATAGTATTGTAAGAAAAGTAATGTTATTAACACCGAAAGTAAGCAAAGTGTGATTTTGCGACCAATTAAGACATCTGGAATGAGAAATGTGAGAAATATTGATCAGGTATGAGCCATTGCGTTTAACAATGTGGTTCCACAATCGCCGTTAGGTTGAACACAGTATTCATCCATTTCATGTCAACCAATTGTGCCTCCCCATTTGTAATCACTGCTGCTCATATGTACATATTGTTGTCATGTGAACAGCCCAACAAAGGAAAACACACAGATGATGTGTGGTATGTGTGAATGATATATGTTTTATGTCTGCGTCCTGCAGCGACAGTTGCGCTATTCGTTTTGTTGGATATCGCAACGTTTGTAACAATAACCCGTCACAACATCACGAGCCGATTCTGTGACACTGACAAGCTATGTGCAAGTTTGTTTTCCAATCAACATTGAGTGTCTGTGGTTTTTGGGAGCACTCACGTACTTACAGTGTAACCGATATCTCAGGCTGTAACTATTGATTCGTCGTGACAACATTTAATAGTTTTACAGTTCACGTCATCTTTTCTGAAGTTTCCAGTACCCTGTTATGTGGTTTTATAACCCAAAATTTGTTTTGGCATTCCTGTATTTAAAAAATGTTTACGTGGAATAACGAATTCTGTTTGTACATTTTCTTTTTATTTTATTGCAAAAAATGAACATATAGTTCGGAAATGTTGTCCATTAAATACCACCTTATTCTTTGAAGAGCTTAATTCATATTACAAAAATCTAAAATCATTTCAAGAATCCTGAAGCGTAAAGAGATTCCATCCTCTAATTAGCCTACCCAAGTTTTTGATACTACTACTACTACTACTACTACTACTACTACTACTACTACTACTACTACTACTACTACTACTACTACTACTACTACTACCTACTACTGCTACTACTACTACTACTACTACTAGTACTTCTCCTTCTACTACTACTACTACTACTACTACTACTACTACTACTACTACTACTACTACTACTAATATTACTACTACTACTACTACTGCTGCTGCTGCTGCTGCTGCTACTACTACTATTAATACTACTACTACTACTACTACTACTACTACTATTACTACTACTACTACTACTACTACTATTGATACTACTGCAACTACTATTACTGGTACTACTGCCTCTACTACTACTTTTAGTACTACTACTACTACTACTACTACTACTACTACTACTACTACTACTACTACTACTACTACTA
This sequence comes from Magicicada septendecula, assembly GCA_034769895.1. Classification (NCBI taxonomy): domain Eukaryota; kingdom Metazoa; phylum Arthropoda; class Insecta; order Hemiptera; family Cicadidae; genus Magicicada; species Magicicada septendecula. The sequence goes on from CM068368.1 coordinate 500,741,150, forward strand.
CTACTACTACTACTACTACTACTACTAGTACTACTACTACTACTATTAAGAGGAGGCTTCTGGCTTCTAGTATTTATGCCGAAATCCGCAATCCTCTAATCCTCTTTTCCAACATCTCTGTTGTTCGTTATGGTTGTTATGTCTTTTAGTCTTCTCCGAGCAAGCCTTTCTCATTTCCTCTTTGTTAGTGGTAAATAATTTAATGCCTGTTTTATATGTTATTTTCTGCAATATTCATTAGATTTCCGCACCATGTGAACTGTCCGGTTTCCATTATGTACATAGTTGTATAAATACTTTTCATAAGACACTTTACTATACAATAATTCAAGATAATTTTGTCCAACAAACAACAATAAATGTGACCTTATTACAATTTTACAGTGTAATACAATAGTAACTTTTCCTAATCCGCAACAATAACTAACAATCCCCACTCTAATATCGCCAGGTCTGAAATGAACAAGATCGGTTTGAAATCTAGAAATATGTATACCTTCGCCGCCTTGTATTGTAGTGAGTCAGGGCAGCGAATGCCGGTGGGGTAGTCGAGTAACGTCTAGAAGGGGCATTACGTAATTCAGCCGCGTAGAACGATATCTGCACCTCTAGAACAACCTCGCGCGCATTTAGCGTTGCGGTACTATTTATTTCCTCATTGTAGCAGTACTTATAATAATGAACTAAAACGACAAAGACAAAAGCAGTGTGCGGTCGTCTTTCTTACAGAACCTAATGGATGCATACAATCTTTTTGAAGCGAGAACGTCATACACGGCACTATGGCGCCCGGCTTACTCCCGTACACCTAGCCCTCCTAGGGCAGTGAACTGATTCAGCGCGTCATGAAATAGCTGAAACGAAAAAGTGGTATTGCCAGGTCAGTCAGACCTCTTTTCCCCACACAACTATCCAAAATTTCCCCACTGCCACACATATGCGTTTTTTAAGAAAAGCGTAACATTTTCAGGAATGTGAGCATATCCTAAATGTTAATTACTATTACAATAATTAAAAATAATTAAAAATAATTTTATTCTTTAATTAATCTGTTTGGCGTTTACTTGAGGCCGCCAACAGAACGCAACACTACTTTAATTTCTTTCATCACAGTGTATCACTTTACATTGGCGTTGACTTCAGGGCCGCCACCATAGAGAAGCACTAAACAGGTTTTGGTGGTTACACAATCAACTTAATTAAAACAATAATCTTTTCAGCAAACAATTAAATTATTACTAGTGGTCGCCCAGTGGTCGAAATTCGACCGTAATTCATTAAATTTTTAAGTTTGAACGTTATTGAGGTTCTTTTGTCAAAGAGTATACCTCTATAATCATTGCATATAATTTTTTTGAATTTTCTTCTATTACGTCAGCTGCGAGCGTGTACAAATACGTCATTAGAGTGTGTTGTTTGCCTTAATTCCCTGCAATACCTATGAAATTTAAAATTTAATGTTAGTAGCAGTTGAAAAAAACACAATTACAGCTTGTATTCGTATTTATTTTTTAAATAATTCATTGTCAGTTTTAATTTTTTCATGTTATTATTGAATAAAATAAACGCTAATAAAAATGAGACTTGACATTCATAGAAGTATAAGATACATTGTTTTCAATTCCAGTGGATTACATTTCATTTTTGGTAAGGTACAAAATTCGAAAACAGTTTGAAGATTATCTGCTACAAAGCTTATATAATTTTTTAATTTTTTTTCTATGCATTAATTTTCGAGTTATTTGAAAAATATGAAAGATAGGAAAAATGAGGTTTAGCTTGACTAAGCCATATTTAAAAAGCAATAACGCGTTTTTTGACATTTCCTTGAGTTTTTTTTTATTGCCATACTGACCAGGTTTCGCCAAGGCTACACAGTTATTTTGCCTATCTTTTTCGAATTATATAAAATTTAAATACAAAATTAATATAAAATAAAAAATGAAATAAAAAATACGTGCCTCGTATTTTTTCATATATTTTTCATTGAATCAAAAAAACCGGGCGGTTAAAAAAATAAATGTTGTCCATTGAACTTAAAATAGTTTGAAAGTGAATTTAATGATTCAGAACTTCTGTGTAAACGATGTTTTTTGTAAAAACTCTTTCATCATTTGCTAAATGCCCTTGGCCATTATATTCGGAAATATAAAATCTCAAACCATCGAATGATCGAACTCTACTTGCTGCGACGTACAATTGACCACGTGTAAAAGCTGGCTGCCTCAATAAAATTCCAATTTTTTCGAATGTTTCTCTTTGAGACTTATTTATTGTCATCGCAAATGCAGGTATAATTGGAAATTGAGTTCTTTGAAAGTTAAATGGTAAAACAGTACCGGAATATGTTAAATTTATACGTGGAATCAAAATTCTCTTATTGCGTGCGGTTCCAGTTAAAACTTCGCAATCAATAGCATTACGATGCATACACTTGATGCGCATTCTTGTTCCATTGACTAATGCTTCCTTTGTATTTAAGTTTCTGATCAGTAAAACGATGCAATTAACTTTCAATACTAACTTATGTGGTGGCAAACCACTAATAGTCAAAGAATTCAAAAACTCTACTGGATAGTTATTGATTTCATTGTCATCATCACAAATTATTTTATCGTAGCCTATGATATGTTTTCTGTTCACCTGGTATTCGATTAAGTATATCAGTATTAACAAAAGTACAATCATCATTTTCAGGTGCTAAAATAACTGACTTCAATAAGTTATCTGAGAGTATGTTTTCGGAAATATTTCCATACACCTCATTAATAATATTATTTTCATCTCCTATTAATTGCTGAGGTATTTCAATAATATTTTCACCAAACTGAGGGAATTGTGGGGCTTCATCATTACCAATTTTTTTCAAGAATTCGACAAATTCTATTTCACTTGGTAAGGCTCTCATATTTTGAGTAAACGGTACTTTATGAAAATAAACAAATTTATGCCAACTCGTGACACAATTTTCAATTAAAGTTGCACGGCATCCATGTGGGAAAACTGGTAAGATTTGCCTAAAATCACTGCACAGAAGTATCGTTTTCACTCCAAATGGTTTATGTTTATCATTTTCATCGCATAGATCCTGCAATAATCTATCTATGATTTTCAACACTTGCAGTGGGCACATAGAAATTTCATTAATAATTATCAATGATGATGAATTTATGTAACGTCCATAGCTACTATTTGCGGTAATATTCGCTACAGAATTTTCCAAAATGGGTATAGGCAATTTAAACACATTGTGTAAAGTTCTACCTCCAAGTAATAGAGTTGAAGCTATGCCACTGAACGCTGTTGCAATGCAACTAAGATTAAGCGAATTTAATTTGTGAATGATTGCTGTTTGTGTGAATGTTTTTCCACAACCTGCATGAGCGGTTAAACAAAAAACATTAGATCCAGTATCATGGTGCAAAACTTCACGAATCACACGATCAATTAGATTACGCTGTTCAATATTTGCAGTTTCATAATGCTCACAAAACAGAAACTCTTGTTCAATAGCATTTGCTTCGTCTGTTCTCTGCGAATACGTGGGAACTGGTAAACCAAGTTCTTGACATGACAAATTATGAACATTCAAAATATCTTCAATTTCTAATAGAGCTGTGTTAAAGGATACTTCTTCGTTGTAATCTCTCAAAAAATCTTCACTAAGATATACTTTAAATTCATTCCATAACGCCAATGCATTGACTGGCACATTTAATGCACAAACGTAACCAAATAAATTTCGCATTTGTTTTGGTGAATGTAATTCTTTTGCTTCATTTAAACATTCGCGCCATTCATTATCATTTGAAGCAATGCCGCGAGCATGGCACGCTTCAACAAAAGAAGTGTGTATAATTCCATTGTATGTTCTAACATCCTCAAATGATTTTGGACCACAGACATGTAATAAAAGCAATCGTTAATGGAAAAGTTAGATGTCTTTTTGTGATACTACATATATGCGTGTAATGATTTTATCACCTCCACGCCTTCTCTTCTTCCATTTTTTTTCGGGGATCTTCCCACACATAATGCAAAGGAATTTCAATATACTTATATTCATGCACTGATGGATCTGATCGATTCAATTCAAAAAATGCTAATAATTTTGTTTGTCTTGCATTTTCAATTGCTTGACGTTCTTGCCCTTCTCGAAAGTAAACATTTTGTCTACGCGGTAAATGAATGTCAAGTCTAACGATGACATGTGATTGAAAATGCATTGGTAATTCATAGATGCGCCATACAGCTTCAGTTGATACGACATAACGGCCATTTAAAAAATGTTTAACTTCATCAGTTTGTATTTCTTGACCTGGTTCATTTCTCTCTGAACCTAATTCAACAGATGCACTGTCATAGCCTTTATACACGTATTTATAAATGTATTTAACACTTTTAACTGTAGTGCATACTTCAACATTTATATGGCAATTAAATTTGGCAAGTAAATACGGATTGTATGGTACAACATAACGATTATCGAGGCAACTACCGCGAACTTCAGCATTAATACCATTATCACGCCTTCTGTATAATGGATATCCATTTAATGATTCACATGTAAATTCATTAAATCGTTTTGGATAATCTTTTGTGCATTTTCCATCTCTCATACATACAGAATTTGGATTAAGTACACCGCATGGACCATGCATCATGTGTTTTACAACATATTCATGTAATGTAGGATGTGTTTGAATGTTACGAATCTCCGCAGATACAACTTTATCAATATCGGTAGCGTTAACAATTTTATCTTGCTCATTTAAAGAGAGTAAAATGTGAGCATGAGGCAATCCTCTCTTTTGAAACTCAATTGTATAAATGAGTGCTTCAACTTTACCGAAGATTTTTTTTAGTGTAAGGCCCTCAATTAATGCTTTCAGTTTGGACTTGAATACACGCACAACAATATCAGGTCGAAAATTAGCTGACTCACCTACACCAATATTGCTAACTATTTCAGGCCAACTTGGATTGCAAGTCATTGTAATAAACAAAGAAGGCTTTCCGAAATGTTGTACAATTGACAATGCATCTAAATAATTCTGATACATATTTCTTGGAGATCCATTGAATGAAGATAGTAAAATTACTCTACGGCCAACATTATTGGCATTGGGGTTCAATTCTAAATAATCTGTTAAATTGTTGTAAACTTCAGACCTAAGACTCGTTTGATTTTGTCGAATGAAATGTAACCTTGTGCCATCTATTCTCACATACATATCAACTATCCACTGCAGAAATAATTTTTGTGAATGGTGCAACACGTTAAAATCTTCTCTAATTGCAAGTCGATAGGCTGCATACTGAAGCATGGTTAATTTATTTCTGGGCGCTCTTGAATTAGATGTAGTTGGTACATTATGAGAACTATTGATATGCCACCCAGTATCACCATTTGGAAAAAGTAATGGATACGCTAAAGGGTCCAATGATGAATCCAAAACAGAGATATTTTTAATGGTACCATTAACTTTTGAAAACGAAACCATATTTCGTTCAAAGGGTGGCTCACCATCAACTGTACTAAATATTATTGCTACATCAGTTTGAACTGCATCATTATAACGGCGTAGATCTAAATCACGATTTACTTTAATGAGAATACAAATTTCTTTATTTTGATTTTGAACTCTCTGACAATGATCTTTCATTGCAATGAATGACCGAACGAAACGATTAATGCGTTCCAATTCAAGAGAGATTTCGCGCATTATATTGTTATTGCATGTTTGATTATAGTGTTCACGTAATCTATAATTGACAGCAGTGTCAACATAATAAAAATATAATTGCGCATAGCATGGTGAGCGACCATATCCAGCAGTCATTGGACCTGATTTGTGATAAAAAACATCATGTATTTTAAAATGATACACTCCACGCGTAACTGTATCCGAAATTTTAGCTTCTGAGCTAACCATAGCAAGTGATGAATTGTATTTACGAATGTTTTCAAAATAATTTTTTGACTTTCTTTTTATTGAAGGTTCATTTGAAGTAAGTCCATCATACAATGATTTAAAGTATTCATTTTGACTGAAGGCCGTTAATATTGCTTTACCCTTATGACAACATGAAGTGAATGCAGTCCTTTCACCTAAAGTGACCTCAGATTCGAAATGTTTTGCATTGCAAAACCTGCATTGTAAATGCATTAATCCACAATCAAAAGTATTAAAATTTCTTGGAATGACATTCAGTGCGCATTTAAATGTATCCCTCAAAATAATTTCATCATTTTGTATACTGTTTACACTATTTAAATTTGCATTTGGTCTATTATCATTTTGACTTTCACGCGAATATATATTCCTTCTTCTTTGTCTCTCACTCCGACCCGTCAATGTTCTATGTCGAGGCATAATGAAAATAGGTGCGAATATCTGAATGTAAAAAAAAAACATGTAATGAAATTACTGAAACTAAGATTAGACAGGGGTTAATTTAAAAATAATAAAATGTACTCACTTTTTTGAAACCACCAATAATAATTAGGCGAGAGTAAGTCAATTGAAATTGCTGCTACAAAATTTTCCTTTTGCAACAGGTGTATATTAAGTAAGCTGTATTTCACTTTCAACTGCACATTAATATATAAAACACAGATATCTAATATACAAAATATAAAATAAACGCTTTTTAGCCTTGACATACACTCCACAGACTATTGAAAAAGGAACATTTGAAATCACACAAAATTCACAGCTCATTCAGTCAATCTGTCAGTAATTATTTGTAGGCAACATTTTAAAATTCTTTGGCGACAATCTCTACTCTGTGCGACTGTTTGACCACAGACTATTATGTGTTTGACATTGGCAGTATGAACGTAAACAAACGACAGACTATTATGTGTTTGACACTGGCAGTATGAACGTACACTAAAATGAAAAAATTATAATATTTTATTGCCTGGCAACAAAATTATTTTATTTTTAACAATTACCATTGTTTGAAAAAGTTTAAATGAATTTTCAAGTGCAAATGAATGTTTTATTTTATTTTATTTAATGTATTTGTAACACATATTATATATAAATTTTAGCTTTCTGCACTCCTTCTCCATATAAACTTTAACTATGCCAAATCTCACACTCCTCCGTGCGCGCAATATGCTTAAAAAGGGGTACAAAGTTTTCTCTTCACGTATTAATATATAGATACTTTATTCAATTATATTATTATACTGTGCATATCACATTGTACTTTTAAATTGAATATTGCGTAAATCGTATTGTTACACTGGAAAAATTATTTGTTATGTACCGTTTGTATATGTAAGTAAACTGGAAATAATACGACGTGTGATGTGGTTCTATTTAAGTTCATTGTAAATATAAATTTCTTATAATAAAGTACATATAGATAACAAATATGACCTCGTCTCATTTAATTATCGGTTCACTCTTATTTGAATCTTAATTCTTTATAGCGAAGTCTCTCTTACTCCAAATACATACGTGTGATTGTTGTTTACACGTTGAGTCAGTTCACTCGCCACTCAACACTGAAGTTTCCACTTCTGGCTGCGTCCCACGACACAATAAAATTTTTTATTTTAATTTATTTGTATTACAACTAGTTACAAACTATCAAGCAATGTTATTCTAACAACAATGGTAGCGGTGTGTAGAACGTTCTCTTATTGGCGCACTCCTCACTATAGTTTACACTTTGTAACATTTCTTTAAACATTTCACATTCTTGCACCAGTTCAAATTTTTCAGTCTCTGTAATTGCCGAGCATTATCAAGAAGTTCTGGAACTTCATTATTTTGATGTTTATGAAGCCGTTGTTTATATTTAGTTCCAAACCGTTTGATTATCAGTAGGTATTTCAGGTCTCGGTGAATTTCACGTACCTTATATAAATACCACGGTGCATTCCTGCGTTAACAATACTGCAAAACACTTTATTTTGAAAATGTTGGGTTATTTCGGTATTGGATTTCTTTGTGGAGCTCCAAAGTTTCAAACCGTAAATCCACACCGGTTTCAAAACTGGTGCAGTTTGTTATGCAGTGACAGCTCATTCGAAGTAGTCACCACATTTTCTAGAATTTCATTCTAAGTTATTCACGTTCTTTCTTAATAGGTTCTTTCCATATAAACTTAGCATGTAGTGTCGTGCACAAATACTTTGCCGAATTTGCATGTGGACTTATTCGATGACTGACTCAACTATTGGTGAAGTTGACATGAGGAGATTTTGTCTCACTCAGTTTGATACGCCATTTTTTGTCCAGCTAGTGACATTATTAAATACTAACTGTAGACTGTTTTTTGCTTTTTCTAAACTGTTACCGATAGCTAATAATGCAATGTTATCAGCAAATGAGTGTTGTCTTCAACACCGAAGACCTGTTGTCACACCATCACATTTCGGAATAACTCCCGTGTACAAATATTGAATAGGTACAAGAACGCTACCTTGATGGTACCTCATGTTCAATTTTTAAAATTGATAATAATGTTCTTAAACATGACAGCGTTTTCAAAATGACATGAAATAATATATTTTATTACCCAAAGCACTTACTTGAAAATTAAATTTACCTTTATATTGACATGATTCCGAGTTCTTCTTGGTGATTTACAAGCAGCTCCGGTAATTTGCCGACTTATGTTTAAAAAATATCTTTTATACACTGTGCTTGCATTAAACTCTTTATATAAAATTTTTCACAATTTTTAAAGCATATATAAAGCAAAAATGGGAAAGATGACACCCAATGCTCGTGTGCAACGTAGCACCGCCTCTACCTTTCTACGCCGATTCCCAGAGATGGATCGATTATTCTTCAAGCTTCTAAATATTTTGAATCTCTTTCATAATGTTATTACGCCATTTCTACAGGTATAAATGGAGAACTCCACATTGGAATTAGCTGAGTACTGCAGATTGAAGCGATAAGATATGTCAGTTTGTTCTGCAATTTTTTTTGTGTTATTGACAGCGGTGTTTACTATGAAGTGTTTATTGTTAATTATTGTGTACGGACATTTGCAACTGGCGACTTCTATTATTTATTGCCGTAGCGAGTACTGGTTGATGTAAATTATATGATTATATGACGGCAACTGACTCATAATTAATTACACGTACTTATGTACGGATTTCTCTCTCTCTCCTATGGCGCTACAGCCCAAATCGGGCCCTGGCCTCCACCAATCTCCGCCTCCAATCCACTCTATCCACTGCAACCCTCCTCCAGTATCTTATCCCCATGTCTATCGCGTCCTCTGCAACGCCATCTTCCCACCTCTTCCTCGGTCTACCTCTAGGTCTCGTTCCCTCCCATGTACCCATCAAAGCCCTCTTAGGGTTCCTGCCATCCTCCATTCTCATAACATGTCCGGCCCAACGCAGTCTTTGAATTCTTATAAATTTTGAGACTGGTATCTATTTATATATTTGATACAGTTCGTTGTTGTATCTCAGTCTCCATGAGACATTTTCTTGTATTGGGCCTATAATGTGTCTGAGGATTTTCCTTTCAATGTACGGATTTACTCGCCAGTTAATCTCATGTGGATAAACAACAAAGTAACGTATTTTGTACAGTGTACTTATAATTCACACGTAACGATGCTAACTGTTTTTTTTTTTTTAATTAACAAAATTTGTCTACTTTTCTTGCCGCATAGTGATTACATATCAACGTGAATGATGCTGGACATTATCAGTATAACACGACAGAAGATTCGTGTTTTTTTTCACTATGCTAACGTCATACATGTTGTCTCAACGTCCTGCATACATGTACATACAGGACGATACGGATTAAAGGTGGTTACACGAAAACGATATCACAGTAAGGCAACGTGGTGAAACTATACTTTACAATACTATACGCTAAGGCTTATGCTATCTCAAATGCACAACATCGATGACATTTACCTAATACAAATAAAATATGAAAGACATATAACGAACAGTTCGATAAATTAAATAGTCTGTGAATATAAATTTGTGGAGTAGACTGCGATGATAAATTGACATAATTGATAAATCAACATCTGACGTGCATACTAGTCACATTGTCGTTAGGCTATACACAGCATTCATACATAATTACTATGTTGTCTGCCTCTGTGTGTAATCACTACTGCTCATGTGTTCCTATTGTTGTCATGTGATCCGCAGAACAAAGGAATACACACACATACACGCACACACCCATTTATGAGTGACATGCGTTTTGTCTCTGTGCCCTGCAGCGACAGTTGCCTAATTGCTGTTGCTAGATAAAGCAACGTTTCTAACAATAAGTGAAACATAATAAACTAGACGAACCTTAATTTTATAATCAAAACTAGTCTATTTGTTTAGTTTCTGTATCCTTACAAACGAGTAGTAGGTTCCTCTATCAGTTCGCCACTAGATGTTCCCGCAGACGGATATGTGTCAAGTCCTCCTTGTAGCGATAATAAATTCTTTGTGTTCAGTGTTTATTATTGTTCGTCGTGGTGAGTAGGGCCTACATTGGACCTGTTCTGCTTGACCGGCGTATAGTAGCGCTCCTCAGGTTTATATCGACGCAATATTCTCGGTATGCAGTTCTCATCCATTCTGGACAAGTGATCTACGCAATTTGCCTTATATCTCTACACTTTCTCTTCTAGTGGTGGCTCTACATGCAACCCAATTCGTATGGTTGCTCTTCGTATCCTACCCGCTTACGTATACCTACCATCTCTTCTAATGAATTTTAGTTACGATGTTTGGAATCTTTGTTCCTTTATCTTTATAGATGTCCATGTCTCACTCACGTACAGCACTACAGGGAGACACAAAATATTGTAAAAGCAAATTTGTTTGACTAATCTAGATTTGTTTCTACACGTCTTTGTTAGTATTCGACATATGGCTTAATATTTATGTTGACGTGATCTCTATTGTGTTCGCAAAGGCATTCTATACAGGTGTTCTCATAAGATGATTTCAAACGTCGGAAAAGAATTCTACTTATTAAATTTAAGGAAAATTGTCCATTAAACATACGCAGAAATATCCTTTGTTTTCCACCTCTACGTCTGTATGTGTTCTTAAACAAAAAATTAATTATTGCTGCACAGAATGAAGTGTGGATTTTTAATTTGGTAGGTCTATAGTTAGTACGTTAACTATTTCTTGTAAGTATAAAACATACCAAAGAATTATCTTGAAGATGTTTTTTAATGGCGGCTGATTTAAATTTTTTAATTATAAATTTCAAAAAAATTAGTACATATAACAAAAGATGTTTTATTACACCAAAATTTAGCCCTTAAATTCCTCTAATCGAATAGTCTACTGTTTATGGCTATTAGACTTCTTTCATAACAAACTGAAACAATGATGGTTTATTTTCCTTAAGAGAACCACATATTTTCGTTTATATTATTTTACCTTGATTAGTTGCATGAACAGTTGTTTGAAGTTGCAGTAAATTGTTTACCATAATTTAACAATTTTTAATTCTATTGACTAATTCTGTATTTGCACACATCGTAGATGATGACGCAAACCACTGATATTCACTGATATTTAGCATTAGAGCATACTTCTAATAAATAATAAATAAATATTTATATTTTATTCAAATATTTATTTATTTGATTCAAAATTTGTTAATCAGAAAATTAATCCAGTTTCATTTAGATTTTAACAACGCGGGAAAATTGCATTCCGTTCCATTCAGCTGTAATTAATTAAAAAGAAATACATATAGATCTAGAAAGGAAAAACCAGGCATTTTTCGGCACATGTTTATTTGATATTTTTTCAGTCAATTTAATGGATGGAAATATTTTCCGAACTTGAACACTATCTTTTGGTAACATTCTGTATACTTCCAATATAGTTATCCAATCGCTAATAGAATGGAAGACGACTGAGAAACAGAATGCAACGCAACACCCTAATAGCCATACAACAGTCTACTGTTATTACATAATAATAACAATTTAACCCGTTAAAGATAAAGAAGGATATAAAGGAACACAAGGAAAAGAAAATATATTATTAATTCTCTTCAGAAGCTGTACGAATTTTGTATGTAATAAAACAGATATGAAAGGTATAATAAATATTGTTCAATATACATCGGGAAGGACGGAGTTGCCGTAGACAGCGTATTGTCTGAGCTATACAAAAGGTATTACCGGCAAGGTAAGCTGCTTTCATAAGACGTTTATGGTTTAATGCGGTCTCTCTATTCAGACCGAGGGTTTTGTATCCATCATGCTGTAGCACACGTTCTTATCTGACCGTTAGTACGGACTGTTTTCATATCCTGCACACTACCTTGTTTTTCTGCATTTCATCCACTTCCCGGTCTTTAACCGGTTTTCATTTCACGGCAATTTTTGTGAAGGCATTGGCTTTCTCTACTGATTCAGAACGAAAGTTTATTGGCAGTTCAGTTTTTGTCAACACAAATTAAAACTGACAGAAATACGTTTATGATATGAATAAACAAATTATAAGTCAAAATAAGAAAAAGGGAAACAAAATTATTAAGAGATATAAAAATTGCAGTTGTTTCTACATAAATATATGGAAATATAAAATTACAAAAATAAAAAGTAATATAGCATTTAGACATATTTTATCTAATTCTGCTGTAGTCGTATCGATTGCCATTAGTAACATATTTACTGATATGTAAACATTATATCATTAATAATATGACCTTATATGTTGTGAAATTACTTTTAAGAATACTTTTCGTACAGTAATGAGCTTTAACTACTGAAAGATAACAAGAAGAATCGAATTTTCGAGCCCGGTATTAAAACTTCAACGACTTCTAATCACTTTTAAGTAATAGGTATAATTAATTTAAGGCATAAGTCTGACAGTGAATAGTAAAAACATGAAATGTTTGTTAAAGCGATGTAATGAACTAAACAGTTCCAGAAGTATGTGTAATCATTGTTTAACACAAATATTAACAATTAAATAATAATAGCAATTGAATAAACATAATGCTGTTGTTCTACTACAGGAGAGAGGCAGTAATGAGAAAAACAATAATGTTTTGTCCTGTTTTGCAACACAGTGTTAAATAAATGTTTTTAGAGCAGTGGCTATTGTCAAAACGTTACCACAAATTAAAAAATATATTTTCGACGAATGTTGATTCTAAATGAGGTAATAACTACACGCAACATGTAATTTGATTATAATTTTCTACTCTTTGACAATTGTATTTTCTGATCTTTCATAATTGTTTCGTAATGCTCATACAATAATAATTAGTAATGGCATAAATAATGGTAATAATAATATATGTAATTATCTTTCACTACATAATTTCGCAGCGCGATTCATCATAAGTAACAAATTATTAAGTTAATTAATTTCAATGTCTTCACTGGTGACGGATTATGCTTTTCCGGTTATACTGATGTTAATATTTAACAGGTAACGTAAACATTAAGGATTCTGCACGCGACCAACTTAACAGCAATGTAGTGTTTCTTAATTTATACTAGAAGCAGGTAAATTAGTTCAGTTGACGTGTTCAGAATTAGCCTTTATGTATGAGGTGTAACAGCTTTATAGCGTGTGTCAGTCATTACCGCCAGCAATTATTGTAATTTAAATGGGGGTGACATGTAATGAAGAACATTACGTTAAACAGTGTTTGGGTGAAACACAAGTAGGCTACTAACATGGCTCACATACACAACCATTAGTCCTACACGTCCAATATTTCTCTACATTTTTTTTCTTATGTAATTTTACGAATGGAATTAACTTATTTGATAATGTTTAATAAATACAACACGCAAACATAACACTATATTTTTATGTAATCTGTTCGAAACTATTGTCAAAGATGTTTTATGCCTGAAAGAAGATATGCACACATATTGTTACGTGTATAGTGCTTATTAACGATATCTGAAACACCAGAGGTAGTAACAAATAGAATTAAAAATTTCTGTTATCAAGAAAACTAACATTCGAAGTCCAGTAATTGTATCGGAAATCCATTAACTCATTAAACCTCAATTTATAAAAGTAAACACTAACGTAACTCTCAGCAGGCTATAACATACCATAGTAACTAATAAAAAAAATCACTCCAACTGACCGAACTGTTCGTGTCGCTTCAACCAAAACACTTTTTGCTCCACTGTTTATTACGTGTTTAAGGGAATTCTGAAATTTTATGTGTATTCAAAATTGTTTACTTTTGCTAACTAGTAGGCCTAAGTTAGTAGTTTATGGTAGCACGTTCCATAACATAGACATATTACCTCTACGTAAACATATTCTATCAAGCTTATTCGTGACAGTATACATTGTACACATTCAACAGCATATTCCTTTTTGTTTCAAGTTTTCCGTATGAAAGGCGAAGTTGGAAGTTGGATCTAATTTGATGAGTCATACATTCAAACTACATCTGCGTTTCTCCAAGTTGATGATTTTTAATTTACAGTTATGCCCATTTTGGGGATAACAGCCGCCTTATTTATTTATAATAATTCGGCATTTATATTTCTCACTGATACATTTTTAGCAGTTCGGCATTTATAATTCACCCATTCAATATCATTTTTGTTCTTAAACTGTTATTACCCGGGTATGTCTCCATTCTCATATTATCCAGTACTTCGGTAAATTTGTCCTCTTATATCATAACGTTCCTAGCCATTGAGCCTCTTAGAGTTCATTGTACCTGAATTATTCATCAATCTGTCATCACATTAATGTAAAGACCCCTAAGTTTTTATAAAACTATTTCACGTTTTTCGGGTTTATTTTTATACTATTATGTAGTTTGCATTTACATCTCTTACGGCTACCATAATTTGTTGTCCATATAATATTTCTATTCTGTACTACACTACTTATTTGTAGATTAGAATTGTTTCAGATATTATCTTATTCTTTTACGTAGTTCTATGAGTTTCATTTTGCAGCTTTCATTTGCAATAATTTAATTTTTTTTTTATTCTAGATTAATACGCAGAATTTTGTGCATTATAATATTTTGAATTGTTTTATATTGATAATTTAGACCCGCTTAATGAATTGTTCTCCTTAAATTCTATAATTAATTTCCTGACGAAATCTTTTGTCATTATTTCATTCCGTTTAACAGTCTAATAAACGTTTTAAAAGTTTACTTCATAAATCATTTTTTTATTTTAATGTGTTAATACTTACACCTAAAGGTGCCAGGATGATGAACTCGTGTTATTAATTCCATAAAACGTATATACGCACGATATTATGATATCGAATAAAATGATATATAACCAATACTAGAGAACAAAATGGATTCAGATGTGAGCGGTTTTTCATTGACAGTACATTCATTCGTCGTTAGGTAGTGGAAGCTCATAATCTATAAATTCATATCATATTCATCGATCTGGAGAAATATTATAGCGTCCAATTAAAACAACTATGATCACTTATCAACACATTCAGTTGCATACACTTCATAAGAGAGTGTAAAACTATATAAGAAAATCCGCATAAAAACTGATACAATAGCAACAATAGCAGCACAATACAATAGTAGCAATAGCTACATCTTTGTTTAATGTAACTAAAGCATTACGACAAGGATGGATTTCTGCGCTCACACTTTTCAAAATATACCTAATTTAATGTCTTCAGCAGTAGTGGCGTCGCTATTTAGGTATCTTCCTAATGATTCCTAACTAGAGCACCTGAAGATAAATGAATTCTTAACCAATTAAGCCAGCAATTTAAAAAAGAAATCCGGTCAGTTAAAAACGAAACGTTCAAAAACTTCTTAGGGGAACTGGCAGATGATAAAGATACAGACTACTCACTTTAGAAAGTTACCAACAACTTGAAACGAACAAAAAGCCATAATCCACCGAAACGATGTTGGCACATGGGCAAAGAAAGATAGCGAAAAGGCTGAAACGTTTGCAGTATATTTAGCTAATAAGTTGCAGCCACATCCAGTAACTGTAAATGAAATTCTTCCAGAAGTGAATAATATGGAAGATAGACCAATTGAGCCTGTAACATTTAATGGGGTTCTCAGTGATATACAAAAAAATCTTAGTGCTAAAAAAGCACCAACCAGGTTATGACTTAATAACTGAGAAGATATTCACAGAGTTGCCATATAAAGGAATAATGAAGCTTAGACATTTACTAAATTCTTCTTTACGACTCCACTATATGCCAATGCAGTAGAAAATTGCCAAGGTGATTATGATCCACAAATCTTGTAAACCGCTAAATGAGAAGTCATCATATCAGCCTATATCCTTCCTGCCAGTTATAACTAAATTGTTTGAAAAAATGCTCCCAAGTGTCTCATAGAGGATAAGCAGCTTATTCCAACCCATCAGTTTGGATTTCGCAATGAACACTCAACTATTGAACAATTGCATCGGATTACAGATGTAATTGAGCGATAACTAGAGAAAACAAAATATGCTCTGCAGTATTCTAGGATGTGGCCCAAGCATTTGATAAAGTGTGGCATGAGGAACTGGTATACAAGATGAAAGTAAACCTGCCTAAACAGATGTGCCAACTTCTAAAATCATATACCTCAGAACATCAGTTCAAAGTTACGTATGGTGATGATTATTCTAATTTAAAGGATATTTCAGATGGTGTACCGCATAGTAGTGTCCTTGGATCTATTCTGTATTTGTTGTAATATTCTGTATACATGAGATATTCCTAAATGTGAAGGGGTGACAACAGCTACATTCGATGATGACACTGCTTTACTAGCTACTGGTGTTACTATAGAAGCAGCAACAGACGCTCTACAATCAGAAGTTGAGTACGTCACTAGATGGACAAAAAAATGGCACATCAAGCTGAACGAAACCAAGTCTACTCATATCAATTTCACCAACCGGAAAATATATTATTTACCAGTCGTAATTAGTCATCCAAAAATTCCACACGGAAGCTCAGTAAAATATTTGGGCATGGCTCTGGTTGCCAAACTTAGGTGGAAAGAGAATAAACAGGAAGAACGTGGATTCAAGTTGAAGAGAATGTAGTGGCTGCTTGGAAGACACTCTGAGCTGTCGCTGCATAACAAGCTGTTATTATACGAACACGTCTTAAAAACAGTTTGGGTGTATGGTGTACAGATTTGGAGTTGTAATAAGAAATCAAATATTAAAATAATTCAGACTGTTTTTAAAAAAAGGTTCTTTGCCGTATGACTTCATGAACACCTAAACAATGAAGTTCTACAACTGCTTGATAATGTAGAAGTTTTTCTGCTTGATAATCGCCTCGTTCGGCGATTGCAGAGGCAGAAAATATTTGACCTAGTGAACTAAATATGGCTAGTAATTCTCAGCAAATGAACTGTAACTGCAACTGTACTGAGGAATGCTCCAGTGGGATCATATTGTACACACTGTTAACTTATGTATTACAACAAAATTGCTAGATAGTTTTTAATCAGTTGAAACGAAATTAAATAAAAAACTGTGAAAGTTATGGCACGCAATGAGTCTTCCTGTTTCACTTTCGCTTCAATTTCGAAAAAAAATTATCAGGTCCCCTGTCTTCATACAGCCCCTGCGTTTACTAGCGTGGCTTTCAGGAGGTCAGGCAGATTCTGAGGATATGCATACCACCCAGTGAGTATACTTTAAGTGACATTGTTTCAGTAAATTCTGCAATATATGGCTCGTCTAATCTTTACCATTTTCATTCAGTGCACTATCTTTTTCTCTCTCATGTGTCTGTTGCAGGTTATGCTATTCCCTTGCTACACGCGCCATTGTCTTATGTTCTCATAATTAAGACCCTTATATTGTTTCCAAATTTTTTTTCGTCCATATATGTAATTGTCTTGTGTATTTCAAGAGTTGTCATAGAAATTCAAGTGGCTATATTTTATGATGTAATAACATTGTAATCGTTGGCAATGTAATTTCAAAATTAATTTGATTCGTGTCTTCACACGAGAATTTCATTCACACATAAAGTTTATGTCATGTGCTTTTGGGTTTATCAGTAAATAATTTTTTTAGAAATTATCTGCTAATCTTAAGAATTTTCAGGCTGATGTGATGTAATGTTTTTAGTAGCATAGTGATTCTCTAAACCTAGCGTCGTTCTGGTTTACCAAAATTTGTATCAGACCTAAACATTAAAACATTAATAGTCATATATTTGATGTGTTATACAACGTTTGAAAGTTATAAACTAAGTAAAATGTTTATATAATTAACGGCATAACCACGAGTTTGAGAAATGAATCACATAAAGAAATTATACTAAACATGCTTTTTCTGGTGCCTTCTATCAACTCGAGTTAATTAAAACGTATGTCATAAAAAAAATAATGGCGTTTTTTACGATTTTAAAAACTATGTCATTAAACATAAACGTAAACTATAAGGAAATACAGAGAAGTAACGTTACTCATACGTACAGGCCTAGGTCAGTAAGATGTAGGCCTACGTTTCTTGTACATATGACAAATAACTTAAAGGTATACACTATTTCAGTTATCCTCCAAAATTTTTTCTGAATGTCATGTCTTTGGAAAAAGGTGTAATTACTATCATACTGACAACTCCAATGATATGTATTAACTCTATCTGCATTAAACCAAATATGTCAAACATGATACATGTTTTTCTCACAAATAAAGAGAGATTTATGGCAGCACTATAATCTGATATAAAAGTCAAGACATACCGCAGTAAGCATAACGGCAGAAGTGTAGGCTCATAGGACAACACTATGGCGTGGGACGTAACGCTTAGCGTTTATGAATGTGTATTTTGTGTGTGGGTGCGTGTGTTTCCTGTAAAGCAGATGTGATGCCAAGATGCATACAAACGAAATACACAAGTTCTAGTCTGAAATACACAAGTTCACTTTGAAAATGTCTTTTGTGCATTATGTTGTTAACTCTCTTTTGTTTTATACTTTATGTGCTGTGTTTCTTACCTGTGAGCTATGCAGTGAAATCATGCCATTCATATTCGTTATCTTAATGCCCCACCTTCTGACAATGTTATAACAGTACTGGACAGTAATGTAAAGCTGTTTGTTTAAAAATTGTTATTTCCTCGATAATTAAGATTATTATTTTAGGCGAATAATGTGTTTTTAAAACATTAACATTGTTTTCAATATAAAATTTTTAAGTATTAAATTACAATATCGCTTATTACATTACAATTATCTTACAAAACTTAGCCAACTACAAATGCGCTATAACAGCTGCAGCAGCTCAGTAGATATATTTTAAATATCTTTTAAAAAGAGGATGATTATTGCTTTTCTGGTTGAACAGTCGGTAATAATAATCATAATTAATGGATATAAGCCTTTGGACAGCAGGTTTTTAACTAACTGCATTCCTTGGGATTATAAACTAAGAAACAAAACAAAGGCACTATTAAAATTTTAATAATCAGACTCAACAAGAAGAACATATAACATTTCCAGTCTTCCAAATAAAAGTTTTTACGCTGCGAGCAATAGGATTTCATGTCACCACTGCCGTGGATGTTGTCCCGTGAAAGTATCACTCCATCGAGGGAATTTGAAGTGGTAATACCAAATGTGTACTCAGTACCACACGCACCACGGGTATATGCGGGGAGGGTACTAACCAGTCGAAAGGCTGAAGGACTACGAATACCAAATGTACCGGGGTAAGAGATGTTAGCCCTTATCTTCTCTCCAGCCAAGACCGTACCGCGTGTAACCGTCTACAAAAGTGATCCTATTATGCGGAACAGTACGACTGTAGACCGGAAGGTACGACGATATAGAGGCCTATTCCTGTATACTTGGTGGTGGGCAACAGTAACCAGCAGTGCCAAGATAAGGCGTAAAGGAAATGACCCTGAGCTGGAAATAAATTTGGAATATTACAGGGGTGATCTAGTTGGATTTAGTCGGCTGTAGTACTATGTACAGGGAAAACTGGTAAGGCAACGAGTTTATGGGAGGCAACCTAGATAAAAAAAATTGACTGGACGTTAAGCCCGGTGGTGACAGCTCCACCATCGTCTTACTCTGCGGTATGCTAGTAACAGTCAGGGGACATATTGGTTACCAAACTGTCGCAAGCAAGATGTAACAGGAGGGATCAAACGTTGACGATCATAGCTGTGAATAAAAGGAAAAGGAGACTTTACAATGAGGAATAATTTTAAATTGGCATGTGGAATGTAAGAGGGCTCGCACATAAAGAGGTGGAACTTCAACAAGAACTTAACCTAATAAGTATGGATATTGCCATCATTAAAACCAAATAGAAGCTGAAACGCTCAACAGAGCTTAATATATAGTGGTGTAGCTTCTGGAAGACACGCAGGTGCAGGAGTAGCAGTACTGATAAAGAAGTACTGAAAAACATGACACATATTTCTCAATTTGTAATTGAAAAAATATTAAGGGTATGTTGCAAAACAGTAAGGCGTACACAACATTGATAGTTTTATATAGTCCGGAGGATGGTTGTAAAGAAGACTCAGAAGAATTTTGTGAGATCCTACAGAAAATTGTCAACAACATAAACAGAAACGATCATATAGTAGCAGCAGTAGCTTTCAATTTACATCTTAGAAATTCCCCTATGAGACCTATAAGGGGAAGTCATGGTGAAAGAACAGAAAATGGGAATAGACGACAGCTCACTGAATTTGCTGCATTCAACAATTTTAGGATAACCAGCGCGTTCTTTCTGCATAAAGAGTTACACAAATATATTTGGTGCGTTAAAGGATCTCAGTTAATTATTGATTGTTTTGGTACACAAAAATAAGTGGAATTTAGTAGAGGATACAAGGATTTTTAGAGGATGTGACGTTGTGTCTAGCCATTTTTTGCTCCAACCAAAGGTTAGTATTCCTGGTAGGTGAAGGAAGATATAAACTAGAGCGTTAGTGGCCCAAAAAAACTTTTAAAGTACATCTACACCAAGGTGACAGTATATGGCACCTGTTCCAGACTCGACTGTGTCAGCTTGCGGAACAAACAGCCATCAGTAATAATATAAATCAAGAATTGGGTACCATCAGATCTATCATATCTCACGCAGCATTAGAAGCACTGGGAACTAGACACGGAAGGTACGGACGCACTGAGGCCTGCGTATATGAGGTGATGATATTCCTCAATTAATAGACGCATATTTGAAATTCTTATCTTTAAAAACTGATCAGACTAGGTCTGAATATAATCTCTGCTGTTTCATTGCCAGAAAATAACTTAGAAAAATCGTAAGAAATATTTGGGATAAATATATAAGTGATATAGAGGCAGGGTGCAGGGTAGACAGGACAAGGCTTACAAAATATTACGGCATTTAATTCAGATAGGAAGAGATAACCTGAAGATCGGCAATGTAACAGAGAAGGAATGGTTCAGATATTATGAGCGCCTGTGGACCCACTAGCAACTGGAGGAAACAAAATTTTTAGACATCAGTGAATCTGTGAATCCAGTAACAATGGATGAATTCATAGCTCCTCTAAAATCCTGTAAAAATAGGAAATCTCCGTGTACTGATGGGCTGAATTTCGAGCCTTTAAAGTATGCTGCACGACCGTTTTTGAACTTTATTAATCTGTGCTGGACAAATGGTCATATTGCCGAAAATTGGCAGATGGCAAAGATAGTTCCCATATTAAAAAGAGGAGATCTTAATATTTGTGATGACTATAGAGGGGTCAGCCTGCTTAACGCATCTTACAAACAGTATGCATCTATTCTTCCAAGATGACTGAATGCAGTAACGAAGACTACTCTCTGTGAATTGTAGGCTATCAGAAAGGCAGATGCATTTAGATTGCATCTTCAAAATAGTCAGGTCACTGAAAAGCACGGAAAATATCAGCTGTCCACATACACAGCTATCATCGACCTTGGTAAGACATTTGATAGAGTGTGTAGGAGTAAAAATGGCAAATAATGAAAATAATGGTAACAATGGGTAATAATTGCAGAGAAAGTGATCCCGAAACACCTCATTAAAGCTATGCAAAGTGTCTAAGAGGCATCATCGCAGCTATGTGAACGTCAGATGTGGGTCCTAACCTAAACTAACAAAATTACTGGAAGAAACAGGTTATTCGCACAAATGAAATAGTTGCGGAATTGAAACCTCAAACCTCATCGAAGTTTGGCACAGAAACGTTTGTACTAATTGACACGGATTCGGTGACCAAGTGAAAATGCTGAGCTAAATTTACCGGATTAGGACAGGTAAATAATTCTGTTTGCACGAAGGAAAGGATATACTAAAGCTCAATATTTCCTTCTTTCTTTCCCACAAAACCAAGTGAGCTGACACTCTTAGCAAAGCAGGTGTGCATGTCCAACAACAGTAACCAGTTAAAATCTATTTTTATCCACCAATCAGACTACACAGTTTGGCAGCAGTCAACTATCAACTGTCTTCTTTATTGGTACGGTAGTGCGCAGTGTGTTCGACTCCCACCGCGAGGAATTACAAACTTCCACAAAATATGTCGACCTCTTCAAGGTCAGTTTCATTGCTTTCTCAATTGTTGGTACCGTCAACGTGAGTATTCTCTTTTTTTTCTTTTATACTCGAGCCTCGTTAGTTATTCGATAAACAAACATTCCTTTTACTCTTTGTCATTCTGTAAATTTTCCAGTATTTTGATTTCACATTTTCCGGTTTCTTTGAATTTTTTGCTTTTAAATAGTCATTAATAATTTACGGCTTTGTAAATGTACCGTACAGAATGTGCAGTTGAATGATATAGATCTGATACATCTTACGTAGAAAGTGAGGGCTTTGAAGAAAGTATATATATAAAGCAAATAATTAATTAAATGATTTATTAATTTACGCTTATTTACTAACAAAATAATCGTTACTTAAATTGATAAATTTATATTTTTGTTTGCCAATTTTCATTAATTTTCACATTTGAACGGAATATGCACTGTTTTATGTTAGTATCCAAATGATAGTAAGATTTGGAAGTCACTTCTCGATGTTTGATCTTGCAATATAATCGTATAAAGGGTTTTAAATTAACGTTTTCCTGTACAATTAAGTATTGTCTCATGTTTTTTTTTTTAAATCAAATTAGTCAATTTGATTTTATTTGATTTGATACCGTAGCTGAGCTGACTGTATCGGCTCATCTATGACGTGTTGTTATTAAAAATAAAATTAGGCACATATGACTAACCACAAGTAATATTAATACCACATGTATTAATATAACTAGTACGCTCTCTGAGCTGCAGAAGTTTTGAACAAAATATATTTATTATTAGATAAATTTCAATATTTGATAATTGTTCAATTATCAGAAAACTAGCAAAACCATCTACTACTATCGCTCTACTCTATTACTCCATTACTTTACTATTTTTTTATAAAATAACAATTCAAACACTTTTGCTATAGTCTGTTTCTTGATGTATATAATATATATATATATATATTGCAACGTTACAAGTATATAAAAAAAAATTAAACAAATACATTACCGTGTACTCAACGCAACTGTGAAGTGTATTACACCGGCCAGGTCGCAGGATTTTTTTTTCTTCTCGTTGCGTCAAGTATATGTAGCTGCACAATAATAAAATAATTTTTAAAGAGGAGTGAGATGTTGATGACATGAAATAATTAATTAAAACCGTTTCAAAATAATCATTCTATGATTTATTAATATTAATCGAAAATATGCAAATATTAAAATTTCGAATTATAAAAATAATAAAATAATCTCTTTTATAAGTTAAAAAAAAAATAATATAACTTTCTATGCTGTTCATGTCATATAAAAATAAACAACCGTATAATCTTACTGGCTAAACAGACATGTTAAACAAATTATGTAAACACTTTTTATTCCAATGTGTCTGAATTTGACTCAAATTTTAAATAATAATAGCAACTCATTTACAAACAAAAATAATATTAAAAGTCAAGAATAAAACTAATTGTTGCTATAAACAAAATAAAAAATATTACATTTACTTCCAATCCATTATTTATTTCTACTGACACACGAAAATTTTAACATACAACAGAAGATTAGTATTTTTAAATTTTCTTGTTAAATTAAATTATTTTCTTTAACTACCATTTAAATGTATGTACAGTGATAATATTTAAAACTACACGTCTTTACTGTTCATATATAAGTTTCTTTTTAAGAGTTCTTTTCACAAACAAAAATATAATTGTTAATTGCGTGTGTGTGTGTGTGTGTGTGTATCCTGAATCCTGAGAATTTGATGATGATGATTATACTGATGCTGTGTTCTCTGTCTCTACAGTTTGTTGGTTGTGATGGTCCAGAGTTCCTCCATAAGTCTTGGTGTGTGTGGTAAAGATGTCCGTTCGGCAGACCAGCAGCGTGACGTTGTGTGAAGATATCTTGAGTCTGAGACCGCCCCAAAATTGCTGGCGGTATTTATACTGGACGGCTATCTGACAAGTCCAGGACTGTTTTCGACCTGTTAGATATTGTCACTTCATGCAAAGCTTCCTTTTAATTACAAATCACTTTTTGGTTCATTTTCGCGATTTTGTAAACATACTCGTAGTACGAGCGATATTATCGTTTGCTCAATTGTTTTCTGGTCACTCACATATAACACACTTATTAATTACGATATTAATTGATCACTCGTTGGGCACTTGGTGAAACATATTAATACAAAGGTTTTGTAAAATATATAAAAAGTCGTGGTAAGTTTCACAAATTTTTTAATTAACTCTGACAGCTGTTTCGACTAACTTAAGCCATTGTCAAAGAGCGAGTGAATGAAATTACTGAACACATGATGTTAGTGGAGTGTAGGTGGTGGACATCTGTTTAGGGCGTATCTGGAACATCTGTGTTGTGATCGCGAGGGGGGAGAGTGTGTGCATGAGACAAGGGAAGGTCAGTTGTCTTTAAAAACTAAATACAATCATGAATGGAAAATATAAAATTAACTGAACTAAATATAAACTGAATGCAAAATTTAAAATAATGATGAACATTCAAAATAATATAAAATAAACTAAACTAAATAACAGATTTTAATAAAGGGTATACATAAAATTCAGTCTGTTCATTGGTTAAATTTTTGTTATTTTTTATTGCTTTTTTAATTTCTAAAATTTCTAACAAATCCATTTTTTTACCTTTTTGTATGTTGTGGAGTAGTGTTACGTTTTTTGTGTCTATGAAGTGATTGTGTTGTAAGCAATGATCTGCAAAACCTGTATTAGATGTATTAGTTAAAATCGCTTTCTTATGTTCAGAAATGCGATGTTTCAGAGCACGGCCACATTGTCCGATATAAATAGCATCGCATTCTGCACAGTGTATTTCATAAACTCCATTTTTCTCCAGTGTGTTAGATTTTTCTTTATTATTGACTAGTAGTGAAAAAAGATTACGTTTGTTTACTGATACCATGTTAAGACCATGGTTTTTTAACCTATTATTAATCTTATCTGTTTTACACGGAATGTAATTTGTTAAGTGAAATTTTTGTTACCCTGATCTTGCTCTATGGAATAAAATTCTTTTAAAGTAATTTTCTTCCGTTTTTTTTTAATTAAAGAGTTAATTATTCTTTCATCATTACCGTTATTTTGTGCTATGCTTTTTATAATATCTACCTCTTTATTGAAATTTTCTTTGGATAAAGGAACTATAAGGAGACGATTAACCATTGCATGAAAACTGCTTAATTTTATGTGCCATGATGTTAGTGATTGTTTATGTATAACGGTATCTGTAAAAGTAGGTTTTCTATATATCTGAAAACTAAGATTACTTTGTGATCCACAAAATTTAAACTTTTCATATTTTCTGTTTCAAGTGTAAATTGCACGCTACTATAAAAGGAATTAATATAATCTAAGAACATATGGAGCTGTCTATCTGTTCCCGTCCAGATACAAAATATATCATCAACATACCTTGCCCAATGAAAAACATATTTTATGTTGGTTTTTTTATAGTTTTGTATAGTTTACCAAAAATACATAAACCTAATTGTCCCATGCGCCCAGTTGTTTCATATGTAAATGCACCTGCATATAAAGTCTGTAAAAAACTTAATGAATTATTGCCAAAATATATTAACTTTAACCCAAATATGTTCAAGGAAATTATAAGGTAAATTATATAATTATCATACAGTGACTTGGACCGCATTAATTATGTTTAAAAATGTTAAGATAGGACATCAGTTGAAATTGTTATTTTTATTATTACTGGACAGAAATATTTCTTATGAGATCTCAAAACGATCAGCATAGAAAATGCAATTTAATGGTAGTAATATCTTTGTTATAATCAGTAGCATAAGGAAGATATGTTAGTTTTAAGAGTTTTTAATAAATTTGGTCAAAAAAGTGACGCTGAGGTTGGCGTCTGTTGGTGAGCATCAACGCTGAAAACGGAATTATTGCAAATATCAAACGAAAAGTTTAGTAATTCCATCAATCAGAATCGTTCACCTGTCAGTTGAATTAACCCAAATGCAACGCCAACGCATCAGTCGTTCGCCGGTCATCATACAGTAAAGAACACCTTCTCTGTGACACGATAAAAGTAAATAATCTCCAACCCAAAGTACATTTTTAATTTCGAATAACAGTGAGGTTAAGCAGAGTGTAAACAACGACTATCTAACCTCCAAGAAGAGACCTATAACCTAACAGTGAACAATGAGTGTTGTGAAGTTTTTTTTTTTATTTAAAGGACAATGTAGTGAATGAATAATATCAGTGCATTATAAAGAGAGTAAAGAGAAAAGGAAAGTATAGTGTTCACTTTGAAAATTTATAACCCAAATAAATAATTAAGTATCAATACACTACGAACTTTTAAGTACACTAGTGAACTAATATTAATACCATCACGGCATAGAAATACTCACAATATTATAATTATTTTTTGTTAACTATTATTTTTTGTACTTAATGTTTAACTAAATAACTTAGCCCAAACAGGGTTAACCTCAAACGGACACGGTCCAATATACGAGCTGTCCGTCACTTTAAATTTTAGTTATTGTTCTACGATATTATATTTAATTTTGTATTGTAATGTTTTGTTCTTCAAAAAGGGTATTTTTGTTAATTATTGTAGTCAAAAGATCCCCCAAAAGTTTATAATTTCATAAAGTAAACCGTAACCAATGTCTCTGAGATTTAAGAACTCATGTTACCAACTGTTGAACCATTAACATGACAAGCCTGGTCAATTAATATTATGAGAAATGTTCTTCATTTTAATAACAGAAGAGTAGGATAGAATGTTAAAAGAAAATAAAAGAAAAGTGAAAGTAATTAATGGCGTATGAATACTTATTTTTTTAATAATTAACTTTTTATTAGCAATATATGAGCATTAGTGTTTACCACAACTCCAGAAGAATAAGTTGGCAGTACCTAATAGGAACAAAACGTGCTTTTTAAATAATTTTATTAGGTCAGTAAATTCTAATAAGAAAAAGAAAATAAATTTGATAACTTTACGAATAATAATTAATACTATCTTTTAAAATCTCAATTAATCATAAAAAAGTAAAAGGAAATTCGATCCATCTAGGTACACACCTGCGAACACCTGGGCATAATTCAAATTATTTGATAAACAAAATAAACCATCACCCAATTGAAACATAATTAATAATCCATTGAATTAATAACCATACCTTCATAAACGGGATAATACCTAACGGATTCAAGAAGAGTTTAGTGATATTTTCATTTTGGCACCAGCAACTTGGGGTTAACACATAGAATTTTATTACAAATTGGCCCCGACTACTACAGTGATCATTTTTAAAATAAATATTCTTGCAACTACAACTTATAGAATTTATTGATATTACAAATTGACATCCAACAACGTGTGGGCAACATTAATGATTACCCATTAATTATTATAAAGTGAATAAGAAATCATATATAACTATTATTTTAACCTTATAATATTTGTATTACATAAAATTTGTGATTATACAAATTGGCGCAAACCAACGTAAGGCATTTATTGAACAATATAATTTAAAGAACATCAACTTAATCACCCACGGTAGAACCAAATAGGCTTAAAGTATAAAAAACATAACACAAGGAAATCGTGTGTTAGAGAATTGGCGCACCAACTAGTGAGGCTAGAAGTAGAAGAGAACCTGACATAATAATTTTAGTGTGTGTTTTTTTTAATAATTTATACTCTAGCGGCGGCTACAATAAACAACAAAAATGCCACGAAGAGCAACTTCAACCCAACGGAAAGAAGAGGCAGAAATGGAAATAGACATGCAAGAAAAGGAGGCGACACCTGTCGAAGAAATTGAAATCCTATTACCGACAGAAGAGACAGACAAAACCACAGAGAGTGTCGACGCAAAATAGCATAATGTAATTCATGCAGGAGGCGTTTAAACAAATGAAAGCTGACATCCACCATAATAACAAAACACTAAAACAACAGATGAAGGAAGACAATGAAACATTAATAAAACGAAACACAGAATCATTAAAACAACAGATAAAGGAAGACAATGAAACACTTTACAAGAAGATGGACAGGAAGACTGAAACACTGAACAAGAAAATTGAACAGAACAACGAAACGTTAAAACAGAATAATACGATGATGAAACATCAATTAGAAGAGTACAGAGAAGAAATAAAACACAGAATCAATGAAACAAATGAGAAGATTGAAAGAACCAACGAAACATTAATACAATTCCGTGAAGAAATTATAAATTAAATAATTAATGTTGAAGATAACAGTAAAATTAGGGTGGAAATACTTCAGCAAGAGACCCAAGAAAAATTTGAAAAATTGCAGGATAATTTAGAGGAACAAAACGATCAGCTAGAAAACAATTTAGGACCAGTACAATGTCAAGTGAACAACAACAAAGGAAAAATATAAGAAATCCAGAGGAGAGAACTCATCAACATACGAGAAGAATTAGAAATGCTGCGAAATAGACCAGTGTTCCGCAAACTTTTTTTACTCACGGCACACCCCAGACGGGCCTAGACTCAACACGGCACACCAAAATATCTGTCCCCTCAAAATCATATGAATCTTAATATAATTACGAAATATTACGTCGTTATGTAATCAATTTTTATTATTATTATTATCATCATTATTGTTATTATTATTATTATTATAAAACAGGAATAGACTCATGCATTTATTAACAATTTATTAACTTTAATTCACTGTAGAAAATACGAATTTTAAAGTAAATAACTCTACTCATACCTTCAATGTGATACTTGAGCCTGCTTAGCTGCACACAGACGGCTGATTCGTGGCGGAATCGTTGACAAAACAAGCCTCATTTCTTCATAGATGGATTTGAGTCTCTCTCTCTCTTTGATGTTTTAATTTCAGTCAACGTCGAGAAGCCCAGTTCACACAAATATGTAGTTGAAAATGGTAATAACACATTAACTGCCATCTCGGAGATAGCCGGGTGCTGCTTATTGACAACCAAAATGTTTCCAAAGGCACTTCGAAAAATTTTAATTTCAATGTTCTGTCTGCTTTCAAATCTGCCAGTTCCTCTTGTAAGCCTAAATTATTCGGAAGATGTTTCGAATCCATAATGAATGGATCACGAACCCAGTCAAAATCTTCAACACTCTCTCCAAAATATGTTTTGAAATTCTGCTGCAAGAGTACTGAATGTTCTTTAATTAAGTCTATCAACACCTTATTATCGTCAGCAATTGGCCATACAGTTGGGAACATCTCACACGATCCATTTTCAATTGTCTGTATCCACAAATTTAACTTATTAATAAATCCTTGAATCTTATCCATACTAGTCAGAATATTTTCTTTTCTACCTTGCATTTTTCTGTTTAGTTCATTCAAGTGTACGAAAATATCGGAAAGATATGCCAACTTAGATACCCATTCATCATCTGCAAATAAATCCGCATACTCATGCCCCTCAATAGTCAAAAATGCAAGTACCTCCTCTTTAAGTTCAAACATTCGCGTTAACACTTCACCTCGAGATAACCATCGTACATCTGTATGTAGCAGAAGTGTAGTGTGCTCTGATCCCATTTCTTGACACAAAACGTTAAAAAGCCGCATTTTTAGGGGCCGCGATTTGATGAAGTTCACGACTTTTACTACTTCGTCCATCACAATTTTCAGAGGAGATGGCAAAGACTTAGCAACAATGGCTTCGCGGTGAATGAGACAATGGTCGGTTCGTAAGTTAGGATTTACTTCGCGTACTTTACCCACGAATCCTTTCACTCGGCCTGTCATAGAAGCGGCTCCGTCTGTACAAACACTAACGCAATCCTCCCATGTTAATACATTACAGACCACATATTCATTAGTAGTACGAAATATTACTTCCCCGGTTGCTCGCTCGGGTAGTTCATTGCAAAAAAAGAAATTAGTTGCAATTACATCCCCATCAACATACCTTATGTAGGAAAGAAGTTGTGCGTGACCGCCAATATCGGTGGACTCGTCGATCTGAAGTGAGAACTTTCGACTGCTCTTTATTTTCTCCTACATAATGTCTTCGATGTCACTGGACATGTCACTAACTCGGCGGCTGATTGTGTCAGCAGAGAGAGGAATTTTTGAAATTTCAGTACCAGCTTATAAACCCAGGACTATTTTTACCATTTCTTTACACGCGGGCATTAACAACGTTTCTGCTATTGTGTGTGGTTTTTTGGCCTTTACGATAAGTTCGGCTACCTTATAGCTAGCTTCCTGTACTTTTTGCAAAACACGTACCGACGTAGTCATGAGCGTCACTTGTTTTTTATTTTGTTCCAACAACCGACAAAAATAATTCACATCTTTACTTAACAGAGAGGAATGTTTTGTTGACAAATGTCGTTTCAATTTACTGGGAACCGTAGCAGCATTACTGAGTTTTCCACCACACACAACACACTCGGGGATTGGGCATGTTTTATCACCACACCAAAAAAACCCGTAAGATA
Source organism: Magicicada septendecula (assembly GCA_034769895.1). Lineage (NCBI taxonomy): Eukaryota > Metazoa > Arthropoda > Insecta > Hemiptera > Cicadidae > Magicicada > Magicicada septendecula. The sequence continues at coordinate 500,772,127 of CM068368.1, forward strand.
AATAATTATCACTATATTGCCGGTGAACTACTTTGTGTTTCTTTTTTTCGGGCTCGATGGTTTCACTACTTGCACTCGAGGACGGACCACTCCGTACAAGGAACTTATCCATATCGAAAAAAAAATTGTTTAATAACACTGTAATAGAAAATAGTAAGACTGGTGTAGCAATCACAATATTCGCACTACTGCAGAGCACAGCTGTGATAGAACTGAACTGAAATACTGTAACTGTTGTCTGACAATGTGTGGGTCCTTCGGCGAAGGAAAAGAGCAATAAAGTTTAAGAAGCGCCGACAAACAGGCACAAATATCAAAAAAAGGCAATAAAATAATAAAAGAGAGGGAAATTTTTGCTAATCCCCGCAATTTTAGTTAAAAGCACGTACAGCCAGCCGTACACAAAAGATGCGGTGTTACAAAGAACTCTCTTGAATAGAGTTTAGAACGTTTAGAGTTTTGAACGTAAACTCTATTGTATGATTGGTGCGGGCCGCTAAAAGGTTTGCTAAAAGTCTTACGCGGCTTTCTTTGCGGTGAACACAAAGCTTGCCGCCTGTAACCCATCAAACCGGCCCAATATTTCAGGCGAGAATACATATAACTTAAGATAGTTGTATATAATTTACCTTAATTTCCGTCCAGTGACGTCAAGCGTAATTTGTATTTGGTTACGCGTTTCAGGCCATGTGGCCCATCCTCAGACCATGACTCCAAGAGGAGCTCGTTAAAAAATAAAAAAATCCACATAAAACAAACACATAATAAATAAATACAAAAAAAATAAGATAGTTGTCTTGATTGTTCATCTCTTCTTTCACAGCACTAACACTTATCTAAAAATGAACTTTTTCTTGTGAAAACTTACTTTTTTCGTCGGACGCGTTTCGGCGTAAGTATCCGCCTTCTTCAGCTTTTAGTCAGACTGCCATCATTTCGTAACGGTTTTTGTGTGGAAGGTGTAGTGGGGGTGGTGTGTGGAGGAAGGGGATTGGCGCAGGGATTCAACTTGATGTTTGTTTTTTGTAAAATTGTGTCAAAAAGTGTATGTGATTTATATTGTAATTGATCGTTGAGTATGTTGTTTGGTTGTGTTATGTGGTGTTTATATATTTCGTATTGTTCAGTTGTGTTGAGTTTTCGACCTTTAGGTAAGTAATGTAAAATTTCGAGATTAGTGTCTATGTTGGTGTAACTGTGGTTTTCTGTGTGTATGTGTGTGGCAAATGCGGAGTGTATATTGTTGTTAGTTAGAGCTTTTAAGTGTTCAGAATAACGGGATGAAAAAGATCTTCCTGTCTATTAAAGAATAAACAAGCACCTTCTTACTTAAAATCGACAATTAATTTATTACAATAATAGGTAAAAGTTCGCGTCACACCTTTCACCTTGTGACGGCACACTATTGTGCCACGGCACACCGGTTGCGGAACACTGAAATAGACCAATAAATTACACACATAATATGTATTGTTGCAGTGGTATCACTGGGGGACAATAGAGATATAATCAATTTTAAAGAATATCCCAGAAACCATCTAGAATTCCTGGAGAGACTAGAAGAATTGTTGAACAGAAACAAAGAAATCCGGTGGCACATGGTAAAAAATCTTCTCGATGAAAGTTTTAAAAACATTACAGATAACTGGTGGACCGCGATAAGAAACGAGGTCAACAGTTATACTGAATTTAAACAAATCTTCAAGACAAAATATTGGTCGGAGTCCATACAAAATATTATCAGGGATAATTTGTGCAACGGCAAGTACGATGCAACAAGAGGACCAACAGCCTATTTTCTTGGTAAAATATGTGTAGCCAGACATTTAGAACCCAAGATCCCGGAAGAGTGTCTAGTAACAAAATTATCGTACCATTTCGAGGAAGGGATCGTACGTGCTCGTCTGTGTGGACAAGTGAAAACAACTGGAGGAATGGTAGCCCTCTTAGAAAGTTATGAGCAGGAGGCTTATTATCGAAGGAATCGACGAAGGCCCGAGAATCGAAATAAGAGGCCCAATGAACAGCAACGTGACCACCGATAACGGGTAAATCACGTGAGAGCAAATAACAGCAATAGAAGTCCACCCAACAACCGATTTCGAGGACGGCGTCGGAGCTTTAACAACGAACGGTTAAAACTAACGGTTATATTAATAATATAGAAGAGACGACGACAACAGGCGACAACAAAGAAGTCGCAGTGAAGGAAATCAAACATCAAGAAGATGGGATAGAAGAAGGGAGGTACCCTCAGGAAACCAACCTAGGAATGACCAGGAACGATCTATCAACAGTGACGAAGGTAGGGGAAACGAGAGTCCGCAGTGAGAACAACGGACCGCCCATCACTGCAAGCGGATACAGGGCCGAGGAAAAATATAAAACCATCCAACCGAGATGAAGGACCAATATCGATTATACAGAACTGTTATCTAAAAAATATGCAAACGGATTTATTAGAAGAGAGAATATGGGAAGAAGCAAAACCAAACGGCGACATAGTGTACGTCAGAATAGAACTACAAGGGGTGCTGACAGAAGTAATGATCGACACTGGAGCGAACATTTCCTTAATAAACGAAATAGAATTGAACAGGATACAGGAGTCTAACACGGAGAAAATACCCACACTGCCCGTCAACAACATTGCGATTATAGGAGCAACAGGTAAACGAAATAAAACTATAAAGCAGCAAGTAAGCCTTGATGTTACGAGCGAAGGAATATTAAGGAATATCAACTCCTATGGTGTTTTTACTAGCCCAAGGGGTGTTAATAGGGTATGACATGCTACGGCGCCACTCTGCGATTATTGATCTGGCCAGTGATAAAGTTACACTATGCTCAGACGGCTATGAATGGTCTGCCGAGATAATTGGAAGCACAAGTGCCCATCAGTACAGGCGTTCATACCACGTTAGGGAAAATGTTAGGACAACCATACGAAACAAAGAAATCGTAACAGAATAAGAATTATGGCAGGAAAAGCTGCAAGAAATCATATCATTCCAAGGAAGAGGAACTACAGAGGTAATCAGTGCGGAACAAAAGAAGAGGTTATTAGACATTTATGACAACTACCGCAACGTATTCTCCAACTCACCTGGTAAAGCGAAGAATGTGAATTAAAGTTCTAGGACTCCGTAAATTTCAACAAGAAGTCGTATCCTATCGCACAGTCGTTAAAGGAAGCTGGGAAGAAGAAAATACTAAGAATGGTCGAAGAAGACATTATAGAAGAAAGTAGTTCCCCATATACCAGCCCCTTCCTCCCTGTGGATCGGCTCTCGTCTCTATCTTAGTATGAAGTTATTTCTACTTCTCTCTCACTCTGTTTCCCTCTCTGTCTATATGCACTAGCATTAATAGAATCAATTATACTACAAAATTTTGTTTTTCTCTCTCTCACTTCTCTGCCCTTACCTGCTTTTGGAGGGCCAGTTGTGTTTTTCTCTTCACAACAATTCTCTTCTCTCTGTATACAATTAGTTTTATTTCTTTACTCGGTGTAAAACATGTGTTCGGATTGTGAGAGTAAAATTAATATTTCTTCAACGGTTTTAATTCCTTGTGTGTAAATGGCGAATCTAATATCTCTGTGAAAGTGATGTGCTAATTTAAGTACCAATTCGTGTTGTGTAAATGTGGGTCTTATGTGTTTATTTCTTTCCACGAGTTGTATGACATACTCCTCTAAGGTGAGTCTACCATTATGTTGATATTTACCATATTCTAATTGGTTTCGTATTTGTCTTTGTGTGTGAATATTCCAATAGCGACCTTAAAATGAGTTTTTAAATTGTTCGTAAGTAGTTAAATTATCTCGAACAATAGTATACCATCGTGCAGCAGAATTTTAGAAATGTTTACTAACAAAATAAATTTTCTCTTTATCAGTTAGAGCATTACCTATTAACTCCATTTCTTGTCCACAGTTCAGTAAGAATTCAATTGGATTTTCTCACTTTAATCCTTTGAAGACTAACAATTTTGTCCTTACATCAATCTGTGTTGGATATACAATCACCTGCGATGGTCCCCTCTTCAATTCCGTTTTTAGACGTTCTACTTCTCTATGTAGATTTTTCTTTAGTGTATTTATTTCACTTGAGTATTCCTTTGTGGTTTTATTAGACTCTACTGCAGCAGTTTCCAACGTCAATGTTCTGGCTTCCAACTCCTGTGTCTTATTGATGTTTTCATGTACTTGTTCACTGACTGCTTTTATTTTCATATCCTGCTCCCGCTTTGATACTACAAACTTCTCATTCCAGTGTTCAGCTAATTGTTTCACACAATCTTTTAATTCTTTTGACTATTCTGCTTTATATTCTTTAAATTTATTCTCCATATTTAAAGCTTGTTCGTTTAGTGACTGTTCTACTCTAGCTTCTAATACTTCTATTTTGGTATAATTCTTGTCCTGCATAATATTGTTAAAAACTGTTCATCATAAATTTTCTATGCTAAATATTTACAAACATACCGCTCTGGGCAAAATGCAAATATATATATTGTTGCAATATATATATATATATAATCGATTATCAGTTATTTTACATTAAAATCGATACAAATTCGATTATTCGCTAATTTTATATTAATAGAATTATTTCGATGGTTATTAATTTACTTACAAACCTCTGATGATACTGATATTTTTCAGTGAAACGTGGGTCAGGTGTTAAAAAAAATATACTAAATTATTCTACTTGCAGAAGAAACAAATTGAATAACATCACAAATTATATATATATATATATATATATATATATATATATATATATATAGTAACGTAACGAAAATATGGTCCCCTACGTCCTACGTTACATAAATAAGTTTATAAGTTTTGAAATAAAAATAAAAATAATAATTATCCATACTAGTAAAAGGTCAGAAACACAACCATTATTGAATAAATGAATTATCGCCAATAACCACAAGGTAGAAAGTTACAAGGTTTAGTTACAAGGTAGAAAGAAAAAAAATTAATAATGTTAATAAATACAAACTTCAAAGTTCAGTGAAAGGTGTAAACGATAGACATTGACAAATAATGTAAAAACTAACTTAGACTGTTTTATAATAATTGATGATTTAAATGAGAGGAGAATGAGTAATTATTACATGATTTATTTCATAAAAATGTACCTGTTATTACGTTGTATCATGTTGTAGTATTATCATGATAGTTATGTTATTTTTTGTGTGTAGCAAGTGGAGTAATTCTTTTAATAGAATACCAATTAACTAATTATTATGTGTTATCAATATACCATTGTCGAGCTGTTGTTAAACTCATTCATTAATTACCAATTAATTTCATTTTATGTGTTATCAATATATCATTATAGAGCTGTTGTTAGACTTTATATATTTAAATGTTTGTATACATGTAATTAGTTAGTAGGCTGATTATAATTGTAAACTAGGCCAGAAAGGCTATAATTGTTAACGAGATACAAAAGGGTTTAGTTTAATCATATTATAAACAAATGAAAGATTCAATAATAATGCAGGTAGTAACAAATTAAAATCAGAAGTAGACAGAAATGTATTGATAGGCCTAAAAACCAGTAACATTGTATAGTAAGTCAGGTCAGAAAGGTTAGGTAAAGAAATTTATAAGAAATACTAAATAGAATCTAATGAGTTAGAAGAAGTTAATAATAATTGCTAATAACAGATAAATAAATTCAATTTAAATAAATTCTCAAAATGCAATAGTGCAATGATACCGATAGGTAATGTTTTGTAACAGAAAAATAATACTTGCTCTGTAAGTAGATTAAGAGGAAACGACAGGAAAATATATATGAAATTTAGTAACAAACAATATGTAAAATTATAATAGGATATAATGGAAATTTAGTAAAGGATTATTTTGATGAGCGTAAGAACATTGTATGATAATGGTTATACTATAATATATAATATCCAATAAGAAGAGACAGGATGGTTGTCAAGGACGACGAGAGTTATAAAATTTGTTGATTCGATTATTGAATAATTATCCATGAACGTAAACGGTTTAGTTTGGATGCACTCAGAAAAGATTTGATTAAATTAAATTAAAACAATACAATTAGGAAACAAATTAAGTAATAAATCACCATAGTATGGTTCACTGACATAAAACCGTCTTATATAACCGAACAATCATAAACCTGTACATGAAAATTGACGAAAAACCTAAAGGAAGAACTCTAATAGTAAAACTCGATATAATGAGCAAATATTAACTTAATTAATAAACCAAAGCAGAGAAACATCTACCTGAATGGAGTTATATAATCCAATATTATAAAGAACGAAAATAAAACAAAATTATACTTGAACATCAGTTTCCACAATTCAATAGAAAAAGCGTAGTTGGACACGAAATACGTTGAAACACGTAACCCCACAACTCGGATATTGGTGAACAAGAGGAGCGGCATTTCTGCATCATCCCAGGACCAAGAATTCAACTTTTATTTCGAACTTGGAGTGAAAACTGGCGAGGATTAATTCATCTGTATTCCATTACTGACCAAACACTTCTACGAGGTTAGCTGTTCACGGCCTTACCAAGCAACGATGTCCAGCGGACGGTAAAAATACACTTATTTTAAATAATATTTAATAAGAACTTAATACTATATTGTAATACCTTGTAATCCTATTTATGGATTTTCTGACCTTACCAATAGTTGAAAGAACCTTCACTCCCTGTGTTTAAAGAAATACAAAATCATAACTAAAATAATATATAACCCTGAATCCGATCGATAACCGATTACTTCTAATACTATCGACTTTTGTATCTCCGTAAAGGAAAAACGTTGTTGTCAAGAAATATTAAAATCATAATAAAGAATCCTTTCAGAATTTAACGATATCGTCTCATTTATATAATATTTAGTGTAGTGTGAACAAGTTATAAAATAAGTAGAGAGTGTAACGTAGGAATTATTGTACGCGGTAACTAACCTATAATTTTCAGCTGTCTGTGAACCACAGCGCTACTCGCGGACTACTGTTGTATTAAAGAGAATGAGAAACCGATAAGAATTCCTTCTCTTCTCTTCAAACGCGGGCTAGGCTTGAACGAGAAAATTAGAATTACACACTCAATACATAAATTTAATCACAACAACACAAATATATTAAATAGAGAGGAACTGGGGCATATTTAAACATTATTATAACTTCCCATATTACTATAAGTTATAAATTGACGTATCCAACGTGTGGCAAATCAACACGGGAGCGACAAACGTTAAGTTATAAATTGATTCACAATAGTGGGGCTTAACGTGGATACAGGAGTTATAATATTATATATATATATATATATATATATATATTGTAATACAAGGTAATGTGCCGTTGTTAGTTAATTAATTTTCAAATGTCACAGTAGTATTTTGTAGAGCCCAAGTTGTGGGTGCTAACTTCAGAATACTCAATTAATTTATATTCCTTAAATATAATGTGTATAATGTGTGGATGTAACTGCTATGGTTATACTAACCTTTTAACGCCTTCGATGCCCTTTGCTCTTGGGAGCCCGTTTTATAATATGCAATATTTTTGTAATATAAAAAATACTCTAATAAATGTGTAATTAATTTTCCTTAAATGAGTATATAATTATACTATAAATGAGAACAAATTTCCTTTGCGGCTTTAAATCATTAAGTATTTATTCTTGCTTTTCTTAATTTAATAATAATATCCCTTTTTTCTATTAATTAATAAATCATTTCCCTTATTTAAGGTTTCTGCTCCATCTAGCTCTCGGATGCATGAAAAAAAATTTTATATCTCAGGGTTATTACAACATAAACAACGCCTTCAGTAAAATTATAAAGTCACCTAACAAGACTTATACTAGTAACATACATGAATAAAAGGTTTGAACATGTAGTAAATAATTGGTTAGTTGTGTGTGATGGTTGTATGTGAGTTCTTGTGATTGTACAAAAGAAATCAATTAGATAATTTTACAAATTAATATTAACCATTACAAATATAAAATTATTAAAACAATGAAAATAATTAATTCTCTGACATTAACAATACAATTGACAAAAGAAAATAAATTAAAACTTGAATTATCTATGCTATCTCTCATAGTTCATTATTTCTCAACATGGCGCGCTGCTTTCCACCTTCCCCCCGTTACAAGAAAAACGATAGACGCCATCATGACTTAATTGTATTCATACTGTACGGAATGTTTAATAAAAATTCTGATTTTTACACTTTTGTTGGTTCAAAATAAGTTTGTGTCACTCACTTTTCATATCATATATTATGTTTATAAAGGTAATCACATTAAATGTGTTTGTTATTTAAGATATATTGAAGTGTTGTGCAAAAGTTTATTAATGGCCACGGTGGCTAGAAGGTTGTATACAATCTCACCAAATTCCAGATATATCATGCCAGTTTAGGATAATATTTTCAATTTTTCTTCTTCAGGTTTGTTGAACACAAGTTGCACGTTACTTTACTGACATTTTTCTCTAACTTTACTTGTCCTTTTACTACACTCTGCTTATTTAACAATGTTTAGATTGGCCCCGGTTTCAATTTGTTCTTCCTTCATGAGACGCCAACATTAGACAACGCTTTCTTTCTTTTAACAATCAATTTTAGATTCATCTATAAGAGGCCTCGGTTTTGGTTGGTATATTTTCGGTCTCAGGAATTGTTCTATCTACCTCCAGTAAATATAAGTTTTTAATATAACCTTATCTTTCCGATTATTTTACATAATCTCAGTTATGTTTCTATTTCACTTAATTTTATATTATCACTTGCACTAATAAAGTTGAATTTATTGTTATTTGTCACTTCATAAAAAATACATGTTATTTCCACCTTCTGGTCATACTTGGTTCACAACACTCTATTTTTTTTGTTTACACTGTGTCATTTACACTGTTTAATTATTATTATTTATCACTTTTCTTTTTGAATAAACAATAATTATCTGGTTTTCACTATAACTCTATATATAAGCTAATTACAAATTCAGTCTTAGGTTCAAGACTTAGCTTGACTTTTAGGCTTGTTTCACAAATGGTTTCTTAACCCTAAATACCTTTTTTACTTATATACTAAAACATTACTATTTACAATATTATAATAAGATACATAAAATTACTTCCTTAATCTATTGGGTAATTATTATGTCCAAAGACACAGTCTAGTCTAGTCCATTTTTATGTCTGTTTTGTCAAGCTATTTATTATGTTTGTTACAAGGCTAATTCATGTTTTTAATTTATTCGTGCATCTGTAACATTTATTCTTTATTTATTTATGATTTATTGGTTTAGTTATTATAATTCTTCCTTTATATAATTATTTTTTTGGTTGTTCTCATTTGTCCACACATTCTCTATTGCATTCCTCATTCAGTTACATAGTATTTATTTATTTGATTAAGTTCTTTAAATATTTTGATAATTAAATTGAGTTTTTTGTTTTGTATCATCCTGTGATGCTACAATATATATATATATATATATATATATATATATATTATAACGACACCAAATTATTTAATGTAATTTAATTTGTGTATCCCCACGCTTTTGGAGCGCCAAATTATATAACATAACAACACACAAATTGATATATTGAATTCGTGGGTGTAATCGTAATAAGAAGATGATGCGTTATTTAAGTTAAAATTGTTCCATTATTTATTTTTGTATTAAACAAAATCTTTCATTTAGCGTATTGAAATAGTACTCATTATTAAATCGTTTGTATGACTCTTTCGCACACACTTATAGCTAACAAATTACATACAACAGGTTATATATAAATCTTATTATCTAATTTTAGTTAATTAAATATTTATTTTCTCTCGGCTTACTCATTGTGTGGTCATCTTTTTGCAATTGCTGATTAATTTATTTCAATAATGAATTTACTTGTATTCCAATATCTTTAATATTAATTTGCTTTAAAACTTTTTACTGCATATGCATTCTCCTTTATCAATATAGACTTTATTAATTACGTTAACTTAAAAATCAAATCTTTCTCGTATCATTTACGTTACTCTCAATTACTAAATTTTATACAAGAGATATTATTCTAAATTTCACTCTTCTTTTACATTTATGTACAATTTAGTTATTTTAATACTGGTTGAATGTCTTTCATTCTAACTTTAATTAGTGTCTTTCAAATGTCTGTAATTACAATGGTTTTTCATCACCTCGTTTGACGTGGTTAATCATCCGTACGTCCTCCTTTGGTCCTCAGTCCTCGTGTCCTCCGTGTCCTCTTGGTCCTCTGGTCCTCTTCCCGGATTCCACTGCATGTGCTGTTTAATAGTGGTCTCGCCTCACATCATATGCTGCAGGTGTGTCCATAGACTTCCTCGTATATTCTCTGCTGCTCTGGTTGGACTTCTAATTTGTCCTGTGACTCTCACTGTAGATTTAAATAGCGTCTCTGACTGACATAGCCTCCTACGGCAACGGTTGAAAAGAGAAGAAGAAACTTTATTCGCGCGACCTGGTATTTATAGCCAGGTCGTGCAAAAGCTCAGGTCTGAACAATTTTTGACTTGTCAGATTTTGTCAGATATTTTACACTCCAACTAAGGGAATTTGAACAATTGATATTCATTATCTTGGATAGTAGTGTATAAATACAAAAATATATATATATATAAGTAATATGAAATATAAAAATATAAGATGTCTAATGACCTTTTTTTACCAAGTAGAGGAATAATGCGACAATACAAGCATAGGCTGTAATGCGCATATATAATATAAAATAAATATTTAATTTAATTTTAATAATATATAATAGACGAGCAGGTGTGAAATTGCAAGCTGGCTTGCAAACAGGAGTCAACACGCAGGATCACGCCATTACCGCTGCATGCGTGTACACAAGTAAATAGTGTGTGTACGTGAAGCCTGTTTGAGCCTGAAAGTTTGCACCTCACCCCAAGTCAATGCTAAATTAAGAATATATTTAATATTAAGCAAACCATAAATGTTAGCGAGAAGGTAAAAACTTCTAAAAATGTGTAAAAATCAGACACAAGTGCAGTGCGAATTTTACGTAATTCGGACAATCAGTGCGAATTCTGTGCGATTTTTAAAACATTATAATTACACTAGTGGTGCGAGCATCATGATAATTGCACATCACAGAGGTCATTAAATTAGACAATATTTTATCGCCGTGAAATCCGCGTTAAACATTGCGATTGGCGAAAAAAGTGCAAAAATGGGAAATAGGACGAGAGTGGGGAATATCACGCCACGGTTCAACTGTCGACAGGCTAATTCCTGAATCGACAGCTGCAGTTTTCTTGGTGAATATAAATACAAGTCCAGGAGAGCTAATCTCTCTATTCTAGCAGTCTTCATTCGTGGCGGAACGCTATGTCCGTCAGAGATGCGAAATTGTAATTACTTTGGACAGAGTTAGACAATATGTCTAACACCAGTAAGACTTTTTGTTAAGCATAACTTACAAAGTATTACGATAAATATTTCGATTTATAATAGTAATGGAAAACAGTAATTAAAAATTACCGTATCAAAAAAATCGTCAGATGTCTACAAGTGATCTACATCTAAGAGCATTACTCCAGACCGAGGACGAGAGCACTACATGGAATAAATTTCAGACGTAAAGGACGAGTCATCGGCCTTCCGAAAGGACCCGGAGGAAGAGGAAAGCGTCCAGGACTTCCGAGAGGACCCGGAGGAAGAGGAAAGGATCCAGGACTTCCGAGAGGACCCGGAGAACGAGGAAAGGATCCAGGACTTCATGACTATGCAGGATTCACAACATCAAGGACTCAGGACCAGGAGAGGGTATGCTGAAGAACCACTACAATTAAGGTGAAAGAAAGCCATGTATTCCTCATAACAAAAGACTTAATCAAATATTGATAAACATTGTCAAAAGAAAGACAATATTTTCAAAAAAAGTGTAATTTATAACTTATAAATATAAATGTCTTATATAAAACACTATAGCATAATGTTTGAATTAATAATTTATTGAAAATATTTTAATTTAAATTGTAGAGTAATTATGAAAGCATGATTTTTGAATTAATAATTATTGAAAATATTTTAATTTAAATTGTAGAGTAATTATGAAAGCATAATTTTTGAATTGATAATTTATTGAAAATATTTTAATGTACAATTGAAAGAATCAATTAGATTTGTTCAAAGAATGAACAAATAGTTAACTTAATTAAATATTTTTATATTGAAAGTATACATTCAGACTGAGTAGTCCAGAAAGTATAACATAATGAAGAAATGTTTTTAATTAAAATTAATAATATTATAACTATGATATAAGCTTTATGTTGGTGATGAGATTACAGCAAACAAAGAAACGTTGAAACCATGTGCAATGAATATCATATGACGAAGTAATCATTATTTGTATATTATTATTTCTTGATATGTGTTTTTAAATTAATAAATGGGAACATTTTGAATTTCCTAAAAAGGCTACCATTATTATAATTACACCTGAACCCCTAATTACACGTACACGTTGTTAGAAATGTTATTTACCGTTGTATAATTTTGTCGCTCATGAGCGTTCGCCCGACACAGTATAAAATTGTCGCCCGTCAACGTGTGGCACGACACGCCTACATTTAATAAATAAATGTATGCTCTATTGTTAAATGTGTGCATAGGATTTATGTATAATAATTGATGTGTATTAATGAATATTTTATGTGTGTTTAATTTTGTAGTGTATATTGTATTGTAATAACGCAACTGGCGCCCACCCCAACAAACAGGTGTAATTGTAATATAAGTAGATAAAAATAAATGAATAATAATAACGAAACAATAAATAAATAAAATTAATAAGTCGGTTCCATAAAAATATTATTCTTAAATATTATAAATAAATATTTTAATAATTATTCAACATGTCAGAACCAGGAGGGTTGAATCTAGAAGCATTTAAGAATTCGATACTAGCAATGATAGACGAATTAGTCATAAAACAAGCCGAAAATTTAAAGAAGAGTTAAGAGAGGAGAATATCAAGCAAATAAAAAAAAAATAGATGAAATAAATACCAAACAAACAGAAAATTTAGAAAATAGATTAGAACAACAGTTTCAGAATTCTAAACAAGACACTACAAGAATAACTGAAAGGGTAGAAGAATTGAAGAACGGTAATCTTGAAATAAAACAAAGTATAATCGACACTAATGCACAGTTAACTGAAAAAAGTGTTGATACCAACTTACGTATTGACATGCTAGAGAATAATTTTAAACAAGCCTTACATGAGCAAGTTGTAAGAATTGAAAATAAACAAAAACAATTACGTCTCGAGTGGAGAAAAGATTTAAAAGAAGCGCATAAACAAATAAGTGATAATATAAATGATACTTTAAATACTATAACGCGAGAGCAGGATGATAAAATTCAAACTGTTAGTAATATGTCGCAAGTAAATACCAGTAAACTTAGAGAAATAGAAACACGTACTGTAATCATTGAGAATAGAATTGAAGAAACTACGAAGGACCGTTCGGGAGGCGTATCACATATGAAAGAAGAAATCCAAGAGGAAATGAACCAGCTACGAAGTGAGTTGAGAAGACGACAGAATCAAATGACCATGTTTCCTACACCAATGGACGAAAGGAGCAGACTTAATTTCTCAGATGGTAAAGGGGAGAACAGTATGGAATTCCTAGCAAGAGTAGAGAAGGAAATAGAGAAGATTGGCAGTGCAATAAATGACGACGAGAAGATAGACTTCGTCACGCGATATCTTAGAGATTCAGCCAGTCAATGGTACTCTATTATTAGAGATAACGTCAGTACATATCAGCAGTTTCGTGAGGCATTCGAGAACCGATACTGGAATTTACATACCCAACGACAGGTACGGGATCAACTCGAGTATGGAAAGTTCAACGCACAAGGACAGCAGTGTATCGAACAGTACACAATTGCGCAAATAGAACGCGTAAAGCATTTTAAACCTAAATTCCCAGAGCACGAAATTGCTTCAAAGTTATCTTACCATTTTCAGCGAGATATCCAGTTAGCAGTTTATACGCAGGGAATTAAAACCATAGAAGAATTTTTAATCCTTATGACACAGTCGGAGAATATCAATAAAGGTAAGAACACACAATACTGGGAACAAAAACACGCAAATCACCACTATAATTATCACAGGAATGACAAGAAAGCAATACAAAACACTACATCGCACCGTGATAATTACAAAATAAATTATACGCCACCAATACACAACACTACGACGCGCACAGCCATAGAGACTGAACGAATAAATACAGCTAAACAACAAGGAGGCGTTGTGTGGTCGTCTAATAGTAAACATTTTTCAAAACCAGCTGACAAACGCGTTGCTGCAGTACGGAAGGACGACGAGGGAACAATAAAGAAAGAGAGATAGGAAGAAAATGAATGAGATGGAGACAGCACATTCCACAGTCGGCCGTCTACGTCAAAGGCGTCACAATGACTGAATAAACGGAAACAAACTTATACGATAAACAACATATACCCCTACGATATTAGAACTTATTGAACAATGAGCAGGATATAAAGCGCAACGAACAACAAATACAATGTCCTATTGTAACCGTCGGAATTAACAGGTGTAAGATACGAATGTTAGTTGACACAGACAGCCAGCTGCCAGTTCTAAACGCTGCTTGGGTTCAACGCAATAAGAAATATTTTTAAAATACTGCAATTTTGCCTGTAAATAATTTAAATATCACAACAGCTACCAATAAAAAAGAAAGGGTTAAACAACAAGCATATGTAACCCTAACATATAAAAAGGTAGAATTAGAATACCCCATGATAATTATGCATAAATTGATCTATGATGGAATTCTAGGTATTGATATACTAAATGCAATAAATGCTAAGATTAATGTTAATGATATGATAATGATAATGATTATAAAGATGTTAATATGAGTTAAATATGAATAGCGATGAAGAAGATTGCAAGGTAAGTGAAATACCTATTACTTTGTCCAAGCCACAAATACAGTATGGTCCAACTCGACATGTGAATGCAGCGGATGAAGGAATGACGACACAGGAAGAAGAAAAACTGCACGACTTAATAGAAGAGTGCAGGGAAGTATTTAGTGAAGTACCGACGCAGACGACAGTATACGAGCACTCTATAGTCGTGTCAGACCCTACGAAAGTCATTAGGAGGACGTACCCTATCCCATTGCGATATGAGAAAGAGGTTGAACTGGAAATTCGGCGCATGATTGAAAATGGAGTCATAGAGCGATCGAACAGCAACTTCCTGAATCCTCTAGTGGTAGTGAAGAAGAAAAGTGGTGAGATACGCCTATGCCTTGACATGAGGGAGCTGAACAGCATTGTGTTAAAAGAGTATGACTGTGCGCCTGCTGCGGACGAATTATTTACCAAGTGTGAAGGAGCGAGGTATCTGACGAAGCTGGATTTACGCTCAAGTTTCTGGCAGATTCCAATTCGTGAAGAAAATAAAAAGTACACCGCTTTCCTGTATAAAAGTAAATGCTACCAACACAGGGTAGTATCCTTCGGATTAAGCACGAGTTTGGCAGCCATCGTAAAGTGTCTAGAAAGAGCCCTAGGACCTGAGGTGGAACCCTACACCATGGTATTCGTAGATGATATCTTAGTTGTATCTAAAACATTAGACGAACATATAAAACATCTAAGCACGATATTCCACAAGTTTAGGCAAGCGAACATATCCCTTAACCTAGACAAATGTGAATTTATCAACTCCTCTATCCAATTCCTAGGCCACATTATTTTCTCCTCTGGTATTCAACCCGATCCTATCAAAATCTCCAGCATAACTAATTTTCCTATACCCGGAAATCTCAAAGGGTTAAGACCATTCTTAGGACTAGCAGGATACTACAGAAGATTCTCACCACTATATGCAGAGTATACGCAACCGACCGAGGACGAGAGCACTACATGGCATAAATTCCAGACGTAAAGGACGAGTCATCGGCCTTCCGAAAGGACCCGGAGGAAAAGGAAAGCATCCAGGACTTCCGAGAGGACCCGGAGGAAGAGGAAAGGATCCAAGACTTCCGAGAAGACCCGGAGAACGAGGAAAGGATCCAGGACTTCATGACTATGCAGGATTCACAACATCAAGGACTCAGGACGAAGAGAGGGTATGCTGAAGAACCACTACAATTAAGGTGAAAGAAAGCCATGTATTCCTCATAACAAAAGACTTAATCAAAGATTGATAAACATTGTCAAAAGAAAGACAATAATTTCAAAAAAAGTGTAATTTATAACTTGTAAATATAAATGTCTTATATAAAACATTATAGCATAATGTTTGAATTAATAATTTATTGAAAATATTTTAATTTAAATTGTAGAGTAATTATGAAAGCATGATTTTTGAATTAATAATTATTGAAAATATTTAAATTTATATTGTAGAGTAATTATGAAAGCATAATTTTTGAATTGATAATTTATTGAAATATTTTAATGTACAATTGAAAGAATCAATTAGATTTGTTCAAAGAATGAACAAATAGTTAACTTAGTTAAATATTTTTATATTGAAAGTACACATTCAGACTGAGTAGTCCAGAGAGTATAACATAATGAAGAAATGTTTTTAATTAAATTTAATAATATTATAACTATGATATAAGCTTTATGTTGGTGATGAGATTACAGCAAACAAAGAAACGTTGAAACCATGTGTAATGAATATCATATGACGAAGTAATCATTATTTGTATATTATTATATCTTGATATATTTGTTTAAATTAATAAATGGGAACATTTTGAATTTCCTAAAAAGGCTACCATTATTATAATTACACCTGAACCCCTAATTACACGTACACGTTGTTAGAAATGTTATTTACCGTTGTATAATTTTGTCGCTCAGGAGCGTGCGCCCGACACACTTACATTTTATGACGTAGTATCGTTGTAATATATATATATATATATATATATATATATATATATAATGACTTTACCTCAAGATGTCTCCTTTACCAGATAAGGAGAAAACATCTTCAGGTAAAGTCATTATAAATATTAAATATAAAATAACAATTATAACGAGAAAACATGTAATGAACACTAAAAGTACTACTGCATTGGTTCTTAGTTAAATTTATGCCTAAATGGCGAACAATTTAGTCCTAGATTTAAGTTTATGTACGTTTTCATTAATTATTTAACTTCTTAAAATATACATAACTGACAGTTTACGAACAGTTTGAAAGCCCTCCCGAATTTCCAAGAGGTGTTGACATATTTTAAATTTGTCAAGTTATTAAAGATATCGAGTTTTTGTTCTGAATGAAATTTCTTACACATACATAAAATTGTCTTAAAATTTTCACTTCCATTTCGACTTGGGGTGTCTTTAAAAACTACCAAATTTTCAATGGAAATACTATATTCATGTTAGCTTTTCTTTTAGTTTGATACCAGGCCTGTATTTTTGCTGTTTTCGCATTTCTGATCCAATTTTTTGAAACATGTCTTAAAATTTTTTAATTTCCAAAACTGAACTATATATTAATAAGTTGGTTAGAATTCTCTAGTTTGATACTGCACATGGATTCTTTTTGTTCGTTTTTTTTATCCCTTCATTCTGTAAGGTGGCCTGTGAGATTGAAACAGGCTTAATCTCTGTATGTGTGAATTTTGATAATCTATTGTTGTTGTTGTTGTTGATGTTGCTGCTGATGATAATGATAGTGATATGATTGTTTTACTCATAGCTGGAACCGTATTCTTAAGTCTACTGAAAACCATCAAGTTTTTCGTTCATCAAATGTAGCGATATTGCTACAGAAAACGGTAGAGTTTATTCACAATTTTATTAATACTTAGTCTTAAGTACAAAAACTATTATTAAAATAATAAATTCTAACTGACAATTAATAGTAATAAAAATGCGGAAAAATCAAATGCAAAGCGGATTATGTACAAAGCTAGGCAGAGTAAAAGAGGAAATGCAGCAGATTTAAGGATAAAATATGATGCTGAAGTAATGCAGCAATATATCAGCATTGTTTGTGTCAGCATTCTGTATTTCACTGCTTCAAGGATAAATTGCGTTTTCTTCTTCCTTTCTGAGAGTAGGTTTAAACAAAATAAGAACCGTGCTATAGTCAAGATAAGCGTAGCACAGAGAACAAATCTCTTGATTTTAAAGCACGGCGTCGTGGTTCGACTCAGTCTCTTGGTAAACAGTCGAACTGCATTCTGTGTCAACGTAAGTTTTGTCCTCTGTCTGTTTATTAGTTGAGTAAATTAGAAGAGAATTTTTGGTGTAGTTACTGGCACCTTATCCTACTTCAGTTGAAGCAAATGTTATGCACGGAAGTGGTAGCCTATCAAGTTAAAGTTTTAATAATTTTTTACTAATTGGTGTGTGTGTGTGTGTGTGTGTGTTTATAGTTGTTACGATCAATTTTGATTTTACTATAACTGAGTAAATATTCACCAGGGTTTTTGATCACAAGGTGGAGTGACGAAACACACCGTTCGTCAGAACTACTAACTCCTACAGTCACTAATATAAAGTAATTTCGAATATTATCATTGTGTTGTAGCCTACCCTACATGTATTCTGTCTATCTCGGTCAAGTATTCAGCGCGGTGATACTTTCGGTACTGAAGACAGCATCTATTATCTTAGATAGAACCGGACAAGGAGGTATGAGCACAACTATGTTGTCCCTATCAGGGGTAAGAAAATGTGAAAACAACTCGCATACACATTAACAAATGAGCACAAGAGCAGATGAAAAACTAGGATTCCCGAAAACAAGGAAAGAGAAAAAAAGAAAAGAAATAAATGAGAAAATAAAAGGAAGACAAAATGAGCAACGAATAACAAAAATTTGTAACAGTCTCATGGAGACGTTGACAGTAACAAAATAGTCATATTTAGCAAAGTTAAAAACATAAGTCCTGGCTACTAATCTAGAGGTCCCGGGTTCGATTCCCGGGCCCGCACCATAAAATCAAGGTGCGTTTTTCAGCTCCCAGGTCGACTCAGCCTGTTGAAAATGAGTACCTGGGATAACATCCTGGGGATAATAATGGGCGGCTGAAGCGTAGTGCTGGCCACACTGCCTTCCTTGTATGTCGTAAGGCTCACATAAGGCAGCCTACCCTGCCTTAATCCTAAGCTACTTCGGTGGTATACATGGGAGCCATTATATTATATTATAAAAAAATAAGTAAACAAGCGTATGAGCAATGAGCGAATTCGCGAAGATCTAATACGTGAACGAACAACTTTGCAAATTAGAAAATGAGCAAGTTAGCAAACGGACAAATTATGGAATGACCAAATAAGAAAAGTCGACACTTCTCATAGGAAAGATCACGTATATATAAATTCTCCGATTTAACGCTGACCCCCAAACAATTAAGTACAGAGAAATATATTCGCAAGGATATTAATAAATGCCACCCGGTTTATATTTTTGCTTACGGCGGAAGTCTAACTCAATCCCCGTTGGCGTAGTGTAAAAGAACCGGTGCACTATCAATATTATCCTACTACGGTTACTCCCATTTGCTGGTACATTTTACCTTAAATTAGAAAGCCATACACTATCCAAAAATGTTAATCACCAAGACAATGAAATATTATTGGTAACACAGATTATTATTACAATTTCATTGACTTTACCATTAACCCAAGTCTATAGTTACATACAATTACATCAAATGATTGTTGCATTGGACATTGAAAAACCCTTCGACTATTTTATCAGTAAGACAAGAAACTCTTTTAATATGGGTTCCTAATACCTTAACGTCATCTGTAAAAGACCAAAAGATATTAATACTAAACATCTGTTGCTAATAACACTTGACAAGACCATTTTGCCCCCAAAATACAATCAAACGACAGAAACTGAATTCGATGCGTTTCTAAAACTTTCCACGACTAAAAGGATGATGCAACCCTGAGCATAGGCCCTTCTTCAATAATTAATGGTACAAAAATAAATTTATTTGCTGTAAAAGGGATCTGAGAGACTGGAAATTAAGGCAAAATTATATTTTTCTTCTTCTATCAGTTTTGCCCTGACCGTTCCCGGGATGTTGGCGATCACTACAGTTAGAGTTTGACACAATTTTCTGCTGAGAAATAAAGCTATTCAATATTTCTTGTTCCTGTGCATTCTTTGATGTTTTCGAGATCCCTTTATAATAAATTATATTACCTTTTATTTCTCACCACCTAATAAACATCATAAATAAGAATATCCTGCAACATATGGTTGCATTAATTTCCTTCCACTGGTTGCTCTTCTCAGTACCCTTCCACTAGTGACATGCAAGAGCAGAAGGGTTTTCAGCATTCTTCTATCCAGCCACATTTCCAGGGGTTTAGAGTTTTAGAGTGTAAGACTAAACTCTATACAGAAGTTGGACCATACATAACACTTCACCATAGGATGTCTGAGTTTAGTTCGCGCACAGCAGTGATTTCATTTTCATGAAAGAAATGAATACTTTTTCAAGATCAGGTCAGTTTTACTTAATTAACAGATCAGGGTTAAGGTTACCTGTAATCCAGGCCAAGGTAGCCTATTTTGCTGTTGGACTGGACTGTCCTTGAGTTTTAAAACACTTGTTCCAACCGTTGTTGTTCCAAGATCGCCAATTTTGGTTTGCTAATGTTTATGCTAAGACCCACCATTTCACCAACTGTTTTGAGTTTGTTTAGAAATAGCTGTAAGCTTCTCGTGTTTTCTGGAAGGATTACAATGTCTTCCACATATCTTCTCCTACTTATTGGTTTCCATTGTCGTATTCCGTATCCGCTGTCGTCTTATGGTATCGGCCGGATGGATGAGGTAGCTGGAACTTGCACCCTTCGTAGTTTTCCATGCCTAGTACGACAGCGCAGCCGAAGCGGCTCGAGTAGGTGCATAACGGTTTAGCGTGTATGTGTTTTAATGCACCGGCCTGGCCTAACGTCTTTGGTTCCCTCAAGGACTGACTCGCAGGAGCTTAGAGCCGTAATGGCGTGGGAGATAGGCACGGTCGCCTGTGACACAGTGAGCTGCCACTCCCGCAAGGCGGGAATTGTATACCTCACAGAGTCCCGTGTGTAGGACGACAGCTCAGCAGAGGCGGCCCGAGTTGACTCTGACTTGTCTATAACTGACACTTCTGGCAGACGCTGGACTCGGAAGCCTACCATAGGAAAGCTGCCACCATATGATGTTGCCTGATGTTTTTCTAACAGCGGTTCATGTAAGAGTAACCTGATGAGCTCACCATGCTGACACGGTCAAATGCCTCACCATTCTACGAAACAAGTATAGACATCTTTCTGTTTTTCACAACACTCCTATTTACATAGAGACAATAAGGACAGTCATTCCAAAAAGGGTTTCCCGAATTCGAAAATTATGTTTATTAGTTTTGTTTATATCCTTAGTTTGCATATTTACACTGAAAATCATACTGAAAGTAGTAAACCTGACCTAACAACTGCAGTTTTATTTTGAAAATATAGATTATTCATTGAATTTCAAGGGCGAAATCCACAAGTTCTTACGAACACTTTGAGGACCGCCAAATAAACGCAAAACGTAATAATAAAATATTTAAGAAGGCATAAGGGACTCTACAAAAGGAACGAACCGAAGGTGTGCGTGATCTGTCAGAAATACGTCACTCCTGCTTAGTAATACTTAAGAAGGAAAAATGTTGGCGTGCGTTATTTGTTAATCTTGTACTAGTTCTTTGTTTTGTATAATTCTTGGTAATAAAGTATGTTAGAAATTTCAGAGAAAATTGAAAGTATAAAGAAAATTATAAAGGAAGTCCAGCCTTAATGCTTGGCGCATAACTTTACTTATGATTCATGTGCTTGCATAACGTGCAAATGATCAAACGAACAAATGACCTGATGGACGAGTTAGCAAATCAGCAAACCAGGAAAAGATAATGACAAAAATGAGAAAATAATAAAATGAGCAAGTGAACAAATGAGCGAATGAGGACAATGGTTGACAAGGTTGAGCGAAAGGAGGACAATGGTTGACAAGGTTGATCGAAAGGAGCACAATCATTGACAAAAATTTGTTACAGCCTTACAACTCATAATTATAATTCATGTTTACCTCATATTTGTCATGTTTCATGTTTGCCAAGAAAAATTCAGGAAATAATAAATTCTCTAGAAAGATGCTTCAGAAGAAATACCTAAATTTAAGGATATTTCATCCAGAATTAAAACGCTTGTGGTTAGCAATGTCGAACACAAAAGTTATAATGCATTTTTTTGTGGTAGTTAATTTTTCTGGCCATTGTATTCGCACAACACAGCACTAATAACAATGTTATGTTCTAATTACTGTTTGAAGTGAGTAATGAATAGATGTTATGTCGTTAACAAGAAACTAACAGTTACATTGCTTACAAAAAATTAAAGAGAATGAGATAGAGAGAGAGAGAGAGAGAGAGAGAGAGAGAGAGAGAGAGAGAGAGAGAGAGAGAGAGAGAGAGAGAGAGAGAGAGAGAGAGAGAGTGAGAGGGGGAAGACAGAGAAATTCATATAATTTAAAATATTTAGGAAAAAGGCTTGCCAGACTTTTTGTTTTTATACAAATTAGAATCTTACAGTACCTTCACAGTATAATAATTGAAATACTTTAAGCAATCTGTCATAATGGAGCGAGGGTTGTGGAACAGGTTGGTACAGAGACGATGCGAGTTCCCCACCACCTACTCGTGTCGACTTTACCAAATTTTCTCCTGCATCGTAACAGTAAGTTTTCGTTACCTTCAGAGTTAAGCAGCGCAGAGTGTATTTACTTTATTTATAGTTTTCATTATAAGGTTTCCACCCTACAGTTTCTACCCTCACTACAAATTGTTTGAGATGGTTTTCGTACACTTTGTTGCCTTGGTTCTTTAATACATAAAGTCTCCATCTTTTAATCTGCAGTACATAATTTATGTAGCGTAGAGCAGGAACTGTAAAAACGCGTTTGGTGTAGTTAGTGTCAGTTTCTTCATATGGCGACTGTAATAAAGTTATATAAATTCATTGAAGGTGGAGTTTTCGAAAAACTATTACCGTGAGATCGTGTTGATGAGTTATACAATGTTCATTACTTTACGAATATTAAAAGGTAATATTCAATGAGAAGAATGTTTAGCTAGTCTACTATCAACTCTCGATGAATAGAATAAAGTTGTTTCTTTTCTGTATACATTTTTTCTTCTCATTTCTTGCATGACAGGCTTAACTGTGTCCGTTTATGAAACTCACTTGCATCTTCTGTTTCTGTTGTATTAATTTTTGTTTATCTTCTTTTCTTCAACACACATACCATTCTTTCTATTTCAGTCTTTTACATACAACAGTGTATTCACATTATGTTGATTCTTGTGATCTGTCTATCCTATAGAATAGGAGTTTAGCTGTTCAAAATCTTATTTCTTGTACCGCAATTTTTAAATTATATAAACTACATACTTAAATGTATCTTCAGTTTTACTTGTCTGACGTCATTAATTTCTTCTTTTAGTCTTGTTTTAAAATATTTTCCTTTTTTTTACGTTACTTATAGTTCGCTTCCTGTGCATTTACTTACTATCTTCACTTATAGGCATGTCTGTGTTCCTCTTCATTTATTGGTGCGCTCTTGTAGCTTATTGGCTTGCAACAGTTAGTTTGCAACGATATCGTTTTCTATTTTTAACACCGTCTTCACTTCTTTTCCAGAATTATTATTTTTTCAGTTTATTTGATAAAATTCCTAAAAGTATGTTAAAATATAGCCTCAGTGTCGTTGTAGAAATTTGAAGATACAAAAATAATATTAAAGAATTTTATTTAGATTAAATAATAATAAAATAATTATTCTTGGTAGCAAATTTTCTTTTTTTTTTAACAATAGACACGCGTTTATCAGTAATAAATCAAATTCCCCAATGGATAAAATATTCCAAGGCTTAGAAGATATTGTTTACTTAAATTAAACATAAAACGATTATACGTTACAACGATTTATTAATTTTTGTTAATAACAAAATCCTGAGGTGGAACTTACTTTGATGAAAGTTATTCCAAAAGCCAATAAAAATTAAGTTGAAACTGAAACAATTATTACTTTAAATTATTATAATAATAGGGCTCATAAATAACAAGTAGCCCTATATTCGCGTGTGTTTGTATGTGTGTATGTAAGTAAATGGGAACATATCCGTTTACGGCAAGTACAGTAGGCAAAAGCCGTGCGTTTACTTGCTACAAATTCAGTTTCCTTGTAAACACCAATAAAATATCTGCTTCCACAGCTTGTTATCGTCCAGTGTTTTAAACTCGTATCTAGTGCCTTACACGTGTTGCTGGTTCTACGCATTTAGAGCAGCGCACACTTACACATAAACACACCCACTCACCAGAAAAATCTCTCAATTAATTTTACTTACAATGCCTGGCTCTTCCTGTATCTCAGACATGGATACCAACCAATATGCGAGATATACAAATACGTAGTGTTCATCGTTTCGTATAGTTGTCAAATGCAGGCGCCATATATTTACAAAATTCTAATAATTCTTAAAAATGGTTATCACTGATTTTAATAATTTGATGTTAAGATGTTTTTATATTTTAAGTAGTCGATCTTCAAACTCGAGGGATAAAACTTCTCAATTAGTATTAAAAGTCGGTTAGAAAGTAAAGACAAAAACTCTTTGAAAAAATCTGTAAACAATACAGATAGCGAGGCAATGGAGAGAGGACTGTAAAATAAAATAAAACCAAATACATAGAGATAAAAAGAACATCATGTAATAGACAGCCCTTGCAATTCGAAAAGCGTGAATTTGAACACACAAGTGAATTTTCCTAAATAGGCTCACAAATAAACTCCACTAACAGTACAACCAATGATATTCAGGCGAGAATCCGTAGTAGTAACCGAAGTTATTACGCCTTCTCAAAATTAGTGAAGTAATTTTGCACTAAGTAAATCATTAAAATTAAAAATATACAAAAGTATAATTAGGCCAGCTGTAACATATGCTCGTGAAACGTACGTTTTAACACAAAAAGGTGAACAGAGTGCTCAGAATATTTCAAGGAAAGATACTGAGACAATTTTTTGGACCAGTGCAAAATAACAACAGCTCGTAGAGAATACGAAGGAATTAGGAAATTAATAATCTGACACACGAACCTACCATACTAAGATTTGTAAAAAGTAGAAGGATAGTCTGGCTGGGATACACAATGAGGCTGGAACAACGCAAAATTCCCAGTAAAATTCTAGACAGGAGACCAGTAGGTAGAAGATCAAGGGGAAGGCCAAAGAAGAATAGGATCAAGGATGTTGAGGAGGATCTGAGGAATATGTACAAGTGTGAGGAGATAAGAAGATGAAGAAGAATATGTAAGGAGGGGGCTAAATGGAAAAAAAATGTGAAGAGGCTAAAACCCATACTGGGTCGTAACGCCAGTAGAAGAAGTTGCTCAGAACGTACTCTATATACTCGTAAGGTTGCTGTGTATTATCATTTAAGGAAATCATTACTGTTTAGAAATAAATATTTTTTACTTTACTTCCAAACAGCGCATTTTAATTCTTCTTCTATAATATAATGTTGAGTGTATTTTGTTTAAATTCCTTTAATTAAACCACACTTTGATTATGCACAATAAACTGTCACACTGGCGGCAGCATAATATTTGAAAATTTATTACCTGAAAGGGATCTCAGATATTGGCAATTACTACTGCAATTATTAGCTTTAATATGAAGTGCAAGTAATTATAACTGTACAGAAAGATATAAACAGTCAACATGGTGAAACGGACAAGCATCTGTTTTATATAAGCTGGCCTATTAAACAGTATTATAGGTATAATTTACCTTTAAACTGATCGCAAACTGTTCCATTAACTAAACACAATATTTACTGCTTAAAGAAACTAATTCTTTTGAGGCTAATGTAAATGAATTTAAAATACAAATTAAAACGAATGTTAATTATAACCATACATGTTTAACGTTTAGTTTAGGCTGAAGGTATAACATCTCGTCGTTATAATATCGGGAACCTGGTTAATTGGCTCAGGTCAATTAAACAGGCTGCCATAATCTTAACAAACTCATAAATAACTGGAAAGTAAACAAATGTTAAATAGGATCCCGTGAATTGAGGAATATTGACAGGGGTTTGTAGATTTATTCACTCACCTTTTAGGACCATGACATCTCTTTATTACATATGTTTTAACATCTGCGAAGAAATTTAGTAATGAGTATATTAAAAATAAAAACATTTGCACCTCTTGTACAAATAGAATTAGAGTAATTAATGAGTTATCATAGCTTGTACTGCCCTCGGATCCGAGTAGTTTGTTTCAGTATATGATATTAAAATTATAATCTTTATTTTGTGCCATCTGAAGAATGGGCTTATTTAACTTTAACGTGTTATATTCATAAAAGCCTTAAACGTAACACATATTATTACTAAGCATGAAATTACAATTTTATGGTAATTAAGTCAGTCTTTCGTGTTTTACTTTACTTTCATTGGTTAATTAAGTGTCTATTATGTATTATTTTAAGTTAAGTTCTGAACCACGGAAGTTCAACTTCCGTGTCACCTGTGTGTAACATCGTCGGCGAATCGGCGCTTCAATCGGTTGTGCAGGGTGTCTTGGAGATCTTCTGGCTATCGTGTTTTAGTGAAATCTGCTGTCATTCCTAAAGATGAGTCGTCTGTTGGGTCCGTAGATTCTTGTGGTAGGTTTTGGGTTGAAACTTTCACTGGTATTCACATTGTTGTACCGCACATATTACTTACGGTTAACAGTTACATGTTAAAAGTTTAACATCACATTTAGGTGATGTTAGTTTGTTACAGAGCTGTCATTGTCATACACTCACGTCATTTTCGACATTTTTACATCATCCGGCTATCTCACACAAGCTTCTCCTCGTTTACAGGTTTTTATATTGACTACATACTTTTGTACGCTGTATCAGCAGCGGAGTCTGAGATACAACTGAACTGGCTAACTATAGGGGTGAAGAGGCTGTCCGCGCGCGGGTAGCTTCTTAGCGTAAAAGTAGTTCTCACTTATTATTAATTATTTTCCTTTAATTCGCTTACAACTTAATGACATCGCTCTTTACTTTGATTACTCTTTTATGTGACTAGGGGTAGTTACGGATTTATTTAGTTTCTCAAATCTAATTTTATTAACTGCTACATTGGCAAATCGGCAGGTTACTACCGGTTTGGGGCATGGAGAAGGGTTCATTTATTACCTTATTAAAGCTAATATTAGTATTATAAAATTTTTTTAATTTTTTTGTGGGATTTAGGCTTATTAAATCGTCCATACTCCTCCACTTAAAGAAGACACAGGGTCAGGGACCGATGTGTTTTCAACGGGGTAATAGATTAGAATTGCACTGGGAGTATGCTCGGAATTTCTGTGTGAAATTCCTTTCTCTCTTTTAACAACTTCCTCATGAGGTACATGAGTCACTCTCAATTCACTATTTACTATTAGCAAGAAATACAATACCTTATTAACTAATACTTAAAATACATAAAATTCAAAGTTCATAAAATATATAAAATACACAAAATTCATCTTAATTCTACTACTTAAGACTACTACTGGTTTTTTCTTTAGCTTTTTCTTACTCTTGTTATGGAGTTACTCTTCACAGAATAGGTTTCACATCCTTACTGTGTTTCCTTCTCTCTTTCAAGGATTTCGTTGAATCGCGGTTGACGAATCATTTTATTAAAATACTTGTAAAGTAATTGTAAAGTAATTGTAAGGTAATTGTAAAGTAACGTTACTTATATTCTGTGTCAGCTGACTTCTCACTTTTCTTATTCTCGATGAACATCTCGATGAACAGGATCTAAGGTTGATCAGGCCTCATTCCTATTTATACGATTTGGTAATTAAGTAGTGACTCAATTGCAATATAGCAAATATACGACTTAATACATCTATCCTTTTCTACTTCATTTATTTTCTTGCTCACTAGCATTTTTCTTTCCGTGATAATATTTTATCTGGGAAACATGACTTCTACGTACATATTTATTCGTAGTGGGTTCATACAGTGCTACGGTTACGGGAGTTAAGTATCTGTAAATTTTGTAAGGGCCACACCATCGGTAAGATAGTTTGGAGGTGGTCTTATCAACTGCACTACTCGTCGGGTGTTTTGTACATCACTAAGTCTCCGACTTGATACTTTACTTCTTTACTATCCCGCTCGTGATATTTTCGCGATTTTCTCAAGTTTACTCTTAAGTTAGCGCGAGCTTCGTTCCATATCTTTTTTTATATTTTTACCACTAATGTCGTGGGGTAGTAATTCATGTATTTTCCACTTTGTGGATAATGGGTGATTCGGTTTATATTTATACATCAAATCAAAAGGTGTCGATTTATGTTCTTCATGATATGCTGAGTTGAAGCAAATTGTATCCAGGATAGGTTCTGGTCCCAAGAGGTATGGTCGTTTGCATGGTAGGCTATTAAAGCAGATTTTAGGTTTCGCAAATACCTTTCAGCTATATTACCTTGTGGACGATACTCTGTAACGGTAATGTGGTCTATGCCTAGTCTGAAACACATGTCCTTGAATTCTTTGGACTTAAACTGGGGTCCGTTATCTGACACTAGATGTACTGGTGTGCCGAAGTCTTTAAATAATCTATCTTGCAAAATCTTCACAGTGGTAGATGCTAACGCTCGTCGCATGGGATACATCCAGACGAATTTGGTAAATGAGTCTACACAAATGAGTAGCATGGTATTACCTGATTCTGAACGTGGGTAGGGGCCAAAAAGTCGAAATAAATTTTAGAAAAGGGTGTCGTGGGAGTCTCCGAGATTAATTTTCCTATGTGGCTGTTTCTCGCTGGCTTGCTCAGTGCACACAACTTACACTGTTTTACGAATTTAGCTATCTCGCTTTTCATATTTTCCCAATGGTATTCTTTTCGAATGCGATGTATCGTTTTATTTATTCCCATATGTGCTCCAATGGTGGATGAGTGGTAGTATTCCATAAGCATAGGTTTAATAATATCCGGGGCAATTATTCTCAAGGATTTTCCATTAGCTACTCTATAACATAATACTCTTTTACTCAATATATATTTTTCTGAATTATTTCCTTTATCTAGCTGTTCTATTATTGTATTTAAATACGGGTCTTGTTGTTGATACTGAGCTATATCAGTAAGTGCAAAAGGGAATTCAGTAATTAGCGTATTGATAATCGATGTTTCACCACTTTCCTTCTTTTCGGATATTTTATTAGGCGGCTGGAACATACGGGACAGTGTATCGGCAACTACATTTTGGGTGCCACGAATGTGTTGTACCTTAAACTTGTAACAATTTAATCTCAATACCCATCGTCCGATACGACCTAACTGTTTAGGGTGATTTAATAACCAAGATAAGGCTTGATTATCCGTTTCTAACAGAAATTCTTTATGTTCTAAAAAGGGTTTGAATTTCTCAAATGCGAATACTACAGCTAAACATTCTAATTCGTATGCGGAGAATTTCTTTTCCTGGTCGGTTAGAGTTCGTGAGGCATAACTGATCGGTAATCTAGAATTATCTACTTCCTGATGTATTACTGCTCCTAGTGCTACCTTGAACTGTCTGTCTGTACTACAAATGGTTTAGTAAAATCGGCTAATTGTAATACCGGGGGTGATATTATGCTTTCTTTCAGTTTTTCAAATGCAGATTGATGTTGTGGAGTCCATTCAAATTTCGCTCCTTTTTTCTTAATGCGTTCAACGGAGCTGCTATATCAGCTAGGTGAGGAATATACTTGTGGAAGTAATTTATCATTCCCAAAAATCGGGCTATTTCTTTTGTATCCCGTGGTGGTAAAAATTCTCTGATAGGACGGGTGCGTTCTGGGTCTATACTTACTTTTCCGTCGGCCTTTAATATGTGACCTAAAAATGAAAATTGTTTAACGGCAAAATTTACTTTACTTGGGTTTACTGTTAATCCGGCTTTCTTTAATCGTGATAATACTTCACGTAAATGATGACGATGTTGATCCATAGATTCGCTGTAGATTACTATGTCATCTAGGTAGTGATATACAAATTTAAATTTTATGCCGTGGAATATTTTCTCTAACAATCGGCTACATACAGAACTTCCTTGGGATATTCCAAAGGGTACTCTAGTAAATTGGTACAGGTTGAATGGGACGGCGAAGGCGGTTAGGCGTTTGGATTCTTCCGATAGTGGTATTTGATGAAGTGCCTGATTGAGATCCATTATGGTGAAAACTTTAGCTTTTGTAAAGTAATGGAAGGCGCTGTGGATGTCGGGGAGTAGTATGGACTCGAATTCTATCCTTTTATTTAATTGTCTATAGTCCACAACTAATCTATGTTTATCTGTGCCTTTAGGTACTAAAAACGCAGGTGATGAATACGGTGAAGTGGAAGGTTCTATGACTTGTTGTTCCAACAATTTATTGATTTGATTTCTCATTATTTCCATTTTTTGTGGTGATAATTTTTATGGGTGCAGTCGTATTACTTTATTGTCACTCAGGTTGATCTTGTACTCTATAAGATTCGTTAATCCTAACTTTGGGGTGAGGACGGTGGAAAATTCTTTTATTAGTTTCTGTATTTTCGGTCTATCTTTACTTTCTAAGTGATCTAATTCAGACTCGCGGTGTTCTAGGTGCGTTGCAGAAGTTTCCACTTTTTTTTTTACTGTTATTTACTTCATAATCAAAATTATATTTTTGAGTACGGTCGAATCTAAAATAATACTTCTTATCGTACATGTCAAGAATTATACCTGTTTTACTGATAAAGTCCGCTCCCAATATTAAATCTGGTCCTAATTCGTCATATACTAACACTGGAAAATACCACGTTAAATTTTTAATTTTTAGTTTAATCGTAACGCTGAGTTTTATGATTAAGTTTTGTTTGTTAGCGGTAGCGCATTTAATATTCACCGGTTGACTACGTTTA
Source organism: Magicicada septendecula (assembly GCA_034769895.1). Taxonomy (NCBI): domain Eukaryota; kingdom Metazoa; phylum Arthropoda; class Insecta; order Hemiptera; family Cicadidae; genus Magicicada; species Magicicada septendecula. The sequence continues at coordinate 500,803,242 of CM068368.1, forward strand.
ACAAGATTATGTTTAGCTAAAATATCGGCTAGCTGTTGGCTGATTAAGCTCCGTGTCGATCCAGAATCAATTAATCCAAGTGTGGTAGTAACGCCAAGGTCAAATTGTATGTATGGTAATTGACACATACTGGACTTGCATGTAGTAATTGAGCTGCATTTATCGATAAATCTCTCTACGTAGGGGTCTAATAATTTTTTTTTATTATTTTTTTTGTTTCCTTTTTGGTACTCCTGAGTTTTACCTATTTTAACGATGCTGCGGAAGACACAGGATTTCGGATCTCCCTGCCTTACATGTTTTTTGAATAAGAGCGTTTTTGGTAGTGCTGTTTCTGTTTACAGTATCTACTTATGTGTCCTAATTTCCCGCAGTTATAACATCTTTTTTCTCTACTTACGGTATCACTTGTATTCTGTTGAGGTTGTTGATTATTCGATTTAGTTTGGTAGTGAGAAGTTGCAGGAATTCGAAATGGTCGTCTTTCACGGTGTGTTCTTGTATCTGATACCAGGGGTTGTGTTTCATTTCTACGTTGTACCTGGGGGAGTAACGCACGTCGGTTCTGATCCGAATACCATACGTTGGATGAGTGGATACTGCATTGTTCTAAATCTGCGAACGTGTTGGGCTTATTTATAAGTGCTAAGCGAGATCTCTCTTCCGGGGATAATCCTACCAAGATTGTTTCTACTAACTGCTTTTCGCTCCAGTTTACTTGCAGTAATCGTGAAGCTTATCTTATGTCAGCGATATAGTGGGCGAGTCTCTCGTGATCTCCTTGTACTCGAAATACTGTGTTTCGTTTCAGCTCTTCGTAAATTCCCGTTGGAATAAAATGTCTTATCAGAGTAGTATGGAGTTCTTCTACTGGATGTTGAGAGCTTAATGACTCCAGTACACGATCTTTTAATGGTGGTCTACTTTTGGGCAGAAGAACTTGTAATATTTGGCAATCGCTTAGTTGCTGTAAGTCTTTTATTTGTAGCAGATATTTTATGAAAGCTAATAGTTTGGTGATACTCAATCCATCGGTGTATGGGATTTCTGATAGAATTTTTTCTACGGGGTGAGTTATCTTTCCGTAGAGGTCCGCACTAAAGTTTACGTGGGGTGTTATTCTAGGAGGTCCCGATGCTTGATTTGTCATCGCTGAGGGTGGTAACGCATACTTATTAGTGAGATTGTGGAGGGCATTGGAAAGTGATGCTTCAGCTATCGGTAGGGTATTCACGTTCCTATTCAGTAACTGATCATTACTCGGTTCTATCCTTGATACCGGGGGGATTCGAAATTCACGGTAGTGGGTCTCTGTTCTAGGGTAGGTGATTGAAATGGGGAGATATATAATTTTGTCAGAGGTTCTTTAATTTCCTCCATTTTAAATGAGTCGGACTTTCTACGTAATTCTCTTATTATTATGGGTAATTGCTGTAATGCTTTATCAGCAAATTTTTGCACATCTGGGGGAATTACAGTAACTTTGGGCCAGTTTAATAAATTATTTATCCGACGGGTTAAATGCTCTATTCTCTGTGTGGTACGTAAGATTATAGCGGGTGATTTTTCGTCGTGGAGGGTTTGCGATATTGACGTCAATTCCCTATACTTCGCATAACATGTTTCTCTTTCGCTATCAAGATCTATTTCGCTTAATCGACCTAACTGTGTATCTGGCCTACTTTCGCGTAACGTTTTGCGTAGTTCCGCGACCGTTACGTTCGCGTAAGGGAGTCCGCGCAACAGTGCTTCATAGCATAATTCGTCTTTTAACAACAAATCTGAATTAAATTGAGACATGTTCTTAAGATGCTAAGTCTTATACACTCCTTATTCTACTTATACTAAACACTCTATTTTACTATCTTTAGTTTTTTGTAAAAATTTAAATACTTGAGAGATATTTACAAATAGGTGATACGAGAGAATCGAATCTCGCCTCAGAGAGAGAGAGGAGAGAAATCTCACACAGCCATATTTTAATTTTCAACATATGGTTAAAATATGTTGTTACTGGGCAAAGGGGGTCAAACACTTTGTACTAGACAATAGAGGGAGGTGGTGTATTGTCTACCTCGACTTTGCAGCTTGTAACAATGGGGTTGTTTCGTACAGGCGGTAACAGGTTATTTTCCTGTCCGAGATTGTCGTCAAACCGACAAGTTGGGGAATTAATTTTTGAACAGGAAAAAAACCCGGGGTTACTACTTTTAAATATTTAAATATACTTACCTATATTATGTTGCGTAATAATGATTATAATTTTCTCTCTATCCTAATTTATCATTTTTACTTATTGTAATACGAGTTCTTATTTTGATTAATTAAATTTTTTTGTTTTGTTTACTTACTATTAAATATTAAGGCCAATTATTAACCCTTAATAATAAAGACTTCTTATTTCACTACACGCAAAAGGGAGAGTTGAGTATTTTAAATTAACACGGTTGTTAAACTAACAGAGTGAATAATTCTACAAAATATTAAATGACAACAGCAGAGTAACGTATTTTATTGTGCTATTGTCACTGGCGCATTAAAACAAAAACAAGCAGAGTTGCGCATTTTATAACGTCTCGTCGTTATAATATCGGGAACCTGGTTAATTGGCTCAGGTCAATTAAACAGGCTGCCATAATCTTAACAAACTCATAAATAACTGGAAAGTAAACAAATGTTAAATAGGATCCCGTGAATTGAGGAATATTGACAGGGGTTTGTAGATTTATTCACTCACCTTTTAGGACCATGACATCTCTTTATTACATAATGTTTTAACATCTGCGAAGAAATTTAGTAATGAGTATATTAAAAATAAAAACATTTGCACCTCTTGTACAAATAGAATTAGAGTAATTAATGAGTTAACATAGCTTGTACTGCCCTCGGATCCGAGTAGTTTGTTTCAGTATATGATATTAAAATTATAATCTTTATTTTGTGCCATCTGAAGAATGGGCTTATTTAACTTTAACGTGTTATATTCATAAAAGCCTTAAACTTAACACATATTATTACTAAGCATGAAATTACAATTTTATGGTAATTAAGTCAGTCTTTCGTGTTTTACTTTACTTTCATTGGTTAATTAAGTGTCTATCATGTATTATTTTAAGTTAAGTTCTTCTGGCTATCATGTTTTAGTGAAATCTGCTGTCATTCCTAAAGATGAGTCGTCTGTTGGGTCTGTAGATTCTTGTGGTAGGTTTTGGGTTGTAACTTTCACTGGTATTCACATTGTTGTACCGCACATATTACTTACGGTTAACAGTTACATGTTAAAAGTTTAACATCACATTTAGGTGATGTTAGTTTGTTACAGAGCTGTCATTGTCATACACTCACGTCATTTTCGACATTTTTACATCATCCGGCTATCTCACACAAGCTTCTCCTCGTTTACAGGTTTTTATATTGACTACATACTTTTGTATGCTGTATCAGCAGCGGAGTCTGAGATACAACTGAACTGGCTAACTATAGGGGTGAAGAGGCTGTCCGCGCGCGGGTAGCTTCTTAGCGTAAAAGTAGTTCTCACTTATTATTAATTATTTTCCTTTAATTCGCTTACAACTTAATGACATCGCTCTTTACTTTGATTACTTTTTTATGTGACTAGGGGTAGTTACGGATTTATTTAGTTTCTCAAATCTAATTTTATTAACTGCTACATTGGCAAATCGGCAGGTTACTACCGGTTTGGGGCATGGAGAAGGGTTCATTTATTACCTTATTAAAGCTAATATTAGTATTATACAATTTTTTTAATTTTTTGTGGGATTTAGGCTTATTAAATCGTCACAAAGGGAATGGGAGGTTAAAAAGACTACGGGAGTTAAAAATCAAAGCAAAAAATAAATAAATAAATAAATAGAAATATAGAGAGTATTGCAAAATTAAAGTTAACGGGTGACGCGTAATTGTCACTTATGTGGAAACAAATTTGTTAAGATCATTACGATCTGTCTAAGATGAAGAATAAACTCTATAGGCCTACTTGTTCGATTATAAAGGTTAAAATTCCAGCCGACAGCTTGCGTTTGACTGTTAAGATTAAGAGCATAATTATGTTGCTTCCTGCAGCTTAATGAGAGATCCATATATGGCAAGAGTACTGTAGACGTAGACCTATATGTTCAAATGTGTGTGTGTGTGGGGGGTGGAGCATGCGCACACATACATATGCCTATAAGATAGGCAGCTCGTTGCATATCAGGTGTGCAACGATGTTTACAAGCCCGGTGGCAAATGTAGAAACTTGGATTGCTGCAGAGTTATTACGCTTTCCAGAAACTGGGAGACCGTTCACCTGCAGCTACGACCGTTTTGTAACGTTACTATATTAGACAGCGGTTTAGTGTCAAGTGTTAAGTTTTAGTTGTTGAATGTGGACAGTTGTAGGCTTGAAAATTGTTGTGTACGAGTTGTGTATATTGGAACCGTTATTGAAGTTGAGAGTAACGATACCAGAGTAACTATGGTGTTCAGTTATTTATTGCATTGTTTAAAGGCGATGATCCGTCCAATCGTCGTAACAATTTTTATGAATAAAAAGAGAGAGAGAGAGAGACATACTTAATATGCCACATCCATAGTATGCCACGTACATCTATACATAGTATAAAGTAAAGTCGGTCCGTTTTCTCTCTGTGTTTGAAATCGCTAATCTCAGGAAGTACTGAACGGATTTTATTCACGTTTTCGCCAATAGATAGAGTGTCTATCGAGGAACATTTATGTGTATAATTAATACATATATGTTGTACATTAGCTTAGTTATCACGGTTTATGTCAAGTAAGTGGTATAGTTTACATCTTATATATAAAAATGAATGTTTCTTTGTTTGTCCCGTATGCGCTCCTATACCATTCATCCGATTGCGATGAAACTTCGGTGAGTTGTTGTGCGCACGCCCGCAAAGGTTTCTGTATTTTTTCGATGGGGTCCTTTGGGGGGTTCTTTGGGGTCTTCCACATCTCCTCCTAAACCACTGGACCGATTTCAACCAAACTTGGCACAAATATTTTACGCAACGGGAGAACCATCATAGGATAGGTGTTTTTCGATGAGGTCCTTTTGCGGGTTCTTTGGGGTCTTCCACATCTTCTCCTAAACCACTGGACCGATTTCAACCAAACCTGGCACAAATATTTTACGCAATGGGAGAACCAACATAGGATAGGTGTTTTTTCGATGGGGTCTTTTGGGGGGGTTCTTTGGGGTCTTCCACATCTCCTCCTAAACCACTGGACCGATTTCAACCAAACTTGGCACAAATATTTTACGCAACGGGAGAACCAACATAGGACAGGTGTTTTTTTCGATACGATCCTCTGGGGGGGTCCTTTGCGGTCTTAAAATACTATTAGATCTGGTTACTATGGCAACCCAATAGAATAGATTCTCTTCTAAATATATTATCGCATTAAATTGAAGACCACGCGAACGAAGTTGTGGGCAACAGCTATTTATTTTTGAGAAGCCTACTTTAATTGAACTTTATTAATTAAACTAACATTTTCATTACGTACAACGTGAAACTCCGTAGCGAAGCACGGGTATTCTGCTAGTAGTGTAATAAAATCATTTCTCTGAGTTTGTGAAATATGCCTCACGTTTGTGTGCCTATTTTGTAACTAGCCGTGATTTATCTGTCACAAGTATTTATAAATCTGTTATATAATTCCAACTCACCAATTGTTTCTTCTTTTAATTTTAAAGAGTTAAATTAGTTTTCATTTATTTTTTGTTTCCCGATTTAAGGCGCCAAATTGTTTTATTTCCAAAACAATTAAAATGATTCTTCTTATCTATTTCTCCTTTTCTCTTATTTTAATTTAATTCAACTCACCTTTGTCTTGTAGTCGATTTGAATTTCGTTCCAAAAACGATTAAGGAATAAACTGTCAGTAATATTCACATAAATTAGAGACACAATTGATAATAGTCAATACGGTATTATTTTTTTAGTGTTTTTATTATTTTCTTTTTAAACAAAATGAAATATTTTTATAATATATAGTTTGCTCCAGCTCTTGTTTTTTACTCGCTCAGCGGTTGGCAATAGTGTTCACTCAGTGTTCCGGGTCTTGTGATTAAAATGCTTTGTTTTATTTTAACTATTTTAAATCAGTTGGGTTCTTGGGATTACAGGAAAATTCACACAAGATCTTTAGAAAGTACAAAACTACACATAAAACCTACTTAAATATTATACAGTTTCTTAATAAATTACTTCTTAGGTTATATTACATGTGTTGAATCAAAGTTGGTGAATAGGTTATTAGTTCGTTTTAAAAGAAGATTCCAATGTCCAATAATTTGATCACCATAAATTAAAAAGTGAATAAAGATATAAACTGTATTGTGATTGTCAGTTTATTCTTTAAGTGAGTGTTTATATAAAGTTTATTAATGAGTGAAAAAAGTGTCACAGTGTAGACTAGTCTTTTTTCATTTTAGTTTTTTAAGTTAATTTATACTTATCACATTCCTTACATCTGATTTGTCTCTCTGGTTTTGGTTTTCTTTTATAATTTATTAAGTATATTTTTTCTTTCAATTTCAAATAATTCTGGTTATTAAATTTCTTCTTGTCATACTATTATTATTCATCATCTCATTTTGGTTCATTACAATTTCATTTCTAGTTGATTTATTACTTTTATATTATTATATTGAGCTGCATGAATTTTTGATCTGCTCTTCTCTGAATCTAATAACTACTAACGACTTTTTCTGTTAATGTTTGGTTGTCAAGGCAGCCAGCCTCATACTCCTATTGGTTGAAAATATTGTTTACATTGTTAGATTTTGCTACTGAATTTTTACAAAATTAACAAATATTTTTAAATTAGTATAATTTTCTTATACTACTTTGAATTCCTAAGATAATAACATTATTGCATTGCATTTCTTTTGTAATTTTTATTAGAAACCAAACATGAATATTTTCTGTTCAGTATTTACTAAGTTACTATTTTAACAATTTTTGTTTTTATATTAATTATTTTATAACTGGTTCTTTTGATATACATTAGGTGTCCTTAAATTTATATTATCCATTCTAATAGTATTACCTACATTTTGTCCTTACTTATTACTGCTATAATATCAAATTTTACAAATTACTGTTTTTTCACTATAGGCTCCTTATGCATAGATCACCTGAGTTTCTTTATACAGTTATTATAACATATTTCTTGAGTTTCATGAAACTGAACTATTTTAAACATAACTAAAATAAATTAACATGTAACATTTAATGATTCATAATCATTTTTAAAACATAATACTATTCCTTCTAACATGCTATGCACATGGTATTTTTTAATACATTGCCTACCTTCCTACTCTCATTAACTATTATTCATTAAACATGCTTTTTTTTACCTTTAGATATATTCTTTTTAATACAAACAGATAACTATAACTATTACTTAACTATTATTTTCTTATTTTAAAACATGACCTTAATTCTACTTATTCCACTTTGATAGGTCTATTATGCCTTAGTTTTTTCACAGTATACATTCATAATTTTTTACTCAAGCATTACTTATTCATTTTACACTTTATTACTACTGCTGACTTTCAGTTAGTATAATTGTCTTGGTTTGGTTATGCACTTTAGTATTATCACTCACTGTTTTTATTTCTTTTCTTCACTTTGATCTAACCACACAACTCACCTTATCATTAACATTGGGTATTTATTATATAAGGGATTCATTCCCTTCATATTCTAATAACAATATTATTTAACATTACTCATTTTACATTTCTGTATTGGTAATTTTACATGGAACTACTCCTACTTTTCTATAGCTTTGTACTTTCATTATTACATCTGCTATATTATTATTGGTAGATAAGGGGTTGTGATATGGTCATAAAGTTAAAATGTTTGTCACTCACCCCACCAATCAATTGGGTATTGTCTTAGTCTGTCATTGTATAGTCCATATGTTGATATTGATTCTATTTTCTAAATTCTGTCCATCAATTCCTTCGTAGTTTCGAATGATAATTGTTTTACCATTCTGCTATCTTATGTCACGTTACAATAGTAAGCTGTCTCTCAGTTCCCCTTTATTATAAGTCGTTAATAATGAATTAATATGCAAATCATTATTGTTTTGAAATAAATATTGTTTACTTTACTTCCTAACTGCGCGTTTTAATTCTTCTTCTGCAATATAAGATTGAATGTATTTTGATAACTTTCCTTTAATAAAAAGATCATTTCATTATGTCAGATGTGAATATGGATGAATTTATGAATCTCAACATATAACAACTTCTAACATTCATATGTTCTTAAACAACTATATGAATTGTTAAACATAAGGGATTCCCTACATTCTGCCATATGTGGATTATATGATGATAATGATGATGATGATGCTGACGATGATGGTGGTGGTGGTGATGGTGATGATGGTCACGATGGTGATGACAACGTCGACGACTATAACTACGATGACGATGACATACAATATTTTCTATAAGTCCGCCTCTGTGTTTGTGTATGGTAATAGTGAGAGAATTGGGGGAGTAGACGTGTGTATTCATCCTATTTGAAATATTTAAATAAATTTGAGTTTAATTTTAATAATAAATTTTTGTAAGAGACAACCTATTTTTTGTTTTAAACTTCCATTTATTAATTGGAAAACTCAACGCATGAAAAGGACTTATATATTATCAGACTACACAAACAACATAACAGGTCAACGTTGGCACAGATGTTTGCGTCCTCATTACATTATTGGAAACGTCAGTGTAATGTTTTCTGTTCTATTTTTACTTCAGTTTAAAACTCCACACTGAGTAACACGGGCTGTAAGTAATTTCTCTTCCCTTACATGTGGTTTACGTGCAAGAGTTATGGACGTGTAAGTAAAAACTTCTATCCTACACAACATTTAAAGCTCTTAGTTTCCTCTTCTAGAGATAAAAGCTTTTAAAGAATCTTGTTTCCACAAAATCCTTTAAAACTATTTTTGTTCATTTTTTATTTTAGTTTCATGTAAGAAAATTTAGTATAAATTGTCAGAGTGATGGTAAAATATATTTATGAGAAAGTGTCATTTTATCTTCACCTCAGGACTATTTAAATTCATGTCCGAATCCTGTCAATGAGATTCGGTTTTCCTGTGGAATCCTACCTTGTCTGAGTAAGTATAAGTGATAGACATAAATTCATATGTAAAAAATTGTAATACTTGAGAGAAGATTACGAGTAAGTGTTAGTATAGCAGGAACTTGAGTGACAAAGACGAGCAATAAATAACCATATTTGGCCAGCACAATTAATGAAATGAAGGTTTAATCGTCATCACTCGTTATAAACATTAATTTTTAAAGATAAAGTAATATATCGTTACGATGGTCTACTCGATCGTCGTAGGTACAGTGGAAACAAAATAAGTACAAGACGCCAATTAAGTCACTAATCACCAGCTTTAATTTTTACAGTTAAACAGTTTCGTAATTAACTACACAGTCTACTACAACAAATCAAATATATAAATTGTTCACACGCAATAAGATTACCACTAATACTAAAACTCAATTGTATTACAATATACCGTCCGATTATAAAACACAACACTTAACTAATAACCACTTGAACGCGCACAGTAATATCGCTACTATAACTCTCGAACCGCTCTATAAATAATTCGCAATAATACTAAACTGAACGTCATTGAGTACCGGTATTTATAGCCAGTCGAATATCTAGACGATTCTTAATTGCGTCTTAACGTCCTTATGAACTACGTAATTAACTGCGGCCTTGACACAGTCCGCACGGCTGGCGGCATCGAGAACTCTCTCGCAAATGCGTCTACAAGCACGTACGCTACACGCTTACATTCTGGATCTCTCTGGAACGTTCGATAAACACATAGATTGTTCTGTGACGTCGTAACACTGCCTCCTCCTTAAGCCTGTTCGTCCTGAACTGGCAAACCGTCTCTAAAGTTGTACTTAGCCAGGCGATCTAGGTAGACGACCGTGAACTTTCGCTGTCCTTCCGGTTGAATCCGATAAACAACATCGTTAATATTTTTTTTTTCACAGTGTAGGGTCCTTCCCAGTTAGACTGAAGCTTAGGTGAGCGACCACGACGGCGCTTTGGATTGAACAACCAGACCTGATCTCCTTCTCGGAAACCCACACTGTTGTTGCGAATGTCATACCGAGTTTTCATTTTATCACTGGCAATCTTCAGCCGTTCTCTTACCAAGCGATTCATTTCTCTCAGTTGGTTTTCTAATTGCGAGGAATAGTTCTGCGGCTCTTGGGACTGAGTCTCAGGTGATCCGAACATCAAGTCCCCAGGAAGACGAATCTCCTGCCCAAACACCAATTTTGCTGGAGTCATGCCGGTTGTGTCGTGTACTGATGATCTATACGCAATGAGGAATAGTGGTATACGTTGGTCCCAGTCTGTTTGGTTCTCGTCAACAACCTTCGAAAAATGCTGCTCAAGTGTCCTATTGAATCTCTCAACCATCCCGTCCGACTGAGCATGCAGAGGCGTTGTCCTGGTCTTTCGAATTCCGAGTAGACGGCATAATACTTTAAGCACTCCTGATTCGAAATTTCTCCCTTGATCCGTATGGATTTCCATAGGGGTTCCATAACGGCAACAGAAGTTGTGAACTAACTGCTTTGCCACAGTGGTAACCTCCTGATTTAGAATTGCGTAAGCTTCCACCCACTTAGTAAAGTAGTCACCTACAACCATGATATACCGGTTTCCATCGTCAGTAACTGGGAATGGTCCAGCAATGTCTATGGCAATTCTCTCGAAAGGTAGTCCAACGTTATACTGCCTCATTTTTAACCTGCTTCTGGTTTGTGGGACCTTGCTTGCAGAACATATTTCACACGTCCGAACCCGTTCCTTTACGTCGTGGCGAAGATGAAGCCAATAGAATCGCTTCCGTATTTTGTCAAGAGTTTTGTTAACGCCAAGATGGCCTCCAGATCTTCCATCATGCATCTCCTTCAAAACAGACTTTACTTTACTTCGGGGAACTATCAACTGCATGACCACGTCTCGTCCATCTGCACTTTCCCAAGCCCTTTTCATCAATCCGTTTTCTAAGGTGAGAGATTCCCATTGTGCCCAGTAGCCCTTCAGCACTTCGGAACCATGGCAGATGTCTTGCCAATCCGGGGGGCGACCTTCCTCTTTTGCTGTCAAGATCGGTCCAATATCTTCATCAGTCATCTGTTCTTGTCGACAGTCTTGTGTTGTCCAGCCGTCACCCAGGAAATCTACAGTGATGGCTTGAACATATTCGCTTGAGTTTTGTTCTTTCTTTCTGTGGCAATGTCGGCAGTCTTCCGGGCAAGGTCTTTGTGATAAGCCATCTGCATTACCATGCAGGCGCCTCCGCCGATGTTGTACCTTGAAGTTGTACTTTTGCAGACGTTCGAGCCACCTTGCCAACTGTCCTTCCGGATTTTTAAATCTCAAGAGCCATGCAAGTGCGGCATGGTCGGTACGTAGTGAAAACTCTCTCCCGTAGAGGTATTTATGGAAGTGCTCCAAAGCTCTGACAATTACCAACAACGCTGTCCTTGTAACACAATAATTTCTCTCTGGTTTAGAAAGCGTCTTGCTGTAATACGCTATTACTCGTTCTTCACCGTTCTGCACTTGAGACAAAACTGCTCCTAGACCAGTATTGCTTGCGTCTGTGTCTACGATGTACTTCCCTCCGGAAGCTGGAAAAGCGAGAATTGGCTGCGAACATAATGCAATCTTCAACGTTCTAAATGCTTGGTCACACTCTCTCGACCACTGGAAGTTTCGTTTATTTTCCGTTAGCTCATGTAGTGGTTTAGCAATAGTAGCGAAGCCTTTCACAAAACGTCGGTAATATGAGCATAACCCCAGGAAACACCGAACTTCGTGTTTATTCATCAGAACTGGCCAGTGTCTTACGGTGTCTACTTTATTAGGATCCATGCTAACACCCGCTGCCGAAACCAGATGGCCCAGATACTGTACTTCCTTCTGGAGTAGAGAACACTTCTTCGGGCTCAGCTTCAGTTGGGCACCGTGAATTCTAGTTAGAACTTCCTTAAGGTTTTCCAAATGATCTTCGAAAGTCTTCCCGATCACTATGACATCGTCTAAGTAAACAAGGCAAGTTTTCCACGTCAGGCCTCGGAGTATCAGGTCCATCAATCTCTCAAATGTTGCCGGTGCATTACAGAGTCCAAATGGCATGACGTTAAATTGGAATAAACCACTTGGGGTCGAGAAAGCGGTCTTTTCCTTGTCTTCTTGATGAAGACCTACTTGCCAATGTCCACTCTTCAGGTCCAATGTGGAAAACCACTGTGCTCCGGACAACGTGTCGAGTGGACCGTCAACGCGAGGTAATGGATAGCAGTCTTTCTTTGTAACGATATTTAACCTCCGGTAGTCTACGCAGAAACGCAATCCACCATCCTTCTTCGCTTCCAGCACTACAGGAGAAGACCAAGCATTTGACGAAGGTTCGATTACTCCCTCTGTCAACGTGTCCTGTACTAACCGAGACATTTCCTCTTGTTTAGATAATGGAGGCCTTCGAGGAGGTTGGCGTATCGGTGTTGTGTCCCCGGTATTGATACGATATTGCACAAGAGAGGGTCTTCCCAGTGACTGTCCCCGAACTGCAAAACAATCTTTGAATTCGTGTAAAAACAGTCTGAGTTCTTTTACCTCACCACTTGAGAGGTCGTTAGAAGATCTGTTCAATAATTCTTGCAGTTCCTCTGGTAATTTGGAAGATCCGAAGAACTGGATCTTCGTTGCGTTCCGGCTACCCAGGCCACAGGAGTCAATTTGCCTAGGAGCGTATTGCTTTGTAAAGTGATAGCTTAATCCAAAATATTAGCCACTCTAATAGGTACATTTCCGGTTTCGTTAGGTTTTACTAAACTTCTGGCAATTAGTATGCCCGGTGTGCTGACTACCTGGGGTTCGAGTATAGAGCACTGATTGCCCCTAGTATCTACCGCAGTTACCATGATGATGTTTTCGGAGTTTGGCGGAACAGTTACGGCCACTTGGTTTATGACGTCCATCGATTTTTCTTCTGTCGTCATTGTTGATAGCATTACCTCTTCGCCTCCGATTCTCAAGACATTGTTTTTGAAGTCGACTCTAAATCCGTATACATTCATAACGTCCACACCAAGAATTGCTTTATCCACGATGTCTGCAACAAGTACTTGATGATTAAACTCAAGTCTACCGAGGCGTAGGTGTATCTCCACTTTTCCATACACTTTTACAGGCCGTCCAGTAGCTGTTTGCAAGCTGCAAGAGCACCAGATTGGCTTGAGATCTTTCACCACGTCGGGGCGCACAATAGAAACTGTTGCGCCTGTGTCAACTGTAATCGAGGTTGGCCTTTCTTGAACAAATCCGGTAACTAACAAGCTTCCGCTGTTTTCTGAAGTGTAGAAATTGCGTATTGTCTAGGGGCTTCGTTCCTCCAGTTAGTCAGCACACGCCCCGTTGTGCCGACTATTGCTCGTTTTCCTGCTGCTGAATTCTAACCCGACAATCTCGTTGTAGATCTCTAGGTTTCCCACATCTATAACACTTTGGTCTTTCATCCTTTCTTATTTTATTCTGTGGCGCCGACAGTCGAGTCTCTACTACGAGTTTTCTACTGCAGATATTTTATTTGACATGGTTTCTTCTATGTCAGATATTTTTGTGGACAACGATTCTTCAATATTCGAAACAGATTTCTCTACGTCAGCTATTTTTAATGTCATTGATTCTTGTACCTCCGATATTTTAGTAACTTGTTCATTAAGCTCACCTCGTAGGAGACCCAACTCTGCGGCGGTTTGTTCTTGTGTCTGCTTTTGCTCCTGTATTAACTCCGTGATGTCTTCTGTTTCACGCTTCCGTTCTTCTTTTTGTCTTCCTTTCTGTTTCCAGAATTAATGCTTTCTGACGTTCCTCAGCCTCTTCTCTTTCTTGTCTTCGTTCTTCTTTTTGTCGTCTTTCTGTTTCTTCCGCCTCCTACCTGCGTTTCTTATCCTGTCGTTTTTCTGCTTCTTCCTGTGTCTGCCGCAGCAGTGTTTGTAAAGCTTCCATCATCTGACTGGGATCCATGTTTACCGATTAATTACGAATCACACTCGTCTTGTACAAAGTGTCCACTGTTTCCACTGTTAACCGTTCTATCCCACTTCTGACACCACTGTTACGACGGTCTACTCGATCGTCGTAGGTACAGTGGAAACAGAATAAGTACAAGACGCCAATTACGTCACTAATCACCAACTTTAATTTTTACAGTTAAACAGTTCCGTAATTAACAACACAGTCTACTACAACAAATCAAATATATAAATTGTTCACACGCAATAAGATATCCACTAATACTAAAACTCAATTGTATTACAATATACCGTCCGATTATAAAACACAACACTTAACTAACAACCACTTGAACGCGCACAGTAATATCGCTACTATAACTCTCGAACCGCTCTGTAAATAATTCGCACTAATACTAAACTGATCGTCGTTGAGTACCGGTATTTATAGCTAGTCGAATATCTAGACGATTCTTAATTGCGTCTTAGCGTCCTTATGAACTACGTAATTAACTGCGGCCTTGACACAGTCCGCACGGCAGGCGCCATCGAGAACTCTCTCGCAAATGCGTCTACAAGCACGTACGCTACACGCTTACATTCTGGATCTCTCTGGAACGTTCGATAAACACATAGGTTGTTCTGTGACGTCGTAACAATATTGTCTGTTAGTCCTGTAGAACATAGATATCGCGAATAAGAATGTACTCTGAAACAATACACAATGCAATATGTCACAGTGTGTTACGATACGACAATAAAATGCAATACGACAACTGCAGTATTGATACACAATACAACATGTACAATATATACAGTACGATACAATACAACAACTACAATATGATACGAACAATAATAAAATATAGTGGAAACCTCAGCTCGGTAACTTAAACAATACGTTTTACTGACGTGACAGTATCAAGTCAATGAGCTAAAAGTAAAGCATTTACGCAAATGTACTGAACAAGAACAGGAATACTAATTAAGTAACGAAGTTTAGACCGAGGCAGAGTTTTAATTATGTACGAAGCAGTGTCGGTTACACAGAGGATAACGATATAATGGGAAAAAATGAATCTATTTATGTTTAGCAGGCAGTGTAGGCGAGGAATAAACTTGAGGAAGCTATAAGATGAATATCATGATAACGTAATCGTCAAAACATTTTACGACAAGAATGATGCACATAAACAAAAATGACAAAATGTTGCACTATATAAGAAAAATGATGTTAACGTTTAGATATAATGATAGAAATGCTGCGTTAAATTGATAGGCTTAGTACAGAAATCTAAAGGTACGGACAGTAATCTGTAACTCTATTCAATTCAATATCAAGGATTGAACAAGTGTTTATATCGTACAAACGATCACTAACAATAACTTTGATACTTTTACCATTAAATTCGCATGTTGCTCTAACACTACATGGCTTATGCTGCCTACTTACAAAAAGAATTTCCTTAGAGACGCAGAACAGTTCCTTTCTTGGCGGTGGCGACAATTTTAATCCGGTGTAGCAGCACCAGCACAAACAATTAACTGAACTATTTACGATAATGGGTGAGTTAATAGACCACGTACAGACGTAGAAACAATGTGTGGAATTACTCTATACACGTGAACGCGAAACAAACCGGTCACTCGGCCTGTCGTAATGTTCTTTTCGGTTCAGGCGGAGAATGTGAGAGTGGAGGAAGAACAAGAGGTAGTCGCCAGAAGGCAATACACAGTAGCAGTAATAGTTGCGATCGTTGGAATGGCACAGAGTAATGTCACCCTAATGTTTTGTGGCAGCAACTCTACGTAGTCGTGTGGTCAATATGCATTCACATGCAGTTCCTGCCTATTTCGTGGGTGTGTATTCATTGGTCTTATGAACGAGAACGCATCCAGTTTTAATTAGATATTTACATCCTTAATACAGTCCTGACTTCAGAGGCTTAAATTTCTAGTAAATTTTACTTTTTAACTACCAACGCTTAGGCAGTGTTACCTTATAATGTTTTAACTGTATTTTTTTCAAAATTCTTTCGGTCGCAAACGAACGCATCAACAACAAACAGTTTCTAAATCAAACATCACCAATCGTTGATTTGTGTTTTTCATGGACAACAGATTAACATGAATTTATCGCATAACAACTACTTTATAACTTCTGATCAGTTGTTTGTTATCAGGCAGATTATAGAAAAGTGCTATGAGCATAACATAGATCTTCACATGCTGTTTGTGGACTTTAAACAGGCATTTGATAGTGTGCGAAAGGTAAAACGTTTTGAAGCGGTGGAGGATATGGGAATTCCTTTCAAACTTATAAAGTTAACGAAAATGGCCATGAGATTCACAAAAACCAATATTAAGTGTATGAGAATAAGCTGAATGAAAATCATTTGCATTTAATACAGGATTAAGCAAGGTGATGGGTTATCGACCATCCTCTTTATTATTGGTCTGCATTATACCATTAAAGACATTGATCAGCTTTAAAGATCTTATATCATTAAAGACAGAAACAATACTAAATAAGACATGATAAATATGTGCGTATGTTGACAATGTTGTGATAATAGCCAGATCAAGACAACGGGCTAGTTCAGGTATGCAAAGAGCTGAATCAAACGTCCACTGGAATGGGACTCAATGTAAATATCAGTAAAACTAAATAGGCTACATGGTGATTTCTGCATCAGAAAGAAGAAGAAATCTATATAATTTATGCACAGAGGATAATTTTTGGATACAGTTAATAAGTTCAGATACCTGGGTAACATGATAGATAGGGAACGGTCCTTAAACACGACAATACATGACAGGATACAAATAGGAAATAGAGCATATTCTGCAAACAGCAGACTATTGAGAAGCAAACAATTAGTCGTAACACAGAAACAAAAATTTATAAGACACTTACCAGCCCGGTTGTTACGTATGGAGGGAAAACACGGACACTGATAAACAGGAACAAGAAACACTAAGAATGTTTGAAGGAAAGATCATAAGACGTGTTTATGGCCCGATTAAAGACGATGATGGATAGAGAATAAGAAATAAACAGGGGATAGATAAGCTATTGAATCATGAGGACATTGTAAAATCTATAAACCTCAACGAATACATTGGCTGGGCGAACTAGAGCGGATGGATGATGAGCGTGTGCCAAAGAAATCCTGAGGGCGCAAGTCTATGAAAGCAGAAAGAGGGGTCTACCTAGAATAAGACTGGTGTTGGATGATGTGCTAGAAGATTTTCGAAGAACGGGTGTCAGGGGTTACACTGAAATGGCAATGGAGAGGAGACTTTGGAGAAGATTGATGTTGGAAGCCAGGGCTCGCGTTGGGCTGTAGTGCTGAATAATAATAATAATAATAATAATAATAAGAAGAAGAAGAAGAAGAAGAAGAAGAAGAAGAAGAAGAAGAAGAAGAAGAAGAAGAAGAAGAAGAAGAAGAAGAAGAAGAAGAAGAACTGCTTTTATGATATGAGGAAGGTTCAGCGAATTTTATGCTTTTAGAACTAAAGTACGTTATTATTTTTCATTAGTGTACTAAAAAAATGTTCATGTTGTAACAGAGCAATGTTATATCCTCTTACACTACAATTTAACTCGTAAAGTTAATTCCAAATCTGACACCACATTTGACATAGGCCTACTTGTTCCTGTTACCATGACATGATATTTTATTAACGAATACTGAGTGTTCATGTAGACAATATGAGTTAGTTAAGAGAGAGAACAGATGTTTAAATTTAATAATTTTAAAGAACAGAAACTAGTTAATTTAAAATTGAACTACAGAACATTATATTTTGATAACTCTGTTACTTGTGTTATTTTAATTCTGTTTACTCATTGTGTATACGTATCTTCCTCAATACAATCCTTTTATTATTCAACCCGTTCCTTACTATTACATTAAAGTGGATATATTGTTATACGTGTTAAGGTAAGATTACAGTTGCAGTTTTATAAAACCTTTAACGTTTTTACAACCATAATTACGTTAAACAGAAAATCATTGCATAATACAATTTAATGAGAAAGCTTTTTAAGTATAATTACGCTGTTTATACGTACTTTGTAGGTGAAAGTTTTGAATCAACAACATTTATTTATTGGTGATGATTACTCTGAGTTAAAAAAAGTTTTAGATGGGATACTCCAAGGGAGTGTTCTTGGAGCCATTCTTTACTTGTACACGGCAGATACTTCGAAATGTGATAAGGTGACAACAGCTGCATTTGCTGATGACACTGCATTATTAGCTACCGGTAACAATGTAGAAACAGGAACAAGCAGTCTGCACACAGCAGTCAATAATGTTACCAGATAGAAAAATTGGTGTATAGAACTGAATGAGACAAAATCTACTCATGTCAACCTCACCAACAGGAAAATATAGCATTTACCTATTTTAGTTAATCATCAAATAATTCCACATACAAAGTCGCAAAGTATTTGGCTATGACTCTAGATGGTAATCTTTGATGGATAACATGTGTCAAGAAAAAATATTAAAATTTTTCCAGAATGTTTTCCAGGACTTGGAATAAAAATTTTAAAAATGTGGTGGCTACTCGGAAGACACTCTGAACTGTTACTGCATAATAAACTATTTACAGGAGAGTCATTCAATAATTAAAGAGACAAATAACTATTGAGAAAAAACGGTTGGTAGGCGGAATACGATAGTGTCAGGACTGTAAGTTAACATCTCTGTGATTAGCTCTGATCAGCTGTTTAATTAGACTTGTTTTGTTTATAAACTCAAATTCTATTTTAACAATGGCGAATCTTCTCTTGAAATTTTTGGAATTAGTTGAACAACCTGTTGTTCATCATGTTTTTTCTTTCTAGAGCTGAAAACCGGGCTAAAATTTACAGTTGTATAACTAAACAATACGAAAAAAACTGTATAATCCGTGGAAATTTTTATAAGTGGGTAAAACAGTTTAATGTGACCAAACTTCAGTGACTGATGAGCACCGTTCTGGACGTCCAGTTGAGATTTCAACTTTAGCTCTTGAACTCGCGTAGACATCCTAATACAAGAAGACCGACGGATTACAGATGAACTTATAGCTGAAGGATTACAAGTAAGTGTTGACGCAGTTCATAACATTATCAACCAAAAGCTGAAATACCGTAATGAAAATGGGCTCCAAGAGTGTTGACCAACTCTCACTAAAAGACTAGACTTCGAGAGTGGAGGCCTAGACAGCTAAAACAACGCTATATGCACGAAGGTGATGATTTAACAATAAACAGTACATACTACTCTGACACGCTTATCAATAAAGTAAAGCCTGCAGTGATGCGGAAACATGCTGGATTTCTGCACAAAGGCGTCATTCTCCTTCATGATAACGCCCGCCCACAAACAGCTCAGTTAACACGTTAAACCATCAGTAAATTGGCTTGAGAGACTCTACCTCACCATCCCAACAGTCCATACTTGGCTCCATCTGATTTCCATTTGTTTGGTCAACTCAAAGAGACGCTACGTAGTACGAAGTTTTATGACAACGGCAGGGTAAAACAAAATGGCCTAAAATGGCTCCAACATCAACATAAAGATTTCTTTGCAGCAAGCATAAAATAGCTTATTCAAAGATTGGGCAAGTGTATTAATGTCCCTAGTGTTTATGTTGAAAAAGGAAAAAATTGTCATACTGAGTTCGTAAACCGTTTCTCCTCTATAGCTATTTGACTTTTTAATTATTGAATGACCCTCGTACAAACAGGCTTTGAAACCGGAACGGGTTTATGGTGTGCAACTTTGAGGTTGCACAAAGAAAATAATTAAAACTTTTCAAAATAAAGTGTTTCGCAGTATTATTGATACAGCGTAGTATGTAAGAAACGATAACATGCATCGGCACCTAAAATACCTGTGGTTACTAATGAGATCAAACGGCCTGCAGCTAAATATGAAAAAAGACTTTATAAACATCAAACAATGAAGTACTACAACATCTTGATAATACTGGACTTGTTCGGCAGAGACAGAAACCTTTTGAACTGGTGTAGCAAAATTTAGAGAAATATCTACATATGAACGAAGTGTAAATTATAGTGAGGAGTCCGCTAATGGAAGCACATTCTACACACAGCTAACATAGTTGCGAGAATAAAATTGCTTGATAGTTTGTAAGTAGTTGCAATGCAAATAAATGAAAAAAAAAATTAATTATGGGGTGAAAGTTTCTGACAAGCGCAAGAAAACAGAAGATTAAATATTGTAATATATAACAACACTATAAGTAAGTAATCACAGATAGCTTAAATGTAATCTTACACAAAACTAATGAATGTGTTCGGGAATAATGAATGTGGTTTACGATTCGGTAACACAGCGATCTAGAAGTTTAAGTTTGCTAGCATATTTCATTTTCATTTGTTTGATTTAAGGTATTATGTATTACTCAAAATAATCACGGATAAAATAATTTTGCTAGTCGAGACCTCAGTTCTTGAAGCAATGATAATAATCTGTAAGTGAAACTAAAATGAAATGCTTACAACTTTCATTTTTCACCGCAAATAATTTGAGCCCGCTGAGAGTATTTTAGAAATACTGACATTTGTATTTCGGATTAGTATTTTATCACTTTACCGATGAAATATCAAGGAGACTAAGTATGCAGCGTAAGGCAAGTGATTGGATTAAAAATGTTATCTCTATTTCCCCAGTGATTAATGATTACTAGGTAGTTTTGTAGATGCTGGTCTGAAACGTTTATTTGACTATGGTCTAATCCGTTGGTACAAGAAGTAAAATGGTCGCTTACATATCTCTGTCTATTCTCTCTTTTTTTGGTGCCTAATTATTAACATTTAAGTACAAAGACTTCCCGCTCTGACGTCATACATTCCTAATGTCTAAAAAATAAACGGTTTGCTACAGGCTCACTGCTCATGTTATGCTGCTGTCCGGATTCACGTAACCCATAAAACGTTAAACTTGTATTGCTTACTACACAACTGCATTTAATAATAGTGTTTTTTTTTTTATTTTGGCAAAATATACGTTTGTATGTTGACTATTGTTAGTATCTAATGGATTAGCTTTTAGTTCTGTTTGAGGGGTTCAACAGTATCAATGAGTTATGTAGTTTATTAACATGTCCAATAAATGTGGTGTCCTGGTTGTGTAGATAATTAAATAATTGCTTATATTTTCTAGTATCCATCTGACAGTACTCTGAGCAAAATAGTGGATTTCTGTCATTCCTCTAAAAGGTTTTTTCCTACGAAACGTACAAAAGTAACGTGAATTCATTATTGCTCTCGCTACTATGGTTTTTCACAATTAATGTTAGTGTATTATTATAAAAAAGGAAAGTGTAAAGTGGTTATTTTATTTTTCTTATATAATAAAACTGTGCTGTAGGCTGTCTCACGAATATTATTTACAAACGTTATTAATTTACGAAAATGATTAATTTAGGATGTTACTGTGTTATGTCCTTTTTTAGAAAGAATAATTATATGATGTAAATTTAAGCGGGAATAAAATACCGTTTCCATTACAGTACAGTGTATAACAGTTCACAGAACCGATACTACTAACTTACTCGTAGTTTACAGTACGCTTACAATAAGTACAGCCTACTGTCCGTACTGTACAGTATTCTACTTCCGGGAAAATCAAGTTTCGAACACGTTTTGAGGAACTCATTATGTTCGAAAGTCGAGGACCTCCTCAGTTGTATACAGACAGTGGTGATAAATGTGAATAATGCAACCGGTGATTGGATGAAAGACACAAGTTAACGCTTGTATTCTACAAAATTGTTATGAATAAAGTTTTCCAAAGGGTTTTGTAGTTTTCTTACGTCTCTTGGCCTTTAGCCTAGCAACTTCCTTAATCACATTGTATCTTCTCTCCCAGTTTGGTTACGTTTCCATTTAATTGTTTTTCTGCGTCTTTTGGTTTGCTTAGTACAGTTTTTACGAGGATTCGTTTGATCAGCACCTTTGAAAAATTCTTGTGATCAATTTCAATTTCTCTGAGCTACATGACAATGTAGCAACGCAACATTTTAGCTGATTTATTATTTACATAACACACACATTTATTATATACAACACACACATATTTGTTTATTTTTTTTTCATTATGGCGATGTTACACGAAGCCAACACAGTATTCACACTTTTATCTATTACACTTAATTTACTACAAAATATACAGCAATCAATTATACGTAAAAAGAAGAAGCCATACTTATAATTCTCACATCATACCTAAGAGATGATTAGAGAAAGTGTCACCCAGCAGGAAGGTATAGGAATTGGGTTATAAAGAAGTTACGAAGAGGTCATATACATTCTTAATATGTTTCTGTTCTCGAGAGAATGAATCTGGAACTATTAAATGCACATTATCTGGAATCTGGAACATTAGTGGCACAAATTATCCATTCCTAACGCTCGTTGATTACTATTCATTTAATACAAAAACCAGTGTCAGCAAAAAAAGTCATTTGCAGTCTTACATCAATTTGGGTTTTAAACCTTTTACTCCTCCGACTTTAGAATGCTTTTACAAATTTCATTGTTCAAGTTGCGATTGCGTTTAAGTAAATTGTAACACAAACTTATACTAAAAATGTACTCTGTTGCTGATCTTTCTTCTACAAACAGGTTGTCCAAAATAGTATCATAATTTTACAGCAGAACAGTACTATTCTTTGTACAGTTTTACTATTAGACACAGAAGCAGAATTTATTATTTACGTTTTCCGTCAAACAATGTTCGACTCTAAAAATTTATTGTTTATTTTTATCATAAAACACTATATTTAACTAACGTGGAGATCAACCACATTCGCATATTAATGACATTGTTTCATTTTCTGTCTGTGTGATTAAATTCTTTTATGAACGTCATGATTCATGAGTTTCACTTTTAGTTTTTGGATTTCTCTTCAGCTATCTGAAGATCAATTACCTGCAAACTCTCTGTGTTCTTTCTGTTTATTAAGCGCCCAATTTTCATGACACATGAATGGTGCGTGTTTGTAGTAGTTGATGTACAGATACTTCTGGATGATTCTCACTGTATTCCGAATTCTGACTGTGACAAATTCTGCTTTTGTAAAGGTACTTTCCTCCCGCAAGCTAAAGGCAAACTAGCAAATGGTATCCTGAAAAATAATAGCTCCTTATTTACAACTCTCTAAACCTATAAAATTTTAAGAGGGCTTACGAAAACTTTCCTCTGAACCCTACCAGACTATTTCTGACATTGTGTGTATGAAGTGCTTGTATGGAAAAGGGAAAACGTTGGGTGGGAGGGAATAAAAGATCAGGAGTGTCCCTTCAGATTTATTTTCATGACACTGCACACTCTGTAAGTCCTAAGTTCGGTATGTGTTTGATATTAAATTACATAAGATGATAAATCTTCCGTTTTTTGACTTGCAAAATGTTGTTGAATTTATTTACTGTACACGTAATATTGGAGCAGCTAACGTCGTAGAAGGTAAGCAATAATTTTATTTGTCTAGGACATACACGATCAAGTGGAGAAAAGAGGCTTGCCACATCGTGTCTGGAACAACTGAATACTCTGGTGTGCAGGATGCGAGAGATGCACAAGCACTGGCGCATGAATGGATCGATAAGTACTGACCAAAATTGAAGTTGTATCGATCGATTGGTGTTGCGTGAGGAACTAAGTGGGATCTTTGAAACTAGATCTAAGTTAAAAGAACGTCTTTAATGTAAGAAGTTCGGAGCAGAATTTAACAGTAGAGATCTAAATAGTTTGATAACTCTGACGGAACGTTTAGAGGCTGTTAGCCTCTAAAATACACCTTCTTCCGGTGATAAAGATTGCCAAAAAGTGGTTTACACCTTATTCAAAAGTAATACATACAATAAGGATGTGCAAGGTTTATCGGAAAGATGGTAAAGTTGGCACCATTATACGTACATAAAGCATTATAGCAATCACTTATATGTAAAAAGAAGAAGCTTATTCTTTTCTCACATCATACCTATGATACGATTAGAAAAAGTGACATGTCAGCCAGCAATTGTGTAATTTAAATGAATTACAAAATTTAAAAATATTTTGTAAAACTTTTAAAGCAAATTGTATAGTATGTACCAGTAGGCGAATCGTGGAAAACCGTAGAGAAAGGTTATTTATAAACCCAATCTGCAATTCCGTAAATTATCTGATCTTTACGATTGATGATGTTGACGACGATGATGATGATGATGATAGTGGTAGTGTTTACTTCATTAGAGAGAATTACTGAGTTTTCTAGTATAGCCTACCGATAAAAAGGTAAATCACTGTCATGTATACCGCTGGTAGGCAAAGTTTAATTTTGTAATGTTATAATATAGGCTACACACAGACACATATGGTATATTATAATTATCCGTAGATTTTGTTGTACATGTATATTAAACTTTACTTATATTAAGTGTTAATTATGTAATAAACTCAACCTTTTGTGAGCAAAATATGTGATTATATATAGCTATATTGTGATTATATATAATAATGCTACCGATTATATTGTTGACTAATTCACAATTGTTTTGTTAGAAGCTTTACCGATTGGTATACTGTAGCTGGCAATTAGCTTACTTAACCAGACCGATTTTTAATAACAGATAATAATCTACTTGTGGATATTATAAGTTTTCAATAGAGACCTGAATTAGTACATCAGAGGCCCTCAGACTGATGAACTTCAGAGACTGAACACCAGCGCCACATTTACACAGAGGACAAGTATTGAAACGCTGTGTGTGTGTGTCACATACAACATGAACATACGGAGGGTAAATTAACTTAAATAGTAATATCTAATTTTTGTTGTGTTCATGTTTATACTTGTTACGTTGTAGTCTACGGTACCAAATACGTGGTATCGTGACGTCACTAGGTATGTAAATCCCTGTCCCGCCCATACAGTGCTATTTATTGTCACAGTGGACGTGGTAACGTAAACATCGAGCTTAATGTAAACTGGGTCATCTGAATAACAACACGTTTAAAAAAAAATACCAAGTTTAGATAAACAAACTCTAAAGTATATCATGGACGTGTAACAGCTTCCTGGTTGAAATAACTGGAACATCCGCTCTACTTTTAACAGAAACATATCTTTGTATTCACCAGTTTCGTAAACGAGAATAAGAAGCTCTCAATCCTTAGGAAAGTTTGATCAGAAGTAGGCCTACATTCCGCTTAGTTCGATATTACACTCTATGCTTCTTAGCATGTAAACTGATACGGCATAGAAGACATCAAATAGCTGACGTCAGAATCTCTTTCAATGCATCACCTCAGGAGACGATGCATAACGTTCCTTGGTTATGTATCCATACCTAAATGGCTCCTGTCATAATTTTTACCATCTGAAGTCATTATAAATAATCTTTAGTCATCTCTTATGTCTATGAAATATGTCTTGTGTACAGGGTGGTATATAATAAACTATTGAATTTATAACCTGCTCTTTACAGCTAATATTGTTGTTTCTAAATAGTCTTGGAAAACCACTGATTACAACAAGCGAACCTGGTATTTTAATACACCGTGTACCTCGTCAGGACTAAATTTTAAACTGTTACGTATAATTTTATCATACATATTATATGAAAGAAATCATCATTAAAAACCTTCGCCTATACAAATAAACATTATTATCAAAATAAAATTCTCAGTGAAATTAACAAAGTTGTCCGTAAACAAAGTGTTAGGTTAAGGATACAAATAAAACAAAATTACAAGAACCAGTCATCTACCAAAAAGCGGAATAGTGTAAATAAAGTGTTCATCTGAGATCAATAATGATATAACCGATAGTTTAGAAACCGTTAAGCAGGATCTGTAGATAACCATCCACTAGACCCACTGCTGCCGTCTAAATGCCACTAGTATAGGCCTACTAATATTTAATTATCATGGTGACAGTATTTACGTATACCAGGTTGTCGTGGTACATACATGTTAGGTAAATCGTAGGATTACCTTTTCTCAATTTGACTAGTTTAGAAACTGAGAGAACATTCTCAATTTAACATTCCAAGTCACTAAACATTGAATGATGACATTGAATTTGTACCCAGTTATTTTATTCTCATAATTGGCGAATGGAATTCAATGTCGTGTAGGCTCAAATTTAGAAAACAAACGTTACTCATTGCTCAGTTAATTTTCTATAAAAGCAACGTTTCGGCTATGTTGGAAATTGGTAGCTGTCTTCAGCCGTGTGTGTGTGTGTGTGTGAGAGCGCACTCTATATCGATTTCTTTATACTGTGAAAAATATTGCTTCTGTGTAGCGAAACACTCCTTTAGTGTAGCGAAACATTGATTTAAAAAAAAATAAATAAATCGGTGATGGTTACCAACGGTTTTTCAAACATCCCATTACTGATGACCCTCAAAGATTCAAGTAAGGTGACTCAAGTTATATAAAACGTTATACATTTGTGTGCCAATCAAAAGTCATTAAAATAACTAGGAACGAAATTAGAGCTACTTTAAATATTAAAATTCCCGCGGTTAGTATAGACGAAGTGGATGAACACACTAACTTGAGTAGCAGTATGATTGAAACAGTTGACATCAAAAGGAGAATAGCGCATTTCAAAAGGTTTTTTCTTCAGCAAAATGTGTTACTGTCAAATACTGGATTAGTAATTAGGAAGGAATTGTTGAAATTATATGGTCGCTTAATATCGACGTGAAACCTGGTCAACTGAGATAAATTGACAGACGAGCAACAGAAACATTTGAAATATGATCCTTTATACAGGGGGATTTAAAAAATTAAATGGGTAGACAAAGTATAAAGCAGGTAATAGAAATAAAGGGGGAAAGGAGAAGTTTATGGAGGCCAATAACGAAACAGGTTGATTTCTATTAGTGTTTGAGACATCCAGAATTATTGGATGTTAAGGATAAATGTTTATAGTACATTCATAGTAAAATTATATATATATATATATATATATATATATATTACTATAATACTTATAACTAATTTACCTCAAGATATACTTTTTTCCTTTAGGAACATGTTTCGGGAGATCTTGTTCTCCCATCTTCAGCCTTCGCCATCTTGTTTCTGGTGAACTATTTGTGTGTTGGCTTCTGGATGTTATTAAGGTAGTTTGTTGGTCTTTGGTCCTTCAAAGTTGCATTATTGTGTGTGGTTGTGGTATCTGTTTTTGTATTTTGTGTATTTTCGATGTTGAGTGCTTTGAATATTGTGTCATGTTTTGTATTGATTTGTATTTGTTCTGGTATTAACTTGTTTTGTGTTTTATGTTTGTAAATCTGTAAATTTTCCCAAATGTTCATTATGGTGCCTTTGTGTGGTATATGTTTTATTAGTGTTACATTGGTTATGTCTGGGAATTCATGTCCTGTGTTTATTGCATGTGTGGCTAAATTGGAATTATATATATTTGGTTTTTTGTATGCATTTAGGTGTTCAAAATAACGTTTTTTCAGCTGTTTTTTTGTTTGTCCTATATAACATTTATTGCAATCTTGGCATTCAATTTTGTATATACCGTTGGTTGTTGTATTATCTTTGTTGTGTGAGCTATTTAGATTTTGTAATTTATTTTTATTAGTTTTGTATGCTATTTTTATATCTGTGTTTTTAAATAGTTTTCTTAGTTTTGTCATTTTATTATTTATATATGTGAATGTGGCCCATTTTTTGTTGTTGTTATTATTTATGTGTTGTTCAGTTTGATTAATTCTTAATTGTTCAGTTTTTATTTTGTATTTGATTTTATTTTCTATTTTGATCATAATATTTTTATTGTATCCATTTGCATAACCAATTGTTTGGATACAATAAAATACAATCATTTTGGATACAATTGGAAACAATCTTTATGGATACAATAAAAATACTATGATCAAAATAGAAAATAAAATCAAATACAAAATAAAAACTGAACAATTAAGAATTAATCAAACTGAACAACACATAAATAATAACAACAACAAAAAATGGGCCACATTCACATATATAAATAATAAAATGACAAAACTAACAAAACTATTTAAAAACACAGATATAAAAATAGCATACAAAACTAATAAAAATAAATTACAAAATCTAAATAGCTCACACAACAAAGATAATACAACAACCAACGGTATATACAAAATTGAATGCCAAGATTGCAATAAATGTTATATAGGACAAACAAAAAAACAGCTGAAAAAACGTTATTTTGAACACCTAAATGCATACAAAAAACCAAATATATATAAGTCCAATTTAGCCACACATGCAATAAACACAGGACATGAATTCCCAGACATAACCAATGTAACACTAATAAAACATATACCACACAAAGGCACCATAATGAACATTTGGGAAAATTTACAGATTTACAAACATAAAACACAAAACAAATTAATACCAGAACAAATACAAATCAATACAAAACATGACACAATATTCAAAGCACTCAACATCGAAAATACACAAAATACAAAAACAGATACCACAACCACACACAATAATGCAACTTTGAAGGACCAAAGACCAACAAACTACCTTAATAACATCCAGAAGCCAACACACAAATACTTCACCAGAAACAAGATGGCGAAGGCTGAAGATGGGAGAACAAGATCTCCCGAAACATGTTCCTAAAGGAAAAAAGTATATCTTGAGGTAAATTAGTTATAAGTATTATAGTATTATATACATCAAGAAACGGACTGTAGCAGAAAGTGATTGAAATATATATATATATATATATATATATATATGTAGTAACGAAACAGAACACTGTATGAATAATTATAAATAAGACAATATGAAAACTCATCAGAGATAGAACCAAACATTATTATCACCAACTTATAAACAGAAACCCAAAATTGAAGATAATGAATATACCAAAATTAACTCAACAACACCAACCATTGACCTGACAATGATTAACAAAATATAACCAGACATTACCCAGTAAGATAGGGCAGTTAATCAATAAAAAGTAAAGCAGTAATCAACCACCAAATAAACAAACCTAGTCCAAATAATAAAGAGTACAGCCACTTCATAGTAGAAAATGTGTATGACTTATAGGTAATACATAGGCTAATAAAAATTTGTCTTTTTGTAAAAATAAGGTAACAAAGGGGCACGAAACCCTAGAATGATAAGTGAAAACAAACACATAAAAGGTGGCCGAAATATATTCACATAGACTACAGTTTAAAAGTGTGATGTTATTTAGATTAAGAAATGATGCTCAATCAATCATGATTGACCATAGTGATTTAGAAATTAACACACAAACAATTGTTTAGCAGTGTGGGACCATTTAAATGTAGTAAGTTATATTTGTTAATATAAGGAGTATAATTAAGAGTTTTGTTTTACGTTATAAAAGTTTTATGTCACTAGCATATCAAGTTAAAATAATATTATATCAAAGGGTCATTGTCAACTATCATACATCATTCTAAACTATTAACTAAGATAAATATAATATTCACAAAATACTAATTTTTACATGACCAAACCAGGCCATGTTTGGTATCAAATGATTTGTAATTTTATTCTTATTAACCACATATATATTGTATTAAATTTTATTTTGTTATGATAAAAAGGTAATTTGAAGGCAAATTATAAAATGTATTTTAATGACCATGGTAATGTAACAGTTGAACTTTGCACTATGGGCCAATAAGAATTCAAGAAAGTTTGGTCAGCTTCTGTGAAGAAAAGAAGAAATGAAAACACTTGATTGTTAATCACGATTGGATACGGTTGAGGAGTGCAGATAAAAAGTATTATTATGTAAGAAATTTTAAAAAACAAAAAACAAGAAACCAAACTCAGAAGAATGAATTTGTGAATGACTTGCCAAAAGGAACAATCATGAAGTCATTACAACAAATAATATAATTCAACAGGAACGACTACCAGTGAAACTAAGTAATTCTAAAGTGATTAATAAGAAGAAGCCTAAATTAAATTTAACTGAGTACGTATTCTACAAAAATTATAACCAACCAATTCTTGTAATCCGAAAATGAGTCATCACCAACGGCACCAACCACTCACACAACATTAATAATTGATAAACATTTTATAAAAGAAAACAAGAACATAATATAGGAAATAGAGAACACTAAGTGACAATATTTTATTAAAATACATTAGGAACCAATTTTACTATAACCACTACGGCAACACATCGGCCTGAATATGACGTCACTCAACAACCAGCATGCATTGCGCACATAGCGAAATGAAATAGTTACCGGCCCGAATGTACGGTACAATCAGGATTCGTCCTATACTCACGAAGATCAAGAAGACGACTGCGAACTGTAAGAATAACAGAAACTACGAAACCGAAATTAACCTCAACGAATAGGTTTAAGATGAAGGTCGAATGTAGTTGTTGAGAAATTGTTTTGGGACGATCCAACCGCTATATTCAAATATTTTGAACAGATGAACTGAAGAATTCTCTTCAGTTAATTCGCAAATTAACAATAACGAAGATTTATCGATAAAAATAACATTAAAATTAAAGAGAATTAACATAAATACGAGGAATAAACACGGAACTATTAGTGTCAACTGACTCAACAGATACACTTAGAGCAAAAGCATTATTAAGCAACCAAATTTTTATTACACAATTTAACATTATTAACACACGTAAACACGTTTTCCTACAATATACATAAAAGAGGTTGAGGTTTCTTCTCACTACTAAATTGCAATAAATGTTATAAGCAATGAAGGATGCAGTCAGTGGAAAGAACTGCGGGAAAAGGCTGAGAATAGAGTACATCAGGCAGCTTTTGAGGATGTGGGACGTAGTAGGCGTTTGTAGATGAAAATCTTGGCTCAAGATAGGAGGAGTTGGTGTCGAGTATCAAGCCAGTGTTTTGGGACAGTGAAAGGAGGAAAGAATAACAGAATAATTTTTGTTATAGTAACGAACATATTATTGATATGAGTCAAATTTCCTGAGCTGTTTCTTGTGATTGTGTAATTCACTTACTGACACGAAACTGTGATTACGGCACTTACCTATATTAAAAACATGAGACGCTATGAGACGCGAAAACATGTTTTTCAAATACCGTGCTTTCCTGGCTGAGGTGAAGCTGAAGTGCTATACTAGCAACTCCGGCTTGCAAGAAAGTTGTTACCACATAAACTACAGACTTAGGTACTGGACAACTCTCAAATTATAAGAAATCTGAAATTAGTTTAAATGAGATATGGATAAATTACATAGTAACGCGACTTTGCTACTATATAGACACGATTTGCTAAGACTTTAGAGTTTCTACTTAAATTAAAACCGTATATTTTCATTATCCTTACAGTTTATAGTTTTCATTACGCTGTTTCACCCCTGGCCTATCCTTCTACTGTGTTCGTAATGATTTCACATATTGTTGCTAGGTTTGCTGCCATTATCTTTCCACAACGTTTTGACTTCCATCGCAAGAATCGATATAAAGTAGCCTTGTTGTTGCTTCGTTCCAAGACAACGTTAGTGGTGACAGAAATCCAATTCCCTGCTATTTTCATTTGAAAGTAAATTACATCAACGTACCATGAAAAATGATAAGAATTTATGTAGGCTATAAATGTGTACGTATTTTTATGCTCAAATTATATGTAGGCCTATGCATAAAACAAGTTGAGGGTTATCATATTTTAATAAGTTGCAAACGAAAATTCAATATGCCGATTGATACGATTGTTGATTTTACAAAGTCATATGCAAAAATAAATGTTATAGGAAATATTCTTCATTAAATGACATATAAATTTAATAAAATTAGGCTTACTTTGTTTGTGCAATAAAATTAAGTGAAGAAAGTGTTGTAATAATCACATATATAAATAAATTACACAAATGATTCGCAATCTTTGAAAATATGAAAATTAACTTTTAATGAACAAGGTTGCTTGTTCCCAGTTCATTGGGGACGTGTTCGGCGTGTCATCTATTCGAACACAATTTTGCTACTGAAGATGGCCACCGGTGGTGCGGCCGAAACGTTTAGCTCCAATACATCAAGCAATCGACCACGGCCTTTCAGCCCGGAAGTTTTATCTAATCATATTGACACCGGCCGTGAAAGCCTACGTACTAAGATTAAGAACCTCTGCGGGGAGGAGGTTTTCAAGAAAATTAGAAAGCTGGAGACGCTACGGAAAGTTGCTTGTTCCCAGTTCATTGGGGACGTGTTCGGCGTGTCATCTATTCGAACACAATTTTGCTACTGAAGATGGCCACCGGTGGTGCGGCCGAAACGTTTAGCTCCAATACATCAAGCAATCGACCACGGCCTTTCAGCCCGGAAGTTTTATCTAATCATATTGACACCGGCCGTGAAAGCCTACGTACTAAGATTAAGAACCTCTGCGGGGAGGAGGTTTTCAAGAAAATTAGAAAGCTGGAGACGCTACGGAAAGTTGCTTGTTCCCAGTTCATTGGGGACGTGTTCGGCGTGTCATCTATTCGAACACAATTTTGCTACTGAAGATGGCCACCGGTGGTGCGGCCGAAACGTTTAGCTCCAATACATCAAGCAATCGACCACGGCCTTTCAGCCCGGAAGTTTTATCTAATCATAACTTTTAATGAGTTTATACTTTTTTATATAGTTATAAATGAGTTATATACAAATGTTTTTATACTTTTATATAATCTAAAAATTAGTTGATCCGAATCAAGTTTAAATAAAGCTTTTACCTGCTTTCTTGCGTTCGGTCTCGGCGTGATCCTACATCCCAAGTTCTCCGTCGAAACTTCGTTTACTTCCACTACGTTACATCTCTAGGTTGTCTACGGGTTGTCTGGTTGGTTATAGGGTCTGCAGATACACAACTCCTCAAATATCCCAAATCGTTGCCTCTGCGCTCACGTACCTCCTTCGAATAACCTACAGAGGGTATCTTTCACCAAGCAGCTCCTGAACGCATGTTCATTTGCAATGTAAGTCCCAAAAACGTATTAGTCAGATTATATTAAATTGTTCTATAACATAGAGAATTATTGTATCTTTGACTGCTGGAACGTCTCTCAAACCATGTGCAGTACTAAAACCTATTTCTAGTTGTTCTATCACGTATTCTGTTTGACCACGTATTATTAAATAGGTCATTTATAAGGCCCTTTTTATAATTACATTTTTTGTTGTCAGTGAAAATATAAATTACTCAAAGTAATGTGCTTTTATTTAACCGGACGGTCTACTGGTATGTGTAAAATGTTTCCGTTACATCCAGTGAATTTAGAGAGTACGTGGAAATATTTAACACCACTTGCAATCACATTGAATACCATAAGTGCTGTAATTTCAC
The DNA here is from genome assembly GCA_034769895.1 of Magicicada septendecula. NCBI lineage: Eukaryota > Metazoa > Arthropoda > Insecta > Hemiptera > Cicadidae > Magicicada > Magicicada septendecula. The sequence continues at coordinate 500,836,752 of CM068368.1, forward strand.
ATTTATTCTAAGTCCTTAATTCTAGGAACAATTTGATCTATTACTCTAAAGTGGGTGGTTTATAATTATAGCCTTAAATGAAGTTGGTATTTTGCATATCTTCCAGTTGGTACCAATTGCGTGGATCTGTAATGGAATGTGGATTGTATTTTGAAAGTCATCAGATATTTAGAGTGGTAAAATAACTGTTACTCATGTCTCAGAAAATGTAGTTTTCTGTTTTTACAAATAATTTCTCTTCCTTTGTGTCTGAAATAAGACAATAGTCTTTAGTTAACAGGAAGCAATAGTATCTTCCCTGTCTTAATGAAATGACAAAAATAATTAAACATTGTTATTAGTGTCGTTTACACACACACACACACACACACACACACACACACACACACACACACACACACACACACACACACACACACACACACACACACACACACACACACACACACACACACAATCACATATAATTAAAATAATATTAGTTTTATTCTTTCCTATTGCAGAATTTTCTTCTAATAAAATCGATGTAATTTTCTTGGGAGAGATCTCAGATGGTTACTTTATGGGGAAAATCTCTGGTTTTGGCAGTCTATCATGTAGAAAGTCATTTATGAAAATTATATCTATTAGATGTTTATACATCGGTATTCACTGTTCTTTAATAGTTGGATCTTTGTTAAATTACATTCATGCAATGTGTTATCACGGAAGTAGTTGGTGGTGTCACTACGATGTGGTGATTTAAGCGGTCACCTACCGCTCAGGAGAAAAGTAGTGTCATCTAATCTTACTCAGCTAAAGTTTATTATTACTTTCCATATTGGAATTATTACAAATTTATACCATTTGCAAATCTCAACTATATAATAATTTTGAAGTTTCACTGAGTTCCTCGTACAACTTTGACAGACAGAGTATTCTGATTGGCTAGGAGCCTTCTCTTACTCAACAAAATCAAGTCATAGTGTGGGAAACTCGTACACAACTTATTTAATTTCCATTAACTTGGATCTGAACTTTTCAAAGATGTCTTGAACACGTATAGTAAATTATAAAATTCTAATTGGTTTCAGCAACGAGACATACTTAAAAACCATCAAAAACATATCCCCACAGACTAATATAAAACATAAGTTTTATGTATCAGATGATGATGCTTATAGTCGTCGAAATACGTACCTATAGTATATTGACAAAATGCAATGTTCTGGTGAAGAAAGTGTGTGTGCGCCCGTTTGCCTAAGTAACCGCTACGAACGGTTGAGCGTCCTGGATGAAATTCACATTTTATTTTGGTTTTTGTTTGTATCGTTCGCATTAATATTTCATTCCTTTTGTTTTCGCAGGGTCGCGTTCCCAGCGTGAGCATTCACAATACAGGATAACAAAACACCCATGAAGTATTTTCTAACGTCAGCGTTGTTTTACATTTTTATTATCGTCTGCAGGCTAAGACAAGAAAAAAGAAAAATTGAAAATATCATAGTACTCAGAAAGCAAAATATTTTCATGACATGAAACAAACGCCACGTATACGTTTTAGATAAATACTAGAGAAAATAAAAATGTTAATTATGTGAATTGTTCGATATACAATCGAACTTCCCAGTACAAACGCCCCATTTACGAGTTCCTCCATAGATTTGTTTCTACATTTCCGTTACTTTCATACGTAATTAATAAATTATATAAAGGAATTTATTGCAATAAAGTTCTGATTCCATATAAACAGAAAAATTTCCATGTTAACATGTTAGTCAATATCGACAGTAATAACGCCTAAATTTTTGGGATATGTATAGATCTGGCTTTTTTATATAAAGGAATTCGAGCAAGTGTACCACTCCTTGTCTCTGGTCGAATAAGTATAGGATTGTTCGCGTTTTGAGAGAAACAGTGATCATCGAGTGCTGTTCGGATTTATTTTTCATTGTCAGTATTGGGATGAAAACTCTGACTTACTGGAATGCGCGGTATAGAGCAGCAAACTAACTGAACATTCAGCTGACTTCTTTCTGTCTGTATGATTGACTAAGGACTGCAGGTGTGGTCAGTGCCCAATGTATACGGTGTTTAGGTCACGAATACGGTGTACACGATTCGGTAAGATTGTGGACGTACTTCGTTGTTTACCATTGTATAGGCTACAGACATTACACACAATAACCTTTCAGGGAAGTGTTTCTATTTGCAAATTGTTGGTATCTATTTGCAAATTATTATTAATACGTTATTGTATTTAAGCTTTACTGGGTATATGGAAAGCTACTGCAGAATTATTTGCAAGCTAAATTTACGGACAGAAACTTCTATTACGTTTTTAACTTAGCGAGTGAGTGAATGTGTGTGTGTGTGTGTGTGTGTGTGTGTGTTGTCACCACGACTGTTTTGCTACTGTAAACAATCGACACTCATAAACTTACTGTTTTTTGTGGAACTGTCAGGATCCGTCTGTCTGCTGAGCTGCTATATAAAGGGTGTTTATAAAACTCCTATGTCTGCATGGGTTGTCATACGAAAGACAATTTAGCGAAATTAACTATCATCGTCGGGTAATGGATTAAAGCATACGCACTATAGATTCCATCAAAAAATTCCAACTGTTCATACAGCTTTGCCACTTACAAAGACTGCGTAGTATTAGTAGCGTAACATTTGTGCCATATGGGCCTACAAAAATTAAGATTTGTCAGTTACGCATACATTTATTTTACATCAATATGTAAATGTTCATGTGTATTTGGCCGTTTGTGTCAAAGGTTTTGCGTTTAAAATTTGTCTTAGCTCAACTTATAGAAATTATTATAATATCTGATTGCTGTTGTAAGAAAACTGTAATACAGAATCTACTTCTGACATTTCGATTTCTTACTACCGACCAATTTAGAGGCAGCGGTAGCAGCAGCAGCAGCAACCGCGGTAAAAATTTGATGCACTAGCTAACTGCAGTAAACTAAGATATTGCTAAACAGTAACAAAATTCATGTAAACGATTATTATAACATTACGTATCAAATGCTGTTATAGATAAAAACAAAGTAGGATCAAAAAGAAGAAGTGGAGGTTGTATGTAAAATGTTACATGCATTCTAACGTTTGAGTAATTGACTACCACTCATCTGTGACGTAACTAAGTAACAACCGTACGGCCGTAATACCTTTTGATAAATAAATGTTGGTTTGTACGTACGTTCAGCACACAAAATTACAAAAATATGTGTTCATAATTTAGAGATAAGAAGTAGTGATAGGAAGATTCCGCAGAAACCGATACAACAAAATATCATAAAACCAACGGCAACCAGGGTAACATTTTGCTGCAATGTTTAGACAGTCGTTTCTGTATTAAAAACAGTTTATAAAGTCATTTCCGTTTTCAATAGCATACTCTTGTTTACTTTATAACCGCACACTTTACATCTCGTTTAAAGAAGCAGTTTTAAAAGAAAATATCCGAGTATTTTCAATGTTTACTTTTCTTTAATAAAAGCAGTCTATTCAGAATGCACAGCCGACCGTTACAATGACGACTGCCTTCTAGATATTGGAAAAGTTTTCATTCGTCAGCTGTTTCAGTACACTCAGAAACAGTTATTTCGGTCCACTGGCTTTCAGATATTGCCAACAGATAATGCTGCAAAAGGTTCGATTACAAAATACAAGTGATTACAGTATCGATACGGCTATATTGCAGTGATTGATTTTTACCCACTTTTATCTTTATCCACCAAAATAATTTACATTAAAAGCATATATGTTTGTCTGCAGCTTAGTATATTTGTTTTAATATTTGACGTATATAAAATATATTATAAATTTGTTGACTATCTTGTTTAAAGGAAAAAAACCTTGCTAAAAACGATTCCAACCTACGCTTCAGAGCAGCTTACAATGACAACATACCACAATTTAGACTCCTTCTACAAATTCAGCAAATGTAGGCCTACAGGAAATGATTGCAAAAACGAATTTGAGTACTGGTAACTACAATAAACTATATACCTAAAAACCCTGATAGTTTGGTATTAGCATTCTCAAGCTCATAAGAAAACAAATTCAAGTAGGCAAATACATTCTGTTTGGCATCACAATTTACGTTTTATAAAAAAAAGTAATTGTATTAGAGCATTAAAAAAATTGAATAGACTCGATAAATATTAAAAAAGCTGTGTCAGTCTGTCAAAATTGTTCCTTTTCTTGGCTTTTCTGGTATTACTTCTCCTTGAAAATAAAATGGAAGGCATAGAAGGTATTTATATATTATAAAATATCTTGCTGATCTTTTCATTATAGATATTTTGAAATGATACCTTCATGCATCGTAAACACGCTGCGTATATACAGCTTTGGTAATATTCTAGAAAGAGTTTTTGAGTTTTTAACAACAGATGGTAGTCTCGTCTTGTATAAACCGAAATTCACGTACGGTTGTCATAGTGAGCAGTATTGCCAAGCGTGAACTATTTATACAGCTACGAACACGTGCGTTTTTTGTTGGTTAAGTTACATGTATCATGTATGGAATCGAAGAGTACGATGGTTTACATTTCACTAAAAATTCTGAACTTCAGGTAAGATGACATTTTTCGTAAATTTGAAAGAGAAATTGAGACGTATGACTTAAACAGCAGTAGACAATGAAGTTTTTATTTTTTGGAAGATGCAAATTAAAAGGTAGAAATTTGTAAATAAAGGCTTATATTTTATATATTTTTTAAAGAGCTTTCTGATACGTACGCTAGTTTATCCATAATAACTTGGTGATTACGAAGTTAAAATAATTTCCGCCACCGCGCGTCTGTCTCTATTAATTTTACACTTTACAAGAATTTTGCACACAATCCTGAAACATACAATTCTGATAAATTCTGATATCACTATCGACACCTGTTACACTTTCTGATAGTGTGCTGCGCTTAGTATTTATATCTTAATAACACAATTTATGTAAATCCTAATTAAAATTTAAAACAGTAATTTACCACTAGATTCATGTTAAAAGAAGTATTTAATAATTGTTATTATAATAGCTATTCTTATTCTATAGGCATAGGATTAAATACCATCCGCGTTAGTGTGCGTGTGTGTGTGGCGCGCGCGCGCGCGTAAGCGTGTGTTTAGTTAGTATAGCCTATATATGTCCGTAGAGACTTACTTACATTTCACATTAATTCACACACTTTCTATTTTTATTTTTCGGCAATCACAAAATCTTATGTTACGTACGGCTAACAGAAGTTTGTATGCAAGTCATTTATAATTTGTAAAACGTACTCTTGTAATCTTTTGATAAGCAACTCAATATGTAGCTGCACAAGGAGAACAGTTAGTTTTCTACTTCAGTTTAGAAGATCTGTGACCTGTGGAACCTTCAGAAATCCTTTTGTCCTCTGGAATTTTCTTCCAGATAATTAATGTCTTTAATTTTGTATCTTTACGACTTTCAACAATAATGCCTTTTGACTACCTTTTCCTAAGAATGATTTTACTTCAATCTAATTCTTTAAATTTAACCTTGCCTTGATGGTGCTGAGGAGTGCTTTACGTATGTTCTGGCTTACCTAAATGGATTAAATGAGCGTGATGTAAAGCAATCAATGTATTCAGTTTACAGAAATTCTGTCTTATGTTTGGTTACTGAAAACGTTCACTTAAAACTTACTTATAAAATTGTGTCATTTGTAGCCTATTACTGTCTGTCATTGGTCATTTTTAACACTCACTATCAGACTGACTGACAGCCAGAAAATACAAAATTACAAGTAATATAAAAAGTAATAAATCTGCAATTTTAAGATTTGAAGTACATTGTATTAGATGAACTTAACGTAGTGTCAATAATATCTGAAATTGTGATTGCTATCATCCTATATAATAGCGTCAGTATACATTTACTGTTGTTCGTCGTTGAGTTCCTATCAGGAATCTACTACCTCTGTGATTTCAAGACTGGACTAAGCACCCGACAACATGAAAACTGAATAATAAAAAACAACTTGAAGTGTTTATTTATTATAATCAACAAGAGTAACAAAGCTGAAAGTATAATACAGTCACTAACGGAGACATTCTGCACACTCCAGGCGGCTATCATTGTTGCTACCCTTGCAAAAACACGTTATACTATATCCCTTATGGCCAGAAGACACGCGATACACCCGACTGTATGCAAATGAACTTACTCTAACGTTGTCAGCCCAGCTACCTCAATGGTAAACGAAATGAAACGCTCAGTGAGTTACATCAGACTCGTTCAAAATTCAGGTACTACCTGTAAAATTAAAAATAACCTTCTGTTACTTTAGAGCGTATTACCGAGCGTCTCACAGTAGTATCGTCAGTACATAATTAAAAGTTTACTACCTTAATCACTAGTTTACCACTTTTTGTACATGGATAAATTAGTGTCATTACAATTATGTATTAAATTATTCATTTATGGAAACAGAAGTTATTAAAAAACTATTATTATTACGTTTGTGACAATGCTTTTCATTGAAAGCAGAAGAGATTGCCGTTTAATGGTTTATGTTAGGGAGTATTGCATCAAAATTGTGTAAAAATAGGGACTCTTGATTATAATTTTTATTTGAATATTGGAGTGAGTAGTTGCCTGTGTAACTCCTGCATACAATTACCTAAAAATGACAGCACTCCAGCATCCTCCAGTCGTTTCAAGGTTACAGATGACAACAAGTCTTCAGGATCACCTGGACACTTAGCTTGTAATGATTTTCAATTGCAAGGGAAATGTTTGCGTGATACCCTAGTTCCTAGGCTCTTGTGATTGATAAAATGTCTAGGACAGAAGGTTAGTAGGCTTGCAAATGATGTTGCCAAAGATAATGCTGGTATTGAGCATTTAAAACGGAAGAATGTACAGTTATGTAATAAACTTGCTTCGATGATTGAACAAACAAAACAAGAGAATGTTAAAGAAAAATGTTCCTCAATTATACAGTGGTATAGAAAAGACGAAATCTGTGGTGAAGAACAAAGGCAAATTTGGAGCTAAGTCAGAAACTAAGGAAGCTGCTGACAGATCTGTTCCTCTAAAGTTGATGGAGGCTCCTGTTGTTCCATCATTAGACCTTGGTAAGCCAGACAGGAAGAAGTGAGACTACTGGTGAGTGAAAATGGCTAAATCTAGCATTAAAAGTGAAAGCAAAAACCAATAAGAAGGTGATTTTGGGGATTGCAATGAATAGTTTGCACTTTATTGTTGAGACATAAAAGCCTTATTCGTGACAATATTTGGTCCATTGGTTCAAGCCAAAGAAGTAAAAGGAATTGAAATGTTGGTGAAAGAGTCAACTATTATAGCTAATATTAAGTGCACGAAACTAGTCATAGACATGAGGGATACATTTCATTTCATGTGGCTGTACCTCAAGATGAATATGAACGTGTTGACGCCCCTAAATTTGGCCCAAAGGGAGCTTGAAGGGCCACTACCGTACTATGGGAGCTTGAAGCCTGAACAGGTTCTTAAGGAAAACTGTCAAACTATTAACCAAGAGGAAGGTTCACATGGGAGAAGAAACACTGAGTAGCAAAAAGATCAGCATATTGTACTAAAATGTTAGAGGTTTGCGTGCTAAGGCTGATGAAATTTTGTATCAGTTTATAGCTTTCAAGATGATATTATTGGTGTGACAGAGACATACTTTTATGAAAAATCGCTAACAGAGTATTTTCCCAATAACTGGATAATGTATAGAGCTGACAGAATTAGAGTTGATGCTAGTAAAAGAACTGGTGGTGGAAGGCAATCAGTAAAAGAGTGCTGGAAGGTTGCTTTGGTGTCACCATTTCCTAAGAAGGGTGATCTGCATGACATTAAGAATTATAAACATGTGTTGGTGCTTTATACAACTACAAAGATTTTTGAAAAAATTATGTTTGATTATTTTTATAAACCACTAAACACAGTTACTGATTCACGTCAACATGTCACGGTTCATAACCAGAAGATGCACAGTCACAAACCTAAACAACATGATGTTCTTTGCAGCTCCTGAGGTGGACAATAGTAAGTAGGTGGATATCACATTTTGATTTTAGAAAGGCTTTTGATATGGTCCCCTCATGATTTTCTTCTAAGAAAACCGGCTTGCTATGGTATTACGGGATCCATGTTAGCGTGGACCAGTCTTACCTCGCCAATAGGAGCTTTCATATTGAGGTAGCTGGGGAGATTACAAACGAGTTTCAAACTACCTCAGGTGTTCCACAGGGATCACCCTCTACCATCCTCCAGGGATTTGGGGCCTCTACTTTGTATCTTGTTTGTTAATGCTTTGAAAAGGCCTTTATTCAAAGATACTAATGTCTGGTGATGATTTGAAGCTGTGTACGAAAGTGAACAATTATGAGGACTTTGTTGACCTCAAAAATGATGCTGAAAGAATCTATAAGTGGTCAGTTGCAAATTACTTACCGCAGAACCTGGAAAAGTCTGTGGTCATGACTTTTCCGGAAGACAATGTTAGTGAAATATGACTACCATATTGCTGGTAGTAGTATACGCCGTGTAAATTTGGTTTGAGATTTGAGTGTACACTTTGACAACAAATTATTTTTCACTAGTCACGTAGATATAATAACTTCTAAAGTAAGGAGGAAGTCAGGACTGCTTGTGTAGGTGAGTCGTCATTTCCACCAGTCAGCTAATACCATCCTGCAGCTATACCAAATCGATTTGTTTGGCCGATTCTGGAGTACTGCTCCGTGATTTGGGGATATATAATGGACGGCATCGATCAGAAGATTGAGGCAGTCCAAAAACGAGTTTTTCCTTATTACAATATCGTGTGGCATCAGTCAACATTTTTAGTTATATAAGGCCAAGTGTAAGCATTGGGGCATTATAACCCTTAAAAACAGAAGATGTATTATTTATGTGTATAGGAGAATTCATAGCCTTATTGAGATAGAAGTCTCGGGGATCGTTTAGGCCTACAGAGTGTATTACGAGACATAATATTCAAAAGGCGTATCTTGTTCAGATACTTGCGGTAGAGTGTGTTGGCTCCACTGGAGAGATCCATCAAAATGACTAATAGCGTTTGTGCCAATGAAGGCGTTGATTGTTTCAATCAGAAAATTAATGCCTTTAGAAAGATTGTTATGAAAATACTGGGGTGAGACTCTGACTAGGACATCTAATCATTTTAGGAACGTGTGTTGTATATCAATTCATGTTAATTGTTGTTTGTTTTGTACATGTGCAGTATATTTATATTTCTTCTATGCTATATCGACATTCTCCCTGAAATAAAGTCCCAGTTAGGTAGAGTGCATTCACCAAGGTATTCATTCTGTTCTATGTTCTCTCTTCACATCAGAATACAGTAATTCTGCTTCCCTGTTAGATAGAAATCTTCAAGGAAGTTAGGATAGCTGTAAGGGGAGATGTGGAGGCCATCACTAAAATAAAAAAAATTGTTACTATTATTACGTTTTCTCCCTGAGGGTGGGTCCTCTGACTTGATCTGACAATTTTGCTTTCCATCTTACCCCATCGTAGGCTTTCTCATTCAGTCTCCAGTACGTATATCCTTTTCTCCTTTAGAATATCAATATCTGAATTCTTCTTTAGATCCCTGGAGTTATTTCCAACTGTCTTTCCAACATGATATCATGCAGCAGGCAATTTCTTCCTTGACTGTGCATTATCCAACCGTAGACTCTTTACCTACAGTGGCAAAGGCATCCCACTGTATTCAAGAAGGCGTCTTTCATTATGGATGACGCGAACTGTTTGACCTGAGCAAGCAAGGACTTTTCTCAAATTTGGTTTAATACTTTGACGAATGCGATGAAAGGCCGTTACGGTAGGGACAGATATTACTACGCCGAAAATTTTCCTAAGGGCATTGGAAATTGCAGTGTGGGTTTGGAATTTTGTAGGAGTGAACAGTAGGGAAGGGACAGTCTTCAGCAGATAGGCGGGGCTATAAATACGAAAGAAGAGAGTTGTCCAGCCGTTAACCGTTTCAACAGGGGTTTTTAGCCGTCAATCACGGGTAAGAAAAGATTATTTTATTTTATATTTTTTGTAGTTTATTCTCATATGTTTATCTCATATGGTTTTTCATATATTGTACTCCTAATGATTGTAAGGCGTAAATTGTTATGATAAGTTTTTAATCGTAAATATTTATATTTTGCCAATATTTTGTTTCTAATTTTTATTGTAAGTTGTTTTGTTTTTGGCTTCAGAGGATGACCCAAAATTCTAGGGACCGAAACGTCAAGCGAGAAAGAATATTACGATGGGGGGCAGTCCGAGAAGAGAGTTTACCTGAGAGAAATCACCCTTTAGGAGTTTTAAAGAACGTATAACCTTTCCTCAGGTATAAAAAATGAAGCCAAATGTTCCGTGATCGCTGCATCTCTTAGCTTGCCGTTTCTTCTTTAGTGGAATTGTAGACATGTCCAGGAAATATTTTAATCAATTTCCGGTTTTCTAGATCCTCTTCATAAGCTTCCTCATTCCATTTCTCCTAGCTGTTTCTCTCCATCTTACTTCATTCTCTGAATTTCTTATAGTTAGACTCATACCTTGCCCTCTGTTTTAATAGTTTCTAATGGAAAAACTACTACAAATGACATCTTCTAAAACCGACCAGCTAAGGACAAGAGAGTATATTCTGAATTATGGATCGATTGAGACAGAAAAAGAATTTGAGAAAAGAGTGGTATGTTGACCAACCTTGATATGTAAATGACACTGTCTGAATAAGAGGCGGCAAAAATGAACTGAAAATCACGTCATCAAAGTGGAACATTGAAATAGAAAGACTGAACTGATAATGAGCTACCAAAAACAAAGGAAATAAAGTGCTGTTTATAAAGGCAATGCCTACAATACAAGTATTATCAGAAGACAATATGTGTACTAAGGGCAACCCGCAAATCAAAAATAATGAGCGTATACATACATGTAATAGCGTTTAGATGGTCAAGATTTATTTTGAATCTCAATAGAACGTGTCTTAGCAAAAAGGCATTTTGTTAAAACTAGATTACTGACTGACTCCTCTAATAACGTTCCTCTAGTATTAACATCTGCGTCACATATTTCGACACTGACAAAAACAAACATGAACAAAACTTATAAAATCACCGAGTCATGAAAGGACAAAAACTACAAATAAACTTGAAAGAGAAATAAAAAACAACGGTGTCAGCCACAGCACTACTGTGTAGAGCACACCGCTGGAGAGAATGGTAATAGATGAGAAAAAACAAATAATCTGCTTGTCGATTTTGGAACAAGGAGTACCACAAATGATCAATGAACAGGTCAAAAACTTGTTTCATTGAAATTAAAATTAATTTGCTTATTCCGTTTTATTTAAAGGTTATTTTATGTTTCTCAGAATACTATACTTTTGTATAAGTTCATAGGAGAAGCTTATTTTGCTTATTCCCTTATCAAGCTTTGATTTTTATCAACTGAGAAAAAATTTGATAAACATAGGCAACAGGTTAAAGAGCCTTAAATGATGTGATAGCTGAAAAAAGCGATTGAAAGAAAACGACAAAATGGAATTCAACGTTTAGAATTTACAGGCGCCACGTTAAACTTCGAAGGCCTACTCAAATATACGCCACAAAATACAAAATGGAAAACTGTGTACGCTAATTTATTTCCCTCTCTTTGTGACTGCCTCTGTCTGTCTGTCTATCTGTAAGTCTGTCTGTTTGCCTGTCTCTCTCTTTCTCTCTCTCTTTTCCTCTTCCTCTTCTACGTTGCGTTTTTAATTATAATCTTTTGCTGGCGTATCTGCAACTATACACCAGTAGCTCGTACTTCATAATTCAGAAACTTCGCTCTGTTTGTAGTAGAGGTAGACAGAAAATGACCACATTGGCTTCAAGCATGGTTAGGATAAGGATTACAAGCTAGAGATAAAAACAGAAAAATACTTACCGGTTGGTGGATACCCCTTATTGACCACGCAACCCCCTAGAGCCCTCAGACTTCAGTAAAGTCAAGCCGCAGACATGAGGTTACTGTTACATAACATTACTCGTAAACAGTAGAATGTACGTTTCAGGAATATAATAACAGTTACTTACCGGCACGATACTGTGTCACACTATAAGTACAATCTGTACAAAAACTTTAGTAAAGCCTCTTTGTAAATGTGATATTAAAGTAAATGTCAACTTTTATTAAATTTCTTCTTATTTTTCTTCATAATTTCTTAATGAATAAGTTAATTTATTGTTTTTTACCTATTTATTACACTTGTCCTTTTCCATTCTCTGTTCTTTTTTCTCTCTCATCCGATTTTTTGGCTTAGCTCTTTTTCCGTTTTTTATCTTGTAACTCTTTTTTTAAACTTTTGTTTTTTATTCTATTAAGCCTGCAGAATTTGGCTAATGTGCTGTTCATCTCTACCTTCTGTAATGACAAACTTTCTTCTCAATTCGCAATTTTATACGCAACTTGTACCTTGTCTGTTTATAATGCGGTTATGCATTATACTAATTACTGTCACTGGTTTATTATATTTCATTTAGAAAGTGTTTTTCTTTTGTTGCTTTGTTTCATTTCTTGTCAAAGACTGAATCCCGAATGTTGTTCCACTAATTTAAGTTGAGTTCAGTATTAATTGGTCTTTATTTGCATCACATAAGTTTATAGGAAGTATTGTAGTTTGTATTAACAATAAAATAACAAGTATTCTATATAATGTCATTAAATAAATACTACATGTTGACCTTCGGAATCAATGATCGTCTTCAAGTGTCTTATAGATTATTTTTATGTCTGTAGATATAACGCGATCAAAAACGTGTATGATATGTGTGTTAAGAACTTGTAGATTAATTTTAGACTTTATTTGTCAGAGTGATGTCATTAAATACAAAAATAAAAAATTATAGCTTTACAGAAATGTTCTCTAGATACTGAGTTTTTTATTTTGAGTTGTTGGTAAATGTTTCTTCATTATTGTAGTTTATAAGGTACCTAAAGACTACCACAAATTTAAGTAGTAAAAAATTTGTCTTTCATAAGAAATAACGCAGAATATTCGTAATTCGAAAGTAATATTGTACTATCGTTTAATAGTTTTAAGATTACAGTATTATAGTTGTATAACAGCTTCCGCGGGTTTTCATTTATCTGGTTCTAGCTAATTAAGGCTTTACTATTCACGGATTGCTTAAAAGTATAAATTTTAAATTTTATCATATGTTTTAAGCGTATTGTGGATGAAAATCACTTTCAGGCTACTTAATGCAAATTAAAATTTTGGGAATTGTTCCATGATGTAAGAGTGCTCAGAGAAATCACAGGAAAGGATGTACGTTCTTATCGTTTCTTGGTAAGAGGACAAACAGCTCTGAAAACAAGGTTAGAGAAAACAAAAAAGCAGAGAGAAAAAAGTGAAGCAATGTGGAAAGCTAGAAACAGCCAATCATCAGACATTTTTTAAGCTCTTATAAGGCAATACTGGGGAAGGACTGTGAGAGCACTGGCAATGAATGGAATTAAGGAAATTACCACAACCAATAGAAAAGGTAGTGTTACAAAAATATATTTTTAACTCAACGTACTACCATGTTTATTTCATAATGAGTAATTTTTTGTATTTTCTTTTCTTGGGTTTAATAATCCAGCATAGAAAACGGAATGAAGACATGGGAGCTGAAATGATAACTGTATCTTATCTGCGTAGGGTAAGAGAGCATGCTTAGGGTGGAGTGCACATGCTGAAAGGATTGAACATCAGATGTATTGAGAGTACTGATAACAGAACTAATAGCAGTAAATATAAAATAATGAGGTCCTTCCTACAGAGACTTCCATTTATTATCTTACTTATTTATTATCTTACTATCCCTATACAAATCATCTCAGCTTCCTAAAGAAGAGTAGAGAAATCCTAGTTAACCTCCAAGAGCTCGCAATATTCTGGCATCACCCCAGTGATTACAAGGTTCTGAATACATTGAGATGACGTGTGCGAAGAAGAGAGGTTTTCATGTGGTCGCCAGTAATTGTTGGTTCGGAACTCCGACCTTAGCGAAGACCATGGCCTGCGGACACCAGCTTGTGCTAGACCTTAAATGGCTGAATGCAATGTTAGAAGAAGCCTTTCGCAGCTGCCGTGCCCCTGACTTCGTGTGAATGTCATAAGCGACAATAATAAGAAAGAGGAAACCCATTTATTTGTAACAGAACAAATTTTATAACTTACGGTAAGGAAAGATACGTGTTTAGAAATATAATTGTTAACGAGTCTGAAATTTATAAGGCTAACCAGAATATATTTTTCTCATATGACAATAATGTTAGTTGATAGCGCATCTCTCTATTTAATCAACACAACGCCCCCTCCTCTCAACAGTCCGTTAAGGACTAAGGCGTACCGCGCGGCTTTTGTGTTAGTGTGACGGTGTATGGCTAGTACACAACTGACGATAATATTAAAAAAAAATACAGAAAAGTAGATAATTGAAAAATGAATTTACTTTTAGGCGTTTGTTGCCAGCCTGTAATCAATATTGGTATCTTTGAATTAATATACTAACCTGATCCAGAAAGTAAGTACCGTTTGAGCGTTAAGAAAATGATACAAATTATTTTCAAATTCATTTATTTTTCAAAAATTCTGCATACCTTAATCTACGTTTCTACATAGTCACCATACAAGCTGAGACATTTGTCGTATCTTGGCACTAATTTTAATATGCCCGCTTCAAAGAATTCGGCCGCCTGCGACTTCAACCACTGCTGGACGTTTCCTTTTATCTCATCATCACTTTCAAACTTCTGGCCGGCAAGAAATTTCTTCAGATGCAAAAACAAATGGAAATCGCTAGGAGCCAAATCTGGACTGTAAGGAGGATGACTGAATTGTTCCCAACGAAATGAATCAACAAGCGCCGTCGTTACACGTCTGGTATGCGGTACGCTCCTCGTCGTGAATATTTTCTCTTCCATCGTTAAACAGCCTAACCCACTTTCTCACCATACCTTCACTAATCGCATTCTGTACATCAACTTCACAAATCTCACGATGAATTTCATAAGGACGAAGATTTCTCGCATTCAGAAACCTAATAACTCTTCTTATTTCACAACTGGCGGGCCGATCGATTTTTTTTAAATGATTACCGATGTGTAGTAAACGTAAATCGGAACGTATACAAACAATATAGCTTGGCTACTTCGTCGTCGAATAGAAGGAAGTAACTACGCATGCGCGACCTTCGTACTACAATATGCGCGGGATATATACGCAGACGGTACTTACTTTCTGGATAAGCCTCGTATAGATATATAACGGATCTTTACAGCTGTCGCCGTTTCTGCGTCCCCAACTTCCATTGTAACCTATCGTAGCATGTAAGTTCTTCCAAATTTCTTGCAACCATTGCTTCCGCTACGTCATCTCGCCAACTCCTCCGTGGACGTCCTCTTTTCCTCCTCACCGGTGGTATCCATTTCAATATTTTGCGGGGCCATCTGTCATCTTCCAATCTCTTCACATGCCCAAACCAAGTCAATTGTCTCCTTTCTATTTCGTCTATTATTGTCCTGTCAATATTCATCTCGGCTCTAATAGTCTCATTTCTAACCCTGTATAATTTTGATCTTCTACAACTCCTCCTGAAGAAGTCCATTTCCGCTGCCATCAGTTTTTTCTTATTTACGTATGAAACTTTCCAAACGTCTGCTCCATAAAGGATTACACTTCGCACCATGCTATTATATATATGTTTCTTTGTATTTCTGGTTATACTTCTTTCCCATAGAAGCGAATTCAGCATATCTTTGAATTAATGTAATTCTAAAAACTGTATAAACACTGTGTAAATAGTGTATTCTGCTTGCTCGAGACAAATTTGTCACATAGTTAGTTAACTCTAATTACGTTTTGCGTATCGCTCTAAAACTGCTACTGTCGGTTGTATTCGTCTGCATGCATTAGTAGAGGAAGAGGTGGTAATATGGAACCCCACTTTGTTTTTAAGCCATATATTTAAGACAATCAACTCGATTCATACAAATGTATGGAATTTTCTATCCGTAATCTATTGACTTCTAACCCCTTAATTAATTCTTTGGTATACGAAACAGGAAAATTTATATTTAATTTTTATGAACATTTAGCAAACTCGTCGTCAGACTTAAGGTGTGGGTAATATGGACCCCCAAGGTGTCATCTAGAAAACTACAAATTAAACACCCATAAATGTTTAAAAATGACATTTATTCACAAAATATTATTAGAATTATGATTTGTGCTGACAAGTTGAAATTATAAACTGATGACTGTAAACAAAGAATTACAGTAATTTCAAGACCGTTGTCCCTTTTAACGACAATAGTCACACACATACGTATTTTTTTCAGCTCTAGCACAATCATTGTGAGCCCACGTCTCACAAATCATACATTGGACCCACAATTCCCTTTCTCTGTCATCAGAACAAACAAAAATCTGCCATCGCAGAACAAACAAGATGCATCTTCTTTATCAGGCTGAGGCTAGCCGATGGGAAGTTCCAAAGAACAATCAGAGCGGTCTGAAGGAAGGTTTACAGATTCATCGCTTGAATCGTCACTTGCGGATTTATCCTGCCGAGTCTGTTCTGCTTTTCCTCCTCGTCCAGATCCTTTACCTCGACGTCCATGTCCTCGGGTTGTTCCTTGATGTTGTTTTTCATTTATTTTCTTATTCTTAATTGAGGCCTCTAAATGAGCTTTGTAGGGTGATCCAGTTACAAGGGTTGCGGGGCATGCTTTTCTACCCCTTGTGAATTTCTTCTTTCTTGAAACAGGCACAAGGTGAATATCTCTGGGTGAAACGGTGAGAGATTGGGATTGATCTTTTGTAGCAGGAGAGGATACTGGTGTTTCATTGGGTAAGGTGTGGTATGAACATCCAGGGATAGCAGGATCCGAATGCACGGGTTCCATAGATTGAGGAGCTGTGGTGGATTCCTGGTCTGGTGGAGGAGTTTCTTGTCTTTCGGCTTCTTGCTCGGCGGCGAGAAAGTCAGCGTCAGTGAAGATCGTTCGATTGAAGGGCCAGATTCCAGTTACCCTAAAGCCGTTTACTGCAATGGTACCAGTTGTACACTGCAGGTAGGCTTCCCCAAAAAGTTCTGCAATGTCATAGGGACCAAGGGAGTTTTCTTGGTGTACCATCCACTGCCGAATGTGTTCACTGTAGTGAGTCTTAAGGGGACCCATGAATGTCCGTTCCAAAGGTTAGAGTTTATGGGTCGTATGAGACGGCAGGGAAAGTATATGGACGTCATGTCTTCTAGCCATGTCGATTATGTCAATATTTCTCGTATGACAATAATGTCCATCGAAGATCAGCAGAATCGGAGACGTCTCTGTTGGCACAGTCTTCTCAATAAAATGTTCAAACCAAGCTGTGAAAAGCTGGTTCTGTACCAATCCTGAGGGATGCGCCCTCCCGATAGATCCAGGGGGAGCCCCTCTCAACAGAGTTTCAGTCATGTTCTTTCTGGGAAAGATGATCATTGGTGGAACATATGAGCCCCCCCCGCACTCATCGAACATATCACTGTGACCAAAGAGCCTCGCTAAAATTTTTTAAATACATTACCTGTTGTATTGTATTTTTCTCTACATATCCAACGTTATGTATTCAGAAAAACTAACAGCATTTACTATTCTGTATTAGTTGCAAAACGTCATACTTTTCCATTAACATTATCCTTCTTCTTTTGGTTAAACATTGTAACTTTATTCCGACTAATAGTGATGACATTACCGTATGAAAACAATAATAGTCTGTACTGTAGGATAGTTGTCAGCAGATTGTCGGATCCGCAGGAGACTAACTGTCCTAAATTCCGTACGCTGTTTCGAAATAAAAATGTGAAATTTTCAAAAGTTAATTAAAAAATTAAATTTTAAAAAATGGTCCATAACAACGATTGTGTCAATATATAAAATAATGGGGCTATGCGGTAATCAAACACGGCTTCATGATTTTTTCAAATACCTCCTCGCTTTATATGATCTTGCTGTATTTAGCAGTACGCCAGTTACATCGCAGGCAAAGAAAAAGGAATACGAGTTTCACGACTGTGAATTATGTAAGCACATAATATTCATAATACTATTTTTTTTTCAATCTGGAACATGTAGGTACCTTCGATCTTGAAAATAAGGGCTACATGACTGTAGGCCCAGCGTATGGAATGACGTTTAGATTGAAAAGTGTCTTAAAAGTGAAATAGTTTGTCAAGCGATGGCGTTTTTATTACAAGAATTATTGCTAAAATACGTATAGAAATTTAAATGTATGTTATAAAAATACAGTATGTGACATATTCATTTTACTTAATTATTTTTATTCCTTTTTAATTTATTAACTTTAATTTATATTAAGTAATTCATGCGTATTGTTATTTAAGTCTAACTTAGAAAGTAATTTGAACACGCCATATGAAATCAACTAGAGATTTTCCGTTTTTCTCGCCTAGATTTGTCCTCAACAAAATGTCACCCACGACATTATATATTACGACGGAAAGTTGAAAACACTACACACAGTGGGCGTCCAAATAACGAAGGGCGAAAGATGGTAGACTATATGTAGAATAAAATTTGTATTCTATTGAATAAATCTCTACAACTTAAACTAACAGTCCAAAGACTGTCGTTCTTCTGAAAATACTAGTGGTGTATTTCAGTCCGTAGTTTCTCTCAAAGGTATAATATGGAACATTCATTCTAACATAAAGTGGTATTACTAGCAAATCGCATTACATGAGAAGAATAATCACCTAAACGTAATATGTTTTTATGCTTCGTAGGATTCGTACCCAAGAAATGTGATGTAGCAATTCAAAACATTAAACATTGTAACTGTAAAAGACGTCTAAATATCATACAGCGGTAAGTTTGCGTGTTCAAAAGTCGTATCGACACAAAAACAATTTTGTACAGCTATTAAAATATATACAGTTTGGTCTAAGTCAGCTGGCTGTCAGCTATATTGATATAGCAGTGCCAGCAGTTTATAGAGCCGAGTGTTTGTCTCCCACTGTGCAGAATTAAACGTCCACGAAATAAGTTGACCTCTACAACTACGCTTGCTCTGTCAGGTTCACATAACTCTGCTTTTTCATTGTTGTTGCTGTCATCATTAGCATCCTCTTTTTTCCTTAATAGTCTCTTACCTCATAAGTTATTCATTAAACAAATACTTGTTCCTCTTGTTAATCTCTCTCTCTCTCTTGCAGTTTCATTCCATGCGATTGTTTCCTTTTGGGCTGTTGTAGGTATTTCAATAGCATATTTTACTTTTTATTAGCTCTTAGCTTGAAATTTACAAGACAGTTGGTACAGCATGCATGCTGAGGTTTCCATAATACTATTTTCAATTACTTTGCATAATATTGTACACCGTGATGCCTTTGCTAACATAATATGGAAACGCTTGCGTTTTATTAACCCAATATCATTCAAAAAATTTACATTTTAAGAATATAGTGGCGATAACAAAACATAGAGTTAATTATTTAATTACAATTCACAATAAATTTACCTGTAAATGTGAAGTAAAGTCATCCTAGATTCTTTCGAGCGTAGGTTGTAAAACAAATATCTGTATTATATAAATAAAATATACAAATTTAACATGGTTAGTATACCACATAAAAACGTTATTGTTTGATTTTATTAATATTGTACATACATTACAGCTAGTTGTGCTTATACAATTTAATAATTCATAAGTTATGTTACAATTTAATGTAGTGTACGCCAGACACGGCAAAGATAATGTGTAGCGTACGTGACATTTTTCATAAATCATCTGAAATATTCTGGCGACGTTCTGCATAGTCTGTCAGTTCTAGGTTAGTGATTTATAATTAGCACCCATCCAAGCATCTTGGGAAAGTAATTTAATAAACCGTATGTTTTTAACTGAGAACGTAAATGTTGGGATTGACAGAGAAACCTATGAAGAGCTAAGATGAAGACGGCAAGTGCAAGCTGAGATGAAGACTATAATGTAATTTCACAGCTTTAGAAATGAAGTGGTCATCTGAACTGAGACGGGCAAAGAATGTACTGAATGGTAAGCCGAGAGCAGAGAGGCAGACTAAAATTTCTAAGCTTATGTGTGGTGCAAAGTAATCTACGTTTCGAGACTTTATCCATCTCGAAGTAAACGATGTTTTCAGTCATAATTATTTTCCTTATTTCTTACTAATGCCTAATGTCTATGCCTAAGCTAAGGCACTGAAGTACACGTAATTTCCTATATGTGTAGGTCAGTAATCACCAAATTCGTAATACTGCAGTTGTGGTCTTGTCACATGCGTTTTATTAAATAAGAATTTAGTTTAAACGGAATGTAGGTTAGGAAAGTAAAGACACCGCTATACAAAATTAATAAGTTTCAAAACCACTTTTTAAAGAAAATTGTGATTGTAAAGCCTTGAAAGATTTGAATATTTGGTTTTACAAATTGACGGCTCATTGAGTCAAATCTGTAAGGATTTCGGATTACAGATCTCCACATTGAAGTCGAGGTAATGGCTTTCCATAGAGCTGACCCCGTGCGAGCAAAGATTGTTGTAGATGGTACTGTTATTTTGAATATCTGGGTTCTAATGTATTTTAAAGTACAATTAATGATGTGGTGAAGAAGCTGTACAAGCTCAACCACATGTGTGGAACCATCAGGAGAACTCTAAAATCAACGAGGAAAGAAACACGCCTGAAGTTCTACGAGGTAATACAGGAAATGGTAAAGTAGTCTAAAGAGGCTATATGAAATATCGAACGGCAACCGTGTGCCAAACCTAGGAAGGCAGGCGAAAGTACTCAATACATCAACTTTACTGGAAGCGGTTATTGTCAGAATTGTAGAACCAAGATGTCGCAGTAACCATGATGCAGTTGATATAATAAGGCGAATATCCCATGAGTATTTTTGGTCATTAGCTAATTCATATATTAGACGAGAGCATGGACTTTCGAAATCAAACATTTCCAAAGTAATTAACTTTGTAATTAATTATTCATACTAATTAATGTAATTAGTCTCAATACAGCTATGTTTTGCCATATATTCTTAATTTTATTTTAATCATTAATTTAACTACCTTTACAATGCTACTTAGAAAAAGATCAGAAAACGAATGGAAACAACGTTCAAAAATAAATACAAAAACTTACTTATGGTATGAAGATATTTATTGGCAATCATATTGTTAACATTATTAAACAAGATTTTTGTGTCCGATTTTATTAACAGAATCTACTTTGATTTAAACACATAACATGGCAAACGTAGGTAATAGAAAATTAGCATGAATCAGTAAGGGAATTTGAATGTCCTGATCTAGTTCTCGCTTTAATACAAGAACGTCTTACACGGAATAACAATCTAAGTTATTTTCTATATAGACATTTTTTCACCAATTGTTTCTATGCATATTATAAATATTATTGCCAATTTTTCAAATCCTGAAGGGCACGTACGCACTACAACGATAAATACAGGTATCAATAAAACGTATAATTTCTTTCGTCATTAAACCGTTCATTTTTCCTTCGCACTTTTAATTTGCTGATCTATCATTTCAAACAGAAATTAATAACAAATAATCTTGACGATTATTAGTAAAGTTTGTGATATTATTTATTATTAGTTATAACAATTATTATAAATGTGCATGAGGCGAGTGTAATATAATGTTTAATACTTCTATTATACAATAATATTAGTACGATAATATTAACGTTAGGAATTAATATTAATTTGTCGTTTTCTGAATTGCATGATAAAAACATCATATGTTATCCGAAATGTTGTAAAAGTTATATAAGCTGAATTCGTATGACCAAGCATGGCAGATCTGTACGCATTGCTTATGTCAGCACGTTTCCTCTCAACTGTTCCTGTTACGTCATTTATGTTTGTTAACGCCGTCGTCAGTTTCAGACGTTATTCTGTCTCGAAAAGTGTAAAAAACCTCTCGCCTGTGTAAAACATCGTTTTCAGTTACTGCTTGCTAACATCTTGATGTGTTACCGTTACAATAAGTAGCATGACAGATTGAAAATAACAGTTTATTATTTTTATCTTAACGTTACAATTTCTATACGTGCACTACGAAATTCAAATTCCCACTTGAACTGAAGGTTACAAACTCACCTTCAATAATAATTGAAGGTTTCAATAATTGTTTGTCGCCACGAATGTACAATTTTTAACATAATATTCAACAATAAGTTGTACGTTCGCTATATCTTTAATTACAGATGTGAAAGATTGGTTTATCTTTTATTACAGATAAAATTATTAGCAATTATTGTATATTTAATAAGATCCCTGAGTTTTAGTGAAAACATAAAATCGTTGGAAGACAGTAACGAAGTTTGTTTAACCCAGTATTAAAAAATAAATAGCATTAATGTGTTATTGTATACACATACAAATAAAGAAGTTATAAATAATATGCTAAGTATCAAAATTAATTATTCTGTATACAAAATAAACGTTTTATTGTTTTGTAATGGACTCCATACTCCAGACCGACAAACCGATTCCAAACGATTGAGTTAAAATTGAGAACTTGCTTTGCTCGTTCAATAATTATCGCGTCTAGGGAAGTACCTTTTATTACATTATATTATTCTATAATTTTGATTACATGCAGAGTACACGTTCAACGTAATATTGATTAACTGTTGAGACTAATTCTGACTAAGGTTAAATCTGGTACCATAAGGATACAGTATACACTTCTGGGTCATCGTTCACATTTTTTCATCATTATCGTATTCAGTGTCAATGAATAAGAAAAATCACTGCTGATTAATCAGACACTGATTAAAACTTTCGTTTTTAAACAAGGCACTTTTCATTATTTACTTACTTTTCATATTTCCTCAGTTTACAAAGACATTCCAAATTTACTTAATTAGCGTTACATTTTTCAAGAATTTATTATTATTAACATAAACTTCATTGTTATTTTACCTAAACGCAAATAAATGTACACAAATACTCAATTCTTTTTATGTATTTTCAGTATATGTAAATGTCGATACTTTCGTACGCAAATATTTAAGTATAGTACTTAAATCATTGTGTTGAGTAGGTTTTTGTAGGCTTCACGATCCCCACGTTACTTATAACAGGAAACGATGCTAGTTAATGATAGTGAACTTGATGCGATGGAAGGACATGTTTGTATATAAAAGTGTGTTGTTTACTCACTAACAACTCTGTAGTATTGTGTTGGTACCCTCCTAACAGCTTTCATAAACAAATAAACATATAATGGATTTGTTTGTATAATATGACTCTAACTCCAATGCAACTGCTAGTAAAGCCATCCCCTTATTCTCATCTGTGATAATACACAAACAAGTACGCCTGTACTCTGTCTTAACCACAGTAACATTTTCCTTAACGGAAGAAAAACTCGGCTGAATAGAAACAGCAGTTATATTTAACATTTTTAGATAAGATTTGAATTAACTCAATAACGTACACCATACACAAGCACACACATTTAGGTATACAATGTTTAATAGAAGTGAAACTTACTAAAATCAGTCAAACGTCCTGAATAAGAATAAATCTGGATCAGAAAGAATAGTAACCTTCTTTCGCTCTACAACTCTCTCTCCTCTCTAATATTACTGTTTCCCATTCTCTCTGATTACCTTTAATTTCAGTTATAATCAACTTTGATTGTTTTACTTTTATATCAACATACAACTACCTATTCCCTTCTCTTATTTCGCTCTTCAAACAATCTTCATGTTTTTGTAATCAATGGCTTAATCATACGTTCTTTTCCTTTGCAATACCTCATACTTCTGCATCTCCGTCACGTCTTTTGTATTATACTGATTCACTCTGAATGACTTAGGCGTATATTTCTCTGTCTTATACAAATTCATAGTTTATATTTCAATTCCTAATAAAAATTTTAAACAGTAAATTAAAATACGTAATACTTTAAGTTTGGCCGAACATAAATAAATTCATGAAATAAATGTCAAGAGGGTGCCATGCGCACTAAGACTGACAGAGAAATCCAACAGTGTTATCTGTTATGCATCACTGAACCATACGTTAGCATCACTGAAGATGAAGTCATGATTTTGTATAAATATAGTGTAAGGCCTGTATTCAATCCGACAGGAAAAATGAGTCAGTGTTATCTTCGGTGAAAGATAAGGTGCCATTATCTGCACTGGTTTCAACGGGGCCCCACTAATACATGAGTTAAAAGTGGAATCAGCTATTCAGAAACTTCACCTTTTTTTTTTAGCTTATCGTCTTGGGTTAATAGAGCTTCTCTGCGTTTCGAGCTTATCGTCTTGGGTTAATAGAGCTTCTCTGTGTTTTGAGCTTATCGTCTTGGGTTAATAGAGCTTCTCTGTGTTTCGAGCTTATCGTTTTGGGTTAATAGAACTTCTCTGTATTTCGAGCTTATCGTCTTGGTTTAATAGAGCTTCTCTGTGTTTCGAGCTTATCGTCTTGGGTTAATAGAGCTTCTCTGTGTTTCGAGCTTTTAAACAACGTTAATTGCATTGAAATGTCACGACAAATTAGTCCTAAATTAATTGAACGTTTTGTTGGGTACGTTCCTTCAAGTGTTGTATTGAGTTTATCTCAATTTATATTATAATTTCTGTTCACTTTCTTAAATTGAAGGTGTCTACCGCTGCCTGAAATAGTCGTAGTATTCTGTTAAGGGGCTTAATGTGATAGAAATGCCAGCTGAATGTTTTATAATTAAAAATTTTGTATTATCTTAAATATACGTTTTTATAGTATTTAGGTATTGCTATGAGCGTACTGTTGAATGCTCATTAAAGAAAAAGAAGAGATTTAAAATTGAAAGTAATTTTTAGAAAAAATATCATGCTTCAGTCCAAATATTACCCTCTTCAGTACAACATGGGACAGTATTTTACTTAATATATAAAGTAATTACAAGTCAGAGCAGTACTTTACATATAAAAGTACATACATGTGCAATTAAAATTGTCGCAATAAAGGTTTAGTATTATACGCACTAATTTGAAGATTTCTTGTTTAATATTCTGTTGTAAAAAAACAAACTTTTCTTATTTTTGAAGTAGTATAAAGAAATACTAAGAACTTACCCGCTGATATTTTCAGCTGTCTCCGCTAGAATCAAATGATTCTTGAGATTTGTGTGCCAAAATATTTAGTCCAAAGATACAGGGTAAAATTATTGATGATTTAATCAGATTTGTGAGGTTACAATAAAGAATGTATAGTAACAAATGTATTCTAACAAATTTGTTGTTGTATATTTCAAGTATTATACGATACTTAAAAAAGTATGTACGAACTATGCTGGTATTGGAGTCATTGAGATTAACACCGTGTGGAAATCATAGGGTTCAACAAGAACTGCATAAAACGAGGAACAACAAGTAATTTATTTGCACTGTGATGATGATGATGATGATACGACGACGACGACGACGACGACGACGTCGATGATGATGATGACGACCACGACGAAGACGACGATGGTGATGATGACGACGGTATCGAAAACAATGACGATGGTAACTTTTCAGAGGAAAATACGTATTTTTAGTTTAGTTCTTTCTCATTAACAACCTTGGTGTTATATCATAAGTATTGTTTGTTAAACGACATAATTAATAACTAATCCCCGTCACAGGTTTAAGTTACAGCATTGGCTCGTATGGGAGCTGTCGCGCTCTGTCTTACCCATGTGTTTCCTTTATTCTTCTGTCCTTTTCTGTCGTTGCAATGTTGCCTTTTTTACTAAATGTGAAGTACAAATTTTAAATAGTTTTAAATTTTATTGATGTTCTACATGCTGTGCTGCACATTTCAGTATAAATACATGTCTGTAACACAATTTCCTTCTTCATAAACAAAATATTTTATAAATTTTTGTTTACTTGTAGAAGTTAGAGCAACGTTTCAATCAACCAGTGACTCTAGCCCAATTATTAAATTTATGGAGTTAATTTTAACCACGTTTCATTTACAGTAAATTTCCTTTGTTATGAACACATTTTAAAATCCAACGTGCAATAAATAAAATTTTTACTGACTTTTTATCTCTATAATTAATTAATGTCGTCCGTGTGAGTATTAACATTTTTGGCCTGTGAGGAAATTTTTTTTCTTGAGATAGACATATAGTAGTCTATAAGCATAAAAGTTGTAGTAAATAGGCTAAAGTTAATTTTAATTCAAATTCAAATATTCAATTTAAGGTGGTTTGGACCATATATATAATTATTTGTGATCACTATAGCGGACGCTTCGGGAGGCACGCGCCAATTCTTGTCGCCACCTTATTCACGTTAACTCGTCTTGCTTACGGACTGTTTGTGTTAGTAATAAAAACGTTTATACAAATTTCATATCCACCTTTCATAAGTTATACAAATTTCGGGTCAATGGGATACAGCTATTTCTCTTACCCAAAACGCTGACTAAGAACGTAAGTTTCACAATTTACTAAACAACTCATTCTGTGTGGTGGAACATACTTTTAAACGAGCTTAATCACAAACAAACAAAAACTAACGCAAATTTTTACATTTCTCTTTTTCATTAACACCTTCTTTTTATAGTATATATTGTTACAACACAGAAAGCTACCCCAATACCAGGGAAAAAACTATGAATCAACTATATTAAACTAATGAAAATAAAATGACTATGACGAGACAAATGACTATGCCCAACCCAAGTGACTGACCCAATAAAAGAAAATAAAATGAGAAGGTATATGAAAAAGACACAAACAAATAATAAAGAAAAGAAAATGAGAAATATTAAACTCAAATGATGATGAAAAAGGCTCAAACAAATATTAAATGTAAATGATAAATATTAAAATCAAATAAAGTAATATCAATTAAAGTACACTAACCAAAGAAATAGATATTAAATGTTATGAATAAGTCTATAATGATAAGTGAATCAGAACATTAAACTTGTTAACATTATAACTAATAATTGTGAATAAAACAGTAAAAACCCAAAAGTGAGAGATAGGTAGGGAGTGAAGGTGATTAAGTTATAACGGCTGTATACTATCTTTTATAACTTCTGTATACTATCGCCCTTCTAACCTCGGGAGCCAGGTTAATTGACGTTGGTCAATTAAACAGGCTGCCATAATATTCACAAAATGTTATATATTTAATTAAAGTACAACGTAACAAAACACTTACTTGGAATCTGTGAATTAAGGAATATTAGATTCGTGTTGCCAAATTTATTCACGCATATTATTCCATGACATCTCTTTATTTACATACCTGGTAATTAGCATAACAGAAAATGAGTTACTGTCTTATTATTAAAAATCAATTAGGCTTGTGATTTGTATTATTAAAACATACATATATATATATATATATACTTAACCTACTTTTCGTTTACTCTATTTCGTTCAACTGATTAGTTAACTATTAAAAAATAATAACTGCATAATGATAAATAATAGTGCATAATTAATCAACTTGGTTAATTATTTATAAAACTTTGGTAATTCATACCCTCGGATCCGAGATTATCCTTTCTTTATATTAAAGTTAAACAATTTACTTTTGCTGCCATTTGAAGAATGGACTTATTAATATTAGCATGTTATAGTCATTAAAGCTAAATACATCATATTGTTTATTACAAAATTACAATGGTAATTTAATTCGGCCAGTCTTTTGTATAATTATATTAATTTTATTTTGGTGTCAATTGTCTTTCATATTTTTATTAAGTAATTTCTGAACTACAGAAGTTTGACTTCTGTGTCACCTGTATGTAGCATCCTCGGCGAATCGGGGTTGTCTGTAGTAAACGGTGGCTATGCGGCTTCTGGTATATCCTGGAGGTCTGAAGAAAGGTGTAGTAATGTAAGGTGTTGTTGTCTCTCTCTTTTTGCAAGGTTTATCAGGATTTGGTGCTGGCGGTGGTGAGAAACTTTCACTTGAACTCACTTACTTCGGTTTTCCCGCACTTTTACCTTATAGTTAAACTGTTACATATACTGTGATCTCTATCACGTTGACGTGATATTAAATCAACTGCAGAGATGTCATAAACACACACCTAAAACGTATCAAAGATGTTAAACATATTGAAATTACTGATAATTATTGCTATCAGCTTTACTAAGCATTAGCTTAAAGAAACTAAGAGAGTGAACGACATATTCCTTCATTCTCTATAATTTTGTAGTTACTGCCTACATTTTCAACTGTGTTGTTCTCGCTGCGGAGTCTGATTTACAACTAATTTTGGGGCGCACAGCGGGCTTAGCGAAGTGCATGTCCGCGCGTGTTGTTATTTACCTGTACGAGAAATAGTTCTTAATTTATTAATTATTACTTTTACTTATTTTAAATTGCTGGTTTATTACGTCTCTCTATAATTTATTACTCGCTGAAGAAACACGAGGTGGTTTACATATTTATTTGTTTAACATTATTTAGTTTTCTATTTATTTCATAGGGAGAGAAATTATGTAGTTTCATTTAGGATTATATTATTTTTACCTCTTTTTTTATTTTGTGCTATTTAACCCTATTAAATCGTCACAAAGTGAGTAAAGAGAAATCAATATTAGGGAATAACCACTAGTAACACTCAAGTACAATAAAAAAGTGCAAAGTGCCAGTGTAAATCCAAGACAAATAGAAAACCCAACAGATAGGCATAGACACCTAAAACCAGTGAGTAACACTATAGTTTAATGGTGAAAAATATCAAAGAATAAGAATGTTATTATTATTATAAGTACAAATGATAGTAGATTAGGAATACAGTGGTATTCAGGGTAAAAATCCCATAATGATTAAAAATGTTATTGTTACAATGGTTAAGTAATAAAAAATATATAGTAAAAGTTAAAAGAAAAATATGCTAAATAATATAAGTGCAAAATAAGTAAAACATCCTTGGATCTTAAAATGTTCAAAGGGATAATTAGCAAGATAAAATAAATGGTGTTATAATGTTCTTCACCAAGATAGTTATTTGTTCAATTAAGTTTATGAGAAGGAATATGGCTGAAAAAAGTAAAGAGATTATAAACCTAATTTTTGTGTTATGTTTTATAAGTAATATTAAATGATAGACAACTTAAAAAAAAATGGCAATATAGATAAGTAAGGAGATAAATTCTTACAAACATAATAATACCGGAAAAAATTAGAGAATAATAGACAGGCCATGATTTTGTAAAGTAATAAGAACATACAATTATTATAAAACAGCCCAAATTAATTCAAAAGGTAAACAAGTCATAAGTGACACCAAGCAAAACGTATGTAAATATAAAATAATCTTTAATTTGAGTAAAATAAGAAGATATAGCCAATTACTACTTAGGCCTGTAAAATGCCTAACTGTATAAATCTAAAATAAACAAATTGTAAGAAATTAACTATTGGATTAGAAAATCCAGGGCAAGTAACTAGTTAAATACAATTAGTGAATCATATTAAGATGTCAAAGTTAAATTAAAAGCATAAAATAAGAAAGAAATGTAATTACATAATATTAACATTATTGTTAAAACTTTAATACATAAACAAACCCAGCTTTGTGGGATGTCAAAATGATCTTTGAAAGAAAATATAAACAGTTGTGATAATATCTCATACATAGATAAGAAGACAGAAGAATAATAGTAATCAAAAGATATTTAGTCATTTTGAATTAAAATTCAAATATTATAACAATGGACATAAGATAGATTCAGCCAATGAGAGACAGACAGTTGCCATAACAACGGAACGTTATTTATTATAATTGCGTTAAAAATTGTTAGTTCATTATTTACGCTCAAGACGAAGAGAAGCCAAACCGTAGTCGACTCAATTTTAATTTATAATAGTCAAAATGAAGTCAGAATTTGATAAAATGAAGAAGCAAGAAGTCTGATGAAGAACTAGTCCATTCAACAAAGACCACAGACCAGATTTTCAAATTCTAAATTAATTATTTAATCCACATTATCCGAAAAAGAAGTCAGGCGTACTCCAAATCATAAATGATGGAAGATTGATGATCAAAAGGACCCAACCTAACTAGAACTGAGGAACTCTTCACCCGAATTCAACAGAGTTGATAAGTATATCCGAAATACCCTAACTTATGGAATAAATTCGTATTAACTTTTTCTCACAACACAAATAACTCTCACTACGAACTGATAATCAAATTTCTTTCAAGGATTCATTGAAAATAAAAAACTAAACTTGTATGAAACCGAAAATAACCTGTATACAAATTACGAACTCTGAACACACACTTTTTAACACTTCAGGAACGAATTGTAATTAAATCTAATAGTATATAAGTACCATCAAT
The DNA here is from genome assembly GCA_034769895.1 of Magicicada septendecula. NCBI lineage: Eukaryota > Metazoa > Arthropoda > Insecta > Hemiptera > Cicadidae > Magicicada > Magicicada septendecula. The sequence goes on from CM068368.1 coordinate 500,867,153, forward strand.
GTAAGGTGGTGTACTTTATTATAATCATGTTAATATTTTTTCGTAACCAAAAGAACTCAGATTTAACGAACGATAGAAAATAAACATTGCCGACGCCATGTCGAAGTAGTATCGTTTTAAATCAGCCTTTGCCAACCTGAGAATAATTGTCTATTTATTGCCGGAGCAACTTTGTTTAAATAACCGTATATAATTTTGTATTTCATTGAATAACTGATAACCTCACGTTAATAAACTAGTACTGAGTTGTAATAACCGTTCTTTATTTCATTGTAAATTGCATTATAGGGTTTGTGTACTTTAGCGATGAGCGAAACTGACGGCCAGCGTTAGACGTCGGCAACACGGCGAACTACTAGCGAGATTCATACGCCTGCCTATTGCGAGGGTAATTTGAATCAGCCAACACCGTAGAACGACCGCTCGATATCATATTTTTTAATTGTTTTCACAAACAATTTGGCGCCACCCGGGAATGAAATATACTCATTAAAGGACAGGTAATTCACACTCGCGAGATATTGTACTGGTAATTCGTGAGATCGCGACGGACATCGTCAGCGTCACTAAAAGAAAAAGTAAGTAAGTAAACGTAAAGTAACGACTACATCGTGTGAGGCTAACACACGATAAAAACACTCAGTTTTACCGAGACGATAAGAGCCTACTCGTTACAATATAAATATACTATAACAAAATATTGCGCCTTAAAATTGTTGTTTATTAGTAGTAGACTACAGTACTCTGTGGACGTTGCGATACTATGTATACTAATGATTTTAATTTGGTTTTAAATAGCGATTCCTAACATTACTTTTATATTTCATATTTTACATTATATTACTAAAGCATTGTGTGTGTGTGTGTGTGTGTGTGTGTGTGTGTGTGTGTGTGTGTGTACACAGGATGCAACATAAAAGGTGTCCTCACAATACATATTCGAACGCGATGCGTCAGTATAAGAAAAAAAGATCTTATTAACCCTAGGCCGAAAAAGTCTCACTGTCCTCCGTCTCTTTGTGTTTTTAAAGAAAACTTTATATCTAAAGAGGCGATAGAAATTAGAGTGGGCCGTAAAATATTTTTATTTTTTTTTCGATTCGCTATACCGCGTAAAACTTGCCCCTAGGACACATAAGTAAAATTAAAAAAAGAAATAAAAAATCGGTTAACATCTTTCGGTCGCGTATCACCCCGAAAATCATAAAAACTTATCAATTTTAATAATTTTTCGTAATAAAAAAACACGAAACTTTTCTACGTAAGTCAAATACTACAACTTTAGATAAGTAAAGAATGCCACAGGTAAGATAAATAAAATTTAAAAACATAGATATTTCAACTTTTATTGGTCGCGTATTGCACCTGAAAAACACATTTTTAACATTAAAATTGCAAATTTTACACTTTTACATAAAATAGTTAATGATATTTGTTACGAGCTATGACATTATGTCAATAGCCTTTTACTCATTCTTTTTGGTACTGAAACCCCACTTTAACTTAAGCAGTTAAAAAAAAAGATTATTTTTTTTTTTGAAAATTTTGTTGAGTTTTTTTTTTTTTTTTTTTTTTTTTTTTTGCAAAGAGGGGCCACAAGTTAATTATAACTAGGCTTAGGCCTAGAGAAGCCAAAATTGCGCTGGATCCAGTGAGACGGGACTTGCAATGAAAACTCAAGAATTAAACAATTAACAAATCCTTTTTATTATTCTATCTCATGGCACAATTAATAATAAAATAAATAAACCCAACAGTAATCTATAATTCCCCTTAATTAGTTAATTAAATAAAGCATACTTTCTCAACAAGGCCACCTGAAAATAATAATTGAAACCAAGAAAATAATTTGCTATGTCACTCTACCAATGAATTGAAATTTAAAACTATAACTAACCTTGAAATAAGCTTCCATTAAAATATTAATAAAATATAAAATTTATATTATATGTTCCTGTTAGAATGCTTCATAAAACTTAATGAAGATAAATGGTATTGATTCCTTGCTAATATTAATTATAAAAATAATTACTCAACAAATTAAATATTTTTCAAAGGGTGACAACTCATATACTTGTTATAAAGTTAAATTAAGTAAATTATTTCCTTAAAGAAATGATCAGCAATGATTAATTGAGATAGAATACCTGTTATGAAAAAATGAAAAGGATATAACTACATGACTCCATGTATTAACTTTCTTTTATAAAAAGACATTGTACCAATAAAAACCCTATGAAAAAAATACACTTGGCTCAGAGACGGACACGTTAACATCCTGATGATTCAGCCTTCAACTTGTCTCAACAAACAAGTTCAAAACTGTATCGACAGGCACTGCTTGGTTGAAACTTGTTGAAAATGCACCTCCCTCACCAGTAATTTTTTTAATACAAAATGTATTAAACTGATTTTTAATTAAGATTTATATACATGTATACCACTGAATTGAACATGATAATTACTAATAGCCAGAATGACTTAAAATCTGTCAAGAAACCCCTATAATGAAATAAATGGAAAATCTATGCTGAATGTGAACTATATAATGCATGCCAGTCTCTGGCTGACAATTTTAGCAGAAATACATTGGAATTTACAATTAATTTAGCACCCAGTCCACACACTAAACTGTCCCATCAATTGGGGATCTAAATAAATGTTTAAAACTTGTAATGTTATAGTTGACAGATGCATGTAACTGGTCACTGGGTATGATTGAGTGTTGACTCTATGTGTAAATAATAATTGGATAGTTATCACCTGATTTCAGCCATGAAGGGTTTTTTGAAGTGAAAAATTGTGGCCGACATTTTTATGTGTTAGGGTGGTGGTCCAAATTCCTCCGGTAGCGAGGAGCTTATGGTGTTCATCGTTCAGCTATGTAGTAGGTCTCGTTTCTCGTCTACATCGATGGACCCTGATTACACATTATATTTTTAGTCAGAGACCACAACACAAATGCCCCACAGTTTGCACACCCTCCAAAATACATATGTAAAGTCAACATAGTTATTGAGCTATTTAATTAAACTTGATAAAATTTATATGTCCAACATGCCTTATTTGAAAATCTTTATAACAATAATTCATCCCAATATTAACATCACCTAATGTGAGTTACCTTGTGTGCAATTTGACAATTAATTATGGCTTTGTAACATCTCATAAACTTAGTACTTAGCGTGAATATGTAGATACCACGTGGTTGAGGTTAATTCAAATACATAGTTTTTTACTACAGATAATAATATGAACTGGACATCATTTACTTTCAAAACGTGCCTGAGTAAGTTGCCAGATATATATATATATATATATATATAAAGCTTTACTGTTAATTGTAGCAAAACTTTATACCACTTAAACTAACTACGCATTGTGCAATAAGCTAAGTGCGCAACCCAATCTCGTTGCATCGATGTTAGATAAATTCTAAACTTAAATATTTTATATTCAATATACTTTACTTTTTAGTGCCGAAATTCTGACACTTGAATGGAATGTTTTATAAGGTTTTAAAAACTTTAGCAACACATTGCGTATTGCACAATGCACGATGCAACAGGTGGTGGACAGATGCTTACTCAGGCTTACTAAAAAAACAGTATTCTCCAACGAATATAGTTGTTAATTAATATAAAAGTAATTTGAGAGACTTACCGCAGTCGTTATAGAGTTTATCTAGACATAGTTGGAAGACGTGTAGTTGTTGAAATCTTCTTTTTTCTCTACCGGAGAAAATATGGCGTCGACCACCTACCTCAAGTTATTTTGTCAGACAAACTTCAACAGATATTCCAGCATCGGGCCCGTTTGTGTAAGGAACATCTCGCCAGGAAGCAGCACCTAAAGCTTTCATACCGCTGACAGTCGGCAGGTGCTGACCCCGACCGCCGTTGTCTAAACTAAACCTGTAGTTTTTCCTATCCACGGGTAGGGCGCAGCACTAATTACCGCTTTAATTCTGTACTGCTTATAACTCCAGGTCGTATATTCAGTCCTTTCGCGCCGTCTTTCCACTAGATATCAGCCCACTCTCCAATTGTAAATTAACTGAAAACTCGCTGAGTCTTCGTGACTCAGCACAGTACTTGCTACTTTAAACTCCGATTTGTGCGAAAAACGTGGCATGATGGATAGTGAAAGAACTGCCGTTCTGATGAACCCATCTCTGGACTTGGTATCAACGACTTTTGTGACGCTTCTGTAACCAGCTTCACACACTGCTCCACTGCTTGCGTATGACATGGAAACTTGTCAAAATTCCATTCAGCTACTGTTCCTGAATTTATTACAGATGAATCTCCACAAAAGATTAGAGCCGTACTATCTACAAAGCGTACAAGCCCTTGAAAATGTTGACTATGAACAGAGACGGGCATTTCGTTTACTTTTCTACACAAAATTGCAATTGATCCGCACTTGTTTAGTCCCTGATATATTCAGTGATGAAGCAAGTCTTACATGAAATGGAATTATTAATGCCCATAATAATCATTACTATGCAGAAAAAACCCATCACACATGTGTTTTTAAATTTTTTAGAAGCTATTAATCCTAATTTCCCTTACTTTGTTATAAACTATTATTAGTGAGGTAATTTTACAAAGTAGTAATAACTTTAAATAAAGTTTTCTTATACTAAAGGAACCGTAGTCCTAATTATAAAATTAGTAATATTTTTTAATTCATTAACTTCCATTAATGTAAACATATGTGCCAAATTATTAAGAGCTCTGTTCCGCCTTGAGATACAATTCTTTAAATAGTGCAAAATGGTGGCCAGACGGAACGTTTAGTGACCTGTGTGTATACGAACTTTTTTTATTCTGCTGATGCAAAAAATTCTAATAGTTAGGACACCTTTTACGTTACACCTTGGCGTCTGTGTGCGCGCGCGTGAGCGCGTGTGTGTAATCCTATAGTATATAGTATAAATTTTATATTACTTTTAACCTCACGTATTTTTTTAAGAGTACAATATATTGCACGTTTACAATTCACAATTATTATTTTAGACAATTGTTTTTCCTGTAATACAAATGTTTCGTCCTTGCTTAGTTGCATGATACTTTATATTGATTGTCTACAGCGCTTATTCATTAAATAATATAAACACATTTCCAATTATAGGTAAAGTAAAGCTCTTTTTGGTAATTAACGTTATGTTATTTTCGTACATAGAACTGATTGATACTGCTTCACATAACTGCTAACACATAAGTAATTACATCGTAAGAAAAACAGTAATAAAACTGACCAATAATTTGTAGTCCTTCATTGAAAAAATTCACCCCGTGTATTAGTAAGTAGACGTTGTTGTTCTGGAGAAACACACTTCAAACGCCTTCAATGCGCCGAATTGCCACACACGAAACCCGGCAACAGTGTAGATAACCAATGCTGTAAATTAAATATGGGTCGGCCATTAGTATGTGATGACGAACTGAATTATTTCTAAATTATTTACAATTCTTACTACAAGTAATTCAAATCTAATACAGTTTTGGTTTTACCTTGTAAAATATGTACACGGTGATTAACTCCTTCTGTCAGATACAAATTAAGTTAATTTATAACAGTGGGGTAGAGTAGAATATCCCAGTATAGAATGTTATATCATATTCTAACATTTGTATACCATATTTTAATATTTTTTATAGCAGAATGACAAATTTAACAATATTTATGAAAAACTCGTGGTAATAGTCTACAGTCACAACCCCATTTCTGGCAGCCACAAAACTTGCAAAAAACGCGATTTTTGTGTTTCTTTGTAAACCACGGGCCTAAACTAGGTGCGCAAAATATTGTTTGGGAAAAATATGCACAAACCAATTATGGGATCCTAATAATGTAAAAACGCGGTTTTTAATTTTCAATGTAGAATTCACGTCTAATTTAGCTGCGTACGCAGTAAATACGGTAGATTTTTGTTTGCACAAAATCTGTAAAACCCACATATCCATTGGCGGTAAACTATTGTTTAGTATTCCTACATATAATACAGGTACAAGTGTAAAGTAATTGCATTGGCCAGGTGTAATAGTGGACTGTTACCCTCAGCAGATCATTCTTAAGTAGCTCTGGATCTGCTGTTGAGTTTCTGTAATTTATTCGGACTTTTACTAACCAGCGTTGTAAAAATTTTATATGTAACATAAAATAAGGAATACATCATACTGACAGCTACTTTATTGGAAGGCAAACAATGAGCGAAAATTTGGAAGGTTTATCACCATAATAAACTAATGACCGTATACCTGCATTATCTCGTTTATTAGGCGTAGGCCTGCACTTTATTAGCCGTACTGCGGGTTGTTTTACGGTTGATACAGTTTCGCACCTCTTAGCTTCCACATTTGTTTCCCAAACAATCCTGACCCGTGAGTTCTGTATCCCGCATTTTTTCCTCCTTTCCCAGTTACTTATTTACCGTACAATTAAATTATACTTACCTTTAAGACCCTGAACTCTTCTAATAGGAATAAAATTTGTAAATAAAAGTAGTTATTTTTATAATATTACACTTAACTATTCTTACTGTCTGTTACAAGGAATCTTTAAATTGTAATTCATGAATGATAGGTATTCTACCACTACCTGGTATATTCATGTTTCGATACAGAGCAGGTTGTTCACCATCTTCCACTTACTACCGTTTTTACAGAACTAACCTTAACATTTGATTGCCAAATATTCCAAAACATTTATTAGATTTTCATAGAGGTAAGAACATTTTTGTTTTGATTTCTACTGACAAAGTATAAACTCGTATTTTTGGAAATTTCTTTTAGTCAGCAGTTTAGCCAACCGCTGATCATGATGATGATTTGATTTCAAGTAGTAGATCAGAATTTTAAATTGTTTTTATAATGGCCATTGTACCATTTATTTAAGAGTGGTTTTCGTAACAGTTTCTGTTCTACAACTTAGTTAAATACGGTTTCGTAAGTGTAACGTGTTTGTTGTCGTAAATTCAAAAACCCAGAGGCAGTTTTCGTAGAGTCAGTCTGTAGCCAAAAGTTTAACCACTAAACAGAGAACAGCAACAACTCAGGTCTCCTCTCTCTGTCGTAAGCACATGCTTACACGCAAATGACAATCCAATGTGTGACTTCGCTATTATATCTCAAGCAAAATGTGAGCCAAACATGGTACCTCACAGCAAACAAACTTTACATTCTTACAGACAAGTTCAACTGTTTGCCAGTGTCACATAAATTGTCTGATGCTGCACAGACATGTTCTTTGATTTGTAAGGCGTTGAGTTGTAGATTTGGTCCCTTTCTCGACCATTTTCTTACTGAATAATCACGTCAGTACTTTATGCATCCGGACATTACATGCCTTCATTGTCTTTGCTTAAACGTTAAGAAAAATTTATTCTAGCTAACATAATTTTGAATATCGTATTACCCAACTTATTAATAAAACCTACACTACATGACTTAATGTTTTTGTGTGAATCGTAGCTCTGAAGCGACTAAGCAGAGGCAGTGTTGAATGAAACGTACAGACATGACACTGGATTTAATTTTACAATATACACGGTTTCACGAAGATGCATGGTGAGAAATGATTAGCGTTTAGGTAGCTACAAAAAATAAAAAAATTATGGAAAAGCTGTGTACCCAGCAAATACCGTAGTAGATTACCGTACGAATGATTAGATTTTAAAACTATTAGAGTGGAAATGTAATGGGATAAAATTTATTTTATTTACCTCATAAAAAATATTTTTCGTAAAAACAGATATGAATACGACAAAGTAAATTAATGAAAATTAGTAATGATTACGACTAAGCTAACTCTGAACAACATGCCTAATTTCAATTTATTGAAAAGGTTAGTTAATAAAACTTTTTAATGTATTTCATACCTGTCTCTGATTGTCAGCCACTGGGTTGACGCTGACAACTTATAAGTGGCCGCTGAAGGGGAGTTCTGGATGTTAAAGAAAAGAGAAAATATGAGAAACAAAAAAATTTGGTTGTTGTTAAAAATGTATCCTATAAGTAGGTAGAATTAAATAATTAATTATTTATGTGGGTTTGAACATATGGTTTGCGGTATGACTTCATAATACATACGGTACATAATACTCGCCTTGTGAGTAAGAAATCGCTTTGTGTTAACACTGCTAGTTGGTGGTTGTGGGGTAGTTCAAATTTATCTCTGACTTTTGATGACACGTCCTCGCAGCGAGTAAGGGAGACGTAGAATAGACTCATAGCTTTTGAATGTTTATTTAGTGTACTCGATTCGGTTAACAACATTGTCTGATTTCATAAAATATCTTACGTTTGCGCTCACATTTTGTAACAAAACTGCAATATAACAGAGACTATGACTCATTACATCCTTTTCTCTTTCATATTAATTTAAAAGACCTTATTTATAATATACACTAAATTTTTTACCTTGTGTACTTGGCACTGTGTAATAACACTAAAACATGGATACAGATACTGCTCAGTAGCTGTTGTCTATTTGTTTATCTGTCGCTGTCACCTCTATCTGTCTGTCTATCCTTTTGTCTCTCCCCCTCTTATTCTTATTTCTTTCTTTCTTGATCGTTGTAGTGCTTAATTGTCAATATATTCACTGGTCTTTTGTTTAATTGGAAACTATTGATTCTCATATCCATGATGCATATTCTCTATAGATACGGTACTCTCCGTTGGAATGTATACTGACCTTTTGGAAGACTTTTTTAGCGCGACGTGCAGCTTTTCCTTTCTCTGGTTTTGTTAAGAAACCTTTTGTAACGAACAATTTGAAGTAAATCTTAACATCTGGCAGTAACTGACTGGATAAGACTTGGTACCATTTTCATCAGCTAGTTGATCTAATTGACTAAGTTGATCTAGGTGTAGGCATGGTCACAATCTAATCAAGTTCTATGTTGATTAGAAGCATATTGATCTGAGGGTAGTGCCAGAAACATTTCTCAACTTGTGTAAGACACGGGTAAAATAAAAACATGTAACCTACATTTATCCTAAATTTTACCAAAGGTATAAAAGTGTAACATTAGAACAATATGTAACACAGATTTATGTACACTGAACAGGAGGTGCCATATAAAATCCCAGCAGAGGATAGGTTTTTAACGTATTTTTTCTCATGTGTATATGTGTGTGTGTGTGTGTGTGTATTCGTATTTGTGGAAGTTATATTTTACTACGAGATACGAATATCTAAGCATAGAGATAATAATGTGGAAAGATTGTTTTCTACCACCATAAGAACTGTTACCCTGTTGAAATCGATTATATTTTTAGCGTAATCGAAATTTATTTACTCTGAAATACATACTATGTCCCTATTATACGATTCCTTTATTTTGTATGGATTCAACCTTGGATATAATATGATACGATCCCCCTTTCAGTAGAAAAAGGTAGATGTAATATTAAAGTAACCATCGTAGCCAATCAGATGCTCAAAAGGATAACGAAAATCAGACCACAATTTCATCCCCCTTCCATTACGTGCAAACCAGTGAACAGGAAAATCATTCACAGTAGTAATCCAGCGAAGCGGCGCGTTATCCCCCCGGTCAGACTTCTAATATCAACTTCGTTTCTGAGCTGGTCGTATACTTTTATTATATCCATTATGATATTATTATAGTACTCTAATAATATATACTGTCTTCTCCGTGGGTGCTTTGCAAATATTTTAAATACAATTTTTCTCCACACAAAGAAACGTATTTGATGTTGTTCCAAAAATATTTCAATTAAATTAAATGGTATCTTCTCTTATATTTTTTTTAATAAGTAAGAGATAAAAGAAACAAATTGAGAATTTTGAAGTTAGATGTCTAAAGGCTGGAAAATGTAGAGAATTCTATGAAAGGAGAAAATAAGTAATAATGAAGTGTTTAATAGTAAATTTAGAAAAAATTTGTGTAAAATCATCCTTAAATGATTAGGCACAATAGACGTATTTATGTTAAAGGGATATAATAAGAAAAACATTAGAGAAAGTTAAGAATGAGATTTTTCAATCAAATGACTGTAATTATTTTAAGAAACACAGTTTTAAACGCTAATAAGCGTAGCCGCTAGATTTAAGTGGCAAGAAAGCTGCTTATATAGCCTACATATCCTGTAACAAATTTACTAAGTAGTCCGTATAAAATATTAAATGTATAACCGTACTGTGATGTAGAATGTATAAGCCTGTATTTATATTCGTAGACAGTATGGTCGAGAGGAAACATCAGCTGTACGTAATAACTTGCTACAGTAATTTGGCCGGAATTATTCAGTGATATTCAGAGAGGAGTCTATGCAAATGATACAATTTTAGAGTCAACGCACAAGCACAATATATTGCAATGCGGTCACACAAAACATACACAGATGAATACAGCGTACACAACAATGACGAGAGTACATTGTTTCATACGTACATATGTGTTCTTAACACGTATCTTCGTCAATCTGCAGTGTGGGGCCTTAACGAAAACTACCGGCAACACGCAGCGTTATCAAAGACATCATATGCAGAGCATGTACCGAGCTTATATAAGGCCAGACGCTGTGCTGTAACTGAATCAAGTCTTTCAAGTCTTATTCAGTTAAAGTGCACATGTGTGTTTTCGAGCATGTATATCTTGGCGTGTCAGTGTAATAGAAGGGGTAAATTTGTTAAAGGTTTAACCAATAATAGAATTAAATTAATCATAATAACCGCAATAAAAATTGAGTTTTATTTCCCCCATCGTTACTCAAAATATGCAACATGTAGCTGGCAATTACTATGCATAGTTGCTAACAACGTTAACTTTATTTTATTACATTTATGTAGCAATTATTATAGTCTATTTATGTAGGGAGATATTGCCAAATAAAACTAAAAAGGTAATAACAACTTAATTTCTGTCTAAGAACCTATTAACGTAACATATAACTGAAAATATTACGGGTACTCCTTTTATGTATAAATTTGGTACATTAATCGTTCTGTATGAAGCTGAATTTGCATGAGACGCTTAGTTAGTAAAATTGAGGCTGAAACCTCAATGATTTTTTTTTGACAAAGTATAGTTCGATGCCCAGCTTGTCGTTTATTTGTTTCATCAGATTTCAAATAGTTAGAGTTTAAAATAGAAGATAAATTCTATTTAAAATAGAAGATTCATAATGGAAACTAATATTTTATAGCTACCACTTTTTCTATTTTCTCATTGTAATCTTATAGATTTATTAATTTATATGTATAATCTACAGTAGACATTCCACACAAGTATATAAAACTGGTTGAAGTTTTCAAATGAGTGTCATCAAACGTAAAGTTGATACAGAACAATAATAAACGAAGTTATAGTACAAAACGTTGACAAAGGTGCACAACTCAGTTGTGTATGTGTGCACAACACACGGCACGGACTGATGTGTAGCACATGTCTTACAGTAATCCGAGTGTGGAACCCAGGTGCCGGTAAATGTGTTTTTGAATACCACACGACAGCAATCTGTCACACAGCTCAGCTCGTGATAACAACCACGCATTTAAATAACGTTTACTAAACGTAAGCACAGCACACGAGTTTAGCACACAAACATTGTCTGTCCGTCTATCTACCTGTGTTTCCTCTCTCTGTCTTGCGTGCCTGCCAGCCGGACTGTTTGTCTATCTGTCTACTCCTTTTCTTTCTCTTTCTCTCTTCTCTCTTCTCAACCTCCGTATTAATTAATATTCAGTACATAGTAAAATTTTAGGAGTAAAACTGATTACAGCAACGATCTTCATCGCTGTACGAAAGCACGGAGCGGATGAGACAAGTTCATATTTTTGGAAAATTACAGAACTGATTAAACTGAACAGTAGATGGAATGAGTAATATAATATAGTATTTATTTAGTGTATACGTCATTTTTACCGGCACTCTTAAAAGTTAGAAATTACTAAAAGATTAAAGGTATTAATGTTTACCGTACATTGGATTTGTCGTTTGTTCACCTAAAGCTTGTTTGGTAACAAATTGTTCACTCTTAGTCGTTAGTAAATTATTGTCTTAAAACTTTATAATAATACTTTGTCCCTCAAGTTTTCTCTAGAATTTTCAATGTATGTTGCTTCACCAAATCGGTGAAAGTGATATACGTCTTTTCTCTCGCCCGTTATTAGTTCTCACATAGAGGCAAGATTTAACCTTTACACAAAAGGTTAAGATTATTATGAATAACGAATAATCAAGGTTGCAGAATTTTGCCTATTCGTATTCATATTGTGATAAATACTCATTACCTGTAGCTGTTTAAGCCTTTTAGTGTAAAATTTCCAATGAAAGGAAAACATATTTTTGAAATTTGTTAGAACAAACTGTTCGAAACATTTCCTATGCGTATACTAGTGTCTTTTTTCACCGAGTCGTAAAAAAAGTTCGTTATTTGTACGCATTGTTGAGAGTGAAATTTGTTAGTAGCAAATATTATTTTTAAAGTTATTTACGTGTTTGTTTTCATTGTTTTTTCAGCCGTGTTACCGACGGCGCCCCTTTGCAGTCATTATTCACAACGATACTTCCCACCAACGCTATTACACGGGGTCGTAATGAGGGGTAACTTACAGCAACGTGAATCATAGCAGCTAACATGATGGCGCTGCTTTCGTGCATGTTTTACTAACTAATTGATGGCCTACTATTATTTTGCCTGCTTCTGTTCTGTTCAAACTCGAAAGTTTTAATTGCTTCCAGCTCCGACATTTATGACTTGCAAGGCGGGTCAACGTGTGCAATAATTTTAATTGTAAACAGAGTGGCAGTTTTTCTGTTCTGTATTGTTTGTAACAAAAGCTTCTTGCAGGCTGACTGTTTAAATTATGAAAGTATGCCGTTTTTAGTTACAAAATAGAGAGATTTAAAACAATAGATTTTTAGTGTATATAAATGGAATTGGCAATTAATTATTTAATTGTGTTTTCCGTGCCCCACGATCTTGGAGCGCCATTTATATTTAATGCAATTATGCTAATTATTATGAATTATTAAATCATCCAATTATAAATTAATGAATTGGGTCTAATTAAATTCGTATACTATTTATGTTTAACCAAATGGGGTTGTAATTGACATTTATAAAGCCCCACTTTCCTTGGGTATCATTTATATTTAACACACATATGGAAAAGTAAATTATATTTGTCGGATTTTACTCAATATAGTTATCAAATCAATATGATTTACATGAGCATGTTAATCTGACATTTCAATGGTCGATTTGGGTGTGTCCATTGATAATTAGCATAAGTCTGAGACTCTTTATAAGTTACAAGATGAAATCACTTGGAACGTGATAAATTAATTGTCAAGGTTAATCGCAATAATGAACGCAAGATATATGTATATAGGTAATAATTACTTATTTATTATATCATTGATTAAGTAAATTACTGAACCACAAATGAAATTATGTCTTGCAAATACATAACAAAACACATAATAACAAAATCACAATAATATTCGCTCGTTGTTTCCTGAAAAACAAGACATATAGTACAATCAAATACAACACAATAATATACATATACTAACAATAAGCAATCAAATATATTTTATCCCCAGCTAAATGCGTTCATTATGCTCAGATGAATGACTTTAATATTAACATTATTAGATTTATGATTTATATAGATTTACAGAAATCTCTCGGGAGTAGCTCTTTGAAAAGAAGAGACAGTGCAGTAGTATGCATCAACTAGCATTTAAGAAACATAAAGACTTATCTTGCAAAAGGCTTATCCACAAATTCCATCGGTGTAAGATGACATCCGTTGGTGGATTCCTCGTACATCGTAATCTCTGTTGATCGAAGAACACTTCACTTTCACTTCACTGAATTTCCCCACTCTCGTTATGTATAGTGTGGTGTTGGACTCTCCGCTGGTGTTAAGTGTTTATGGCCTCAAGTGTTAAGATGCAATCATCGTCATTGAAGTGGTTTGCTTTTAGAGTTTGCTGTGTGCGTGTTCATGTAGCTAACTATTTCGTCTACCTTGGACATAATGTATGCAATGTGCGTAATAGTGTTCGTGTTAATTCACTCAATTCAAATGCCCAAAATTGAGAATCATTATGGTTGAATAGTGTTTGAAATTTTCACCCACTGTTTTACTCTCGGATTGTTACTCACTCGTATTGCATTATGTTGTGTGTCGGTCGTAGTTTAGAGTCACGTATACACTGGTATTTAACGATAGTTATGTCTATTCGCACTGTTGACTCATACAAACTCATATAAACTATCGAACATACGTTTTGTAGAATTGCGATTGAGATGAATGTCTAAGTTCACTTAAGACCGCGACTTGGTTACAATTTCACTGATTGATTAACCGCGTTAAAGTTGAGTAAGTCGCGCAAACTATTTCAATTACTACTACTCCTACTCCATTACTACTGTTATTCAATTACTACTGTATTACTGTATTATTTCCGTCTTACTGCTATTACTACTCCAACTACTGGGCTCCGCGTCCTCGCAAACCGTTTTTATCAATCATTCTCTCCCAGAAGGCAATTTCCTCATCTTCACGCCTTCGGCCGTTGTTGATAGGTTCCTAAATTCCTACCACCTTGTAGATTTTTGTCATCGGTTCCCTGATTCGTCGTTCAAGTCGTTACTACTCTCTCCACCAGTTCCTTTGGAAGATGCCAAACGCTGGTTGGCCGTCGGCATCCCCGGAATATTCCAGCGACGAACGTTGTGCTGATTCTCAGAAACTAGAGTAATTTCCCGCTTGTTTATCAACCTTTATTTCCACGTTGTCGAGGCACTCCGATATAGCTTTTGTTAAGAGTCTGCAGTGTCTTGGTCAATTGTTCATTTACCCTTCGCTCGTTCCGCCGATTATCAACTCTTCGTTGGGCGTCATCCCTGGACGGGTCCCACGCTTTCTAGTTGTAAATCTGGCTGGACGTCAGGGCATGTTTTCATGCTGGGCTGTGTGTATCTCTAATATTCATTGAATATCCGTTCTATTGTCTACATATTTGTCAAGATTTCTCTGCACCCTTTGTTACTGGGTGTAGCGTTCATACGTGTGCTCGTTACAACTCAACCCCACAGCATGTGTTCCATTTCACTTCTGCGTAACCAGGCTGCTGGACTATGCCTTTTTTTGTCTTGGTTTGTTTGGCGTTGTAAATCGTAGCTAACTTCGTGCTGTCAACGACGTACCCTATTTTCTATTGTAGCGTGTACTCAGGCGTTTTTCTCATTGTCTTCGCACTGGCGTCGGGTCTGACGTGTCCCTAATTCGTTCTTATTTACGACTCGGGCCTGGGTTTGTCAACTCGAGTGTGTGAGCGTGCCACTTGATCAAGAAATTATAAATTTTTAAAATTTTGATCACTATAGATTTAAAGCTGAAACGTAAATAAGTTCCATTGTTACTACAGTGTAATAGAAACTAACGCTTTTGAAAGACAAATTTGGTTAAATAACACTAGGATAGTTAGTGAAATTCCGACTAAGATCCGTCTTAAGTTTTCCCCATCGGTGAACATTAAAAAAGATTAATAATCTAAGGCTAGTAAGATATGCAAGTCCACATAAGAACTGATGATTAATCGATGTTTGCAAGTAGTAAGTAGAGCGGCTATCTAGATACGCATCTTACCTGTCGCAGACTCGACACATCACTCTCTGCACATACAATGTATTTATTTGGTTGCATAGTGGAATTTACGAAGTACAATCCTCGTAAAATTGGTACTTATTTGATCAAAGATTAATTTACTTTCAATAGAAAACATAAGAGGCTTGACCGCCTGAAGGTGAGCAAACTGATTGGTAAGCGCAATTAGGTCTAACAGTTCTATACTTCGTTCAGAGGTCACATGACATAAGGACGAAGAGAGGGAAATCCATTTTGTACAAGGGTTTTCCACAGTACGTAGAATAAAAAGCTAGCGTTACACAAGACTGCACTCGCCTTACACTCAATAATCGAAACACACCTTTATATTTTCAGCGCCTATTATGCTAGAGACTTACAAAGTAAATAAAAACTTAATTCAGTCGATTCTGGTAATTTCATTTGCTTAAACTAGATATCACCTTGATTATCAAAAATGTTTCTGTCAGACCCAATTTTGCATGTTTAATTAAAAAAAATCGTAACCAAACGTTAAAATTAATTTTTTGTTGAAAAGTAAAAAGAGTACAGACAAAAATAAGTATTCAGTCGCTTGATGACATACTTAGCTACAAAGTTAAGTAAAAACGATCCATTAATAACGGAAATATTAGGAATTATGTTTAAAAATTTAATAAATTGTTGACATGTATAGTTTATTGCTTTTATAATTTTATAGCTTCGTTTATGATCAAAATGATATAAAAACTTGTGGACGATAGAGACTAACAATGTTGATATTATAAAAATTTGAAAATTTTAATCCTACAACTTTAACTTTTTGATGACTGTATTTTAAAGGCGTGCAATACACACACACACAATAACTTATACGCAATGTATTACCCTAATCTTTCATATTGTGTCATGTGACTTTTGAATTAAGTATAGTCGGCAGCAAGTGATAAAACAATGGACGTAGTGTTAACAGTATTGTCACGTTTGGCTTAATATTTGCCTCCTACTTTACCCCATGTTACCCTGGTGTCGAGAAGTTAAGTATCTCGAGCTCCGCCTGGAACGTCGTCTCAGCATCCGGACACACTCCGAGCAAGTAGCCCGCAGGACTGCTCATCGTTTATATATAAACTCCGTCCCCTGCTTTGCAGCAAATCTATGACCAACCACCTAGGGGAGCTTATCGTCACCACCTATGTGGTGCCGATGATTACCAACGCGATGGGGCTACTTGGCCAAGACCCATAAGCGAACGCTTCAGTCTCTCCTGGACCGAAGATTGCGCTGGGCCTGACATCTAATAAAATAAATTGTCCGTGAATCCCTGCGCGTCCGTTCCACTATGCGGGCACTGTCCCCTAAATTCTATCGCCGCACCGCCCGCTTCCAGGGCAATCACTTCATTAGCGCCCTCGGTCGCAACCCATCTGTGCCAGGTGAATCTGGGACCCGGCCTCGACGTACACTCACCCTCAATTTGTAAGCACCAATAATTGAGAAGAGTAAACAGTGTCAGTTTCTTGGCTGGTGGCAGCCAAGAAAGTGTTGGCAATAAAGACAGATATATACAATATTTTTTTTACCCCAATTCTTTTGGCAGTGTATTTTATTACTATAATTTTGAGAATGCTTTTAATTATAGAACTTAACAATTACAGAAAGAACACTAGCTGCTAATAAATCTGTGGAAGCGTATCCAATTAAAATTAAACATTTCTATTCTTTACAGATATATCAATCATAAGATGTTATATTCAATAAGACACGCCTTATTTTAGGAAGAACGCCCAATAAAACATTAAAAAACGAAAATTTTCAAAAAGAGATTTAAAAATATAAAATGGTGATATTTATTCGTTAATCACACTATCGCTTCAGGCGATTAAAATGTAAAACTCCATGCTAGGTTACAGGTTCTTTAACGTTGTCCACTTAACAAATTAACTAGTAATGCTTTATCAGTACCTATCCAGCCAAATGTCTGCTCTAATAGTTGTCTTCAGCGTCCTCCTAAGTTAGGTACGAGGTTTGCTCTGCGCAGCCGTGACTTCGTCGCCATCGCAACTGAATTGATTTGTTTATATTGTCTGTTTATGTACTAGTGACACGTCTGTCAGAAATATTTGCAGTTTGCTCTTTTCTAAGGGTTGTGACTGTGTTGAAAAATGGCATCTATGATAGGCATCTTAGAAAATTCGTCCAAAGATAATCTGCTATCCGTTATTCAGTTTTTGGCCGCTGAGGGGCGTCAGCCAATGGAAATTTACACGAGAATGAAAACTGTATATGGTGACTATAGTTATACGGTGGTTATAGTGTATACGGCTGTGGTTGATGGTGCAATAAATTTCGACAAGGAAGAGAAGCCACTAAAGATTTGGCCAGTCCCGGACCTGCTGCACGTGTTGCAGGATCAGATGAAAATGTGAGACAGCTGGAAACTGCTTCACGCGCAAATAGGAGCATCAAAGTAAGAGAACTTTCTCAAGTGTTGAGCATCAGCGTGGGAACTGTTCATTGCATCATTCATAGTCTTGGCTATCACAGAGTTTCTGCTCAGTGGATTCCACGACTGATTACTGATAAGCAGAAAAATTTGCGTTCGGCCTTATCATTACAGCATTTGATTTTAACAACAAGGTAATGCCTTTCTACACCAAATTGTTGCCGGTGATGAGTCTTGGTGTTATTACTACGAACCAGAATCCAAACGTCAGAGTACGCAGTGGAATCGTGCACAATCTCCGAAGGCGAAAAAATGTCGGCCCCAATCTTCGGCAGGAAATTTAATGGTGACCGTATTTTTTTTATTATCAGGGTGTACTGCTCTTAGATTTTTAAAGAACCTGGTGTCAACATTAATGCTGAGCGATGTGCAGACACCTTAAAACGTTTATGGGTCAGCATCAAGAATAAACGTCCCGGGAATCTCACAAATGCCGTCATTCTTCTGCATGATAATGCTCGACCCTATGTAGCCCAGACGATTCAAGATCTGCTTGGTCGTATGAAGTGGGAAGTCTTACAACATCCAACTTACAGTCCCGATTTGTTGTCGTGCGATTATCATGTTTTTGGCATATTCAAGAAATCACTAAAAGGACGACGGTTCAAATCGGACGCTGAGGTAGAGTTTGCTGTTAGCGAATGGTTCCGCAAACAGCCGCAAGAATTTTACCAGCAGGGAATCTACAGATTAGTGGAACAGTGGGACTCATGCCTTAATGTTAATGGAGACTTCTTTTAAAATCGTTGAATAAACAATGCTTTATAGCCTCTAAACGCGTTTCTATTTAACAATCCTCGTAGTTAGCCAATTGACACTCCACGGCCGGTAGCAGGCCACACCCCTTAATCCAGAACACCTGTGGTCCCTGCGGCAGGAGCTCTTTTTGAAGCTCGGAATGTAGCACACGAGCGAAATGACGGGCTTGCCCTTCGCTACGCACAGCCCCTCTCCTACTACCCAATATTAACTTTACCTTTCTTTGTTTCTGTTAAGACACTTGTGATCATTCAACACCACACACATGCAGTGTATAACGTCCGTTAGTAAGTTACGGTAGAATTGTATATTCTTTCACTGAAGCAAGTTCTAACGTTTTACTTATCTAACACGGAAGTAGTTTCTTAAAAACTTATTTTTTACGGCTAGAACGTGTAATAAACCCCATTCACCCTATGCTAGAGGCTGCGTGAGGCTGAGATTCAACGCCTGTTAAAATGTTTGTAAATTGTTCAACGTTTTATAACTTTCCTGGAAACATGTTTTTCTTTCAGT
The DNA here is from genome assembly GCA_034769895.1 of Magicicada septendecula. NCBI lineage: Eukaryota > Metazoa > Arthropoda > Insecta > Hemiptera > Cicadidae > Magicicada > Magicicada septendecula. The sequence goes on from CM068368.1 coordinate 500,886,555, forward strand.
ACAGTTTGTATACTTTAATGTCGCAATAACACTTCGTGTATCTTCTCAACCTCATGGTATCGCCTATAGTGTCCTACTAATTTGAAATAACGGTATTTACATTTAATTCTTCCACTGTTTTAAATGTGCCCAACGTGAGAATGGGATAATATACTCACCGAGAAGCAAAGTGGTCTTTAGCAGTGAACTGCGAAATGATCTTGTTAACCATTAGACAGTGGAAGGCAGTGAAGATAACAGACCTACGTATTGTTACTCCTAAGGTAGTGATCAACACTTCGCACTGCAGCTCTATAAAGATATCACCCATGACTTAACCAGATCTGAGACGAGCAATAGAAGTGTCATATTGTGTTCTGGAGCTGTATGCTTGTAGGTCATACAGTACTGTAGACTGTGAACACATGAATGGATATCAAACCACATGGATTATCTGAACGAGAGAATGAGGATCTTATAAACAGACAATAAAATACACGTCATCACGTCACTTAAGCATACTTTATGAATAAATCGAAGTATAGATTGCTGAATGTAGACCTTACAATAGATTCCGTGATTCTACGAATCTGTCAATCACATCGTATCTGTAAGGTAAACTTACTTGTGGTTTTCACGTTAAACCATAGAATACACTTAATTTGTCTTAAATTGAATTACTTTTATAAAATATCAGCATACATTCTAGTGTTAGTGTGTATTTGTGTGCACCAGTATTTTTGTACTTGTACTATATGCAATATTAACCATGCGCGACTATTAATAATGCTTCAAATTAATAAAACTAATCATCTGATTTATCCAACAAAAACTGCTAGATCGTTTATTTACAATTGTGCGTATGATCACAAACATGTGTGTATACAATATATATGTGTAGCAGAATTTATCCACAACTATAAGTATAAAATGTAACAAGTATAAGATGGTGGTACCGTAGTGATTTGTTTTCTTTAGATGTTTCATTTCACGTCAGTAACACAAAGAAATACAGGGAGGACCTTCAGTCGCCTGATTTAGTATTTTTCAACAAATGCAATTTTATCAAGTAATTTGTGGCCAACTCAGTATATTAAATTGGGAATGATTTTGCTATAAATTTATGATAAAATTACAATAGACGATACTGAATCTATTATGAAATTCTAAAAAGTATATATCACCATAAAATGTTAGGAATTTGAGCCCATTAAACAAGTAGAAACAATTAAACAAAATTAATTCATGATTTAGGGAAACAAAGCCACAGCTACTTTCGAGCTGCATGGTAAAAATGATTAAACGGTTTGAGTTCTCTATGCCAAAACATGAATGTATGGATTTTGACAGTTGGTATAAACATCTTATCAGTTGAAGATCTCGTGGTTATCAAAACGTTTGTAAAATAACCTTAGATCCAAGAATAATGCCAAGTCATATTCCAGAAAAATTAAATTGAAGAATAGGAGCGATAGTGAACAGAATTATCTGTATTAGAAAATTGTAACTTTTCGAAGTTTCTTTCAATTGGTCACAGTTATAACAGAACTGTTTACAACTTCGACTTATTTGTATCTCTTACACATTTCACAGCCACATCAACAGAGATGATACAAGAATTATACACAGTATGAGTGTGTGTGCGCGCGCGCGCACCCTTGCGTGTGCGTGTGAGTTTTATATTGTTGTTAAACCTATTCAAAGAACGTTTATTTTGTATTTTTGCAGAGCGCATTCGTGGACTGGTGGTGGGGATTCATCAGTGGTTGGAAAGCTGTCTGCTTTTCTTGCTTATCTGGTTAACTCTTGTTTGCGCACTCGCTCGCGTGTGTGTGTATGCGTGAGTGAGTGAGAGAGAGAGAGAGATAATGAATGCGCGTGCAATTGTGGTCATATCGTCATTTTATTATTGGTAAATTATTAACTTAATATTGCATAAAATAGGATATTGTGTTTGGTATTTACTTGGTCTCTTCAGGTAATAGTTTCCTGTTTTTATGATTTTGTACATATAAATGTTTACTAATATGTCCATTTATTTTTTTGCTGTTGAATCATTGAGTTTGATGAATTTAAATTTTAAAAAATTTAACTTTGTCAAACGATGGCAATTGTTTAAAAAAAGTAATTTCGTTATCAGAAAACAAAATTATATATTTTTCATTTTAATTTAAATTGTCGATGCGTGAATATATAGACTTCCTGGTCGGCAAATAGGTATATATCAGTCACATTACCTTTTGTTTATCCAAAAGTAAACATTATCAAGTTTACATATTCAAAGTTTTATTTTTATTATTATTACCATTATTAAAAGGCAGGCATCACACACACACAATTAGCATTATTTGTGGCCAAACGCATGTTTATTTGCTTACGTTTGCACGCATTTTAAATGAAAACTTCCTTAATTGACTCAAAACAGACTATTTTCCCATGCAAGTGGACAAGGTGTCCTGCGTGTACAGAGACTTGCTTCCTGTGGATCGCTGTGGACCATCTGCAAGATGCTTAGGGTTCATGAGCGACTCTGGAGCGCTCCTTCTTTTTCGCGTGTTTGTTCTCTGAAACGTGCACTGTGTAGATTCGCAGCTTTACTCTGATCTCTATAGTGAACTTTGAATATTGTTGCCCACCTTCGGTTCTAATTCACCCAATGAACTGATCTGAATGTTTCATTACGGCGATCATAATATTGAAACTTTGAAAATGTATGTACAACTTAATGGACTTTCAACGTTATTTTCTTAACCAGTGTTTATACAATTTTATAAGTACTGTGAAAGACAATAAGTAATTTATGCAATAAATATCGTAAAAAATGAAAACTATCTGTGTGTTTCTATTATTATAGAAGAATTACAAATTAATGTTTGTGTGTGTGTGTGTGTGTGTGTGTGTGTGTGTGTGTGTGTGTGTGTGTGTGTGTGTGTGTGTGTGTGTGTGTGTGTGTGTGTGTGTTTGGAAAAATGTTAAATGTTTGCCCTTCCTGGGAAATATTTTGCTAACCCCCGATTGGTAACTATGACTACGGAACTACCGCGCCCACGCACACACCAGTATCCACCACTAATAGGGCTAGATCTAGTGACGAAAATTCTTAAGATATTTCAGTGCTCTTGATATTTTGTATAGAAATTCAACTTGACTTGCTAGAAACGGAGTGGGGAGTCCGACGACTCCCTTGATCGGTTCCCTTGCCGCCCTCAAGACCTCAAAGGATTAAGAAATTAATAACTAAAACGTTATAGTAGTATGCCTGTTTTTTTAATATATTGAATTTGACAATATAACAATTTAAAAAATACAATTACCAGACACTTGTTTCGGTTCCTAGTTGCTGACAGACGATTTTAAAGGTTGAAATAAATGTATTATTAACGTATAAAGCTGAATTTTATACGTGTTTTTAAAAATATATTTTTATAACTTCTTGGAAGTAGCCAGACAAATATTCCGTGTCCAACATCCACCAACACCACGTGAAAAGTCGACAGAGAGTGTGGGACAGTGTCGCTTCTGTGGTTGTGACAGAGAGCATTTATTTATTTACTGATAAATAAATAAATAATTTATGAGTTTATCTAGTATACAGCTGTATTTAAAAACTCAGCAGATGCTTCTGAAGTACCCTCCAGTAAGTGCATAAATCTGTTGGGAGGCGTCAGGTCTGTGACAGGAGTAGGTAAATCAACTACCTTTCGCCAAGTTATAATAGGAACAATTTTCAATTAAAGATTTCGATAAATGCCCGTCCATCGTAACTTTAAAAAATGTATAACTTTATTTTGAAACTATATATACTGTGCACAAAATTATATTATGAAATTTTTGGGTTATTTGCAAACAAACAGAAGAAAACATGATTCCACTCATACAAGAAGAAAACATGATTCCACTCATACATGAAGAAAACATAACCTAAAATCATCAATAACATTGGTGTCTTGATCACAACCTCAAAGGCCCAATATTGTAAAAAATACATCACTATTTTCAAAATTATAAGACAATTTAAAACGAAATATAATGTGAGTTTACCAAATACAACAGGTGAAATAGACTACTTATTAGTTTGAAAAGAATTTTTTTGTTACAGAATCGTTAATACTCTGACACTATCACGTGGTCTGACTGGATACTGGAACCAGAATATTTGTTATAAAAATACCGGAATGTTGCAAAAGTTATAAAAATATATTTCGAGAAACATGTATACAATTCTTTTAGCTACTGCAGATGATTCCTTAAGAGAACGATGGAGCTGCATTACCCAGACATGAAACCAGCACAGACGAATCATTGAAATTTCTTATTGCATGCCATATCGTAAGAAGATGAACTGTATCTTAATTTTTTGTACTGTGAAGAAATGGCCGCTCTGCACTGTAAGAATCTTGTTCATCGGGCTGCTACCCGCCAACGCGTTTGCGAGCGCACACATGCACAGACCAATACTCCAAGGCGCTATGATGTCCGCGCAATTTTTAAGTCTATTTCCCACCACCGCCTAATCACCCCGTGCATATGCTTGGCAATATCCAACTGATGACTATCCCACAATTGGCTAGCTCCGCACTAGCAAATGCAATACGATAAAACGGAAATCGTTCGAGCCGCCCCGGTTGAGGTGTCATCCAGCAGGTACGATGACACGATGTGAAAAACAACAATTGCTTGAGCTGCCCAGGCACCGATGCCTTCATGAAAATTCATGAAAAAAAACCCTCAAAACTGGAACCCTATAGGTACAAATCAACAAGTAAAGGTATAACTAACCACAGCTCAAGTCGAACACACAACTCAATTATCATTTAACCAATTTTTTATTAATTTGAAGGTTTAATTGTTTATCAGAAACACAAGCATCATAATTTATATATATAATATTGTAAATTGGCGTCCAACTAGTGAGGCCTAAGAAAATATAATTAAGAAGATTTGATTATTAAAATAGATCAACCATCAACTCAACTTAAGCAAAAAATACACAAGCAAAAAATACACATTACATATTATGGCGCCCAACCAGTGAGGCTAGAAGTAGAAGTAGAAGTAGAAGACAACCTTGTATCATTTATTGTATTCTTTAAAATAGTTTCTACACTAGCGGCGACTACAATAAAAACGAAAATGCCACGTAGAGCGACTTCAAGTAAACGAACAGCAGACACCGAAACCGAATTAGACATGCAAGAAAAAGAGGCAACGCCTGTTGAAGACATTCGAACAGAATTACCTACAACAGAAACGAACTCAAACAGTCTAATGGAGTTTATGCGAGAAGCACTTAAACAAATGGAGAAGAATAACGAAGAATTAAAGAAACAAATGAAGGAAGATAATGAAACAATAAAACAACAAATAAAGGAGGACAATGAAACACTCAACAAGAAGATGTACAGTAACAATGAAACACTCAACAAGAAGATGGACAGTAACAATGAAACACTCAACAAGAAGAGGGACAGTAACAATGAAACACTCAACAAGAAGATGGACAGTAACAATGAAATACTCAACAAGAAAATTGAAAAGAATAGTGAAACGGTAAAACAACAGTTAGACGAATATAGGAAGGAAATTAAACAAAGAATAACTGAAACTAATAAGAAAATAGAAAGCACTAATGAAACATTGATCCAATTCAGAGAAGAAATCATCAACCAAATTAATAATGTTGAGGATAATGGCAAAATAAGGGTCGAAATTCTCCAACAAGAAACGGAAGAAAAATTAGAGAAGTTTCAAGACAAAGTGGATGAACAATTAGACCATATAGGAAATAATTTAAGACAAGTACAATCCCAAGTGAACAATAATAAAGAGAAGATAGAGGAAATATAGAGGAGAGAATTAATAAACATCAGAGAAGAATTGGAGGTACTTCGAAATATACCGAAGAGCTACACCCATATATCACTGGGAGAAAACAGAGATGCCATCAACTTCAAATATTATCGAAAAAATCCACTGGAATTTCTGGAGAGGTTAGAAGAATTGTTCAGTCGAAATAAAGAAAACCGGTGGCATATGATCAAGAATCTGCTGGATGAAAGCTTCTAGAACATCACTTCTAATTGGTGGACGGCGATAAGGAATGACGTTCACAATTATTCAGAATTTAAAGAGGTGTTCAAGACCAAATATTGGTCGGGAAGCATATAAACATCAACCGAGATAACTTGTGCGACGGAAAATATAAACCTACAAGAGGCCAAACACCTACGGCATACTTTTTAGGTAAGGTGTGTATAGCAAGACATTTGGAACCAAGAATCCCGGAAGAATGTCTGGTAACCAAACTGTCATACCATTTCGAAGAAGGGATAGTCCGTGCCAGACTATGTGGACAGGTGAAGACTATAGGAGCGATGGAAGCCCTCTTGGAGAGTTATGAACAGGAGGACTATTATAGGAGGAATCGCCGGAGACCTGAAATCCAAAACGAACGGCGAAATGAACCGAATCGAGACAACAGACAGAGGGTAAATTACGTCAGGGCCAATAACAATAATAATAACAGGAGTCCACCAAACAATCGATTCGGAGGTCGTCGAAGGAGTTTTAACAATAACCAGACCTACAGAAATCAGGACAGATGAGACGAGTATAATAGACGCCCTCAACGGAATAGGAGTGCGGAGAGTCGACAGTCCAGAAGCTGGGAAGGAAGGAGAGAAGTACCCTCTGAAAACCAGCGTAGGGATGACCAGGAGCGACCAATAACCTCTGACGGGAATAGGGGAAACGAGAACATGCAGTGAAAACCCCGGACAGCCCGTCACTGCAAGCGAACACAGGGCAGATAGACATAATTAATAAAAATCAAGAAACAATTACCATTATTAGAACCAACTACTTGAAAAACATACAATCGGACTTGATGGAAGAGAGAACGGCTGAAGAGGCAAAACCAAACAACGAAATCGTGTACGTCAGGGTACAGCTACAAGGTGTACATACGGACATGATGATCGATACTGAAGCGAACATTTCACTGATCGATAAAACGGAATTGAACAGAATACAAGAGTTAAGTACTGAAAGAATACCCACACTGCCCATCCACAACATAACGATAATAGGAGCAACTGGAAGACAGAACAAAACAGTGAAGCAACAAGTAATCCTGAATGTTACAAGCGAAGGAATAGGAATCCCTATGGTGTTTTTAGTAGCCCAGGAGCTAAACTTTAAGGTGTTATTAGGGTGTGACATGCTACGGCGCCACTCTGCTATAATTGACCTGAACATTGGAAAAGTGGCACTGCGTTCAGAAGGTGATGAATGGTCCACTGAGATAATAGGAAACCAATGTGCCCCTCAGTACCGACGTTCATACCATGTTAGGGAAATAATTAGGACAGCCATAGGAAATTATGTAATTGTAACAACAGAAGCAGAGGTATGGAAGGAGAAGTTGCAGGAAATACTGTCATTCCAAGGAAAGGGGTGTACAGAAGCAGTAAGTGTGGAACAAAAGAAACATTTACTGGACATATATAACAAATACAGAAGCGTATTCTCCAACTCACCCGGCAAAGCAACAAATTTTAGGTGTGAGTTAAAATTCAGTGATTCAGTGAATTTCAATAGAAAATCGTATCCGAGAGCCCAATCATTGAAAGAAGCCGTGAGGCAAGAAATCCAAAGGGTGATTGAAGAGGACATCATCGAACGAAGTAGTTCACCGTACACCAGCCCAATAATAGCAGTACCCAAAAAAGACGGACAGGTGTGATCATGCCTCGACGCCAGGGATATAAACAAGATGATTTTAAACGACCGGACATCACCAGGGGAGATAGATGAAATCATGAAAAAATTTCATGGTTGCAAATTCATGAGCACCTGGGATGCAGTCTGCGGATACTGGCAGATTGAATTACACCCAAATAGTCGCCAGTATATTGCCTTTATCTTCGAAGGGAGGAACTAATTATTTAAACGGCTACCCTTCGGACTGGTCAATTCAGTAGCCATTTTCGTACAGTGTATGAACCAGATTCTAGGAATAGAAGCCTTAGAGCCTTAGAGTTCGCCACTGTATACGTTGATGACATACTGATTACTTCAGCAACATGGGACGAGCATTGCAACAGAATCGAGTTGGTATTAAAAAAACTACAACAGAATAACATAACCCTTAAACTCGAGAAATCGCAATTTATCACGCAGGAATTAACCTTTTTAGGATTCATACTATCGAAAACTGGAATAACGCCATCTCCTGAGAAGGTAGAGGTAATTCAGAATTTCCCCAAAACGAAAAATATTAGGCATTTCCAATCGTTTTTAGGTATTTGCAACTATTACCGAAAATTTCAACAAAATTTATTCAGAGGTGACTGCCAACTTTCAGCATTTACTATCATCCAAGAATAAGTGGAAATTGGGCAAGCCAGAAGATGATAATTTTAGTTTAATAAAAAGTAAATTTTTAAACATTGTTGTACTGCACCACCCCGATTTTTATAAGAGGTTTTACCTAAATTGTGATGCCAGCAACGTCAGCCTAGGTGACGAATTGTACCAGGAAGACGAGGAGGCCAATCATTTAGTAGTTAGTTTCACCAGTAGAGTGTTAAGCAGTTGCGAAAGGAATTATACAGTTACGGAGAAAGAACTACTTAGTGTACTCTTCGCCTGTTTGAAGTTTCGCACCTACATATTAGGCTATCCATTAACCATCAGATCGGACCATAAATCTATCTCTTTTTTGAAAAAATGTAAGTTAAATCACGGCCGGTTGACCCGATGGATACTAATTCTACAGGAGTACAACATACAATGAGAATACGTACCAGGAAAGCAGAATATAGTTGCTGACAGACTATCCTGGGTGAACATTCAAAGGGGAACATTTGAAACTGAACAGGAAGACATCGGGAAGGTATTTCATATTATACAATCGAGAGAAGACTTGGAAGGGATTTTAAACCAGGTGAAGGAACAGCATACCACAGATCCTAAACTAACAGCGATCAAAGAACGTTTAGCACAAAATGACCCCACTATAATCCCTTGTATAACCCACTATAACCCATTGTAGTCATAACGATTTCATATTCACTCGTCCCACACCAAAGGACAATTCTTGGAAATTGTATGTCCCAAAGTTAGCTGAGTCACCAGTGATTCTAGACTACCATATCAGATACGGACACATGGGACCTCTCAAGGTAATAAGAGCATTACAAGAACACATGTATATAAAGGGTATCAAGAAGAAGGTACGACAAACGGTGTGGAGTTGCCGGATCTGTCAGAAGGTCAAGGTAAACAATGAACGGAAAGAAGAAATGATTACCATCAATTCCAACCGGAACCTTGGGAAACTCTTTATAGACATATGTGGGCCATTCCCCAGGAGCGGAGGAAGAGGCCGATACAAATATATTGTAATTATTTTTTATCACTTCTCTAAATTTACTAAATTATACCCGACAAGTAAGGCAACAACCCAAAAAATTCTCCACATAATAATACATAAATACATACCAGAGGTGGGACAAACCCGAAACCATTGTAACAGACCATGGTACTCAGTTTAAAGGCAAGAGGTGGAAAACAGAATTACTGACTGAGGGAATTAAGACCTATAAAACATCCGTCTATCACCCCAGCAGTAACCCAGCGGAAAGAGCCCTCAGAGAAGTAGGGAGGACCTTAAGAACTTATTGCTATGAAGAACACCGTCACTAGAGCAAGTACGTGGAAGCAGCAGAAACATTTTTAAATCTAGCTTACCACGACACCATCGGAGCCAGTCCTTACCAGGTGATGTTTAACAGGCCACCACCAAGAGAAATAACATCGATGGTACAATTTCCCCCAATGGAGCAAGAAGAATTTGCTATCACTGCACTGCATAATAGAGTCCTTCATAAGACGGAACTACGAAGAAAGAGAGAAGATAAAAATAGGTTGAAGATACTAAAATACCATGTAGGAGAGAAGGTGATAATAAAAAATAGACAACTACCTAGTTCAGTTGAAGGCATAACAATAAAGTTATTATTATTATACAATGGACCCTTTTTAATTACACAGGACAAAGGTAATAATACCTTTGAACCAACAACACTAGAAACAAATAAGGTAAAAGGGGTCTATAACCAAGCTGAAATAAAAAGGTTTTATGAGGATTAAAGAAAATGTTTATGAGCAGTTAATTTCAGTAACTTTAAAAAACCATATTACTGAAATAACCTGATTTAAGGGGGGCATTATTAACGTGACGTTTCACTCAACATAAAGTTTGTCATAAATATAATGAAGTACAAAACAGAATTAAAGTAATAAACCTGTGTTATGAAATAGATGTATTCACAAGTAAATTTAAAATCAGTATAAAATAAAATGTAAAACTAAAATATCAAACATGTATAGAATTAAACTTAATAACAATAATTCCAGTAAACTGCATAACAAATCATGTACAGATTAGGTAAAAACCTATAATGCAGAGCCTAGCTGAATAACCAGTAACTGGAAACATGGCAAAATAACCTAAAGAAAATGTAAGATAAAAAACTGTAAACAGTAAGTATAATATATACTATAAGTATAGATTCAGTTATATCTGAGTGTAATATATACTATAAGTATAGATTCAGTTATATCTGAGTGTAACTGATAGACACTTAGACAATTAAAACAGAGATCATTATGTTATAAATGGGTTACAAAAGTTTTATTTTTGTATAAAAATGTAATAATGTGTGGTAGGAAGGAAAGACTAATATTAAATGTTAAAAGAATAATAAATATGTAAAGGAGAATGTGATGTAAATGTTTTAGTAGTAGAAAGTGTGACAAATAAACTGACTAATAGGTAATGAAATAAGAAACAATTATTGTTTGTTATGGACAAGATATTAATGTAGTTAGTAAGAGATAAATATTACACAAAACCTGCATTTACTTGGTAGATAAAAAGAGACAATATTACGTATCAAAATTGTAATAGACAATGTCCAATATAAAAAGAAATAGTATTTGTTATTAGATTAAGATATGAGTATTCTTAAATGTTTGTAATTTACTAATAAGAATGTAATTAACAAGATGTTTACGTGGACAAAAAACCTACATCTACTGTAGAAGGTAAATAGGGACATTACTATGTATAAATGTTATATTAGATCGATCATGATATGTCCAATAATAAATCATATGGTCTATAAGGAATAAAGAAGATAAATCAACTTGTATTAGAATTAAGCAATTTTAATGTAAGAAATAAAGAATAGGCCAATGTACACAAGACATTCTTAAGCCTATTGTACAAGCCAAGGGTTTTATAAAAGTTAAAGTTCATAATTATAATTACTAGTATTAAAATGATTGTCAGTAGCATAAAATCATATGTAAAACAAAGAAAACTAGTAATGGAACAAAAAAGATAACTTTTAAACATAATTTATTAGCATAGGCAAAACATTAAAATTGTTCATTTTTAGAATCACTGTATAGAAACATATCGTGTGAGATCTTAAAACGATCAGAAGAAACGAAGCAATTCATTGGTAATAATATCTTTACAATTGTACTTAGCGTAAGGAAATTATGTTAAATTTAAGAGTTTTAGTAATTTTGATCTCAGAAAAGTGACGCCATCCACGACAATGAGTTAGGTATCGACCAATGGGAATTTTTCACTTTTGTGTGTATGAACCCAAAGAGTGACGCCGATCAACCAAAAAACTGACGCCACGCCGGGGAGTCTAGTGTGAGAATTCATCGAGTAAAGAACGTCTCCTCCGCGACAGTTATAGCCGCGAAGTTAACATCAGACTCAAACCTCGGTTAGGTTAGGTGGAACATAATCATCAAAACATAACCAAAAAAGTGAGAAAAGTCCCGTGAGAGTTTATACTAGCAGAAAGAAGTTAGAGTAAATAAATAATTTAACAGTGAATAATAAAGTGTGTTTAAAAGGAAAGTATATTGTGCATACTTAAAATTAAAACGACATATAACGAATTACCATTATACAACTATACACTTTGTGTACACTTTAGAACTATTTATCCACTACCCCTAAACAAAAACACTATCAATATTATAATTTTTCAGATTTAAACCATTAATTATTTATTTTGTAATGTTTAAAGCTGTATAACCTATTGAAATAGGTTAACCTCAAAGTCGACATCGTTCGGCACATACGAACTAATTGTTATTCCTGATCTAGGATATTGTTCTGTTCTATTGTAGTCACTCTTATGTTGTGAGGTTTGGTACTTCGCAAAAGACATTTTCGTATTTAATTATTGCATTGAAAAGAACCCGAGTTTATATTTAAATAACGTAAAAAATCTGTAGACTAGGCTTGAAGACGGAGATCATATTGCCAACTACTGAGCTAAAAAGTTTTAACCAGCCTGGACAATTGTTTAAAAAGAAAAGGTTGTAATTTTATTTTAAAAAGGAAAAGAATCAAATATAAAAAGGAATAAAAGAAATTGAAGAGAATTAATTGTGTATGGAATTATTGTAAATACTTAACATTTTTTTATCAGTTTCGAAATATTAGTGTTATAATGAACATTCGAAGAATAAGTTGGTAGTACCTATTGCCCGGGTACCATGTGCGATTTGAATTAAAATAGGTAAGTGAATCCAATCAGCATAAAGGAAGGAATGAAAAGAAATTAGTGAATTTTAATTAATTATACCATTAAATATATTAATTCATGAAAAAATCTCAAAACTGGAACCCTATAGGTACAAATCAACAAATAAAGGTATAACTCTAACCACGACTCAAGTCGAACACACAACTCAATTATCATTTAACCATTTTTTTTATTAATTTGAAGGTTTAATTGTTTATCAGAAATACAAGCATCATAATTTTTATATATAATATTGCAAATTGGCGTCAAACTAGTGAAGCCTAATAAAATATAATTAAGAAGATTTGATTATTAAAATAGTTCAACCATCAACTCAACTTAAGCAAAAAATACACATTACAATATTTAAAATTGAAACTTTCCACGCTATTCGTCGGTACCCACGATCGCCATCTTCAGTGGAGCGGGAGCGAGATCTCAACTGGCTGCGTTTAACTACAGTATTTTCACGTCTTACGCGGGCAGTTGAAATCTCGGTTCCCATACCAATGTGTTGGATACAGGCGAAGCGTTTGGTATCTCACACAGTGACCTTGTGTCATGGCCTAACAGCATAGCAAGTTTTATTTCTACCGACATCGGCCGTGAGGTCTTACGTTCTTTGATTTAAGTTTTAGTAATTATTCTGCGAATGCCGGTGAAAATTCTTCTTCATAAGTAATTAAATTCACAAATTCGTTACACTGTAATTAACTAGTAATAGGTTATAACGTGTTACAACTAGTATTCCCTGAGCTGCACAATTCGGGCACTATTTTGTACACTCTATTCAGATTTTGGTTTATCTTCACTTTAATTTGATACCCATATGAATTTTTGATTTTATCAAACTTTTCAACAATTTTTATGACCTTGGCGCCCAAAAATTTTGAAATTTCCAAAAACAAACACTAAATTAAGATTGTGTTTAAAATTTCCTTTAATTTCATACCGCGCATGGATTACTGCGATTTTTTTTCACCATTGGACCCCTTCACATTTTTGCATTCCGCTGTCCTGTTTTTTTGGGGATCAAAAACAATAGGGTACTTTCGGGCGAAAGTATGAACACGCACACCAGAATGTTCAACGAAAATCGGTTGATGCTTTCAAAGTTTATCGTGAGACGTATACCGAAATAGACATGTAGACAGACAAGCAAATGACAAACGTTCGAGTTATAACGGAAAACTCGCTACGCTCGTTCAATAATTCACGTCCGACGGATTCCTCAATACCGGAAATGATTTGTAACCTCTACAAGACTTAACATTTTATCTTCGGCCCACTACTTATTTGTCTTATGCTATCTGTAAATGATAAACATTCTCTGAAAAGGTACACAAAGAAATTTCCTTTGTGTTCAGTGCAGACAGTTCGTGGCATACCTGTTAGCGTCAGCAGCACATGCGAGGCGGTTGGTTGAACCCCAGGATACTCTTTTGAGATTGCGATCACGAAGCAAATTCTGTCCGGCCCATGTTGCATTTTAGCCGCGGCGCGCTTGTATATATGCACAATGCCCCTGTACAACTTACATCCATAAGTTTCCATCGTATGATACGTTCCAAAGGTCAGGACCCAAAATTAAGCATTGGGCAGCTCCGGTAGTAATCTTCCTACGAAGAGGATGAGGAGCCACAGGTGGGTGTGGTCTCATATATTAGCACTCTATCCCACAGGTAGCATTCCAGCATCCTGAGGAGATACTGTGGGATCCATAAGAAGAGTTCTAGAGCCCTGAGCATGTCGCCTCATCTGGCAGAACCAAAGGAATCTAACATTCAGAGTTGCTAGGACGACTATCCTTTTTGAACAGTGATTCCGTTGTTGAGTTGCTTTGTAAGTTTTCACTACCTCTTACACGATAATAATAATAAAATTAATATTTTTTTTAATTTTTACTGAGGATATGAAAATGCCAACAGCACATAGTGTCGGACTACCGACTAAAAACACCTCACACCCTCTCATATTCCTTGAGCTCTAACCCCGGGAGAGTTTGTCACATTACTTCAGACTAGGCCTTGCCTTTCGCTCCTACAGCTTCCTTCTGATACATTTTTCTTTTTCGTGCCGTTGTATGTTTGCTTGTATGTAATGTGACACCCGGTACCAGGAGCTTTTCCGTCTAAGCATAACATAAACTATTGCTCCAGTGTTAGATGACCTAATGCTGCCTCCAATTCTATCTGTATTTGATCCCACCTACCGCAGACGAAAATGGTGCGGGCTCATCGTCTTTTTCACCAAAGCAGTGCAGATAATGGGCCGTCGGTGCATTACCCATACTATGGAGATAGTTGTGGAATATCCGTGCCCACTCAGAGTAAGGTAGTACTCTACTTCCCTGTCCTTTCCCTCAATCCATTTCTTAATTTCTGGGATGAACCTTGCTGTCCACATTCCTCGAGGCTCCTGCTCCCAAGACATCTGCCATGCTTCAAGACTACGTCTTCTCTCCTCCTCTATTGCAGTTTCCTTGACGACTTCTCTTTGCCTTCTGTATAGAGCATCTCGCTCTCTAGCAAGGAGAACGACAGGAATAACTGCGGCAATAACTAACACGGCCAGTTCGG
Organism: Magicicada septendecula; assembly: GCA_034769895.1. NCBI lineage: Eukaryota > Metazoa > Arthropoda > Insecta > Hemiptera > Cicadidae > Magicicada > Magicicada septendecula. The sequence continues at coordinate 500,901,739 of CM068368.1, forward strand.
AAACTGTACGATGCGCAGACGCAACTCTGTACCTGCAGTAACCGTTTGAGAGGTTTCTTTAGTGTGTCCAACTAACTTTCCTTACTGTGTCCAACATCCAGAATGGCCGGCAAGATGATGGCGCTTCACGATCTCCTTTGCCCTTACTAATGAGGACAAGGCGCGGAGTTTTCCAGGGGGGAGAAGAAAACCCCCGTCTGTGAGGATATAGAATACATTCGCAACAGCAGGTGAGGGTTCTGTCTCACCATTACTTTTAGTACTTCTCCGGGAATACCATGAGGTCCCGGTGCTTTCTTATTTCACAGGGATTTCACAGCCTGGCATAATACCTCTTTACGGTAAAGCGGAATACCTCTCACTTCATTAAAGCCGGCTTCTCCTCTCATTTGAAGTATGTGAGGGAAAGAGAGTCTGCACAGTACGGTCCATGGTTACCGCATCCATGATGCAAGGCGATCTAAGGACCTCAAGCTTGTGAGTAACAATCTGTGGGCCAGGCCCCATGAGTTAACTTTATCTCTCAACCAAAAGACTCCAACTGCGACCTTTACTCCTATTTATCGCCCGTCTTGGCGACCTTATGTTCAACCGACTTCCTACTTGAATCCTCCCGATTTCTTGATCGTTGCGCCACTCTTCTGAGCTTATGATACTTTTCTCAAAGCTCCTCAATTTCTGGAGCCCACCAATATGCTGGTCGCTTCCCATGGCGGGATCGCCTGTAAGGCATAAATACCACATGAGGCATGACAGTGTTCTTCATGGTGGCTTCAGTTAGCTCTTCAACTTCAGTTCTTCCACCTTTGTCTCCACCAGCCCACAGGACAAGGCCTCACTTAAACTCTGTTCATCCATCTTGTCCTGGTTCCATCTGCGTTATCTCTCTAGGAATTCTGTTCATTGTCCTCGGTCTTAAATGTTAAAGACTATACATTGATGGTTGCTACAAATGTAGTACTCTATGACAAGCCAGTCTTCAACTCGTGTTTATAGGCCCACGGAGGCCAAGGGATATCTGGTATGTTCTCCGTGTATCCAGGACGCCGGAAATTTGTTTTATTGCCGAGTCAATACAAGGAGACCCGTTCTATCAATCTTTCCATCCCCTACTATACATGGAAATCTGGATAGGGCATGCCCCACTCCACGGCCCTTGCGTTATAATCCAAAGCTACCACTTTATCTTGTTTTATCAAGACTTCATTCTGCAGGCGATGTTTCTTGTTCTGAAATTCACGGATACCCTCGTTGGGTGTGAGATAGCAACAGAAAAAGGTTACTCACTCACACTTATCCAATCGAAGCCCTCTCCGCTTCCATGGCTCTGGACTCACAACTTCTAGGTCCCAGATGGGAGCCGTACCCAAGTGATCAGCGAACCACAGCGGTGACTCCCGGTTGCGATACTGCTCGATAATCAGCAATGGGTCCGCTTCTTTTTCCGCAGCAAGCTGATAGAGAAAGTCGTTTGCCACTTTGCTAATATTTAAATTAGATTGCAAGACCTGTATCATGTTATAAGCCTCTTAATTTATTTTAGTGCACTCCAAAATGCTCTGCACTCTTTTGAGCCAGAAATGTGATTATGCAGTTCAAACACTTTTCAATGCACAGAACGCACACTTCCGGCGCCTCACATGGCTTTGCTTTGTGATCTCTGACTTCCCACACTCGAAGCAAAGGTTGCTCCTATCTGGACCTTTACAGTTTGTGGTCACATGGCCATATCCGACGGTCTTCAAACACACCACAACCACTTACCCAAGGAAAGGTAAGGTAAAGTAAGAGTCCATCTAGGTTTCCCAGGCTTGCCGTACCCTTACTCACAATATGTGAGCTCCTAATAATATTAATATTAATAATAATAATAATATCTTTATAAAAAGTAATATACAGCAATCAGTATATAATATTATTCAAAGCTAATTAGAGTGAAGAATTGGCGGATTATTAAAGATATAATAAGAAAGTAAGAAAGCCTAATTCTGTACTCAGATTATCTAGGATGAAAAGAATTTAATTTACAGATGTTGTGCATAAACAGGGGCTTCTTTGGTTTCTTTACTTGAATAAAGATGGTTTATTTGTTTATTTCTTAATTTCTTACAAGTGATGATTTTTTTCATTCGTTCAGTTATGATGCTTTATTTTGCAGAAATGTAAGAAGGTCTATATCTATGATCTATATAGGCCCAAGCGGCGGAATGGAATTAGCTGGAGTGAGTGCCATATTTGCAAGAGCAGTTGAAAAAAGAGCTGTTCGTTATGTAGAATATCTGGAGGACGGAGATAGTAATGGATCTGAAACCGTACTGGCCTCAAACTCCTATCGTCTCCGTCGACTTCAACAAAAAAAATTCCAGAAGATGGCAAATGCTTATTAGGAAAAGGAAGATACATTTGATGACATAGATCTTCTCCAAAGGTACCATGGGCTAGCTATTAGAAGAAATATACATAACGTGGAAAAATGAGGAAAGCTGTCTGGGAACTTACTTCCACCGATTGTCTACTGATTCATAACCACAGCATCCCGACGATTTGGACTCGTGGTGTAAATATAAGAAGCGTCTGTTGACTAATGAAGAATACACTCGCAAACATTCATTGCCACCAGCTGTGATGACAGCCATAAAGCCTATTTTCAGAGAGTTATCAGATATTAAGTTACTGGAAAAAAATACGCATGGGGAGACACACAACCACTATGCGATGGCAGGCATTGACACCCTAAAAGTAGGAGTCTGAGATGGTGTTATAACATTTAATTCAGGACATCTAGGAAGAGTAAAGTTTCTTTAAAAACTTTATGAGACGCTGGACCTATATGTGTTGTTGACCTAAAAAATGTTGGATGCGAAAATCGTTAAAAAAGCTGAAAAACACTTGAGCTGCCAACAAGCAAGATAGCTTAAAAGGAATCAGAAAAGGCAGAGAGGAGCTATAGAAGAAGAAGATGGAAAGTAATATTGACCAGAAGTCGACGAGTTCATTTGAAATAACATTTTGTGTGCTCTCCATCTTTGACAGGGATTTTTCGTAAGTTATTATTTTTTAGCTTTAAGTACATATAAAAATTGTTATTTTTTAAGATACCAACAAAACTCTTTCTCTGTAATGTGTATAATTGTTAGGAGATAACTATATACCTATTGTTTTTATCATTATGCCCATAGAAAGAATTTAAAAAATGGACTGTCTGTAAAATTTTATGGTAAATGTTTGTCTGATATGAAACAAATGACAGCTACATTTTCAGACAGTCTAAAAGTAAAAATCTATATATATGGAACTTACAAGGAATCACTCTAGTTACCCTAAAAATTCCAAATGATTGCCTTTTATTAGTCTTTGAAATATAATTACCTAAAATTAGAAAATTAACATTACGTTAAATGGCATAATAACCTTCCCTTAAGCATAACGTAGAACAAAAATTTATTAAAATACTTCACATTTCTAGTATAACAATTACGTGTGCACAACAGTGTCAATTTTCAGATGTTGTTTATTCCATACCAAACGCAACGGAACATTAATTTTATTGAATACTCAAAAATGTATTTCTTCAGCACAAATAATGGAATCCGATTTTCATTATTCCACTAGTCACAATAGATATGTAGTAATTGAACACTAATGACATTATCATCGATTTTTCATTCGTATTCATTAACAATTATCTAGTATAGAGTGTTAGAAACTCAGTGCTTATACTATGCCATCATTCAACATTCACTGACTTTATATTGGAACTTCAAAGTAAATTGAAAGGGTTAAACAGAATGGCCGACGTATAGGCCTACAGTTCGGGGGCTCATACACAAATTGGTTTTGAAAGTTAAAGTAGTGGAGAAGGTGAATTCAGTTTACATGTTGTTGACAACCCACGTGTTATAAAATATTCCGTACCTTCTTTAACCTTCCTGTTACAAAATGTTCTGCTATTATGTATTTCAAATATACACATTCAATCTATTGTCTTTGCACGTACGTAAATTTGGTCTTTTTTATATTCTGTTGCCTTTTTTAGTTTTACGTCATTGCAATAATATATTATAGTCTTTAAGAATAGATATAACCACATCTAGTCTGAACTAAACTGTTCAGTAACCTTACTGTAGCGAATACCCCGCTTGTACTGTCGCTGGTTGATAGTACTCAAACTTTAATACCCACTCGGTAATCTCTACGATATCCTGGTACAGTAAGTTATCTGTGTACTTCATCGTAGTCCATACGTTTCATCTAACACACGCACGCACGCACGCACACACACACACACACACACACCCATTGAGTCACTAAGTGAATTCCACCCCTGTTTGACTCACCACTCTAAACGCGCACTACATAAAATACCAATTAATCTAAATTCACCCCTACAGCATTCCCGCGTTTTCACAAAATGATAACATTATCGCGTCCTCTCCTAACGCTTTTCCATTTTCGTCTCATGACTTTCACATTATATTTACTTATGACTTTACTGATAAGATAAAAATTCTTACCATCTTTTATTTGGATTTTATTACCTAATATTCTATTCTAACCAGACTCCAAAGTATTGGTTAAACAAAATAAATAAGAATATGTTATCCTTATTTCTGATTTACTGTTAATAACTATTTATATATTACATAATAAGTTCTCCGTAATATTATCTCGTTCCCTGTTTTACCGTTTTCGAAGAAGTATTTTACAAAAAATAAGCAAGCAATCCAAATTAATAGTAAGCCAATTAATCTACGTTGACTTGAATATAATAATATGGTTGAACTTTATTGGCAAGCTAAATTAAGCATAATAGTTTTCTGTATTTGAGTTTTGTCGGAACTAAATTATATAGCTTAAATTAATAAAAATTAATTGTTTTCGTGAATATTTTTGATACTAGGAATAACTTTAGAAGTTATACTTGTAACATATATTACATATCCTTGTAATACTAGTGCGAACAAACAAAACGATATTTTCCTACCCCGTTATCGTTTCTATCAATTTTCAGAACTGTATGACTCGTTTCGGTAATCACGGGATTTTCAAGGCCAAATTGATCAGTGTTTACTCTAATAGTGCATTTGGATAATCTATTTTAAGTGTAGGTGTGAGATAAGATACTGACTTGTGCTGCGTTGTCAATCGAAACGTGTTGTCCAAGTTCGAACTTTCGTAGCAGATTAGTACAAATGTTTTAGCCAAGTGTCACTTTCTTAGCGTATTACTGTTAGTGCTTCCTCGTACGATGTGTGTTACGGTACCTGGGGGTATGTAGGGAATTAACTGTAAATTAGGAAATTATTTTCTCCGTCGACTCTGCGCTGAAAGAGTTTTTCTTTTTCTACTTCAGTTTCAGATATTAGGCACTTTTCCTTCAGGGTAAGATGCTTAGCCTTTTTGTTCAAAGACTATCTTTCCATCACTTTCCGTGATCTGTTAATATTTCTTCGTCCTTGATGTATCTATTCCAATTCTTATTTATTAGCGTAGGCTTTTCCTTTTTTCACTGTCAGTTCTTTGATCAAGATATCCACTGACCGTGTGTTTGTTACCATATACGAATTTTTTATAACGACGTAAATTATGACCAATTCTTTAAATGAATGCTTTAACATTTCTGGAAACCAAAATAATATTATTTCGTTTGCATATCGTTGTGTTCATGGATTTTGTTAGGAAAAACACATTTTTCTTCTTATCGTACCCGTTTTGAAGTAAACGATAAATGTGCTAGGTTTTGTGTCGTTTCCTTTAATACTGATTCTTAGAATAAGTAAAAAAATTAGAAATAAAATTACACAAATATTTAATTATACAAAGATTTTAGTGAACTCTAGTTGGCGAACTCTACACTTCATTCGACGAAATGATCTCATAAATTAACTTAAGGTACAGAATTTAAATTAAAGTATATTCAGACTGAATTTCTCAGAAGCTTTAAAAATTAAATATGATTCTTAATTAAAAATGTTATGAAACAATAAGAATTAATGACAATATCATGATACCGTTATAATAACTTTGTAGGCTTGTCCTTCGTCAAAGTTTTTTAGAAATGGAAAATTCTTTTGACTTTTAGGAGTAACAAGTCTGTTATTCCAATCAATATTATTTATTTCTATACTCGTATCGATAGCCAATGTAGGAGTACGTTTGTAAACAGTCAAAAATTCTAAGTGGTTTAGCAAAACGAGTAAAATGTATTTCGCTCAGGACACTATACATCTGAATAAGCGATTAGTTAATCTCTTGTAAAACTACATACGTTATTAAGAGACATAATTTTTAAAGTAACTATATTCCAACAAAGAAGTCTGAAAATATGTTTAACACAGTGAATCATTCTATTCTGAATATGAGAGACAACATTAATTTTATTTAGAGCTGTTACAAATACGAAAACATTATATAGAAAGTTTTATAAAATTCGGTCATGGAAGTTTTGCATGAAAACATACATCTACATACATAACAGCCAATTATGTAAAAGAGACAGGCTTGAAAGGCCTTGAAGGATGTCGGAAATCTTGAGTCTCCAAGTTCTAAGGAATCTTCTCTCGTCGGCACCGTTGTTGTAAGTAGAGGGAAAATAAGGGTTCAAACCAAAGTACCGTTATTCCCCCACCACCACCGCTGGACCAGCAGCATCCACGAATTTCCACCAATAAAATTTCATGCCGCCTTTCGCGCGCCAAGTTCAAATATATGCCGTCTTTCGCGAGCCTAAATCACTTTCACTTTCTATCAGCTGGACCCGCAGCATCCCAAATGGACCACAGCATCCGCGAATTTCCGCGAATAAATTTTTTTATTTTTTTTTATTTGATATTTTTATTTTTTTAATTAAATTGATTTGCATATCCGCGAATATATGCCGCCTTTCGCGAGCCTATATCACTTTCACTTTCTATCAGCTGGACCCACAGCATCCCAAATGGACCACAGCATCCGCGAATTTCCGTGAATAAATTTTTTTAATTTGATATTATTATTTTTTAATTAAATTGATTTCCATAGGTTTCCCAACCTATGTATAGGTTCAAACTTGGTGGGTGGCGGGCGGTGGGTGGGGGTTTAACTTGATGCGTTATAATGTATACTAATAATATATGATCAGAGTTACCAACCTTTGCATGAGTTCAAATTTGTTACGTGTTATAATGTATATTAAATCTATATGATCAGGTTTACCAACCTATGCATGGGTTCAAACTTTATATGTGTGTGTGTTATATTGTATATTAAAATATATGATCAGGGTTACCAATCTTGTATTATAGTGTATAGAACAGATCTGCCAACATTTTTCTGTGGTGGGAAATTCAAACTATATGAGCAACGCATTCGCCAGAATCTGAGACTCGAGAGAGTATGTTTGTCGTGCATGCTTTATTTTTTTATTTTTTAATGAAGCTGATTTGCATATCAGGGGTGGGTGGTGGGTCAATTCTCTCTTGAATGTAAATAAATATCTCTCTCCCTCCCTCTCTCTCTACACCAATCTCGTTCTTTCAATGTACGGTAAAGTGTTATGCAATTATAATGTTACAAATATGAAAAAATATATATATTTAAACTAGTATTTACAAAATATGTATAAATGGTACACCTATCTATCAAGTGAAAATGGATATTTGTCCGCCAGAATCTGAGACTTGAGAGAGTATGTTTGTCGTGCATGCTTTATTTTTTTATTTTTTAATGAAGCTGATTTGCATATCAGGGGTCGGTGGTGGGTCTATTCTCTCTTTGAATGTAAATAAATATCTCTCTCCCTCCCTCTCTCTCTACACCAATCTCGTTCTTTCAATGTACGGTAAAGTGTTATGCAATTATAATGTTACAAATATGAAAAAATATATATATTTAAACTAGTATTTACAAAATATGTATAAATGGTACACCTGTCTATCAAGTGAAAATGGATATTTGTCCGCCAGAATCTGAGACTCGAGAGAGTATGTTTGTCGTGCATGCTTTATTTTTTTATTTTTAATGAAGCTGATTTGCATATCAGGGGCGGGTGATGGGTCAATTCTCTCTTGAATGTAAATAACTATCTCTCTCCCTCCCTCTCTCTCTCTCTCTCTCTCTCTCTCTCTCTCTTTATGGCATCGGTTTTACATAAGCGTCAGTAAGTCGTGCTACTTATGGATTATTGTAATTAGCGATACTAAAATGTAATCACCAGGAAATATATTTATCGCCTACCTCATTGCGTTCTACTTCTAATTTTGACACATGACGGTCATTGACTGCGATTTAGAAATTAATCAGATGACTCCTCAAAAATCTGTTGTACAACATCTCTCGCTCTCTCTCTCTCTCTCTCTTTCGCAGACGTCGGAAGAAATTCCTACTTTATAATGTAATTACCTGTGTATGTGTGTGTGTGCTGTTACAGATGACAAATCTATACGTTAACAGCTTCACAGTAAATGTTAGCCTATTGTGTGTGTGTGTGTGTGTGTGTGTGTGTGTGTGCTATGTAAATTGTTTGTACATCAATGAATAATATAATCGTGATAGTTTTAATGTAATGTGTATTGTGTATTGCTACTGCTGCTGCAAACGTCGGTAGAAATTCCTACATACAAATATTTTACAGCACCAATAAGGTATGATTTGAATCTTTCGGTGTAGCATTTCACATAATTTAATGTACTTTACAAATAATTGCTTACATGTTCAGAGGTTTATAATGAAATAAATTAAAATAAACCATAATTTGTTTTAAATGATTAAATATATATATTTACACCACTGTATACAAACTTAAAATATAGTTTACAAACTGTTGTAATACAATTATTCAAAAATACATTTTACATTGATTAAATATATATATCACAAACAAACATTGTTATATAAAATAAATACAATATTAATAATATTGTTTTAAATGATTAAATATATATATTTACAACACTGTACACAAACTTAAATATAGTTTACAAACCGCTGTAATACAATTATTCAAAAATACATTTTACATTGATTAAATATATATATCACAAACAAACATTGTTATATAAAATAAATACAATATTAATAATATTGTTTTAAATGATTAAATATATATATTTACAACACTGTACACAAACTTAAATATAGTTTACAAACCGCTGTAATACAATTATTCAAAAATACATTTTACATTGATTAAATATATATATCACAAACAAACATTGTTATATAAAATAAATACAATATTAATAATAATAATTTTGACATTGTAAGATTTTTAAATAATAATTTCACGGCTGTAGATACAGTTCACAAGGAAGTTTATCTGTAACATATCAATACAGTCGATATTAGAATCACGGATACGATAAATATTCAATTATCACATGCACACACACACACACACACACACACAGTCAGTGGAAAGAAAGAATCAAATGCGTTAAGTAAGTAAGCTTTTTCAAATATGTGTCATTTTTCATAAGTTAATGTACTTTCAAATAATTTCTAATCAAACCAAATATTATTCACTGGAACTTTGTAAATACTGCTTAGAATCAATGATACATTTATCACATAAAGTTAATGTACTTTCAAATAATTTCTAATCGAACCAAATATTATTCAACGAAATTTTGTAAAAAAAAAATACTAAATAGAATCAATGATACATTTATCATGTACATACAAATTCAATTATTAAAGTGTTAAGTACAGAGAGTTGAAACTACACACACACACACACACACATACATCAATAAATTGTTTGTTAACACGATTGCTACTTACAACACAATCTCCACCTGTATTGTTTGATTCCTCGTCCCTCGATACACTAAATGTAGTTCTTTGGGTTTAATATGCCTGAAAATGTTTTTTTTTTTTCTCAAAACCCTTCACAAACACATATTTATATATACGTGTATGTGATGTTAACAATGAAACAAGATTGTCGTACGGTGTCTCTCCTTCGCTCCATCTAAGTCTATGATAATTTGACGTTAACCAGTGGTTTGTCCTAACGTATTTTGGATTCGTAACGGATGTAGCAGGCAGAGTCAAAATCCAATGTCTACCAGCAAATCTCAGAACGTCCATGATTGACAGTTCCTTCACAATATATTTTCCGTTGTCGTCGAAAAAGCACTGGAAGTCGATTATAACTGCAGTGTTATCCATAATACTGTAAGACAAAGAAACCACACATTACAAACTCTATATATATATATATATATTATGTTTAAACACACAAATATCGTTGCGACATTAATATGCGAACTTACGTTTACAGACGTCTGGACTGAAGCACCGAGAGACATCAACTGACGAAAGAAACAAGTGTTGAGGAGGGGTTACTATACATGGAGACGAATTTTTTTAGTAGGTGGGGAGGTGTCGTCGTCGTTCTCCATGTTGATGCGTTGTCGTATTCGATAATGACCGTATGCAAGCGTATCATGACCATTGTCTAGTATATAGCGCTTATCATCATACGGTGACAACGCTTGCTTATTTACGCGCATCGTGTACAGCGTATGATGATCGCTACGTAAACAAAGTGCACTGGTAGAAAACTGACAATGATCAGTGAGACACTTGCGATACATATCGTGTCGCAGACTCCTCTTAATCGCAACTCGAGGCACACCTTTACATACACGTTTTTGACACTCTTTGGTAGGATCTTCGTGGGCCACAAGGAACGAATAACATTTCGCTCGGAGACCCACGAATTCTCTAATAGGACGACCACACGTTTCATCCTTGAACAATCCGACAACCTTTTTGTTCTTAAGGCTATAACAAGGATGAGACGTAGGGTAATCCGATGTGTCAAAAACGTGTAGGTCCTTCTTCATGTCTGCATACAAGTCTGATGTTTGAATGCTATACATCAGACTGTCTGTATCTGTCATTAACAATTTAACGTTGCGACCGTACTTGGCGACAGCATAACGATAATTAAAGTCGTACATTATCGTTTTGCTAACGTCAAGCACCGTGAAGCCGACATACACGGGACGGAAAAGAACAATGGATTTTTTACGGAGTGAGAGCCCCACCAGATCGTTCGTATAACGAATCATACGTTTTAGCCTAGGTGTGGAAACTAGTTTTTGAAGCCGTCGTTCATTCGAGACTAGTTCAAAGTCTATATGTTTCCGTACGTTCTCCAGCGACTTACCGTATACGGCGTTGTTCATCAGTTTGAAAAGGTCTTTTTCAAAGCTGTTGACGGCTGCTTGCCTCTTGCGGGTGTTGAAATCGATAAACGGTTTCAACCAAGCGGTTTGCTTAAAACACAACACCCTATGAGTCGCTTTCAGCTCTAAGCCAAGACTTAAATACAATTTCAAATTTCGATAATGGAGAACGTAATTTTGTTTGTCCTCCAAAGTTGTTAACAACTTCTCTACGGATGACCCTGATTCGTTATACGATGATCTGTATATACTCTCGTGTAAACGTTTGGAAAAGGGAGAAAGGATATCGGGTGTTACTCGCTGGCGCACAGGTGCAAGCGGGTAGTCGGAATGCAGGTCGTGTAAGGTATTAGGATAGTGTAGGTCGACTTCGAGGATGTACCCGATGTCGGAATCATCACTCACATTACGTACGTCCAAGGACTCGATTTCGTTACGATCGAGCCATCGGAAGTCTGCGTAAGGGAGTGGTTGCGACATGGCTGCACCGTATAAATTATTACAGTCCGTATACAGAATGAAGGAGGTCGGTTTCGATACATCGTACTGATCTGGAATCAAAGGATTGTTAGCGACTGCGTGACGGTTGGATATCATCGCGCAGCCTCCGCGGACCCCAGACTCGACGAACAGATGTAGATTTATCTCTGTTAACAGCTCTAATTCGACCCCTGTCATTTTTAGCATCGCGTTCCCAGCGAGTCCGGGAAGCGAGTAAAAATGACACGGGTCCAAGCAGTAATCGCGTAAGGCCATGTCTCGGAAACTTTCAAAGACATCGGCCAGCAGCATTACGTCTGTCAACAAATACAAATCGTGGTAATCTCCAAACGTACGCAGATTGAATGCACTCCACACGTTTTGTGCGTGCTCGTAATCTGCGTCCGAAATAGACGATTCCAACAACCGGTTATCAAAGTGTTCACGAGCGGGTAGACTTGTTTCGTTGAACCGATCAATGCTGTCAACGTACTCGTAAGGGTATACCCCCTTGCGCACGAGCAGATTGGTCTGTTCGTCAAAACATCGTCTAAGCATTTCCTCTCTGAGCAAAGGAAATTGGCTCCCGGACGTGGACAGATTGGTAACGAGTGTGTCCAGAGAGCGATTAAGAAATTGAAAAGAGTCTACGAAACGCAAGGGACCCAGGGAGAAAGACACGTAACGCTCACTGGATGTTGCAATGCAGGATACGTGTTGGTCCTTATATTTTCCTAAACCCTGCATTAAATGGTGACAGTCGTAGCCACGAAGGTTGTGAAAGAAGACGGGGATATGACGAGGCATCTTGTAGCTTAGATAACAGCTATTGTGGGCTGCTCCCAAGAATTTCCCCGTAAGATGACAATGATTGCGTAACTTGTCATCGTCTGTCAAAGGGCGCTCACACAAATGACAAACGGTGGCGTTAGTGAACGCAACATTGTCATCATCGGACATAATTATTTGTACGTTATGTCGTACTACCTTCATCATATCCTCAGCGTCTTTCATCAACCACGAGAAGAAAGTGTCTACGACGTTTTCACCTCGATAAACTTTAGCCTCTCTCCAGAGTCTGTGTGTATGATCGACGATAGCATAGGAGAAACCTGACGGAATATGCATCGCTTCGTATGATGTGGACGATACAGGAGGAGAAGTTATTTTCTGACGGACACCGTTGCTATCAACTGAGTAGAATTCACCTAACTCGTGCACTATCGTCGGGACGTTGTTACCAGGTGAACACGATTGAAGCGGAGTGATGAGGGACTCGAAGTCGGCGTAGACGGTAAAGGGTTCTTTAAGACAGTGCGCGTAATTTTTAAATGACATAAACTTCTCCTCCTCTGTGGGCATTTTGGTTTTCTGCTCGCCGTGAGGTGTGCAGTAGGGGAGATGATCGGACAGACCATGTTCTGTGGAGAAACGATGCAGGCAGTAGTCACAGTAAAATGATTTATTGCTACATTTTGTAAGGTATGATAACAATCTACTCATGTTACTGATAAGACAGTAGTGTTTTCGGCTATTTGTATCGGACAGAAGTAAAAGATTAACATGATGCAATCTGTCCTTATTGGGAGTAATTCTTAACGGATAAACCTCATTTTTTGATTCGTTTCTGATATTGTCGTCTATATCATAGCCGAAAACGTTTATAGAAATGTTGGGATTCTGTGTTTCAAATTTAGAAAGTGAGTTTATAGAAACAGGGTACTCGATACCAGACATATTTATTGTGTTTATGAATGAGGTGTATTTTGAAACAAATTCTTTATGCTTTTGTTGAGGGTGTATGTGGGCTAGAACAGACCATAGAAAACACATTTCATCTTGGGAGTTCTTGATGTTGACTACTGCCCTGGTGAATGCAAGTTTTCGCGGGGTTGGAAGGTAGGAGGACGCTGCTAGAGGCCGGTACCGTCCAACAACCAGTTCCAGCTTCAGTACAGCATCCACCGACCATCCGCTCCCGTCACGGGTAAAATTGGATATGCTATTCATGATTTTATCGTAGGATTCATCGAGTAGACAGTTCAACTCGTCGTTGTCGTCCGTGAGCAACGTACGACAACGTCCGTGGAAGACGGCGTCTTTGGTTACCTCTTTTTCTTCGCCGCTGTCACCATCTAACACAGTTTTAGTGAAACGTATCCTGCACGCAATATGCCATTTGATACTGCGTAAACGTGCTTGTTCTGCCAGAATATCCTTGCACAATAAAGGTCGCACCTCGGTCATTATCGGTAATATATCTTGATCTTCTTCTTCTGTGTACACAGGCAGGTAATTAAAAGTTGTGAGGGATCCTCTAATACTAGTGTTTCGCACGATATAAAATCGTGTCATAACTGAAACAATAGAAACACCTGTATTAGCTAATAGGATTGATGAATAACACACACACACACACACACAAATTCATGTTTGTTGTAAATAAATAAATAGATAGTACACGTTAGTAATACGTTAGTTTATTGCAAACTGTGAAGATGGCAGCTACTCCTGATTTTAGCATTGAAAGTGAAAGAAGAAAATCATTCAAGTATTGGGAAGTGACGTTTGTCAGCCCCGACGAGTTAGCGTTTGCTGGGTTTTACTACTATCTGCTAAATTATGATGTTTGTGGACATAGTATGTCATTCATAGACGATGGAGTTAAATGCTTTTGTTGCGGAATTGAATTAGGTCATTGGAGAGAAGGTGACATACCTATGGTGGAACATGAAAAATTTTCTCCGTCATGTCAATTTCTAAACGATGTCAAGAGACAATACATTGGGGAAGAAGGCGACAAACCTATGTCAGAACATAAAACATTTTCTCTGTCATATCAATTTCTAAACAACATCAAGAGACTAACTTGTACATGTTAGACAGAGTTGAATCATATGTTAATTCATATCAAGCAAGTTTTGTTTGCTACATAATTAGAGAGAGAGAGAGAGACAATTGGTATTTAAAAAAATTTTTACCTTGTTGAGAATGTTCCTGTTCCTGCTGATGTTGTTGTTCAGGATTCTGCTGAAGGTCAGACATGATGATATTCAGACGAGAGAGTGAATACTGAAAAACAAAGAAACTGTTATAACGCTGGTATTATGTTAGTGTATCTTAAACGCTTTATATCACACAAAGTAAATTAGAATATCAATTTGTAACATACAATTTGTAGCGCAGTAGTGTTCAGCAACACGAACGAGTGTAAGTAAGACGCTGTTGTGAAGTTCACCGGTTATATATTGTGATGGCAGCGGTATGCGAACATCTGCTCTCCGGTACCAGCGGTGGACACAGCGAGCCAATCCGGCATCAGCAGCCACGGAGACGTGACCAACTTCGTGTTCGGAGCTAGCCAATCAGCGATGCCAGTTAGTTAATAAAACCTGGGCCGGCAGAAAATTTTGAACACTTCATCGCTACGCCATCGAACGCACTTCATCTCCTCTCCTCTCTCGAACGACCTCGGGGCGGTGTCAGCCGGAAGGAACGGCGTTCTTGCGTCTTCAGCCTCCAGTTCCGCGCCAGCGATGGATTTCGCTGGGTCGGCAGCCGACTCTACAACCAGTGCCGGAAGAAGAGGAGGACTGCAGTACGCCGTGAACAGCGGGCGCAGCCGCCGAACATCTCAGCGCGGCACTACCAACATCGCCGTTCTCGCAACTCGGTCCTTTTTAGGACCACCAAAAACACTAGAGTGTACGATTGGTGCCAGTTGTCATGCGGCAAGCCTTTTGTCCGGTGACAATATATAGTGCAAGCGTTGATGTGTGTGCAACTGTACTAAAAAAGCTGTTATGCGCATACACAAATAATTCAAATGCACATATGTAGATGACTGAAAAGAGATGATATAAAAGTGGTTGCACTGTAGTAATATAATCAGTCCTCTTGCTAACACACGATGGCGATGAATAAGGAGGAACGACTTGTGTATGATATAGATTCAATAAGTGACAACATAAGGAAAACATATCATGCATTACAACACGGTATCAGAGAAAGCGACGAGAAGTTTAGAAAAAATTACAGACCGATTCTGGAACCGTTAGAAGCTATTTAACGAAAGTTAAGTGGTGATATGATGAAGGAGGAGGAGGAGGAGGAGAAGCAGCAGATAAAACAAGAAGAGCCTACACAATACGTAATAACAGAAAACGAAAGTGGTATGCAAAGTCATAACGCTTCTCATTTCAGTGACGAGGACGCCTGGAACCCTAACGCTTCACATTTCAGTGACGATTCATTAGCAAACAAATATATGCGTTTGCACGAATCGACGGACTATAAACGGATTATAGATCGTATGTATGGTGTTCGATACGAGGGTGGTAAATTTATGATAGGTGATTCAAATGTAAAAATCGATGATAACGACAACTTTCATGTCAAAGGAAAAATTTACGAGGGTACACCTGGTCTGTATGAACTTTTGTTTATGAAACTACCGAAAAATACAATAAGGACGATATGAGGAAATATAAGTCCATACTACTAGCAACCAACGGACACAACAAAAATATAAACACAATACGCTAATAAACAGTAACAGTGGCTTCTCGATCTAACAAAACAAGGTTGGACAATAGTTTTCAGTACCTCAAAAGAAAGATTTAATATAAAAAAAGGTGACAGCACGTAGCAGTCATTGACCTGATTGTGTGTGTGTGTGTGTGTGTGTGTGTGTGTGTGTGTGTGTGTGTGTGTGTGTGTGTGTGTGTGTGTGTGTGTGTGTGTGTGTGTGTGTGTGTGTGTGTGTGTGTGAAGTTAACATGGTCAATAAATGAAGGTAGATATAGAATCGGCTTTGATCGATTCATAATTGTTTCCAGCGAAGTATAAAAGTGGTTGCACTTTAGTAATGTAATCGGTCCTCTTGCTAACACACGATGGCAATGAATAAGGAGGAACGACTTGCGTATGATATAGATACGATAAGCGACAACATAAGGAAAAAATATCATGCATTACAACATGGTATCAGAGAAAGCGACGAGAAGTTTAGAAAAAATTACAGACCGATTCTGGAACCGTTAGAAGCTATTTCGTGAAAGTTAAGTGGTGATATAATGGAGGAGGGGAGGAGGAGAAGAAGCAGCAGATAAAACAAGAAGAGCCTACACAACATGTAATAACTGAAAACGAAAGTGGCACGCAGAGTCATAACGCTTCTCATTTCAGTGACGATAGCGCATGGAACCCTAACACTTCACATTTCAGTGACGATTCATTAGCAAACAAATATATGCGTTTGTGCGAATCGGCTGACTGTAAACGGATTATAGATCGTATGTATGGTGTTCGATACGAAGGTGGTAAATTTATGATAGGTGATTCAAATGTGAAAATCGATGATAACGACAACTTTCATGTCAAAGGAAAAATTTACGAGGGTACACCTGGTCTGTATGAACTTTTGTTTATGAAACTACCGAAAAAATACAATAAGGACGATATGAGGAAATACAAGTCCATACTACTAGCAACCAACGGACACAAACAAAAATATAAACACAATACGCGAATAAACAGTAACAGTGGCGTCAAGTACCGACTAGTAATATCTAAATTGTTTGCGTCGAGTGCACGAAAACGTACAGGGGGTGGCTATATGGAGATGAAACCGAACACTGCAATCGATTACGTGCATTGGGATGATCCTAACAAGTTGGTTAATCGATTGAGAATGTTAATGGCTTCTCAAAGTAGTGACCATACTGGTCATAGGAATGAAATCGTTTTGATATTGGAAGAATTACGTGAAGCCGGTATTATCATATAAAAGCAGACGCACTGTTCTATAACCACCAGTTCTTTATAAATATGACTATAGACATGATATGTACAGCTAACGCTTGAAGTATACTGTGTCAAACATGTGTTTCTCGCTGCTTACTGTTAACATATTTATAATGAAAATATATACATTCATAGTACAAATATAAACAAGTAAAACATTTGCAGATCTGAATCCGAACTCTGAAAACTGTCGTACATATTGTACCAATAATGCAAAACGGTCTTTCTCAAGTTAGTGCATAAGACATTTTCCAGTAAACGTAAACTTTATTCAGTTCAAGAACATGCAAGTAGCAGCCGATTGTTCTTGTGTGTGTGTGTGTGTGTGTGCGTGTGTGTGTGTGAAGTTAACATGGTTTAGACAAAATACAAACGTAAAGAAACAATTTGATACGTGCGTTGTATGTGTGTGTGGGGTTACGTTGTGTGTGTGTGTGTACGTGTATGGGTTGCGTTGTGTGTGTGTGTGTGTGTGCGTGTGTGGGTTGCGTTGTGTATGTGAAAATAAACTTAATTTTCTCGATCTAACAAAACAAGGTTGGACAATAGTTTTCAGTACCTCATAAGAAAGATTTAATATAAAAAAAAAGCTGACAGCACGTAGCAGTCATTGACCTGATTGTGTGTGTGTGTGTGTGTGTGTGTGTGTGTGTGTGTGTGTGTGTGTGTGTGTGTGTGTGTGTGTGTGTGTGTGTGTGTGTGTGTGTGAAGTTAACATGGTTTAGACAAAATACAAATGTAAAGAAACAATTTGATTTGTGAAGAGATAGAAATTAAGCGTTGCTGTAAGTCGCAGGTCATCATTCCCATACAGTTTGATGCTTTATGATTTTGTGTAAATTATGAGTGAAGAGATTCGTTACGAGTTGGTTGGAGTGGTAGTGGACCATACCAGAAACGTCGGTGTTACGTCAACTATTAAAACTTTTCTATCACTCAACAACAACACACGTGACGCAATGGAAAACGCAGGTTGGGTGGCGCCGACCACGAACGTATTAAAAGTGAATGATGACGGCGAATTCAACTTTTGTATACCACTGAAAATGCTAATGGGATTCGCAGAAGACAATACACGCATCGTGCTGAACGTGAAACAAGAACTTATACTCCTACGCACATCTACCGACATAAACGCTATGGTTTTAGTAAGCGGACAAACGACTGCTAATTGTGTTCTTGAACTAGATAAAGTTTACTGGAAAATGCCTTATGTACATGTAGCTAATGCGTACAGATTACCACTGTTACGACTCATAGAGAAAGACCACCCGATAACTATGCCTTTTAGGACCTGGGAGTTGCACGAGTATCCTGCCTTACCACAGACTAAAAGGCAGAATTGGATTGTCAAGACCTCGAGTCAGCTAGAAAAACCATGCTTTGTTGTGTTAGCGTTTCAGACAGCAAGAAAGAATGTACTGACAGCACACGCCGATGAATTTGATTATTGTAACGTAATCAATGCAAGACTGTTTCTAAACGACAAGTATTATCCTTACGATAATTTAAACTTGGATATTGGGAAAGACCGTTTTGCATTATTGTACAATATGTACGCCAGTTTTCAAAGTTCGTATTACCACCGTTTAGACGGCAGCCCAGTACTGACACCGGAATTATTCAAATCAAAAGCCCCGCTGTTTGTATTCGATTGTAGCAGACAAGACGATGCCCTTAAGTCTTCAGCAGTTGATGTACGTTTAGAATTTGAATCGTCAATGAATTTTCCTACACAGACGACTGCCTACTGTATGATACTACATGATTCGCTTGTAGAATATACGCCATTGTCCAACACAGTACATAGACGTGTTTAAGTCTTATTTTATACATATTTTGTAAATACTAGTTTTAAATATATATTTTCATATTTGTAACATTATAATATTGGAGCTGTGTGTGTGTATTTTAATTGTAAATCTAGTTTAGATATATTTTAATACTTAGATATATTTTCATACTTGTAACACTATAATCTTGGAGCTGTGTGTATGTATTTTTAATTGTAAAAACTGTTTAATATAATCTTGGAGCTGTGTGTATGTATTTTAATAAAATGTATATATTACACACACTTTTTGTAAATAATAGTTTTAAATATATATTTTCATATTTGTAACATTATAATATTGGAGCTGTGTGTGTGTGTATTTTAATTGTAAAACTAGTTTAGATATATTTTAATACTTAGATATATTTTCATACTTGTAACACTATAATCTTGGAGCTGTGTGTATGTATTTTTAATTGTAAAAACTGTTTAATATAATCTTGGAGCTGTGTGTATGTATTTTAATAAAATGTATATATTACACACACTTTATTATTATTTGTATAACCCACTCCATAATGTATACTTACTTACTTGCAGCAAACTAGCGAGCGTTGTCCACACACACACGTACCCTTAAATGACGGACGGACGTTGTACGCTTAACATTCAGCTATACCTAAAATATATCTTCAGTTAGAAGTGAGACATAATAATTTGATCATACACACCCGCGTGCGCACACACACTCATGTATTAAATTCAATAAATAATAATGCGCTTGATGATGTTTTAATGCAAATAATTTAGGAAAGTCTACATTCCACTTTCATAAGGAAATGGTCACCGCTTACAGCTATGCATGTCCACAACAGAATTAGAGAGATAGAAATGTCATCATTCGCTGTGACCTGCTTTCTAAATTTGTTACATTAAAAATGTTTGTTTAAAGCAATATTTCAGAGAATTGTAACAGACATAATAATAATTTGATCATACACACACACACACACACACACATGTATTAAATTCAATAAATAATGCGCTTGATAATGTTTTTACGTTTAAATAAATCTGTACACTCACCAACTAGTATGTGTGTTGTCTATACACCCTTAATGATGAAAGTTGTGTGTATACTGAAGACGTACAATACTACAACAGTCTTTCAACTATTTAAAAAAATGCAGTGATAGCTTTCACGCAGGCGGTCAATGAGAAATTGCCACTATAAAAATACGGCAAGAATATATTTCAGACAATTGTACCAGACATAATAATTTGATCATACACACGCACACACGCACACACGCACACACGCACACACGTACACACATGTATTAAATTCAATAAATAATGTGCTTGATAATGCAAATAATTTTTACGTTTAAATAAAATCTGTACATACAATAAAAATTATGCTCAGTTATTAGCGTATTCAAAATGTTTCAAGTACACTTCCTTATTTGAATGAGTCAAGTATTAAATTCAATAAATAATGCACTTGATAATGTTTTAATGTGAATAATTTTTTTACGTTTAAATAAAATCGGTACATACAATAAAATTAATATAAAAATACATTAAGAATATATTTCAGAAAATTGTAGCAGACATAATAATAATTTGATCATACACACACACACACACATGAATACACACACACACACACACACACACACACACATACATGTAATAAATTCAATAAATAATGCACTTGATAATTTTTACGTTTAAATAAAATCTGTACACTTACCAAAGAAGATGTGTATACTGAAGACACGTAAGACGTACAGTATCAGCACGCACAGGCAGTCAAATGAGAAATTGTCGCTAATTTACTTTGCGTATATATATTGTACACTGTAGTGGGGAAAGCTCGTGTGTGTGTGTCCGTTTTTAGAGTAATTACTGTCAGCGGTGCTAATGCTTGTCAGGTGTCAAATTAGAAAGTAGAGCGCCTGATTTAGACGACGTACACAAGGTTAATTACCTCTGGTTTAAGTTATCGAATAATAACTATATCTAATTCTGTATCGTTGTGTGTGTGTGTGTACATACATAGTATTTCATTGTTTACGATATATATATTTAATTAATGCAAAAATGAATTTTTAAAATTACAATGGTCTGTAAACCATATTTAAGTTCGTGTGCACATACAAAACGCTTTGAATACGGGAATTCTTGTCAACGTTTGCAACGAAAGAGATACATACACAATGTGTGTGTGTATGTGTATGTGTACACATAACTTTTGAAAATACCTTATTTCAAGGAGATTTTTTTATGCGTAACACTTTACCACACACAGACTTGGCAGTATATTAATTTCTAAATCGTGGTCAATGACTGTCATGTGTCAAAATTAGAAGTAGGACGCAATGAGGTAGGCGATAAATATATTTCCTAATGATTACATTTTAGTATCGCTAATTACAATAATCCATAAGTAGCACGATTTACTGACGCTTATGTAAAACCGAGGACATAAAGAGAGAGAGAGAGAGAGAGAGAGAGGGAGGGAGAGAGATAGTTATTTACATTCAAGAGAGAATTGACCCATCACCCGCCCCTGATATGCAAATCAGCTTCATTAAAAATAAAAAAATAAAATAAAGCATGCACGACAAACATATTCTCTCGAGTCTCAGATTCTGGCGGACAAATATCCATTTTCACTTGATAGATAGGCGTACCATTTACACATATTTTGTAAATACTAGTTTAAATATATATATTTTTTCATATTTTATGCGTAACACTTTACCACACACAGACTTGGCAGTATATTAATTTCTAAATCGTGGTCAATGACTGTCATGTGTCAAAATTAGAAGTAGGACGCAACGAGGTAGGCGATAAATATATTTCCTGGTGATTACATTTTAGTATCGCTAATTACAATAATCCATAAGTAGCACGACTTACTGACGCTTATGTAAAACTGAGAACATAAAGAGAGAGAGAGAGAGAGAGAGGGAGGGAGAGAGATAGTTATTTACATTCAAGAGAGAATTGACCCATCACCCGCCCCTGATATGCAAATCAGCTTCATTAAAAAATAAAAAAAATAAAGCATGCACGACAAACATACTCTCTCGAGTCTCAGATTCTGGCGGACAAATATCCATTTTCACTTGATAGATAGACGTACCATTTATACATATTTTGTAAATACTAGTTTAAATATATATATTTTTTCATATTTGTAACATTATAATTGCGTAACACTTTACCGCACATCAGAAGACCGAGATTGGTGTAGAGAGAGAGAGAGAGGGAGTGAGAGAGATAGTTATTTACATTCAAAGGGAGAATTGACCCACCACCCACCCCTGATATGCAAATCAGCTTTATTAAAAATAAAAAATAAAGCATGCACGACAAACATACTCTCTCGAGTCTCAGATTCTGGCGAACAAATATCCATTTTCACTTGATAGATAGGTGTACCATTTATACATATTTTGTAAATACTAGTTTAAATATATATATTTTTTCATATTTGTAACATTATAATTGCATAACACTTTACCGTACATTGAAAGAACGAGATTGGTGTAGAGAGAGAGGGAGGGAGAGAGATATTTATTTACATTCAAGAGAGAATTGACCCACCACCCACCCCTGATATGCAAATCAGCTTCATTAAAAAATAAAAAAATAAAGCATGCACGACAAACATACTCTCTCGAGTCTCAGATTCTGGCGAATGCGTTGCTCATATAGTTTGAATTTCCCACCACAGAAAAATGTTGGCAGATCTGTTCTATACACTATAATACAAGATTGGTAACCCTGATCATATATTTTAATATACAATATAACACACACACATATAAAGTTTGAACCCATGCATAGGTTGGTAAACCTGATCATATAGATTTAATATACATTATAACACGTAACAAATTTGAACTCATGCAGAGGTTGGTAACTCTGATCATATATTATTAGTATACATTATAACGCATCAAGTTAAACCCCCACCCACCGCCCGCCACCCACCAAGTTTGAACCTATACATAGGTTGGGAAACCTATGCAAATCAATTTAATTAAAAAATAATAATATCAAATTAAAAAAATTTATTCACGGAAATTCGCGGATGCTGTGGTCCATTTGGGATGCTGTGGGTCCAGCTGATAGAAAGTGAAAGTGATATAGGCTCGCGAAAGGCGGCATATATTCGCGGATATGCAAATCAATTTAATTAAAAAAATAAAAATATCAAATAAAAAAAAATAAAAAAATTTATTCGCGGAAATTCGCGGATGCTGTGGTCTATTTGGGATGCTGCGGGTCCAGCTGATAGAAAGTGAAAGTGATTTAGGCTCGCGAAAGACGGCATATATTTGAACTTGGCGCGCGAAAGGCGGCATGAAATTTTATTGGTGGAAATTCGTGGATGCTGCTGGGCCAGCGGTGGTGGTGGGGGAATAACGGTACTTTGGTTTGAACCCTTATTTTCCCTCTACTGTTGTACATGTACTCATCCTCATGATCGACTACTTTGTGACTGTATTTTGTTGTAATACTGTATGGCTGTTAAGTTATGAGTGATACTTTAGGGTCCTTGTGAAGCGTCTGATTGCTGACGTACCGTGGGACATCTACCACAACTCGCACCACTTTTGATTGAAATCTTCGGATGATGTTTTCAGCTTGTAGATTTGGCTCATCCGCAAAGCTGGAGTCCGTAGGACCACACAAGATTTTACACGGTTTTGTATGGTAACAGATGGTAGTAGATTTAATGGTAGTTTAGATTTATACCTGAGAAGCTAGGATATATGTCTGATTTTTATCGCTAACTGCCATGTTTGATTTGAATATGGTTCTGCCAGGTAAGTCGCTGATCGAGGTGTAGCCCAAAGTATTTAATTTTAGTTTTTACTAATATAGATGTTATTCATTGTTACTGGTAGACAGATGTGTCGGGTAATATGGCTAAAAGTGACTTGTGACTTCGTTATATTAATTTTGTTTACCATTACTTGTACGATTCGGTGAGTATATGGGGTTGTATTTGGGGATTTGGGGACTTATATGGGGTTGTAGGTTGTCAGAAGTAACTTGCGGATTTTCGTTAACATAAAACACAGCAACATTATTGGGAAAAGAAGAAATGTTGGCGGCGTTTGCTTCGGTTAGGTCAGCTGTATAGATAATTAAGAGTAGAGTTTCGAGGACTCTGTCTAGTGGAACTAAATACTTACAAAATGCAAGCCAAACTCGACAGCACCATTTGACTACATTAAAAGCTTACTGCTTCAACTTTGAGTTCGCTATCTTTAACTGTTATATAATTATTGTTCTGAGAAATGCCCACAGATAGATACTTTTTGAAATAGCACGTGGCTTTTGTGAATCCAGTAATAATGTATCTAGTGGTAAAATAAAATAATATAATAATAACGTATGAGCATAGTAATAGTATTAACGTAACGTAGTAGCAGTCTATTAATTATAATCTAGTAATAAAATAACGTATCTAATAATAAAATATAGTTGAACAACTAAGAGCTGATTATGGTAATTTAAAAAATACATGCGCATTATATTATCAAGTAATTTGTTATGTAAATATTGACTATTTAAAGTAGTAATAAGCATTGTCCAATTCAAAAAAATACGAAGCTTTACTTATTGAAATTAAATTTATTTCTGCAACCTGTTTACTATGTAAAGTCGAACGTCATCCCGAGAATATATACACATATATGACAATACATATATTTGAATTACAATTCAAAAAACATCTGAAGATACAAAATAATTTCTGTAAAATAAACCTACTTGCAGTTGTAATTATTTGAAGATATTACATAGGAGACCTGCAGGAAAGTCAACGATTTACTTACAAAGTAATGTGTAACACATTGACAACACATATTTGTTTGAAGCCTACTAATCTATATTAATGGTGTGGACAGTGAAATTTCCTAACTTTAACTTAATATGAACGCCAAAAAATACGGACAAACGGCAAATACGGGCAGCAAGCCATGGGGAAATAACATATTTGTGTAACTGAATGTCTGTTTACAGTGTATCAGTGTGTGTGGAAGTTTTGCATTTGGTAACAACGATGCCTTGTCCCGCGCACACCTTACATGGATCGCTGATTGCCAAATGGGGACAAGTTCAGTTTTTCAAAATCGAGAGGACGTTTCTATATAATGCAGTGTAGGCCAATAAGTCGCTTTATAAAGGTACATTTTTTGATAACTTCTAGTGATGTAACATTTGTGAGGTTCACTTACTGACGACGCACAATTTTAAAATATATGTCTCTACATTTCGATTTAAAAAATTGTCATTATCAGGACTTCTATACGGTTAAACAGAAATAATTAACACAGATAGGCCTATAATGAGGATTAATGAGTATGGTGTATATATATATGTAATATATATTATATATAATATGTTATATATTCTTGTTACTCATATAAGAATAATAACATGTGTGTAATAATAATAATTATTCTTCTTTATATATCGCACGCACGCGTGTGCCCCCTCACCACACATTCACATAAAAAACACTCGTTACACGCGTAAGCCTATTAATTATTTCTACATACCCCATATACAGGTGCTGCTCATAAAATATTTCTTCGTTTATTAATTCACAGTCATGTTTATTAGTTTGTCACAGTCTGATAAACTAAGGACAAACTGCATACAACTGACAGAGATTATTTCATCGATTAACATCCTTAAGATGGTCACACATCGTCATATGTCCGTCCGATGATGTTGACAGTTAGGGTAAGTAACATTACATACTCATTAACACATAAGTATAAACACAATCGTAAATACGGTAATTACGTAAGTGAATTAACATGAAGTTCTTATTCCCTTACAGGGATAGTTTGCATTACTACGGAATGTGGGTTAAAAGCCATCCAGAAATGTCATTAAAGTTCTAATACTTAACCAGACTTTAATTGACGAAATTTATAATTATATTGTATAACATATTTTAGAAATAAAATTTTAGTTTCACTTCATGTGTATTTTGTTTAGTTATAATTTTAAAACATTACATCCTGAAAGTACCAATCGATGTAAGTAATTCCCCGCGTAATTTACGCACTATGGTTTTGCTGGTTAAAAACGGCATAAAAGTGCGTAAATAACGCGAGTAAATACGATATTTGTAGCGAGGTTTCTAAACCAGAGACTCGTTTTCTGTAGTGTTAGTGACATCGTTTAAGATTTACAAAACTGGTACCCAACATTCTACAATATTTATAGTAGTGAATCATGAAGTCCAGAAGCAGACAACGAAAGATTTCTTATCCCAAAATATTGTTACTTTGAGTATTCTTAGCACATTTCCTTCCTGTCTATAAGTTACAAATTGTATTGATAGACGTAAGACATGCAGTTGGTATTCACATGTTGAGAGATCAAACAGATTTGATTTTACCTCCTGAACAATTTATGATAAAAGGATTCCAAGATTAGATACCATTTAAACTAATTTATCTTAGATACTAAGACTAATGCTAGAATATTTCGATTATAAAGTCGCAGACTTTGAGACATTTATTTCAGTAAAACTATTTGTCCAATACTTATTGTTTATGATAACTGTTACTGTAATTTTCAGAATAAGAATACATCACATGTGAAGTGGTAGTTTGTTTAGTACTCAGCTTATTAGCCAAGTTTATCAATTTTCCGATTCAAATTACAATATCATTTTCAAAAGTCACATGCCCGAAAAGTAAAAAAAAATAATTTTTGAATAACAGAATTAAAACAAAAGTTATTAATTATGCCGCAGTATGCATCATTGTAATATTTAGTCACTTGAATATTATTCTTTGTTTATGTTTCTTACAGGTAACAAATTAAGCGGCTGTTTTACACTTCTCTTAAAAAACTATGTTTTTAAGACTTATGCCCTTTTTGCAATTAGCGATTATGGGAGTAATCTCAGAGCTAAGCTCATAGATTGCTAATGTAGTGCATGCAACGAATTAAAAATTAAAAATATTAAAATATTATTTATGTTAATTTATTTGTATTGTAATTTACAAACTACTTTCAAAAGCAAACAATTATTAAAAATTGATTCAATAATAGGCTTGGAATAGAATTTTGAAACTATGTCCTCGTTATTACTTGATAAAACACCTATTTATGGTAACTGATAGTAGGAATAATTTACAGTCATAGATTGCCCAAGTAAAGTGCCACATATTTATTATCACAACTGATCAATTATATCTGACAACAATTCATTGGTTTTGCTGATCAAGTACGTTTGGTCGAGAAACGTAAAATTGAGTTGTGAGTCGGTATCGTGGAACTCACAACGTCGGCATCGTACTTAAGGGCACAGCTTTATTCCAGTGAAGAACGATAGTTAAACGTTTATTCTGAGCTCAGAAGAAATTATTCAAATGAGGAGCTACAACGAGCGACATGTAACCAAGTACTAACGTGTTACTGTATAAGCCTTGACCTGTCGTGTCATGAAACTAAAGGCATGTCATGTTGGCAGCACTGGGAATTAAGTCATTGTAGCAGTCGAGTGTAGCGAGCGTATCGCGTGTGAAACTACGTCGTTATCGCATCAACCCTCACGCTATCAAAGCCACCAACACCTCACACTTTTATAGCTTATCTGCCCTCACCTCCACATGCGCCCCACCGATGCAACGTCACCAGTCATTTGTAGACCAGATTTAAGTAATATCAATCATCAGAAAAGAAACCATATTCTATACTATTTTTATTAAAAGATTTTCTTGCTCCCTAAGACTATTGTCTATTTTCTCAGAAATATTTTCGTATTAACCGACATTCATTACGTACCTGTATTTAGCTTATTTATTTCTTTTTGAATTATCTTTCAGCTGACAACAGTATTAACTTGACTACACCGAGTGGTCTTTTAAATAACCAAAATTGTGTGTCATAAGAGAAGACAGAATACAAAAAAAATCTGAAGAAGCGTTGTTCCTACAAAAGGAAATAGTAGATCTAGAACAAATTAACACAATATCAAACGAAATATTAACAGCTAGCGAAAGTGAGAACGTTATTAAGAAAGAAATGGGAACAACTAAGAAGGAATGGGAACAAAGTGAAGAATGAAGTGAAAGATATATTTACAAACTCCTGTTATTAGTTTGTACAAGCTTGTACAAATTCCTTTATGTGCAAAAGAAATAAGAGAGAGAGAGAGAGAGAGAGAGAGAGAGAGAGAGAGAGAGAGAGAGAGAGAGAGAGAGAGAGAGAGAGAGAGAGAGAGAGAGAGAGAGAGAATGAGAGAGAGTGAGAGAGAGTGAGAGGGTGATAGAGAGGGCGCTACGCGTAGTACGAAGATACGGACTTCATGCACCACACTAAATCTTTTGCACTTACCAGGTTCTGCATTAATTAATGTTTATCATACCGTGGTCAGACGCTGATAACACCTTTTGTACCAAACGGTCTAATTATACTAAATCTTTTTATAAATTTTTGTGTCACACACCAACTAGATATAGCAAGGGCATTAATTGTAAAATCTGCTTTATTTAATTGGATTTCCTACAATATTTAGGACTTAAGCTGACTGAGCATTTAGATGAAAATTGCATCGTCCCTAAGCATAAGGATGTAACAGTAGCATTTGGCCGGTTGTGATAAGCGTTAATAAAATTCATGGGAGTAAAAATTTAACGAGTCCATAAATCGTGAGAGCCATAACCGTAAAATAATGACGTTCATAAAGTGGCTAAAAATTAAAGTATAATATAAATACATTTATTTGAATACAAAAATGGAATATAAAAAGCCAAAAAAGGCGTTAAAACAAAACAATTTCGAATTTTTTATACCTGTGGCTTTTGGCTAATCTTATGTTCGATTCCCAGGTAACCCTGTACCATCAAGATCCATTTTTCAGCCTCCAGGTACATTTATTCTGCGGAAATGAGTTAACAACTACTGTAACAGTGACAAAAGGAGACTGGAGCTCAATCTGTCTTCCTACTGTGTCTTTTCAGTACCGTCGAGTTTCGATAGTTGCAACAAATGTGTTTATAAAGCAGACGTCATCCTTTATGTCTAGACGTTATGGAATAACTGGGAATTACTACGGTATTAATTGATTAGGTTTCGAATCAGTACATTTTTAAATATTTCACGTCAAATAATGTTAAGTTTTTAAATTGTTACATTCAGCCACAGTTGTCCGTGATAAACTAATTTTATCGCTCATAATATTACTTGAAAATTCAATTGCACAGCTTCATAAGTGTTTCTGATAGCTAAATGCAGGTGACGTAGGCAATTTTTACTGTAGTCAATGTGTAACAAATGAGAGTCGAAAAGCGACGTTATGCATGTCTGAATGGCTACTTACTTTGACCTCCCAAGACATCATACCCATTATTGATTAATGACATCATTGATTGGTCCTGGATAATTAGGAGTGGGAGGTTACAGGTTTGGTTACATTCACTCAGCAAAGTTCAAGTGAGAGAATTATATCGGGTTTCGCTACAAAGTACAATTTTGTTTACTAATTTACTATTATGTCTACCGAAATTCAGTTTTTCTAATGCATAGAGTTTGCTAAATACAATACAGATTTATTTTATGAAATTTCTTGTAGCCTGTGGGGAATTTTAGGCATTATTGTGTTTAAATACCATAGTAAATGTTAATGTTATAATCTGAATGTCTGTTACTTGGCTTAATATCACAGTATCTTTATATATATTGCGATGTAGAGGAGTCGCATAGAATTTGTAGTTGATGTATATGTTACTGGAATCAAGTGGATTTAATAATGATACTATTATTTCTTAACAATCTACTAAACTATTAATACAGTTAGTAAAGAATAATAAATCTGTAACCTTAAATAAAATATAATTAACCTTTGTAACACAAACTAAAAATTTCCTTTCCACACAGTGAAATAGATTAATATTTATTATATTTGTCTCATTTACTATAAAGTCATTACTGATGTAATAGTCTTTCTTTTAAATATTTTTTTATAATTTTGTACATAAATGATACAAGTCCATTTCCCTTTAATGTCGACTGCAGACACTTCAGACAAAGGGTTATTTCCGGATGACGCTGGGTCTGGATGAGTACTTGGGTTGATATACTCTGTTCGGCTTCAGGGTTGCTTCCGGGCCTGTAGATATTTCTCGCAGGCACGGTTACATACACTTTTACAGCGAACCGATACTATTACTGCTAAAGTGGTGTACTGAGCTAACACGGTCCCAGTAAGCTATTGTTATCAGTTAGGTCTTTTTATTATGAGTATTCTGATATAAATCCCACCTCAAAAATTCCCATATCACGAAAGATATTTAAAATAACGTGTTCTCAATAATATCCCATAAAATAATTACGTACCCTCGCACACGCGCACTACACAGACGACTAAGTATCCTTACTCACCATCTCACAGTACTTAAAGTTGTTTTCAAACCTAAAAATACTTGAAACTAACATTTTTCACAATGTTCCATATCAGCTAATTTACAGTGTACAAGCCTGCAATCTCTACTTGTTCATACAGTGTCTTTATATGCTATCATATGCTTTACTCTCTGCTACATTCCATAAGCAATTATAATGCCCAATGCTATATACATTTGTGTGTGTATGTGTGTGCGTGCTTGCGTGTGCGTGCGTGCGTGTGTGTTGTTCATGTATGGATGTTTTGAGTGATTCGTTGCATTTAACATATTAATCCACTTAATGTTGCTCAACCACAAGGCAATTATATAATTTTTGTAGGTAAATAAATATTGAACAAGACTGGGTAACACCCTCGCATTATGAAGCGTACTGTAGAAAACTGAAGATTATTTTCTGGTATATATTTTGTATTGTTATTCATGTTCAAATGCTTTATGATTTATAAATGGTTTATAATTGTTTTATTTATAAACAATTTTATTTACTTTTCTACTTTGAAATTAATACTGAAATGGTAAGGTTGTTTGATAATGTGTTGGATGACGCGCAATGAGACAGGTTGATGAATGGAAAACAACACGTTTCTTAGGTACATACGTACCGTTACATTTTCACGTTAAACACGAAATTTAAAAAGTATTTATACTTGTGAAATAGTATATTACAAAATATGTTTTGGTTTTCACTTTCAAATATTATCAACAGACATTATTTCTGGTAAACATGAGAACTCATATAACGGTGTATATTCAGCATCAAAATGGCGGTTATGTTAAATATTAACGTACAGATAGCGTCACATGTTATAGTTGTTAATACTACAGACCATAAGTTCGCAGTCCATCTTGTTGGAAGCAACGGGTTGGCTTTGATTTTAACTGATCATCAGACCTAACCACTGACATATTCAACCACACGCCTGTCATAATATGCATTTTCCTTCAAACAAGTTGTTTTATTATTATACATGAACTCATTACAAAATACGTATTTGTTTTCCCAAAACAAAAATATATTTGTTTTGTTACAATTACTCGATTATAAAAATCGTATGTCTACAGTGGTCTACACGCGCGCGAGCGCCCCTCCCCACAACACAACATTTATTTGCATATATGTAAAAGTTTTTATATTTCGTATGGAAGAGTTATTATGTTTGGCTCACCAGTACACTGCATGTAGTATGTTAGCGTTTTCTATGAACAACAATGTTTGGCTCATCAGTACACTGCATGTAGTATGTTAGCGTTGTCTATCAACAACAATGTTTGGCTCATCAGTACACTGCATGTAGTATGTTAGCGTTTTCTATCAACAACAATGTTTGGTTCATCAGTATACTGCACGTAGTATGTTAGCCTTTTCTATCAACAACAATGTTTGGCTCATCAGTATATTGCATGTAGTATGTTAGCGTTTTCAATCAACAACAATGTTTGGCTCATCAGTACACTGCATGTAGTATTATGTTAGCGTTTTCTATGAACAACAATGTTTGGTTCATCAGTACATTGCATGTAGTATGTTAGCGTTTTCTATCAACAACAATGTTTGGCTCATCAGTACACTGCATGTAGTATATTAGCGTTTTCTATGAACAACAATGTTTTCTTCACTTTCCAAGAATAATGCCTGAAGTCAATTTTGTCCGGTAGACATTTTATAAATTTCAACAGAATTGTTACATTTTGCGTATTTTAAATGTAGCACTATATTTTAATTGGTTTTTAGTTGGTTAATCACAGTTTGGTAAACTAGTGTGTGGTCACTCTTATACTGTACGTACCCGACCGATCAGAGCCGATGACGAGCTGTAGTACTGAGAATTTGTGTTATTGAGAAAACACATTGTTCAAGCAAAACGTGCAAATCAAACGTTATATTATTAGTGACTGTAAATCAAAAGAGAGACAAAGAGAGGGAAAGAAACATAGAGTGAGGGCGAAGGGACAGAGTGAGAAGTGGTGTTATCTGGCGTAGGGAGGTAAGTAAAATATGAAGGTCGTTATTTGATATCTTCGTACTCTATATCAAAGGTCGTACTCTATAAATATATCAAAGGTAATAAGATATTTAATTGACTTATATTACCATAAAACTAAATGTTAAGGACAAAGATTTTAAACAAAAATTCCGATAAAAATATGTTGTTAAACTATGTGAATACAATAAATTGGTTTATCACACCATGTACGCCTTATTGAAAGCGAACATTTACTAACAAAAGGAAAGAAAGCAATTTGACTGATGACGGTGAATTATAAAATCCATTTTTCATAAAGACTACTGTAAATTATAACGGTAGCTTTTCTCAGATGTTAAAGCAGTAAACACCTCATGAAATTTTTTTGTCTGAACTGCGGCAATGGAGAACTTTGAACTCGCGGCAATAGTCTACGAGTGAGAGGGGCAGTAAAATAGTAAAGTCTGAGACTGACAGTAACAAGAAGAAAGTAAAGTCATAAATAAGAATGTTATAATAAAATATTTGACTTTAGTGTAATTTGGAAGAAAATCGAGCAAGAAAATCGTAATTAATGGAAAAATAATGACTTAATGAGGTAGTGAAATTGTTTCTTTACACTATATTACAGATGCAAACTAAAGAGTGAATTGAAGAAAAAAGCGACAGAAAGGATTTGGATAGAGGTTCATACAATTTTATTTTGAGAACGTGGCCATTATCAAATCTCGGGAATGTGAAGGGAGTACAACAGGAAAGCATGACAGCACAAGCAACAATAGCAACATAAACAGGTCGAGAAAAGAAGAAGAATTCATAAAGTCTTATTTGGTGATTACATTACCAGTGTGTTACTGTTTAAATTTAAAAACATTACATTTCTCTGGTTAACAAGTGAGTCCCCTATAAACAAGGATATCAAAACTCGACCTTGACTCGACATGTTTTTTCGGTGCAGTATATAAATTGATACAGCGATTTATTGCAAACGTGTTCGATCTCATCAAAAGTTCCAATCAGTACCGATGGAGAAGGCAGTGGGTGTGGGCGGTGAGTTTCCTATAATTCCAAGCACGTACCGAGTAATTTCTTCCAACCCCGCAGGTACTTCAATTTACCGCCGTATATTCCCCTGCTCGCCAACCCCTTTCATCACCTCACGTACCATCTTTCATTACTTTTCGCCGCTGTTTACCTCTAACTCTCGTACACTCATCTTAAAGATTAAACCCTATGTAACTTTATTAGTTTTATGATTTTTTCTGAAATTATGGCTTTTGTAAAATGCCGTTTCAAGAACGCTATTGCGCCATTTACCTCGCAACACTTATCACTTCCTGGAATAGGGGGCTGATAATACTAAGAAAGCGATACAAATAAAAATATAAAACTGAAAATGTAACATTTCGTAAGACTAATGTGTTTTATAATTACTGCATTGCAAATAAAAACACGAAATGTTAAATTTATTAAAGATTAAGTAACTAGTATAAAAATAAAAGTAAAATCAAAAGAATAATAAGAATAATGTGGCAAATGAAAATGAATATTAACAAAATTAACGCTCCAGTTTTATTTTAGTTTTTTTAATCTCAAATTTGTAGACTAGTGGTACATATCATTTCAGGTTGTTGGTAAACCGGGATAAACGATAGTAAGAATTCCCAGTAATTTTGCTGGTATTATTTTAAATGCTTTCAAATAACGAAACATAACACTATGTATGTGTTTTTCTTGTATGTATTTTGTGTACGTACACTGTATTATAAACAATGTATTTTGCGTATCAAATTATTCATTTCATTGCAATTTTTTTTCGTTAAACCTAATTGCCACACCTAACCGTTGTCTTGTACAAATATTTTGACTTCTTTTTGTAGTAAACAGAAATGTTCTGCGGTTCAAGCATACCCTCTGAAGGTGTTTCAATCACCGTAAATTGGAGTAGGTTTTAAATACATATGCGCAATGTATAATAAGGTTTTATTAATAATTTTTGTATTTGCAAAAGTAAAAGTTTCTATTTAGAAATATCATTTATCTCTACACAAATGAAAGTCCCCACTGGTTGGGTTTTATTTTGTAACACTTTTGTTTCTTAATAAAAAATTAATAAGAAATTTTAAGTTATAGCAGACTTTTTTCTTTGTATGACATTTCACATGAAACGGATAACATTCACCTTCACCCTATTCTCTACTACTTTTTGTAACACTCACACATACACACACACACACACACACACACCCACACACACACACACACACACACACACACACAAACTTATATCCACGTTCTCGTGGACACACGAAGTAAACGTTGTCAGGTTTTGTGTCTCAACTTTTCGCGGTTCTCTCTTTGTTAATCGACTCCTTTTTACACCTTTCATGGAAAAAACATTATTAGTTTTTGTTCTAAATCTATATTTTGGCTAAATTTTATGATATAGAAGCAATGGATCTTTCGTGTTTGTTATTCATTAATGACGACGAGAAGTGTTGTGTGCCGTGTGACTAACACCGTTGACTAATAACCGGGATTAAACTTTGAAACATTAGTTCTAAAGAGCTACTCTCTGCTGACCAGTGCACAGTAAAAAATGTATAATACCGTGAAAAGTTTTTAAAACAGATTTACTGTTAAAAACTAACAATATTTTGTTCACGTTTTCGCAATGTAAAACGTCTTCCATATTCTAGCTTAAGTTTGAAACATACTCGTATAAGTTAAACTGTATAAAGAAGAGCTTACCAGTGGATAAGAGCTTAAAATTGTGTACCAAATACAAACATATAACTGTATGTTGTATAACATATAATTGTATACCTTTGTGAGGGACTCGCAGAAATTGCTGTCGTATATGTTGTAGGCTTTTATAATTTCATCCATACTACTTATGTAACTGTAAAACATATACCTGTAGAGAGTAGTCATGATGTAGTCTTCAGATACTGGAATGGTACACTTTGGTCTTAGATTCTATTTCCATTTTAGGGAAAATACATCGGGCTCATGTAAGAGAACGATAATTATATGCCTTACTAGCCGTTCATAGGCATTGTCTGATATATTTTTCATAACAAAATTCCTGACATTATTCATCTAGGATCCCCATATGGGAAAGTCAGGATTGCTGAGGAAGAAAAAAATGCTTTGGTTGTACTTTCACGAGCAACTTGCTAGCTCTTACAATTTTATTTGCTAACTCTGATAATTTTATCTATTAATATTTCGCCTAGGTATAATTGGTGTACATTGTCCAAAAACATTACAAAATTTATTGTAAGATTTTGTAAATTACAAATTTAATGAATTTGTACTAGTTACCCAGAATATGTGAGTGTAATATTTAATGTGCTGTTTAATTACAAGTGTAATCCTGTAACTTAAATAGGTGAAAGTCAGCTCGTAGCCTGAGACAGGAAATCAATATTGACGCAACGCAGTGCTTTAGCGCTACACAAACATATTGTTACGACGGTCTACTCGATCGTCGTAGGTACAGTGGAAACAAAATAAGTACAAGACACCAATTAAGTCACTAATCACACCTTTAATTGTTATAGTAAAACAGTTCGTAATTAACAACACAGTGTCTACAACAAATGAAATGAAATTGTTCATACGCAATAAAATGTCCACTAATATTAAAACTCAACTGTATTACAATTATACCATCCGAATATAAAACGCAACACTTCACTAATAACTACTTGAACGTACACCGTAATAACCCGAACCGCTCTGTAAATATATCGCACTTATACTCTCGAACCGCACAGTCAAAAATCTCGCATTGAACTGAAAAACTAAGGCCGCGACGAGATGTATTTATAATTAGCTAACACACACCAGAAGCTTCCAAACTGCGTCTTATCTCTCGCGAACTACGTATTGCTGCGGCCTTGACACAGTCCGAGCGCCCGAGCGAAGGCTGGCAAAGTCGAGAAATTTCTCGCAACATGCGTTTAGTAGCACGTACACCACACGCTTACGTCGAGATCTTTCTCGGACATTCGATAAACGCCTAGATTGTTTTACGCTGTCGTAGCACTGCCCCGTCCTTAAGCCTGTTCGTCCCGAACTGGCAAAGCGTCTCTAAATTTGTATTTAGCCAGGCGATCTAGGTGGACGACCTTGAACTTTCGCTGTCCTTCCTGTTGAATCCGATAAACAACATCGTTAATCCTTTTTTTTACAGTGTAGGGTCCTTCCCAGTTAGACTGAAGCTTAGGTGAGCGACCACGACGGCGCTTTGGATTGAACAACCAGACCTGATCTCCTTCTTGGAAACCCACACTATTGCTGCGAATGTCATACCGATTTTTCATTTTATCACTGGCAATCTTGAGCCGTCCTCTTACCAAGCGATTCATTTCTCGCAGTTGGTTTTCTAATTGCGAGGAATAGTTCTTTGGCTCTTGGGACTGAGTCTCAGGTGATCCAAACATCAAGTCCCCAGGAAGACGAATCTCCCGCCCAAACACCAATTTTGCTGGAGTCATGCCGGTTGTGTCATGTACTGATGATCTATACGCCATAAGGAATAGTGGTATACGTTGGTCCCAGTCTGTTTGGTTCTCGTCAACAACTTTCGAAAGATGCTGCTCAAGTGTCCTGTTGAATCTCTCAACCATCCCGTCCGACTGAGGATGCAGAGGCGTTGTCCTGGTCTTTCGAATTCCAAGTAGACGGCATAATTCTTTAAACACTCCTGATTCGAAATTTCTCCCCTGATCCGTATGGATTTCCATAGGGGCTCCATAACGGCAACAGAAGTTGTGAACTAACTGTTTGCCACAGTGGTAACCTCGTGATTTGGAATTGCGTAGGCTTCCACCCACTTAGTAAAGTAGTCACCTACAACCATGATGTACCGGTTTCCATCGTCAGTAACTGGGAATGGTCCAGCAATGTCTATGGCAATTCTCTCAAAAGGTTGTCCAACGTTATACGGTCTCATTTTTCCCCTGCTTCTGGTTTGTGGGCCCTTGCTTGCAGCACATATTTCACACGTCCGAACCCATTCCTCTACGTCGTGGCGAAGATGAAGCCAATAGAATCGCTTCCGTATTTTGTCAAGGGTTTTGTTAACGCCAAGATGGCCTCCAGATGTTCCATCATGCATCTCCTTCAAAACAGACTGCACTTTACTTCGGGGAACTATCAACTGCATGACCACGTCTCGTCCATCTGCACTTTCCCAAGCCCTTTTCAGCAATCCGTTTTCTAAGGTGAGAGATTCCCATTGTGCCCAGTAGCCCTTCAGCACTTCGGAACCATGGCAGATATCTTGCCAATCCCGGCGGCGACCTTCCTCTTTTGCTGTCAAGATCGGTCCAATGTCTTCATCAGTCATCTGTTCTTGTCGACAGTCTTGTGTTGTCCAGCCATCAGCCAGGAAATCTACAGTGATGGCTCGAACATGTTCACTTGAGTTTTGTTCTTCCTTTCTGTGGCAATGTCGGCAGTCTTCCGGGCATGGTCTTCGTGATAAGCCATCTGCATTACCGTGCAGGCGCCCCCGCCGATGTTGTACCTTGAAGTTGTACTCTTGCAGATGTTCGAGCCACCTTGCCAACTGTCCTTCCGGATTTTTAAATCTCAAGAGCCATGCAAGTGCAGCATGGTCGGTACGTAGTGAAAACTCTCTCCCATAGAGGTATTTATGGAAGTGCTCCAAAGCTCTGACAATTGCCAACAACTCTCTTCTTGTAACACAATAATTTCTCTCTGGTTTAGAAAGCGTCTTGCTGTAATACGCTATTACTCGTTCTTCACCGTTCTGCACTTGAGACAAAACTGCTCCTAGACCAGTATTGCTTGCGTCTGTGTCTACGATGTACTTCCCTTCGGAAGCTGGAAAAGCGAGAATTGGCTGCGAACATAATGCAATCTTCAACGTTCTAAATGCTTGTTCACACTCTCTCGACCATTGGAAGTTTCGTTTATTTTCCGTTAGCTCATGTAGTGGTTTAGCAATAGTAGCGAAGCCTTTCACAAAACGTCGGTAATATGAGCATAACCCCAGGAAACTCCGAACTTCGTGTTTATTCTTCGGAACTGGCCAGTCTCTTACGGTGTCTACTTTATTAGGATCCATGCTAACGCCCGCTGCCGAAACCAGATGGCCCAAATACTGTACTTCCTTCTGGAATAGAGAACACTTCTTCGGGCTCAGCTTCAGTTGTGCACCGTGAATTCTAGTTAGAACTTCCTTAAGGTTTTCCAAATGATCTTCGAAAGTCTTCCCGATCACTATGACATCGTCTAAGTAAACAAGGCAAGTTTTCCACGTCAGGCCTCGGAGTATCAGGTCCATCAATCTCTCAAATATTGCCGGTGCATTACAGAGTCCAAATGGCATGACGTTAAATTGGAATAAGCCACTTGGGGTCGAGAAAGCGGTCTTTTCCTTGTCTTCTTGATGAAGACCCACTTGCCAATATCCACTCTTCAGGTCCAATGTGGAAAACCACTGTGCTCCGGACAACGTGTCGAGTGTATCGTCAACGCGAGGTAATGGATAGCAGTCTTTCTTTGTAACATCATTTAACCTCCGGTAGTCTACGCAGAAACGCAATCCACCATCCTTCTTCGCTACCAGCACTACAGGGGAAGACCAAGCACTTGACGAAGGTTCAATTACTCCCTCTGTCAACATGTCCTGTACTAACCGAGACATCTCCTCTTGTTTAGATAATGGAGGCCTTCGAGGAGGTTGGCGTATCGGTGTTGTGTCCCCAGTATTGATGCGATGTTGCACAAGAGAGGTTCTTCCCAGTGACTGTCCCCGAACTGCAAAACAATCTTTGAATTCGTGTAAAAACTGTCCGAGTTCTTTTAACTCACCACTTGAGAGGTCGTTAGAAGATCTGTTCAATAATTCTTGCAGTTCCTCTGGTAATTTAGAAGTATCCGAAGAACTGGGTCTTCGTTGCGTTATTCCGGCTACCCAGGCCACAGGAGTCAATTTGCCTAGGAGCGTATTGCTTTGTAAAGTGATAGCTTGATCCAAAATATTCGCCACTCTAATAGGCACATTTCCGGTTTCGTCAGGTTTTACTAAACTTCTGGCAATTAGTATGCCCGGTGTGCTGACTACCTGGGGTTCGAATATAGAGCACTGATTGCCCCTAGTATCTACCGCAGTTCTAACCATGATGATCTTTTCGGAGTTTGGCGGAACAGTTACGGCCACTTGGTTTATGACGTCCATCGATTTTTCTGCTGTCGTCATTGTTGATAGCATTACCTCTTCGCCTCCGATTCTCAAGACATTGTTTTTGAAGTCGACTATAAATCCGTATGCGTTCATAACGTCCACACCAAGAATTGCTTCATCCACAATGTCTGCAACAAGTACTTGATGATTAAACTCAAGTCTACCGAGGCGTAGGTGTATCTCCACTTTTCCATACACTTTTACAGGCCGTCCAGTAGCTGTTCGCAAGCTGCAAGAGCACCAGATTGGCTTGAGATCTTTCACCTCGTCGGGGCGCACAATAGAAACTATTGCGCCTGTGTCAACTGTAATCGAGGTTGGCCTTTCTTGAACAAATCCGGTAACTACCAAGCTCCCGGTGTTTTTCTGAAGCGTAGAAATTGCGTATTCTCTAGGGGCTTCGTTCCTCCAGTTAGTCAGCACACGCCCCGTTGCACCGACTATTGCTCGTTTCCCTGCTGCTGAATTCTAACCCGACAATCTCGTTGTAGATGTCCAGGTTTCCCACATCGATAACACTTCGGTCTTCCATCCTTTCTTATTTTATTCTGTGGCGCCGACCGTCGAGTCTCTGTTCCTTGTTCTTCCTCCTCATCGTCTGTGCCGTCGCGATCTTTTAGCTCGCGCACTTTATGACTTGTCCAACCAGACGCTGATTTGGCGGCCTCTAATTGCAAAGCATGTACCAGGGCGTCCGCACTGTTCTGGTTTCTTGCCATTCGTAACACTTGCTGTAGTTCGTTATCTCGGACACCGGCAGTAAATGTCTGCATCGCAAAACGCGTTCGAAAATCTTCTGGCGCTTCAGGATAGGCCAGTCTAATTAGTCTGTCGATACTTGCTTCAAACTCTTGAAGACTTTCCCCGGAATGTTGTCGCCTTGCTCTCAACTGGGTGCAGTACACATCTCGCAAATGTTTATCACCATACCGTAATTCCAGAGCTTTTATCAACTCGGCATAGGTGTTCTGGCTGTCAGGTGGCACTTTCTGTAGTAGTTCTGCCGCGGGTCCTTTTAATGCAAGAACAAGCGAAACAGCCTTGTCTTTTTCTGTCCAATTATTTGCGCATGCAGCAGCTTCAAATTGGCGGAGGTACGTTGCCCAGTGAGTGCTTCCGTCAAAGGTTGGAGCTTTGACATGAACTGTCCCTACTGCAGGCAAAGTGACTTTCTCTGTTAACTTATTTTCTGTCTTGATCACTGGTACAGTCTGTTCAGAAATTTGTTTTGGTTGAATCTTCATGCACTGTTCAACTTCAGTTTTAATTTG
Source organism: Magicicada septendecula (assembly GCA_034769895.1). Taxonomy (NCBI): domain Eukaryota; kingdom Metazoa; phylum Arthropoda; class Insecta; order Hemiptera; family Cicadidae; genus Magicicada; species Magicicada septendecula. The sequence goes on from CM068368.1 coordinate 500,942,897, forward strand.
TTCTCTTATGTTTGCCATTGAGTTTTCTACTGCAGATATTTTATTTGACACAGATTCTTCTATAACAGATATTTTTGTAGACATCGATTCCTCCACAGTCAAGACAGATTTTTCTACTTCAGCTATTTTTAATGTCATTGATTCTTGTACCTCCGATATTTTAGTTACTTGCTTATTAAGCTCACCTCGTAGGAGACCCAACTCTGCAGCGGTTTGTTCTTGTGTCTGCTTTTGCTGCTGTATTAACTCCTTGATGTCATCTGCTTCCTGCTTCCGTTTTTCATCCTGTCGTCTTTCTGTTACTTCTCTTTCTTGTATTCGTTCTTCTTTTTGTCGTCTTTCTGCTTCTTCTCTTTCTTGTATTCGTTCTTCTTTTAGTCGTCTTTCTGCTTCTTCCGCCTCCTGTCTGCGTTTCTCGTCCTGTCGTTTTTCTGTCTGCAACAGCAGCGCCTGTAAATTTTCCATCATCTGACTGGCATCCATTGTTTATCGATTAATTACGAATCACACTCGTCTTGTACAAAGCGTCCACTGTTTCCACTGTTAACCGTTCTATCCCACTTCTGACACCACTGTTACGACGGTCTACTCGATCGTCGTAGGTACAGTGGAAACAAAATAAGTACAAGACACCAATTAAGTCACTAATCACACCTTTAATTGTTATAGTAAAACAGTTCGTAATTAACAACACAGTGTCTACAACAAATCAAATGAAATTGTTCATACGCAATAAAATGTCCACTAATATTAAAACTCAACTGTATTACAATTATACCATCCGAATATAAAACGCAACACTTCACTAATAACTACTTGAACGTACACCGTAATAACCCGAACCGCTCTGTAAATATATCGCACTTATACTCTCGAACCGCACAGTCAAAAATCTCGCATTGAACTGAAAAACTAAGGCCGCGACGCGATGTATTTATAATTAGCTAACACACACCAGAAGCTTCCAAACTGCGTCTTATCGCTCGCGAACTACGTAATTGCTGCGGCCTTGACACAGTCCGAGCGCCCGAGCGAAGGCTGGCAAAGTCGAGAAATTTCTCGCAACATGCGTTTAGTAGCACGTACACCACACGCTTACGTCGAGATCTTTCTGGGACATTCGATAAACGCCTAGATTGTTCTACGCTGTCGTAGCAATATTAATATCGTATATATTAATATTTTGCACTCATTTTATATATAAAAAAACGTGAAACATGTATTTAATGTTTAATGAATATTTTTTAACGTAACCGTGTAAGGACATATTGGCACCACCGCCTAACCACCTAATACCCTAATTTTTCAATAGGCAAATTTTTGATAATTCATGTATTTTCACTGAGACATAAACATGAATTAAGTCTTTGACGCCTTCATCCACCTTTCCATTCCATCTTTTTGTGCCTTTCTATAGTTTTACGTTTTGGATGATTCTTCAATACTTATTTTAGAAGTCTATTTTCTTATATAACTTTCTTTATTCTTTGTGATCAGCATTTCCTTTGCAGCGTTGATGCTCAGTTGAAATTTCGTTCTTTCGTGACGTAATTTTTGTAACACTCCTGTACACTTCTGAAGGTATTGACTGTATTACTACGCATTAACTATAGTGACAACACAGTACTACTATTCAATTACATTGTAATAAATAGTAGTTATGCACATAGTAATTAGTAACAATAATTACGTAAATGCCTTTAAATCTATTACTCTCAAAATTAAGATTAGTAAGGCGTATTTTCATTAAAATTACACACTATGCCATGTAATACAAAATATTAATTATGACTTCAGTGCCTAACTTCTAATTTATATATATAATATTATCAGTATTGTCGTTATCACTCCCATCATATAATAAGTAAAAATTGTTTTAGCGTGAGAAGAGTTACAAAACATTTGTTAGAACAATAGTTGTAACATTTAATAATAAAAACCGTTTTGAAAATAAGGTTTCTTTAGAACTGTTTCTACGATAACAGGAGTTGAAACTGTTACACCGTTCTACAAGTGTAAGAGTTAATTTACCGTAATACAGTAAGTAAATAAATTGTTGAAATAATTGGACGTTTGGATTTACAGACAAATATAGGGCAATGGTGTGTTTAAAACGGAAAAACTGAAGAAATAAATAGAAAAATAGTAAAAGATGACTACTGGCGAGGTTTTATGAAAATCTTATCTAGCAGGATTGAATATTACTTTACGAAATCTGATCAAACCTGTAATGTTAAGACTACATGCAGGGCAGTACAGAAATGTATATTTGTGGGGGGGTAAGATTTTTCATGACGGATAAGTACGGAATTGTAGAGCCAGCAAAACTCATTAATACATAAAAATTAATAAGTATTAAAAGATGCACACGCGCGCGCGCGCGCGTGTGTGTGTGTGTGTGTGTAATAGAGAATGCAAAATGTATTTAATAAGGCAAGAATAAATAGTGCTCTCATTTACAAGAACAAAAATCTGAATTAGGGCGAGAAACTTTATATTGTCTACTTACAATATAGACAAATAATCATTATCTGAGTTAATTTTGAAAGTGCATCGTTCATAATATTTAATTATCTAATATTTTCTATGTATTTACAACTAACATTTTATACATTCAGAGTCTCGCTTGAAGCCCGTTCAGCCAACCCCTAAAATACGCCCCTGATTAGAGGAAGGAAACTTTTGATTGCGTCCTGGTTTGAAATCTACATAATTTAAAACCGTGAAGTTATTTAAGAAAAAAGATGAAATGGATGACCAAACAGAGTTCTTATATTTTATATATAGGCCTAATTATAGTAATTAAAGTCATAGTCATTTATTGCATAAGTCACTATCGAATAAGTAATATGTTTTGTTACTTTTTGACCGAATCCACGAACCAGAAATAACCAATTTTTAAAAGTAATGCAATTTACTGCTCGACATTTCATGTTGCAAATAAAAACCGGAGTCAGTAGATTTCCAGTAGCCAGATTTACGACCTGCTAAGTAACGGACACTAAAAATAAATTTCTTCATTGTATAATGAAACAACGCGTCCCACGCTGACACACTCACACACGCGTATCCACTGAATGAATGAGATTCTTCTCATGTGCGCTGTAAGTTCAAAAGTATTCGCCCTAAATCTGTATCCCTTGATGTTCGAGGTATCCTTCACAGAAATAACACTCTTGTGAGCCTGAAATTTCTCGAATTTTGTATGTTACAGGCAATCTTTCAAACATAGTATTTTAATGTTTCATTGTTTTTATGTAAACATTTAAGACAATCAACGAAACATTCACGTTAATATCATGATTCATTAATATTAACATGTATTATCCAATTAAATAAAAAAGTCAATTATCATTCGACAGAATGAAGGAATTTCCTTCTTCTTTTCCTTCTTCTTCTTCTTCTTCTTCTTCTTCTTCTTCTTCTTCTTCTTCTTCTTCTTCTTCTTCTTCCTCTCATTATTCTTCCTAATTTATTCCTAATTTTTTCTAATTTACCTTTTTCCGCCAGAGATTCTTTCTTTACTAAAATCTAAACTTTCAATTGCTTCTATTAAATTTGTCTCATTTAGGTCTTATTGGAACCCACTCTAAAATCTTTTCCAACATCTTCTTCCTCTCACTGTAATTTTAGGTCCTCTTATCTACTTGTGATTGAAGTTGCAGCCTTATACTTGGATACGGATTATCTAAAAGCTTGAGGAAGGAAAATTCGACATCAAATCACTTGGTGAATGAGCTAGAGTTGTATCCTCCTCCACCAAAAAATTTATTATACAAAATTGATCCAGATCCTTTGGAAAAATCAGTTCTAAAGGGCGTCCAGTTGCAATTAATTACTTGTAGGAATGTTTAAAATTTGTGTACATATAAACAACCGTAGTGGGTTCTCTTTTCATCCGCCATTTTGTTGAAACGACAATACTTGATTTACACAATCTATGATAGGGTAACACACACACACACACAAGCGCGCGCGTGCGCGCGATTTTAAAGAACCTTTTAAAATATATTTAAAATCAGCGATATTGAATGTTACTGAGAAAAAAAACAGTGGTATCCTAGAATTCAGGAGGGTAAGATACTTAGGGTCACTCATAGATACAACGAAATAAGGTACGATGAGGCCTCTGCAAAATCTTTCAAATATGGCAGAATGATGACTAATTGAAAGACGAGTCTCAATAATTTTCCAAAATCATTTATCCAACTCAACCATAAAAAACGTAAAAAAAATCCTGTTATCGCTTTATCCATCATTTTTCTAGTGGCATACCTATTGAAAGCTTATCCTACTTTAGGAGTACAAATCTCAGATACGTACATACTTTGCTCCATTATATTGATAAGTAGGTGATATGGAAATTTAATGCCTCGTTAGATTTAGTAACACCAACTGAAATTGATAAAAAAGTAAGAACATTAAGGCAAACGATGTTGAGGTAATTTTGAAGTAGGTGGAAAGGACCATAGGATTTTAAAAATTATAATTAAATCTTATTAAATGGATATTGTCGGTTCCTTGTCACAAGCAGACAACGTTAACGTAGGCCTATAGTATGCGGGCGGCATCTGCAGGTGAGGTAATCTGATACAGCCAATTCTGGTAATTAGAGACAGCTTGTATAGGATTTACGTCTATCGTCTATCCCAACGACAAGTCGGTCTGCCAGCTTTTATGTTTTATTTAAGTTGCTGCTGGCATCTTGACAAGCTGATTACTTTGTGGGCGGTCGTCTGGCCTGTCTTGTCGTCGGCAAAAGTGTCACGTGATTGTGCGTGTGCGTGTACGTTTGTGTGGCCCTGTCCTAGTATTAAAATATCGTTTGTTCCCAATTTACAACACGTATTTAGTGGTATTAGAAGTAATTGTGTTTGACACAGATTGCAGATTAAGTAACCCAAGATTAGTAAGAAGATTGAAGTGCTACACAAGACTTTCGTCTTCAGTAATATTCTTTACTTTGGATTCTCTTACCTATTCATTCTTGTAGTAAAACTCTACTTTCGTAGTAAGTAAATTTATTATATAGAACATTTGCGGAATTACATTTTAGCGTAATTAACACGAGGGTTAATTTACATTCACATATACTTATACATATAAATTTCATTAACGTTTTACATGCCTAAAGTTGGGAAAATCTAAATACTATTTTGTATTCTTCAGGCCCAAAGCATTACCATTTTCTACAAAAAATTAAATTTTAAATATTTCAACATACTCTCAACGCAACAAAGTAAAATGAAGTACTTTATCTACAAATTTCAGAGTGAAACACTCATTTGAACTAGGTTAAGAGTTTTTGTTTTTCTTCAATTCGAAAAATTTGTATAAAAATAGCCGACTGATTTATGTTGAAATCTTTAAGTCTGATGAGACTGAATTCTCTCCTTACAATGCATGTACTCATACACATAAAGGATATTGTATAGGGATGTTTAGGTTGTTTAGCACGCACACACATGTAGGGGTATACACTTATTACTTGTATAGGCAAATAAATGGTTTCTTAACTTTCTCTGAAACATTGGCACAAATATTTTAAAAGTGTTTCTAGTTAATGACCGAACCTAAAACCCCTTGTATCGTTTATTAATTCACGGTATCTAACTATACTAAACTAACTAAACTAACAATAAGTTCTAGCGTACAGCGGTTATTGGTCCATGCTGTGTAACATACAATTGTCATAAATTTCGCTACTGCAAAACAAAAAGAGACGACGTTTATATATTTCTTCTTAGTATGACGTTCTGTCGTATCTGTTTTACACTCTACTCTGGCATAACAATATCAGCATTGTAACTGACACTTTCTTGTTCTCTGCTAAGAAAATTACTCCATTATTTAGTCACTTTGCTTGTTACTGAAAATGACTCTGCTTAGTCACTTTCTACTTTCTCGTCAGAAGATGAGATGAGTTTTTTTACAGTTTGCTATACACAGTATTTAACGATATCCTCCTGCAATGATGGCAATTATCTTGATCGTCTGGCTTAGCCATTTTGTAGTAAATTATTTCACCTATTCCTACTTAATTGTGCACCAACTCAATTGTTCTCCTCCTAGTAAAATGTTTTATATTACGTTACATGTACTGTAATCACTGACACGTAATTGCGCAACTAAGCTCAAAGTAAACTTTTATTGGTTTAAGTTAACCAAAGATTAAGAAAAGTCATCATAATATTTACACGGGTAAAGTCATTAACATTGTGACTATCGAGAAATCGAGCCAAGACCAAGTCATTACAAAATCCAGGATTTTTGACATTAGCTCAGCTATGGATACTTCCGTGGCGTGCTTATGATAGTGGCGTCATGTGTCTACACTTCTTTCAGCGTCTAGGAGTGTATTATGTGGATATTCCATAAGACAAACTGGAGGTCTGGAGATCAGAAGAAAATCAATTATGTAAAGACGGTAGGCTGAGAGCCATATTTCCCCAAGATTGAATAGGAGACTATCTTGACAAGAGCTTTTACATATCTAAGGAAACGCCTGAGATCCGTTAACCCTTGTAGCCGACGATAGTTTTACCGTCTTCCATTGGCATCATCTGACGAGTGTTAATCTGTCAGCAGCGGTTAACTCAGACCTAATAAGAGCCATGTTGATGGTCGAGCGGAGCAAATCATGTATTGTCTGGAGCCGTGAAATTAATACAAATGCGGCATGTAACGACAGACCAGCTCGTAATGATACGTCTGTTGTACCTTATGTCTCTCGTACATCTGCCCTACTCAGTGAAGGATCAAGTTATATAAGCGTAAGCTACCACATACTGTCTTTTTTCATACGAATTAGCCTCTCGATCCCAGTGAGAATAAAAAGTCTTCATAGACTACTGTAGTACCTGACTCATCACAGTCACTCATCTAGCTGATAGAATGGAGATATGCAAACTCAACAGGACTCCGTATACCTCACCTATGGAGAATTCCATTCCGCTTTGGCTAGTTTAATATAACCCCTAGGCGAGTGTATAGATATCTCGGCATCAAACTTGGCTCAGTTCCACATCCAAGCTTACTTTCCAATGCCACAGTTTGACATCTGTTCATTCCACTGACTAATGTCAACTTCCACTGATTGTTACCCTGGACTGCTTGGAACCGTATGGTGAAACAGAACGCCGGGGGCTACAGCTAATACACCCCCGAGCACGGACCACCCACAACAGAAATATTTCCCAGTAATTTCCAGTAACAGCACGGCTTTGCTTCCAGTAATTTACTTTCACGGCTTTGGTTCCTTCTTTCATAAACTTGATAGAGAGAGTTAGTTCCTGGAACACCTAGCACCCCGTATAATTTCGACGCATTCTGTAGAAACAATAATAATATCACAATGCCATCAGAGGCAAAAATACAAGATATGCTTCTGATGGAAAATCAGAACTGCTGCATTGCACTTGTTTTAAGTTTTACAGACCAAATAAGTAAAATGCTACGCAAGCAGAATATATTATGATGACATAACAGACATTAAAATGTCAGATGGCTCATGAGAAGCGCCACGAACGCAATCCGCGACTGCATACAATGGACAAGGAAAATACAGGATCAGTGAGTGCGACCGAGATCACAAACTGCAAAAAACTTGATCATCACAGAACACATAAACACACGGGACTTACGGGAACACTCACGACGCGCTGAAGTTGAGAGGCGATTGAAAGTGTTAACAGAAGGGACGGTAGACCAAGCTTAATTCGTCATGGAAACTTACGCTCCATCACCGCCGCCCTTCCACAGAAGGTACATAAATAAAATTTTTAGTCTACTAATTCACAAATATAACAAAATATTATTAATGTTTAAAGCTTTGAAATTCTCCGCGTTAGGGACTACTTTACGTAGATAGCGTTGGCGCAATTTGTTTCGAACTTATGTCTACGCTGGAGATGTCTTTACCACTTCTAATGTGGCTGAGTTTTGTTAACAAATAAAGTTATTTTAGCTTAATCATTTGTTGTGTTTACTCAAAACGCATACAAATTTTTTTTTATCGTTGGAATGTTGTATTAGTGTGTGCGGGCGTGCGTACTGTTGAATCTGTGAATTTTTGAATGTTTGCTATATATCGTAATTTCCAATTTTCATATTGCTTAGTGTAGTTAATTTTATGACATTTTTAAAGTTTATTATACATTCGTTTACCTTCGTATCATCTCTATTACATTTCTTGTGAGTGAATTACTTAAATTATAAAATTAAATGTTAAATTATATTATAATTAAATCTTTCCTGTGTTATGTTGGTACAGTCGTTGTGATCTTTTGTTATAATTTTTTCCCGTGATTCGTTTTGAAAATTAATTTCTTCATTTCTCTTCTGAAATGAAGAAATTACTTCAGTTGAATCTTTACACTACAATGGCTACTACCAAAATGACGCCAATTTAAGTTCAGAAATGTTGAAGGCTTTTCTTCTCATTATGTTTTTACGCTGAATTATTTTGTGTACACTGAATACTTATATTAGTTTTGATGTTTCATTTGTTTACACATATTTGTTTCACGCTTCTATTTTAACATCTTATTTGTACATTTTTTATAATCATTTTACTATCACTGATCTTTTTACATTTCAGTTCATTCTAAGATGAATTTCATGTCGTGTATTAGTTAATGTTAGCCCTACATTAGCACTTATTTTTCCTCGAATCAGTTCACAGTCAGTTTTATTAGTTTTGTAGCTTTTTGGTCTATAAAGAAACGTATATTTGGTATTATACATATATACATTGCAACGTGACGAGCTGTCTCACTATAGGTAAATGTGGAGCATAATTATTATCAGCTGTTATGGGTGTCCAGAACGATAGAAGAATGCTTGGAAGTAAAATAATATTATTAAAATTAATAGGATAAATTAGTAATAAGACAATGTAAAACTATGAAGATATAAGTTAATATGTGAGTGAAATGTTGTGTAGTGTGGGTAGCAAATAGAAGGTTATGGAAGTTTATTCATATGTAATAAAGCATTGTTCTAGAAAATTCAAGAATAAGGAAGTCAGTGAACACGTGGCCGGTCCAGAATATCATAGAATATATGGAAAATACGCCTACGCGCATATCGGCGGTGACGTCATTCTGCAGCGCCGCGGCATACATTGAGCAGTATTATAAAAGTAGTAGCCAGTCTTCATCTTTCTCTTCTCTGAGAGTCTTCATACAGCACTCAGCGAAAGCAGTCGCGGTGGGCATCGTCCAGTCAACATCAATTCCAGGCAGTCCTTGGGCCCGTAGAGTCGTGATAGCAGCGAGTGTCGGCAGGGAACCAATACGGAGTACGAGATAGTCGGCTACCGTTCCTGAGCTTCGTTTTGCTGATTGTGGCGGCTGGAAACGGACACCTAGAGCAAGGCAGTTCTCTTAGATGGAGAAGATCTTAACATCGGGTTGTGCAAAGTGTTACGCGCCCGTGAAATCCCGATAGTGCGAATTCGTTTAAGTATAAAGTGGCAGAGTAATTATATGTTAATTACAGAAATGCCAAAATAATTAATGAGCAATAGAAAACACTTCCAGGTGGTAAAAAATGTCGTAACTAAGTACAATTATTGTATGGCAAGAGTGTTCTTCACTAGATGAAAATCGTGAGAATAGGCAAATAATTGTTTATATTGTGAATAGGACTCCAAGCCTATTGGAACAAATTGTTAACAAGCCCAGGAGTGTTTCACCAATCTTCGACAGGTTTTTAATGCTTGGTGACTATATAATCTCAAGTCTAGTGAACCATATTCTATCCTTGCAATCAGACCGTCCTCAGCGAACGTTGTGTGTTTTGTAAGTAGAGATTTGTCATCGAGAAGTCCGACGAAGCTGGACCACTCACAACATTTACACAAGCACACGCAATCGCCAGGAGGACCACCATGGACACACACACACACACACACACACACACCAGAGTAGAGTGATCTACAGAATTAGTTGACAGTGAACTAATTAATTTAGAAAAACAAATAAATATACAAAGACTACAACCAAGAATCTGTGAAACGTATACAAATGTAAATATTTGCGGAAATTGTAAATAGTAATACTATTACAACTTCTTTTATTCAAGAATGTGAAGTAAGAAATTTTTTATAGAAATTTAATTTACAGCTAATCGTTTAAATTCTTTGGGTGCATACTGACGCTATTAGACGTTCTTTGGAAAACATTTGTTATCAGAATTCTGAAGTATTTAATTGTTAGTTAAATAGTTAGTTGTTAATTTCAAGTAATTTCTTAATGTCTATCAGGCACCCAATTTTTAAAACAAATTTTATTTATTTTATTTTATTGAAGTGTAATATGTCAATATGGGGTTTATAGGAAGTTATTTAAATGATGATTATTACATAATATGATTTTTTTAGTTTCATGCACCCTTATAAGAAGGGGTATATATTTTTATTTAAAAAAATTTTGGATTTGTTTTTCTAATAAAATTTAATTTTAATGTTTTCAAATTCATCTTAATTACTTAATCTCATAATACTCTCTCCTCTATACAAATTTAATCTTAACATGTTAATTAATTTATTTCGTTGTACAAAGATTAAATTTTAGTTTGTGTTGTGAAGGTGAACAGAGTAAGTAAAATTAAGTAAGTTTTATAAACTCTATTAAAACTACAGTGTAGAATGTCAAAAAAATTAATAGCATCATTAAAAAATCCGTTTCATTCGGATAACGTACATCTCGAATACTTATTTTATGTAACCCTTATACATCTTAATATATATATATATATATATATGTGTGTGTGTGGGGGGGGGGGAGCGTGAGAGGTATTTACACCGTACGGCATTTCTCGCTTATTAATTTTCCACACACATTTTACTGTTTTGCCAATCATTTCCTTGCCATTCTTTCCTGTTCGTGGCATAATGTACCTACTTCTCACGATAACCTCTATCTTCCCTTCTTTATTCTGTGTTGTGGTTGCTAAGCCCCGATTTTTAATGACCATCTGTTCTCCTACATTATTCGCGTATACTCACATATAAACATAAAGTGTCATAGAAGATTCTAATATTTCCTCTTTCAGTTTCAGCAAAAGTATTTTTAAGCATATTACTAAGAAAAAGTAAAATATTATTTGATTTATCTTCACTTTCTCTTCAACGTAACTTTAAAAACATTTACGGCTTTGTATAACCGATGCCTTCATATTCAGCCTCTGTGCTCTGTATGTAACAAAACCATTCAACCTTATCATAATTTTCACGAACCAAATACATTTGGCTTTAGATCAAATCTTTATATCGGTTTTCACTTAAAAGCAAGGGACGTCTACTCCCGGAAATCGACATATAATTAAGTGCCCTAATAGCGAGAAAGAAACTTTATAAACCTTAATATTATAAAGTGACTCGTCCACTATTAAAAAGTGGTTATTATTTAATTATTAGTATTATGATATGATGTGAGTTCGGTTGTATGTTGTTTCGTTGAACACGTAAGTTGGTTGGTGTGTTGCTTGGGTTCGCTGAATGTGTATTATAATTCTGCTCTTCGCTCGTCGCTGAGATGAACCTATTGGTGTACCCTTTCACTGAAAAAACATAAGTATTGGTTTATCTTAATATTTACTTGTGACGGTTGGTTAATAGTAATGTTGAGGTGTATTACTAGTAATAAAGTGAGAAGAATTCAAATCAACTTCTTGCCGCCGCCACTGCTGCCAACCATGTATCGTTCACGTAAGATGTAAAGTCTTAGGTCAAACTCTTGGATAGGTTATGAATTGGTTTTTTATTCATTGAACTCATTATTAATGATTACTGTTATACAATAATATTTTTACTTTCTTTTAAAATTTTTAATGTTGTTGATGGACTCTTTCAAATAATTAGATATCAGGGTCTCCAGACTAAATCGGACTATCTACCGTTCTGGACGTTGACATTTCGATATATTAATTAATAAACAACGCAGGTTCTTTTAGACTGCAAGATACACTCAAGTCAAAACAGTGCACTACTATGATAGTTAGTATTAGGAGAGTGAGAACATTATTATAATTCTTTAACAAAAAAAAAAACGAAAACATTGAACAAGTGTTCCTCTTTGGAATTGTAGGTTAATTTGGTTTCTTTGTAACCTAACTTACTTGATTTTAAATGATTAAAAATTCCTTAAATATGTTAACAGTTTCGTATAACACAGTTATAATGGGAATCTAGTGATACTTTCATCATTTTATCTTCTTACATTTGGATATAAACAAATTACCAGGTATTTGGAAATTACCCACTCATATGGTTGATGATTATATTACATTTAGCTATAATCTTACATTTAAACACAATATAACACTTAAGATACTATATGTCCAGGGTTTCATTTAATTCCCTCATTGACGATTCAATGTCTCTTATTCTACAAGTTCATTTACTTAATTAGAAAGTTAAAGCTTGTTAATGATCAGATTTTTAATTATTACTTGTTTGTTTTAATTATTAAAATCTTTTTTTCCTTCTAGGTTGGGTTATATTTGATCTACGTTTATTAATTAATTTCGCTGATAGCATTCCTTAATTATTGAATTACTTATTTACAATATTTGCAATGGTCACTGATACTTGCGTACTAAGTCGTTCTGGTAGTATCACTATTTCACAAAATTTTCTTTTTTATTTGAATTAAATTAATTTTGATTAATTCATTCTCGCTCACTACCTATGTGCACATACTTCGTTTTAGGTCACTAGTTAAAGAAAACTTTCACTATCCTTCAATCCGACCTAACCTCAACTTGGCGTTTCTAGGTTAGACGCTTTCGTCAGCTGTCGGCTATCAATTCAGTACTTTTTGGTTACGATGACCAGCGTGGAGTCTGCGTCGAGGCTTGAGATGAACTGATGATCTTACCTGTGTCAAGATTCTGTACCTAGTAATTAATAACGACCCCTGATTGGTTAATTTTCGTGAACTCTCGGTAACACTCGGTAAAAATAGACGCTTATGTTGGCGTCAGTATCTGGGTTTGAGGCTCTGATTTTTTGGTTTCCCTCGTACGCCCACGGGCTTGTAATTAATTCTTTTTTTTTATAATTTGAATACTTCACTTATAAATACATTGATACTATTTTCATGACTACTACCTTTCTTGTCTTTGTATCACGAGTATTTTGGTTACCCTCACCATATAGTTCTGATAACGATTATCAAAATGAATGTCTTACTATTTCTTACGAACTAATGACATATCTTATTTTCTACCTTATTTTATTTATATTGTTCATTTTCGGATAAATAATTGTTATGTTTATTCAGTCATTAACTATCACCCCTTCTCGTTAAAGTTTTAGGCGGTAATTCGTTAAAATTGTCACTTTTCGTTTAGGCCTACTTCCCTAATTTTTCTATGTTTTTATCACCTTATATTAACTATTCTTGTATTTATTACATTATTATACTCCACTTTTATTCTTTGTGATAGCTTATCAATACTGCACAATAGTTTTTTTCACATTATTATTGAATTATTATTCCTAAGTACTACTTTACTTTTGACTAGACACTTGGTCTATTGTCATTCTAAGTGTTTATTACTTATTTCATAATCTTAGGGGTTTGTAACCCATATTTGTTGTGGCCTATCTATAATGAACTACTCATTACCATTTCTGATTATATCAGCACTAGCTATTATTGTTTTATTTTATTTTAATTAGATTTTCTCTGACTATTATTCAGTATCCTTGGGTGCTACATTTTTCTTATTTGATTGTTTCACCTTTATCTTTTGATTATGTCTATTTTGTGTCAGTGTTGTTATAGCAATGTTAATGCTTGGCAGTGTTTAGCTCTGCTCTTATATTCTGACATTTGTTTATATTCATCTAAACTTCCTGCATCTAGTATCAGCTATGGTTTACTTATAATTTACATTATTATTATTAATTTTATGGCAACAAACACTGATTTGCCTCACATGAATGTTATTATGTCTTAGTTAATATCATTGACTGAGTTCCTATTCTTTTGTCATAGTTTTATGTGTGGTTTTTGTTGTTCCAGGTACCCATACTATGTTGTACTGTTGATTACATTAATTTACATTTACACTGTACACAAATTGCTTTATATTATTACTTTTTGTAACTGGAATGCTCCTTATATTCTCTAGTTTGTTTACACTCCAATACATTTTAGTTTAACATAATTCCAGTCACTGCTTTTTACTATTTTATTGGAAACTTGTTAGCCAGTTTAGGTTATGTCCTATCTTGGATTCCCAACAATGGCTGAATCTTAGATTATGTTTTTTACTTATTGCATGATTCTTTACATTTACTTAAAGCTGATTTTTATTGTTTATAGTTATTTTTCTTTTTTGTTACTACCTCAACCTTTATTGTTGTGTAATAGTTGTCTTTGAGAATTTTATTTCTACTTTACAAATTTTACTAGTCCTTTGGACATTATCTAGTTGTCATTTTTATACATTACTAATTTATACATTTACAACTCTTATATTCACTCTCCCTCTTAATTTCTACTATCAATATTTTACTTTTGAGCTCTGGTTGTACCGTCAAGTCATTAAAATCAGTTTATTAATAGTTTCATGTCAGTGTCAAGTCACAGCTTAGGGTTTTAAATCACTTTTATTTTCTTTATCGTTATTATTCATTATAATATATTATTCCCATGGTTTATTTTGTTCTTATCATTACTAGTTCCTTCTTGTATTTCATTAGATTTTGTTTTCGCTTTTCACACTGATTCCTTTATCCCCCTTAATAAATTTCTTCTTGTTATAGGTGTTGTAGTTTTCCTCTCACTGTCTGATCTATTGGGTATTTGGGTCAACGTTGTCTTCGTTTCTTCTATAATATATTTACTTATTAATTATAATTTATTTTATTCCCTTATTTTAATCATAATTCATTCTATGTTCCTGTTTACATGTTCATATTTTGTTGATTATTTTGTTTTGGATAGTTTTTAATCCTTTTGTTTTATATTGGGTTTTGGGTGAGTTATATGTACCATTACAATATTGACCTATAAACCTATATTCGATGACTTTGTTTGATTGCATCTTTTTCTTAGTAAAACATTTCGTTGCATATTTTCAGAACTGTTTTCATGCTACTACAATGCTACTACTACTACTACTCATGAAATTTCAGGAATAAAATCAGACGTTTTGGTAGGTATAAGAAGTAACCTTTAGAATAACAATTGATTTTATTTGCTTTTTTTAATGTTAAACTAACGTTTTATATTTGTGTGTGAGTTTATATTTTATACATTTTTTTAAATCAATTATGCAGCTCATAGATGGTTTTTTGTAAGGTGTCTTCAGTGTCACTTCTATCACCACATCATCGGCTAATAAGGCTGATAGGCCTATTATTGTTTTCACAGAGAGTGTAGTGTTTAAGTTTCCTTTCTCAATTTCAGCTACAAGTAATGTGTCTCAGATGAAATAAAAAATTTATTCCTAAAAACTTACTTTGATCCCTTGATTTATTTAGAGTTTCAATGATAACGCAACCTTTCTGTAAAATCGAGGCGACTAGTTTTTGAATTTATGTATATTAATACAGAAATTAGACACACACACACACACACACACACACACACACACACACACACACACACACACACACACACACACACACACACACACATACTGCAACAGTACAAACAGTAACGATACCCTGCATTGCCCAAATAAATAAAATAAATAATAAAAATGAATAAATATAAATTAATAAACATGATTCAGATTGCATAAGCTGAATCGTAGTAAAAATAGGGAGTACAAGAATTCATGCATGGACATGCAGTTTTGACACACCTGTCGCTAGCGTTGTGTACGCGCGTATTTTGTTAGTGTGTGTGTGAAACCTGTCCGTTCCTGAAATGTAACCAAACCTTTTCAAGTAGAATAGTTATATGTTTATTGTTAATTATAAGAAAAGTATGTACGATAGGATAAAACAAAAGACACCAAAGTGTATAGAAATTATAGATAAATAAAATAATGTTAAAAAACCATACAGAGGTGACGAAAAGTGCAATTACTATACGTAAAAAATGAATAACTCTTTTTGTGAATACCATAAAGAAGTGCAACTTACGTATAGTAATCACATAAAAATTAGTGATCGATTGAGCATCGAGTGAGGTGAAACAAATTTCGAAATTCGCGAAAATAGGCGAAAATAGTGAATTGAACCAGAGTAGGGGGAGTAACGCCTCGACAGAATCTGACAAGTTGAAAAGTGTTCATACAGGAATTTTTGCACGACCTGACTATAAATACCAGGCCGCGCTAATAAAGTTTCTTCTTCTCGATTCAACCATTGCCGCAGGAGGCTATGTCAGTCGACGACACAAATTCACAATTATCGTAAGAGTCACAGGATCAACCAGCTATACAGCCAGAACTGCAAAATACATACGATGAGGTCTATGGACACACAGCAGCATACGACGTGAGACGAGACGACTGCTAATCTACACACACGGAGGACACGACCGGAGGACCTGAAGCACATGCAGAGGACACGATCGGAGGACTTGAAGCACATGCAGAGGACACGACCGGAGGACCTGAAGCACATGCAGAGGACACGACCAGAGGACGCGGAGGACGTACAGATGAATAACCACGTCAAACGAGTTGATAAAAAAAAATTTTTAAAGACAATAATTAAAGTTTGAATGGAAGACATTCAACCAATATTAAAAATAATAAATGATACAAAAACGTAAAAGCAGTAAAAATTAGAATAGTATTTCTTGTATCAAATTTAGAAAGTAGTAACGTAAATGATAAGAGAAATAATTAATTTTTGAATTAACGTAATTAATAAAGTCTTTGATGATAAAGAAACAAAATAATAACAAATAATTGTTACAATACATATATATATATATATATATAACATAAATTCACTGCTGTCTTCCTTTACAACAGTAATATTATTCTTTGTACCGCTATTACGAATAAATTTATTTAACTCATGTAGTGAATACATTTTACCATGCCTGTTTAATGACAGCAAAAGCGCGACTACATGAAGAAAACTGTCTCTTCACAGGAAAAGATTGACCTTCTTTCTTCTAACGTTTTGTAACACTTTAAGATAACAAGAATTCTAACAAGATTGGGGGTAATTTTATGGAGGTATTTAGGTGAATGGTACTGATGATACTGAGAAAAATAATATTCAAGGAATAAACAAACTTTATTTACGCATTTCGTGTAGCATCTTAATCATTAAATGTCTCTCTCAAAAAAACATTACGGCACCAGTACTTTAAAATACTAACATTCTAACAATCATAAACTCTATTAATATAAAAAAAATATTAGTGTTATTTTCCGTAACAGTAGGTACTACAGAATGACAGAACTGTATTGTTGCGACGATGTCACCGATCGTCGTGTTGTTCAGTATAAACAGAATAACTGACACCAGTAGGAGACTAGGGTGGATAATGAAAGAAGGACATCTGACGTCATGCTGACATCAGCTGTTAGTGACGTTGCGAGTCATCGTGTCATCATATATAAGCTGTGTCGTAACAGCACGTGAGTGTTTACCTCTCCAGCCTCCCCATCGTGTAACGAGAGTCAACTGGCGATCGTTCCACGATGAGCTGGGTCGAACAGTACCATCTGACCCCCAGGTCGACATCTTCAGCCCGGATGATGTAGACCGCTTGGCCAACTATCTTCAAGAAGTCGTCACGTCCGCTATGGACAAACACACCTATCACCTCCCTGCGCCCAACAGAAGGTCACAGTTACCTGAAGAGGTGATTCTAGCCATCCGGAAACGGCGCCAGCTCCGCCGGCGATGGCAACAAACCCGGGACCCTGCCGTAAAACGCAGGCTCAACGCCCAATCAGACCTCGTCAAGCAGCTTCTGCTTGATGCCACTGCTCATCGATGGGACTCATATCTTGAGTCACTGGAAGTCAGGCCTGAGTCCGTTTTTCGGGCTGCGAGCCGACTCACTGGGGATAAAAGGACCCGCTACCCCCTACGATCACCGAACGGGATTGTGTACTCAGCGGCCGACAAAGCAGAAGTCTTTGCCGATACCATGGACGGACAATTTACTGTTCACAGAGGCGTCTGTGACCCCGGCCACTCGGCCGCGGTCGCAGACTTCCTATCTGGATATTTTTCCCGCCCTCCCACAGACCCTATCGATCCGTTCGACGAGGCTGAAGTAGAAACGGCCATTAGTCGACTGCGCCCCAAGCGGTCGCCCGGCGAGGACCGTATTGGTGCAGCGGCCCTACTTAACGCCCCAGCAAGTCTCGTTTCACTCATACACGTGCTGTTCAATAGATGTCTCCGGCTCCATTACTATCCCAGCCCTTGGAAACGAGCCAAAGTCATCATGTTACCGAAGGCTCGCAAGCTGCGTACACTCCCGGAGAATCATCGTCCAATCTCGCTTTTGCCAGTCTTATCGAAGGTGTTCGAGCACCTCCTGCATCGTCGAATTACTCCCCTGTTGGATAATTTCATCCGGCAGGAACAGTTCGGCTTCCGCAGGCAGCACTCGACCACTCTTCAACTTGTCCGAGTTGTCACGCAACTCACTGACGCCATCAATAGAAACCATCAAACTGTCGCCGTCCTTCTGGACGTGAGCAAGGCCTTCGACAAAGTCTGGCACGAAGGCATTCTCTATAAACTAGCCACCTCCCCTCTCCCAGCCTCATTTGTACAGCTGATGCGGTCGTATCTCTGCGACCGCAAATTTAGGATCTGCGTCGACGGGACGTACTCTTCTGTCCGCCCCGTCGCCGCTGGCGTCCCTCAAGGATCTGTCCTCGGCCCCGTTCTGTACCTAGTGTACACGAACGACCTGCCAGTTTTGCCTGGAGTCACGCTCTCTCTCTATGCGGACGATGCGATGTACCACACCAGTTCTGCAAACCTTCGTTTTGCGACTGACGTGGTGCAGCGCCAGCTCGCTTTACTACCGGCCTGGCTAAGGAAATGGCGGGTGGCAATCAACACGGAGAAATCCGAGGCGATTGCCTTCTCCCGTCAGCTCACTTCCCGATGCCAGACCCTCTCCCTTGAAGGGAGCCCAATCGCTTGGCAACGTACTGTGAAGTACTTGGGCGTCACTCTTGATCGACGCCTAAGCTTCAGAGCTCACGTGTCCACTGTGCTCCAGCGCGCCCGAGGAGTCAAAGCCAAACTATACCCATTCTTATCGCCTCGAGGGCCACTGCCTTTGCGCACGAAGCTCTCGATATATCTGCTCTTTCTAAGAGCCGTCCTTATGTACGCAGCGCCTGCATTCTGGACCCAACTTGCCCCCGACGTCATTAAACGCCTGGAAGCCTTCCAATCCATTACCCTTCGCCTTATCTCCGGCTCTCCCTGGTATGTAAAAAATGATTCTGTCAGGCGAGGGCTGAAGATTCCGTCGCTCGCTGGATTTGCGCGAACTCTCACGTTCAACCTCTTCCATCGAGCATCCAACTCAGACTTTCCTCACCTCCAACACCTCGATAACAACGATGGACCACCACCAGTCAAACGCCGCCGCCCTCGAGCTCTGCTCGACAACCCCCCGTAAACACAAAATAAAAACTCGCCCACTCACCATCTGTCCACACACCGACCTATCGAATCTTCACAACTTCCTACCTGTCAAATCTCCGGTCCGTTGAAGGCCGACAGATGGATCGGGCGTTGTGCCGGCTTTAGGTGTGCCTAGCGCCACCTTCAGTTGGCAATTTCGCCCCTCCAATCTCTCGCCTGCCTCAGTATCGCCATAAGGCAGTCTACCGGACTCTTACCGGGCTGGAGGAAGTGTATCGACCCGTTGTTGGGCGAACAAATCCCGCCATTCTGTGCGAAGCGTTCGCGTAGATTTCCCTCTCAGGCCATTGGTGGATCGCGTCAGCGGTTCAGCCAATCACAGTCCGTCTCCTTCACCCCCGCCAAAATAAAAAAGGGGGTACCTATCCGTTTCTGTGACAAGTATCGCACCAAGCACACGCCAAGCAACAGGCAGTCATCGGGCTTGCCCGGACGCTGCCGTCACTGGGGCACGCACTGTGTTGTACCCTCCTCAACTGGGCAACTGGGCACGTGAGTGTTTCAGTATTTCTCCAGCCTGTGTCACGCGCATGTGTGTCGGCGTCAGATTGATCAACTTATGAGGGAGAAAAAATTTCCTCGCGTAGGGAAATAGATTTAAAAAGAATATGTGAGGGATAATTTTGTTTCACCAACAGCGTCATGGAGGGAAATATTATTATTTTTTTTTTAAACCTAACGGCTGGACGTGTGTATAATATTAATGTTTCCTTCGCCTCTGTCACCACCTTGTCGTTTGAATAATTCTGTCCATATCTTCTGCTTCTCCGCTTGATCGGTGCCATTGTTACAACAAGCTTGACTAATTATATGTGACTTAATGTATGTACGTGTGTATAAAAAAAATTATTTGAGGTATTCAGCTTTTCGTCCTCGTTATCGTTGGCAAAGACTTGAATAATTGTATTTGTAACTTATATTGTTATGTGTTTGAATAATTCTGTGTGTATGTGGACTTCTTCTTCGTCTTTTGGTCAACGGCATCATCTTCGTCGCAGGCGTATGCGTAATTGTGTGTAACTTAAGGTTAGGGGGGATTTAAAAATAAAATAAAAAGTTTTACTCCGTGTAATTGGTATACATTGACCTACCTGAATGCAGGTGGAGGTGGCGATAACTGGTGGAAGAGGAAAGGTTTGAGGATGGAAAAAAATAACGCACATAAATTGTTTGTTTTTTCTACATTTAATAACATTAAAGAATATTACAATAGCGTATAATAATAAGTCTCTTCTTTTCTGAATATGTACATAAAACCAAATTGGCACAAATATATTATTGGTTGAATATAAATAAATAAAACAATATATGATATGTGATACTATGATATCGATCTAAGTATTACAAAAGCATACAGAATATCAATAGATAGAAACTTCTTTTTTCTGTCTATATCACACAGAACAAACTGAAACAAATATTTATTGGATTTACTGAAAATAAATAAAACAAATTAAAGCCGTTTACGGGGTTTTCAACCGCGCCAGTAACAACCTTAATAAGCGCACAGCTGTTTACAAGTTTTCCAACCACGCCAGGGAAAGCTGTGAAACCATACATACAAACACAAAAGACTGAACATTGTTATCGTCATCATCATGACACACATTACAACATGATTAACATTATCATTCTTATAAGCTATACGGTAACGCACGTAAGCATACATCAAAAGTTAAACGTTGAGATCATCACCATTACTCGCATTATAACATGAGTAACATTATCATCCTTATAATACATTTATACATACACATAGTAAGAAATGAACAGTGTTATCATCATCCTTACTCTCACACACACACACACAAGATTTAACATTTACATTGACTATAAGCCCTAACTGTCCCACAATGAGTCTTTCATCGTTCTCACTAACCAGTCACTGCCTTACGCAATGTACAATGCGTTTACGGTCCTCGGTGACATTCTCGGACAGGACATTGTACTGATGTGTGTTCTCCGCTGCTGCTGTTGCTCGTCATCGGTGCGTTCTCCTCGCTGAGATCGATAACGTTGTGGTGGTAGGCGCGTGGAAAGTTCGTTTTCTCCAGCCCCTTAGTGTATATTCTAGAGACGTTTGAACAGATTCGCACAACCGTACGCGGCATATTTCTGTACGATGTATAACTGTCGTCCAATCTCAATCGGTAATCATGTGTCTCCAACCACTCGTTGGATTTAACTGTCTTCTCTTTTAGACGTGTTATATTGTACAATTGTACAAAAATGTACCGTGAAACAGAGGGTGTCCAGGTCTACTGCAGCCAATAAGTGCTTATAAGCAAAGTGTTAAACAGTGGAATGTATGAGATAAGCGAATCGTGCAATATCGTAGAGAAAGTTGTAGTTTACGCGGGAAAATTAACCGAGGATTCGAATACTAATCGAACGAATCGAACGGCAAACAGTTAAGACTTTAACGGCTCGTCCTGTCTCCTAAAGTCAAAGACGATCAGTGGTGTCTTTGCTCCGAACTCGTCGGTTGACAGAAGTAAAATAGATTGCATTCGATGGTAGAACGATTTTTGAAAACGAAATTACGCTACATGTCGTTACAACCATGAGTAACGACTGTTATCGAAATCCACATTCAGATTATCGTACGGGTAGTACTTTTTGTTTAGAAAGAGACTTGCGTTAGTCACGTTGCAGTTTCAAATCCATTCTTTCTAGCAGTCTGCAAGGTTAGCACCACGAAACGCGACTTCTCCAGGTGCGCCGACGTGTTCACTGCCCAAGTCCACCTACTGATCGTCGGTAAAGCCGGATACGTGTCAGTTCAAGATGCGGATTAGCCTCCGTACCTTGGCGTTAACGCCGGTGCACGTGAGAAACAGTTCCTGTTCCACGTTTAAAATATCGGTATGGAGAACCATACATGACTTCCATGTTCTAAGATTTATATTTAAAATCATATTCGAAATGAAATATTTCCATAGAAACTACGTCTTTCTACTTTGCTTATTGCTTCAGCATTAACCACAGTACTGTGCTCACTAACGTATACCACCACCACCTCACGTTTTCGCACTCGATTTTCACCGATGATGGCAGTCGATGGCATTGCCGAAAAGTCTGGTTTTGCAGAAAACATTGGACTACGGCTAAAGAGCCCGGGAAGCAATTTTAACAAAAAACTACTTCTTTGTTGCCGATAACGTAGTACACATATAAAAAATTCTCCCCTCCACCTTCAACTATAATTTTTAATAATAGAAAATTACCCCCACCCCGTTCACCTAACTTCTTCATTTACAGATATTTCATCTACGTTTCTACAGTGGATTACTATGAGCTTCTTATCAGGATACTTTATTTATAAAAATTAAGTACTTTACTCTTGTTAAATCATAAAATGTTTCAGGTAAACTATCCCTTTCTCTTAACCGATCTTTTCCAAAATCAACAGACCTTCCGTCCTCTACAATTCAGGGAAGCATGCAAAAAAATATTTGATTCTGTTTGAGTGTGCGGCAGTTATCGTTCGTCATGGAAACATTTCTCTTGTTACAACATAAAATGTTGCAGGTAAACTACCCCTTTCCCTTAACCGATCTTCACCAAAATCAATAGACCGAGATCAATAGAGTAGCTCTCTGCAACTCAGGGGGTGCAAAAAATTATTTGATTCTCATTGAATTTTCGGCAGTTATCGTTCGTCATAAAAAAATTAGCCTTTTTAAAACATAAAACGTTGCTGATAAACTACTCCTTCCCTTAACCGATCTTCAACAAAATCAACAGACCTTGAGTTCTCTTTAGTTCAAAAAGGTATGCAAAAACCTAGTTGATTCTGTTTGAATTTACGGCAGTTATCGTTCGTCATATAAAAAATTACCCTTGTTAAAACATAAAATGTTGCTGGTAAACTACCCCTTCCCTTAACCGATCTTCACCAAAAACGACAGGTCTTAGGTACTCTACAATTCAGCCCTGTATGCAAACAATTATTTGATTCTGTTTGAATTTGCGGCTGTTATCATTTGCCATAGAAAACACCCTTGATAAAACAAAAAACGTTGCTGGTAAACTACCCTATTCCATTAACCGATCTTCACCAAAAACAATAGGTCTTGAGAACTCTACAATTCAGGGCTGTATGCAAAAAATTATTTGATTCTGTTTGAATTTGCGGCTGTTATCGTTTTCCATAGAAAAAAAAATCTACAGACATACAGACACTACACACACAGACACACAGACACACACACACACACACACACATTTCGAAAAATGACTTTTTTTCATGTTTTGAGTGTAGTACAATCAGAATCTGCAATAATCTCGAACACGATTGTTTTTGCCATCACCATATTTCCATTTCCTTAAGGAACATGGAAGTAATAACGCGCGTAGTCTTCGGTGAATCCCATCAATATTCTCAGCGGCAAGCAAAACTAGAATTCTCCGTCTTTTCTTCTCGGTCCCAACTCGTTACCCAACGGTGCCATCCATCCAGCGTTTTTATCGCATCAACGTCTTGTTTGTTGATAGATTGCATAGTTTCAATAGCGGAGGTGATGCCAACTTTCTTGGCACGATCGACTTCGAAATCAGCTAGTTTGTAACGGATGTCTTGAACGAGAAACGCGAACGAGTTGTTCACTAGTTTTACACTCACATCATCAGCAGCACTCACTCCATTCATCTCATTGAAGTTGCCTTCGCTCTAAAGGAAACTTTCCATCGGCAGAGTGAAGACATCCTGTTGCAGAATAGGTATACGTATTTCATCATTATTTTCGTATCGTAACGATGTGTACGGCGTGTGACTGTGATACTCGTAATGCGTGATGTTGTCTTCAACGAGCGGACTTAGATCAACCGATTCCGCCTGCCGCCATGTTACTTGTTTTTCTCTACTTTGAAGCCCAGTGAAATCAGATAACGTCGATTAGCAGGAGCTAACTGCTTCAATGTCGAAAGTCTATTGATAGTTTTCCCAAACAAACGTTTCTCTTTTATTTTCACATTTCTTATGCATGACGGTAGTAGGGATAGCGGTACAGGAGAAGTATCTGCGAAGTAAAAACCCATGATAATATACGTTCCAAATGTATTCGCACGGTAATGACTTCACCGTAAAAATGTCAACTGTCTGTTGTATTTGGAACAGACTAAAAATCCCCTCGAAGAAAGGTTACAGGTGATTAATATAAAACTAATTACTAAGCTACTATTTTAAATCGCTGTTACTTAATATTATTTATCATAAAATATGAAAATATTTTATAAAATATCCTAAATGGTAAAGGATAAATTGACAGTCACTGGCGGATTTCCAGTGAGGGCTCAAGATTTAACGTTCCCCTTTAAAAAAATTATCGTACGTCAGTTAAGAACATTAGGCTTAAATAACTACTTGGCTCTAGTACACGCTTAGATACAATGTATAGCCCGTATATGTCCTTGTGTACATTATATCTCTATAAAGTACAGTACACACAATACTACACCTGCACCACAATACTAGATTTAACAATGTGCCATGAAAACAAATTATGGAAGCAGTGGACAGTAACGTTGCATCCTGTCGACAACTAAGAGGGTGGCCAGGACCAAGCGCAGGTATGCGGCTTTAATTACCCAACGAACACAGCAGTGCTGAGATCCGATGAATATTATCACAGCGCAATACACATTCTGCGCTCTAGCTTTGCCAAAAGGTGTTGTAGTGAGACTTTTAAACTGCGCTTATAATTCAACACTTTCCAGTTCCAGCTTCGGCTTAAACACCCTCTCTTCCACGCAAACAGACAAACGCGTAGATTAACCTTTGAAATATTTATGGTTACTACTCTATTCACGTTAATATCATGTTTTCCTTTCTACTGCAACACGAGAAAAATTTCCCCTCAGTAATAAAAGTGACAGAAAATTCATGAAGTTATTGGTACAGTCGATCACTAAACCAAAATATTTACGTACTAACGTAATAATTAACGTTATGGTCGCGTAAAAATTGTTTATATTTAACTATTTACAAACAAAAATATTATTAAAACCGAAACTTAAAAGATTTTGCGCGAGATTAAAAACACACCTGGTAGTTTTAGACAATTTCTCTCAAAGATTTACATGAATAAGTGCTAGTCACTTGACTCTTTGAGAATAGCCTAATAATGTGGCGTTGTCAGGATGTGTTAAAGAGGACGAGATTTATCTGTTATCAGGTTAATATGATTTTCCAAGTGTACAAACGAAACTTCAATTGATATTATGTTTTTTAGAGTCGTCCGAAATGGGAAGAATCTATTAAGCTCTACGCAGAAAAGTGAATATACCTTATCAAATATGAAATATAATTTTCTTGTCTTTCGACATGTATGTGGAGCAGAAGAAAATAGGAGTGATGAGGATGAAAAAAAAATTTGAATACCTATGCAAAGTTTTTGACAAAACGGAAGAAGAAGAAGAAGAAGAAGAAGAAGAAGAAAAAGAAGAAGAAGAAGAAGAAGAAGAAGAAGAAGAAGAAGAAGAAGAAGAAGAAGAAGAAGAAGAAGACTACGATAATTAGGATGAGGATGGGATAGGGGAAAATATCAAAAACAAGATGAAGAGAAAGAATAAAAATATCAAATATTATTTTATGTATTATCGTTAACTTTATAGGTGATGTGTTTTTAAGTCTGGTGAATATTCAGTAATATTTAAATTACTTACTATGTAACAACCTGGACGTGACCTCTAAATATTAATGTATTGGTAGCACACCAATAAAAGTAGATCACAAATCCTGGTCCGCCCTAAAATACTATTCATATTTATAATTTAATAAATATACGTATTTCAGAGTCAATATAGTGCAATGGTTAACATACGTGAAAGCGAACACTAAATAAAACAAAATCTTGAAAAATGGTCAAAATACATTAAATTACTAACGGGATTCAATTTCAGTTAATGTATTTGAGTCATAAATTTCGATCGGTGTCCTATATGCAGTGGTATTGTTTCACAATATTTCTCTGAGTCCCACAAACACTGCAACATATCACAGTACTATCTAAGCCAATAAACAGACGTGAGTAAAGAAAACAACTTAGCTAACAGAGAGTTGATCCCCTGACCACAGATTTTATTATAAAAATAGATTGCAAATATACTTTGAGTAAATGACGGGAATTGTGAATATTAATGTCAATTCACACAATACACATGCGTTTTAATAATATATTTCAATAGTTACACCACATTCGTAAGTTGTTGTGTATAGTTTATGGCCAAGTATTCAAGTCCTCTTAAGTTCCGGATGAAGCGTCTGAAAAAATTACTGGTACTTTGGATATGCGTATTTTAATTTACATAGAGATATTCATAAAAATGTTTCAAATATAGGTACTCCGAAACAATGTCTAAGAAAGACAGAGGATTAACAAAAACAAGTTTGTAAAGGAAATTATTTAATTTAAAACGGTAAAACTCAATCTAATATAATAAACCAATTAGAAAGACGTACATGATTTTACGAGACAAACATTTTCAAACAGTACAATCGAACACGCTTTCCTGACTCCAGTCTGTTAACATTTGTCAAACTACACACACACACACACACACACACTCTGAAGTTTTTACACGGATAACACATGATGGTGAAGGCGAAATGATGATGATGGTAAAATGTTTCACATCTCTTATTATTAAATAATATTTACTTCTATTGATAATGAAGCTAGGAAGCTTCTGCAAAGTTATTATATGAAACAAAGATTTAATATCATAGTAATATAATATGTACTACTTTGTTAATGTTTGTATTAGAGGAAAACTGCACAATTTAAGGCTCAGTCAAACAGAAAGCGGGCTGCACGCGAGGGCAGCGTGACCGCAGTTCGCCGCGTTCTGGAGACGTCAAACAGCACGCGGGCAGCTCAAGGTGATCCAGTGTGGAAGCAAACGCGGTCGTGCCCACAGCCACAAACCTTTTAAATCTAATAATGGGGTCCAGTAGTTCTGACGAAGAAGAACTACTTCTTCTCCTCGCCCTGACGCGTTCAAGGAAAATGAGGAAGTGGGTGCTTGAAATTAATGAAAAAACGGAAGAGTTCGACGAATTTCACCGTCTTTGCATTGAACTTAATTCGTTCGAAGACCGTTTTTTCAATTATTTTCATATGTCTCGAGAACAGTTTGAGGAAATACATGACATCATAGCACCGAGGATCTCAAAGATGACAACTATCTGGAGGAGACCCATAGGGACGAAGGAAAGATTGCAATTTGTTTGAGGTAAGTTAAATAATATTTTGATACTATTTTTTATGTTTTATTTAAAAATTAAAACTCTATTTAAACATTTGAATATTTGAATAGCTTCACTTCAGTTAATTTGTATTTTTGTGTGGTTTATTCACAAATCTCACTACATTTTCGTACAAATCGCTCACGGAAGAAAAAGTAGTCGAGGTCGAGGATGCTCCGAGTCCCAATAAATCTTCATTGTTGGTGGTTGCCTGTAGCTCAGTATACGTGACTTCATCTGAGGAAACGTCAATGTTGACTGCAGTGCCATCTGACCACGATGAGCTGGTTGTCGAGAACATTGGAGAGGATGGTGGTGGATTTCGAGAATCAACTTCTCGCAGTTCGGCCCGTCCAAACAACTGGGCCAACTCCATTTTTAGGATAGCGTGCGTTCTAGCGGAAATGTCTTGAATGTGGTCTTGAGCCGAATAGGTCAAGAAGAGGTGGTCGACGTGGTCAAGATGAAGTTTGTCTCTATTCATGTTTTGTAGGTAGTTCAGTACCGCAGCCACGTCTCCGTTGACTTGTTTTGGTTTAAGTTTTACGCCGGTGGTGGCATTAGGGAAGCGCCTGAAGCGCTAGCACCCACCTCATTATCCCCGTCGTTATCAAGTGTTTCGCTGGTTGTGACATTCGAAGCCGTCGACCGAGGTGATAATGTATCTTGAAGGAAGTCCAAGTGACCAGCCCAAGGCCAATTTTGGTATTTCTTTGCAGATCCAGTGGCTCCCTTTAGGTACTTGAGGTACTTCATGTAGAAATCTCTCAAGACCTTCCACTTCTGCTTTGTAGCGTCACCTAACAATCAGAACAAAACGGAAATGTGAGATCAACTACATCAGCGTGGGTATGAATATAAAAATTTCAATCAAAGTTTGACAAGTTTTTGAATTTGAAGTTTGACAATAAAACAGAATTTTGAAATTTCCCAATTGTCAAGTTACCTGCCTACCCCAGCATCTCGTTATTTAAACTTGTTTTCGATATTAATTGTTTCAGGTACTTGGACAGGTGACTCGTACCATACTATTGCTTTTTCCTTCAGATTCGGGCGCACAACTGTCTCCGCCATAGTAAAAGAAGTGTGTGAAGAGCTGCGGAATGTTTTACAACCTCTATATTTGCCCGTGCCAACAGCAGAGAAATGGAAAAAGTCTGAGATGGGGTTAAGAGAACGGTGGAACTTTCCTAACTGCATAGGAAGCATAGATGGAAATCATGTGAAAATAAAATGTCCTAACAAAAGTGGTTCAAGTTATTTCTGTTGTAAAATTTTTTTTCCAATAGTTCTTCTTGGCGTAGATGATCCCCAGTACAAATTTATTGTAGTTGACATTAGTAGTTACGGTAGACACAGCGATAGTGGTATCTTTGAGAATTCCTCCTTCTATCGCGATTTAATAGAAGGCAAAACTATTCTACCTCCAAAACCACTACCTGGAACAGACACTCCCGTCCCTAATGTATTTGTAGGCGACGAAATTTTAAATTACAAACTTATTTAATGCGTCCTTTCCCGAAAGCTGTACTCGTAGAAGATGAAGCGAAAAAAACTTTCAGTAAACGACTTAGTAGGGGTCGTTGTGTTGTCGAAAGTGCCTTTAGCATTTTAGCTCAGAAGTGGCGAGTGTTTTTTAGGGCTATAGAATTGGACGTTGCTACTGCAGTGCATAAAGCTGCCTGTTGTTTACACTATTTTATTCGAAGTGATACAACAGAACCGAGTAGGCCTATGAGACCAGAAATCAACCAGTCCGTGCGTTCTCAAACACACGACGACTGAGGGAAAGATCAAGTGATGTTGCCTATGCTGTAAGAGACCATTTCGTTACTTATTTTAATTACTTAAATAACAGTAATTAAATAAGCTACCACCTCATTATAAATACCTACGTTTATGACTTGTTTTGAAAAACTATGTTTATTTTTGTAATGTTTATGTAATGTTATTATGTAACATGTATGTTGAGGTGTCTGACGTAAACATTTAAAAATATAATAAACAGATAATAAACTTACTGGCTTGATTGAGTATTCCAGCAATTTCCTTCCAGGATTCTGCCTTCTTCACAATGTTTTTGTAATCAGAATGCCGAGGATCATACAAATGCACATGACCACGCACAAGCTCAATCAACTTTTCAGTCTCCTCAGTAATTTTTACCACCTACCCGCCGCGAACTCTGTAGCGAACTACAACCGGATGGCTGCCCGCCGCGTTCTAGACTAGCCCGCCGCGTTCGCTCGCTTCCTGTTTGACTTAGATGACGAAATTCTACGTAATACAGCGCCCGCGGCGGGCAGCATGTCCTACCCGCGCGGGCAGCCCGCTTCTTGTTTGACCGAGCCTTTATGTACAAGACGCCAACGCATATTGAACGGTTTGTCTCTTCCCCTTCTTCTCCGTCACTCCATATACCTACTATGGAACTCCCTGTTACCGTAACCAAGCTTTTTGATTGTCCCCCAAGTTTCTGCAAACCTCCGAATTATGTGATCAAATTTTGTTTACACCATTGCTTATTCAGTGTAAATGTCTCTTATCTGCACGTATACATAAGACTTCATATCAACATACGCATCGTACATGATAATGAGTATGCTGAAGATGTTCAAATACCGCTGCCTCCTGACGTAACATTTTGTTTTTATCTTAACGCAGATGTAACAATTTCGTATTGTTTACAACATTTATTTGTTTCTTTCTTCTACGTGCTCTGTCACTTTTTAAATGGATGTGATACTTCCAGGCTTGTAAGTAGTTGGAGAGGGTAAATTCGGCCAAAGGCCCGATCTAACGTAGTATTAAGTGGATTATTCATTCTTTGCGTGACTTTTTCCATTGGCGTGACTAACAGGGTCGTTAGAATTCGCACTGGGTATTTAGTGAGATAGTGATCGCCTTTGCTGCACTTAAGTCACTAAAATTATGATACTGTCAAAACATTATACCATGTCATATGTTAATACCATGTAATAACATTATATTATATCATAAAATATATTAATTACAACTTACTATATACGGAATAGGCCCACATGTTAACATCCTTGTTATATAGGCTATAGGTAAGATTTTTAAATAAAGTTTTTGCTACGTTTCGACAGCCAAAATTTCTGCATAAAATTTATATTGTAATTCTCTAGTACAAACATTAAACACCAAATGAATTTTTCATTTTGTTATAGCCAACAATGGTCACTCAGTATATATGAATTTTACATCACCTAATCGGGGAGGCGGAAAAGAGAACGAGAACACATTTTTCTCATGAGAATTATTACAAATTTATTTCCACGAAAAGAAAATCTCAGAAATATTAAAAAAAATCTAGCTTTTCAGGTATATTTCAAATGCCATTTGAGGAGTCTACATTTATATTTTGTGGATTTTAGCTGTGGTACATTTCTATTTGCCTTAAAAAGCAGTGATGGAGACCAATATAAACTTGTGATGTTACTGTTGCTAATAAAACTTTTATGTAATTAAATAATTGATCATATAATTATCGCAACTGAAAATTTATTGATTCAATGTTTAATTATATAAAATGAAGTGGTAAGTGGTATCGTTTTTGTTTTTATATTTCCTTAATATTATCTTTTACGTTGCTCAAAACTAATATTTAATCATTTGTTTATGTTACTTTGCTACATAAATGAAGATATTTTTCTTCTAATTATTACCGAATAATACGTCCTTGTATGACGGAATATTTTTAATGAATCATATATAGGCTTAAAGATGTGTTGCTATAGAGTGTAGCGATACCCTGGAGCAATAGAGAGATGAACTGAATAGTGATAAACATCGTAGATGCAAAGACAAGATTATGTAAAATTATAACAAGAGATGATCTAGGATTAATATTTCCAAAACTATTCCTAAATAGCGGGCTGTCAGGCCGTGGTCGGTTGCAATGAATCCTCTACATATCGTCGGCAACGTTTCGATTCTCCCTCGGGGGTTTTCTTCAGGCCGTCAGAAAACGACAGAGTGTGCTGAAACAGATGCGGCAGATCTTCGCCGAACGGTACCCGACACTTCTTTC
Source organism: Magicicada septendecula (assembly GCA_034769895.1). NCBI lineage: Eukaryota > Metazoa > Arthropoda > Insecta > Hemiptera > Cicadidae > Magicicada > Magicicada septendecula. The sequence continues at coordinate 500,974,817 of CM068368.1, forward strand.
GGGTAAAAGCAACAAGGCGGGCGGTTATCTAAATATCCTCGGTGACCAGGTTTCAGCAACCGTCAGTAATAGTTTTGGAAATATTGACACCGGCCGTGTAAGATTTAAAGAAAAATCTAGAATTATTAATGTTTATCTTTGGGGTTTACTAGAACAAAATGTGATGGAGCCGCATTTGTAGCACAGAATGTTGAGACAGGACCTACAGAAAATAAACAGTATAGTGTCAGGGAGGAGTATCTAAAACCTATAACATATAAATACCCAATCATCCAACATCGATTAAGAAAAAAGTATTATTACAGGTAAAGGGCTTCCTGTATTTTTTGTTTGATTTAAACATTATTATTAGATATTTCAGAATATTTTTACCAGTTTCATCTGACGTCTGGATTATTCTTTCTGCCTTGTACACTCTTCTTGTCACTATAGTAAGTACATTTCTGCCGATTATAGGTGACGTAATTTAATGTTTGCATTAAATCAAAACGTATTCGTTCATAAACGTAAGTCAGAAATAAAGAAAAACAGTCACTATAAACAGTAACTGTACAAATCATTGAAGCGCAGACTCACCGGATCATTGCGTTACATAGGATGTAGTTTAAAAATGGTAGAGATTTTATTACAATCCCGCTGGGCGTTCTCTTTATTTATGTTTCCTACTGGATATTTTAGTGCTCCATTCACACACACACACACACACACACACACACACACACACACACACACACACACACACACACACGATCTCTCTCTCTCTCTCGCTCTCTTTCTCCTTCTGTGTCCTTTACTGAGCTTTATATTTTTCGATTAATTTACATATATATTTGTGTATGCAAAACACTGGAAATGCAATCAAAGTACAAACATAAGAAATAGTCCCTGTGTTCACGTATGACATTGATTATATATAAAATATATCTTACAGTACTGTTAGGGTGTTGCTGTCTTGTGTTTCTGACACACAGATCTCGTAACTCAACATGTATATAATACAGTATATACATGTGATTATTCTGCACATAGTCGGCAGAATGCAACGTTTTCGTTAAAAGGGTCCACGCTTCGCCACTAACCAGAATACAACAGTAAAGATCAGGCATTCGTGTTTTGTAGTTGTAATCGGATAACTGCGTAGGTCGTGATAAATATGGACTACGTAGCTGGAAATTGTCCGTACTATTGTACCAACTAAAATAATCAGCTGTCAGCGAATTATGTACGGTGATATAATTAAACTTACATCCTATTAAGACAAGACTCCTATTTTATATGCCGTAAACTAATTGATTTATACTCATAATTACTCAAATTATTCTTGTTTATTATGAACATTAAGTAATAAATAATTGTTTAATACAAGAATATATTTTATGGATAGTTCTTCAAATATTAACTATTTCTGCAAGTAAAATTATATTATATTATCATACGCACATTTCACTGATCAAATCAGCATCATTAGAGGTTTATAATTGAATAAAAAAAGTGAAAGATGCGTGAGGTGATAATATAATATAATTTTACTTGCAGAAATAGTTAATATTTAAAGAACTATTCATAATATAAAACCTGCAAGAATACTTAAACGTTACTTACAAAATAAAAAATATATTTTATATTTATTAAATCTTATGACAGTGTTTTTCGACAGCGTCTTTTACCTACTGTCATCTTCAGATTCAGTGCAATGTTGTGTTTGATAAATTTTAAATAGACGGTATAAAAAAGAAAAACTGGAAAGTCTGTAATAAGATACAAATAAATATATCCTTGTGTAATATTATTCTTTATTATATAACTAATTGATTTTTTGTTATTAGTGCTATGTTAGTTCGATTGAACTACAGTAAAGTGTTCCTGGTATTCTGTTTTTACCGGTAGTCAACTCGCGGTAGACTAAAAAACTATGTCGACCAAAGCATTGATTTTTAATTTCTAAATAATATTTTGAAATAGTTTGTTAAAGTCGGTTAACTGGCACTCCCAATAATAGTTTTTATGGCGTATGATTCCGAAAAATGAGAGTTATGTCCTGTATACAAATACGTGTAAGTAAATAAGTTATACATTTGAAAATATAATAAAGGAAAAAATAAATACCATACGGTTTGTATATGTTATTTATTTACAAATACATATATTATAACAGTTGTAATAATAATAACAACGTTTTTTTATGTCATTTCAAGTCATTTAAAAATGTATTAAATAGAATTTCCAAAATATTTCGAATTAAAATTTATTCATTATTATTTGCATTATATTATTCTTCTGTATGTGCCTGTCATACATATAATTATTGCCACAATACAAATAACATTACACACTATTCATAGATATAAGACACAAGATATAAATTTACAAGTAGGCCTATAGATAAAAATTCTTATAATATATAATTTTGCTCTCGACTTGCTCAGATTGTATTTCTTTTTTTTAATTAATTCTCTATTTTTTTTATGTTATTGCATGCTAATATCTTATTCATGACATATCAATCAATACCAAAATACCAACATTTTTACTATGTTATAACCTAATTTCAAAAAATATAATTTCGTAAATTTAAAACATCATTATCAACTACTATAAATTAAGCAATTAAATTTAACAATTATTAATTACATTTTTAAAATTATTATTGCCTCTTTACCCTTTTTTAATGTCTTTATTAAATCTTTGGTTGACGAGTAAATATGGTTTCACCTTATTTCGGTGCGGTGATACTCAGTGATTCCTCGTCATGATCTTGAGTCCTTTGTCCTGGCTCGATCCTCCGTTGTCGTCTGATCCTCCTGGAGTCCGTTGTCTAGTCCTCCTGGTCCACTTAGTATTCAGATGACTCGTACGGTACTGCTCGTCGTCGGGCATAGCCTCCGGCTGCCGTTGTATTCCAACGAAAAAAGAGATCAAGGCTGGTGAGCCTTGCGTATTTATGCTCTCGGGCGTAAAAATCATGTTTCGACAGTTCTGTGCATGATTTAGTTTGTCGAGCGTCCCTTCACAGAGTCGATTATTTTTCACACTTATTTTACTTATATTCGCAACATGCGAAGTCTTTTGCTAATTACTTGATGTTCATATGATCGGTAATTTTTTATGTTTAATTGTATGTTAACCATTTTTTATACTTTAATTATTCTTGGTTCTACTCACTTTCATTTATACTGTATTAATACGTATTATTTGTTTCGCACTAGATTTGCATATATGTGCGTCTTTATATTATTAATAACATGGCGTAATTTGTTTTGTCATATCTTACGCGCACTTATCACAATTTAAATAAATTACTTATTTAATTTACATTTATCCAGGGGTGACGCTATGCAGGAATCAACTGGCTTCATACACACATATAAAATACACATGTACACAAGCTCAGCTGAGTGTGGCGTGACCTTCCTGTACCTACCGGCAAATTCGGTGTTCCCCTTTACTGTTTACTTACAGCTTTCAATATGCATTATTTATAAATACTGACAATATTATTTATTTATTCTAATTTAGCAAGTTTTTATAACCAATTACAACAATGCACAGTAACGTACGCAGACGTACTGTTACATTATACAAATAATAAATAATTCTGCAAGTATATTTTGTCAAATTATCTTGGTTATATTGCTCCTCACTTAACGTCAGAGGTTTTATAAACGAATATTAGATTTTATTTCCATGTAAACGTTCGATTGCTGTAATGTTTGACTAGGTAGTCCGCAGTTATTGTGGCTATAGTAAAATTATTTAATGTCTATAAATTTAAATAAACCACCTTACTTTGATTTTATTTGAATTTGTTCTTCAATAAGCAACTTATTATTTTATTATTATTATTATTTTTAATGATTTGGGAGCTCAGCGACGAAAGCCTTTAACCCAACGACGTCTACCAGGAGCGTTGCTCGATGTTTTGTTTTCACCTACATTTTAGTTGACTCAACGAAAGTGGAAACTCGTACACACTAAGAAACAAAACAACATTTTAAAATCTTATACAGTAATCTTGCTGCTTTTAGGAAGGACAGAATTCTGTCTACCTATAACAGTTCGTTTCCGAGGTCTTCTTTTAGGTTACAATTTACCCTGTGTCTCTGCCTGAGTTCTGCAAGAGCACTAGTCTTCGATTATGTGTTCAACTGTGAGTGCTCCGCCAAAGTAAAGACGGATCGTTGTTGTACTTGTGGGAGGTACGAAGACGTCAAATTCGTGTACCCACTTAACAATCTGGTGATGCAAACTTGTTCACAACGACTGCAATCAGTATTCCATATCTGCTGCTACACATTAATAATGGTGGTTGTGCAGCTAGTTTCGCGTCGTCAGGTCGCATGGCAATCGCATCGACTCTGTAGCTTTTCTCGCTGCAAACGTCGGCTTCCTTGTTACCTTCAATACCTACATGAACCGGGCACCAAACAAAATTAAAAGATGAACCAACGTCTTGTAACGCATGGCATAACCCCATCATCTTCTACAATAACATATCTGCCCGGATTGCCCAAGGCAGTTAGAGAACTCAGTGAATCCGTACAAATAACAAACGTCCTTTCACCTCGGTGTTCACAGAAACAGTCTGCCACATTGCATACTGTTCGGCGGTGTATACACTTGGGCACTGTCCAGGAGTGGGAGGCGCCCTCGATGACAAACGTACTATCAATTCCGCTCGCCGTTGTTGAGCCGTCACTGTACACAAAGATTCTGTTGAAGACTATGGTAAAAAGCGTGCCGCTCAATGGAGATCTCTGCGGAAATCCCTTTTCTATATCGCATGGGATTTGCCGACCCGAACACGGAAGTCCTGTCTCTGTTAAAGCTGGAAATAAATTTAGGCAGGTCATCTGTGAACCGCCAAATGTAGTTGTTGCGTCGTGCCAATCTCCACGTCGTGTCGAACGCTTTCTCCAAATCGAATAATACTCCAACCATGTGTTTGCCTTCCATGAAACTGTTTTGCTCTGCATTTTCTAGATAAACCACTTGATCAGTAGTAGAATAGTGTCTCCGGTACCCAAACTGGTGAGCGGTCAGAAGGCTGTTTGCTATCCCCTGCAATAAGTTTCCTAGACAGCATGTCAACGATACAGGACGATATTTTCTGGTTTGAGGAGATCCTTTCCGGCCTTCAGAAGAAGGAAAAAGATCGCCTCCTTCCATAGTTCTGGGTAATCCTGTTGCGTCCATATGGCGTTATAGAGTGCCAGTAGAGTAGCCATAGATACACACGCAAGTCAATGTAGTCAACGTATAATGCTGTAAGGAATACAGCCAGAAGCGCAGACAGCGGACTGTAATTCCCTCATCGTGAAATACACTTTATAGGTCCTGTATCCACCATATTCGAACTTAAGATCGTGCTCGACTTCATCTTTCCTTGCTAGGAAATTGAGAGGATAACTTCCTGTACTACTAGCCTCAGCATATTTCACAGCCACGTTTTCAGCAATTTTATCGGGGTTGGAAATCAATTCAGCATCGTGCTCTACGCATGAGATAGGCTTAAAAACTGGCTTGCCAGCGATGTTCTGATCTTCTTTCATACGTATGTCACTGGTGTCGTCTGTGTTATGATCAAGACGTTCGTAGGCTTCCCAGCGCGATCGTTTTGCAGCGAATATGGACGCTTTTTGCAGCGGCGCTCGAAGTCGCTTAAAAACGATGCTCTTACCTTCGGTTGGTCGTTTATACCTACTATTTAGGGCTCACCGCTTCTGTATTATTGCGTCTTTCACAGCGTTGTTCCACCACGGTGCCAAGCGATGTGCTCCATAGTTGCTGAGGTGATGTGAAACTGTGTACGTCTTCTTCTATATTTGCACAGACGTCCGTAGGTGTGCAAGAATTCTTAAAGCCTGTCCAATCAGCACAGTCAATGTGCCACCTTTTTTTTTGGCGTTTGTATAACTCTCTTTGGCCTCTCGTTGTTATCAGGATAGGGAATTTGTCGCTCCCGTGAAGGTCTGGAAGCACTCTCCACGACAGACGTGGAGCAAGACGCGGCCTACAGAGAGAAAGATCGATACACGAGAAAGTACCATTTCCAACAGTGAAATGTCTGCTCGCGCCTGTATTTAAAAAGACAAGCGCGTTGTTAAGCAACAGATCCTCAGTTCCTAATCCAGCGCTGTTAGTCCTGTGACAACGCTAAGTGAGAATATGAGCGTTGAAGTTCCCGACAAGAAGTACTGAAGATGTTAGCTACTCGACCACGTCCTGCATATCTTCTGCTCACCACTCAGAATCTGGTATAAGAACCAAATTCTCATCTTTAGTGGTTCTAATAAATTAATTGCTACTGCTTGTAAAGGCGTAGCGAGAGGAATACGTCTGGTGGGATATGTATTGCTAAAAAATATAACAACGCCTTCCCTAGCTCTGATGTTTGGTGTTACATCATAGAGGAAGGACTCTTATCCGATCATATTAAAAAGTTCTTTAGTCCTCAAACGTTTTCTGCAGGGACATCGGTATATGTCTGGCCAGTATCATTTTAAGTTAGTAATAGTGTGAAAGTACAACCGTTGATATTCCACTTAAGGATGCTTTCTATACTGGATGTTGAAGAATCAGTGGCCAGACCCTGCTCCCTTTTCGGCCAGACTTTCTTCTTCTTTCTCCTTCCTTTTTTGTAGATAACCGAGTTCCGCCAGGTCACTGAGGTCGATGGAATCACTGGCACCGCCACACGAGCTGAACTCCGATCCGGAGTTTCGGTTTTATAAAGTCCTGTTTGGTGTAATAGGAGGACGGGGCGATAGACGTCGGTATCCCCTCGCTTCCGCTGGAGGTAGCTGCAGCAGTAGACCCACTCTTTCTTTCCGAATTTCCGTAAGCTGTTATTGTACTTGCTTTTGCTGTCGGCTGCATTTCGGCCAAATTACTCTTGATGAACGCATCACTACCAGCATTATTTCTTTTGCCATAGTTGTTGTCGTCATTGCCGGAGTGGACTTGACAGCCTGTGCATAGGTAACTTTGCCCTGGTTCGTAGAGGAAACAACTTTTCTAGCTTCGAGATAGCAGATTTTCTTTAAAGTTTTCACATCTTGAATGGCTACCCCTTGCTTATACACAGGGCACTTGGATGACTTGAAGAGTGTTGACCCCCTGAGTTAACGCATTTCGTCGGCTCGGCACATGGTCATGAGCCGACTTCCACAAAAACAAATATTGACTCGGACTAATCTGGATGCCGTGTTCCCAAAACGTAGAAACTGAATACACTGCATGGGGCTGAGGAATACAAGGTTTCACGATTAGCCGATGGATACCTGCTCTTATTTTCTTTGTCAGTGTTGTTTTGTTAAATTCAAAGCGTGGGAGGCGGAAGGAAGTGTCTGTCCCTCCCTTGCGCACGATCAGTCTCCATGCTATGACTCCACGAGGTGCTAGTTCGATTGTAATCTCCTCCCCAGTGCAGTTCAACTAGTCAAGGGACAGCGCCACTTTCTTTATGGTATTCAGAGTGGCATGGACCTCACTTCAACCTCTGTCTCACCGCTCTTTTTCAACATAAGTAGTTATATCCCTTGCTGGTCGTTTTGGGTCTCGATAAACAGTCTACCAGCCGTTTTCCTGATGTCTATAACAGACGATCCAGCACAAGCAGTAACGGATTTTCGAATCAAAAGGGAGCTTACTTTCATGACGTCCCCTTCCTTTTCACGATCAAATATTTTGGCACCGCAGACGTACTGTCTGACGGCCCCCAAATCTCTTCATCTATAGTCGTATCGTGCTTCACCGTCTTCACCCTCCGAGCAGACAGTTTGAGAACTTATTACTTTGTTCCCATGAGTGGCGAGGAAGTAACAGACTACCGCGGTAGAGATCTGGAGTACCACGGCTAGAACTAAATACAACAGGATGCGTTCTGGTGCCCTGAGGCCATCGTTCGCGACTCACTAACGTAGAGCCATCCACTCATTGGCACGATCGGTTCCACCGTGGGTTACGGTGAACTTTCGAGCGGTACACACAACTTTGTCAAACTAACTTGCTAGTGTCCTTTTAGCATTTTAAGGCCATTTCAAAATATTTTTAAACTTGTATCTTTATATAGTTTACTTACCCTTTGAATTGTTTCCCTAATAAATAAGGTCGTATACGTATATTATACTGTCGTTAATAGGCAGATTTGCAGATGTAGTTTTATTGGATATTGGTTTAGTGTGTTGATGTTTTATTTTATACATCGAAAAGTATTTAATAATTTTTGTTTTTAATAATTAGTAAAACTAAATTAAGTTAGTAATAACCATTAATTATAATTCTGACTATCCGTCATGACATAAAATAATATTTATGACAACTTCCATTCACTTATATGCTGAAAGTCGTGAGTCAAATTAAGAAACATAAAATAAACAAAGCGATATTCTAAGAAAAACTGAATCTAGCTGCTTTAAAACATGACGAGTCTATTAGTAAATTATAAAACAAAAGTAAATATAAATATTTCTGTCATTCAAATAGACACAGAATAAACCTGCCACCGTAAGGCAAAGTTCAGGATGATACAAATGTATGCAAATTATGTATATAATGCCCCAAAACACATATATTTTAAAAGATATTAAAAGGACGTAGTTACAGATCACAAAAATACTTTATGTTGTATTCATTCAGCAGGAGCATTTTACGCCATATTTATAATGTAATTTACGTTTGTAGAAATACGTCAAAATTACCTTTGTAAAAATAATAGCAATCAATTTCCAGTTATACAGACTTTTTGTAAAATCGTTATATATCCTAATAGTTCATACTAATAATACTAATCAATAAAAAAGAAATAAAATAATATATCGTTAAAAAATATTTTGTATATTTTGATAACAATTCTGATAAGTTATAACAACTAAATTTTCAATAAAACCAACAAAATATCTGACTGATGATGTAATGTATCTTTATAGAAAATAAAAGTAATTTTAAATCGATATTCAGATTTATTTTCATAATACATGGATTCTATGATGTGAAACGCCGTCAATTTTTACAGTCGAATATTAAATTACTAATCTTATAACTATTATATTAAAAATAAAACACGGAAGGATACCCGAATTAAATTTTAGAAGACTGCTTGTGTCCCCACATTCCTGTATGCTAGTGAGACATGGACTCTTGGTAAAAGGGACGTGCAGAGGATCAAGCAGCCGAAATGAAATTTCTAAGAGGAACGCAAGGTTGTTCTCTCTTTGTTTGGAGAAGGTACGAGGATTTTAGATGCAATTTAAACATTGTATCATTGCACCAGAAGATTGAAGACCACAGAAGGAGATGGTGTGAACACTTGAATCGCATGGCTGATATCCATCAACCTGTGGCTGCCTTGGGTTATCACCCTACTGGGAAGAGAGATGTCGGTAGACCGAAGAGGAGATGGGTTCCGGAACAGGTGTAAGGCCTAGTTGTTGGAGTGGTGATGATGATGATTATTATTATATTATAGTCACAACAAGCTGGAGAGTTACAATTTAACATGCGCGCACACACACCACGAACTTCGGTACCTACATACGTTTGTCTGTTTAAAACTACTTTAAGTAATCTACACACCGGTAGATTTAGTTTTATTTTACAGACACGCAAATGTAACAGATAATTTTATTCCTTTAAGCCTTGTTGGGTATTTACTGAACTATAGTAAAAAATTAGCAATATACAGGCCTTCAGAAAGAAAAAATTCGTAACTATCTACAAAAGGCTATATTTTATTCGCCTAAGAAAAAGAAAATTTGTAAAGAAGAAAACGCAGTGTGATAAATAAAGATGTTAGTGGCTTGCGGTTATGCTTTAGAGGGTCAAGCAATATTTTTTCTTTACAACTTAAGATTACCTTCTTATCAGACGTGTGGCTCTTATGTAAGCCACGTTCAAAGAAACTTATTACTGCCTAGCTACTAAAGCCTGAGTGGCTCTTGTGTACATAGTTAAGACTGTTTACTTGCGTCAGGTCAAGGTCAGTAACACCTCGATTTTCACTATACTTCAGAAGTGTAAGTAGACTGGCTGACCAAAGATACTATTTTATTTTAATATTCATAATGCCTTTCTGACTGAAAGTGGGAATGATTTCATACATACGAATAATACACGCAGGAGTCCACAGAGACACGCACACACGTACAAGCCCGTATACTCAGTGGGTTTACATTTACTCAAAATAAGTAAAATACAGTACATCCGCAGAATTGGGTGGCGCGATCGCCGCGAGTAATCCGCGGATAATCCACAATATGTACAAAAAAGGGCAGAAATAATGAAAATACTTTATGAACATTATCTGTTTGTTTAAAGTAAAGCAATACACAAAATCCCGTTAGGACGCTCATCAAGGAACCTCGTGAAACCGCGTATTAAGTAGGATATTACTAAGTAGGAATATATACATACTGAAACTGTGTAACTAATAACCATATTTTCTAAGCATATTAAGTACTAATTCACAAGAACTGATATTTCGTCAGAAGAAGCTCTACTGATAAATTGACTTAACGGCAACATCGATATATTATCTACATTGACTATTTCTGAAGTTACTACTTATACAGGGTAGCGCAGGGAAACGGGAAAATTTGAAGTTGATGTTGGCAGCCCTGTAGATGTAGCAGAAGTGAAACTGTCTGTATAGCAGTAACGGACATTTAGTTACCATGGAGCAGTGGTGCGGTGCAGACCGTGCGGTCGCCGTAAGGGCGTTTTACCGACATTGTGACAGTTTGACAGCTGCACAACGAGAGTTTCGGCGCCACTATCAGATCCCGCTCCGCAGTCAAGTTCCTTCGTTACACGCAATCGAAAAGTGGGTTCGTAATTTTGAAGAGACTGGTTCAGCTTTGAAGAAAAAGCCTAGTGGGGGTGTACGGTCTGTACGTACCCCAGAAAACATTGATGCCGTGCGAGCTGCCATCTTAAGGAGTCCTCGTCGTTCGGTGCGAAAAATTGCCTCGTCATTGCAGCTCCGACGTAGGAGCGTTCAAAGAATACTCCATGAACTTCAATTTCATCCGTACAAACTTCAAATTGTGTAACAACTGAATCCTAATGATTGTGTATTGCGCCTGCAAATTTGTGAACAATTGTTGGCTAAAATCAATGAGGATGCTAACTTCATTCAAAATCTTTGGATGTCCGATGAAGCTCATTTTCACTTTAGTGGATACGTGAATAAGCAGAACTTCCGTTACTGGGCTCAAGGAAACCCTGCTCAGCTTCACCAGCGTCCATTACATAGTACCAAAGTTACCGTATGGAGTGCAGTGTCGTGTCATGGTGTGATAGGCCCTTACTTTTTTGAAGATGAACGAGGCACTGCTGTCACTATGACGTCTGAACGTTATGTCAACATGCTAGAGACATTTTTGGCTCCAAGATTCCATACTTTTCCAAATCTTGACATTCAGCACACCTGGTTTCAATAAGATGGAGCCACCTCACACACTGCCAGACAGTCTATGGCAGCAGTGAAACGTTTGTTTTGGGATCGTATAATTTCAAGGAATGCTAACATCTCTTGGCCGCACCGATCTCCAGACCTTTCAGTCTGTGACTTCTTGTTATGGGGACATCTGAAGAGCATCGTGTACCAGATTAGACCAAGAACCCTTGCTCAGCTCAAGACACAGATTGAAGAGGAAATCGCCAAAATCCCAGGTGACACATTGCACCGCGCTATGGAAAACCTACAGAAACGACTTACTGAATGTGTACGGCAACATGGGCAGAATTTAACTGATGTAATTTTTGAAAAGTGATGCCTAATGTAATTTCCAGTCTTGTAGAACACATTTTGAGCCTCAAATAAAGTTTTGTAATGTTCCTTCATTTTTTTCTAATTATTTCAGATTTTCCCGTTTCCCTGCGCCACCCTGTGTTACTATGCGTACGAGAGTTATGTAGGCTTATACGAATCCTACTAAACTCTCCTACGTTTTCATGCGCAGCAGGGGTTAGATTCAGGAATGAATTACCTCAAATGTATGAATTAAAAAATTTCAGGAAAATTCATGTCAGTGAAGTCACTTGCATAGTGTAAACCACCGGCTAGGTCTAGGGTATTGTGTGTTCGTTCCGCTAAATATAATTGTTGCATAATAAACTTTTTTTATTTTAATATAGAAGAGTGATACTTTGACTTGTCGGTAAACATCAAGGTGGCGTTCAACGCCAATATCTAGTTTTTAACATCCGTTAACTAAGCTAGTATAACGGATTTCAAATATACAGCGTAAACATATGGACAAACAAAGTTTAATGAGAAAATTAAATGTTCCCAGTAGCGCTATAAACAGTACTGTACCTGTCGGTGAACAGTACGTCCTTCGGATATACCTTTACATAATTCACGTAATTGTAAAACAATATTGTTTACGGTAGTTAATAAAATAGTGTATTAAGATTAGTGAAACAGAAGCTTCAAAATTCAGCTGAAATTTATTACCGCTTTAAAAAAACGGTTTGAAGCGGATAATCCGCAACGCGGATAAACCGTTCGCTGATAAACGGCAGTTTACTGTTCATAAATACGAAATTCCGTAACACACAATCAAATAACATCTGTCTCCTTATAATTAAAACGTATAACATTTTAGTTCTTATAACACTGCTGAAGTTACCAGATGCAATCAGTATCATGTTACAAAAGAGTTACACAAAAAATTATTGTTTGGTGTTCTGCCCTAAGGCAGGTCTTCAAATGATAAAAGCTCTCCAAGCTATTCTATCGCATGCCAGTCTTTTCGTTTCTTCCTTATTAATCCTCATTCCATATTCCTCGCATACTAAATTCAAATCTCTTATCATTCCATTCATTATCTCTTCCTTTTCTGCTAAAACAGCCATGTTATCAGCGAACCGTATACATTCAATTTTTCTTCCACCGACATTCACACCTCTTGTTTTGTCAAAAAAGCACTTCCTAATCAAGTCATCAAGATATATGTTAAATAAATTTGATGACATACAGCAGCCTTGCCTTACTCCTCTTCCAATTTCAATTCCTTCTAAATTCTCCTTTCCAATTTGCACACTCACTTTCTGTCCAAGGTACAGATTACGAATTAACCGTCTCTCTTTCCAAACCACCCCTTGTCCCTCAAAATCACAAAAAGATAAACTACAGAAATATTTTATTGGAAGCCAGTTGTAAAACCAGGCTGTATACAGGCAAATCAGTTGATTTACATCTTATCCATATGGAAGAAAATGGATAAAGTATTATATACACTATCAAACCCATTAATATATCAGAAGGTGAAATTAAATAAAATATTGTAAGTCAAAAATTAAAATTGAATAATACAGGTGTACATATATTTAAATTTTCTTTTATGTATCTATAAATTTCAGTATATTAAAACCTAAAAAATAAAATTAAAAATGCACTCCTATTATTCTAGACCCTTTATACAGTTTTCAATCAAAGCAAGCTTAACAAAATTAAGCCTAATCAAAAAATATATATATATTTTTTTTTTAAACGACCATGAAAAGAAAATATGCCTGTCAATCTAATATTGATGCTTTAAAGGAAAGTATCATACATGAATATAATTAAACATTATTGTACAATTTCTCATAATGTAAAATTTTAATTTCCTGTAATACATTTTCTTAAATTTAAGACATATTTTTTGGGAAGTATAATAAATTGTAGATTTCACGTAGCCTATCTAAAAATAGAGATTACTAGGTTTATTAAGTTTTAAATTATTTACAATTTCGATGTTCGATGCAGTCCACACGATTCAATTGAGTTTTGGCTAAAAGTGGATTAGCCTACTAGCTACATCAAGTCCACATAGTACACAGTGGAAAAGGTGAACGAAGTACGTCGTTTATTTTCGATCAAGTGACCACCGGCCGGCCGGCAGTTTTGACCTCACGACAAACGTCCGCAGAGCTGACTCCGTGACCAGAAACTGGGCATCATTAAGCTTACTGTATAATTACTAATTGCTGAAGGGCGGACTGGCCGTGCTGCGTCAGTAACTGGAGCTATTGAATTCCGCTGTTAACGTCGCTTTAACGATTTATTGTTTCTTCTTCTTCTTCTTCTTCTTCTTCTTCTACTCATTCTTGTTTTGTGCCTGCAGCGCCGATACCCGACTCATTTGCTGACTGTTAAAAAACAATAAACAATCATGATATTTTTTGAAGCCACTTATTATTATTTCATACAGTTGGTTGCGTTTCATTCTTTTTTATTATTTTAACTAGTTCAGTTTTTAAATTAAAAGTAACCCAAATGTCGCGTCACAATATTTAAAAAAACATGCTAATTTAAACGCCATTCTATGTGTTTGTTTAGCCATTGTTAGGTATTGTTCATTAATATATCTACTACGTAATAATATCTTATTATTATTGTGTAAGTAGTATAAGTTGTATAAGCGTATTGTATAAGTAGCTTAAGTAGTATTGTGTAAGTGAAATCGTTAGTAGTATAAACTCTATCTTGTATATGTAATATCCTGTGTGTTTAAATATTGAACACCGGTTTTTAAAGGCTTTTTCTTTTGAACAATACGGTATTTACCGAAATATAATCTAAAGTTATCCCCACGTTACCAGCGCCACAAGAATTCCCACTAAGTGCATATTTACATTGTCTGCAATTTTATCTGTGTGTATAGAGATTTCTTGTTTATTTCTTTCAAATCCTTTTCTTGTAAAGAGATTAATGACTGACTACATTATTGCAGTTTGTAAGTACGTGTATAGCACAATTTTGTGCACATAGATTAAAGAGCATCTTTATTTTTTCGGTGAGTATATTACCACTAATTCTAATCTGCTCAGCTTCAATATAGTATCTTCAGGTGCATTATTTTCTTTCATCGTCCTTAAGGTTTCATGGATTTCTATTAATAATCCTGAAGTCCAGGAATGCAAGATACTGCATCGGAGTCCAACATTTCATATGAACTGTTCTTCCTCGACTACGTCCTTCAGATGCGAAATTATTGTCGTTGAAATTGAGACAGACAGATAGGTAGAGACAGTATTTGAAAGAAGGAAACAGCGAATGATAGAGTTGTCCTTCAGTGAGACGAACTATTTTGTTATTACCAAAATGTGTGTATATATATTTTTACTACATTATCACATTAAAGACCACTTTTTTTTAATAAAGCCAGTTTCATAATAATTCCTGACTAAATCAGGTTCCGAAACCACACCTTATTGACCAATATTTCAAAAGACGAGTAAGCATTTGTAAATTATTTTATTATCCTTCACTTAATAGAATTAGAGATGGGGAAAATGATAGATATGCGAAAACAAGATCTTAATTAAACAATTTGCAAGAACATGTTTTTACAATTTCTGTTCGTTGATGCTTTCACGGTACTGAATAGAAAGTACCACTTACACCAATTGCGAAACCTTGACTCTAACGATAAGTCACACACGTACGTTTGTTAATTTAACCTAGCGAGATGATAAAACACACAACACAGTAACTGTATGTCTTCTTTATCGGATCTCCAAACCAATTGATTAATAAACATATCTAAAAATATCAAAAATCTAACACAGTGAAAGCGTAAAAAAATTTGCACTGGAAATACGTTAAGACGTTATTGCGTATCAATCTGAAGCCGATAATACCAACAAATAAATTACGTTGAAGTGTATTTTACCTTGTACCAGTTGACCTACATGTTACACGGTGTACTGACGTCGTCCAGCTTTGTTTATAGCGTTTTACACAGTTTTCGCAACGCATAACATTTCCTACCCAGTAGCACATTTAGCCTTCAGACATTTTTGTTCTGTGCAAAATTTTGTAAAACCTTTATGTATAACGTGTGTCGTTATGTAGGCCTAATGTACAATGTGAATTTTCAGCTACGGTTGTTTGCAACGTTACTACAACCTTTAAACTAATTTGCACACGCCTACTAAAATTAACTTAAAACTAAATTATAACTAAACAGTAAGTCTTAAATAGATGTTATAATGCAAGTAAAATTGGCATATACGCAGATAAATCTCTTTTATAGTATTGTGCTCCCTCTACAACTATGCCCCTCATAATAAGAGAAGGGATAATATTTCAGTTATCCATCTCATCATTGTTTCCCTGTTAACTGTGTACAATTGGAATTGCACACGTGCTCTGCCCGTTACAGGGAGGGCATTAATTTATCCCCTCACAATTGTTCACTAGTCAGTTAATTTAGATATAACAATGACAAAGTGGTTGTAACAAACAAACAGAAAACTGGCAATATAATATTATTTTTAATAAATACACTCATTGTCCGAATGCCGAATGTAAAGCTCTGTATGTCACTATCGATCGGTAATGAACCCTCTCTCACTGTCTCTCATCCACTCTCTCTCTCTCGCTTCCACCTATTATACTATTTCTCTCTCGATATCTCTTTTACCCTCCTATCGATTCCCAATACAGTACATTCTACCTAACAATAAAGCCTATGTCACCGCAGCCTTTGTGTGTGATATGTCCACTTGTATCAGTGTACAAACAAATATGACATGATTGTGTACTCCTATTGAATACCTGACAATACACTCTAATCACTGCCTATTCTCAGTGGTTAATTACAGATGTGTGTGCAAACATATAAATCAGGATTTTACCATTGAAAACAGAATCCATCTTCTACAGAAATAATTAAAGCATAATTTTTTGTGTATATAACTATGTTTTTTGGTTGAGAACAGTCTTTAAATGTATACAAAATTAAGAACAAATAGATTCTGTGCAAAAGATTACTGAAAATGACGTAACTAAATTCTGTGTCCAGTCGATTTTTTTTATCTGAGGTAGAAGAGTTGATCGTTTCCTTTTTTTTGTTATACTACAAACCACCATTATACAAACCACTATACCGCGGATCACTTTACCTTTAAATCAGGTTGTTTGTTAGACCTGATATATCTTTCTATATGTGTTGTGTTTATAGAGTCTATATTGTCTCTGTTTGCCAGATCATTACCATACCTCTTTATCTGGTATACAGATCTGGAGAGTTCTGTTTAGTCTGCAGGTTTCTTTAATCCCTAGTTTTATTCACTTGCAAATTTCATCTCTACAAAAATATTGATTGACCATATTGGAATGTTGAATAGTAACTATGGCCTTATCACTTGCCTTTTCTTATCTCAGCCTTTAGTTCAGAATTTCCTTTGGCTCTATTTCTATGGTGTGGCTTTTGTACAGTCTATAAGTTGCCTTTCTACCTCGTAGTCGAGAAACTTAAAATATCTCATATCATTATAACCTAAGATCTAAAAGTAGGTTTTTCAGTAAACTGTTCCACTGCTTTGTAGCTTTAGTTTTAATTGAATTAATGGAAACGAATATATTAATTTTTACCATGTTCTATTCTTTTATTAAACTTACATAACTTTATCGTGAATGGTTGGGGAACGCTAATGTTATTTACGATCACGTAAATATTGTTATTACAACTTTGCACGTATTCGTTCCACACAAGTAATCTCATGGGAAATAAGACTTTCATCTTGGTCCGTAGGAAAAGTAGCTTACTATTTGTACAGAACTGGGTTCAATTTGTTCTCGATCGGTTCAAGCATATCACATATTGAAAATGTGATTGTTCCATCGGTCTAGTTTATACAATTTAAAAAGACGTACTTAATATTATTTTAAATTAAGAATAGGCGTAGGCAGACATTTTTCTTTGCCCTTTCGCTATATTTAAAACCGCAATAAATTACTTACCGCAATTTGTTACTTTCTGATAAGTGTAAGGTATAAACCAAGTTTAAATTACGCAAAATAAGTCAGCTGAATGTCTCATTCGCACGCGCGCGTGTGTGTGTTTACGATGGTCGTACGGATCATCGTATTGTACAGTGGAAACAGAATAACTGACAACAGATGAGATCGCTAGTTACATCTTCAATTACAGTTAAATTAAACTAAGACACTCAAATACAATTCTTCACTCTAAAGAATGTCCAATATCAAATATTAGGGCGACGATATGAACTGACTTAAACAGAGGCAAAGTGATTTTCTCTGTTATCTTGTTTTCTGTATGTTTATCTGCCTTTACTATTGGTACTCTCTGTTTAGTAATTTGTTTTGATAAGCATTGCTGTACTTTCATAATTTGTTTAACTTGAATTCGAATATTTTTCTAATATTATAATATTAATCAATATATATTTTAAATATATATAATTATAAATATATTGCAAGGTAACAGGTTAGAAGCTGACTGCATTGCTTTTTTTTATTGTTTATTATCGTCTTAAACTACGTTAATATGCAGTACTTATTCTAATATAATATTGTCTTATAACATTTACATCCCTTTGCACAAATGTTTGTCTCATTGTATAACCCTACAGGTTGTACATAAAAAATAATAATTTCACTGAAAATTAATTTTGAATTTAAATTAAAACAAAACCCTTTTTCAAGCTCAATACATAAAATAAATTTTACACACGTAAACTTAAAAAATAAATGATGTCTTCTCCTTTTACAGTTACTTACAATCTATGCACTGAGGCTTATATTTATAGAGTTTATAATTTTTACTACTAAGCCAATATAATGTCTAGACAATCTTACATTAGGGTTTACCATGTGCGCGTCGTGTATCCCAAAAATGTATCTGTTAATTTGTTTTTCTCTTATTATATTATTATTATTAGCAATATGCCCGGCTTCGCTCGGGATAATGATTATAAAAGGATTGAGTGGATAATTGATACCTTGTTATGCCGAAAATATATTTTACTTGTTAGACATATTAACAATGTTTATAAGTGAGGATCTTATAACAAAAATTTAAAAAAAACTTCTTATATTACAATAATTAAATTATAATAATAATTTTTTTAAATAATAGAATTTTTTTATAATAATAGAAAAATCCAAAAACATTAATCATAATAAATTTAGCTAAATTTATCTCAAAGCTTTTACGGTAAAGCTTGACGGTACACTATGTTTTTCGTTTGTCCGTCCGGAGCACAGACAAATAAATTATCTGGCGTGCCGACTCTTAAGCAAGCTACATATAATTGGCCGTGCGAAAAACATGCCTGCCACACAAAGTGATTGCCCCTGTGCCTTGTTGATACTCATAGTGAATGCAAACCGGATGGGAATCTGAAATCGTTTGAACTCAAAAGGCATATTTGTGTCACTGGGTATCAACGGAATGGGAGGGATAAATACGTCTTCTCCTGCGGCATTTTCCGTGATGATCGTGGCTTCTATTACGTTGGGCAACAGATTCTTTACGATGAGTCTTGTTCCGTTGCACAGTTTTGGTGGGTCGATGTTACGTAATAGAATGATAGGGGATCCGTTTTTTAAACTCAACTTGTGTGGCGGCATTCCCGGGGGTTCCAGAGAATTTAAAAACTCCGTAGGGTAATAAACAGCTTGTTCAGTATCCATTACTGTATCAATGGATGAATAGGTAGTAGAGTAGCCGGGAAGCATATCCTGTATGACATCGTTAACATACTTAACGCTGTCATTTTTGGGAACTAAAATGGCCCTTTCGCATAGCCATCGGTGCGAGTTGTAATTTTCGTGTATATCTGTAAACACTTTAGTTATAAGTTCGTCGAGTAAAGAGACCATGTTGCAAAATTTGAGGGAAACGAAATTAGACCGGTAGTGGGGTCTACAGGAAATTCTCCATTGCCAAGTAACACAGATGAAATGGTAACGCACACACACAACGGGGTAAAGAACAAAACAGTTGGCCACCAATTTTCAACTTTGAGTGTTAATAACGTCGGAACTAAGAAGGTTATCAAAGCCGGGCAAATTTCATTTTGTAGCAACTTTTATGGGGTTTCAGAAAATGACCTTCCACTTTGGTCGATTTCCTCACCGTTTTCGAGATATTCGCGAAAACCCGCAAAGCTGAGCGTTAAAATTTTGCTTAAGGGGTAGAAAAGGAAGTGGGGGTAGTTTTTCAAAATGAAATGTAGATAAGAATTTTCCTCTTGTTTTGAACTGTTAGTGTCCAAAATTTCTTCACGATCGGAATAAAACTGTAAATCTGTATAAAAAACAAACGGACACACAAACATTCTTCTTTATGTATACAGATTATTATTATTGTTACTAGTAGTAGTAGTAGTAGTAGTGGTAGTAATAATAGTGATAGTAGTAGTAGTAGTAGTAGTAGTAGTAGTAATAGTGATAGTATTAGTAGTAGTGATAGTAGTAGTAGTAGTAGTAGTAGTAGTAGTAGTAGTAGTAGTAGTAGTAGTAGTATCTCTCAGGTTTAATTTTAGTGATCTAGGTTTTTCGCTACATTCGAGTGAATGTTTTATAATAATTTTTTCAAGTCCCTAACTTGTTGAGGGTTTAATTCTTCTGTTTTAACAATATTATTTTGTTTGTTTTTAATTCTACCGGCATAGTACAGATACAGGTAGATATTCATTGCTGTCGTTTTCGTTATCGCCACCCTCATTCAGTCAGCTGATCTGGTTTATCGCTAACAATTAAAGTCAGAGTACTGTTAGATAAGTATATCTGAGCCTGCCACCGTCTTAATAGATCTCTGTCGTCAGTCTGTATTCGTTGGTAGTATCGCAGTATTTTTAAATTATTTATTATTTTTCTTAATAAATATTTGCTAATTGCTGATATTTCCGGTCCCGCGTCAATTAATATATGTGTTTTTACATTGTTTACATATACAAACAATATCGGGCATGAAGCATTAGGTTCTGGATTTAAAGTGTGGCAACTCTTCCGAATATCACATGGATATATACCACTAATATTCACATGCATCCTTACACCAAGCTAATGTGATTCTTAAAATTATTATTAATTGTTGGCGCAATATACTCATTACAAATTATAAGTTTCGGACATTAGCCATCATGAGTTGAAATTAAGTGAGTTACAATAATCTGGAAGCTCTATTATTACTAGAAACAGTGTTACGACATATAGTGTTGCTATTACCAGTACTTGTATTATCGTACGTACATTTTGGTTTTGGTGCTTTTGGCTGTTTTTTTTATCTCGCCGCCCCCACGTGACATTTTTCACATTTTTTTGATCGGTCTCAACATATTCTTGTACTGCAGGTAAGTGCTTATTGTTGTGTTGTTTATTATTAATTTCATTATTTGCTTGTATTCTCTTATACTTGTAAGTATTTCCATCTCTATAAAAGATATTTCCATCTGTGTCTGTTAAAAGATCTCCAATCGAGTCCATACCACGTTCACACTCACGGGTAAATTCAACTGGATTTTCATTTGTGGTGTCACCCCAGAATTTAGCTTGATTATATGCGTCATTTATCAGCTGTGTGTTAGATTGTATACATTCTTTATATATTGTATTTTACTATTTTATCCGGAAAATCGTGTATCAACCTGATCATGTAATTGGTCTATATGCGTTAATACTCGTATATCAGATTTCGTCTGTTCAATTTGGTTTGTACGTAACTCCATATGGCCTTTTAATCATTTACAGATTTTGTCATTTTCTGATTATACAATTTGTTTCAGCTCTGTTCTGAATTCGTTTTGAGTTATAATTAATTGTTGTAACAAGAGGGTCATTTCAGATAGTACGGGCGCCAGATTGGTTAATAAATTTTTACTATTAACGTTCTTATTTACGCACGTTACACAATTTATTATTATTATAATTATTATTAACACAAGTCTTTCTCTAACTGATTATGAATGGCAATAAAAATAACACAATCTGTCCCTACACTAACACACACATAGGCCTATATAAAGTTCTTAAACTAACACATATACAATTTTATAATCAATAAAGGCATTAATCACCCTTAATTTGTGCACTGTATTTAGTATTTATTAATTTTTATTTATCGGGGTCACTTACTCGGCACACACGTTACGGGCGCCATTTTTCTGCAAGGTAACAGGTTATAATCTGACTGCACTGCTGTTTTATTTTATTGTAATTATCGTCTTATACTACGTGAACATGCAGTACTTATTCTAATATCAATATTGTCTTATAACATTCACACCGTTTTGCACAGGCAACTAACTAAGGCTTATTGTAAATATGTTCCCATATATTCACAAATAGCGTGAATATTTGTCTCATTGCAATAGATAATTATATTATATTATAATACTATATATTTGTTTACTAGTTTGTTTTACTGTTTTATCATTTTATACTTTTTACTGGTCATTTTAATTTATGAACGGATTATTTCGACTTCCATTTACATTATTTGTTCAGTATATATGCCAAAGAAATAAACAAATCAATAGAAAGTTAATGGAAGAATACGAGAAGGTTAGTTGGTGAATTATCCATACTTGAATCTAGTTTAGATATTTCTTAACACGATTTGGAGAAGTCATTAATTATTTTTAGCAATTATTTATTAGTTTGTGAGCGCGTGCTTTGAGTGTACTCTATGTTATTGTGTTATTGTTACCTTCTTAATGTTAAAAAACACGATAAATTAAAACAATAATGAGCCACGTGCAATGTAAGGATATTTGTATGCACGCGGTTGTCAGTTGTAACTTGGACTGTTTATACATTGTTCAACATTACTTATTATTACGTAAGGCAACTGTAGAAGTTTGGTATTGAATGTAGAATATAAAACTGACACGGGAAGTAATATAAGATCAACAATTTTAATAATAATTGTTGACCAGATCACAATCATTTTGAACAATTATTCTTGACAAATTCAATAATCAAATAGTTAACATTCATATTAAATTATATTAATTATAATTAACTACATGTTATCAGTGAAGTTAATATGTTTAATATACCATAGGTAAAACGAATAAACATGTAATATTTCATCGATAGGAGCCCTTAATGGACTGCCGTTTTGCTCCAACCTAACAGACACAAATGCAGTATTCTTGCTGCAATAAAATAGCAGTCGGCTGCAAACGATTCACTTGACGTATAACATAATTAACATTATAGATGATACAATAATAATCCCTTCGTTGTTTTAAAATTCTCATCGATGTGGAACATTGCGAAACATTCTATTTAAATCATCAAATTATTTTCGACGTTATTAAGTAGTCTTCCTGTTACCTTGTATTATTTATTTTGCGTTTGTATAGCTAGAAAATATAATGATGGAAATCACTACTTTCCATTGTAACATTACGTTATAATTCCCTGAAGTACGTTAAAAAAATCTTTTTCCATACTTTCATAAGCTCGTTATGAAACGGATAATACTGTAATTATGAAATGTAATTTCTAAGTAACATGTTAATTGTAAGTTACTACATGACCCAGGGGCTTGCTATGCAGTTTGCAGTACATGTGAGTTCCGTAATGTGTATATATGCAACAAGAGACTTAATTATTTCAAATAAATACAGTTATAACATTGGCACAGTAATTTATCGCTTTCATCTGTTCATTACCCCAGTTAGCGATCACTGTCCCAAGACCAAAATCATGACCATGAAACTGTGTATGTTA
This sequence comes from Magicicada septendecula, assembly GCA_034769895.1. Classification (NCBI taxonomy): domain Eukaryota; kingdom Metazoa; phylum Arthropoda; class Insecta; order Hemiptera; family Cicadidae; genus Magicicada; species Magicicada septendecula. The sequence goes on from CM068368.1 coordinate 500,998,302, forward strand.
GTGCTCTTTTGTAGACATTAAAACAACTAAAGAAAAATGGACGATGTAAATAATAACAAATTGAATTATCTACAAAAACTGGTATTGTGGGTCTCTGACAGTTGTTTTATTTCTGATGATTTACATTTGGATCAGGACCAGGAACGTTTTGAAAAAGATTGGAAGGAACAGCCTATCCTGTCACCCCTATATTACTTCAGTAGTAAAAGTGAACAGTTATTACCTATCTATTATTGGAAGGGATAAAAACATTAATTTAAAATAAACGTTAATTAAAATCATTAATTATAAGTATAATACTACTGACTCGGAAAATTTTAACAACTTAGTGTTCCTAGTCAGTATTATTATAGTTCTAATTAGTTAATCAACGGACAACAAAATCCAAATATTAAAATCACTTTGAAAATTGAGCTTTATTTAACATATTATACAAAACGTAATGTAAAGGTCAGTTTACAAATAGGTAGGAGCTTAAAATGTGCATAAATTTAGATTTTTTTTAAATTTACTTATTTATAAAACAAAAATATTTTTGTTATGGTGGTTTTACTGCCAATTTTGTTACCGTGTCAATTTGTTTTTGTTTTAACGCCATACAACAAATATTAAACAACATTTATCTACTTAAATGCGAGAGACGTTTCCCTTCCATATAGATAATTGGAATGTAAACGGAAAATTCCATAATTTACTTAAATACAAAATACTTTAAATAAAAGTACGTTTATGTTTACATGTACTAATATTAAAATATAGGCGACTATTCTGTCTGTAATATGAATGTACATAAGACAATTTAATTTTTCTAAGCTCTTCTAGAAGCGGGAACTGTGGCACCCGACAGCTTTAATAGGATTAATTTCTGATTAACCAAAATGAAACAGAAACCTAGTTGATAATAAGAAAATATATTACTCGTTCGATTTACAAATCCTTTTGTTTATATACATTCAATTACTAAAATAATTCGAACCAATAAACCGATACTCTATAATGTGTTCAAAACAGTCAAGCTTCAAACCATTATATTCGGCCTCGTGTTATTTGTATTATTCATTTGCCAGAAAAGTCGTATGGCGAACAGCAAAAAGAAAGTCGGAGGTGGTGGAAAACGAACAGTAGGAATATGTTAGAATAAAGTACAAATTATTTGAATAACTTCAAATAATTGAAACTTGTGTATGAGCAACTCATTCTCCAACCAACTGCAAACTCGAAATAGGTATTGGACGAAAAAAGGTTTTACCAACGACATTCCTCAAGTTTTGATATCGAAGGGTGCTATATGCAATAGCCAAAGAGGGTTGTAAATAAAAACTAGACGTTTCTAAATTATTTGGTTCAGTAAAAGATACTGGAATATTGTGCCTAGTTGTTTACGCGAGCAGCTGCATGTCCGCTTGTTATTTACGGCGATTCGTTAATCTGTTTGTAATTACATATTAGGCTTACATTTTAATGTTAACTTGATTTAGACCATAGTGTAATTATATTGCCTTATTATTGCATTAAATATTAATTTTAGAACGACAATGTCACATAGTCCGAATATGGAATATTGACACACTGGCAAGGGAAGCTCACAGTATCACAGAACTAAGGAATTTAGGCATACGGTTCCGGAGCATGTGTACAATTTACTGCCCAACCGGTGTAGACATACCGTACGGTATGCACTTAGTCATACAGCATTGGCGCTGTTCCAGCACAGCGTGTTCGAAACTCAATTTATTGTTAGCACCTTTCGTTACTTCCCCAGCAATCCTATCTCATTTACCCAATATAACTTGAGCACAAATTAACACAAAGTAGGTCTAATATGTAATTCAAACAAAAGTATGAATTTTGAATAAACCTTTTCTAAAATTTGGCACGTTTACTTAATCGTGAAGGATAATAGACTCTATTACTTGATAAGATTAAAACATAAAAAAGATGGGTGTGAGATGAGAAATAGCTAATAAATTTTTGTGTAAATCAATTATTATATTCTTGTAAAACGAAATATCTTTTATTTTGTAAGCTTGTATTATTGCATGTGATATTGTTTTTTATGTATAAAAGTCCTGTTTTTGTGTATATATAAATAATTTATGTGTATGTATAAAAGTTCGTTAGTATAAATATTTTTATAGACAAAATGTATTTCTATATACAAAGCGTTCATAAAGTCACGCAATCTAAAACTAATACAAAAATACGAGTATTTTGCTGTGATGTTCAAGTGAAGCTCAAGTCAGCTGATCACGTGACACGTAGGTTTGTATCAGCAGTTTCGTAGCTTCACTACAAGAATCTTGTTTTCTCAAGCTCAGGTTTCACTTATTATGGGTATTTATTAATGGCTTAGTAAAATTTATAACGCTAGAATGATTTTACGATTAATGTACGCAAGTGCGTAATGTAAAATAATTTGGCTATTTCTTATGTTATGTGTGTATTTTTGATGAACAGGTAGTGTAACATATTGTAAACGTAGTGGTCATCCCTTCGGTTTTACATGATGACACGTTGCAAGATATTCATCACTATCAGGTCAACAGGCTGACGTTTCTCTCTATGTTAGTCGCAAGGCTACAAATAGCTGTTTACGTCTATATGATATTCAAGTTACGCATTAACTGGGATAATCTGACTTCAATAGAACACTGTAAATGATTTTCAAATCCAAACATGTCATTTTATTTTCTATAAGTTACAGATAATTGTAATTCTTATGATTTATATTGTCCTACGTAGTTAATTCTTGTTAAATTGGTTAAAAATTATTAATTTCATTAATAGTTTATCATTTACTTTGCTGTAAATTAATGTTACGGAGTTAATTAAAAAATAGTAATAACTTAAAAATACTTTTCCTGTACTGGAGTAATCGAAGTCTTGCACAAAAAAATCAAGTGGTCAGAATTAATGGGTAGGCTGTTTTCTGCGATAGTTCGGTTATTTGTTATCCGACTTGAAAAAGTACGATTCCGTTGTGTTCACAATAAACTGTTTAACATTTTGCATTTTGTCTAATAAACCACAGTTTCCGCTAGTAATCAGTAATTAAAGTAGCCGACATTTTATATTTTAAGATCATAAAATAACCGTGATTTTTGTTTATTAAAGATTTATAATATAAACATATGCACCAAATTTTATTAAGTATGTCAATCCGTTCTTGAAATATAAAGTTTTCCTTAACACAAAATGGCGGCCAAGACGTTTTAGTAGATTAATATATGTAAAAATAAATACAAGACTATTTATTGTTTTTACAAAGCAGCCTCTATTATGAACACATGTTTTCCATAGCACTGGCAGTTTTATATTACCTTTTCATAAAAATTTGTTGACGTAATCGTAGCCAGTCTTGAAGTCTTGAATGTTTTTGTCATTGGAAAATGCTTTTCCGCCTAAGCCTTGTTTGAGGGGTCCAAACAGTTGAAAGTCACATGGTGATAAATCTTGAGTGTAACAGGAATGATACAAAGCTGTCTAGTAAAGTTCTTCCAATTTTATTTGCGTAGCAGCAGAAGTGTGGATCGAGCGTCACCGTGAAAAAGCAAGTCACTGCGGACCTCTATAGAGTTCAGGGTAGTACGTAGCATTCACTGCTCATTTTTCAGGTAAGAAATCGACTTACACAACACCTTTAGCATCCTAAAAGATAATTGTGAAAACCTTGCGGGCAGACAAACGTGTTTCCGCCTTTACTAGAGTTGTTTCATATTTTGCACACCGCTCCGTACTCGACCTCGTGATATAGTGGTGTACCCATAATTCATCGCACGTGAGAATGCGCATCAACAATGAGTGTCTCTCTGCTGTAAAGTAACCCAAAAGACTACGAAATTTTATCTCTTATAGTTTTTTGATTTTCGTTCAGAAATTTTGGCACCCATCTTGCATAGATTCTTCGTAACTTAAATATTTTTAATGAATGTCTGCACATTTTCATAAGTTAAGAAGTTCTTGCACTAATTTTACTAACAGCTATACTAACAGCTATCCGCCGGTCGTCATGATTAAGGTGTTAAACTTGCAAAACGTTCTGCTATGTAATACTGCTTCTGCAGTTGCTTAAGTTATGTTAGCAACTTCTTTCCGACCTTAACATAATAACATAGGTCATTTGTACACTTAAGCCTTCGAAAGTGTGTTATTACGAATTGTGCACGTAATCTGCGCAAACTTTCAGCCTTTGAGCGCTAAATATTTAATAACTAAACGCTGCTCATTAGACAGATATACCTCCTGTTCAGTCATGGTGACAACAATTAAACAAACGACTTCAGAAACAAGCGCATAGCGTGCCAATTTCAAAAGTCTCGTTTACATTTAATCAATCCTCCTACATTTCTTACCCAGAGTAATCGACGTGAATTACGAGAAAGATCTTGCAACTACAGTTTTTGTAACAAAAAAGAATAAACAATCATGCTATCGACTGATGATAGGCATACACCCTTTAGAAGTCAGACTTGTGTCTTCCTTGAGAATGGAGGATTACGGGTCAACGCACGGTGGTAAAGTCGGAACACGTAACAATAGCAAGTCATCGAAAACAGACAAGAACATGGGAAGATTGCTTTGAAACTAGAAGTAGTTCAAATTTTAATTAAAAATAAATTTTAATTTTTGCTTTACGATTTAATTCTTAACGTTTTTTATATGATGTAAAATCTTTCTGACAAAAATCGTCCTAGTTTATAGAACATTTTATTGAAACCAATAAACATTATTTGTTAATAACCGATATTTTTTGTTAATAATGTAATATATCGTTTATTCGTATGGGTTAACAACCACACGTTGGTTGCCACTTTGTAATACCTCGTGTATTACCGTTAATTAACTTCGTCTTTATTGGGTTAATTTATATTTTAAATTTTTTTTAATGTTTTTTTTATTTTTTTTAAATTAGGGTTCGTTTAAACTTTTATAACCATCCACATTTAATTATTTTTTACTCTCTTAATCTCAATCGTGGAGTAGAATTTAATTTGAAGAAATGTTTTGCGTTAGCTGATTCGATTTGACAATCGATTCGTAATATAAGAATTACCTACTTCTTCGTTTCGCCCAGCTGATGTTATTCTTCGCAAGTGTTCCTTCTTCTATACCTGAAATTCTTCTAACTTACTTATTTTTATAAATAAAACGCAATTAATTGATAATTAATCTCATTTAATGCAAATTGAGCAATTAATCGACTCTCGGATCGATATTGTGATTCCCGGCTCGACTCCTCATTCTCAGGTTGATTGCAATCAAACGTAATTTAAATAAAATACTATAATTGATTCGGGTTCTTTGAACTATTACTAAAAAGTCAGAAAGGAAATTTTTCTAAAAAGTACAATACTTACAAATAAATTCTTAGTTATTAACACATAAATATTTGATTTTTTTTGTTAGGAGATATACAACATTAATTATACGTTTATATGACCAAAGCTTAAAGATGTCGTCAGTGGAACGGCTCGTTCAGTTTGAGAAAATGGCTGCCATGTCACACCTCAATTTTATGTTAATAGTTTTCTGTCACTTTCCCCTAAAAAAAAGATTCTTAAATTGAGTCTCCACTGTTATAATAGTTGTTAATCACTTTTCCTTCGTTCTATTGTAATTGAAATGGTGATGTGAGTTTATTATAGTGTGGTGTTAGAATAACAGTGTTTAGGTTAGATATTAGTTCTGCTTACCAAATGTATATAGAATGTTCAATTTCAAATGATACTTTACTTGTTCTTTTGCTTTCTCGATTTAAGGAATTATTATATCTTCAAATTCATATTAGTATTATTTTTTCTTATTTTTCGGCTGGTTTCTTCTCAACATATATTTTTATTTATTTCACTTAGATCTGATGATTTTGGCATTTTAGTTTTTTTTTCTGTACAGAGCTGACCCGCTCGTCTTGATGTCTAACAATCAACTCTTTTCGTTTCTTCATCATTCAAACGGATTTGACCTGTTTTGTCAAATTCTGATTGGTTCATTGGAATAAACTCTTGAGTCATGGGACTGTGTTTGTTCTAAATAAAGTGACCCTTCACCTCCCAGTCTATTCCCTGCTGCTACCTCCACCGCCCGAGGAGTGGGACGCTCTCCTCGATCATCCCCTACCAACCATTGTAGCCGGCGACTTAAATGCCAAGCATCCCTCCTGGAACAGCAGAGTAGCCAACGCCTACGGAAAATCTCTGTATCGGTTCGTCTCCGACGACCCGGTACTTCAAGTCATCGGCCCAGAAGACCCTACTCACTTCCCCTTTTCCGGTCATCGACCGGACGTCCTTGACATTGTCATAGCCAAGGACGTGACCCATCACATCCAGGTCTCGTCAGTGTCGGATCTCTCATCCGATCACAATCCCCTTTTTATAACTGCCCGTGAGCTGTCGGCCTCACCCCGACCTCCCGCTCAGATTGTTAGGAGAGTCAACTGGCGCTCCTACCATGATGAGCTCTCACGGCGGTTACCATCACTCTCCGCGGACCCGATCGTCACTTGTGACGATTTGGATCTCCGAGCCACTCCTCTTCAGGAGTTGGTCCAAGCTGTAATGGATCGACACACATATGCTCTCGAGGTGAATCATCGTAAATCGGCCTTACCTGCGGAAGTACTCCACGCCATCTGGCTACGGCGCAATCTCCGCCGCAGATGGCAAAGAACCCGTGATCCCGGCGTCAAAAGGCGCTTTCAGGCCCAGTCTCTTTACGTCCAGCAGCTACTGCGGGACGTAAACTCTGATCGATGGGACTCATACATTGAGTCTCTTGAAGTCGACCACGCCTCCGTCTGGAGAGCGGCGAGTAGACTGACCCGCGAGAAGAGAACTCGCAACCCACTTGAAACTCCGAACGGGGTTGTATCTCCGTCAGAAGGCAAGGCCGAGGTCTTCGCTGACTGCATGGAGGTGCAATTTACTGTTCACCAAGGCGTCTCGGACCCTGCCCACTCGGCAGAAGTCCGTGACTTCCTATCTGGACATTTTCACGCCCTCGCGAAGTCCCAGCCCTCCCGTTCGACAGAGATGAACTAGTTTCATCTATCTGCCGACTAAATCGCCGTCGCGCCCCCGGTCCTGACCGAATCGGGGCCGCTGCTCTACAAAATCTCCCGGCCTCAGGCGTTGACCTCGTTCTTGAGCTCTTTAACTCCTGTCTCCGGCTACAGTACTTTCCCCGCCTGTGGAAATCAGCCAACATCGTAATGATTCCGAAGCCTCGCAAGCCGCGCATGCTTCCTGAAAGCTATCGACCAATCTCTCTCTTGCCAGTCATCTCGAAGGTGTTCGAGAGTCTCCTGCTGGCTCGCATCTCGCCGCTGCTAGATGGTTTCATCCGCAGCGAACAGTTCGGGTTTCGCAGAGAGCACTCGACCACGCTTCAATTGGTCCGCGTTGTTACGCACTTGTCAGACGCCACCAACAGGCGAGCGGCTACGGCCGCCGTACTGTTGGACGTGAGCAAGGCCTTCGATAAAGTCTGGCACGAAGGTCTTCTCTTCAAACTTGCCAATTCCCCTCTACCATCGCCCATAGTGTTTTTCCTCCGGTCGTATCTCAGCGACCGAACCTTCAGGGTGAGCGTCGACGGGTCCTGTTCTACAGTTCGACCCGTCGCCGCCGGCGTACCTCAGGGATCTGTCCTCGGCCCCGTTCTGTACCTTGTGTACACGAACGACCTGCCTGTCTTGCCCGGAGTCACGTTGTCTTTGTTCGCTGACGATGCTATGTATCACTGCAGCTCCCTGTCCCCGCGATTTGCGAGTACAAAGCTGTAGCGTTAGTTGAACCAGCTTCCGGACTGGCTACGGAAATGGCGGGTGACGATCAACACGGAGAAATCCGAGGCGATCTGCTTCACCCGTAAGTCCATCTCCCGATGCCAGCCCCTCTCCCTAGCAGGGAGGCCCATCGCCTACAAAGAATCGGTGAAGTATTTAGGCGTTCGGCTAGATCGTCGCCTTTGCTTCAACGCCCACGTAACGGAAACCCTTGCCAAGGCTCGCGGCGTCCGAGCCAAATTATCTCCTTTCCTCTCGTGTCGCAGCCGCCTGGCCATGCGCACGAAACTTACAATCTATCTACTATTTCTCAGGTCTGCATTGACCTATGCGGCACCCGCCTGGTGGTCTCTTTTATCCACCACCAACACTTCCAGTCCCGAACACTCCGATCCTTGACGGGGTCCCCTTGGTTTGTAAGGAACGACGTGATTCGAAGGAGTCGCCGTGTTCCTACCTTGACTTCCTTTGTCCGGTCGCTGGCTCTAACTCTCTTTGCTAAAGCCTCGACCTCCACCTTCCCATACCTACGAACCATCAGTGCATCAGAACCACCACCGCCCATTCGGGTCAAGCGCCCTCGGGCGCTTCTTGATGACCCGCCATAACGCCATCCTCTTTAAATTAAACAAAAACAAAGTTATCAGTCTTAGACCAGAGTATTTCACCTAAACTGTCCTTCTTTCCTTCCTGTCCACCTCCTAGCACACTGAGCCGGCTGCTTGTCGCTGTCATCAATCATTGGCACGGAGGCTCTCCGCCTCGCGGGGAGCGACCGACGCCCTCAGGGCGTCTGCTGACTGGACTTGAAACGGGCAACATCTGTTGCTCGAATCGGTACCAGCGGCAGTGCATCAATCAAATGAAAGTATACTCCCCCGCCTTCTCAGTTAACTGGTTGGCGGTTTCCTTTTCCAGTCTTAGGTCACCAGTCGACAATGTACCAGCACTAAGTTAACTTCTGGCAGCCATTGGACACGTTCCAGATGCTGCAAACAAGCCACGGGTGCAAAGACACCCCGCATCCATAATGCAATGCAATGCCAGTCTATTCTTGCTCTCGGCGGTCTACTCGTGGTTTCCGCTTACAAGCCTCCACAAACGGAGCTCCTGTCGAACGATCTGGAGGCCGTCTTTGGCGCACACAGAAGGTTAGTCCTGGCGGGCGACCTGAACTGTAAGCACCCTGATTGGGGGAGCTGCTTGGTGAACCCAAACGGGGCCCGCTTACGCAGGTATACTGATGCGGCTCGGGTCACAGTCATGGGTCCTACCGGGCCTACGTACTATCCCTCGAGGATGTACTGGACTCCCGCCCTGATGTACTGGACATTGCCGCGGTCAGGGGCGTTTATTGCCCTGTCCACGTCTCCGTCATTTCGGAACTGTCCTCGGACCATTGCTCTATCAGTGTGCATGTAGCTACCCAGCACGCTACCGTCCACGACGAGCGGCGGGTAATCGAGTGGGAACGCTTTGGCCCGGCGTTCAGTCGCCGCCTACCTGAGCATATCCCGCTCAACACTACCCAGCATGTCGACGAGGCAGTTGCCTTATTCGACAAAGCCGTAGTCTCGGCGGTAGACGTGTCCTCCCGGATGAAGCCGGGGCTCACGCCCGACTATCAGCGTATCCCCGAAGAGGTGTCTCAGCTCGCTTGCGAGAGGAATCGCCTCCGGAGACGCTGGCAGAGGACTCGTGGCCCGGCTGACAAGGCTGCGTTCAACAGAGCGTCCGGCAAGTTGCGTCGCGACATGCTGGTGTTCCGTAGATGCAACTGGGAGCTAGCTGTTACACAGATGGATGGCTCTGCCGAGAACCGTAATGTCTGGTGGATTCCCAGTGCCCTAACGGGAAAGCGTAAACGCGCGCCTCTCCCCGCACTGGTCGGACCCGGCGGTCAACCCCTTGGCCGCCCCCTCGAAAAGGCAGAGTTCTTGGCTGACACTTTACAGCGACAGTTCGCTCCCAACCCATCCAAGAACTCGGCTTTCACTGAGCAAATCTGCCGCGAGGTAGAGCGCTTTCTATCGGCCGGTATCATAGTCCAACCGGAGCCCATCTCCATGGAGGAGGTCTCTGAGAGGATTGTTCAGCTCAAGCCCCGGAAGGCGCCTGGCCCGGACGGAGTCATGAATTCCGCCCTCCATCGCCTTCCGGAGCGAGGAACCCAGTTTCTCTCTGACCTGTTCAATTCATGCCTCAGACTGGCCTACTTTCCGGTGAAATGGAAATCGGCTACAGTAATAGTGATACCCAAGCCGGGAAAGAATTCTTCTCGCGTGGAAAACCTCAGACCCATCAGCCTCTTGTCCGCAACGTCCAAGGTTTTCGAGCGACTGATCCAGCGTAGGATCCGCGACCATCTAGAAAGACTAGACGTGCTGATCCCCGAACAGTTCGGCTTTCGTGAGCTGCACTCCTCGACTCATCAGCTGATGAGACTCGTGGAATGCATTACCGAGGCTGGCTGCCAGGGCAAACAGACGACTGCGATCTTCCTAGACGTAGAGAAAGCCTTTGACCGCGTGTGGCACGTGGGTGTCCTGTACAAACTCACGGAAGTCCTTCCAAATTGCTACGTTCATTTGATCGGCAGCTTTCTGCGAGACCGTAGCTTCCGAGTGAGAATAAACCACGCTCTCTCTTCGGAGTGGCGTATTACCGCTGGCGTCCCTCAGGGAAGTGTCCTTGGGCCTCTCCTGTTCTCGCTGTTTGTCAATGACACGCCCCGAGTTCCTGGAGTTAAATTGTCGCTGTTCGCGGATGACACTGCGGCTTTTGCCTCAGAGCCGAACGCAAGTTATGCGCCAATTAAGCTCCAGCGTCAACTCGACGCGTATGTCGGTTGGACCGATGACTGGAGAGTTGCCGTTAACGCCTCCAAGAGTGCCGCGGTAATATTCTCGCGCAAACGCAAGCGGCCTCGGCCGCTTAAAGTAGGCCCCGTCGAGGTACCCTGGACCAACAGCGTCAAGTACCTCGGGCTCCACGTGGACTCTCGACTCACCTGGCGAACCCATACACAATACATCCGTCAACGCGCTTCGGCGCAGCTCAGTAGACTGTGGCCCGTAGTATCTAATCCGGCAATGACCCCTCGGCTAGGTAAGCTCATAGTCAACTCGTACGTGTTGCCCGTGATTACCTACGCCTGTCCTGTTTGGGGATACCTGGCTCGTGGTCATAGAACAGCGCTCCAGCGCTTACTCGACAGGGGACTGAAGGTTGCGTGTAAAGTCCCCCGGAGGTACTCTTCTCGTCTTTTGAGGAGATGACTCGGTGTCCGCTCTCTTGATGATACCGTGAGACGCCTGGCGCGTAGATTCTATGTTCGTTCCGACATAGTGACCCACAATTCCCTCATTGCCGGACTTGGTAAATACACCCCGCGACCAGGTGAGTCGTGGAAGCGACCTCGTTTGCTAGTCCCGGTGGTATAATCCACCAATCGCAGGTCGCTTCAGACCCCCCCCCCCATAAGTAAATAAAAAGTATATAATGAAATCAAACAGACCCAGTGGCAGGAGTCCTTTCTGAGACTCGGGACACTGCACTACTCGCGACCCGCGTTTCGCGCGGGCCGCGCAACCCCCAGTTGTGTGTCAGTCTATTCTACTGCAGCGATTGAAAGAAAGCAGAACAATAAATCCTAACCTTAAATCCTCTCCAGACCAGCCAGTTGGCTAAAAATATTCGGATCAGTTCGAGTGGGCAAATTCGGCCAGTTCGCGTTCAGTCGTGTGAGAGCTATTGTTCCTACTTTGTGCGCGGTGTTCTGTGCCGAAGTGTGGTGAGTGCCAGTGAAAAAGTGCTAGTGCAGTACAGTACGGGAGTTTGCTCTCTCCTCTGCCCCAAGAGCGTACACGACACCCGTTGACAACGGCGATGTCGGGACGAGACCAAGGGGGGCCCCTGTCCGCGGAAAGTTGAGGCCCTAATAAGGGCCATAATAGATCCGATGGCAGGGTAGCCCCCTTGCTGAAGCCATCTGTGCTGCGAAACGTTAAGCTAAGCTCCACAGATGGACCAACAGTAAGAATCCCAACCACAATTCCCCCAAAATCTGAAATTGCCGCAGTCAGCGGCGATGGTCCTTTTAAGGTCCACCCAGCATCTGACGAATTTTCGCGGGCCCAGCCTTCAGCTGGTCCTGCTACTAAACCTGAAACTGTCCCAGTCCGCGGCGAAGGTCCTTCTAAGACCCGCCGAGCATCTGGAGATTATTCGCGGGACCAGCCTTCAGTTGGTCCTGCTAAGGACCACCAACTATCTACAGCTACTTTGCTAGTCCGGCATACTGCCGATCCTGCAGAGAGCCAACATGCGTCTGACCGTCCCGTGGGGGACCAGCCTTCTGCTGGTCCTTCTAAGGGCCACCAATCGTCTGTTCTTTTGCAGGTCCAGCCTTCTGCTGGTCCTGCTAAGGACCACCAAACATCTGACCCTCCCGTGAGGGACCAGCCTTCTGCTGGTCCTTCTCAGGACCCTCTATCCATCGCTTATCCCGCAGCCCTCGGCGCTACGTTGTCGTCGGACTCCGAGATGGAGACTGAGGACGGCTTCCAGCCCGTGCTTAGCCGGAAACGGTGAGGCAGCGGTGGAAGCATGCCGACGTCCCCAAAACGGACTGTCCCGGCGAAACGAGCCGTGGTTGCAGAATCGGCAGGCCGCATATCACCTTCCCCTGAAATCACAGCACCAGAACCAACACCTAAACAACCAAAGATACCGCCAATCGTCGTGCCACAGTGCAGCGACCGGCATACCCTCCTTCGGGAGCTAAAACAAGTTGTGCCGTCTGGGCGAATCGAGACCAAAAGCCAAGGTTCGTCAATTCGACTGCTGCCGAAGTCGATCCAGGACTTTCGGGCTTGCCTGGCCGACTCCGGTCGCGCCTTTCATACCTTCCCCCTCCCTGAGGAGAGGGAACTCAAGATTGTGGTGTCCGGGATTCCCAATGACACACCGATCTTGTGGATCTGGGAGGATCTGGAGAAGAAGGGTTTCTTCCCTACCTCCGTCGTCCCTCTCCTATTCGGTGATCGGAAAAGGAAAATCAATTCCTTTTACATCAGACTCCAGAAGGTTGGTTCCTTCGCCGACGTATATCAACTGGAAACCATTCTGTGCCTCCGGGTACAGGTTAGGGCATCCAATAGTAAGCCTAGGCCTTCCCAGTGCTTCCAATGTCAGCGATTCGTCCACTCATCGGCCTTTTGTAAGATGCCGCCGCGTTGTGTACGCTGTGGGGAGGCCCACAACGAGAATTGTCCCGTTGTGAAGCCTCAACCCGCGACGTGCTGCAACTGCGGAGGCAGTCACCCGGCTAACTTTAGGGGTTGTAACCACTTTAAGAGGGCCCTAAAGAAACAGCAGCGGAAGCAAAACCGTCAGGTTGAACCTCCTCGCCCTGCTCCTAGACCCTCGAAGCGGGCGGCAGTCCAACCACCCGTCTCGGCATCTACGGCTCTTCCTCCGGCACCTGCCGCTGGAGGAACCATAACTTACGCAACAGCGGTCGCTACGGCGCCCCCTGTGGCCCCCAGAACCTTAGAACCTGCCAGAGTGCCAACTCCTCAAGCGGCAACGCCCGCAGTACCCCCCTCACAGACCCAGCCGCCTAAGAAACGGCGCGCTAAGCGCAAGGCTAGACAGCCACTAGTGGGCAAAACAACTATACCCGGAGGCTAACATCGCGCCACCGGCTGCTCAGCATCTACCCGGCCAGGAGCCTGCTTCTGTTGCCCAGTCCCCTGCGACTTCCATGGAAGTCTCGCCAGCCCCCGAGCAGCCAGCTCCAACTGCCCAACCTCCCCTGGAGGCGGCATCTGCACCTTCCGAGGCCCCATCGCCGACTAGTCAGGCCCTCGGGATGTCCCGTCTATACTCATAGTGATCCTAACATCCCTGATCGCCCTGATTGTCCCTACATCTAACCATGGCTAGACAGTTTCGGTTCGTCGCGTGGAATGCCGATGGTGTTCCGGTGCGTCGGGCCGAACTGGCAGCTTTCCTGGTGGAGTACGACGCAGATGTCGTACTCCTCTCCGAAACACATCTTGCCCCTAATCGTCGATTCTCCCTACCAGCCTATGCTTGCTACAGGAATCGTCTCGATCGCCGCCACCCATCTGGCGGAGTGGCGATCTTAGTCCACAGGCGGCACTCTCATCGAGAACTCCCTGCCCCTGCAACTACCCTCATCGAAGCATGTGCTGTGGCGCTGGATGTTGCCGGACTGGAGGTGCGCTTTGTTTCTGTGTACCACCCGCCCGGCCATCGAGCTCCGCCGCACGAGGAGTGGGACGCCCTCCTAGACAGCGATCTCCCAACCATCGTAGCCGGAGACCTTAACGCCAAGCATCCCTCTTGGAACAGCAGAACGTCAAAACCCTACGGCAATTCTCTCCGTAGGCCTGTCGAAGATGATCCCAGTGTCCTCATCATCGGCCCGTCCGAACCGACACACTTTCCCAGTGCGGGTTATCCGCCGGATGTCCTTGATATTGTAATTGTCAAAGCCATCCCCTTTTTCATCTACAAGTCAGCGCGGTGTCGGACCTCTCGTCCGATCACGACCCCCTGCTTGTAACTGTCTTCCTGCCGTCGGTCTCACCCCGACTTCTCGATCGTCCTGTTAGGAGAGTCAATTGGCGATCCTATTACGATGATCTGGCCAGGCAGTTGCCATCTGTCCCTCCGGACCCACTCGTCTCTTGTGACGACGTGGATCTCCGGGTACATCAGCTCCAGGACCTCGTCCAGTCTGCAATGGACAAACACACCTACACTGTTCCGGTGAGTAACAAACGCTCCGACCTTCCTGCGGAAGTTCTCCAAGCCACCCGATTACGGCGCCAGCTCCGCCGCAGATGGCAGCATACCTGTGACCCTGCCGCTAGTCGGCGATGTCGAGCCCAGTCGGAACACGTCTCGCAGCTTCTGCTTGACGTAAACGCGGATCGATGGGACTCCTATTTGGAGTCCTTGGAAGTCGACCACGCCTCCGTATGGAGAGCCGCTGGTAGACTAAAAGGCGAAAAGAGGACTCGCCATCCCTTGAATACCCCGGACGGCACTGTATACTCTGCAGAAGGCAAGGCGGAAGTCTTCGCCGACTGTATTGAGGAACAGTTCACCGTCCATAGAGGCATCTCTGACCTGGCTCATACGGCCGTCGTCAGGGATTTCCTATCTGGATACTTTTCTGCTCCCCCCAATGATCCTCCTAATTTGGTCGACGAGGAAGACCTTGCCTCTGTACTTAGCCGACTGAAGAAGAGAAAGACCCCTGGCCCCGATCGCATCGGCGCCGCTGCGTTGCAGAATCTCCCGCCTTCGGCAGTTGACGTTCTTCTTGAGCTGTTCAACTCCTGTCTCCGGCTAAGGTACTTCCCCCGCCTGTGAGAAACCGCTGATGTCATCATGATCCAGAAACCCAAAAAGCCGCCCACGCTACCTGGAAGCTACCGCCCGATATAACTATTGCCAGTAATCTCGAAGGTATTCGAGCGCCTTCTCCTGGCCCGTATTCGGCCCCTGGTGGATGGTTTCATCCGCGAGGAGCAGTTTGGGTTTAGGCCGAGGCACTCGACTACTCTTCAGCTAGTACGGGTTGTAACCTGCCTAGCAGACGCCACCAACAATCATCAGGCAACAGGCGCCGTCCTGTTGGATGTGAGCAAAGCCTTCGACAAAGTCTGGCACGAAGGCCTGCTCTACAAACTGGCGCATTCGCCACTCCCGTCATCTATCGTCCACTTGCTCCGATCCTATCTGACGGATCGCACCTTCAGGATCAGCGTAGATGGGGCGTTCTCTCGGGTTCGCCCTGTCGCCGCCGGCGTCCCACAAGGATCAGTCCTCGGCCCCGCTCTGTACGTACTGTACACGAACGATCTGCCTGTTTATCCCGGGGTCACGTTATCTCTATTTGCCAACGACGCGTTGTTTCATTTCAGCTCGCTTTCGCCTTGGCGGACGAGCGTAATGTTACAACGCCAGTTGGCTATGCTTCCGGACTGGCTAAGGAAGTGGCGGGTAGCGATCAATACGGAGAAATCCGAGGCGATCTGCTTTACTCGTAAGTCCATTTCCCTATGCCAATCCCTCTCCTTAGAGGGTAGACCCATGAACTGGACTGAGACGGTGAAGTACCTAGGTGTTCGGCTTGATCGGCACCTAAACTTCAACGCCCACGTGACCGCAACCCTCAACAAGGCTCGAGGCGTCAGAGCCAAAATATCACCTATGCTTTCGCGGGATAGCTGCCTGGCTGTCCGTACCAAACTTACATTGTATCTACTGTTCCTCCGAACAGTACTCACTTATGCGGCGCCAGCTTGGTGGCCTCTCCTGTCGGCCACCAACAGGCATAGGCTGACTACATTTCAGAACTGGACCCTACGCTCCCTCACGGGGTCTCGTGGTATGTGCGAAATTCCGCCATTCATCGGGGCCTCCGTGTTCCTACCTTAGAGGTCTTCGTCTGGTCCTTGGCAACGAATTTGTTCACCAAGGCAGGCGAGTCCCCTTATCCGCACCTCCAAAGGCTGAATAGCGTGGAGAATGCACCGCTCCCTCGCCCCGTCAGGCGCCCTAGGGCGCTGTTAAACCCCCCCTACGTTCATCACATGAACCCCCCAGAAACGAACCCCCCAACCTCTGGAGACTGAACTGATCACCATCATTCACTACCTGCGCCTGCCGAAACTGTAGTCAATCATGCTGCGGCAGATTGGATTGGATTAATTTATTGCCAGCATCGGCTTTGTCGATTCGGCAGGGCTTTGATCCGGGACACGGGCTCCCGCGAGGTTGTGCAAATGCCTTCCTTGCGAAAGCCAACTGCTCCGGTGACTCGGCCGCCGGGCCTTCGGGCGGTCGAGCCTCTTGTCCTCGCCAGCGTGCCTCTAAGTTTCCGTGGGTTATGTCTTCGGAGACCAAGGAGCCGCGACCAGGCGTTGCAATTGGCTGAAGCCATGACCACTAAGATCCCCGTCAGCACCTGCTTTGCTGATTCGGCAGAGTAATGACCTGAGACACGGGCTCCCGCGAGGTTGTGCAAGTGCCTACCTTGCGGAAGCTAGCTGTCTCGGAGTCATTCCTTACCGTTTCGGCCGACGCCCTAGGGCGCTCGAGCCTTTTGTCCTCGCCAGTGCGTCACTACGTTCCCAAAGGCTAACCTGAGGGGACCATGGTGTCGCGCCACGGCGGGACAATTGTCTGAAGCAAAAGCTCAAGCTTGCCTCCGTGGTGGCCATGTAATTTATCATGGACCCGCGGATTGCACCATAACTCCCTTGTGCAGAGCAAACGACCGCGCTGACCTGTTGGCACCTGGCGTTCATCAGGCCTAGGCCTGGACAACGCACACAAATTAGGGCGCAAGACGCCCGCGCATCATCCATCCATCCATCCTCCCAGTCTAATTTACTCTCTAGTTATAATACAATTTTACTTAATTTAGTCTACTTAGTTAAATTCCTTATTTTGAACAATTTGATACTAGACATTATATCCTTAGCCTCAATATTAAGTGATTTACCCCTTTTACAAAAGACTCTGCTTATAGGCTTTTTAGTCATTTGACTTATATAGAATTATTCTAAATTTCTTTAATTGTCTACTAATTTGTAGTTATTATATAAAAAGAAAACATTGAGTTAACAATTCTTGCTCATTTCATTACTTAACAGTGGTTTGATAATGTATTATGTAATTTGAACATTACTTTTAATGTTTTTCAGGCCATAGTTCTTTAATACAATTGAACCGGTCTAAAATTATCGTGTGAACCCCTTGATTACTTCCAAAAAATATGATTACACTTGTAATAGATAACCTATCTGTTCATTTTACAATATTGCATGGATTTACATTATTTTATCCCCTTGTTTACTATTTATTTACAATAGTAATGGGTTTTGATATTTGCCTATATACTGATATTAGTTTCATGAACAAGTTTACAATCATTTCTAATTACAGTTACCTTTTCTGACTGATTGACTAAGAACGCTTTAACAGTTAAGTTGTTACATTAATAACCATAATAACTATGAGAACCAACTTAATGTTATATAACAATAGATTAACATTAAATAAGAATATTTTATTCAGTTCACATTGTTTTTATATAATTTCATTCATTACTTTTTGTTCTCACTTATGGCATCTCCTTACCTTGGACATAGTTATTGGCCTATAGGTTTTGGGGACTTGGAATATAAATTCCCATTGTAACACTAGTTTCTCACATACTTTATATTTGCATTTTGCTGGTGATATTAAAATAAAAGGAAAAACACTTAGTTCCTTGTGTTATCACTAGTTAACATTTCACTGATGTGGTTTAGTTAGATAGCCTTATATCTAACACTTTTTCTTAACCTAAAGTACATTGGTTCATTCTTTAATAGTATTGTACTTTTTGGTTATTTTATAATAGGTTTTACTCTTTTCTATATTATTTTGATTATTTGGTATTTATTTCTTTATGTAATGGGAAGGAACGTCACGTTTTTAATTGAATACTTCCATTCCACATTTTGTATTTTGGCACATTGTGTCCCCAAACTGATTCATTAAAAACTAAGAAGTAGATTTATTAAATGCTATAAATCTAAGAGTAGAAAAAATTCTACAAAAATTAAACGTACACGCGTTCTTTGTTTGTAACTTCCTGTTAGCTCTTAGATGTTCACAGAAGTGATATGACCTGGTTCCTGATTGGGACGCTGAATTTTACTGTTTTCACAAAGGGTTTCATGTACCATTTAGGCTGGTTTATCTCGCTAATCTTCAAGTTTATTCCTCTTCAGTGTCCCAAGATAGAATCAATTTTGGAGAGACAGACAGACAAAAGTTGCATTAGCGGCTTAGCGCTCTGGAGCATGTACTTCTAGGTCACAGGCTGATGATAGCGCAGCACAAGTCACCGGTTTTATTTGCACGGTAAGTCTTGCAAGTAAGGGCGTACATATTAGACTACCCCGGCCTGACTCCATTTTTGGTGTCCAGCTCCGTGACTTCCTTATGGATTTACGTGCAAGAGCTTAGAATTGTGCTGGCGTGGATATCATACAGTGGGAACTTCAGGAAATGAGTTACTGGAATTAAAACATGTGGTAAGCGGATAGGTTTTACGAAGTGCCTCTACAAGTCATACAGTTTAGCCATCTAAACAATCCCGCCTAAGGAAGGAGATCATGGTGGATTCTTGACAAACAATGGTGTTTTAGAATGTCTTGCAGTATAGCCAGTGTTCCCTCAGCTGTGTGTGGGAAGGTTCCGAGTCAGTTTGGAATATTCACTTCACTCAGTGAAAGACTTTTTTTGTCATGCATTTTTTCCCTTACCAAGAACTAGAGAGTAGCCGAGGTGGCGCAAGCTGTTGGTATACTGTCTGTTGTTCGTTCAGTCTTTGATGCCACAGGACTAACCAGCCAAGGGTAGTGAAGAGCCGCCAACGGATCACGGGAACAACTTTTGATTTGGATGGTTCTATATTCATATTGCTGTGTGGGTTGAAAGATGTTATTATATTGGTTCATGGCGTCCTTGTTCATGACAGCGTCCTATTAGGTGTTTTGTGTATGAAAGGAGATAGCCAACCTGACTGAAGCTGTAGGCTGCTGTCATGTTTTTACAGCATATTTGATATTTTCTCATGTCAATAGATGCTTTATGATGTGTTTCTACAATAGCTTTTTAGAATCTTTGGTAGCATTAAAATTGATGATTTGTCCAGTATTCTAAAATAACGCTGACGTTATTAGGCTTTTTTCCGCTCAAAGCTCAAGTTCTCTGAGCATTAGGGTTAGGTGGAGGTTAGATTGGTCGATATACTTGCGACAGCAGTCTGTATAAAATACTTAATATAGCCCTTGTCCTTTTAGGAGGATTCTGTCCTTCAGAGCTCTCAGTAAGATCAGACAGTCTGTTGTGATCATCGACTAAGCATAAAGGATTCTCATGTACGTTTTCTAACATACATAACGTTACACTGTATGTGAGTCTTGAAGTAGTTACGTAATATGTATTACATTAGAACATTCACATATATATTGTCATGTTATTCGTAAAAATTGTATATATCTCTTAGAATCATTAATGAAAGAATATTTAAAAGCTATCAGTATCTAATTTAACACGGGAATTGCGGAGTATCAATCAACCAAGAATTCGTAATAGGTTTGGCCGAGGATAGGAATTTTATTTCTCTCTAAAAAAAAAACTAAAGACGTGGCGTTCTCAGTGAACTGAATTATTTGTGCGGAGAGTGGATTGGATAGTTAAAATGTTAAATAATTCTGAATCAATTCCATTGGGAATATTGGACGGCCTCTAGGTTAACTGTACTTGCAAAAGCACCATTAAAGTTAACTGTCCCTTCTGGGCAACTTCCATCTTTCCCGGCAACTCCTTTGTTTATACAATACCGGTTCTCCTCATTAATTGCAAAATTATTTTTAACTACCACATTTATTAAAGTTAACACAAAGCACACATTTTTTAAGTAATCTTCCCGGTTGTTGATTGCAAATTTTCATTGGTAGCATGTTATTTACTTTTGGGTATTAAATAGTGATAATTCGTTACAACATTCTTTATGTTTATGGAATTTGCTGTTGGTTGTCGATTGTTATATTTACTTTTTTTTATTCTTCGAGAGAATACAGGGTTCAATTGATATACTACTCACGTCAAAGATTAGGCTCCACATAGCGTTGTTACAAGCAGCTGAAAATGAAAAAAAAAGTTATTTTATAAAATAATAGTGTACGCTATACTTTATCGACGAGCGTAGATATCGATGAGGATAGTCCATCACGTCACCACGTTTAAATATCTGAACACGAATATGCACAAATGTCCTAAAAAATGTAAAATATCTTTTCTGCATTAAGTAATAAATCTTGAAAAATACATAATTTAAGGAAAGTTTGGTAATATAATCTCACAATACCGAATATCAAAGTACAGCAAAACTGTAATTTCAACACCCACTGACAATATTGTACGTTTCTGGAAAACAGTTTAAACAATTTCGATGAACCTTGTACACTATTGTATCGTATAAATAAACATTTGTATGTTTAGAGTTTTGAATAAATATTTACTGTATGATATATCGTGCACTCATATATATTTTTATTATTATACCCCAAAATTCACTTCTTATATAAGTACATGCACTTAAAAAAATACCCACTACCTTCATACTAGCCAGTGTAAAATCGCGTCTACTTGGAGGGAAAAGTTAATCCAATTTTTTAATGTAATATATATTGCAACGGTACACAGGATGATAAGCTATGTTGTTTGTATCAGCGCACATGGATGACGAGCATTTTCTTGTTTAAATTGGTTTTATGCAATACTTTGTCTTTTAGCCGTAAGTTTTGTATTTAGAAATGGATAAGCATGTAGGTAGATCAAATTCTTCATAAAAAGATGTTCTTTATTGTCATATATTTTTTGAGTGAATTTGTGCGCGTGTGCGGGTGTGATAACGTGTGATCGCTATAGCTTCCGCGGTAATAAACCGATCGATGTGAAAATTTGACACTGAATTAGTTATGTAAATAGCTCCAATTTATGGGTACTCTATGGTTTATAACTATTTTAGAAATATGGTTTTTTTTAAGTGAAGAAAAACTCAATTGTAACTCTTATCAATGATATGGTAATAACATTCGTAGACAATTTCCATGCAGGCCTTTGCTAAATTATACAAAGTTTTTCAGGAAATTCGTATATCTGTTTGTTCTATCAATCATGTGACTTGGGCTTAGCCAATCAGAATACATTAAATTCAGTAAGATTCATTCGTCGTAGAGTTAGGATGGACACAGTTCTGCTTTAGCATCTGCAAGGGGAAGTTGTGCCCGGTGAAGAGAGTTGTTCTCTTACGAACATAGAAATATCATATATAAAATAAACCTTGGTAATTCTTAACAAAGTTTTGCGTTAAGAACCGAGTGGGTAAAATATTTAGATAAAAATTATAATATAATATAGTGCTGTTTCGTGTTAGTTTAAGATATCCGCTTAGGGAAGTTAAAGACACTTCAAGATATCGTGGAAGGTGTACGTTTAAAGCACCGCATTAATTAATACCCATATTAACCCTGAGATTAAGAAAATATAAAGTATAAATTAATAATAAACTGTACGAGTGAAATTTATAATCACTGTGAGTGAACAATTTATGAAGAAACTAATTAATGTTAGCAGTCAAACTTAATAACAACGAGACTCATTGAAATATCACCGCTGGAGCCGCCTGCCGTAGAAGAGGACGACAAGACGAAGAGGACGCCAGGAAGGAGTGACGCTGTAGAAGAGGACGACGAGACGAAGAGGACGCCAGGACGAAGAGGACACCAGGAAGGAGTGACGCTGAAGAAGAGGACGCCAGAACGGGAGCGACGAGAGGAGAGGTGGCCGTTGCAGCAACCAAGTAAAATCGATTTATATTATCGAACAATACAAACTATTATTTTTATTATCAATACTTTTAACAATTTATGATACAATATACATCTTTAAAAACTATATTTGTGTGTATAATAAATAATTTTTCATGTCCTCCACATTGACGTGTTTGTAAATTTCACACACTCACCATATCCTTATTAGTATAATCAAATTTGAACCGTTGTAATATATTATTATATACATTAGCTACTAGAAATGGCGTTGCGAGAAACCTTCCGCTCTTTTATTTTATAAACGAATTAATATTACTCTTTCTATTCTGTCACAAAATACAATCACTAATGGACAAAGGAATAATATTTTATAAGATACTAATCCATTTCTTTTGTGGGGTCAATATCTATGCTTTATACAAGAATAAACCGCCGGGTATAAGAGCCTAATAAGAAAAGCAGATACTTTTACAACCTAAACAAAATTAAGGGGCTCAGTAGGCAGAAGTATCTCAGATCAGACTTAGTTATCGATAACAAAGTATAAAATTAACGCAGTTGATTTATCAGCATCGAAGTGAAACACCCTGTCTAGTTGATATACCCGTATGATATAAAGTAAATTATTTTCACTGAACTCGTATCACTGTATACAAATCATTATATTATTTTCATAAAATTAAAAGGTAATACCGCTTCCGACCTTGAAGCCACCCTCATCGTTTTCTATCGTTCAGTATACCGCCTACCTACTGAGACATTCTCCAAAATTTGTTTAAAATCCCCTGTTTTCATAATGTACAGTTACGTATATTAGTCAAAACTAAAAGGACATTTATAAATCTGATCGTACGTTTCCACTTTTGTTCTCTCGATTAAAAACATTTGCGTTGTACACGGATGAGTCTTACTTCGATCTGCCTAATCAACAAGATACTAAAATGGTACAAAAACTGAATGCGCATAAAAGTGCTCTGATCTAGTAAAATATCGACTATTCAGATTTCAAGATTCGTTTTAATGTAACGAATGTATAAAAGGGGGCTCACGAGAAATTACAACCAAGAAAATTTAACTAAGCCAGTTAACAAGGTTTCTTGTATTACACTTCGACCAAAAAAAGAATAAATTTTTAAAAGATACTTGAGCGATAACTAATTAGTATCTTCAATCTTGAATGTTGCTGATCTACTCAAACAATGAGTTTTACAATATAAAGAGACAGTCTTCCCTTTAGCTGTAAAAATTTATGTTGAAGGTATAATTTTGTTGACAACTTTGGTGATTGTGATTTCCTCTTAGTAATTATAATATCCTTATTCTAACTCTATAAATGTTTTTATTTTTCTTCTTTCGGAGCAGTTTCCTTTTTGTTTATGGTTTTCCATTAGATGACTACGACAACTATCCTCACTCTCATAAACTACAACACATCTACAGCACCAACTTCAGCCCTTATGTTGTGCAGACTGCAACGCAACTTTACGGAAATGTATAAAAGTGCTGAGCTCATTTTTGTTTATGTGACGGCTCTAAACTCTGTTTCTCTCGTTTTTCTTAAAGTAGTCTTTCCCTGCAAACAACGACTGGGGCTAAATTCTAAGAACATAACTCCTCGTTTACACGTCGCGAACTTGGTATACTGTCAGAAAACAACGTTGGTATTTTATATTGAAACATATAATGCATTTTGTAATCAGTTTGCTCTACCTTTACGCTACACAAGAGGTACATAATTTCCTGAATGTTAAAAAAAATGTATTATTTAATGTAGGCCTACATAAGTTAGTTTAAAACATTATCTTCTTTTTAATAATTTGCATCTTATTTTTTAATTTGCATGTTACAAGTTTGATACACCTCTACTCAATCGATTAACCTCTACTCATCATTTTGATTTAAATGGAATAACTCCTATTGTAGTCCCAAGCCACGTGTTTGTTAACCAACTTTGGTTGCTCTACTCATCAACTCCTTTTATTCTATACAAACTTTCTAATTCGTTTAATTTTTATATTCTGCAAGTGTTTATCAAGGGAGTAACATAAAAGTCACAACGCTTTTAAATATGCATACATTTTCTGTTTCTTATAACATAATGATGACAGAATTCTATATCTTCTCTCTAAATAACAATGTAAAAATTTTAATCTTTTTTTATTGTTGTTTGTTAATTGTCGATAGCCAATAGCAACTATTGTTTATTGCTTCAGATTCTTTCATATTGTTTAGAGGGTGTAGATTGTTACATTTAAGATTTTTGACTATTACTTCTCGTTGGCTGCAGGTCGCTGATTTTTTCTCATGGTTTGCTGGTCGTTCCTGTATTCATTGTTGGTTGTTTGCTGTTGATTTCTTATTTTCATTCAGGCTATTTATTGTTTCTTGCTTATCGTTGGATGCTGATTATTGACGCGTAATTGATTATTGATTGTGAATGCTGAGTGTCAATTTTTATTGTTTTTTGTTGTTTGTTTCTTTTTGTTGTTGTTTTTTCTTCGTTTTGACTGCAAATACTTGTTTTTTATTGTAAGTGGTTAGTTTTTGATTTTCTGATTTTCTTGTTACTTATAGAAATTGAATTGTTGTTAGATGTTGGCCTTTAGTTGTAATTGTTTGTTTGTTTGCTAATTAAAGAGTATCGGTTGATAGATTTGATGTTTAATCATTGGTTTCTTTTTAGTGAATGCTTATTTTTTGACCTTTTAAATTGTTAGTAAACTGTAAATAGTAGTTTGTCGACAGTTAATTTTTACTTTGTATATTACATATTGTTACGACGGTCTACCTGATCGTCGTATGGTACAGTGGAAAACAAAATACAAGACACCAATTACGTGACTAATGACCAGCTTTAATTATCACAATTAAACAGTTTGTAATCAACAAGATAGTCAAAGACAACAAATCAAATAAAAATTGTTCACACGCAATAAAATGTCAACTAATATAAAACACATTTGTATTATAATTGTCCCGCACGATTATAAAACACATAACATTCGCCACAATAATTACTTTTCACTAATAACCACTTGAGCGCACAGAGTAATCGCCCGACAGTAACTCACTATAATATTACGAACCGCATTCCAATAAATCGCAACTCAAACTGAACTGAACGTCGCTGAGTACTTGTATTTATACCCAGAAAATCCAGAAATATCCATACACTACGCATCAGCTCTACACTAGGACGCAATTGATTGCGGTCTTCACACAGTGCGCGTGGCTGGCGATGTCTAGAAACATCTCGCGAGCGCATGTTGAAATCACGTACGCACACAACATTACAGACAGACTCCTCTGGAATATTCGATAAACACGTAGATTGTTATGTAATGTCGTAACAATACTATTACGACATTCACACAAATCGTCATGGGTATAGTGGAAACAGAGTAACTGACACTCCACCTATGAAGTCACTAATTACCAATTTTGGTTAATCAAAAATATCTACAAATCAACAAGGCACTCTTATACAATAGTTTGAGTTAATTTTGTCCAACACACACAATAAATAAACGTCAGCTTCTCCAGTTTTGCATTAATTAATACAATAATTACTTTACACTAAACTGCAACAATCACTTGAACCGCTCTGAATAAACTGCAGTTGTAACTGACTGAACCGCTTCCAATTACGGTATTTATACCTCCACCCCCACCCCCTAGTATTGTAGACAGATATCAAGCCTCGATGCTAGTAAAGTAGTCGAGGAGCAGCTGGAAGGGGCATCGGCATCTCGCATGACCTAGAAAAGTCCACAGAGTTACGTATTCTGCGGCGTAGAATGATCTGTCTCACGCCGGAACAGTCTCGCGCAAGGCGGTGTGCTAAGAATCACATAGGCTGCCCGATACCATACTATTTATTTCCTCAGCGTTCCACTGGCTCTCCTTAAGCCTGTTCGTCCCGAACTGGCAAACCGTATCTGCAGTAATACTTAGTCAGACGGTTTAGGTGGACGACCTTGAACATCATTGATTCCGTTTTTCACAATGTAAGAGCCTTTCCAGTCAGATTGGTTTCCGTCAACAACCTCTTGCGTAAAGTCGTCTTTAGCGATTTCCACGGGTGCTTACTTTAACTCAGCTTTACAACAGCTTTTCCCGACAAACGTTGTAGGTTTCCCAATCATATTTTCTGTTGCCATTAAATTGGTATTTCATCTACTAGTTCTCCATGCGTTTCCTCATCCATAACCAGGGAGTTTCTTCTCCGCGCCTACTGACTCCTTTTTCGTCCACCTAGATTGATCGAATAGTTGTTTGGTCCTATGATTTCAGCCGTGATAAAATTTATCTGCTGTTGCTAACGCTAAGGACATCCTCTCTTAAGTCCACAACGAATCCGTAGGCATTCATATTGTCCGTGCCAATAATCACTTCATCGACAATGTCTGCAACGAACATTTGGTGGCTAAACCCGAAGAAACCCAAGCGTACACGTACACCTATCTGTCCTAACAGTTCGACGAGGATTGCAGTTACAGTCTGTACGGTACGCGAGCTAAATATTGAGACTGACAGTTGCTGATTAAGTCACGGCGCACAATGAACACTGTTGCCCTGTGGTAGCAACTTTAAATAATGCTGGTTTACCTTCGGCAAATCCATTAACTATCAAGTTTCTACTGGTCTTGTGGAACGAGAAAAGTGTGTGCTGTTCTGAAATTTATTTCTCCAATTTGTGCGATCACGCTCTTCTCTCTGTATTTTATTCTTTTCACATTCTGCACACAATGTCTCCCACTTCGATCTTGTAACACTTCGGTCTTCTCCCTCTTTCCTATCGAAAAAATCTGTTGATGTTCTTCATGTTCTGAATTGTTTGTCTTGTGTTATTTATTTTCTACCCCCGTCATAACGGAAATGTAATACTGGGATCTTTTGACTACACTGTGATGACATGAAATTGTAGAGGGACGCTGACTTAACAGCTTCAAACTCGATGGCGTGAACAAAAGATTCTGACCTATTTCTGTGACTTGCTGAAGTTTACAATCTATGACGCCATCAATATGTCAGCACCGCAAACCTCATTCGAAAATCCTCTGGTGCTTCAGGATACACTTAGACTGTTTAATTAGTCTGTCGATGCTTGCTTCAAACTCTTGAATACTCCCCCGGGAATGCTGTCACCTTGCTCTAAATTGAGAGTACACATCGCGCAAATGTTTATCACCGTACCGTAATTCTAGAGGTTTCATGAATTCGGCGTAGGTGTTCTGGCTGTCATGTAGCACTTTCAGTAGTAGCTCTGCGGCAGTTCCTTGTGCAGTGAGAACAAATGAAATTCATTTCTCTTTCCCCGTACAGTAATTTGCGCATGCAGTGGCTTCAAATTGCCGAAGATACGTCGCCTAGTATATGCTTCCGTCAAATGTTGAGGCATTGACGTGAACTGGCATAACTGCAGGCAAGCCATTTTTTCTTATATCTTATTTTTTATGTGCTGTTCTGCCGTTGTGATAAACATTGTCTCTTCATCAATTTGTTTCGAAACGCATGGATGTATTTTAATTAACTGCTCGACTTCACTTTTAATTTGCCCTGTTATGTTTGCAATTGACTCTTTGCCCTTCCCTCTACTAACCAAGCCGTTTGTTTCGTTAAATCTCGTCAGTCGACCACCAGACCAGCCATGTGAGCAGAGCCGCCCGTCGCCGAACTTTCGACGATTTTGGAAGCCTCGATTACTTATCGTAAATCAATGCTAGTAACGAATAATTTTTGTATATTACGTTCGTAAAAAAGAAGAAAACTTGTAATTTCTGTAAAAAGGTTGTTATTCATAACCAACCAAGACGTATCTTGTTTGTAATAGTCAGCCTCGACTAAAACCAATTTTCAGTCAGTCAATTTAAAGAAACAAGCAAAGATATGTAAAGTTCAATGTCAGTACTTGTTGTATATATAATTTGAAGATGTAATTTTGTAATTTAATTTTGTAATGTAATTTTGTAAATTGTGATTACCCACTGTAAAATGAATGTGTGGGTGCTAATCAAACTGTGTGGGTGCATAAAGTATACTAAAAGATGTGGAACTTTCAGTTCAAAGCTTGGTTCTACGTACAGGAGTGAGAATACGAGAATATGGACTCGATGTAGTTTTTCTTCATACGTTCTTCCAGCATGGACACAGCAGCGGTCCATGGCATGAGCTGAGGAATACGCACCCGTTGCGACCGGCTACAGCAGGCGGTGAGCGAACCTCTCCGGATTGCCAAGTAAAACTTAACCGTTAACAACTTTCAGTGGAAGTTACAGTACAATTACTAATGAAAAGAGAGATAAAGTTTCCTCACCTTATGTGACACGGACAAACTTTTTTATAAATGTTTTGTGATGCAGAACAGTGTTAGAATTTTTATGAACAGATCACAGCTTGTACGCTGAACACCATTAACTGTAAACTAGTATTGATTTACGCAATTGTTCCATATTCAGTAATCAGTTTATCCAGTATGTAATTTATACAATTATTGAATGTTCGCGTACCATTTATTCAGTATTTAATCTTTTCTATATCCAATTTATTTTGTGCTAAATTAACTCAGTAATTGACTTTTGCTGACTAACTTATGATTACGTAAAATTTCGAGGCTCATATTGTTTTGAAATAAACGGGTCGAGTTCGACTCTGCTCACTAACTGATGTTATTCAAACATTTTTTTTCACTTACACCTCCCCCCTTTTGGGAATCATGTTAAACACTAAGGATATTTGAGAAGTATGTTATAATGTGTAGAGAGACATAAATAGTAATAAGTATTTTGGTTGATTTTGTGGGATATTATGTTATTTTTGGTGTATTCTGTGTGTTGCGCTTTTGGGGCCCAGCAGCAGTAAAGCGTGGGACAAGTTTTATACACAATAATCACTTACCACTGATCAGCAAAAATCACACTCTTATAAAATAATTCTAGTTAATTTTGTCCAACACGTACAGTAAATAAACATCCGCTTCTACAGTTTTATATAAACGCAATAATCACTTACCACTAATCAGCAAAAATCACTTGAACCGCACTGAATACATCGTCAGCTGTGACAGGGCCGCTTCGAATTCCGGTATTTATACCTCCGCCGCCTTTCACTATAGTCAAATAGCAAGCCTCGATGCTCGTAGAGTAGGCAAGTAAAAATCTGGAAGGGGCATTGACATCTCGCGTGACCTGGAACCGTCCACAGCGTTACGTAATTCGGCCGCGCAGAATGATCTCTAAACGTCTGGAACAGTCTCGTGTGGAATGGAGTGCTAATAATCATGTAGGCACTCACCGTTACCATACTATTTATTTCCTCAGCTTTGCAATATGATAGATCATTCCTTAAATTTGGGTTGCTAAATTTTTTGTTGCTAATTACATATTGTACATCCTTCACTGTTTGCTGATTTCTGTTTTTGATTGTTTTTTAATTATTGGTTTTGTGTCCCCTCTTTGATCGTTAATTTCTTTTATCTTGATTATTCTCTGTTGACTATTGTTCTCAGTTTTGATTCTTTGCTATTGATTATTGACGATATATTGTTTATTCTTTTGATTCTTGAGTTTTATACTGACTGTAGTGTGTTCGATGTTAATTGTCGGTTGTTGTTTTTATTTTTTTTTAATTTCTGGTAGGCAATTTCGATTTTTGACATTTCATTGATCATATAATAATTAATTTCTTTTATTCCAATTTTTTATTGACGATTGCGAAATGATGACTGACATCTTTTGACTGTTGTTAATTGTTGATGGATGCTTCCTTCTGTTACAAGTTGTTTTTGTTCTAATTCTCATTTTTGGACTTGATCTCTCATTCTTGTTTTTTGTTCATGCCCTCGTACCCAATTTAATCCTCATCTTTATCTTAGTTTTTTAATTTTTGTTTTTAAATTAGTGATTACTGATAGTTTATCGTTAGCTGGTGCTGCTGATTGTTAATGCGTGATAATTGGTAGAAGAAAATGGCTGAGAGCTTTAGTTGTTAACAGATTGTACGATAATGGCTGATGGTTGAAATTGCCTTGTCTTACTTGTTTGTAGTTGATAGTTGATAGTTTGTATGGTTAAAGTTTATTTTCTGATAGCTGATATTTAATGTTTGTTATTTGATTTCTGATTTTTATAGATCACTGCCATTTATTATTTGTTTATAGATTTTCTATACCGTATTTACTTTTATTAGTGTTTTATGTATATCTATTGATTGTTATCTTTCTATCCTCTGGTAGTTGATTGAAGTTTATTGTTTCATGTTCATGGTTGATGTTTTACATTTAATATTTGGTTACTAACTGTGGACTCTTTATTGCTGATTTTGATTGTTGCTTATTGATTGCTGAATGCAATTTTTAATGGTTAATTATTTGTTCAATGATGATTGCTCGTCGACTGCTGTTTGCTTATGTGTGATATTAACAGATATAGGTGGTTATATAAGGTTTTTATTTTATTTTGTATTATTAATTTTTTATAATAGAATTGATTTATAACTGAGTTTTTATTTTTGAAGTTTTCTTGCTGCTTCTTGTATGTTTTTAGTGTTTTGTTGATAATTTAATGTCGACTGATTATTTTATTTGCAATTATTTGAATGTGATTTTTATGTTTGGTGATTGGTGTTGATTGTTAATTTTTGTTGTCTTTTTAACCACTTGGTAAGCCTATATAAAAGAAGAAGAAAAGGACTTTAACGGTAAGTTTTTTGCTGCAGCATGTTGTGAAAAGAATCCTAAATTAATGCTATTTGTGAAGAAGAATTATTTAATTGAGCTATAAACTCGAGTGAGGGGATGAATGAAACTTGAGATTGTTTAACTGTCTGTATGGCGATTTAATATTCCACACTAAATATCGTCATCCAACAGTTTCTGTAAAACCCCATAAAGAAGTATTATGGTGTCAGGATATTAAGATACTTGCATACTTGCAACATTCATACTGTTAGATACTTTCTTGCCTCCAGACTTACGAAACATTAAAGAGGATGTTTATTACGGTTGAAATACGAGTGTATTATACATCTCTCACGGTCTGACTTCTTTGCGCGACGTGTCTGTGCAATTACGTGACATTTCTAAAATTTGAAGATACAATAAAACTTGCAGATATTACACACGCGAGCGCGAGCGCGAGCGACGGAATAACAACGGAATCATGTATGGAACACAAGCAATCACAAAGACCAAAATCAGCCAGCCATTAGTGCCAAGCAACGACTAAAGGGTAGGGTCACAACCTACTATATGACACTGTCCTCTAGAGGGCGTTGTTAGGAACCGACAGACGGACAGGATTGAAAAACGGGCAGAATTTAAGCAAGTTCTTTAAAAAGTGATTTTAAGCTAATATAATAACCTACATCGAGAAAAGTTAAAATGTATAGTAAAAACGTGTAAGACTACACACAAGAGCGCATGAGAACCTTTTTTTACACATTTTCTCGACATTATTTTTCACCGTCCTAGAAGAACTTTTACTTTTTCAAAGAACTTACTTTTCATTTTTGCAGCACGATTTCACTATTAAACACAACACATTCGAGATTCCAACTTAAATAATATAAACCAACCATAATATAAATAAATATTAATAATTCTAAACAATACAACATAAAAATTGCATAAAAGCGAACAGATACATCACCACAAATCACCTAACAAATCGCCTAAATAGAAATGATATAGTCACCAAAATACGAAATAGAATTTTCCTAATTTAATAAGTTATGTGTAAGGGAGAGGGGAAAATCAATTATTTATAAATAATTTTAACACAGAAAACCGTACACACAAAAGACCTGTTGCCGCTGTCAACAATGTTAAACTCATAAAATTGAGATTGTAATGTGAAAAAATGTGTATATTAGAAAATCTGTATATATAGTGTTTTGAAAAGATAGTGCCAATGTTCAAGAAATGATTCTACTCATTAAACTGAATAAAACATACAATAAACATATGCCGAAAAATGCTTTGTTTCCGTCTGTGTGTCTATATGTTAAAAACAAAATAATTAATGAGTTTGTGTAGCAAACTGCTTAATGAAATGAGGTGTGGCATTAAATCTTGGTATGCACAGTACGTTTGCCATGACTTAAAAGTACAAAACAGAGCAAAGTATTATTTTAAAAATTTTCAAAACGGTGGTTAATTGAATTGTCTAATTTTGAAACTCACAAAAAATGTACTTTATTAAATAAAAAAAAGATATAACGGTATATTTTTTATAATCAGACATTTGGCCTTATAGTTACAGTATAGGTATAATTATTGTTTGGCCTGTTTAGTTACAAAGAAATCTAATATCTCTCTTAAATTTTATCCGAATTCTATAAACAATGTATTATTTGATTGCAAATAAAGGCCTAAATTTTTATGTAATAATGAAATTTTACTTTTAAGATTTAAGATTATAAAATTAAAAATTTCTATCAGTCAGCATTTTGAATGATTTAAAGATAACATTGTGGTTTTTAGTGCTTATAAGAAATGGTAAGCATACTGTGTACCTATACCAAATTGCAACTGTACATCTTATTTCGTTTGCAGTATTTAATTCTTAACACATACAGACACACAGACTGAAAACGAAGCATTTTTCGGCATAAGTTTATTGAACATTTTTTCTTCGGTTTGATGAGTTTGATGAGTTTCATTTCCCAAAGTTTGGCGCCATCTACTGGAAACATCAGCGTATACAAAAATTATAAAACAGTGATACCTGGACGGACACAAACACTTAAAACAACATTATGTTTGATGAAATAACAGAATATTAATTTAACAATACTAGATTAACAATTTATGTCTTTTTAAGAACAGTATTATCAACAACCGGTTTCTCCACTCTGAGTCCGTTTATCCACCTAAGCACTGTGTTTCCGTTTTATTTAAACTGCCATCGCCTTTGACACAATCTCTGATAGTCCCGAACATGCATACTTTTTCACTAATTACTTCTCCAATTCCTAAAGCCCTCCACTTGTTAGAAGATTCATAAGTTGTAGGTATCTGGCCAGAATACATGCTGTTTGCTTCCTTAAAGCTTTGGTTATACTTAACGCTGTCTTCTTCATCATTAGTTTGAATGCTTCCATAAATAAGGAGACAATGTTTTCTTACTGGAAGATTGTAGCCACGGCTCGCATGGTTTTGCATATACAACTCGACTACCTCATTAGTAACGGATAAAGTCAGAACAATCGACACCAGCCTGACTAAGAATATTGATGCTACCGGTTGCCATCTGAGTAGTTTATAGACTGTCAGGAAGACTGTTCTGGAAAACATTCCCAGTTGGATAAATTCTCTTTATCCCTCTTTAGAGAAAATCCCGATTTTCATCTCCTTTACCAGTCTGTTCCCATCCTTAAATACGGGTTTTCGTGTTTTAAAACTCTTATGTTGAGAAATGAGAATGGAGAAGAGGGGTTCTTCAGCCCTTTGTTCCTCATATCGGCAGCGTTAGTTCATTATTATTAGCATAATAGAATAACATAATAGATTATTGTATTTATGAAGAATTGTTGAAGCTAGTGGTCTTTTTTTGTTTCGCTCTTCTTTGCTTTGCCTTTTTCTCTATAGAAAGGGCCTATTCGTTAACATCAATATTCAGTTTACATCGGTATTAAACTTTGTGCTGTGTTAATTTTAAAATACAGATATTTTACTAGATAAATACGTCACTTATTACCCATTATTAACCGTAACTTTGCTAATTTTCTTACCTACGTAACATATAGAATTCCTGGTTAAATAAAACATTAAATAATCAAGTAACGACTTACTTCTGTTGAAAGAAATATTTACACACACCAAGTCTTTTTAGTATGAGTCTCGTATATATGACGTAGACGGCTAAGCCATGAATTTATGTCAGAAAATTATATTTTCCCTGCAGCAGCAATACTTCAAGGTAACACTGAATGAATAAATGAGCAGTTGGATTGAATTTTATTAATGTTTAAAATAAATGACATCCTTATTCTTGAAGTCCTTCAATACCAAACGTCTTACGTAGGCAGTATACATTCCAAATATACTGCGTTCTAAAATAAAAGTAGCCTATTGGCAAATGTACCCTTCCATTTTTCAGAGTCTGGTTCTCACAGTTGTGGGGGAGGTGATAATAGAGAATAGTGATGATCAATCATAACGTTGTTGTCATGGCAATGTGATGTATGCAATGCTGATACTATTCAATGTGAAGTGACGACGTTTATAAGTATTTTAGCCACTTCCCTAAAAATAACCGATAGTTTGCAAGAAAACTGAGAGTTATGTATCTGTGTTGTGTTTGGTGAAAAAAATGTGTAGTTACAATTTGTTATGAAGAGTATATGTTTATAAATAGTCTATGTTTGACATTTAATGCATTAGAACGAGCAAAGTCCAGCTATCATATGACAAATTTTTAACTTCAGAGAGAAAGAGAAAGAGAGAGAGAGAGACCAGACAGATAAGAGTGTTGTGTCGAGAAATACCGAATCCACGTGTTGTTATAAACAAGAGCGCGATATGGAATCATGCCCCATGGAGAGCTGTCAGGACCATCCTTTTATCAGAACTACTGTAATTTTAGAGTAGTCATTATATACTTATGCACCACAGAAGTATGTTCGTGATGTGGTCGGTAGTGAGTTGCCTTACTACGTCACACAGCTTAGGTTCGACTCCCGCCACAGCAAAACAATATCTGATTTGTATGCAGTCAAGTTACCCCTTGCAAGATTTAGCAAACTAGCGAGTGGTATCTTTGCCCATAATACCTCTCTATTTAGTCGATTGGGTATGTGCAGAAAGGTACCACACTAGTCCAAGGACTAACGAAGACAGAGGAAAAATTAAAAGATAGAAGTTTGGCAAAATATGCTAATCAAGTCTTAAATGTAGGATGTTGAGCAAAGTATACCTGAAATATATACTTTATGGGCATGAATTACGGAATCATTTAGTAAAAGAAAATTCCTAAGTTCTGGAGAAGATGTCTCTTAGGCGTAACATCCCCTGGGAAAATTAAATTAAGCTTTGTAACATTCAGAACGTTCAAGGAAAAAAATTGGTGGCAAATGTTGACATTTGGAGGTCAACATAAACTTAATAAGATAAGAAAATTTATGTTGTGTCAGTGTATTCCTTGGCCACTTTTAATATTATTCTACAAGACACTTTGTATTAAAAGTGTCTTGTAATGCCTTTGTTAAACGGAATTTATACTTTCATCAATGATTGTACGTAATAAATACAACGTAGACGATAAATGTTTCAATAAAAGGGTTAGAGAAACGCATAGTAGATAGGGAGAACAAGGAATGTGAAAACAAAAATAACCTTGTGTTTGAGGGAGTGAACTGTGCGAATGTGAACATGAGTTATTTGGTATCTTTTGTTTTGTTTTGTAACTGGACAAGTTAATTTTTGCCAACAAATGTGAGAGAGACAGATTGCTGAGAGTTAGGGGAGACTACACAACACATCCACACTGTCATGGAAGTGTGCCAGTTTTGTGGTGACGTCGTCGTAACTCTTCCCACAGTGTAAGTAAAGTGATGTATAATTCTAATGTAGGAGAACACAGCTTTTTGATCCAAAATGTCATCGGCGACCAAAGTAGACATTAGTAGAACATAACTAAGAAAAAATATGGATGAAGTAAAGTATAGGTATCGAGCCTCCGTCTCCAGCGAGTAAGCTTGCAGATAACTAAAAGACTTCAAAATATATTTACACGACTGTACATTACTCTGCACAATTGACACACAAAAACGTTTAACGATAATAGTAATAGTCTTCGTCTTCTCCTCTTCAAGAATTAGGTTATATAAACCAGTTCAACCACCCATCTCATCCTCGGACGACCCACGTCTCTTCTACCAATGTGTTTATTGTTCAGTGGCGCTATCAGCAATCGATCCTCTGTCATCCTTTGCAGATGATCCCACCATTGTCTTCTGTAAATTGAAATATTTTTATTTATGTCCTTTACTTCGAGTTTTACTCTGATATTCTCGTTCCTTATTCTATCTTGCAATGTATAATTTACAGTATTTTGAAGAAACAGCATTTCAGCACTCTGAATCTTGCCGCAGACCTTTTTTGTCATGACCCACGCCTCACTCGCATAAATCAATGTGGGTACTGAAATTGTCATATATAATTTAATCCCTGTGCTGTGTCTTGTTTTATTTCTAAGCTTTCTGTGAATCGTACCACAAATATTCCTAAATTTATTTATTTATCATCTCTCATATTGTTACGACGGTCTACTTGATCGTCGTCGGTACAGTGGAAAACAAAATACAAGACACCGATTAATTCACTAATCACTGTGACGATTTCATTAATAAAAATATGGTAATTAATAAATAGGTAATGTGTAGGCTGAGAAATTTTAAATTTTTAATAAAATCGCACATTTAAACTAAATCTTATTGCTATCATTAATAATAATAATATTTAATAAAAGGTCTAATAATAATAAAATAAAAGGAATACGATTGTACAGAAAGGGTAAAGCTTGTTAATTAATCCTGCATAGACAGGCATTAACCAGAATTAACTTGTTTTCCGACCCCTTAACAAACTAAATATACTTGTAAATTTTGACATTATTTAAATAATTAAACAAGACCACTGTAATGTATTTTAATAACGTCTGTAACTAAGAATATCTCTACTTAATTAAATAGTCAAACTTTAATCCTTTAAATAAAGAAGAAACATGGAACTACTTTTATGTTGTTTGGTAAATGTCGCGAGATTACTACTGTCACCCCTAACTATTTTCACGCACTTGCAATGGAGCGGTCAACCAGTAAGCTGCGCACAGCAGTAATGTGGAACGATAAAAATAGTTTGTTTCCTAAAGTGATTAATCTGTCAGTTAAGATACAGAGGCATTCTTTATACTATTAAACAATGTGTTGCGTTAATATAGTTGAACCGCGATTCATATAAATATGTTGTAAACGAGTAAGAAAGAATAATGAAAATTTAGCGCCTATGACATCTCTACAAAAATCTTAAAATATAAAACTTATGTAATTAAAACTGTGGTAAGACCGTAAAGTGAAGTGCAACAAATAAACAATCATGTGAAGTGGATACAGGTGAATGAAACTTTTGTGTTAATCATTCAAATCAACGAGCTATTACTACACGTTAGCCAAGAGCAGAGAACCAGGACCCACAATGATCTAAAAGACTTCAGGACTACACCATCCCCGGATACGAAGATAACGAGAGATACCTGCCCTACATCAAACATGCTGCAACCGAGGACCGAGGACTGGAATAACGAGGAGCTGGAGGATATCCAAAAGGTGACACGGAGGCAAGCCTTCCGTGGTTATGAAATACTAAATATTATAAAACAGTAAAAGACAATTAAATTAACAACATTAAGACATTTTAAGTACTGACAGTAATTGTATTCTTATTTGTAGTAAAAGAGTAAAAGTTTAAACTGAAAGCTTTATTGTTTAAAAAGATTAATAAAGTCCATTCTTCAAATGGCACAATTTTAAAGATTGTATATGGCGAGGTGACCATTATTAACATACTATATTCAATCCCGGATCCGTGGAATTAATTAATTAAATTGATGTACATCTTATTTTGAGGGCCCTTGTAAAAGAATAAAATATAATCATCTTGTAAACTGTAAGCTGTTGAACCATATATGTTGAGAATTTTAAGTAGAGCAATTAATACCATATGTAATAAAGAGATGTCATCTGTAGTACCGACTAAACTGAGTGCATAAATCAACAGTCTCCCCCTCCCAGAATCCTTTTATATTAATTGTTTTGGTGTTGTGATTTATTTTCACCTCGTCACAACGAAGGCAGCCTGTATGATTGGCATTTCTAATTAATGCAGGTTCCCTAGGTTATAACACAAGTTAAGATGTTATAAATTGCGCCACTCTGCTAATTTGTTTAAATTTTGCTACTCCTTTGTAAAAAAAAAAAAAAAAAAAAATTGTGTCTTGTGTTGTTTAAGAAGTAATTGTGTCCCAATATTCCACACACACCCTGTTGATTTATTCACTCATTTACTCTAAAATGTGTCTAAAATCTTAAATAAAATAAAACGATAATTATTATTATAATAGTATAGTAAATAAGTAATTTGAATTATGATTTAGATATAGGAATGAACATAATGTTAACTTAAGACGCCACAAGTATACGAAATAACATCAGGTACGTGCTTGTCAAAAATTTCATTCATCAACATGTCGGTTTGTAAACAAAATCCGACCGGTTGAATTCTTGTTCGCGCCTGTGTGAAACTGTCATAGTTACCCTCCCGCAAGTTGAGTTAGACAATACGCCACCCTCTTTGTTAGTTCTATTGTTATAAGAAGCGTGTCTTTTCCTGTGTTTAGTAACCGAAGATTCCCCCTTTTGTCGAACGTATATTCAAGCCTGTGTGAGATTTCTCTCTCACTACGAATGTAAAATGATTAAAGTTCACATTTTAATCGTTTATGTGTAAAAAAAAAAAAAGAAAGAGTAGTAAAGAATTTAATGCGAATAGTAAAATAAGTTTTAGTGTGCGAAAACTACTATCTCTATTGTTAAATAAAGTGTTTGTCCCCTCTTGCTTAGTGTGTTACAGTTGATTGTTTAGAAGTGAATAAAGATTCCCCTTCGTGACATTCCGCTTATCTCAGTAAAGTAAGCAACTAGAATTAGAAATAATCTAAGGTTGAGTATGGGATCAACTTTAGATTATCTTAAGTATAAATAAGCGAAATAGATATAAGGAACGTAACACAGTCACAATGGCGCCGCACTGAAAAATTCTTTACAAGGATTAAAGAAAGTTCTTTACAAGGGTTAAAGAAAGTGCAGAAAACTAACTACTAGAGTTAGAGTATGCAAAATGTAATCAGTCGGGCCACGATGTTGTGAGGTTACGTAAATTAGTAGTAGAAATAAAATTAAGTTAGATTTTAAGAAACGAGATAAAGGGAAGTTCACGGAAGAAAAGAAAAGGAGTACCAAGAAATTTCACACGGTAATCCCCAAGCATACTCCCGGTACATTGCTGACCAAATTAGCCGGAGTCTAAGTTTTAAGCGGCGGAGTATGTGACAATTTCATTAATAAAAATATGGTAATTAATAAATAGGTAATGTGTAGGCTGAGAAATTTTAAATTTTTAATAAAATCGCACATTTAAACTAAATCTTATTGCTATCATTAATAATAATAATATTTAATAAAAGGTCTAATAATAATAAAATAAAAGGAATACGATTGTACAGAAAGGGGAAAGCTTGTTAATTAATCCTGCATAGACAGGCACTAACCAGAATTAACTTGTTTTCCGACCCCTTAACAAACTAAATATACTTGTAAATTTTGACATTATTTAAATAATTAAACAAGACCACTGTAACGTATTTTAATAACGTCTGTAACTAAGAATATCTCTACTTAATTAAATAGTCAAACTTTAATCCTTTAAATAAAGAAGAAACATGGAACTACTTTTATGTTGTTTGGTAAATGTCGCGAGATTACTACTGTCACCCCTAACTATTTTCACGCACTTGCAATGGAGCGGTCACCCAGTAAGCTGCGCGCAGCAGTAATGTGGAACGTTAAAAATAGTTTGTTTCCTAAAGTGATTAATCTGTCAGTTAAGACACAGAGGCATTCTTTATACTATTAAACAATGTGTTGCGTTAATATAGTTGAACCGCGATTCATATAAATATGTTGTAAACGAGTAAGAAAGAATAATGAAAATTTAGCGCCTATGACATCTCTACAAAAATCTTAAAATATAAAACTTATGTAATTAAAACTGTGGTAAGACCGTAAAGTGAAGTGCAACAAATAAACAATCATGTGAAGTGGATACAGGTGAATGAAACCTTTGTGTTAATCATTCAAATCAACGAGCTATTACTACCCGTTAGCCAAGAGCAGAGAACCAGGACCCACAATGATCTAAAAGACTTCAGGACTACACCATCCCCGGATACGAAGATAACGATAGATACCTGCCCTACATCAAACATGCTGCAACCGAGGACCGAGGACTGGAATAACGAGGAGCTGGAGGATATCCAAAAGGTGACACGGAGGCAAGACTTCCGTGGTTATGAAATACTAAATATTATAAAACAGTAAAAGACAATTAAATTAACAACATTAAGACATTTTAAGTACTGACAGTAATTGTACTCTTATTTGTAGTAAAAGAGTAAAAGTTGACTGAAAGCTTTATTGTTTAAAAAGATTAATAAAGTCCATTCTTCAAATGGCACAATTTTAAAGATTGTATATGGCGAGGTGACCATTATTAACATACTATATTCAATCCCGGATCCGTGGAATTAATTAATTAAATTGATGTACATCTTATTTTGAGGGCCCTTGTAAAAGAATAAAATATAATCATCTTGTAAACTGTAAGCTGTTGAACCATATATGTTGAGAATTTTAAGTAGAGCAATTAATACCATATGTAATAAAGAGATGTCATCTGTAGTACCGACTAAACTGAGTGCATAAATCAACAGTCTCCCCCTCCCAGAATCCTTTTATATTAATTGTTTTGGTGTTGTGATTTATTTTCACCTCGTCACAACGAAGGCAGCCTGTATGATTGGCATTTCTAATTAATGCAGGTTCCCTAGGTTATAACTCAAGTTAAGATGTTATATCACCAGCTTTAATTTTCACAGTTAAAGAGTTCGTAATTAACAACACAGTCTCTTACAATAAATCAGATAAAAATTGTTCACACGCAATAAAATGTCAACTAATATTAAAACACGATTGTATTACAATACACCGCCCGATTATAAAACACAGCACTTCACTAATAACCACTTGAACGCACACAGTAATATCGCCCGATAATAACTCGAACCGCACTGTAATATGTGGTAACTATAACTGAAAACTAAGGCCGCTGACGCCTTGTATTTATACAACGCTCACAGTCCAGATTATTCGAAAATGCGAGTTAGCGCCGGTGTGTACGGCGTAATTAATTGCGGCCTTGACACAGTGCGAGCGGCCGCGCGAATTCTGGCACAGTCTAGCAAATGCGTCGAGAATCACGTACGCCACACGTATTACATTCCGGATCCCTCTGGAACATTCGATAAACACGTAGATTGTTCTGTAATGTCGTGACAATACATTATATTCAGATTTATACTTACTGCACAACCGAGGTATTTGAAACGGCTCACTTGTTCTAAAGTGCTATTGTTTATAACTTTTTTAGTCCTCACTGGATATTTACCTTTAAAGGCCTTCGTTTTGGTTTTTCTTACTGAAATTGTCAGTGAGTACTCTCATGCCACTTCTTGTAATTGAAACACAGCTCTTTGTAAATCATCTTCATTTTCTTGAATAAGAACTATGTCAGGGATATATAGCAGGGAATCCATACAAAGTGTTTTGTTAAGCTGTATTCCCAAAGTCACTCTGGATTTCCATGCTCTCAACATGTCGTCAATGTATATATTTAGCAAGGCTGGGGAAACACAGCATCCCTATCTAACTCCCTTATTTA
Organism: Magicicada septendecula; assembly: GCA_034769895.1. Taxonomy (NCBI): domain Eukaryota; kingdom Metazoa; phylum Arthropoda; class Insecta; order Hemiptera; family Cicadidae; genus Magicicada; species Magicicada septendecula. The sequence continues at coordinate 501,040,081 of CM068368.1, forward strand.
TTGGAATGTCACCTGAGTGCCAGCCACTCAGATCCAGGACTACAGTGTACTTTTGTAAAGAATCTTAACTGAATTCATTAAATGCTGTGGATATCAACTTCTATCCATAATATTCCATAACTTTTGGTCTACATTATCAAATGCTTTTTCCAGATCAACAAAAGCGATATGCGTTTCCTGGTTATACTTCCGCCTTTTCTGTATTAGGCTACCTGTCGTAATACAAACAGTGCATCAACAGTCGACCTACCCTTTCTAAAACCCATTTGCTTTTTAAGAATTAATACATCTCTAATGACTCTTAATCTCTGATTGAGAATTGTATAAATTTTGTACGTTGAATCCAGGAAGCTCTGTTGAATTCCTCTGTAATTATTTGCATCTGTTCTGTCTCCTTTTTTATGTAACGAAACCGCTTTTGCCCGCCTCCATTCCTTCAGAATTTTGTTTTCCATCCAAATGTTATTTAGAAAATGGAGAATTCGTTAATGCAATAATGTGCCACCACATTTTATTAACTCAGCATTTATTCCGTTAAGTCCTGGTACCTTTCTACTTTTCATTCCATTCATTGTTTGTTGGAGTTCTTCTACAGTTAACTTATTTAGAACTTTTCCACTGGGCTTACTTATATATTCCTTATCATTGCGCTGTCAAAATATAATTTTCTATAAAGTTCATTCATTTTCCTCGATCATATTAATACGAAGCTTTTCTCTTTCAGAGCTATTCAATGTTTCCATCACTTTATATGCCATAGTCTGTCTACCATATAGATAGTGTTCCATAGAGGCTATGAAGCGTTCCCATGCGTCTTGATGGGCTTGTTTAATAATTATCTTTGTTTCATTTCTTATTATTTGGTATGCTTCTCTTGACTCTTCTGTTGGGTGTGATATATATCGTCTAAAACTATCATTTTTCCTCTTTACCGCAGTATCTATTTCTTCTGGCCAAATTCCCAGACTCCTCCTTCGTCTATACTTCTTTTTGCAGGCTACTGCTTCCTAAGCTGCTTGTATTATTATTTTCTTGATATTCCACCTTTATGTTTTCACTAGGAGGTATTGCAGCAATGCACTGATTTATTCTGTTCTGATAAAGATTTCTGGTACTTTCATCCTCCAATCCATAAACTTTAAAGACTAGTTCATAATTTTGTTCCTGTTGACCAAAATTATATTGTTTTTTCCATCGCTTATGTAAATGTATATTTATGTCAAAAGAAAATGATTTTAAAAAATCCCACACCACCTCCAGGCTCTTGTATCTTCAACTTGTGATACTAACTTCTTATTAACTATTATATCATCTATAATTGATCTAGTAACTCTCACCGACCAGGTATATTAATGAATATCCTTTCCCCCCAAAATATCCATTAGTTATCTTTAGATCACTATATGTCACAAATTCCCTTAGTCTTTCATCGTTTCCGTTTAATGTTGGATTTCCATGCGGCCCTATAAGTTTTGGAGTAGGATTACTGCTAACTCTAGCATTTAAATCGCCAACAAGTGTTACCCTATAGTTCTTATTATACTTGTCAGTTATTTTTTGTAGCGTTTGATAGAATAAAGTTGTTTCCTCCTCTTTCCCTTCTTCTGGAGCATAAACATCTATTAGGATAAAGTATCTTCTTTCATACTTAAAATTCAAGGTGATTATTCTTTTACTCACAAAATCATAGTCTTTAACACTTTTTTCCCATTTTTTATCCACATATATATCTTTACTTGCCCTGAATCTTTTGTCCACACCACTATAAAACATTGCATAATTCCCTCCATATGCAGAATCTCTTACATTCTTTTTTGTTTCAGATAATACTGCTATATTAACATTTTTTCTTCAAATATTTTTGCTTTTTCCAATTCTTTGCCACTGATCCCTCTAATATTTCATGTAGTTTTAACTTTAATTTTTCCGCAATCCATTTATTCAAATCCTTATTCTCCGCTATGACTCTATTTCCACAGTTTTCTGACATTACTCCGAGGCTGCTTTGGGTACTACAAGCATTTAAAATTTGTATATTGTAACGTAACGCGACTTGCTCGAGTTTATGTTATGCCCCACTGTTGTGAGCGCCAATTTTGTAATAATACAAAATTTATCTGTATGAATGTTGTTTAAGTTCCACGTTGGAAACGCCAATTTTGTAACGTTTCGTAAAAATTCGATTTTCGGAGTAACAAAAAATTTATGATATAACTTGAAACAAAAATTTTGTTTGAGAAAAAAAATGTATTTTTTTATTTAATTAATTATTTATTTTATTTTTTATGGTTTATTAATTTATTGATTACTAATTATTTAATTAGTAATTTAATTAATTTATTACTTTAGAATAACAAGAATTGTTTTTCCGCGTTAACTAGATTATAAAATGTAATAATCGATTAGTGGTCTTCCATTATTTAATGAGTATACTCCTTCAATGATGTTATTATCTTCTTTTCTTGGAGTCCAGGTGTCAAATATTATCTGAAATTCTTCTATCTATATGTTTACTAATAAATAAAACAAAATTATAATATTCAACGAATTTATTAATGGTATCGAGACTAATCGATTTTGAATCGATCGGCTAATCGACAGCTCGCAAACTTAGGTCTCAGGGCGATTGCTTTCGTTATATAAATTTTAATGTTAAGTTACAGGTTCTTTTAGCTGTTATAGTCAGAGAAAGGGCAAAGCTGAAAAGTACAACACTTACAGAAAAAACTTCTTAATTATAAAAAATAGAAATATTATTTAAGATATACATGTTAACAAATTAAATTTCTCGAACCAAACTCAGGACGATGTTCTGACGTCACCGCAGAGGATGCTGGGAGTATTCCAAAATGGCTGCCCTCGTGCTGAATATGTACGAGGCGTCTTCACTGCAGACTTCCTTCAAATAAATGTCAATTTTTGGTGTGTTCCTCTTCCAAGCAGTAGTGATTAGTTCCTCTTCATCACAGTGTAATTATTCGGGATTAGTGGTCAGTTGTTCGGCCCGGCAATCAGCGTTCAACTGTGTTTTTGTTCCAATAGTTGTAAGGTTTGTAACTAGCCACGATACGCGGTTACAAATAATTATTTTTGTTCGTGTATTAAAAAAAAAATTTTTAATTTAATTTTAAAAATTTTCAAAAAAAAAATTTTAAGGTTTCGTTTTAATGTTCAATAATTTAAATAATATTTCTTGTAATGTGGTTTCGTCGGAAATTTAAAATTCTGTAAGTTATTTGTGTCAATAAATTCGCTTCTGATTCACTGTAAATAAATCTGGAGTTAATAAGATTGTCTAACTTCATTAATCGATTGGCGATTTTCTTCTTTTTCAAGTATATTACTCCCATTGAGCAATAGTCGCCTTTCTGTTAATCCTGTGGTTAATTGAAACTCTTATACTAACGTGTGAAATAAAATTTAAACCAGATAGTTGAATTATTATTATTTATTGACAATTATTTGTTAGAATATCGATTTAAAATCGATTAGTAGATAAAGCTCGAATCTCTCACAGGGGTAATCGATTATCAATACAGATTACATTATATAAATATTTTCGAATGGTTCTTTGAACGGTTATAATTATAATAGTCAGAGAAGAGACAAGTATAGAAAGTATAACATTCACAAAATAAATCTTAATAACTAATAATTACAAACTTAGTTTATTATATATAATGTTTATAAAATTGAAAAATCAAACCAATGCCGTGACGACAGATCTCATTCCTGGTGGACGCTTGCATGATGGGATTTCTCAAAATGGCTGCTTGTTCGCTGCTCGGTAAAACTGGAATCGGCGTAGTGAAATTTTCTTACAATAAATATGCCTTTACAACTGCTTCCTTGTGTCCGCAATATTGAAGAATGTCTATTGGGTTGTTATAGGTGTCCTGGTTAAGTGTTCTGTGTTCACTGACTTTAAATGTTTTGTATTAGGTGTGTTCACTTTGTTTACGTGTCTGTCGAAAAATGTGAAGTTCGTTTGGTTATGTTATATTTCGTGTTTTATAGTTTTATTAGTTTATTTCACTTATATTCTGTTCCGTATTAATTGTTTTCACTGTTTGTGGTGGTTTTGTTCATTGATTTTAAGTTTAATATACAAATTTCTGCAACTCTCGATTTTTCACCGCATGATAGGCTTAATTTGTATACGCCATTAAAGTATTCGCTATATATGTTCTTAGCGCGAGCTTAAATCAACCGTTCGCTTCGAATGTTAATTAAGAACTGTTTTACTTCCTTCGTCTTCAGAAATATCTTGCCAAGTTAATATTAGAAAAGTATTGTTTCAATTATTATTCACTTCCTATGCATGTGATTACAGTACATTATATTCAGAATATATTTTGGTTATTGATTACTTTCATGAATTAGTAAATACATAATCGGTTTTTTAACTCCTTCTGCTTAATTTGACATACAATAGTTCATCTTTATAAAGTTTTTTGTCAAAATTGCTATATTTCTGTCATTTTGGAAATATAGGCTCAATATCTGCTTCCTGTTCTTGTCCAAAATTTTAGCCATCTTATGTGTTATATATATGATTATAATAAATCTCAGATTGATATAAATCTTTATCCTTCCTTAATTTCTTACAAATTTATTAATTGATCACTCTTTTAGTTATAATTCATGAATTTACTATTCCTTCTCTGAAATTGTTAGATTTTACATTTGCAAATTTTTTAATAATTGTATACCTCTTTTTATATTATTCTTTTAAAGTATAGTTTTAGTTATAGTAGCTGGTGATTGATTCACCTTATATAAATCTCATTAGTTTACTTGGTTTATTTAACTTCCTTACTCAATTTTTATGTTATTGGAATTTCCTATTTGGCCTAGATTTTATGGTTTTATATTTACTGGTTTTTTGAATAATACTAATTCTATACCCCTTCTGACTTTCTAAAGTTAACACAATATTAAATAAAATCTCCTTATATAACTATTGGAACATGTAGCATTGTATTCATGCTCATAATACAAAAACAATATTGAAAATTAATTACTAGTCTTTAAAGTTAGACATTTCAGTTTTAACTATTTTTAGAAATACATAACACACATTTTATAAACTAGTATCGTATACATACAGAGACATTTTAGTCTGTATGAACACTGTTATACATCATAAACATTCTTATATTAATTATAATTCTTATTCTATACCCCACCTTGAAATGTGGAGTTCATAGGCTTTAAACACAAACATAATTAGCCATTTAATTTTTACTTTTTCTTAAACTTAATTTGATTGCAGTCCTTTCTGTTTATATGGTGTATTACATTTTAATCCTTGTCACAGTAATTATTCCCTACCTGCTCTCTCTATCATTTACATTTCAAAGAATGTTTTTTGATAACAGGTGGCCTCTTCTATGAAACATTAGAAATATTTTCATAATAATACTTCATGATATGTCATCTCTGTATTTATATAAAACATTAAAGTTATTTAATTGTACACAGTTAAAGTATCATTTACACCTTTACTTGAAGTTTATTATAATTAAATCACTTGCACTGGTTCACTTACACTGTTGGGTCTGATTTATATTTGAGTTTTACAATATTCTAAGACCATACCTTTAGTTATAATGGACTGTGAAGATTTGATTCTTTTATTACATAATAACTTTAGTTGGTGCACTTCTATTTACACTACTAAACACTTTTGTTTATAATTATTTTACATTTCTATGAGGTTTTGGGGTGTTATACTTTCTGGGGTGACATTAAAATTTGGTTCGGGGTTTGTTATTGTTAGTAATAGGTTTTTCATGGGTATTCCTCGTAGTTCTCCCATCCTACATCTTCTTTTCTTCACTTCATCCTTCTTGGGTTTTCCAAGGTAATTTGGTTTTATTTTGTGTCCATTGGTTGGTTCGGGGTATCTTCTTTATTACCTGCTCCTATCCTACCTGGGTATTGTCATGATTTTATTTTAGTTTCTTCGGATTTAATTTTCTTGATACATTTTTGTTGCGTTTTTATGATTTAATTTTACTTTTCCCTTTATGGTGGTATTTTCCTTCGATATTTAATTATTTTTCTTTGAATTTTCTTTTGAGTTAATGTAATTTAAATTTATTTATGATCAGAATGGAATTATTACTTAGTGGATTATCTGTCATGCACAGGTTATACAATGTCCAATTTCGTATCGATAAAGTTTTAGAATTCACGTTTATATTGTTCTATTATCTGGGTTACGACTTCAATCTTCATAAATAGATTAATTTGGTTTATTCCAGTTTCTCTCAGTGTTTATTAATCATATTTTTAAATTTCTTTGTTTTATTTTTTATAGGTTTAGTTAATATCCAAAAATTATCTTCTCTCTTTTTTAATGAATTAATTTGCGTGAGCTCGTTCCGAAGTGTACGTCTCAAAGTGTAACAATCAACTAACTCTCTTTCCTCTTCATTCCTCTCGTATAAGGTTCTGGCTGATTTAATATTAAAATGACATTGTTTTACTCAGCTGGCATTTCCGTCTCAATTATATGTTGAACTAAATTATTGACTTTTACATTATATGATTAATTACATTTTGCTTATTACTTATTTTTATTAAATACTAATTACACAATCAATTTCCTTATTTAATTCTGCGTTATTTAATACCAAACATGATATACTTTATAGTATTTTCTAACTAAAAAAATCATACTTACAGTATATTTGGATGTAGGCTTTAACGATTGTACTTCCTGTCATTATATGGTTTAAATTTCTGTCATGTTCTAATTATCATTGAACAAGATCATTGATTGAATTAAAATGGTTATTTTTCTTTAATTCTTTGTAATTTTATTATTTGGTTGACTAATTTAAATATTATCCTTAATTTAGGCTTTTTCTTTAGGTTCCAGTGTTATTACACTTGCATTTTTTCTAATAATATTTTATACATTCCTTCAATACCTTCACAAATTGTTGTTACAGTTATTATACACAGTGATTGATTTACATTATATAATTTTCATCAATTTAATTAATTTCCTTTACTTATTTACTAATTACAAGGTTGGTGAGATTTACCATTTGGCCTAGATTTTATGTTAGTTCATTTACAATGTTTATTATTATTCCAGCTTGCTAATACCCTCTCTGACCTACAATTCTTATAACACCTTAACTAAATTACCCTTATTTAATTACAGTAAAGGTTATTATTAATTGATACCACTAAAACATCATAATAAATATATTCTATAACAAAAAAATTATACTCAATCTCAAACATTTAAGCCTTGAGTTCAATGAACTGTTAATATAAACAAAACACATCTGTTCTTTCTTCACTTAAATTATTCATTAAAATTAATTTTTAAGCAGTCTTTCGCTGTTTTTGGTTTTAGTTTAGGGATTTTCCCTTGTTCACTTCACTATTTATTGCATACTGTTATATTATTTTTTGTCATTTTGTCTGGTATTGTATGATAAAGAATATCACTTATATGAGATCGTCAGGATTTGCTTTTCATTATAAAAATAAATTGCACTGGTACATTTTTAATTTTATATCTAGAACCTTTACTTACATATACTTTACATTTACTCTTACGTAATTGCATTGTACTTTTCTTATTTATTTTCATCTTTTTTGGGAGTTTCTAATTTTATTATATGTGGTTGTTTTTCCAATAGTTGTTCTTTTATTATGGATGTTTGTCTATCCGGGGTATTTCCTTACATGCTCCTATACTACCTGGGTATAATTACTTTATACATTGGCCTATCATTATTTTCCTATAATTTATTATATATTGCATTGTTGGTTTTAATTTATTTTATCTCTTCGAACTATGATTTCACTTCACTGTGGTCCTTGATTAATTTTTATAGTAGTTTTCCTTGATGTCATTTTATTTTCATTTTATACATGATTATTTTTTAAATTAGAACAATGTGCATAATCTGTCATGCTACAATATGAACAGGTTACTGGCCTGTTGCACAACCCCCTACCAGGAGGACCAGAAACTCTTTTGTCAGGGTTACCATACCTTAGCCCAAAGGTCCGTGTTTTGGGGGGCAGGAGATTCGCCCTCACCATTCTCTTTCTGAGATAGGATTTGGTGGCTTTGTATCAATTATTCTGATACTGAACGTTTCTTAGTATTTCCAGTTCTCACCTATTAATAGTAATAATTTGAACATAAATTTAACTTAATTCCTTATTTAAATTGTATACGTCAAAATTGTCATTCGACGATCGAGAGCCACCATGTGCCCATGGCATTCCTAACTTATGGTATCGGTACCACACTTTCACTCCCGCCCGTCAAGCCTCTGCCACGCTCTGAGTCTTGAAGCGACTACCGATCCTCAGGAAATTTAGACAAAGTTATCCTTTGCAGACAATCTTCCATTTGCAATTCAAAAGTCACCCCATAGGAGGCATATTGCTTTAGTTCTTCTCCTAACAGATAAGGACAAGGCAACCGAAAGCCCTCTTTCGTTGACCCGGTTTTTGGATTCCGCGTTGCTATAGAACAAAGCCGAGTTCTCTCTCACTCTCTCTCAAGTAAAAACGCTTTGTCAGCTGATATCTGGAATTCGCTCGTTCTAACGCATCAAATGTCAAACATAGAACTCAGCGCAGTGTCATCGACGCCAGTGTTTCGGTCATCACTCCCAGCTTTGGGCCCTATGCGGTGCTCACGAGAGCAATCGAGTACAGTCACTTCGTCTCATACAGGCAATCCCCCGTGGATCGTTCTTACAAAGTATTTCCTGAAAACAAGTTAAGGACGACAACAAGTTCCTTTACCACGACTAGTTATAGACTGAAAAAGTTCCAGTTACAAAAGTAATCTGCCCAATCCAAATATAAAGTAGAGACCGAGCTCCTATACTGTTGACAGAACATTAAGTCAGAGGTGTAGAAAATGGTATTTAGGCTATATGTTTCTCTCATCACCGAGATACTTTTTTATTATCACGATGATAACCTGGCTTTGTAGTTGGCAACATACACGCCAATATGTAGCGGTGTGAGTGATTTGTATTTGCACAGAGGAATATCCTAATACTCAGTGAATACCACAATACCAAGACGGCTCACACACCGTAGGGAACAGTTACTCCATTTGCGGCTTTGCGCTTTAAACCACAATTTTAATTATCCGTTATAGATTAAAAATAAAAAATGAATTTATACCTAAGTTACACAACATAGGTGTAATTGACTTGGTTATATATATTGAAAACATGATAGTGGTTTCCAATGGTGTTTACTTGGCATCGAAGTAATGAATATTTGTTTAACTTCATTTCACTCAAAAGCACACTCTCACACAGTCTCGCTGACATCATGTCGTTATTGTGAAAAAAAGATGGAACTCGCGCCCGCCCTCATACACACACACACACACACACACACACATACACATTGTATCATTATACAACATGTGAATTATAGCTGCAGAGTTAGAAAGTAAAATATTAAGCAAAGTTTGTCTGATTTTTTTTAACAAACACCAGTTGTTTATTGAAGGTCTGCCTTAATAGTTCTTCTGCCTGCTTCGTAAAGCATAAACAATATGGTACAGATCCTAAGTTCTTCTTACCGTAAATAAAAAAAATTATAACAAATAAAAACTTTAAATTATCTGGCACTAAAATTTTACGTTAACATTAATAAAACCGTTTTGATATTTACAAGAATTTTATAGTATATTGTTTATTTATATGAAATACAACTACAGACGTTACTTTTGTATTTTTCATTAAAGAATGTCGTGACAGTTTTTCAAGGAAATCATTATAAGTTAATAAGCAAAACAAATGTTAAAGAAATTATTTATTATTTATTATTAAACAACCTTTGTTACATGTATAAATGAGCTTCATTACATCAGATAAATTTCAATTTTAAGTGGTCAAGCTTGAGTACAGAAAATAAATTACTATAGGCCCTACATTGCTTTACTCATAGTGAACATTAGATAAGTGAAGTTAAAGTAGCTTTGTTTTCTGTGTTTTTTGTTAATGTATGTTTGTCATCCTTGTCTACCACATGTTTCTTTTTATCCAACCTCTGTTTTCTGAACTTCTTTCTGTTTTCAGCCTCTTCTTGTTTTATCTCTAGATGCCATTCCAATAATCGCTTGAACGAGGTTTTTGTTGTTGAGGAATCCAGAAGATTAATATTTATCTCCGTAGAAGAGTATATTGAATCTCCGTAGATTCTTTTATATTGTAACGTGATGTTTCCCTCTACATAAAGAATGTACCCTTACCTAACATAAATAATTATATTCTCCTAATAATGAAGAACAGAATAATAATTAAGTAAGGAATCTGTATAATGTAAAAATATGTGTTAAATAGTAAAGTTGAGATGAACATAAAATAAGACAATAAGACCAAAATACCAAATATGATTATCTGGAACTCAATAAGAAATAACTCTAGTAAACTGCATATGTAATGTTGTAAAAAATACGTGAAAGCCTATACAGCAGAACTTAAATGGTTTACCAATCAGGAAAATTTATAAACTAGATAAAATTTAAAGTAAAAGAAATAAAGAGTCAGAGAATAATCATACCTGAGTGTGAATCAAGTCACTAAAACGATTCAGAGAATGATTAGTATAAAATAAGTGAATAATAACAGTTTTAATTGTATATAAAAGTGTTATAATGAAAGTTAGGTTATGCACCATATGTCTATGTTAAAGCAAGACAAAGAAGAAAGTAAGATAAATTGATTCATGATAAAAAGTATGAACAACAAACTGAATAATAAATAAGACAAGTATAATTAACTATTGATGTTTAGAAACTAAGTAATAATGTAAATAGTAAGAAACTGATGAGACAAAAGCCTACATGTACTGGGTAGGAAAAATGATAACAATTTATGTAAATAAAACCTGGTAAATGATATAGTATAGATTATAAAAGAATGTATGTTAGTAGAGTAAGAAGGTAATAATGAGAAATGTCTAGAATTGACCAGGCATAATGTAAATAATAAGTTGTCAGCTTTGACAAACACTACATACAGCTAATGTGGAAGTTTATAATGGACAGTACAAGGAAAAAAGCTTGTAGTGGAGTATAAAATATATTGTAAAAGTTCAAGTAGATCATAAGTCATAACTAAGAGTTGTTACTTTGTAGTAGAATTAAGTAATTTTAGTTTGAGAAAGGAATTAAAGTATCAATGAGCATGGACATGATGAGGCCTAGATGGCAATACTAATTTTTTATGATAAATTGATGTTTATAATTATTATTACTATTGTTACGCCATATAATGTTAAAGTAAAACCAATTCTACAACTAAGAATTAAATGATGGAACAGAAAAATTAATATTTTATAAAGAATACTAGACTAAATCAATCTGTGAAAATTGTTATTTTATTATTACTGAACAGAACCATGCCTTATAAGGTCTCAAAATGATCAGCATAAAAAATGCTGATTAATGGCAGTAATATATTTTTACTTGTAAGTAGCATAAGAGAGATATGTCAATTTTAAGATTTTTTAATATATTTTATCAAAAAAGGGACGCTTAACTTGGCGTCTGTTGATGAGCATCAACCAGAAAACGGAATTTTTGTCATTAAGAACGAAAATGTTTAATAATTCAACTAATCAGAATCCTTCACCGGTCAGGTGAATTAATCCATAATGCAACGGCAACGCATCAATCTTTCGCCGGTCATCATATAGTAAAGAACGGCTCCTCTGTGATACGAAAATGTAAATAGTCTTGTCACCAAAGTCTTGATCCTGATTGAGGTTATGTGCAGTGTAAACAAACCCCAGTCTAACCTCCAAATGGGAATGTAATCTAACAGTAAACGTCAAGCGTAGAGAAGTGGTTTTAACCATTAAAGGACATTACAGTGACTCATTAATAACAGTGAATTATAAAGAAAATATAAAGAAAAGGAAAGTATAGTGTTTATTTTGAGAATTTATAACGAACTTAATAATTAATTATCACGATCCCACAGTAACTTGTAATAGACACTTGGAAACTTTTGTTTATATTATCACTGTAGATAAACACTCACACTATTAATCATATTTCAGGTTTAACTATTGTATTTTGTTTTTGTATTCAATGTTTAACTAAATAACTTAGCCAAACTAGGTTAACACCGACATCGGACACAGTACGAAAATACGAACTGTTCGTCACTTTAGATTTTACTTTAGTGTTTTATAATATCATATTTAATTTTATATTGTAATATTTTGTTCTTCAAAAAAGGCATTTTATGTTAATTATTGTGATCAAAAGAACTCATAAGGGTTATATTTCCAAAACGTAAACATAGCCTACATCTCTGAGATTTTTGAATTCATGCTACCAACTGTTGAGCTATCAATACAAGCCTGGTTAATTCATATTATGAGAAATGTTTTTCATTTTAATGATAAAAGAATAAAGTTTTAAGAGAAAATAAAAGAAAAACTGAAAGGAATTAATGGTGTATGACGTATTATTTTATAATAATTAACATTTTATAATCAACTTTGAACATTAGTGTTTACTTCAACTCCAGAAGAATAAGTTGGCAGAACTTATGTTGGCACAAACCGTGCTATTTACACGAATTAACTAGGTCAGTGAACTCAAATCAAATAAAGAGAATAGATTAGATGAAACTAATCATCAAATAATCATTAATACAAACTTTTAATATCTCAAGTAATTAAAAAATAAAATATAAGAAATATAGAACATCCTAGAAACATATCAGTGAGCCCAGGGCATAATTCTAATTATTTCAATAAACTGACCAACCTATTTAATTTATAATAAATCTTAGTGAATCGTATTACCCAACCGGAGAAGAAGTAACCAGAAAATCATTTAATAATTAAACCATTAATTAACCAAACCATTACCGGTAAGTAAAGACTATTACAACACAAAATATATTTGTAATCATTATTACAAATTGGTGCCCAAGACAACAATGATTTTAACCAGGTAATCCCTAGTTTTATTATATAAAGTCAGTAATATTGAATCGAATATAAGTAATACTGTAGACATCACATACAAAAAGCATATAACACAGATTGAACCGAATAATCGGGGGCTATAATATACAAGAAATTTCATTAATGTAATGGATTGTTTAAATTCGTAATTCTTCATTTATGAGAGCGTTTCTACAATGTAAGTTACAGATATCATTGAATGCAGCCCACTTATTCTGTTACTACTTCAACCTGATTCAGTTATAAGTGAATAATTATTCCGCCAATTAGTTGTGCTAGACTGTAATGAATAAAAATAAAGAAAAACTACAATTAACTAAAATAATATTGTTACTGTTTATCTTTATAGAATTAAATCCTCCTTCAACAAACGAAATTGTCTAGTGACAGGACCAAAGAATCACTGACTCTATACATCCTTGTATGTGTTCCAATGTCCTTCAGCTCTATAGATCGCAGCAAACTAAATAGTCTAGTGACGGGGCCAAAGACCAAAGAATCTCTGACTCTATACCTCTCTATTTGTGTCCCACCGTCCTTCAGCTCTATAGATCGAAACAAACGAAATAGTCTAGCGACGGGACCAAAGGGTCACTGACTCCATACCTCTCTTCTTCTGTTGCACCATCCTTCAGCTCTATAGATCGCACCAAACGAGACTGTCTAGCGACGGTACCAAAGAATCGTTGACTCTACACCTCCCTGTTTCTGTTGCACCATCCTTCAGCTCTGTAGATCACCGATCGTGCTTCGACCATTTGATATTACCATACAATTTCATCCTCTCTCTTTTTGAAGTACAGAAAATAACAATTTTACAGTGTATTTTTTGTGTGAAAAATTCGACCAACTCTATCAACAGGATCTGTATGCCTATGTAGGCAGGTGCATCAGAAATCAGAAATGCTACACACATAATGAATATTTTTGTAGGACTGTTATATTACATTAAATATATTACATATATGTAATGTACATTACACAAATAATAATGATAACAACTACGCAAATAGCATTACTATTACATTAATCTACCATGAATCTTTACTTCCAGTCTATGTATGCTATTTATTTATGAGTTACGAGACCTGACGATAAAAATAAATTTTCGAAATGAGATAAATGTTCTAAAAATGTAAAAATGTTCTAAAATTCTATCTAGTTTAAGATCAGATTTACAAAATCTTTCATTACTAGAGATTATAGAAAAATATATTTTTTTAAGCAATGTATGGCTCATTGCTTATAATGTATGGCGTCATTTTATACAACGGAAACTTCTGGACCATATCATTACGCAATCACTCACAAGGATTTGTAATTAAGATGGTTCGACGGCACCAGTAAGTGTTCCACTAAAGGGAGCACTTCTCATTACCCAGAATAATAAAAATAGGTATGTGGTCGTGGTTTCTGTCATTAGTTGGAAAAATATGAAGCCAAATTTAGCTCTAAGACTAATCTATAGCTGATTGTCCCTTACCTTATGACAAGTTGACATTACAAAGTGGGAAATACGTCACTTTACCCCTAAACTTGTTTATAAATCAAATGGGCATATGAATAATTAGCCCAGGATCCCTTACGATGACTTACGGCGAAGGTATCTGACTTATGGAACCGTGTAGGTATCCAAGTGGTATCCCCCATGTACGTACACATTTAATGTAATATATCGATTTGTTATTAGCCAGGAGCCTAAGCTGCGTTATGAGCGGAATTAGTCGGCACTGTTCATGACATTATCAAACAGTCTGTACGTCTACAGTAATACTTTAACCAAATTACTAAAACTCAAATAATGTTCTTCGTAATTTCTGTATTTCATAGGTTTTAATTCTCGACATTTTAGGTTAATTCCCATATTAGTTACGCTTCAGTAAAGCAAATAGCTGTAAAACCTAACTGCTGCTCCCAAAGTTGTAGTTAAACACCGTCTTGTAAGTAGGAGAATTATAATGATTACCTCTAGACGATATCATGCGTCCTTAGATAACGACATTTAATAGTATAAGAGTTTTGAGATAAAAGCATTTAGTTACGGCACTTAACTTAGACTTAGACTATAAAACAGATTGTAATAGCCACATATCATACGATTATTTACTCTCTCTCTCTCTCTCTCTCTCTCTCTCTCTCTCTCTCTCTCTCTCTCTCTCTCTCTCTACTAATTAAGGTGTTAACCGTTGCGTGGTTATACTTGGTCACCTGCTTGAACAGTTTTCTTTATGTCGCATTGTAATGTTACAGAAAATATAGGGCTAATTACTTATCTACATACAGTCAGAATTGTCGTTCATAATTGGGCCAATATTAAATCACAGTGATTTCCTAACAGCTAATAAACTAAAGTAAAATGCACTAACGCAAATTATGCATTTAATTTTAGAGTTGGAATGCATAGGCAATATTTATTAATTTATGTAATTATTTATACCATTAACACACAAACATTTGTAATAAAACTAACTTCATCAAAATTAAATTTAGTAAGTGTGTGTGTGTGTGTGTAACTGTATACGGTGAACGCATAATTCTCTATATAATTATGTATAACAATTTTATAAATAAATTGCATGCACATACACGAACACAAATTGCTTGCGCGAACACACACACACGCACACACAAATCATTACAAACATAGTATTGTTTACTTTTAATTTTCTTCTACTTTTACCAGACTTCGGTAAATGATACTACTCGTTAAACTGCAGAAAAAATGGCAAATAAACATATGATGAAAAGTGCTTCGTTTTCCACCTGGCTCAACAGTTAACAAACAAACAAAATTTACTGCTGAACAAGATGAGATATTGAGTTGAAATTTAGTATACACAGTATGTTTACCATTTCTTACAACTACTAAACAAACCGCAATGATATCTTAAAAATTTTTAAATGGTGTCTGATAGAAAATTTTAAATGTCAATTTCACACAAATCAGAACTTATAACAAAACATGTCTCAGTACAAACAAAAATTATACCGTTTATTCGTAATCCAATGGTACCTGACTTATGGAATTTGGATAAAAAGTAACGACGTAATTATATGTTTTTCCTAACAAAACATTTGGCCTACTTTTCACATGAGAAGCGCGTATTTACATGTACATTACGTAACCATGACTTGTAGCCTATTTGTTTAAAGTTTGCTTTTGGTTGTTTACCATGATTTAACTGTTTTTAATTCCACTGAATATTACTGTATGTAACCCACATAGTAACTCATGTTTCAAACTGATTCTCACTTACATTTTGTATTAGAGCATTAAATTTGTTTCATAATTTAAATTTATTTCATTTAGCGTTTGAGGGCTGAAAAAATAATCCAGTTTCTTTAAATTTCTAACAATGCAAGAAATCAGGTCTAAGAACGCAACATGGCTCTTATATAAGGAAGTTAGGCCAAATGCTTTTTAGAAAAGAATTTATTAACTCCTTTATTTTTATACGAATTCCATAAATAAGGTACCACTGGATTACGAATTAAAGTTCTCATTTAAAGTATCGAGTTTTGTGAAATTAAAAATACAAATTTTAAATATGCACTTTAGATACAACTAAAATTTGCAGTGTACAATAAAACTTACAAGTTTCAACATAATTTCAATTGGGCAATGCTCTAAAAGCTATGCTACATATTTACCAACTTGCAAGCGTGAGACATGCTGTGACAGGCGAGACAATACACCCGTGTGAATTTCGGTTTAGCGTATCCGGCACTGTCTTTATCGTGTCATCAACAAATTTTATTTAACTGGCACACACTTAAATCCACAAGTTTATTTACAAATCAAATAATTCAGAATTCCCTGTCCACAATTTTGCAATACGTCTGTACAATTGTAAATAAAAACCGCAGCCACTAACAAGTGATGCCCATCCAAATTGATCTTCCAGTTTGGAGATATACCAGGGAAGTACCAATGAGCATTTCATGTCTTCGTTTTCCAGTTTGATTGGGAATATTGCAAATATTGCAAATAATAAAAAGAATTCTTACGATCGTCCCCTCCACCAAAGAACATAACTCCCTTCCACAACAAGCCATTTAGTTGCATCACAGTAGATGGTAAAATGTTCTAAACCGTTGTTTTAAATGCATTTCACATTCACATGTTTCTTGCGGTGACGCAGATTGCTGTCGTCTCCATGCAGTATCGATTAATATTATTCTATTAAATTCATTACTTTTAAATATTTTTTTATGTGTTATGATAACGTGATGCATCTGATAAGTGATTCGGAGACAAAACTACCAGTGCACAAATGTCCAGATTTTATAATGTGTAGCTTATACTCAAGAAAGCAGTTTGCACAATTTTCAGCAATTAGTGTCTAAATTTTTCTGTTGGGTATATTTCGTTCAACTATAAAAATAGTGTCTGCTTTGACAATAAAAGTTGCTTTCGACGAGATGTGATTATAGTAGAAATAGGAGAGGGGGGGTGAGACCACCTATACAGAAGCAGAACAAGTTTTGGTCAGACTCCTATTAAATTATTCCGTACTTTTTGTGCACACAGGCGTGGTCCCGATCAGCTCACTGCGTTCTCAATAAATAATACACACGTTTATCAGTGCCATAACTGCTTCTGTCTGCTCCCCATGGGTGGCCACACACACACACACACACACACAGTCAGTGCATTTGTTGCTCTATGAATTGATTTATGGTCACAAAATAAAAATTATAATACGGGTGCTGTGATTCTCTTTAAAAGCACTTTTTGTTCGGCAATCTGCATACTTATTCTGACCATAGTAAATCAATTATTACTTGTTTAACTCACTGGAACGCACGCGACGCTAATGCTCATGCAACACAACTAAGCTTAATACAATGCAAGCCAATTAATTGTTAATGAAAGAATCTACAGATGGTTGGGCGAATAAAATATTATTTGTTTTGTGGTTTCATAATGTACATTATCATAAGTAATAAGATCATGACGGTTTCTTGATGATAACTATACAATCAGACTGTATCATGGTCAGCGTCTCTCTGCCCTACTAATCACAACAAAATTAGGGGAATACTTCCCTCTGACTTTTTGCCGTTGTACTACGCCATTTTCACCGAAGTCGCCCTACTTCTCCTCTTTCTTGTTCTTTATAATTTTAACTCATTTCGTATTACTAACTTCTTATCACATGACTAGTTTCTTATTTCTTATTAGATGTGTGTGTGTGTGTGTGTGTGTGTGTGTGTGTGTGTGTGTGCGTGCGTGCACATTACATGTGCGAATTAATATGCTCATTACCACATTAACTATCTATGTGTCTATGTGTGAGAGACATCTAAATATTCATCCTTAATAAGGCCAGGGTTTCACAACACAAATATTCCTCTATGACTGAATATTGGTGATTATTAAGGACGTTTGGTGTATGCCTCCATACAGCCACGAGTACAGTATTAGATTGCTACTTAGATAGTTTATTTGATTAAACCGTACATTTGGTGACCGACCGGTTGATGTTTCGAGAGCAACTATTTCTTCTACTATTACTTTTTCTAGTTTATCTTCTCTTCTTGTGGTCTGACACAAATTTATTTTGATTGTATCTCGTTATGCCTAATACTAAGTTAGAAGCATGCGTCTAACGGGCCATTGAAGGCCCACGAATTCATCGGCGTTAGCACCATATTTTGAAATCATCTATTTTCTTCTTCTCACTCGCTAGTTGCGTCCAGATCTCTCTCCCAGTATGAATACAGAGAATATGTATGTAACAAAGACATTAAAAATGACTTCTTAAGCCGATAAAAAAAAATTTATTGATTCATCTCGGAACCGCATACATTTCGTCTTATGTGAGTAACAAAATATCAGCTGTTATAGCAGTTGCTATAGATCTGAAGATCTTAGCCACATCGATAATTGTGATAGTATACAAAAACATCAAGCTGCGCGCGCGTGTTTGTGTCTGTGTCTGTATGATGAATGTGGACTCTGAACTTGCAACTCTTATATCAGAAGTTGATATTTCCCTTACACAACCGCTTTGTTTTCTCTGTACATTAATATTTCATTTCTTTGTATTCACTGGTTGTAGCGTTAACGCACGTGTCACAATTCCAAAGTTACAACGATAGTTTTCACGCAAGCGTTGATTTCCATTTATATTGTAGCAACTACAAGAGAGCGTAAACCAAAACATAGAAAACGGGAATTCATATCCAAGGCTCAGACTTTTAGAAAGGAAATTCATACATTTTTATGAGTATCCTATATACTGTAGCTACAATTTACAAGCAAAATAAATGTCGAAATAAATCTGTTTTTTAGTATCCACTACATTCACATTCATCACAATTCTAACGATAGCTTTCTGTTATCACAGTGTCCTCTTCTGGCCAGAACTATCAGACTGAGAACAGATTAATAACTAAAAAATATTAACGATTGAATAACCAGCTAGTTTTGGTTATTAATTAAATAAATTAACTCACCTTATTGCTCCTGGAATTGATCATATGTGTAATTACTTTTACGTAATGATTGACAATTAAAATTATTTGTACCTATTTTGACAATTGGTCTCTCTAGGCGGTTAGGTTGTCTTATTTTCAGAAGTGGTTTTGTTTTGTGGTTCATATAAACTAGTTCATAGATAAGTTTAAAATAATTATGATACGGATGTAATACAAAAGTAATTGTTGCGTTTAAGTTTATGTTTTTTAATAATACATCTAATATTAATTAATGACCCTTTAATTTACAACTTAGTAGATTTAACGATCTATGAATGAATTTCCGAAAAATGGTTGTGTAAAACGTACAATTGGACGATATTTTTGTTATATTTCAATGAGTTTAAAAAAAATTATTGCCATTGGTTGAGTCTTTTTTCGTTGTTTTGCCGTTATGGCTTCTTCATCAATTGTGTGATTTTGACAGAATTTGTTTATTTCCAGTTTGATTTCTTTTTGCGATTTGGTTTTTCTGGAAAAGTATTTGTTTCATAGTGGTTAGGTATTCCTTTATGATTGAATTGCTCCGTGTTCATGCACTTGGAGAGTGTATACATAAGCTCTTCGTTTCCTACCAAATCAAATTAGCTAAGGGACTACGTCCCAATCCAAATTTCTATATGAATTTTTGTGATATCGTTACCTTACTCTTTAAGATATTTACTTAATTCTTGAGAGATAATGTTTTTAAAAACTTTTCGAGGTTGCCCTAAAAAAAATTACATCAGCATATCCAACGAGAAAGGTAAAACAAAGGTTAGGCTTTTTCTATTAGTACCCAGCGCTTGAAGAAATTCATGGATAATGTTTGAACGTGCTGGTAGGTTCGGTAGTCCTGGTAGTTTAAGTAAAGGGTCTACTGTCAGTCATTCTCTTCGAATATATCCGAATATTGAGGGTTCTAAACACAACGAACACAACAAAACTTTTCTATTGCTCTAGGTTAAATTATTCTATGCTATAAGCAATCATATTTAATAACAAAAATAATTTTTGTTGCTTAACGCCATTGTTTATTTAGAAGACAACACTGTAACCAGATTCAACTTTGTGCAGCAATCATGTAAAGATTCCAGAGGAAAAGGAGATAGGTCTATTTTGGTAAATTTTACAGATGAGCAAATTTAAAGTTCGTAACTCATTTTTTTAATACATTTTTTCTCCAACAACACTTCTGTTTCTTTAATAGTACGTATATCATATTAATGATTACTAAAAGCAAAATTTAAAATTGCTCCTTTACGTAAGAGAAAAAATTAAAAATTAAAATAAAGTTTTCATATCATCACTTTATACTAGGGAAATTAAGATAAGTCCAAAATAAGCTCTAACCAAAAAATTAGCACTCTTTCAGCCACATACCAATAGTTTACTGAGTCCTACTCCCTATCTAACTCAATGTTAGGTTTTTTCAACTTTTCTCAGGACACAGATAAGATAAAGCTTCAATTTTTTTTTAATTTGAAGGGTAGACCTTTGTTTAGTTCCGCACACAGGGAGTTTTTATTCGTCCAAGAATCTTGGATTTATAAATATTTTTTCCAGGTGATGTTTTTTGACTCCAAAAAACGCTTAAAAAATGTATTTCTTAGTCAATAATTATTATTATTTTAAATCCCTGTGTGCGGAACTAGAGAATGACCTGTTTAAAACACTGTAAAAATTTCATGAAGATAGGCCTTATAGAAGCTGAGATAACTTACATCAAATTTCAAAAAAACAAATTTTCGGTAATCGAAGAAAAATGAAAAAGGTTACTCTTACCAATGACACATTTCAGTTTAGTAATGTCCAGCACTGTAGGATGGGTTGTCTGGGTCCTCCTGCTCCTCAAACAAGTCCTCTAATTTCCTTTTCTTTAATGATCTTGCCTTCCTGATTTTATTTCCAGATCAGTGACAGCTTTTTCGGCTTTGCGAAGTCTTATTGTCTCCAACCGATGCATAGCTTTGACTAGGTTTTTCCCTGGATTTAGTCCTAAAGGTTCCATAATTTTTACTCTACGATGAAGCCATCATTAAAAACACAAACTGCAGCAAAAATACGGTATCTCAGTGTTTGTAAAGTGACAAATACTCGTTTTGGTATCACTGTCCAGATGACACTAATTAGTGATTGATTTGGGTACTGGGTTTTACCTTACAAGCATATTGCAAGCAGCTGGGGATTGGATAACTCTTTAAAGTGGGCTTTATTGCAGTCATAATAATTACAGGTAAATGGAAATGTTTATTGTGATCATACACTTGATTAGTTAACAAACACTGATTGTATCCCCACCATGTGTCTTCACCTTTAGGACAGAGTTGGTGAGTAGGCCTTTCATTTGCTGATATTACATGAAAATATTCAACCCATACAGCCTGTTTCATTGCATCTAAACTGTGGATATTTCTTTTTATTGCCAACCCATAGAATGTTTGAAGCTCCTGTATAGCAGCTGTGGTCAAACGATTTTTCCCCGATATTGATTTTCCATCAGCAAGTTTCTTTTTTGATGCTTTCAGTTTCAACAACCGACTGCCCGTTCGTTTTTGTATATGGCCTATGCACTCTAACTTATGAATTACTTTTTTTTTTATTTAAATGGAATAACTCCTATTGTAGTCCCAAGCCACGTGTTTGTTAACCAAATATACTGTAACTCACCGTCTATGGCCTTTCTGTGATGTTGTTATTTCGTTGTTTACATGTTTCGAGGCACTTGCCTCATCATCAGAACTTTATAAAACTAATGCATGTCATCAATGATGACATGTGTCAAAATATTAAAAACACGATACGGCACTAAACTATGTACAGAACTTGTTTTAAAAATGAGCACGTCAATGTTAGGTGTGCCTTGCAAGACAACACGCGCCGTACTGACGAAATCTAGGTTTTATCTCGACCGTATCGCATAGCGGTATCGTACAGTACATTTCATTCATATTGTAATTGGTCGTTCAACACGTGTGGCTTGGTACTGGCGTCGTTATGTGCTTTATAAATCTCATATTCTTCAAGGGCATTCAAATAACGCCCTTTATTGCAGAAATGAAGGGGTATTAGACTCGAGCTAAAATCCGTGTAACTGTGATTATTGTCTATAAGGTGCCTGGCGAAATTTGACTTGATGTTGTCAAAGTTGTAAACTCGTGTAGGGGGTCTATGCTCATAAAATCTTTTCAAAAAACCACGACCCGTCTGGCCCACATAAAAAGCCTCACAGTCGTTGCAGACTAGCTTATAAACTCCTGTTTCATTTTCAAGACTGGTATGTTCACGGCTGCGGAGATTATTTAAGATGTTATTACTGGTCTTATAGGAAACAACTGTGTTGTTGACTTTATTAATGGTTGACTTAAAAATTCCTGGCATGAAATGCGTATAAGGTGTCGTACTGTACTTGCGTGCTTTTGTTTCGAGGTTCTCATTTCTATTATTTATATCTTTAATTTTATTTTTAATAGCGTTACTCTTCTTTTTCTTTTGTTTTTTAAAATATTATCTATTATTTTTTCGTTGTACCCGTTGTTAAATGCAGTGACTTTAATGGTGTTTAATTCTTCGATGTAATCCTCGACGCCAAGGGGTATATACAATAGGCGATGTATCATGCTATGGAATGCAGCTAATTTCTGTGAAATGGGGTGGAACGATGAGGCATGTATGATAGCGTCAGTCATCGTGGGCTTCCTAAATATATTAAAACGTAGTTTTTTAGTAACAATGTCCTTAGTTACTGTCAAATCTAGAAAATGTAATTGACCTCTAACTTCATTCTCCAAAGTAAACTGTATTTTGTTATTAATGCCATTCAAAAAATTGTGGAGATTGTCAATTTGACGATTTGTGCCTTTATATACCATAAAGGTGCCGTCGACATATCTACCATAGAACACGACATTGTAATTATGTGTAGGGTTTGTAAACAAGAAAGAATTTTCAAAGTAATTTAAGTATACCTCCGCGAGAATACTAGAGAGTGGGGATCCCATTGCCAATCCCTCCAGCTGTCTGAAAAACTGTTTGTTATGTGTGAAGTAATTCTGGTCCAAAATCACTCCCAACAAATCTAATATTTCATTTATGCAATTAGCATCCAGTGTATTGGTGTTGACAAGGTTAGTTCTTAATAGACATAAGGTTTCACTCACCGGTACATTTGTGTACAAGTTCACAATGTCAAAAGAAATAAGTTTATAGTGGGGTTCAATCATCAGGTCTTTCACTTTTTCAACGAAATCACAACTATTAATCAAACTTCGATTATTATTCAAATGTAAACTGTGTTTTAACATACTCACTAATTTTCTAGCTGCTTTGTAACCGGGTGCAGTGGTAAAATTTACCACTGGTCTAAAGGAATCCCCTCCTTGTGAAGCTTTGGCAGACCTGATAAAACAGGCGCTTTAGAATTAATTGGTTTTAAAGACCGTCTAGTACGCTCATCAAAGAGATGTGTACACATATTCAAGCTACGATTAAGACATTTTACATATAAATCTGTGGGGGCAGAGGCTAGCAGGGTGATATTATTATTTGCAATGAAATCGCGTATTTTATCGTCATAATCATTCTTATTTATAATAACCAGGGTGTTACCCTTATTTACCTTAGTGACAAGGGCTTGATCGTCAGATAGTTTTTTCTTTAATGTTTTTAAAATCCTACGTTCGGCATTATAATTGATCATAGAAGGAATAGGAGAAAGTACGTTATTAAGTTGGTTACGTATAATTTTGTTAAATTTGTTATTTATTATGAACCGTGCTTCATCTTGTTCTTTTTGTTCATTAATTGCTTTAATCACAGTTTCGGCATTAGCAACTTCAGTTAGAATGTGCCTTATGTTGAAGTTCGGATTATGTAATGGGAGATTGTATTTTAATCCTTTATTTAAAATATTTTCTTCATCAGTATTTAATTCAATCGAAGTCAAATTACATAGTTGTGTATGGAATACGTGTTTTCAACTAGTATTACTGGTTTTAGGTATTTGATCGTCTATTAACCTTTGTAACTTGTTAAGCTGCGTCGTACGCATATTGTAAACAACTATTTCTATCTTACTGTTTATAAATTCCAGATAATGATCTAGTGCAGCTGGATGTACGTTATTAAGTAGTTGTAAGTGTGCTCCATACAATTTACAATTAAGAAGTGATTTTTTAATATATAACGACGTCAATTCCTCTTTAATTCTAAAAATCTCTGCATGTTTTTTAGGTTTCATATCTGCAATAGACGAGCCTTTAAACTTTATAATAGCGTAATTTAGAATAACCTTATTTTTCAAACATGTTTTATTAAATCTAATATGCAGAGTGGTCTTATGCAATTGTGTTTTAATATTCTGAAATCTGCGTACTACGTTATCACGACTATTATTATTCATTTTGATGTAAATGGAATAACTCCTATTGTAGTCCCAAGCCACGTGTTTGTTAACCAAATATACTGTAACTCACCGTCTATGGCCTTTCTGTGATGTTGTTATTTCGTTGTTTACATGTTTCGAGGCACTTGCCTCATCATCAGAACTTTATAAAACTAATGCATGTCATCAATGATGACATGTGTCAAAATATTAAAAACACGATACGGCACTAAACTATGTACAGAACTTGTTTTAAAAATGAGCACGTCAATGTTAGGTGTGCCTAGCAAGACAACACGCGCCGTACTGACGAAATCTAGGTTTTATTTCGACCATATCGCATAGCGGTATCGTACAGTACATTTGATTTATATTGTAATTGGTCGTTCAACACGTGTGGCTTGGTACTGGCGTCGTTATGTGCTTTATAAATCTCATTTTCTTCAAGGGCATTCAAATAACGCCCTTTATTGCAGAAATGAAGGGGTATTAGATTCGAGCTAAAATCCGTGTAACTGTGATTATTGTCTATAAGGTGCCTGGCGAAATTTGACTTGATGTTGTCAAAGTTGTAAACTCGTGTAGGGGGTCTATGCTCAGCAAAAATTTTCAAAAAACCACGACCCATCTGGCCCACATAAAAAGCCTCACAGTCGTTGCAAAGCTTCACAAGGAGGTTATTCCTATTAGACCACTGGTAAATTTTACCACTGCACCCGGTTACAAAGCAGCTAGAAAATTAGTGAGTATGTTAAAACACAGTTTACATTTGAATAATAATCGAAGTTTGATTAATAGTTGTGATTTCGTTGAAAAAGTGAAAGACCTGATGATTGAACCCCACTATAAACTTATTTCTTTTGACATTGTGAACTTGTACACAAATGTACCGGTGAGTGAAACCTTACGTCTATTAAGAACTATCCTTGTCAACACCAATACACTGGATGCTAATTGCATAAATGAAATATTAGATTTGTTGGGAGTGATTTTGGACCAGAATTACTTCACACATAACAAACAGTTTTTCAGACAGCTGGAGGGATTAGCAATGGGATCCCCACTCTCTAGTATTCTCGCGGAGGTATACTTAAATTACTTTGAAAATTCTTTCTTGTTTACAAACCCTACACATAATTACAATGTCGTGTTCTATGGTAGATATGTCGACGGCACCTTTATGGTATATAAAGGCACAAATCGTCAAATTGACAATCTCCACAATTTCTTGAATGGCATTAATAACAAAATACAGTTTACTTTGGAGAATGAAGTTAGAGGTCAATTACATTTTCTAGATTTGACAGTAACTAAGGACATTGTTACTAAAAAACTACGTTTTAATATATTTAGGAAGCCCACGATGACTGACGCTATCATACATGCCTCATCGTTCCACCCCATTTCACAGAAATTAGCTGCATTCCATAGCATGATACATCGCCTATTGTATATACCCCTTGGCGTCGAGGATTACATCGAAGAATTAAACACCATTAAAGTCATTGCATTTAACAACAGGTACAACGAAAAAATAGTAGTTAATATTTTAAAAAACAAAAGAAAAAGAAGAGTAACGCTATTAAAATAAAATTAAAGATATAAATAATAGAAATGAGAACCTCGAAACAAAGGCACGCAAGTACATTACGACACCTTATACGCATTTCATGCCAGGAATTTTTAAGTCAACCATTAATAAAGTCAACAACATAGTTGTTTCCTATAAGACCAGTAATAACATCTTAAATAATCTCCGCAGCCGTGAACATACCAGTCTTGAAAATAAAACAGGAGTTTATAAGCTAGTCTGCAACGACTGTGAGGCTTTTTATGTGGGCCAGACGGGTCGTGGTTTTTTGAAAAGATTTTCTGAGTATAGACCCCCTACACGAGTTTACAACTTTGACAACATCAAGTCAAATTTCGCCAGGCACCTTATAGACAATAATCACAGTTACACGGATTTTAGCTCGAATCTAATACCCCTTCATTTCTGCAATAAAGGGCGTTATTTGAATGCCCTTGAAGAATATGAGATTTATAAAGCACATAACGACGCCAGTACCAAGCCACACGTGTTGAACGACCAATTACAATATAAATCAAATGTACTGTACGATACCGCTATGCGATATGGTCGAGATAAAACCTAGATTTCGTCAGTACGGCGCGTGTTGTCTTGCAAGGCACACCTAACATTGACGTGCTCATTTTTAAAACAAGTTCTGTACATAGTTTAGTGCCGTATCGTGTTTTTAATATTTTGACACATGTCATCATTGATGACATGCATTAGTTTTATAAAGTTCTGATGATGAGGCAAGTGCCTCGAAACATGTAAACAACGAAATAACAACATCACAGAAAGGCCATAGACGGTGAGTTACAGTATATTTGGTTATGAATTTCTACATTATCTCCATACACTTTTGCTTCTCTTACAGATAAGAAAGCCTTGGAGTCCCCATCCCCTAAATAATTCACGTATCGCACACCATACAAAGGTTCTGATCTACGAAAAATTTCCAAAGCACCAGCAACCTCCATACCCCCACTGCTTCTTAAATAATTTGCCCCACAAGAATCTGCATGCTTATTTCTTTCTCTCAAGGGACACTGGCAGTATTTCGACATAACTGAAATGTCCAGTACCTTTCCAGTGTGTACAGAAGTTACAGAGACAACGCCATTCAGTGATGTGTGCCTTCTCTTTTGCCAGGACCCGTCAACTGCAACGCATAAATCCGTATTTCCATCAGCCTGAGACACAGCTTCTTCCATAGCTTTGTTCATACTATCTCTGCACATTTGTTCAGTAGCAGAGCCAACTACAGTCTCATGATTGGAGTATTTTGTGGGTGGAGGAGGAAGATTCATTGCTCCACACAAAATCTGGCCTGCGGTATGCCCTTTACCTATTGACCGTAAGCCATTTACAAGTCGTAAGTTCAAATCATAAAATATTTCAGATTTTTCACCAGTATTTAGTACCACCTTTTCACAGTTTTCAAAAGTTTTATCCACTTCTGTACAATTCGAGCAAAATATTCTTAATTTTGTAGCTAAGCCAACAATTGACTGTTTATCAAAATTTAAATTTTGAAAGCAGCAATGACAAACTTCGTTGATAACCTTTAACAGCTGGTTTAGGTTAACTATTTCATACTCAAATGATTCATATTTTCTATCATAATAGGTAAAATTATCTTTCACTTTGAATTTTCTTGCTGAAGATTTTGAGGTTTGATTAGAGCTAGTAGATTCAGGAGTTCTTAGGCCTGTGTCAAGAGTAGAAGTTGAATTTTCAACAGAAATCTTTTTAATTCCCACACTTTTTTTTAATGTAACACCTACTGCGAGTTCCTACCTTCTTCTTGTTTCCCATATCGATAAAACTAAATAAATCACAATCACAATAACTCCAACACTTTTATCACCAACTCAAAACAAATACAAGCACATAACCTACACCACAAAACAACAAACAATAAACACAGCTGGGATATCAAGAACAGCTGGGCAGCAGAGTAGCCAACCAAGAAAAATAAATACTTTATGCTTTACTGTTCATAACACAACATATATGCACAATAATACATTTCGGTCAGAGTCACCAAAAATACTAGGTCAGGTGTTCATAAAATAATTTATTTGACCAACTTATAATTAAGATAGGAAAAAAATAATTACACCTTATTAAAGAGGAGATTTTTGAGAATAATATTGTACAAAAAACTAAAAATGCAATTTTTTTTCAGTTTTTCAAGTCAGACTCCCCTTAAGCAATAACCATCACTTATGAAGTAGATTTAAGTAACAACACTTGTGCTTCATGCTCCTCTCTCTCTCTCTCTCTCTCTCTCTGTATATATATATATATATATATTGCGACAACAATCATATGCTGTACTGTGAATTTCATAGATAAAATAAATATTTAAATTTAATTTATACATATGTAACAAATAAGCAGGTATGAGATTGAAAGCTGAGTTTATGTTAAAAATACGGAATGTAGACAGACAGGACAGGACTCACACGACTGTCGCTGAGAGTGTGTACAGTAGTAAGTGATGTGTGTGAGTGAGGCCAGTTCGAGCATGAAAGTTTGCAATCTCACCCTGAATAATTGTCAAATTACAGTTTTTATTTAATTATAAGAAAACCATAAATGGTAGGAAAAATTCAAAGACTCCAAAATATGTATAAAATTAATACGCATGTGTAGTGAGAAAACGGCGTGAAAAGGACGCGAAGTGCGAATTCAGTGCGATTTTACGTGCGTAGTAATTACACGGATTATTCTATTACGATGGTAATTACGTTGGACACGTGTAATTAAATCATCCATGGTCAGAGAACCCTGTAGTTCTCATTAGACTTTGCCCTTGGCAGAAATGTGCGAAAATATGAAATTGGACGAGAGTGGGAGAACTGACGCCACTGAACAATTTCAAACAGGCAGAATTCTGTCCCAACAGGAGCTGTACGATGCTCGATTATAAATAGGGCACGAAAGAAGCCAGCCCTCTTCTCAATCAGTCTTCAGTAGCGGCGGGACGCTCTGTCCGTTAACGATGCGAATTTTTAAATTTTGTTAATTGAACAGTAGATGCGGACGGACGCTATGTTCGTCAGAAGTGCAAAACAGTGACTCTTAATCTGTTTCAGAATACGAATATAGAACATACTTTACGATGTCTACACATACAAACGTCCGTCAGTCAAGACAAGCTACTATGTTACATCATGCAGAGGAACGCTATGCTGAACAATAGAGGCGTCTGCTAGAACTACAGCTGCAGGTGCAGAGCAACCTCTTACACTTATACTACATCAACCAGATGGGACCGTGATAGACGAGTAACTGGAGGACGACAATTGGAACCTGGGGACGTGCAGGGAACTCCATCAGAAGAGGACCTCGGATCAACGGAGGACATGAGTATGAGCTACAAAATCGAGGTGACAGATAATCCATTTATAAATTTTAAATGAGAGACTCAAGACATTTAAAAGATATTTTGAAATTTAAACATGAATAAGAGTTTATATAAAACGTAGATAAAGAGGTTCAGAGAATCTGATTTAAATTTAATAAAATATTTTTTCTAATGTTTAACGATTAATTTAGTCAATTTCAATTTTATTTTAAAGTTTGTAGAGCAATCAATGATTACTATGTATGCAATACATAAATTAACGTAGTTGAAAGTTATATAAAGAAAAAAAAACAAAACTGCAGTAAAGCACACTGTCAGACTGAGCAGTCGAATTTTAATATTAACAAATGAATACTTAGAACATAACTTTGTTACTGTAGAATATAAAATTTATGTAATGATAAATGTACTGCAACATTTGAACGTTTCAAGCGAACAATAATGAATATTTATGGCGAAGTAAGTGAGTGTTTTGAACAAGCTTGTGGTTTATAAATAAAACAATATGAAAACTCGTTACAATTCAATCAATGCGTACTCTTATTACCATTACACTCAAACTCCATTAATTGGTACACTTTTCCAGTAATGTTATATAAATTTTGGCACTCCACAAATTAAATTACATTTAAATTTGTAAATTGTTATGTTACAAATAATTGGCGCTCCAAAAGCGTGGGGCTCCTCAAACACAAATAAATTTAAATTTGCAATTTGTGTTGTTACAATATATATATAAAACCCAACGCTTATCACAGAACTATCATATATATTTTAATAAAGGAGTACGCATTACTGGACATACCTCGTCCTTCCCTGTTAGTACTGGACTAATATCCATTTCCCATTTCTCCTGTATAGCAATTTTTATATTAAAGTATCTGTCACTTGTCACTTTTTATCCAAAGCTGTCACATTTTAATAACACGATGATGCTACTAACGGATACTCGACAATCAGTCGACTTACCCTTTTCCCCGACTACATCTTCATGTATAAGGGCTTATCTGTAACAGCCCTACAGATAACGCTAGTTACAGCTAGTTTCTGGAACGTCGGAAACTACTCCACATCACTTTTTGGCTGTAAAACACAGCAATTTATACTATAAAATAACGACCACTGTCAGTTGGAAACAAAACACAAATTTCACTTTCAATCAATTTAATTTACTGTTCACTAGGAAATTTATTTGTACTTATTTATTCGTAAGTCCACATATTACAAAAAAATATTTCTTATAACATGTCTTAATATACAAAATTTGTATCCGGAATCGGGTAAATTAAAATTTAGACTTTAATGAATTCAAAAACTCCCTACCTGAACACAAAAAGTATTGTTAAAATGTTATTGGTGTTTATACATAAACGATCATTTATATGATAATAGTATGTAAAACAGATGATTAAATTGCTACTTAATTATTTGAAACCTTTTAAATCTTGGGTTTTGCCAGTGTTAGAGAATAGTAAAAAAATAAAACAATATTTAAAATGATCATAACGTAGATGGTGAAATTTTGTTTCTTGTAATTTAGATGATTAAGTAAATTGGTACTGTCATTTAAATATATTCAACTACAGGTAAGAAGGAAATCAAATTTTTGTTTCTTTTTGTCAGACAAATGCAAATTTGCGCAGAAAGGAACTCCTACTTACTCGTTTATACGCAGAAAGATCAGACGTAATTCCACATAAAATTAGCCTTACTTCGACCAGAAGTAAACCTTGTTGAAGTGTAGTTGCTGTGAATCAGCAGAGTTATATATTTTCAAAATTGGCTTTCAAAAATGTAAATATTTTTTTTTTCTAGGATTTAAAAATAACTTTAACTAAATGTAAATGAAGTAAGTTCCTCCTACAATCTTGAAACCCTTACATACAATATTTACTTTTATCGACATCGTAGGCTGAACATGACGGTATACACTTTTATTGAGAAAATATAAAGCACAACCATCACAGAACTGCCATAATATTGTGTGTGCGCGCGTGTGCGTGGTGCGCGCGTGCGTGTGTGTGTGTGTGTGCACAGAAGATATCTTTTCCTGTACTGAATTTTAAATTGTATCTTTAATCTATGCTTATTTCTGATTTGCATGAACTGGAGGGTGACCTGTTAAAACTTGTTTGAGATGTCTTCTAAAACTTCCTTCAAAAGCCTCTTTCCTTTCTCTACTGTACAGCTAAGAAATTAGCATGTTTCCATGCTGTATGGCACAAAAATAGATTACTTACTAGAAATAATTATTTTGTTTCAAGAGACTATAATTATAACCTTAAATGAGAATTTCCATTTCGTTTGAAGCTACAATTTATTTTGTGAATGGAGATCGTTTTGTAGTATTTCCTTGTGATTCTTTTTGGTAAATATAAATTGTTTTTTACGAGTCCTTTCATTCTTTGTGTACTGTTACGTTTCCCCATTGTATTCTTCACTCTTTCATTTCGTGGACACGTTCCTATTCGCTCAAAAATTCAACTTTAATATCCTTTGTTTCTTCTTACAACGTCTTAGACATTCTTCCATTTATAATGTTTTAATTTTTCAAACTGTAACTTTTGAAGGGGTTATGAAAATATAAAGTAAGACGTAACTTTTATGATGTTTTCCTGTGATATACCCTTAGCGTACAGTAAAACGTAAGTATTTTATCTCATTTATTCTAACTCAGTAACTACATTCTAACTATAAAAAGAACATCTCTTTTGTTACGGTTAAAATATTTGTAATTATAATATTCCTCATAATAAAAATTATTTTTTCGACTGTCACAAAGGAGCCTATTTAATTTATTAAATTCGAATGGTAAATTACACTTATTAAATCTCTTTTTATTTATAATAGTTTAATATTATACGTTTTTATATCTACATAATACTGGGAATTTCACAACGTTTTACTTGTAAATTAGTTCTGTAAATTAGACATAATAACTTACTGTATGTTATTTATAATAACCTAATAGTTGTTTAATATATATTTTATATACATTTGAATTGGTTTAAGTGACACGAAGTTTGACTTGTAAATTGTCTTCACACAAAAGCGCGTTGTATACGATTTATAAGTATCCAGTAACGGTACTTTATTTTGTTCCAAACAGTAGAACACGCGCCTTTGATAAACCGCTTACCTGGGACTTTCCAACTGTCGCCTTTTCTAACTAAAGAAGTCAGACACTACCTCCACCTCTCCCCCGGCAACATACATTTCAAATCTCTCAGTTCAAATCTAACCTCTGAAGCTACCGTAACTGGTGAAACAATTGTCAGGAATATAAATAGTATCTGTAGAACTATACAAAATGTTTATTTATTACATTCAAGTATTAGTGAAACTTTTTAATAAATAATTTTATTATTTCAATAGATGCTGCTGATCATAATTTATCTTGTTTTCTGTCTACACTATTGTTTGGCTTTCTGTATCGACTTAACATTTTCTATTACGTGTTTATATTATTATATTTTGCCTTAGATTTTTTAATAGAATTCCTACCTTGTTATTAGTAATTTAATATTAAACAAATTTATGATTTAACATAGAAATTATGGAAATAGTTTAATTAATGTCGATTTTAGTTATATTTGTAGGTCTACTGGTTAATAAAATTATTAAGTTTTTCATAGACGGTGCGAAATCTGTTTTACGTGTGTTTAGTATGGTTAACATGTTAGTATCTTTATTATTCCATGAAACACGGCCTAGTAAATTTGCTGATCATAAGTGTAAATAAATTTATTGTTTATTATGATAAGTCATTATTGAGAAGTATTAAGTGTTTCAAACTTCGCAAATTTAAATTTAGCTTATTCATGTGTTTGCTAAATGTTTTTTTTTCTTTTCACATTTACTTTAGTCCATTTAGACATTTAAATTTTGATATTTTAGTTAAAACTTACATTTGTACAGGAATACTATTCTTTTACGTCTAAGGAATAGGTTATTGAGACGCGTTACATAATCTTATATGGAATTTCATGCAAATGTTTAGCTGTCTCAGATCTAAAATGTTTCTTGTTGATGGTATATTATAATATTATATTAGTTACAACAATAATACATTTCTTCTAAAAATCTTTATGCACCATCGGAGTCTATAAAATATATTAACGAACAATTGAATTGTGTTTCGATTTAAATGTATTTTTTACTAAAATACTAATGGATTATTAGTTAAACATTTCATAGTAACTAATTTTGCAAAATTAATGTTCTAAAGATGCTTAACAAGAACACTATGATATACGCTTGTGGAAGAAGAACTCTATCATTTTACCACACACGCACGCACTCACACACGTCCTACTTTGAGCCTGATCAATTGTGGAGCTAAGACAACGTGCCTATTATCCCCTTCTCTTTTTTATTACAGGGCTAGTATAGACGATGTCATACACAATTGGCATATGAAACTTTCGGAGAATTATATGAATGGTAACTCTGCAGCTGACACGTTGCTGTTTGTCGATGACCAGACTCTCCTGACGAACTCGGAAACCAGCATGCAAATGGCTGTACACTCATTGCATCGAGTCTCCAAAGATTCCGTCGGTTATACAGACCTCTTCGTTGAAGACCAAGGTGATGGAGATTTTCATGGAGCTAATCTCATATAAGTAACATTTGTTACATATGGTACTGATCTGGAACAGGTCAGGTCAGATTTTGAATGCCAAGGCAACAATGTCTCTTACATTACAAACAATGACATGGTGAATAAGCTATATAAGTTCAATTATATGTGCGGGAGTACGGTATCAAGAGAACTCTATCACATCTGACGTTTTATAAGGTGATAGACTACCACACACTTCCCAATGTGTCTGAGATTTGGACTTTAACGAAATCCAGGCCAGTCGTGTTCAAGATGCCGAAATGAGCTGTCACTGGCAACTGACAGAATATTTGGGCGACATAATATTTGATCGTAGAAGAAATTCAGACACACGGCAGCCACTGAATATTATGAGTATACTCGATAGGACTGCCCAATATCGGCTAAGATGGTTGAAACTTCTGAACCAAATTATGACTGTCGCATTTCCAAACAGCTATTGAATTATAACTCGAAGTGAATGAGATGAGTGGGACCGAAGAAGCGTTGCAGTGACCAGCTCTAGACTGTCTCTTTGGGACCGAACGAACCATTTTTGGTTTAATCGTTGTTGAAGATGATGACAATTAGGGTAGTGTAGAAACAAACATAATATCTTTGTTAAAAAATATGTTTGTTAACAAACAGCCTAAGACATCTTCGTTAGGCTAATTAGCTAATGATTGTTAACGAGAAGTTTTAGACTCATGCTGCATGTATCAAGTCAAATTTCCGCAATTGACCGAAAAGGGTAGGATGTGTAGATCCTAAAATAAATTACTGTCCAGGGACTAAGAGAATAAATGAGAAGAATTATGAAACGATTGGAAGTTCTTAGACTAGACAATCACTGGACAGACTACTGTGCGACTAGCGTTTAATAAGCAGCCACATTCATTACGTAAATGAGATGGATATTGACAGGCAATATAACGTTTATTTTGTCCACGTAACAAGACATTATTTATACTGAATAACAGTTAACAGTTTGATTAATATTCGTCAGTTTTTACAGCATTATTGTGAATTTTGAATTGTACATACTATATAGTGTGGAAAATTGTTGAATTGCGTATAAATGGGATTTAGGATGTGTAGTGAAGTTTGTGTTTGGTCACCGTATCTGATCTTTATTTATTGCAAATCTCAACTACTCACATTATGCTATCTATCTTCTATGTTGCGATTCATAATTTAAAATTAAACTGAGTTTACGTTGAGCAGTTATTATCATTACAACGTATTATGCTTGTCAAAGTAGCGTAAAGTTGCAAAATTTGTTATCCACTAAACCGCCCAAAGCTAGTCTTCTTACACGTGATTATGTAAGCACATATTATTCAACTGTAACTAAGGCAACGAGCAAATTCCAGTGCAGAGTCAGTACGCATATCTGTGTGTTGTGAATATTATTGTGAATTTAAGACTAAACGTTTACCCTGTGCTAGTAGTTAATTATTATAATTTCCACAATTAATGTTCTGAGTATAATTTCCAATCCTTTGCTGAATGCATATGAAAAAAGACTGCAAGACTTCCACAGATTGTATCGTTACGGTACGAAAAAATCCAAAAAGAGGGAACAAAAGTTTTCCCGGTGGTTACAAAATTTACCTCGACTGCCGTCATTTATGCCACAGATAACTTGGTTATTGCTGAAGGAGAAATGCATACTGTTGAGAAATAGTAGAATGTTGAGAACTAATATAATCGACTACACACTGTCACACAGATCTTAGGAAGAGTTTAAATCTGAACTGCGTAGTTAGTGATACAAATAGTGTTCTCGTAACGATTATTATACATTTGAGAAGCTTTAGGCGAAGGTTTTTGTAGTGAGAAGTGATTTTCTCTTAATGAATGTTAATGTCTATGCAGTAGATGAAGCTAATAATTCCATGTAGCCCGCTTTTAAAGAAAGTTTTGTGATCTCTCCAATGCCAAGTGGTTTAACATTGTGTTGTGTTTTGTATTCGTTTGAATTTTTCCGGGTGTTAATTGGTTTTTTGTTATATGTTTGTGCATATTTATATGTACATACATACGTATATATATGTGTGTGTGCGTGTGTGCGCGCGCGCGCGTGTGCGTGCGTGTATGTTGTATTAATTCATGACCATATATATGAAGCTTTTCTCAATTATTAGTAATAGTACTTTAGAGTGATATATATTTTATTAGTGATTTGATATTAATGTCCGGGAATTTATGTATAGTCTATGTATATGTGGTTCAGTGTTCTACGATTTGAGTGTCAATATATATTTTGAAAATAACGCCAATTATTTTGTGACACTTATAGACACTGTATGAAAGAAATTATTTAGAAAAAAGTTTATTGCATTACTCTTCTGGATCACGAGAAATCGGAATAGGATTTTATCGGCGAAATTCACAGTGAAAGGGTGAGTAAAGGAAGATGTCTTGAAATATGGACATTAGAAAAGCCCTGAATATTAGTGCGGTCGTCGACCGTAATGTACACAGTTGTACCAAACCGGCAGAAGACGTGTACAGACTGTACTGGAACACCCAAAGGAAAGAGTGATGTAAGAGGACCAAATTAAAGATGGCTAGACATCAACAACGGAAGCTGGTAAATCACTAATCATTGAATAAAAACAGACAATAAAAACTTTTAATTTTTATGAGAATTAATTTCGCTTATAATTATAATAAAACATTAATTGTAAGTAACACAAACTATATTTTACAATTATTATTTACATCCACTGTAAGTTAGTGAGTGTGTGTGTGTGTGTGTGTGTGTGTGTGTGTGTGTGTGTGTGTGTGCGTACACTATAAAAGGATCATTATATAATTGGAAATTACTTTAATTTCTTGCCTCTCAGTGGAGTGATTTAATATGATGCACATTATTTGTGCATAGTCTTTGATGTTGGCTAATCGTTTGGCTACACAACAGCGTATACTTGTACGTATGCAGTCTAGCCCCTGTGATTGGTCTGATCCTTGCAACAAAGCAAAAATTCTTCCGCTCAATAAAAGGGATTAAAAGCATTATTACAGGGTTGGGTGCCAGTCTGGTTAAACAATACAAAACAGGAGGGGTTGCGATTAAACTCTTTTGTTCCTTATTAAGCCTTGACTACGCTCGTCTAAGGCATGTAAATGCTGGCTATTGTGGTTTCAAGCATACCTCTCTGTATACTTGTATAGTACAGAAACAAAAACTGTAACGAATTATGCTTTATTATTTAGTAATACGTTCCTTAAAACTGATAGACAATAGAATGTTTTTTTTTTTATTTCAAAGGATCCAACTCCTACTATAATAATAGTGCATTTATTTATTATTAAAAGCTCCGAAGCATCCCAAAATAATAATAGTTGAAATGAAATACATTTCTCAGAAAATGCAATCCTTTAAGAAAGATAAAAAGAAGATATGTGATGCTGTACCTGGATGCTTCTTGAGGTTTACTGAGCACAGTCGTAGTAACCGTAATAGGTGGCATATGTTGAGAGGTAGCGTTTAATACGCAGTGTGTAGTAAATTGTGCTGTGACACATAATATTTTCGGCTACACGTAATATTTCGTGGTTGAGCTCAGAATACTCATGCACTTGTACACAACGACAACATCGAAATATTTAACGAGAAAATGGTTTATTTTTTAACCTTTATTTTTATTATTCTTATGCCCATAAGGTACGCAACCTGTCTGACATGACAGGTTTTTGCCTGCGGAATGTGTTCTAGAGCGTTCGAGCGGCCTGTAATTGTGCAGTTGTTCTCGTCGCATCACCCGGAAAACGGTAGATTATTGTTGAACCTCGGAGGGGTATAGATATAATCGCCAGAAGCCGACGAAGTTCAGTTTTAAACCCGCTTTATTAAAATGCGTTATCAGGAGTTGCTGCAGTGACTTCCGCTTTTGTGAAATATGATTATTGTGTATTACGTAGTGCGGCACTGACACAAGCTGACATTTATGATTTGTTACAGTACTGTGTTGGCCAATTTTAGCTTGGAGAATTGATTGTGTGTCTTTTT
Source organism: Magicicada septendecula (assembly GCA_034769895.1). Taxonomy (NCBI): domain Eukaryota; kingdom Metazoa; phylum Arthropoda; class Insecta; order Hemiptera; family Cicadidae; genus Magicicada; species Magicicada septendecula. The sequence continues at coordinate 501,078,492 of CM068368.1, forward strand.
CTATTTCTAACTGTAATTAAAGTTTTATTTAGCGACTTTGTGTTAGTTATTCTATTTCTAGTGTACAACACAACGATTCGTGCCACCATCGCACCATCGTAACAATATAATAACTTATAATGTAAATGTATACCAGTGGAATATACGTTTAGACAAAAAACTTATGGTAATTTGCATTTTCTGCTGGTTTGTGATAATGAAAAACGAGATGAAGCATTTAAGATACCTATTTGTTTTCTTTTCCTGATTTATAATAAAAATTGTTGTATGTCGTGTATGTAGGCCTACTATGAACAAACAACGTCTGTATCGTCAGTTTTCAACTACTGAGCAACAAAACTAAGCCTCTGGTCATAGTGTAACAGCGGTGTACCCTAAATTAGAGAAACAGATATTTAATGTGTATGTGAACGAAGCATACATGACATTACTCATGATGGTCACAACAATGAATTTGAAACCTGTAATTGTGTTGTTTGACGGTAGTCCTCATCGTTACCGACTGTCCACATGTATTTATGTAAATGACGTTTAAGCTAGAAACCGACATACATCTGAAACTGGTGTCCACACACAATGCAAGGCGGAAATAAGTTATGGTTGTTTATAACTACGTTTTTATAATCACGTTTATAAACCATTTGTGATTATAAACGTGATTACATAAATATATTCTTATAAACGTATCCATAATACCTACTTTACACACACATACACATATCCTTTTTTTGTAAGTAACTCATGAAGTTTCTTGCAAGCTTCTTATCGTATATGGTCAAGTTACAATTATTTCTGCAAGTAGAATGTGCTTACATTTTATCATTGAATTATTACTTGACGCATCTTTCGCAGAATGTATCTGTATAATTAGACGTTTCTATATGAATTTACGAATAATATATTTCGTATAGAAATCTCTGATGATACAGATATATTTTGTTAAACGTGCGTCACGTATAAATACAACGATAGTATACGAGTATACTCGTGTAAGCACAGTCCATGCATGTTTTTAGTGGCACCCAGGTCACTTTTATGAATAGATAAACTAACCTTTTCCAGTCTGCCTGATGGTTTCTTGTTTATAGTTTATGAAGCGTTTCAGAGCAGATGCTCCATCATCAGATCTTAAAAAGTCCCTTGTAGGAGGTCGTCACAGGTTAAATTCCATTTGAATTAGCACTGTGCGCAACAGTAAGTGCACACCTGATCACGTTTGGTAGAACACACAGTATCAAATAATGCGCGTGTGCGAGAATATTTAATTATATTTTACGGGATATAAAAATAAAAAACTTATCAAATTAAGTAACGTTTGTTCTAAGTGGAATTATGAGATAGGACTTGTACCAGAGTACGCCTAATGAAAAGACCTATCATATGTCAGTAATTGTTATTAATTTAAAGAACTGAATATATGAGCTTTTTAACAACGAAAGTTTTATGGCTTGAAAAATTATACATGTTTTTTGGACAGGCCGTGCTTTTGAACAATCTTATGCAAGAATATTTCTATTTCGGCCTCAGTAGTAGAGAAGTGTTACGAATTAACCAATCGTCGCACAACAATTAGGGCAAATTTTCATTTGAATTACATTTTATTGTTGACTAGTCAGTCTCCCAGTGAATTCAGAAGTGTGTGGGCGTATGAAATAGTTTAGACGTTCGGTCTACTAGGCGAACGAACACAGGCTACAAAGTTCGTTAGTTGCTGAAATCGTAAATTTTATCGTAAAGTAGCCGGGAATGTAGCAGATTTCCGTATATAGATTAAAGAGACTTCAAGTCTGCTAGATTTATATGTATGCCAAATACACAAAATTGTAGTAGACAAAAATCAATACGGTAAAAGTTAATTAACTGCAATTATGTATTTATTGTTTTAACCCGAGAACGACCATGAACGCAGGACACCAGAAAGAACTCACATAGGTAGCCACAGCGAATCAACGCGTCTGTATCCTGAGTGAAGCAACCCGTACCTGTATCCTGATTGAACGACCCTCATCTCTATCCAGACAGCATCATCAACATCTCGGCGACCTACGTTCGTCAAAAAAGTGAAGTAACTTTATTTTATTTTTTATAAACTTTAATAAATTTATCAAACTAGTGAAACAAAATTAGATTATGTAAGACATAAACATTATTTAATTTATATTCAGGTCAAAAGAGAGAGTAATTAGTTTGTTATTTTCACATAAACTCTATTAAAGTCAAAATAGCGCAATTTTGTAGTAAATCATTAATAAATCCGATAGCATTCCAATACACGGTTCACCGACTACTTATTCTATGCGATATCTATACATCATATAATTCATACCAGAGATACATTATTTAGGCCTATAAACTAATATATGAACTAAAATATGTCTCCACTAAGGGTCATAGTGATAATTAAATCAAATATATAGACTGTAAGCAGTGGAACAGTCACGCGTTGGACACAAGAAGAATTAAAAGACGCCTTTTATAAATCATATTGAAAATGGATTTGGTAATATATAGGTACAACATGTAAGAGGTTACAATTAAATAATCGAAAGCAATAGATTATTGATGAAGACATTGCAGTGAAATTTTAGAGCAAAACAAGGTAGTACGGGTATAAGCAAAGTGATTAAGACAAAGAAATTGGTTTAGTTTAGTAAAATTAAAAAAAATCCGCTAGATAGGTAGGCTCAAATATGTGGAATTAGCGGCTACTAAAATTTAGAATTGCAAAAAGAACAAAATGACGTCAACAACTTCCGCTGACGATGAAGAATGAGTAAAAGGAATAAGAAGAAAACTGAAAGGGTAGGGTAAACAGGAAACTAAGCTAAAGGACTGAAGAAACGATGTTATTCATTTCGCACACTGATTGTGTGTGTGTGTGTGTGTGTGTGTGTGTGTGTGTGTGTGTGTGTGTGTGTGTGTGTGTGTGTGTGTGTGTGTGTGTGTGTGTGTGTGTGTGTGTGTGTGTGTGTGTGTGTGTTTAGATTAATCCGAAGTAAAGGATAGAACTATGTCTAGGTCTTGAAGCACATAAAAGTGATTTGTACTAAAAACTGTTGCAGTATGTTCTCCATAAATGCGACTAGTTTTGTACAGTAGCTACTAGAAATGAACATCGAAACCATTAATGGTTCCCATCGAATAAAAGATCGAAGAGTACAATCAATGGTTACAGAACATCGGCTTTATTACATTTATGTTCAATAACCAATCGACAGCAACCCAACGTTTCATGTGAAAAACGACCTTCAAAATACAATTTTATTCTTTATTGATTCATAAAAAAGAAATACACTTTCTGATACTAATAAATGCTTATTAAAACACATTTAAACTTGAAAGGTATAATTCTTCACATGCTGAGTTTAAAAACGAAATTTCCTTGAGCATATTTGTTGTTTTGCTTTGCAGTTTCCTTTTGTAACAAATTCGTATAAACGACATTTTAAGTTTGAGGAATTGCCCGATGTTTTGATAATATTACCACGATGGTAGCTGGGTGTTTTTGTCAAATAATTTTGATGGACGGCATATCGTTATATTATCACTATATTAAAACTTAATAATTTAATATTAAATTGAAAACGGACTGAAATCGGATGTAAAGAATTCACATATTGTTTAAAACTCCTAAACAACGGATGCTTCATGTCAAGTGATCTCTACTCGGACTGCTCCATCATAGTGTTTTTACATTTGACGTTTCGATTCCGAGAGTCTTGTACCGTTCGCAGTAATGACAACAGGTCTTACCTACTACTTTACACAAGAAAGAAGTATTAATTAATATGCTAAAATCTGTTGTGTATTAAATGCTATACTTTCAACTCTTGCTTTCGTAGCGACCCTTATGAATTACCTCAGGACATGAAATAACTTATTAACACAATTTTAAATAGCATAAATTATAAATTTAATAATTTCTTTGCATTTGCTTATTACAAGTACACAAGATTTTTATATGGTTACAATATTGAAAAATTCAGCTTTCTTAGCAATTGTCTCTTTTGATAGTGGATTCTGTTTCTAGAGTATATGTTAAGATTACTACCTTACACAAGAGAGGAGTATTTATTAATATGCTAAAATCTGTTGTGTATTAAATGCGATACTTTCAACTCTTGCTTTTGTAGTGACTCTTAGGAATTACCTCAGGGGATGAACTAACTTATTAACACAAATTTAAATAGCATAAACTATAAAGTTAATAATTTATTTGCATTTGCTTATTACAAGTACACAAGATTTTTATATAATTTCAATATTGAAAATTCAGCTTTCTTAGCAATTGTCTCTTTGATAGTCGATTCTTTTAGACGTATTGAATTGCCAATATGAATATGATAGATTTGACATGAAATATAATATAAATTTGAATGTTCAATTATGGGTTACTTGATTGTCGAATTCCAGTCTGCGCTGAAGGTTATCCGCTCGAAGTGTGCTGTCCTGGAGTTCTGATGTCCTCTGTTGCGACAGTAGATCCTTGATTATAACTCTTTGATTATAACACTTTAGATATATACATAGACATCACTTTCACCATACACAATTCACAGCTAATACATTATTTAAAGCAAGAATATGTTGTATTAGGCACAATATTTAACACCTTTGCATGTATATTAAATTAAGCTAAGTGCTAGCAACACGCATCGTTCAGGCCGATGCCGTCAGACGATTTACTAATTTTCCGACTCATGCTGTGGTAATTCTCCGATTCACGTTTACTTCCGACATGAACTTTGATTCTGTCTCAGCCGAATTACAGTAGCTTCTACAAAGACTAATCACTTTGGATTGAATATTAACTGTTCCCGTTGATTAAATTATCGATTACACTTTACGCTTATAACTTCTCCGACAATTTCTTCCAAACTTACGATTATTAGTTTTATTAAAATAATGAATACTGGTATAACTGTTACAATAACTTCACTGAATTAACAATTATTACACGCCGATTACGGGTATTATAGTTATATTATTTCCGATTACCTAAATTAATGTTACGATTTTACTAATACGCAAATTACGAGCCTTTTAGTTGTAATACCTCCGTTGACTGACTACAAATTTCCAAACTACTGTAACCCCTTTTCCTTTTATGCTTTTTATTTATTCTTATTTATATTTAATTCCATATTTCCTTATTTATTTTTTTTTTGAAAGAGAAGCTACAAGTTATTTAAAACTAGGCAAGAGCCTAGAGAAGCTAAAATTGTGCTGGGGTCCAGTATGATGGGACCTGCAAATGAAACACTGATCTTGAGATAACAACAACAATTTACTGTTCTCGGGTAGTACAACATATGAACCCCTAAAGGCAAGGTAACTAAGTCTTTTGATTGTTAAATGTAATTTCATTAATGTGTGCCTTGCCAAACGTTGAACAAGTCATAATAAATTATTAACAGCACTAAGTACTGAACGAGTATTAATATCTGAATAATCATTGACTAGTAATTCGTGGAACGTTGCGTGAATGACAATAATATAACTATAAAATGGCACACAATCTCGGCCTGCAAGTAATCGCACCTTATAACAAGACATAAATATACAGAAATATACACAGGCATAATCAATACGACAATGTAACAATCGTGTAAAACTAACACACACATATAATTAACATCAACAAACATTTACAGATACACAACCCATCACATGTTCACCCCGGTTATCAGCGCATATGAGCATCTTGTTCAACACCCTTAACCCCCCCTATATTCTGACCGAGTATCCGCCCCCCCCCTTTAATGTTCCATTAATAGGTGACTAAATCCCCAAAACCTCAATTAAAATATCCCAGGAGTGGAGCTGACATGCCCCAAGTTTTAATAAGATAAGTAGTAACTAAATGTTTTAGGTAAACCCTGCGGCCAGCGCACAAATCCCATGCCGATGTCTAATTATCAATTTAAATCCCATCAGTTACAATAATGAAGAGTAGCATCACAAGGTTAACATGGATGTCCGGTTGCCTAACTGCATTCTATATTTCCTTTTACTTTCAAAACAGAATTTGTAAAAATAGTGGAACGTGACCACCATGAATATTGATAACTGATACTGATTAATCTTGTATTGTTTAATGGTTAATTAATTGTTATAGTGAGCCACAAAAATTATCGTTACAAAATTTACTATGGTAAAATACAAACTGTGACAATGGTAAATTTAAAGTGTACAAATTAGCTAAACAGTGGAACAGAATTTTGTAAAACGGAATCTAAGTCATGAAGGTGTTAAAACCAGCTTACAGTGTTCCAAAAGAAAACTTAACTACCGGCAGGGTCAGGCATCGGGCGAGATCTAGCAAGATCTGACACATACAGACCTGCAGTGGACGTCTCCTACGGGAGTCGACCACGGGTTAAAACATCTCCCAGATCATGAATGAATAATAAATTACATGCCCACCTGAACCAAAAGATCCGTTAACATAACCATCCCAACATGCTTAAAACAGAAACAGATTTAGATTCAACTCTATCTACCGAACTCCCCTCGACCCGGGCGGTGCGTGACCCTGGCCGAGTTTACACTCTCAGAACGAGATAGACATAACAGTAATAGAGGAGGCGTAAGCCTTACAAATTAAATATAATATATGCCACCCATTGTCCGGAAATAACTGTCCTAACTGGAGCGTCTACACGAAAGTCTCACAGAGTTTATTGGCCACAAGATTTAGGTTAATATGGTTAAATTTCACCTGGTTATTGGTGTGGAGTTTGAGGGTTCCGTTGGGGTGCATCTAGTCCATGCTTCCGGCTGACACAGCTGACGAAAGTGTTTGAAATCACAGCATCTGAGGCAGTTGTTCGGCCGTCCTTCCGGAGCGGGGCAGATTCCCGACTACATCAGAAACCCTGCACAATTATATCTGGGATTACTCATAAGTTCATAAAACACACTACCACATTTACCCGCTGACATTGCATGGCCTGTTCAGTTTATAAACTCCGAAAATTGACTAAGTAAAGAACCCCTTGAATTGTAGTAAATCACCTCAAAATTAACTCCATTAAATATTTTAATATATAATATGTCCAAATATAGTCACTCTATAATAATGATAATTTTAATTAACAGTTATGCAAAAGTTTTCATGACGCACTTACAGGAATTAGCAACTTTTAACAAGTCCGTGATATACATGGATTTCAGAAAATTACTGACTTACGCCCCATCTTGGTTTAGTTAATTTAGTAGAATGATTACTAGATTAATATAGAACATAATTATATCATTACTGTTACAATCACTTAACCAGGGTTGAGATTAAGCATACATAAAACAAATTATAACCTGATAATCGCCACGTGCTAAAGACTGACTGCAATATATATCGTAACGCATCCACTTTAATATCAATTAAAAGCAATTTGTTTTTATAAATAACTAATATACATATTTTAATAGACTTACCGGAGGTCACGTAGGCTTCTACTTACTCATAGAATTAGTTGGAAGACGAAAAAACTGTTCAATCTACTCTGCCAGCCGGGGACTAGAAGGTGAAGCGACGAGAGCCGGAATTTGACTGAGCAAACCAGCTCTTACATAAACTGTACGTAACAGAGATAGGGCGCGCGCGAGTCACCCGGCGGAGGGGTAGATCCCAATGACAAAGTCCGATTGAGCGTATCAAAAGGACAATTCCCTCGCGTCGACAAATACGTAATTTTAATAATGAACAATATAGATATAGGAACATCGCCGCGTTTTCCAAAACGCGGCACACCCCCACCCCAAAAGGGCAACCCGGTTGCCTCACTCTGAAACTCGGGAGAGTACCCTGCAGTGTACCCCCTTCTTAAATACTCTGGTGGACATCGTGGGTAAGGTGGCCCGGCGGCACTTGCTCTCAGGAGAACAGCCAGCGAATGCGGCATGGACCGACCCTACAATAAACAACATCAACATCAACAACTATTAACAACCAACAACAGCACACCATCACTTCATCTAACCTCTAAAACAGGGGAAACTGACGACCACGACAATCTCGAGGACAACAATCTACTCACTCCCGGCAAGTCTCTCTAAACTTCCTTATCGATAGGTTTTTTTTTTTCTAAGGGGAGGGGTAGGAAAATCTTGAAGTTGAAACGGGGCAAGGATCATTAAAGTGTCAATATCTAGGACTAAGGGTAAGGACCTGGCTCCCTCCGGAAATAAGGATGAATGGAGGAAACCAAGGCTCGCGTGGGCAGGGGCGCAACCCTGAAATAGATGAACACCACTGGGAGTGTGGGGAACATCTACCCGCTACCCGTTAACCTCTTCTTCTTACCTTTCTATGACGCACTTTAGGTATTCGCTCCTTTCGGACGCCACTCTCGAAGAAATTATCTCGTGTTGAGCTGTACTGACTGGTTTCTTCGGAATCAGAATCAAGGCAACTTACCTCACTACTTTCACTCCGCTTTGGATTATGCTCGTCGTCTAACTCCTCTGCTACAATTTCTTCCTTTTCTACAATTTCCCCTTCTTCGTCCACATAATCCAAATCAACCTCCTGACACTGCACCTCCTCACCATCTTCCAGTTGCTCCTCTGATCCCTCTTCAACCGCATCTTCCCTCAGCTCCTCACCAATTTCTTGCGTAACCTCTTCTCCGATCTCATTTTCATCAACACGTTCATCACCAACGTCATCGCCATCACGTCCACTACCATCTTCTGAACACTGCACATCCTCGTCCTCCTCTAGTTGCTCACCTGGTCCACCTGAAACTTCCTCCCGTTCCTCGGAATCCTCAACACTACTTACAGAAGGCGTCTGCACATCTTCACCCACTACATCACTCTCACTCACAAACTCTACAACGCTGCCACAAAATTTCTCCTCAACTTCTACCTCACTTGCGGCATGAACATCCCCTTGTCCATCCACAACCTCAGAAACACTCGCAGCCCGGACATCCCTGTGTCCATCTGCAACTTCAGACTCTACAGTCTCCCTAACACCTACAACTATATTCACCTGCGCAGCATCCGCAGACCGCCCTTCTGCCTCGTCTGTCGATTCCACTCCTTGACCACTTTCAGCAACCACAACGTCCTCAACATCTTCCACCCTGGAATCCAGCTGTCCAGGCTCAGGTGCAATGACTAAATTAATTTCTACTGGCGATGGTAAAGCGACACTCTCAAATGACTTCTCATATTCCTGCGTAGACGGTGACGATATTATCGGATCTGGATCCGTCACAAACCGAGATGGAAATACCGGAACAAATTCTGCGGCCTCTGGATTCAACCATGACGTCCTCTTCGAGTCCTGTAACTCCGTCTTAACTGACGTGTTCTTATCCTCTTGTATTGTTCCCACGAAGTAATTCCGCTCTTCTACTTCTGCTTCCTCTTCTTCATCTACTACTCTCTTAGGCAGTTGTACTTCCTCTTGAACTTTTACAGTTTCCTTTTTCTCCAAATAAGAATAACGCCTGGGTACAGGCTCCCTACTTGCCGATGTTTGTTCCCTAACATAATTTCTTCTTCCCCTGTTAAATTCATATTTCTTTGTTCTCCGTGCTGTAGCGGTTGTTACTGTCTTCTCACTTGCCACCCCTCTGTAGCCTCCATTACTTCCGGAATATTCAGTTTTTTGGACAGTCTCTTGCGTTCTCCTCCAACCACCATGTTTGTCCTTTTTGCCTCTTCCTGATGAACCACTGGAGTATTGGACATCTGTAACATCTCTTCCCCGGGACTCGTCAACCTCCTGGACCGTTCTTGAAACCACACACAGCCGTTCAAGGTTCGCGAAACAACGTGGACGGTCGGCAAATGCCAAACGAGATCTCTCTTGGGGAGTCAGTCCTTCCAGAATCGCTTGTATCACTTCAGTCTCGGGCAACCCCAATCTTAACACCCGGGCAGCTTTCCGTATATCGCGCACGAAGTCCCCTAACGCCTCTCCGTTGGCCTGTAGGCGATAGAATTTTTCCAACTCAAGCTTGGCACGTCGTCGAATGGGTAGTAAGAAGTTCAACACCTCCCCATGGAAAGCATCAACACTGTCACCCCGGCGCAGAGCCTTGGTGACCAGATCAGCCAACGTACTCCGGCAATACGGGTATATAAGAGACAAGACCTCCCCATCGGACACCCCCGGGAAATCTGCCACCTGCAGAACAAGATCCAAGAAAACTAGCAACTGCTCCTCATCAAATCCATTCACCACCGGAAATTTCTGGAGAACGCCTATAAGAGGGTGGGGCAATTTCTCGTAGCATATCCCCGCCAGAATTGCACAATTCAAAACAAACAATCATAAAACATATCCCCACTAAACACCTAACACAAACATAACCTACAAAAACATTTTTACAAAAATCGGAAAAACTCAAGTACTGTCCTTCCTTTGAGTGGACCCCCGGGTTTCCTAGCGCTGCGAAAACCTGACCCGCTCCAGAACTAACTCTCCGTCAGCCGCCAGACTCAAGAAGAAACAACATCAGACACTAACACCAACATACAATCCACACCACCAAACACTAACCACAATATACAACATTTCGACTACACCATTGCCACCATTACAATCGGACGATACCGACTTCCAGTCGGGCCATACCGCATCCCACTAACCGCACGCGCAATTACCTTCATAAAATATATACGGGAACCCATCCCTACGCGATCTCTGGCAATGTCCAATTTCAAGACAACAAAACCCAACTACAACACGTGCCCGTGGCGGCCTCAGGTTTACAATTCAAAACACCTAACAATAATTCATAAAAAATACATATATACACCTACATTTCATGTCAGTCAACTGCTATAGTGGCACCCTATTTAATCATTAAGTGCCATTATATTTGCCAGACTATCTCCAAGTTTGCAAGCCCCATCACACCAACGGACCCAAGGGTTCAACCCTAGAATGAACCACGCTCTCTGCTACCATTTGTAGTAGCAGACTTTGTTAACCACGCTCTGCGGTACCATTTGTAACCCCTCTTTCCTTTTATGCTTTTTATTTATTCTTATTTATATTTAATTCCATATTTCCTTATTTATTTTTTTTTTGAAAGAGAAGCTACAAGTTATTTAAAACTAGGCAAGAGCCTAGAGAAGCTAAAATTGTGCTGGGTCCAGTATGATGGGACCTGCAAATGAAACACTGATCTTGAGATAACAACAACAATTTATTGTTCTCGGCTAGTACAACATATGAACCCCTAAAGGCAAGATAACTAAGTCTTTTGATTGTTAAATGTAATTTCATTAATGTGTGCCTTGCCAAAAGTTGAACAAGGAATAATAAACTATTAACAGCACTAAGTACTGAATGAGTATTAATATCTGATTAATCATTGACTAGTAATTCGTGGAACGTTGCGTGAATGACAATAATATAACTATAAAATGGCACACAATCTCGGCCTGCAAGTAATCGCACCTTATAACAAGACATAAATATACAGAAATATACACAGGCATAATCAATACGACAATGTAACAATCATGTAAAACTAACACACACATATAATTAACATCAACAAACATTTACAGATACACAACCCATCACATGTTCACCCCGGTTATCAGCGCATATGAGCATCTTGTTCAACACCCTTAACCCCCCCTATATTCTGACCGAGTATCCGGCCCCCCCTTTAATGTTCCATTAATAGGTGACTAAATCCCCGAAACCTCAATTAAAATATCCCAGGAGTGGAGCTGACATGCCCCAAGTTTTAATAAGATAAGTAGTAACTAAATGTTTTAGGTAAACCCTGCGGCCAGCGCACAAATCCCATGCCGATGTCTAATTATCAATTTAAATCCCATCAGTTACAATAATGAAGAGTAGCATCACAAGGTTAACATGGATGTCCGGTTGCCTAACTGCATTCTATATTTCCTTTTACTTTCAAAACAGAATTTGTAAAAATAGTGGAACGTGACCACCATGAATATTGATAACTGATACTGATTAATCTTGTATTGTTTAATGGTTAATTAATTGTTATAGTGAGCCACAAAAATTATCGTTACAAAATTTACAATGTTAAAATACAAACTGTGACAATGGTAATTTTAAAGTGTACAAATTAGCTAAACAGTGGAACAGAATTTTGTAAAACGGAATCTAAGTCATGAAGGTGTTAAAACCAGCTTACAGTGTTCCAAAAGAAAACTTAACTACCGGCAGGGTCAGGCATCGGGCGAGATCTAGCAAGATCTGACACATACAGACCTGCAGTGGACGTCTCCTACGGGAGTCGACCACGGGTTAAAACATCTCCCAGATCATGAATGAATAATAAATTACATGCCCACCTGAACCAAAAGATCCGTTAACATAACCATCCCAACATGCTTAAAACAGAAACAGATTTAGATTCAACTCTATCTACCGAACTCCCCTCGACCCGGGCGGTGCGTGACCCTGGCCGAGTTTACACTCTCAGAACGAGATAGACATAACAGTAATAGAGGAGGCGTAAGCCTTACAAATTAAATATAATATATGCCACCCATTGTCCGGAAATAACTGTCCTAACTGGAGCGTCTACACGAAAGTCTCACAGAGTTTATTGGCCACAAGATTTAGGTTAATATGGTTAAATTTCACCTGGTTATTGGTGTGGAGTTTGAAGGTTCCGTTGGGGTGCATCTAGTCCATGCTTCCGGCTGACACAGCTGACGAAAGTGTTTGAAATCACAGCATCTGAGGCAGTTGTTCGGCCGTCCTTCCGGAGCGGGGCAGATTCCCGACTACATCAGAAACCCTGCACAATTATATCTGGGATTACTCATAAGTTCATAAAATACACTACCACATTTACCCGCTGACATTGCATGGCCTGTTCAGTTTATAAACTCCGAAAATTGACTAAGTAAAGAACCCCTTGAATTGTAGTAAATCACCTCAAAATTAACTCCATTAAATATTTTAATATATAATATGTCCAAATATAGTCACTCTATAATAATGATAATTTTAATTAACAGTTATGCAAAAGTTTTCATGACGCACTTACAGGAATAAGCAACTTTTAACAAGTCCGTGATATACATGGATTTCAGAAAATTACTGACTTACGCCCCATCTTGGTTTAGTTAATTTAGTAGAATGATTACTAGATTAATATAGAACATAATTATATCATTACTGTTACAATCACTTAACCAGGGTTGAGATTAAGCATACATAAAACAAATTATAATCTGATAATCGCCACGTGCTAAAGACTGACTGCAATATATATCGTAACGCATCCACTTTAATATCAATTAAAAGCAATTTGTTTTTATAAATAACTAATATACATATTTTAATAGACTTACCGGAGGTCACGTAGGCTTCTACTTATTCATAGAAGTAGTTGGAAGACGAAAAAACTGTTCAATCTACTCTGCCAGCCGGGGACTAGAAGGTGAAGCGCCGAGAGCCGGAATTTGACTGAGCAAACCAGCTCTTACAAAAACTGTACGTAACAGAGATAGGGCGCGCGCGAGTCGCCCGGCGGAGGGGTAGATCCCAATGACAAAGTCCGATTGAGCGTATCAAAAGGACAATTCCCTCGCGTCGACAAATATGTAATTTTAATAATGAACAATATAGATATAGGAACATAGCCGCGTTTTCCAAAACGCGGCACACTACGTTTTTTTTATACCCTAACTAATTCTACCCTCACTTAATATTTACAAAACACATTCCTATTGGATTAGAGTACCGCGATGTTTGATTTTATCCAACCCAACTATAGAATTTACCCGCTAAAAAAAAGACACTTTCTCTTATTCGTTAACTAACAGCTCGTGAAAATCTTTCGAGCTATGGTGTGAAGTGACGCTATCCTTACGCTTCTCTGTCTGACGCTCTCTGTTTAAAATAACGGTATCTATTGTTGTAAGCACTCAGCTTTCACAAGTTTTCACCTATTTTTTGCTGTTTTTTAAATATAATACAATTTTATGGCTCTCTGTCCCGTACGTGACTTTTTCGTACTTTTAGCCGTCTAGCTGTCGCCAAGACAAGGGTGCGTTCTTTCGAAAAAACACCGCTCTGATATCTTCTAACGGTATTCTCTACAGTTATTCTTTACATATTTGTGTTGATATCTATTTAATAATAATAATTTCTTGTAAAAATTGAGTCTCATTCATTTTTGACGTTATATACCGCCTGTGAGTGACGGCTGAAAGACCCCGTTAAAGGACCTAACAAGAAACAAGGTCAATAACGACAACAAGGTTTTTACGTCTTTCAGACTTCTGGAGTATGCTAAGTGTAAAAATACTAAGATTGAGGCTGAGTGAGTAGAGAGTTTAGCTAAAAGTTAAAAGCACTGTGAAACGTACCAATTGTTTATATATTTTTCTCAGTTAGTAACTAAAAATCTAAAGAAACAATGTTGGTTCCAAAATACCAAAGGCAACCGTCGATAGGACGGAAACATCAGTACTCAACCATCGATGTTAAAACATGGAATGGAGGACGTTCACCATCAACGTTCACATATGCCATCGATACTGACGCCTACTAGTTACATATGTTAAAATATTAAACTGTATAACAGGCTGTATTTTCTTGGTGACATGAGATACTTGGATCTGTTTCTGAAGATGGGCGCAGCGTTTGTAAAAACTGATCGTTTATTAAGAAATTAAAATTACAAGTACATTTTCTCGTTAAAATGTTTTTATTCTTCGTATTGTTTAAATTAGCAGCCATCCTTACTTTTCTTTTATAAAATTGCTAAACTGCTATAATTGTTATTATTTAGACAAAGCTTTTCGTCATCACTGACGAAAAAAAAAAATGTTTTTAGTAAGTTTCAATGGGCAACAAGGAAATGTAAATCATTAACAGGTCATGTAATATTAGTGAAAAATTGAATTTGCGATACAAAATTCATGATGATACAAACTTATGTTGAGATTGTTTCTTTGTAGATAGATACATATACCATGTGGAGAAAGTCACGGAATATGGGCAAGAAAAGAAAACTAAATAATTTTATAGGATACAACTATTCACTGATAAAAGAGTAAGACATTTTACTCTATAGAAGACCTATACAATTTTGGAAAATACTGAAACTTAGATAAAATTTAAAAGGAATAGAATTATGTAGAACATGTGGTTAATGAGGCGCATGTGAAGTCAGTATTTAGCAGAAAAATGTCCCTCTACCTAAGTAAAATTCTCTTCTCCATTGTTATTCTACTCTTGTGTTACTGCTTTCATTCTTAATTACTCTTACTAAATTTACGAAAGAAATTCGGTTTCTTAGATCAAATGGTAAGTATTCTGTAATACCTTACTTTATATCAAAAGACAAGAACGTTGCAGGTATACGATATTCATAATACATATACTTCTAGTGTTGATCGTAATATTAGAATGCTACCCGTTCTCTCTCTCACTATTTTTTGTCCCTCTTTCCACCGTTGACTTATTTTATTCGTTTGAATTAACGACAGACGTAATCACATCCATAGTAGTAATATCAATGCTAACATTTCATTTTATAGTCTTTCCGCTTTAATTACAGTTGTAATATAATTCCATGTCGGTAGCACGGAGTGTTGAGACATAAACTCTGTAATTACAACTTTACTACTCTCTAACAATAACGATTGCTGTTATTCGTGTTCACAGCTTTGTCATTGAGTACGTCTTCAGTAAAACATCTGATTATCTACATTTTCGTAATAAAACAAGTTGCTATCATACACTGTATAGCTATAAACAGGTGCCGTTAACAAAGAACAAGATTACACGTCCACTCAAATACAATTTAATCTTCATTTTACATATAATGTTTAGTTCTTTTTATCTTACCTACAATTTTTCTTATAAAAAGGTATTGTTATCCCTCACTAGGTTTATTTTTGGCAAATGAATAACAAAATATTTTCTATCGCAGAATATTTCTCCGAAAACACCTGCGTGCAGTGTTCTTTCTTTTTATTTGAATTTTCTTTTTCTGCTAATCGTCTTTTTTATTTCCAATTGTATACAATTTTTGTCCGTTCATTTAACTATCATTGGAGGCTTTACGACAACTGGTCCTACCCAATTAAAGAACTTCGGTTTAAAATTTTTCTTCCCATTTTGTCTTCCACGACAGTTTTGAGAGACATTTGGACTTAGTCTCAACACAGGGCAGACACGTCGCCAGCTCTGAAACAGACGCTTTTAGAAGCGAGTTCTGTTCCGACGACGGTATTTGATTTTCAGCGTTTTTCAGCGTCGACAGTACTTTGATGGTACCAATTATGATGAGAGACAATCGTAACTAGCCTGTAGAGAAATAATCCAATGTATATACCTTGGAAAGAAGGTCACCTTATAAATCGACAATTGAACTAAAAAATAAAGGAGAACTGAATAGCGTGAAGCAGCATTTCATTTCGAAGCGAAATGTCAAAATGTTAGAAGAGAAGATGTTTAATCAAGAGGCATTTATCCTGTTTTCACTTATGCTCCGAAAACAATCACGTTAACTAAACCACAGAAAACAGACCACAGAAAAATGGAATTTATAATACTAACAGCAATCCTAAAAGACGCAAAAACAACATATGGGTCAGGGACCTGACTGAAATAAAGGACGGTAATGGTGTGTTTTATCCATGCATTCATTTACATGATATGTATCGCTTAAAGAATGTTGAAAAAAAAGCATACGCTAACAATACTTTATATTTGTTGTTCTCGTTAATGGTACCAGAACAGACCTATTATATATATTAACTATAATATAAAATGTAACTTAACTAATTTCAAGTTTATGAGACCAAGTGAACTGATGCAGTACTGTTTGACCACGTGTGCTGTTTTATTAATTTTTACTTCCATGTTCCATAAGGAAATGGAAGTATGGTCATGGCGAAAATATCGTATTCAAGATAACGGCAGATTCTGATTGTACTACCCTCAAAAGATGAAAAAAAGTCATTTTTCGAAAAGTGCCTGTGTGTGTGTCTGTGTGTAGAATGTTTTCAATGGCAAACGATAACAGCCGCAAATTCAAACAGAATCAAATCATTTTTTGCATACAGTCCTGAATTGTAGAGGACTCAAGGGTTATTGTTTTTGGTGAAGATCGGTTAAGGAAAGGGGTAGTTTACCTGCAACGTTTTACGTTTTAACAAGAGTAAATTGCTTAATTTTGATAAATAAAGTATCCTGAAAAGAAGGTTATAATAATCCACTGTAGAAAGGTAGATTAAATATCTATAAATGAAAAGGATATTTGAAGGAGGAGGGGTAATTTTTTAAATAAATTAAAATGGTAGTTGATGATGGAGGAAGTAAATTTTATAAGATTTATATGTGTAATACGTTAATGACAACAAAGAAGTAGTTTCTATGGAAATAGTTCATTTCACTTTAACAAAATTCTATATTTTTCATTTTAATTTAAATCACGTATGAGTGAAAATATATCATTCCTGGCAGGCCAGCATATCTCAATTATGTAATGTTTACTTTTCCAAAGTTTTATTATTGTGATTACCGCAATAAAAAGTGGAATATATCCCTAGAAATTAATTATGTATATCAGGGACAAGTAAAAATAAGTTTAGAATAAATCATGTTAATTATAAATTATAAAATCAACCCTGTGACCCATAAAACATCTTGTTAATCCAAGAGCTTTACCGAGTCAATCTATAGAAAATAAAAGAAAATTGAATTGATTTGTTTGATTTGATTAAAAAATCAGAACACATATAATTCAAAGCTGAACATTTCTAATAAAATACTTTTTATTATTTCAGGAACTTTATATAAAACACTGAAACTGAAGGCCAGAAGAATTGTAACAAGAAAATAATGTATAAAACTAAACAACAATTTGGTGAGAGTGTTCTATGTAAATACGATTAGACTAAGACATACATCTGTTCACTCCTTATTAAATTTAAAAGAACTAAAACAGTGAACTGATATATAACAAACACTATAAACATTATGAATAGTATTTTCTCATTTTACTATTTTAGTTTGTTCTGATTAGATTAAATTGTTTCTTTTGTATAATCCAAAGAACCCATGACACAACACACATACCCAACATAACATTAATGAAACTGATTTATTATTTTTATATTTTCTATAATATGTATAGCATGTTGTTATGTATGACTTTGACTATCCCATACATTGACTTTAGTTTTTTATTAACCCTGAGAAAGAGTTATTATTTTATTAAATCTAAAGGAGCTAACGAATGAAGAGAAAAGCATTGAATGCCAATGAATTGTAATGTATGTTAAAAAGTAAAGAGTAGTCATTTGTATATACAGTATATAGGCCTATATAAAAATATATATAATAAAATAAAGTTGAGAATTAAGACAAGACTGAACAAGAGTTAATTTTTATTTCACTTTACATAAAATTATCACAATCCACTTGAGGGTCTACAGGATATTGATTACATTGAACAGTTACATTTACATTTATAAAATAATCACATTACACCGTTCACACGTGTTGCGTAGCAAAACGGTTAACCAGGTAAAATAACCAAATTAGACACTTTATATATTAAGCATATTACACTTTTTTATTTATGTTCTATTAGATTCATGCTAATGGTTATCAGAGTCATGCCTGTGAACAATTTAAAATATACATTTACTAGTTTATCCATCCTGTGTGTAAATTACATCGCTTTTCGAATTAGGCCTATACGGCCCATCACTCCGTGAAGTTCGTCAGAACAATAAAAATAAGACAATACGAAGTATAGTTTAAATGACCTGCAAACACAACACTTATAAAAACACACGCATAATTAAAGACACCACAAAGCTAATCAGGGGCGTATATAAGGGGGGCCAGGGGCCCCCCCCGAAATAATGAATATAAAGAAAAAAATAAGTAACGTAATCTGAATTATTTTAATGAATCATGCGCGAAGGCATCGCCACGGCAGACAGTGATAATTCCCCGTATAGGTGAGGGGAGTGGGGTGGTAGTGGTGTGAAGTTCGTGCCAGTTCGGGTTGATTCGGTCCGACTCGGGCTCCCGCCCGGCCATCTGCGCGTGCGGACAACTGAACAGAAGAAGAATACTATCGACGAGCTGTTTATGTGCCATACCTGGACGATTTTTGTAACTCACTGAAAGAACGCTTTGAATCTCACAAGGAAACAGTTGCATCCTCACAAAACATCCTTCCACAATTGTGTATCATAACAGATTTCGGTTCATTGGAGGCTGCTTTTGGTTTCTACGAAGAAGATTTGTCACATAAAGAGATTGTGCAAAGTGAGTTTATGTTGTGGAAAGAAAAGTGGAGTCAGGAAAATCCTTCAAATCTTCCAAAAACGGCTATAAGTTCTCTAGAAAAATGTGACAAGACTTTCTTCCCCAACATTTATACCCTTCTGAAATTACTCGCAGTTCTTCCTGTTTCTGTCGCAACCGTAGAGAGAACTTTCTCCAGCCTGAGAAGACTGAAGACTTACCTAAGGAACAGCACATCTGAAAGTAGGCTTAACGGGCTTGCTTTACTTTCTATCCACAGAGACATTATAGTTAGTGACGATGAAGTTCTTGATATGTTTGCAAGTGTACCAAGAAACCTGGACTTTGTTTCGTCACCATTGGTCTATATAAAAAGTGGAGTTCCTTTTTATGTATTCTTTTATGTATTCTTTTTATTGTCAGTTGGATAAACGATTAATAAAACAAATTTTGTTGCATTGTCAAACAGTCACTTTATTAAACCTTCTTTTAAGGTCTCTCCAAAACAATACTCAAAACAGTCTTTTGAATGATAGTTGATAAAACACACATATGCGTGTATACACAAAAAGAAAAAAATAGGGGTCTTGGCAATTTATACATACATGACAGAACAAAACAATATTTATAGCTAGAACCCCTCCAAACACGATAATCACAATCGCCTATTTCACTCTTTTAGTTCGGATAAGTGTTTACAGATGAGACATTGTTAAAATCTTGACCAATGTTTGAAATATAGTAACAGATCTTTTCATCATTTGGTTTGTTTAAAAATAGATATATTTTTTATGATTTAATGTCAACAATAAAGAAGCGTGATCTCGGTAAAGTAAAAGGGGCATTCAGCGCAACTTACCCTCTGAATATGAGCAGCAAAACTGATATATAGTATCATGGGGTGTCTACTTAAAATTACTTAACCTAACCTTACATTAATCTTGGCCCCCCCCAAAATATATTCTATATTCGCCACTGAAGCTAATAAAAGAGATCTACACGAACACTTCAGTGAGAGTAAAAGCCAAGGACGAATTATCATATAATGGACCTGTAACAAAAGGGATCAGACAAGGGGAATTCCCTAAGTTCCATACTCTTAAATGTAGTTATTATATGTGTACTACGTTATCGGCAACAAAGAAGTAGTTTGTTGTTAAAATTCCTTCCCGGGCTGTTTGGCCGTAGTCCATTGTTTTCTGCAAAACCAGACGTTTTGGCAGCGCCATCGACTACCATCATCAGTGAAAATCGAGTGCGCTAACGTGAGGTGGTATATATACGTTAGTGACCACAGTACTGTGGTAAAGGCTGAAGCAAGAAGTAGAAAGAAGTAGTTCCTATGGAAATATTTCATTTTGAAAATGATTTTAAATATAAATTTTAGAACATGGAAGTCATGGATGGTTCTCCATACCGATGTTTTTAATGCTTTACCCTATGTTTAGATAGGAACAAATAATTAAAAAAAAAATATTTGTGTCTTACCAGGTTTTTACATGTATTTACATATCCGGTTTAGTAAGTTTGAATTTTTCAGCGTTTATGAATTTTATAAAAAAGTCATACTTTTGTGTACAAAACACTGGTATACGATAAGAATATTGTTCATTGTTAAAGCCTTTCCAGCAACGACTATTTAAAATTTTACGAAACAAGTGATAAATAAGAACTATTCAAGTTCTTAGTTCTTATTCAAGAAAATGAGGATGATTTACAAAGAGCTAAGTATGTATTACAAGAAATGGCAATAGCGTACTTACTGGCAATTTCAGTAAGAAAGACCAAAACCATGGCCTTTAAAGGTATATATCCAGTGAGGACTAGGTAGTTACAAAACAACAGTGCTTTAGAACAAGTGAGCCGTATCAAATATCTCGGCTGTGCAGTAAGCAATGAATCTGAATATGATATAAAATTTAGGAATATTTGTGGTACGACACATAGAAATCTTAGAAATATAACAGGACACAGCACGAAGATTAAATTTAATAAGACAAATGACATATGTGAGTGATTAAATAAAACATTGACATATGCGAGTGAGGCGTGGGTCATGACAAAAAAGAAATGCGGCAAGATTCAGAGTGCTGAAATCCAGTTTCTTCGAAATACTTTAAGTTATATATTGCAAGATAGAATAAGGAATGAGGGTATCAGGGGAGAACTCGAATTGAAGAACATCAATGAAATTATTTCAATTTACAGAAGACAATGGTGGGATCATCTGCAAAGGATGACAGAGGATCGATTGCCGAAAGCGGCACTGAACTATAAAGCCATTGGTAGAAGAGACGTGGGTCGTCCGAGGATGAGATGGGTGCCAAAACATGTTTATATAACCTAATCCTTGAAGAGAAGAAGAAGAAGAAGAAGAAGAAGAAGAAGAAGAAGAAGAAGAAGAAGAAGAAGAAGAAGAAGAAGAAGAAGAAGAAGAATGATACATGAAAAAATGATTTTGTCTAACTCTGGTAATCATCGTTTTTAAGTTGTTAATGTACACAAGAACCACTCATTTAATTATTAAATAAGCATTATGTGTTTAATACCTAGAAAGTTGGGTCTCATCTTTGGCATCTTAGCAAAACAGGTATTTATTCTAAACAAAACAAGAATACTGGAACCTATAAGGAAGAAAAGAGCACCAGTTTTAACACGATCAAAATCGATGGTATAACGATAGCGCGTGTATCATTAGTAGACCGTGGGGAGTAGGACAGGCGTAATCAAACATTGACAGGAGTAGCATATTAGTAATCAAACTATAGAAAACGCAAAAAGAACAAGTTGCTTAAACAACCTTTAGCACGTAAAGTCAACAGTGGACATGCGTGGATATTGTTTTTTATGTTGACTAATAAAAAACAACAATATTATGTTCACTGCGATCATGATCCTTCACCAGCACTGCGTTCCCGTAGTCAAACAATATTCATTACATTTAATGGTCATGTTAACAAACATGCATTACAGTCCTCAAGAATCTTCGGCAATTACTATAATGAAATGCAGTCCGCATAGTGGACAAGCATAACTTTTCCGTTTTCCTGTAACAATATTGTTTAGTTGCAGCCCACAACGCTCTACTGACTTTCCACAAGTATTATGTAGCATGTAACGGTTTTAACCTAGAAACCAACATTCAACTGTACCGCACATCCCGTAAGGCGGAAACAAGATATTTGTGTGTATCTTTACATTCGTGATTATATATGCACAAAAACTGTTTAAGTATATACATTTTATGTAGCTTGAATATAATTAAAATTGAAAGAAATTGTTAAATGTATAATTGCTTTAATTTCACTAAATATTTATTTATTAACACGATAAAATTTACTGAAAGGGTATAAAAGAGAATTATTAAGGATTACATTAATTACATATACAAATGTACCCTACATTGTGTTTGTGAATGAACGCGCGGTTCCATGTGTATATTCATAAACATGAGGAAATCTGAGTTTTTTCTCTTCATTTCATATTCAATAATATAGCCTATATCGAGAAATTTTTCGAATTGTTTAAACATATAGAAACGCGAACAAACACTTAATATCATTACAAATGTTTTAGTCTGAATATGTGTTAATGTGAAGCGATTAATTTTACGATGTAAAGATATATACGTACATTGTAATAAAAGAGCCAAGCCGTCTATTATATGTACTTGTGTATGTGCTTCGATGCAAATGCGTGTAAATAAGAAATCTTATAGCTGTGGCCAAATCAAAAAATGCCTTTAATGTCTGACTTTTTAATCTTTAACCACTTATTGAGCCTACACAATTCAGATATAGGATAAATTTAAAGGTTAAAATGAAAGTGAATGTATAAATGTGTATGATCGTATGTACGTATCTGTGTGTTTTTGGAGATAAGTGTGAACGAGCGGGAGAGAGAGAGGAAGAAAGAATGAGAAAGAGAGAGAGAGAGAGAGAGAGACCGACTGGATGGAAGGGAAACAGCCAGAGGGGAAGAGAGTGAAGGAGAGAGTAAATGATAGAAAGGGTGAATGGTAGAGAAAGTTATTGTTTTAGTTTGGGGGGAATGCTGGGTCGGATCGTTTGCCTTAACTTTGATCTCACTCTCATCGTTTAAGGCATTACCTGAAATGTTTGACGTCACGTCGCTCTGTGGTCGGACCAGACACAAAGCACATCATTACTCACGATTGCAACACTTGGCCCGGGGACGTTGCTACGTCACTCTGTTCGTGCGAGTTACGTCTATACAACGTAAGTACAGTTACGAGTCACAACACAGTTACATGAATTTAATAGTGGATGAAATCTATGATAGAAACTTTGAAGTCAAAAGTGCAATTTAATAAACTCCCTTACTCTTGAAAACTGTTATTATTTGGTACTGAATAAAAGTGAAATTTATATCAAGGTAAATTGTACAGATATACAAATCACTGTATATTGAGATGAATCAGGTTAAGTGCTGTGCTCATAGAATAATTTGTAACGCCGTATTCAGTACAGTGATTAATACTTATAACACATTAAAAATGTGTTCTTTTATAACAATTTTATACAAATGAAATTAACGAAAACTTATACTCATTTAAGTCAAAACGTTAAGGAAAGAAAATTTTTTAGTGATTCTGTATGAAAAAGAATTTAACAAATGATTGTCTGATTTTAAAAACATGCTATTCTAAAATTACTTGTTGCATTCTTCACTAATTAAATTAATTAACAATCTCAAATAACATTTTAGCAGCTGAAATAAGATTTCTCAGGCACGTGGCAGGGTATACTCTCCGTGATCATAGAGGAAACTCAGATATACGGCAGGAACTGACTATTATGAGTATACTCGACAGGATCGCCCAGTATCGGCTGAATTGGTGGGAACATCTCTGCAGAATGGATGACTGCCGCATCCTCAAACAACTCTGGAATTATAAGCCAAGGGGACGGAGAGGTGTGGGACGTCCGAGAAAGCGCTGGAGTGACCAACTCTAATCTTTGGCTGTTTGAGACCGGAATAAACCATCCTTGGTTTAATCCGTGAAGATGATGATGATATAACGTTTTATATGCTTTCTGAACTGCACAAGATGAGCAAATAGGTTACTCGTTCGCAATACCACACCGTCACGCCAATAGTTTACACGTTCTCAATCCGATTCAACAGTTTACAGTTTCCACCCACACCAGTTACTGTCGAATATCTCAAACGCTCTAAGTAGTAGCTTCAAACATCTACTTCCTTGAAGCAACTCCTTGATACTAATCGTCACCACGAAACTGTTCAACGGTGTATTATTCTCGATATCTATCCCTTTTACACAATTCTATTTGTTCACTCACTTCAATTATTCTAAAACACGTAAAAATAATTTATTTCCTTCTTTTGGAAAAGCCTACCAAACCTGTTTTGCTGAAGCCTACTTCCCGTTCCAGTACGTTCTATTTGACCATGCCTTTGATTAATAGTTCATTAATTAAAAATGTATAGGTTTTAAAATAAACATTATTTATTGTCACTGAAAATATTTTCTTTTACACTGGTATTTAAAACAATAAACTTTTATTTGTGTTATCGAACTATCCACAAACTTTTTCTGTACACTAACTCTAACTTCTCAGTAGGCCTACTAGTAACAATTTGGTCCTTGAAGATTCACTCTATCGTGGTGGGCTGTAGTTATGGTATTCAATTTCTTTTAAACCTATGTTTCGCCACACGCACACACACACATTTCTGGAGTAGTATAATGTTTGTGTCTACAAAGTGATTGTGTTTTATAAATGATATGTAAAAACTGTATTGGCTGTATTATTTAAAATCATTTCTTTTGTTCAGAAATGCGATGTTTCAGTGGACGGCCACATTGTCCATATAAATAGCATCACGTTCTGCACAGTGTTTTTGAGAAATTCCATTTTTGTAGTATGTTTGATTTTTATTTATTGTTTATTGAGAAAAGATTACTTTTGTTTACTGATGCCATGTTAAAAACACGTTGTTTAACCTATTATTAATCCTATCTGTTTTTAAGCGGAATGTAATTTGTTAAATAATTTTTTTTTTGTTATCCTTATCTGGCACCATGGAATAAAATTCTCTTAAAATAATTTTCTGTTGTTTTTTTTTAATTAAAGAGTGTATTATTCTTTTACAATAACCGTTATTTTCTGCTATGGTTCCCATTATATCAACTTTTTTATTACAATTTTCTTTGGATAAAGGAACTATGAGGAGACAATTAACCATTGCATGAAAACTGCTTACTTTTATGTAGCATGAAGTTAGTGACTGTTTATGTATAACGGTATCTGTAAAAGTAGGTTTTCTATATACCTGAAAACTAAGGTTATTTTGTAATCTAGTAATGGTGAGATCCAAAAAATTTAAACTTTCATATTTTCTGTTTCAACATACACACCCCACACACATGTTCATATACACACCCTTAACACATGTTCACCACCCTACACATTCTTTGTATTTCGTTGTTCTAAGCACCTCTTTGAAAATAGCCTAATAGGCTGAAACAATTGTAAGAGGTTAAGAATACATTCTCAGACTTACTGTTTGTATGTTTTTAAAAACCTTTGTTAATAAATTTTTCGGTGACGGGTTTGTGAGGATCGGTCAAAAATATAACACAAATTTTAACTTTTTTGTGTCGACGTTTCGACAATGTTTATTGTCATCATCAGGACCTGTGTATGAATACAAAAGAAATGTCAAACACAACAGAACAATTATTTGAGTGAACGTTGAGCCGCTCATCACCTATGACGTCACAACCAAATTTTCAACTGTCCAAAACGGACACATTTTTTACGTTTGACATCCACAAAAAAATTTAAAAACTCCAACTTACCTTGATGACCGGCTCACTTGTTCACTGGAACTAGGAGAGGCCTCCTAGTGGAAGAATGTCCACATGCTGGGTAACCTTTGGGGAATTGGACGAATGAGGTGACCTCAATTTTAAAATTTCAAAAAATAACAAGTTTATTGAGGATATCATATTGTGTTTAGCTACAATGAAATTTCATAAAATCAGGCTGTGAGGTTATTCCATTAGAATATATAAGTAGGTGGAATATTCACTATATTACATGACATTCAACTTAAAATTTCAAAATATTCAAAATTTCATATTGAAGAAATATTCCATGAAAATTATATAAAATATATAAAACATTTAAAATCTCTTACATGGCCTACAAATCACCATTGACATGCAGCTTTCAATAATATCAACAACTTTATAAACCATTTAACAAGCATTAACAAGCATTACAGCCACAACAATTTAAACCATTATATTACCTAACAACATGCGCCCTCTGAAATCTAAATCAAACACTAGAAAGGAGAATCATCTAACCCATAAAGTATCATGCAAAATAAGATAGATAATTACATACTTGTGTGGAACTCACAAGTGTATGTGCTCACCTTGCCCTAAACCTGTATAAACTGGTGTAGCCCCAAGGCTTACAGATTTCAGAGTGCACAATTATAAAAAACTATCAGATAATCAGTTACATATATCTCTCAGAAGGTAAAAATATGTGGTGCATAAATTATGAGCATATACATCTACAAACATTATAAATATATATATAGTGAAAATTTCCTCTTGTACAACAGTTCAGTTGAAATTTCAACTGACAGTTTGTCCAAAATTTCTATTAGAGAACGTCGCATTTCTTGCCGAACAGTTAATGCAGAATCGTCTGCATACTCCATTGGCATCGTGCGCTTCCTTCTTATCTTTTTTGTGATACTGACTCCCCATTCATAATATATTTGCTCTGTCTTAGTAATGACATTATCACACAGCTCGTTCCTCCAAATTTTTAATTTGCCCGTTAGCGTCTCCAGAAGTGTCAACGCTTGAATAAAGCATATTTCTTTGGTCCGCAAGATTTTCTGGATTTTGTCTATAGAAGAAAGAATAACAGTCCAGAAAAAGAACAACGTCACAAAATTAAAGTTTTTTATCGCATTAATTGGGCGGAGCCTGATGAGCGTAGCGAAATCAGGCATAGCCCTTTATCCACGACTCGGTGCACAATTTAGGCCGCGAACTCCTCCGAAACTACTCAACAAAATGTTATAAAATTTTGCATACTTATCCGGACTGTATTGTAGAGTGCATACATGTAATTTTTATTTCTCTAAGTTATATGTTTCAAAAGATATTACGATTTTAAAAAAATCTTAGCTTAAACTTGTGAGAGGAAGTGAGATAGAGATATCGTGGCCCAGCTGGCTGTCGCCCGATAAGATAAAATTTTGCTGTATACACTTTGTATTCATGACTCACATGTGTTTAATTCAAACAGTACTAGAGCATTGTTCTATGGTGTAGCCAGATGTACGGATTGAACTTAAGTGTTGAACAAGTGTCAATTTTTAGATGAGAATCTGTGTAGACCCTTATGCAACTGTAACTTTCCATTACATATTGCAACGAATATTCTATTCATTCTTATTCATCAATTTATATATACGTATTATTTATAGTATGCCTCGACGGAGAAGAGGTCCAAATATTGGTCGTTTAACTACAAATCAAAGACGGATGAGACAGCGACAAAATGTTGCTGCAGCAACTGTTGAAGGCCCTGCAGAACATAACATGAATCATGTGTTATATGATCAAAACAACACAAGGTATAGGAATTTTCAGAATGAATTTCAAGACAATTTACGATCTCTAGAATTCTATGAAAGTATAAATTGTTCTCGAGTGTTGATGCAGCAAAAATTTTTTGGTATACGTCCACAGGTAAGCGAAACCCAAATACGTTTACTGCAGTTAATCCTACAGTACATCCTAAAGATGTACCTATAGAACTAATGGATCTCACTTATGTAGAACAACTCTTGATAGCAAGAGTACAACCAGTGATGCATGTGTATAGGGTGAAATCGAGAGGATTTCCCGGTAAATATGTTTATAAGGGAACTATTATAAATATTGGTCAAAATATAACGGAGATTGTTAGTTCCTTGCCCCCTACACCCGCTTCACTGAGCAGTATAGTTGTAAGAGAGGAAAGTGTTAATGGACATCGGGATTTTCGTGTGAGATGTTGCAAAAGTTTAGAAGCACTCAATTTTTTGAAAATGAATAATCCATTCTAGAGTGATATTATCATTGATATGGAACAAATATTTCAACTTCCATTAAATGATAGTATTTATGGAAAATACCCACTGTTGATTTACCTGAGGTGAATACAGATGGAGAGAAACTTTCTGAAGAAATTTATGAAAGTATGAGCCCGGAGAATATTAGAATCACAGAAGTTGATCTACTCCAATCTGGAGTGAATAATGTAATTCCATGGCCACAAGATACTGATATCATAAATGAATTCTCGTGCGAAGGATATGTAAGCATGGCATTTCCCGCTTTACTACCTTACGGATCTGCTGAATTAAACGATAATACTCGAGCAAGTAGTATAAAACTTAAAGCACTTGAATATTTTTAATTTTTGATGCAATATAAAGACCAACTTTTACACAAGATCCTAGGTTCAGATTTTTTGCATTGAACACTGTTCAGCGTCATCAAGTTATTCAACGAGGGACAATATTTGCTAGAAAATCTCATTTCATTGGAACAATACTGCAACTGAGAAACACGCTGTCGAATAATCCTCAGATAATAAGAAGTTTATATTATTGGTGTGGAAAAATAAGAGGATCAAAATCTTACTGGATTCAACGGAGGGGTGAACTTGAATCAATGATTGAGCAGTGTGATAATCTTTCTACGGGTTTTCTTACTTTAAGTGCAGCTGATCTTTGGTGGCCTGATCTGGCACGACTCATGGGTTGGGTTGTAATGATGAACTCCTGACTCAGTATAATCCTGTCATCGTACAAACATGGAGAGCAAATGCTGATTTTAGTATAATCACTTCCTTATACCAGGTGACTGAATATGTTTGTATCCAAATATGGTTCAAAGTCTGAACCTGCTTCGAAAAATTTGACGGAAATGTTTCAAGAAATCGTTGAATCGAGAGCCCTGGATGAAGAATCTCGTCGACATATACAAGTTTGATCATAAGAGTGATCAGAGAAAGAGACATCGGGGCTTACGAAATATGTCATTTACTCCATGGAATTCCATTGTATCAATGTACCAGAACTTTTAGAGTACTTGTCATAACAATAGAAGATTATGTTCCAATTAATGGAACCAATAGTGAAAATAACAGTAATTCATTCATTCAGTTTGATAGTAGTAGACCACTAGACATGGAAGAAATAACATTATCCGATTTTGCTAAAAAATTGTCTAAGGGAAAAAATAATTCAATTAACACAAACAGAGAAGAAAGAACTGTACAAGTTTTCCCTAAAGTAGACAACAATAACAATGCAGTCAATACTGAATTATATTGTAAACAAAAGTTGATTTTTACATAAGCATTGGCATAATGAAGAAGACTTGAAAAGTACAGATGAAACATGGTTCATGGCTTATACTCGACAAAAGGTTGGACAGCTTCACGAACAATTACACATGTCTTTAATTACGGAAGAAATTTAAATTTATCAGGATAATAATAACGAGTTTGATATTTTTGACGATAGAGACTGGATGGCTGTAGCAGAAGTAATGCCTAATGCACTACCAACTCATGTTGGTCTAGGTAATCGTGATATCGATTTACTTCATAATTGGGAAGCAGCCTATTACAAATATCTAGATATAAAGAATAAACCTTCTTTCATTGAATGGAATCGAGAAACATTTGGGAATCAGTATGATT
Organism: Magicicada septendecula; assembly: GCA_034769895.1. Taxonomy (NCBI): domain Eukaryota; kingdom Metazoa; phylum Arthropoda; class Insecta; order Hemiptera; family Cicadidae; genus Magicicada; species Magicicada septendecula. The sequence continues at coordinate 501,108,516 of CM068368.1, forward strand.
CTCATGAATCATACAATGTTATTTTCAATGACCAACAAAATAAGATATTTTCTTTCTTAGAATATCAGCTAAATGACTATGATGATTGCAATCAAAGACTTCCAATTATTCAGGGAAAAGCTGAACTGGTAAAAGCTGTGTAATTAATGAAATGGTTAGGAGAATTAATTCATATTTTGGCTGCGATGCAACTTTTTTAATGGCTCCTACTGGTGTGGCAGCTAACAATATTGCTGGTCAAACTATTCATCAGCTCTAAGAATAAATGCTTCAAAGAGAAAGGGAGGAACTTTCAAAGATTTAGAAGGTGAATCCAAAACTGCTTTTGAAGAAAAATTAAAATATGTGAGGTTCGTTATTATTGATGAAGCCAGTATGTTGGGTTTGAATTTGTTTTTCAAAGTGGATATACGACTCAAACAAGCAAAGCAGCGTTCTTCAGCTGTTCCTTTTGGTGGCCTTTGCGTGTATTTAGTCGGTGATTGGTCCCAACTTCCACCGGTTTGTGACAGGAGGCTTTACAATATTGGTAATAATGTTCAGACCATTCAATCGAATCTTTATATAAACAGTTCAAAAAAGTTTTCTTTTTAACGGAGATTATGAGACAGCAAGGTGATGATCAACAAAATTTCAGAGAGACTTTAAATAGAATCGCAAATGGAACAGTCACTGAACAAGATTATCAGCTCCTATCTAAAAGATATTATATAAACAATATCGGGGACAATTTCAAAAATACTGTCTGTATAATGTCGAAAAATGATGAAATCGAACGCTTTAATTATGAAAAACTAGAAAGCAATAAACAACCCGTGGCTCTAATCAATGCAATCCATAATTGGCCAGAAGCCTCTCTAGCAAAATCTGACGATGCTCAGGGATTATTTCCCCAATTACGATTATGTAAAGGTGCTCGAGTTATCCTTAGAAGAAATTTTTGGGTCACAAAAGGACTAGCCAACGGTTCAGTTGGGACCGTAACTGATATTATTTATGACCTGGCAGCTGATTACATGACAATATGTATACTCGTATCTTTCGAAAAATATACAGGACCAGTTCTGTACGAGAATGCAATGCCCACTGTACCAGTAGTGGCATGTTTCAACAAAAATTAAATTTCTTGTACTCGCAAACAATTTCCGTTAATGTTAGCATATGCTGTTAGTATAAATTATTCGCAAGGGATAACATTAGATAAGGCAATTGTTAATTTAGGAGACAATGAATTTCAGGTTGGATTAACGTACGTTGCTCTTTCAAGAGTAAAAACATTACAAGGATTATTATTAAAACCGGCATTTAATTTTGATAGACTACTAAAAATTAATAGAAGTCCATCAATGGTTTGATCGTAGAGATGAGTTGCAAAGGTTATGGAATATATCTAATGACAATTAACGTATATTTTACTATAATGTAGTGTATTCAATAAAAAGTGTGTATCATAAAAGTGTATAGCCTATATTTTTTTGATTGTAAGAATATTGATAAATAAATTATTACGAATCTATTTATCTAACGGATCAAAGACGGTTGATTGTAAAAATATTGATAAATAAATTATTACGAATATCAAATCTCCTCCCATTTGTGTCAGTGACACTCCTAGTTATTAATGCTGCATCTTCCCTCGTATCAATTGTTTCAGTCGGTGTATCCTTCAAATTCTCTAGTAGTCTACAGCTATCACTTCATCTAGCTGAATGGATATTGCTTTCACCGTATCTGCTTTTGAACTCCACTTGGTATCACAGTGTCCTTTTAGAGTAATATTTACGGAGTCTTTAAGAACACTCCGTCTATGAGTGGAACAGGAAAAAAGGTTCTGTCCCAAAAAATGTCACTGGCTGAACATTTACATGAGCTGCATGAACTCTAACCAAGTTAAGTGAATGGTTGTCACAGGGAACAAACACAGCTAGTGGTTTCAAATCTAATATTCTCTTCTGAACTCCTGAATGGATATCAGCCACTGTTACAGCGTAATTTGTTATCATAATGAACAGTAATTACGATGCTTGAATATAAATAGACTAATACTGTTTTTCACACAAGGTTTATGAGAACAGACAAGCAGGACGCTTATGCTTCTTTTACGAAAGGAATAATCATATCAAAGAAACAAGTTGCTTGTGGTTTTATAAACTGAAAACAATTGTTTCAAGTCTATGCTCACTTTGCCGCCATGTTCTACGCTCATGGAGACTATCGTTAGTCTGGCTATTCTTAATAAGATTATAGCCCCAATTGCTCAGAAATATTTACCAAGAGTGAAAGATGATAAATTCGGTTTACATTGGAGTAAGAAGAAGAATTATTTTCTTCTTCTTCTTCTTCTTCTTCTTCTTCTTCTTCTTCTTCTTCTTCTTCTTCTTCTTCTTCTTCTTCTTCTTCTTCTTCTTTCCCAACAAGGATTAGGCCTTTGTGACCTGCTCCGCTTTTATAGGATTTATTCTATCTTTTCTATGGTCTCCCTATACTTCTTCCAGCTTGTTTGTGACCAGACGGTGCTTCCAATTTTCTATGAAACTCTATTTTCTCATTTAAGCTGTATATTTTCAGCTCTTCTCTAATCTCTTCATTTCTAAATCGATCTTGCTTACAACAACCTTCGACGCATCTTAGAAATTTCATCTCTGCTTCTTGTACGTGGCTTTTATATCTCTTTCTCATTATCCATAAAGATAAAGATTCACTTCCATAATGAAGCATAGCCATTACCTTGTAAAACTTGAGCTGATTATCTTTCGGCGTCTTGTATTTTAGTGTTCTTATGGTGTAGCACATCATGTGAAACTCATGTAGTTTATTGTTTATGTCTCTATAGTTCTCATATGATTTACCATACCCTGGATAGCTACACTGAGAGACATGTTCAATTAGTTGATTGTTATCATTATTATGACTCTTATAGGATTGCTTCCCTTCACCTTCGTTTTGCTTGTGGAAATTCTTAAGTTTATACTGAATCGAACACCGTTGTAAATTATGTAGCGCTCTTTGCAAACCATTTTCGGTGGTATCTATTAGCAGTAGGTCGTCAGCAAACAGCAGCGTATTAACAAATTTGCTTTGTCCTAGAGAAATACCTGTTGATGGGTAAATGCTCTACCACCTACGAGTGTCTTCGTCCAAATATGTATTAAACAGCGTTGGAAAGAGACTACTCCAACTACTCCAGACTACACCTTGATTTATACTTAGAACCTTCTGCTCTCTTCTTCTTTGCAGAAGTATCTGTGAGTCCAAGTAGAGACTCTTTACTGCTTAGGGTACCCATTTATTTGTAAAATTTCCGATAACATCTTCCTGTCTACCTTGTCGAAAGCCTTTTCAAAATCCACGAACGCAATATAGGCCTATGTCGCAAGGTTAAATTCTCTGCGCTTCTCTAATATTCTGTTTATTATAAATTTAATTGCTGGTATTTATTATCATAGAAAAGAAATTGGAGGAAGTGGTTTAAAAGAATACAAACAACAAGTTGAATACAAATATAATGATAACTTAAACGAACTATTGAATATACTGAATTATATCTATGCTCATAAGAAGTCTGGTTATTACAGTTTTCATAATGAAAGCAAAGGTAATTCACTATTTTTCACGTAAAATGAAAAATTCCTGTGATTCTCCTAGAAGAACAGAGTTTCTGATAAGATTTGTATCCTTGTTATCTGAATCGATCTTAATAGATGATAAGATAGGTTCCGGATTGTTCAAATACGATTCTAAAAAATTTACCTTTGCAATTACATAAGTCTGGATATACTTTCTAGGATCAGGAATCAAGCTCGGTAAGAGAATTGGAATTAGAATTAGCCTCTAGATGATGCGGCTAAAGAACACGATATTCGGTAAAGTGTTCATAAGAATACGGAAGTTAGATGGGTTGCTGTTAAGGTATTACAGAAGAAATAGTGGAATAGAGTTGTATCTAAAGACGCTGATTTAGACGAAAGATTAGTTGGATTACTAACTACTGGAGGTATGTGGCTAAAACAAAAATTAAGAAGGAGGTTAGATATAGAACCTGGATTGAGATTTTAAATGTTACATACATTTTTCTCTAAAATAAATGGAGTATTCGAATAGTACCTATGAACCCTGGCGATTACTCTCTCAGTAATCAGAAAGCTAAATTGAAGTCAGCTTTCGGAGGTAAGTCGGTAGTTACTATTCAGTTTTCTTTAATCAACATAAGGATAACAGGTAAAGATAGGATATTACAAACAGACAAAATAATAAGCTATAGAACCATAAGAAAGTCGGCAAAAGAGTTAGAATTGAGTTTAGAATTACAAACAATTAAAAGAAATTACAACAAGTCGAGCTTTATTGAATGATTTATTAAAATTTATTGAAAAAATTCCTGTTCTTAATAAAATAGGTTCAATCCGAAGTTTATAATAATTGGATTACAGAATAATCGAAAGACTAACGAAGAAAAAGATCTTATTCTTGGTTCCACAGTCGGATGAGAAAATGAGCGAAATAAGGAAATAAATTGCGCTTACGGGATTTTTTGAAATCTTGAATTTTCATGATTTTTAAAATATGTTTCATAGGATTTTGGGGAGTGGTAATTTATGTTATTTTAGGCTGAATTGAAACTGCCCTAAAACCTGTATAATATGTGTAAATATATCTACGTTTATGTGTATATATATATATATATATATATATATAATATTTAATATTTATACTGAAAAGACCTCAAGATATTTTTTGTCCTTATTAGGAACATGTTTCGAGAGCCATTGTGTTCTCATCCTCACCCTTCGTGATTTTACGTCTGGTGAAGTATTTGTGTGTTGGCTGGTCGTTATAGTGGTTTCTTGTTGTTCTCTGGTATTTTATAGTGGTATTATTGTGTGTGATTGTGGTGTATGTATTAGTATTTTGTGTATTTTCGATGTTGAGTGCTTTGAAAATTGTGTCTTGTTTTGTATTGATCTGTGTTTGTTCAGGTATTAGTTTGTTTTGTGTTTTATGTTTGTATATTTGTAAATTTTCCCAAATGTTCATTATGGTGCCTTTGTGTGGTATGTGTTTCATTAGTGTCATGTTGGTTATGTTTGGGAATTCATGTCCATTGTTTATTGCATGTGTGGCCAAATTAGATTTGTATATTTCTGGCTTGTTGTATGCGTTTAGGTGTTTAAAATAACGTTTTCTCAGTTGTTTTTTTGTTTGTCCTATGTAACATTTATTGCAATCTTGGCATTCAATTTTGTATATACCATTGGTTGTTGTATTATCTTTGTTGTGTGGTTTATTTAGTTTTTGTAGATAAATATTGTTAGTTTTGTACGCTATTTTAATGTTTGTGTTTTTAAACAGTTTTGTTTGGTTTGTCATTTTATTATTTATTTATGTGAATGTGACCCATTTTTTATTGTTGTTATTATTTTTTTTTTGTTCATTTTGATTAACTCTTAATTGTTCAGTTTTTATTTTTTATTTAATTTTATTTCCTATTTTGTTTACAGTATTTTTATTATATCCATTTTCATAAGCAACTTGGTAAATTATATTTCTTTCTTTGTCTGTTTCTAGTTTGTTTAGGGGTATTTTGTACAATACTAAAACAAAAACTCCAACTAATACTAAAACAAAATTACTCTGAATTCAATAGCAAAATTTAGCAACAACAAGAAGGATTGGCAATGGGATCTCCAATATCTAGCATAATAGCAGAAATATTCTTACAACATATAGACACCAAAATACAAAATATAAATTCCTTTGATCCAAATGGCATTTGGATAAGATATGTAGATGATGGGCTTTATGTATCAAGTAACAAAAACACAAATGCAGATAACATATTAAAACAACTCAAACACTTTTTGCTACAGTCCGTTTCTTGATGTATATAATATATTTAATATTTATAAAGAAATTACGTCAAGATTTTTTTTTCCTTATTAGGAACATGTTTCGAGAACCATTGTGTTCTCATGTTCTCATACAACAATTTTGTATATATCATTGGTTGTTGTATTATGTTTGTTGTGTGGGTTATTCATATATAATAAATAAATAAATATAATAAATAAAACCCATCTGGGTTTTCTGTGTTAATAATACAAAACGTGACACAATTTTCAAAGCACTGAACATAGAAAATACACAAAATACTAATACATACACCACAATCACACAATAATACCAACTTAAAGTACCAGAGACCAACAGGAAACCAAAACAACAACCAGTCAACACACAAATACCTCACAAGGCTCAAAAGCAGGAAGGCCGAGGATGGGAACACAAGGCTTCCCGAAACATGTTCCAAATAGGGAGAAAACATCTTGAGGTATAGTCATTATAAAATATATAATGTATATATATATATATATATATATATATATATATAGGTCTACATATACTTCTGAAGATTTTCATTTAAATATCAGTATAAATTTATGCGCCAATATCAAATGTAAGTGGGAAAATCACAATCTGATCACGTAACGTTCGGCTTATTCTGTTGAAGAATAGTTCTAAACCTACACAAAATTATCTTAAATTTTATGGCTTTTCAGATATGACTCATACAAGAAATTATTTTTGAAAATCATATTCACACACGATGAATACTATCCTATTTAAATACGCCAAAGTGTTTACAATAATAAAAACTGTACTCTTCTTCAAGTTCTATCTCGGAATCTTAATTAATAACGGCGCTATAAAGTTTTATTCTAATTAGCGTCTACGCGACACACGCACACGCCCACTCGACAATCGTGAACCGGGCTTACTACAATTACGCACATTTTCATATAGTACAGAACATATTTGCACTTACAATAATTTATTTGTAAGACAAAATAATAAAGTTACTTACAAGATATGTTATGTTCCTGAGCCCCACATACACTATACACATTTCACATATTCTCTGATTCATCGTATGATTTATTTCGAGCACATTATAGATTCTATAAAACATATGAATGAGGGCTTTCCGTCCACTTGTATGAAAGTTACATAAGGTTATATAACTTATGAAAGTTTCATAGACTTATATAAAAGTTAAGACAGAGCAGTTAGACAGATGCATGAAATGTCTAAATTTTAGTAATAAGTCTAAATACTTAAACGTTAATTTAAACTGCCAAATAAAATTCTGCACTACTCTCGAATCAAAAATTTTAAAATGTCTTCTAACAAACAAACCACGTGCTAAAATTGTTTAATTTCTGGTAATCAAGATAATTCGAAACCACGTGGCTTGAACGACATATTATAGGCCTATTATATCCAGTTGAATACTCAATCAGGCCTAATTATATTTTATTTTTCTGAAGTTTAAATTCCTCATTTAATTTACTCTTCACCTTACTCCACGCTAGAAATGGCTTAGTAGCGTTTCTATCATCAAGTTAAAGTAATTGCAGAATATTATTTAGTGTTTTACCGATCGCGCATATGTATACACTATACACATTTCGTTGAACACATATTTCCCACAAAAACAGCATAAATCCATGTCCCTTACTTACTGTCAATACATTTTTAATTCATCGACTCCTTCCTCAAAGATGACTATGTTTTTGGCTTATAATAAATTAGGTCTGTACTATTATACGCGTATATTGAATGAAATACTTAATTATAACATATATAACTATGTATATTACAGTAATAAGTAACAAGCAATATATATTAAGTAACAAATAAGAAAATAATTACATATATTAAGTAATATTTACGCTGTTACTAAGAATTAAGTAATATTTGAGATATTTCTAGGAAACACACACGCATATATCTTCTTCTTCTTCTTGTTCTTCCTCTTACAACAGCGAATAGGCGAATCGTTTATTCCAGTCCGAAATAAAATGCATCCAATTCGCCAAGGGTTCCTAGTTCTTCCTATACTTCTTTGGCCAATAGGGTTGTATTGCCAAATTTTCTTAGGAAATTTACCATCCGGCATCCTATTCAGATGAACAATTCATCTCCTTTGTTTTCGGCAGATCCTATATACTAAAAATGTTCAATTCTTTGCGTATGTCTTCATTCCAGAGTCTGTCTCTTCGTGTGCAATCTTTAACGGGTCGTAAGAATTTCATCTCCCATGCCTGTATCCTACTCAAATTTTTTTTTACAGGAAATAAAATTTACGAACCATAAAACAACATTGACACATTTCACAGCCATTACCTTAAAAAACTTTAGTAAGGACTCCTTGTTTTCCTCTATAACACTTTACAAATTGTTCCACATTTTGACCGAAACTTGGCCACCTATTCTACGTCATAAGTGATGTCACAACCAAACAAGCGGAAATCTGACAGGTGCTCTTTACTGATATAATTTAATAGAATTTTATCTTTTATATATGTGTTTATGTATTTAACTTTAGTACAGTAAGAAATAATAAGCCTTTTACAGACTATCAGAATTTTATTACATTATTACTTTTAACGATGAAGGGTTTGCGAGGATCGGACAAAAAAGTATAACACAAATTTTAAATTATTTATGTCGACGTCTCGACAATATTTATTGTCATCATCAGGACCTGTGTACGGATACAAGAGAAAATATCAAACACAACAGATCAATTAATTGATTCAATGTGTTTGTGTATGTGAGTGCGCGCGCGTGCGTGTGAACATGTATGATGTATAATGGAGTTGAGACAGTTTGTTTCACATTATCAAAATAATTGCATTCATTACATATTGTTTTCCTTAAGAACATCGAGAAAATACCCCAAAACATAATTCATACAATATTGCAATTTTAATTACTAATAATGTAAGTTTCTTGTAAGTACTCACCATATTTTTTACGGGAAACCACTTTGACGTTAATTAATTTGACACATTAAACCCGGAAAAATTAAATATGAAATAAAATTTTGAAACAGGTACAGACCTTTTCATCAGCAAAGGAGGCTAATAAAGAAATAACTAAACCAGTATTAACGAAAACGAAGGATGCAACTATAGATTCAATAGACGACGAATCTAAGTAAAGTTAAAAAAAAGAAACTGGATTTGGTAATGATTAAAAAAGAATTACATTATCATAACTATGAAAAAGCTGACAAAGAACGAAACTAAAAGCTATTTCATTAGGAAAGCACAAGCTTGTATAGAAAAGAATAAGTGTTTAAAACGATAGATGTTATATGGAAAGCAAATAAATGGCAGCTAGTACAGCCAAAAGTTGTAACGTAGTAATACAGGCAAGAATATAGTGTGTAGAAGCGTTTTTTTAAACTTTTCTTAAAGTTAAAAGTTTAGACAGAGTTGTTAAAATAGTCAGGGACATGAAATGTCTAAACGTAATAAAATCTAAACGACTAAATGTCTAAGTTAATCATTATTCCCTATTCTCTCTCTCCCTCTTTCTAATTTTCTTTTTTCTCACTTTATCGCTTTATGTAACATTCCATAGTTTTTATAGTTCTTCAATGTCCTTACAAACATTTTCTTTATCCTTATTTTTATTATCTCTTTCCCTTCGCGGATCACAGAATCAAAAAGTACAACTAATCCCATTCCCAAAAATCTATTTCATTTATCTTTTTATGTTATGCATTTACCAGTGTGTTAATTTATTTAAACTAGAGCACTTTTCATTAAACATTCTCTAGCCGATCAAACATTAGTCCCTTTTGTTACACATTCTCTATTATTTTCTACATTTCTCACTATCTCTCTATGGATACACATGTTATGCGCAGTCGAAGAGAGGGAAAAGTGTGGTTTGGCCGGTCTCCAGAGCAGGGAAACTGTGTTTTGTTTTATAACAGGACAAATGTGTTTGTCTATCTTGAGGACAGCGAAACCTGTCTTTTGTTCTGAGTCAAGCGCAAAGAAACCCATGTTTACGTACTTATTCCACGGTTACTGTTTGTTTTATTACGTTATGGAAAACTACTCTCTCCCTCTCCTCCCCTGTGTTTTTCTTATCGTCACTCTCTCCCCCTCTTTCTCTATCTACCTATCTCTGTCTATTCATGTTGCGCTGTTTTTAATTAAGGACACATCTGTAATCACATCCTTGGTAGTAATATTGCTGTGAACAACGTTTATTTCATTTTATTGTCTTTCCTCTTTAATTACAGTTTTAATACAACTCCTTCCTCGCTAGCGCGGCGTTTTTAAGATATAAAGTCAGTAATTACAACTTTACTACTCTGTAAGAACAATAATTATTGTTTCTATACTTCATGCTTACACCCTTGTTATTGAGTACGTCTTTAATAAAACATTTGGTACGGTAGTCTGTAAACTAGAATTTATAACAATTTTTACTTTGTATTCTGCTCTTCTAAATAGGAGTCATCGATAAGAAAAGTTCAAACTCAATACACTAAATCTTTGTTTTGTATTATTTAATTTAATTTTATCTTCTTCGTCATTCTTCTTATAAATCGTTTCATACACTTCCCTAGATTTTGTTCTGTTGATGTCTGTTATTCTAACTTAAAAAAAATAGCAAATTTTGATTCTGATAATATATATATATCAAATCCAGCGTTAAATCCTGTCTTATATCGTTCATGTTTCTAATTCTTCATCTCTTAAAAATATTTCCCTTTTACGTTTCCACAACTATCATTTCTGTGATCATCTACGCTTCTTTCTTACCGTCGCTTTTATAGAATAATAAGAGGTAATATTCGATCTTCGGTATGCTGTACAGTATACATAATAATTACTATGATCTAATTTGCTTAGTTATATCAGTACATCGTATCCAGAAACGTGGATACGTTTGATTGGTTTCAAGCAATTCATCGCTTCATCTATCCTATCCTCAGGTTTCCATTTGCGGACATTTTCCACTTTATGCATCTCAGTAATGCTTTCCTTGACTTATTGACTTTTATGACTCTTGGCTTCTGAATAACAAACTAGAAAACCTGGAGTATCCGCAACGCACATGAGTAACAATGAATTTTAAAAAACGTCAGATAACCACGTCATATAAACAAAGTTGAATGACAGTGGTGTGGTACGAATTTTGCAGAAAACGTAAGACACATCTCAGGACTTCGCAAAACCTAGCTTAAAACACTACTTTGAATTTTTCAGTCCAAATTTCACAATACAACTTTGGTAACTTAGGTAAGCTACGTAGACTATATTTGTATTTACATAATTTAACACTTAAGATGTAGGCCTATTATATTTTGAAATACAATTTTTTTGTGGAATACAAAGTAAATTTTAGAAAAACATTTATCTAAACACAATCTTATTACATTATACAATTTTCCAACGACTAAAATACTTGAAAGTAACTTTACATACTTCTCTCTCTCTCTCTCTCTCTCTCTCTCTCTCTCTCTCTCTCTCTCTCTCTCTCTCTCTCTCTCTCTCTCTCTCTCTCTCTCTCTCTCTCTCTCCTCCTCCTCCTCGTTTACTTAAATGGATTACTTTGTGACGATTTAAATTGTGACATTTACAGAATAAAAAAAAAAATTTAATTAATTAAGGTTGCGTACAATTAACCATTTAAATCTCACAATAATAATAATAAAAACATGTAGGTACTAAGTGTGAATGGAAGAAGTAATTAATAAGGGCAAAGTATCCATAAAGAAAAGGCATATTGTAAATAATTATTATGTTCGTATTTAACCCTTTGCTTGCTATCAAGCGCCTACCTGTTGATACCGGACTCGACATGTTTTCCGAGTCTACTGTAATTAAAAAATAATAGAGTAAACTAATGTTAATAATTAAAGTATCTGTAGACACAGATAGTAACTAAAACAATTAATTTAAATGATGTATTTTTATCTAGCGATAGTTTGTATAAATAAAAAAGTTTATTTAAAGAGAAAACAGGAACTATATATGCTCGCGGAATAAACACCCCACTCTCTCTCGTCATGTACGAGGGTAGCGGACGAAAAATCGCTCTCTTGCGATGACGACGCCCAGCTGTGCAGACGCACGAGCAAAATGCTCTGTTCAAAAGTTATACAATTTGTTGTTAGTGTGGATTAATTGATTATTATTTTGTATTTTACTAACCGTTACAAAAAGTGTAACATGTAACGTTAACAAAAAGAAAATTCCAAAAACTTTGTAACAAGAAGAAAGATGTAACTACAAACGACGAGTGTTAATAAAAAAAAACGATGACTGCAATCTTCACCGATGGACGAATCTTTTCAACATCTGACCTGTGGTCATGGGTCATGAACCATCTAAATGACAACTCCAGTATACCCTACCGATGATGCAGTTCGAGACATCTGAGAATCGACGAGTATCGGCGTAGAAGACTGTACCTATCCTGCAGACGTATTAAGCCATGAACAACAGAGACCAGACCAAGACGAGGACGACGTTTTAGGACTCCCAAGACGGAACCACATGGAGGCGATTACTACATCCAAAAATAGAGGTGACTCGATAGCACGTCTATCGAGGAATAATGATAATATTTTTTGTAACACAATACTCTATTTAAGAGACTTACAGAGGCGATTGATTTTATAAGAATATAAAAACTTAAATTTGAGAACTTAATTGTAACTATTCAATATCATTCAATTGTAACAGTTTAGATATTAACGTAACGTAGTGTTATTAATACCATTCTTCTAATGGAATATATATATGAAGCAAAAAGGTAAAGGTCTTGCAAGATAAAAATTTTGAATTAAATATAATTAAAAGATTAGAGACTAAATACCAATGGTTACCCGGATCCGGGGGTATAGCTAGATAAATTTGTTGTGATCCCATATTCTAAATAAAGCATTTCACTTAATTTTACTAATTTAATTAATAACGTCATGGGATCTGTTCTTTGGAGTAAATGTTATATTTCAAATGTTTAATAAAGCAAGTCTTCTTGTTACACACATATACTGAGTATATAAATCAACAGTTTCACCTTCCCTGATTCCTTGTATGTCTTACTGTGTGTTGTTCTGATTTAAATTTCAGCTCGTCTCGAATAAGGCAGCCTGAAATAATTGGCAGAACCAATTATTTTGGGTTCCCTCCGTTATAACTCTAAAGAAGAGGTTATAAGATGCGCCACTGTGCTAATTTGTTTAAATTTTGCTACAAATAAAAAAAAAAAAAATTTTTGTGAGTTGTGTTGCTAAACAGTAATTGTGTCCCTATTCATAAGCTGTTGGTTTATTTACTCGTGTATTTGAATATGTGTCAGAAATAAGATATAAATAATAATTAATATTATAGTAATATAGTATAGATAATTTTTATTAGTAAATATGATATGTGCAAAGTAAGAGTAACATATAATCCAATGTAAACAATACCAGACCGGTTGAATTCTTGTGTGTTCCTGTTAGTGTGTATGTTGTCATTGTGAACCTCCCCCATCGCGGAATGAAACAATTACTTCACCCTCTGTGATAGCTCTATTGTTATAAGAAGCGTGTCCTTTCCTGTGTGTCGTCTTGTGCTTAGTAAACATGTATCTCCCCTTTGTTGAAAATTAATTCGAATTAAACAAGTGTACTAATTAACTTAATGGAATGATGTTTCCCTAAGTAAATAAACTAGTTCGAAATAAAAAGAAACCGTCTCTTAAATCAGACCAAAATAATAATAATAAATAATAAGTCATTTAAAATAAAAAGTTTAATAATATCGGAAATTATTATAACACGTTAGTAGAATTATAATTATAAAAGTGTATTAGTGAAATAAGTAAAAAGAAATGAATAATATGTGTGAATAATAATAAATAAGTTGTGTCCTGCTTGATAGAATAAATAAGTTAAGTCCCTAGCCGCCAGCTATTGTTAAATAGAACAATAGAGAAATATCCACCCTCGAGTTGACTACTCTCCCCCTGTGTACGCATAAACGATGCCATTGTTTGAAGAAAACTAGTTTGACCCACATTCCAGCGTAACAGCTGATCGTTGAAAGTAAAGTGTTTGTCCCCTCTTGTCTAGTGTGTTACAATTGATTGTTTAGTAGTGAATAAAGATTACCTTTCGTGACATTCCGCTTATCTCAGTAAAGTAAGCAACTAGAATTAGAAATAATCTAGGGTTGAGTATGGGATCAACTTTAGATTATCTTAAGTATAAATAAGCGAAATAGATATAAGGAACGTAACACAGTCACAATGGCGCCGCACTAAAAAATTCTTTACAAGAGTTAAAGAAAGTAGCAGAAAACTAACTACTAGAGTTAGAGTATACAAGATGTAATCAGTCGGGCCATGATGTTGTGAGGTTACGTAAATTAGTAGTAGAAATAAAATTAAGTTAGATTTTAAGAAACAAGATAAAGGGAAGGTCACAGAAGAAGAGAAAATGAGTACCAAGAGCTGATCGTTTAAATAGAATTTAATGCCAAAGGTTTAATAATAAACTCTGTTAATAAATGTTTACAATGTATTAAAGTGTGTAGGAAATAATTCGAGGTAAGTTGTTTTTAAAACCCCAAAGTAATAATAAGTGATTAATAATTGCTTAAATAGTCATAATTGCTAAATAAATCTTAAGTTAAACAAATTTGTGTAACGTGTAAATACGTAGGAGTAAATCGGATCACAGTAAATAAGAGAAAAGTGAATAATAATAATAAAAGTTACGTTGCGTAGTGTAAACACCCCAGTTGTGGCAAGGTAGAGAAAAGGAAGCGTGTTCAGTATTGTATTAAGCAGCCACCCTCTCAATTGTATTAAAGGTTGCTCTCCCTAAACAATGAATGCCACCGCGAGTGGATTACAATGCATTGTGTAAAGTGTCTCCCCTTGCGCATATTTTGTCTAGTAATTGTTAAAGAGTTAAATGAAAAGTATCTTCGTGAAATTCCGCTTCTCTCAAAACAGTGATCTAAAGTGGAGTATGGGATCCTCTTTAGATTACATTAGAAATAAGTTTATGATATATAATCCAGAAGTGATTATACATGTTAAGTAACGAGTCACAACGGCGCCGACTGAAAAGGATAATGATGAGCCAAGAGAGCCAAGAGATCATTTTTTTGAATGCTGAAAGCTAACGTGCAGAGTTAGAGTAAGCTGATGTCAGTCGGGCCACGATATTGTGAGTTGCTGAAATTAGGGGAATTAGTATTATGAGTAAGTACTGTATTTAGTGAGAAAAAGGGAATTTCACGGAGGAGGAACATTTAAATGAGAATTAAGATCATTTAAAGAGAATTTAAAACAAATAAACCGTGCAATAATAATAATAAAAGATAATAATAATAAGAAATTTCACACGGAACTCCCCAAGCATACTCTCGGTACATAGCTGACCAAAATTTTAGGAGTCTGTGTTGGTAAGGAGGCGGAGTATGTGACGATTTAAATTGTGACATTTACAGAATAAAAAAAAAATTTAATTAATTAAGGTTGCGTACAATTAACCATTTAAATCTCACAATAATAATAATAAAAACATGTAGGTACTAAGTGTGAATGGAAGAGTAATTAATAAGGGCAAAGTATCCATAAAGAAAAGGCATATTGTAAATAATTATTATGTTCGTATTTAACCCTTTGCTTGCTATCAAGCGCCTACCTGTTGATACCGGACTCGACATGTTTTCCGAGTCTACTGTAATTAAAAAATAATAGAGTAAACTAATGTTAATAATTAAAGTATCTGTAGACACAGATAGTAACTAAAACAATTAATTTAAATGATGTATTTTTATCTAGCGATAGTTTATATAAATAAAAAAGTTTATTAAAAGAGAAAACAGGAACTATATATGCTCGCGGAATAAACACCCCACTCTCTCTCGTCATGTACGAGGGTAGCGGACGAAAAATCGCTCTCTTGCGATGACGACGCCCAGCTGTGCAGACGCACGAGCAAAATGCTCTGTTCAAAAGTTATACAATTTGTTGTTAGTGTGGATTAATTGATTATTATTTTGTATTTTACTAACCGTTACAAAAAGTGTAACATGTAACGTTAACAAAAAGAAAATTCCAAAAACTTTGTAACAAGAAGAAAGATGTAACTACAAACGACGAGTGTTAATAAAAAAAAAACGATGACTGCAATCTTCACCGATGGACGAATCTTTTCAACATCTGACCTGTGGTCATGGGTCATGAACCATCTAAATGACAACTCCAGTATACCCTACCGATGATGCAGTTCGAGACATCTGAGAATCGACGAGTATCGGCGTAGAAGACTGTACCTATCCTGCAGACGTATTAAGCCATGAACAACAGAGACCAGACCAAGACGAGGACGACGTTTTAGGACTCCCAAGACGGAACCACATGGAGGCGATTACTACATCCAAAAATAGAGGTGACTCGATAGCACGTCTATCGAGGAATAATGATAATATTTTTTGTAACACAATACTCTATTTAAGAGACTTACAGAGGCGATTGATTTTATAAGAATATAAAAACTTAAATTTGAGAACTTAATTGTAACTATTCAATATCATTCAATTGTAACAGTTTAGATATTAACGTAACGTAGTGTTATTAATACCATTCTTCTAATGGAATATATATATGAAGCAAAAAGGTAAAGGTCTTGCAAGATAAAAATTTTGAATTAAATATAATTAAAAGATTAGAGACTAAATACCAATGGTTACCCGGATCCGGGGGTATAGCTAGATAAATTTGTTGTGATCCCATATTCTAAATAAAGCATTTCACTTAATTTTACTAATTTAATTAATAACGTCATGGGATCTGTTCTTTGGAGTAAATGTTATATTTCAAATGTTTAATAAAGCAAGTCTTCTTGTTACACACATATACTGAGTATATAAATCAACAGTTTCACCTCCCCTGATTCCTTGTATGTCTTACTGTGTGTTGTTCTGCTTTAAATTTCAGCTCGTCTCGAATAAGGCAGCCTGAAATAATTGGCAGAACCAATTATTTTGGGTTCCCTCCGTTATAACTCTAAAGAAGAGGTTATAACTTGGTGCAATATACCTCTCGATGTCACGACGCTTTGTGCACACAATTTCCGCAATCCTCGACCAGACAAAGGCTGACACGGTGGATTTCTCAAGTTGCCGCGGGCGGCATCCCATCTACCCTCAGTTTGACTACAGCGTAAATGATGTTACGCTGCTGAGATTGTTTACACACGCGCGCGCGATTACACACATGAGTGTGTTTGTGTTTTCATATGTATGATAAAATACGTTAAGAATATATATGCCTATTGGTAAACACAAAACTTTTTCATAATGAAATAAAGGGTGAGCTGGTAAAAACGTTATTGAAATGTACACCAAAACAAAAGAAGATGGTGTCAGCTCGGCCCGTATAAAAATGTTGCTAAAGTGTACGTAGCATTCAACAAAGAACCAACAGCTATGAATCAATACAGAATGGCCATAAGTGGTATGTGGTCAGAACCATCGTTAGTTTAGTAGTGAAAGTGAATTTATTGATCACTAGTTTTAGAAGTTTCGCTTGTTAACTACACACAATTTTAAAACATTCGTTTCGACGTTTCGACAAAATTTATTGCACATCAGGATCTGTTAACAGGGTAAAATAGGCCTACGTGTATAATAAGGTTTTTTTTGTGAACGCGTGCGTGTGTGACAAATAATAATAAGAACTTATAACCATAACCATATTATATTAGTATCCGTATATTAACAAGATATAGATGTTAATTAATAAGGTATAAAAAGAATAGCCAGCAACAGGACAGATGGACAGGTGCAAGTTTGATGAAAAATATGCTATTCCTCCTTTACAACTAAGATTTAAAATCATAATTATATTACTACTTTTAACCGCTCACAGCCCTCTGTCAGTGGGACGGCTGAGAATTTGGTTTAGGTGTGTTCTCCACTTGTAGTTTAAACATACACAACTCCTTAATTTCCTACTGTGGTCCTTTTTGTACGTGATATTAATCAAATGGTTCGTGTAGGCTATTTGAAAGATTCTGTGTTGTCCGATTGGTTTAGCTGTAGTTTTTATTGTATACAATTTTATTTTCTCAGACCTGCATACTGTGCCGTTTTAATTATCAACAAGTAATCTAACATTGCAGCCTACGTTTGTGTGTCTCACTTGCCATTCGCACAATCTATGAGGATTTGGTTTATTAAGAGTACCTGACTAAAGTAGATGTACAAGAATTTTATTAAATAAAAGTTGTAACAAAGCAGCAATTATTAGCAAGTAAGCTTATACAGAACATTACTTTTTGGATCTCATCTACAAAAGTTGTTTAAATAGTGGGAGACCCAAAACGCGGAATAGAAATTGAGGGCGTGGAGCAGTTATATAAGGGTAACGGGGCCAGATATTGAAAGGAACTGTTAAGGAATTCAAATAATAATTACAATGTAGAAAAAACTTTGAAAGAAAAATGTTTTGTCATTGTTACTAAAAATTCACGATAAATCCAAGAAGACGAGGAAGATAATTAGGGAACTTTAACTAAATAATCCCTCCACTGTTAACTAATGGAAAAGAAACAAAAGGCAGAAAGGGGGCATTAAAATATTATTTCAACATAACATAAGAGACTTTAAAATTGTAAGAAACAATTTAAAAAGAAAATAGAAGAAAGATATTTAGATTGAATAGTATTCCCCTTTTAGAAAACATCAAGAGGTATAGAAAAGACTACAATGCGCGTGCGCGCTTGTATGAGCGTGCACTTGCACATGTTTTGAAGTAAACTTCGTATTTAGTTACTCGATAGCGTGTTCCTAAATTATGCACATGTTATCAACGTATTTGATATCCTAAATATCCTATTCTAAGATAGGAATCTGAAATAATATTCAGACTCACAATAATACTTGAAAGTTAGGTGACATTATATTAATAGAGATGCTGCAGCAGAGATCTAGTTTGCTCAGCGTGGTATATAGGTTGGTATCACACTTCACTACCGCTGGCCTTCGCAGTTCCTATCTACTGGAATTTAAGACACACGTTCCCCCGAAAACTGATAAACGCAGCACTGGAAATCAGACATTTACTCAAACAATATTTTATAATTTTTTATCTGAAAATGTTGTTCATGCAGGTAAAAGATAGGCTATTTTTTATAAAGGATATTCTTTGCTTATCATCTTCATCTATAGTAGAAGGTAACCAACTGGGGAGAGGTGTAACAGAGCGTCACAGACGATAGACAGAGCTACTGAAGTAGTGAGTGATATACTGATCATAAAATTGATTCGGCTAAGCGGACGGCTTTACGCAAGGCTTTCGTATTTTACGAAAATTACCGCAGAGTCATTGAGTAATTGGTTTTTAATCTGTCTTTTCTCTCTATTTCTTTATCTGTCTATTTATCTGTCTATTTCAATTTATTTTCCTTCTTGTGTTTTGAATTTCTTTGCTTAATATTCCGGTATTATTCCAGTTGACTCATTGTGTAACTTACTAGGTAAGTAAAGGTACATTTACATATTTCTTTCTGTCTGTATTACTCCCTTTTGTCTTCTATCTCACACAGTTTCATTTAATGCTCCTCTTATAATAACTCTCCAATTCAGAGAATCCTTGTTCTCTTCTTCTATTCAATACGCTCAGTTCTGGGGGGGGGGTCCTCAAAGTAGGGGGTTGTGTCGTTGGGCTTGCTCCTCGGCATCTAGAAAAAAAAATATGGACTAAAATTCCTGCTGGTACTTACGTCGAAATTTGGACTGTTTTCTGATAAACGACAGCGCAAACGGAAAAAGTTAAAGATTTTGGTATATGAAATATTCGAGGCTTCAGTGTTAAGTGTTGTGAGGTAATACAAGAAATGAGTTACGTGAACGCCGACATTGATGCCTCAGAGAAACTAAAAGCAAAGTTTTTGGTAGAGAAGAATTATCTACCAAAACCCATTCATTAATATAGTGATGTCGCTATAGAAGAAAGATCAAAACATAGAGTTTATACGATTATTAAAAAAACATAAAAAGTAACATAAAAAATTTTAAATCAAGAGGAGAACGTCTTCTGCAAGTCAACATGAATATTCGTGGCTATAACACCGTTGTTACTGGAGCATACACCCCCGCTGATAATGATGTAGCAGACAGCCGTCCCACATCATTTTGACATTTGATGTTTGATTGTCGATAAAACGAAATTTTATGATCAGTTGTGACAACTCCACTTCATTCAGTAGCCAGTAGGAGCGAGATTTTATTAACGAGGAATGTACATGCACGAGTGGGCAGAAGGACTGATGAAAAGTTAGTTGGACGCCATGGCGAGGAAACATTAAGTGACAGTGGTGAACGACTTATCAAACTCTGACAATCGCAAAAAGTGAAAATCAGCAATGGATTCCTCCAATATCGAGATAGATAACCTACGCAATGATTGAGATCTATTATAAATTCCTCAATTGATACAAAAAAATCGCAGATTCATATAGAAGACGTACGAGTGAATCGTGGTGCAGATTGCGGAAGCGATCATACGCTTGTACGACGCGAAATATCGTTTCCATATAAAGCATCACACTTGGTAGATCCTGCTATGGAGACAGGCAGTAATGTCCAACGATATTTATATAGTTTGTATATCCAGTATGATAACGGAGCTCATTTGTTTGTACAACTTTCGCCTAAGCAATAAGTTGACAGATATAGACGACTCGTTATCAGCGGTAGCAGTTTCTATTATTGGAATGACGAAATAGAAGAATTAGTAAAAGATCAGAAAACAGCATATCGTAAATCGTTTAGTTAGAGAAACCCAAAAGATAGAATCCAATATGTAAAGGCAAGAAATACAACTAAATGTGATATTAGAAAGAGAGAAAATACAAACACTGGGAAAGGAAAATGCTTTTTATAGGAGTGCTAGATCAGGTGAAACATTGGGAACGATTAAGAGAGTGGGAAAAAATAATAAAAATAAGTGTAAGTATAATAATTAATACAAGTGTGCGGAAGACATACTACCGGGAACTGCTAACGAAAACCCATGGTTAGAAACGATGAAATAAATAGAAGAGCTGGACTAGACTTAGATATCACATAATTCATGGAGGTAAAGCGACTGAAATCGTTTGTCGAAAACAAGATGACTCAAGAAAATGTGAAAATGCTCACACGTGACAAAAAACAAGGGTAGGCCTGAACTGCTATGGAGCTGAGGTATAGAAACTCCTATGAGTAGTAGGAGTTGAGTATCACAGATTGAGTTCAGAAGACGGTGGATGTTGGGGTGCGTCAGATGTCTGCTGATGTAAAATAAGCCGCATAACACACATGTATACTCGCACAGACTACACCTACAATTTTCAAAGTGAATTCCATCACTTTGTTTCCTGAGTTGTGTAGAAATTACGTATTATCTAGTATGTTTGTTTGTTTGCTTACACATACATTTACGTATTTATAGACCCTCTTGGATTTCCTAGTATATAAATATTTGTTAAATTATCGTGCCCACTTATGCACAATTAAAGATTCTAAATCATTATGGAAATCTCAGATTAATTAAAAAATTTCGTTTTGAACTACACAAATAGCTTGTAATTTTCACTTTCCAAAGGCAGTAGTTCTCGTCTGATAATTTCTGTCAATGAATTTCCAACTTAACTTATTACTTTACTCAACTACTCCATCTCACAGTCACGTTATCTTGTCACTTGAACAAGTATAAATCTACTTAAACTACGTTTATGATACGCTTATTTATGCTTTGAACAACTTTATTCTTGACAAGTTGAGTTCATTGAACACAGTCCCATCTCGACTCTAGCTTTAATAACCGAAAGTATATTAACAGCAATTTTTGTATTTGAACAGTACATTCCATCTGTTATATCACCCTGTTTCCCATCCTAATAATTGCCCCAATATATTTTCCACAAAGCTGAGAGCGTATCCTTCATTTGACAACAAAGAATCTCCTTTCCGTTCTACCCTTTCTACTAATATTTTATTTGATAGTAACATTGATTTTTTTATATATTCCGTTACTTTCTTAGAAGATGCAAGTACTCCTTACATTGGCCTTTTTCTTTACTTAAGCATTTGTTTTGGTAATCAGAAATGGGGCACAAAATACATACATATTTATACATCCGGACATATTCTTCGTGCTGTTATTTTAGGTTTTCCACTTAAATGGTCTGACGTTGACATTAAACAGCATCCTAGTTATGATTATTAAGGCTGAAAATGTTGCCGAGGTTTACGGTTTTATCCATACGTATGTATAACCGCTCTGGAAAGCGTTATAAATTGTTAGCGTTACACCTCTGTAATTGTTGGTGTCTCTTCTGTCTCCCTTCTTATAAAGGGAGATCACTTTCGACATCGTGTGTCTTCTGTAGCTGTTTAAAAAATCTTTCCGTCTCTTCGCGTTTTCCTTGTTCTGTGGCATAGACGCATACAATTTCTAAATGGCCTCTTGTGTCTTAAGATCAATTGTTAATAATCTTACGTTCTCCCAGTTGTATCCATTTATTTTATCTCTCCATTTTTCGTTGACTATAATAGCTACCCCTGCTTGTGGCACTCCACTCCAAATCATAAAATTATTATCTATATCCGTCGATCCTTTAAGTTTCTTCTTAGTCTCCGTAAGTACTAATATGTCTATTTGCCTTTCTTTCATTATACCTATAATCTCCTATTGTTTCGTCGTCATGTCTTCTCTGATGTTCCAAATCGCTATTTTCATTCTCTTTCGAAATCTAATCTCTTGTCCGTTTTCGTTTGCGAACGTCTTTATCATTATATCTGCCCTGGTTTCCGAGGCTACTGTTGGAATTGTGAGTTGTTGATTGAGACCACCGAATAGGCCAACCAACCCTATGCCGGCTAATTTTTTATCAACCTTCTCTGGTCTAGATCCGTCGTGTTCTGTTATAGGACCACCTCGAAAAGGGTGTGTCTCTTCACCACGCACGACGGTTTTGAGTAGGTAGAGGCCTTAATTTCTAAATATCTTAAAATCGACTTTTATGTCTGCGCTTTTTAGTTGATATTTTAAGACTGTAAACCTACTCGTCTTGCAGTATGTCTTAAGTAAGTTGTATGACTCATGTATGTTAACGAGAGTTTCTATGAAAATACTTAATTTAAAAAAAAATAAATGCTAGTTTTGTTGCTTTTGATGCATTCTATTAATGGTTATTATTATTACTTTCTAATTATGTTGCAAAGTTAGGGCATAGTGTTAAGTTCTTCAGTCACAGAGATCTGACGAAGTTTATGATCTATGGTAAAAGTGATAACTCCCAAATGAAATTGCGGTGGGACACTAGTGGTTATCGAGAATACTATTTACTAAAATCTCATAATTTTATACTCTACGAATACAATTCCAAATGTTTAACATTTTTTGATGTGATTTGTCATTTTCCAATTCATTATATAATTATGATCTTGCGCGCGTGCGTGTAGCGTATAAATATAATTATACACATATAACGTTACGAAACGCTTACGATAATTACATATTACAGTCTGTAGAAAATTACTTCTTTAGGCCATACTCTATTTTAGTACCAAGCATGCACTTTTCCAGACCTTGCTGTGCCATTCATCGTGCATAACTAAAAACGTCATTCTTTTAATAATATTTTTTTTCTTCCGTGAAGCCTTACGTTTACTGTCTAAAATCAAATCATCGACTTAGTGGCTGTCTGAAGCTTTGTAGAGTAAATACATCAAGCGTAATAATGTAAGACAGATATTGCATAGTAAAACAAATTTTTCACAGTTTCAGAGACAAATTTTTAACAAAAAAAGGAAAGTTTTTGGAACAGAATGAATTGGTATTGTACTACATGAAATAAGTAGAGAAAGCAAAGGATATGTGTTTTTGGTTTATTTTAACTTTTAAGTGTCTAAGCAGTATTTAGAATTTAGTGTAAGGATGTATATGTGCATCGTGAACGTGAGCAAATATTGCCTTTAGTGCATCGTGCAAATACGTTTAGACAGAATTGAATATATAAGAAGAACTGTCGACGAAACTACATCTCCCACATCTGCCATAGGAGTGTTTATCATAGAGTCGCAAACAATCTAAAATCTTTGTCGGTACGCACAAGGAGCGGAGAAACACTTGTGGAAAGGGAGAGAGAATGAAGAGGTGGGAGTGAGGACGGTTGGAAATCGCTTACCACCTAATTGAGTTATGAGCAAGATTTCGTGTTGCGTACTCGTCCACAGGCTCGTGCGTTCTACTCATTCTGAAAGCCCGGAAATTATCGCTCTGAAACTCTCACCAGAGAGCACCACCACACAACTGTTTGCAATTCCATTTCAGCACTCAGTTTCCCTTTTCTTCTGCTTCCTACCCATTCTACCGCACTAATAATTCCAATCTCTCTCTCTCTCTCTCTCTCTCTCTCTCTCCCCCCCCCACTCTCTCTCACTCACTCACTCACTCACATTCTCTCTCTTTTCACTCTCTCCCTTCTTTTCTTGCTCTTCCCTTTTATACACTAGACTTAGATAGACCCATTCGTTTTTAAAGTAATTAATATAACGAATTAATGACTAAAACACCAAGTATTTCCATTCAACTACCGGAAGATATTAAATGAATGAAATTTACATTGTCCAGATTTAAAAATTGGAGGGGCACCGTTTGCTTCATTTTCGTTTACATTTGGAAACAAACCATTGTTATTACGAATTCTTACTTATTACTTTAGAGTTTAGCAGGAAAAACCATTGAATACAGTGAGTTATAGTAAATTTAAGCCTATATGATTACGTTCAAAGGCTTCAATTGTCAGTAAAGTTACTTGTACTTACTCGTACTTCTCCTTTCATCTCCTCATATTTTTGTTTATGTACGATGATTATCATTTTCTTTTCAATACATTTCTCTACGCCTATCTATTCCATGTTTCGCCCATACCTTGTCTCAAAACGTTTGGTGATAAAGTCTTTGGAATTATGACATGTTTAATAAATATTAATTTACTTCTTGTATAGATAAGAGAGAATTTACTCTCTAATTTGAGAATATGAACACAAAACATACCAACTGTTATCAAGGATTATCCATACGTGGTACTACATACCGCTGAATTTGGAAAAGTGGTGCACAACAGTGAACGGAATGTTGGTCAAAAGTTGAAGAAAATCTAAGCGGCTTCACACTGTTAATCTGATGATGATACAACAAAAACGCACGGAAAAATATTTTGAAGTGGAAAGAGAAGCTCATATGCCTTTTGTAGACCTATAAAAATCACACGACACGGGTACCCAGGATCTTGGTAATCAAAGTAAATACAATACACAGCAAATTAAAAACGGCCTAAACTATCACAACCTACTAAGATCATAAAAAGGCAAATACTGGTATGTAGTAGGCGTCCCTTGATATTCACTGTATTTGTAGAAGCAGCTCTTCATAACTGGAAGGCAAGCTTTGGGACTATGGGAATTCCAGTACAGAATAAAAATATTTCTCCTTAATTTATTCCGTCGACCAAATGTTATGGCACAAGACCCATGATGGAATAACCAAAATTCTTGACGAAACGATTAGACTCAGAGGTATCAGAAATGATGTGTGAGGAAGACACTTAAAGAAACGTTACTTTGTGTAAATCTTTATGTGGAACGACGTGGAAGGAAACTTTAAAATTTTGATTGAAAATGAAGTGCATATGAATCAAGCTGAAACATGTAAATAATTAGGAGCATAAATTGACAAGAATAGTAGCCGAACCCGAAACATACCACTAATTCATTAAAATAGAATGGAGAATTTGATTCATGTTTTGTGCTATGTAGGGCTTCAACTGAAGACTTATAAAGAAGAGTCGTAGTCGAAGAAATATATTTAAGGAATGAGAGAGAGAGAGAGAGAGAGAGAGAGAGAGAGAGAGAGAGACGCCAAAATAGAAATGAGAGCATTACATGATTTGGACACGTATTAAGATTAAGGAGGCAGGAGCGATGGTCAAAGAAAATTTTTAATGGGAAAACGTTGTACTCGCAGATGCTGAAATGTGAACATCAGAAAGATGTATGAGTAACCGAGGTCTACAAGAAGGTGCTTTGGACAGAGAGGCTTGTTAAATAAGAGCGGTAATGCGGCATAAAGTTCTTAATTATTGATTGTGTAATTATCTGCGTGTTTATACATCAAATAATATATTTATCCTTCTTTTCACTTCCTTCAGTAACTTTTCTTCCTTATTCCGTATTCTGAGTTTAAGCTATTTAGTATTCTAAATTGCTTTTCCTTAAACATTCTAATTGCTTTTGTTTGTGTTTTTCAATCACGTTGATATTTAAGCTGCTTTAGTCCGACCTTGTCTTGTTTTTCCATTGTCTCACGTCACTTCCATGAAAAGAGCATACTCTATACAAGTGATTTTCCTTACGTCTATGTCGATTGGTTTATTATTTACAACTTTTTACCCGTATATGCTTATTCAGTTAGAGCTATTCATTTATCACTTTCACTGAACAATTATTTTCTGGGTACATTATATCTAGAACTTATTTACTACGTTTTGTATCCATTTATCCTTATAAATAGTGATGACTTATCATCTCCTAATGTGATGGGTAATATAGAACATTCTACCATGTAGTAGAACAAACGAGTGTTTTTCAGAATATTGTCTACTTCTATGCAGTAATCCAGACAGTTCTAGCGCAATCTTGAATATTTATTAGTCATTTTTAGACAGCTCTTTAAGTCGTAGTATAGACAGCAGTTGTTCATCGGAACAATCAGTCAGTCGATAGCATTGGTTTTAAAAACGATTAGCTTGTTTTGTGATTTGTGGGGAGTGGTATTACGTTTGTATTTGTTTTGGCTCGATTTAATACTTGGTGATTGTTATTGTTACCGGTTTAGGTCTATTACGTACAACAATTATTGTGTAACGTGTGACTTCAGAAATAACCACAATATATATATGATTTATCTTGTGCCATTTCATGTCATAAATGGAAGGCAATGTAATAATATATGTAACAACATACTATCTTTAAAAATAATAGTTTCAAATATATTATTAACTTACATTAACTTACCCACTTTTCTAAACTGAGAAAACATATTACTATATTAAGTTAATAAATTAAAATAAGTAAATTTTACATCCGTTACCAATTAAATTAGGCTAAGTGGTGTAATCAATATTTTAGTTGTTTCAGTTATGTAACTTATATTTTAGGGTATATGGCTGTATTAATTTCCATAAACACAGCTACATAAATAAATTTCATTTTTACTTTTGATTAACAGCATAACTGATAATGATTACCCTTGAGTTGTTTCCTTCTATGTAATAATACGTTTGTGTTATCTAATAATTACAACAAAATTAAATAGGCAAAGTAATTTTTAAATTGTTGGTCATAGTTAGCGAGCTATGCATGAGGCAGAACGATGAAATCCTACAGAGGTAAAACATATAGGCATATAATTTGGTTTTGAATAAAATCATTAATACTATCCGATCGGTTCTCATTCTTTGTTTACATACCCACACTCAACAAACAAAGGCCCTTTAAGGTAAATTCTAGATTTAACAACATCTTTCTAATACTCAGTCTCGAGAGATTTTTTGTTAATAAATAAGTTGTCTATGAGTATGACGCTCACGTGAAAATGAATTACGAGCATGTAGAGAAGGCAGCTTAAGGAAAACAAACAACTAAATCGGCTTTTGTTTTTTTGTTTAAAATAACAAAAGCGAAAGCAAAAAAGGCGGTGGGGGAAAACAAAGCATTAAGATTTTGTTTAAAGATAAGATGAGAGATTTCAACTACTTACGATGGGGAGCGACAAAAGCAAACAACCAAAGAGGATTTTTAATATTTTTTGTTCTACGAAGAAAACAAATTCAGTAAGTGGTTTTGAGAGAGTACTGTGTGTGTGTGTGTGTGTGTGTGTGTGTGTGTGTGTGTGTGTGTGTGTGTGTGTGTGTGTGCGTGTGTGCGTGTGTGTGTGTGTACAAATAAAACAAGCACGTACGACGAAGCTCTCTGACATAAATCGTCCGGATAGAATTGAAAACGTCAACAATTAAAGTCGGGAGGTCAACGAATCCACTTATTATTACGTTTTCAAGTGTCGTTTTTCAGACTGAACAAATAATATGAACCCTTTGTCGGTTAGGAGAGGGCGGCGGCTATGTCTCTTTGAAGCGAGAGCGACGAGGTCGGAGATTCTCTTAATGTGTGTAATTGAGTCATGAATGCAGTTGCCTATTGTGGACTTGGCCGGCCTGCAATTCAATTGGTCCGCACGCACCACGGCAGACCGCGGCACTGTATAGATAATATTCTCTGGTTACAGATTTGTGATAATTGTTCACTCGTTCATTCTTTGTCTGCCTTCCTATATATATCTCTTTCTCTCTGGCCGTCTGTATATCTCACCTATATTACTTGACTGCCTGTGTCTCTCCTTTTGTATGACGGTTGCCAAGATATGCATTACGATTGACATGTCTTTCACCGCAACCAGGATTTTCTATTTGACGAAATCAGAAACTACTTGACGAGTTGATACTGACTTGACTCTCCGTTTGTTCTTTTACTTTATACAAGTTTATTGTAATTTATTATGTTGTTCATATAATATGAGTGCAATTTTGTTCTCATTGTTGAGCAGAAACACAACTTGTGTTTAAATATGGTTTAATGTTATTTATTTAGAAACTACTAAAGCATGCTGAATAAACGACAAAATAGTTGTAAAACGAAACCGAAGCGGTATCTAGTTTGAAACTTTAGTAGCACTTTTAATACACTGTAATGAATTACTGTTACTAAAAGTAGGCAGTTAGTTTGTAGTTAATGTTGGGAAAATAGACTTCTACAAACTTTAAACGATGAGTAGGTTATCATCATCGACGTCGTCATTATCACGAGTTATGCTCGTTATTGTTGCATTTTTTGGAATACTACTACAATATTACATTAGCCAAAGCGACAATCAGAGGGTTGAAACAACATTACTAGTATACTGGTCAGCGTTTATTCTTGCTGTTAGGCGAATCGGCCTACTTCACACATTCTGCATATTTAAAGATGGTATGATGATAACAGAGCGCAGAAATCAAAAATCTAAAGAGACGTGTAAACCAAAACTTCGCAAAAATTGAGCGACCCGATTGAGCAGTCCAAAAATTGAAAGGGCTGATTAAAATTGTGTAAATTACACAAATGGAATAAATGAATTAAGAAAGCAATGGAGAACAAAAGATAATAACTTGAATTCACTTAATTTATCACACACAAGTTCATGCAAATTCTAGAAAAGAATATTCAATTGCTTCTATAATACCCAATACAGCGTTTATTGGTCTATAAACCAATGCATTAATATTACAATAGTCAGCTCTGGAAAATAATTTTAATCTTCTCATCTTTCTTCTCGCTCCTAATTCCTTTGAGTGTTGCAATAATAAATATAGTATCACAGTTAGTTTATATAAAACTGGGTCATGTTAGTTGGACCCAGACGACACACCGGAGAGGTACAGTATCGCTAAACTTGTACACAAGATAAGGCTAGCGTCAAGAGATCTTTGTACAAGAAAAACGTAAAAGGAACATTCCTTTAAATAGAAAAGAATATAAAAGATGATGTAATAAATAAATTTCAAAAGTGTCCTTAAAACCAATATAGAGAACTATTCTTCGCGGCTTATTCATCGAAATATTTTTTATTTACTTTGTCGCGGTAAGTAAATAACAGACTTCTATTAACGTATATGTACCACCTACTGGGATAAAACCTACAACTGACGTCCTTTGGAGTAATAGAAGTTATTACAAAAAACATTTATACGTTAGTCTTCGTTAAAATTACTTCTCGTTGATTACTAGTCTGTATGTAATAGCTTTTATAATTGCAGTCTTATAGAAAAGTAAATATCAAACATACAAAGACAAAACAGATGGTAAACAAAAATATTTTTATCGTCGATTCGATATCCATCGATGATAAAAAATCAACTCTTCAACTCTATTCTGCCAACTCTTCAATGATAAAAAATTCGGCCAGCTCTTCATAAATATGTAGTGCATCCAGTTTGTCTAATTGAGAGAAACGGATATTTTTGTCTAAGTATTTGCATTTTTCCTCCTCATGACGTATTCACAGTCAGTGTAATACTGCTCTTACTGCATTTGGAAGTAACAGCTGGGATCCTGCTGTTACTGGTAAGAATCTAAGGAACGATTAGATATCGTTACTTGGAGTTTCGCAAGTATAAAAACTAGTAAGCATTGCGTAGAGTAATAAGTGTTCAAGTAAATCTGGGGATGAAATAGTACATGAGTCAACGGAAGTCCGTATGTGGACTGTTTGTTTGTAGATATATCGGTATCTAACAGTCGATTTCATAAAAATTGTTTCGTTGCTTTCTGTTGTTTCTACTGTATTTAGGGTACTGCATCACTTGTGCTTTCCACTCCTCGGCAGATCGTGTTCATCCAGTTCACTCTGTCATATTACTTAACCAAATCATCTTGCAAAGGCCTCTCCGTCGTCGCGCCCTCTGCATTTTAAACACTCAGTCAGGCACTACATAAACATTTATCCTTTGTGACAATAATTAATCTTTTATATTTCCAAAAGCAATCTGCAATATATTATCCAACTAACAATTTCTCGCGTTCCGATTTCATTGTTTCTTATTATTTTATCAACATATCTCATTTCATTCACAGCTGTCAGAATTCCCCTTCAATTTCTACCTCTTAAACTGGTACACTCTTGTCGAGTCATAAGATATTATATATTCTAACACCAAACTTTTCTCGGTTGCGATCTAGCTCATCGTATCCTCCACCTCATCTCCATTAAGCAACTGTACTTATATTTTCTGTAAACTTCAGGTTTGAAAGACATATTCTACCTATTTTTGTTTCTATGTTCTCCTATCGTAGTAGTCTGAACGCATCTTTCAACAATGCCCAGAGAATTGTAACGATAAGCTGTGCATATTATATACACCTTTGTATTGGTATTTTATTTGGAAAAAATTTAAATATTTTCGTACGGAATTTGAAAATATCCTTTCCCTATCCTTGTTGTACCAAGCGTTCACGTTACCTTTTGTGTCATGAAATATACCCCCCCCCACCCACACACACACATATGTATGAATGTGTGTGTGTGTTTTAGCAAGTTTTGGGTACGTCCGTATATGAGATTTTTAAGTGACGACGTTTCGTTCCGTAATCCCGGGATATTTTCAAGGCGTAGTGATCTTGATTTGGCTATGGAGCGCGTTATATATCTGTACTTCCCTTGGAGTTGTTGCCGCCATGGGTGGTTACAAGGGTGGGTGTAAGCTTGTTAGGGCATTCTGTTATCCGTTATTCTGAGAACTGTTAGTTAGGGATTTCCAAGCTATCGCTAATTTAGTGTATTCCTTTTCGTACAATTCCAATTCTCTCCCTGTATTGTCTAATTTTCTTATTGTTTGTTCATGCGTGTTCTGTTTCTTTGGTGTGTGTCTTCTTGTTTCAATACGACAGTTTGTTCGCGGACGAGTTAGCGGATTATTTCTTCAAGAGCGGTTGATATAAAGTGGTAGCAGATCTGCACGGTATTTGGTATACACCTTGTTCATCTAAATGTAGGAGTAAGTGGTACTTGTTTTTTTTTTTTTTTTTTTTTGAGTCTTAATTGTTCCTTGTATAATGTCTGTTGTACCCTTTGTGTATAGTAATGTTATGGTGCCAACGTACTCATATGATTGTTTCCCCACTTGCGTCTTGTTCATCTATTTTTTGTTGTTTCATTGCTCTGTTTACATAAAGTGAGGTGTGTCCATTCGAAAACAGCGTTCCCGTCAAGGTGTTTAACTCTTCTTTCTTGTGTTCCTCGTTCGGTAGGTGTAGGGCTCTGTTGTTAATGTCTTCACTGCAGATTGTAGCAGCCCCGGATGCTGATTGATGCGACAGTCTATGTTCTTTATGCAACAAAACCCTTATTAATCCATGTAGTTTGTAAAAAGAAAACCAGCATAAATAGATATTTTGATTCGTCTACGTAACAAGTAATCTACACCGAATAACGTAAGTCGGAGATTCAGGCCGAACTAATGATAATAATGATGTTTATTTTGTATCTACTGAAGCGTTTTCGTTAAAACGAAATTACACTACTTGCAGAAGAAACAAAATTGAATATCATCACAACATTATATAATTGCTGCAAAAAACTTCGAGTTACCTGTATAGAAAATGATAGATGAAGTGTATAAATATTCATCTTTCTCTGAAATAACATTAGAGTGAGTTAACCTTATGTATATTACCTTACATTGTATTTATAGCGAGGTACTCGACTGTCACCGTCATTAGTCATGGTGACATTCTCCCGCTAAATTACTGTTTATTTACGTTTGTTGTTTCTGTGAATAGCTTTAAACCGCATGACATCACGGATATAGTTTATACTCAACAATGATAGCTATATCGCTACACATATTGCATGAAGGCTACGATTATAATAAATTACCATACAGTAATAAAATACGGACAGTCAGTGTTAACTTTTGATTGCCACCAAACGGTCTCGGTAAATCACGTGAGTACCTCGTACTTTGCGAGAACCGCGGAAACACTAATCCCTACGCCGCGCGCATTCGTACTCGTTTGAATGTCGCGGAGAGCCGAGATATTACA
Organism: Magicicada septendecula; assembly: GCA_034769895.1. Taxonomy (NCBI): domain Eukaryota; kingdom Metazoa; phylum Arthropoda; class Insecta; order Hemiptera; family Cicadidae; genus Magicicada; species Magicicada septendecula. Next base: position 501,141,083 of record CM068368.1, read on the forward strand.
CTCTGTAAGTTTGTATGCAAATAAAGCCATTGCCTCTGCCAAGGTTAATGCATACCCACCGCCTTCATAGACAAACAACGACCTGTAACAGTTAATAGACTTCATAGTTTCCCTGTAAGCGGACGCTTATAAAAATGTAATATTATTTTGGTATTATTGTTGTTTGTGTTATTGTTATTGCTACATTTCTAATTATGCTGTGGAAATTTATGCTGTCTTAAATTATACTCGTGCTGAGAATGCTTGGGAACACGTGTACATTCAGTCTTATACAAACACTCACTCCGTCCTTCACTCTCTCACTCGCTCTCTCTCTCTCTCTCTCTCTCTCTCTCTCTCTCTTTCTCTTTCCTTCTATCTGTCTATCTATTTATCTATTTCTCGTACACAAAGATTAACATATCTCTCGCTATGATAAAATGTAACTCTTCCACAGGGCATCAAGAAAGACTTGAGGTTTCTTGTTCCCTCAAACAAAAAGTACTGTTTACCATGCTTCTTTGGTTGGATGTGGAATAATTTTCGTAATTTATCTTGAAAGTTGTACAATGTTTTAGGGAGACCGAGTAACCTACTGCTGATTCTTCTCGGCGATTACAATGTTGTTTCAGTTGACGGCGACTATAGGAAAACAGGTAAATGCGACAGTAGCCAGTTCTGCGACTCATCTGTAGGCTACAGTCGATTTCTGTGAGTAATAGTGAAATGATATTAGAGAGGATGATACACTGTTAACTAGTGACTTTAATTAACCTGGTGGTGTTTAATTATTTGTAAATGCGTATTGAATACCTGTATAATACGGATAGTATAATACTGTATTCACTGAATAACTGTACTCTGTAGTGAGTATACACTGTGCTGTAGGCTATAGTTACAAACTATAATTAGTATGTATAGTTGTGTAGTTAGTATAACTGTTAGTTAGTATACTACTGTAATACGATTATTTTTTTTTTAAAGACTTTTAATAAATTGGGAGTATAGATTTCTCTGGCGTTTAATAATTAGTTCCATTTTATTAAGACCACAATGTCGATCCTTGTAATAATAATATTAATAATAATAATAATAATAATAATATATAGTATTTTATACGGCTTTAGCGGTAAAAAGGTTCGTATACGAACATCTAAAACGAAGACATGCGAGACGTGTGTGTACATGTGTGTGTGTGTGTGCGTGTGTGTGCGTGTGTGACGGATTTTTGTCTTTGACTTTACAACAAGGGAAAATGTCTACTGGAGAAATGTTCAATGAGTTGCTTACTTTAAAACCACTTTTATTTTCTAACATAATCTCCACCAATATGTATATTGTACACTTATTCCATAACTGTAACAGCGCGTTAATACTGCTTCATAAAAGTGTTTGGGTTGTTGTGTCAGTCATATACGCACCTCAAGTTCAACATCATCATCCGCGAAACGTCTACCGCCAAGGTAAGACTATAGCAGAGCAAACAGATGGAAATCTTTAGGGCTAAATCGGGAATATGAGACGGATGTTTAAGAAGTTGCCATCTTAATTCATCATGTCGTATGAAGTCTGGTATTATCTTCATACAGTAACCATTTTTGATAGAAGCATTAGTGTTGTAACCATACACCTGCGCGCATGCGTGTGTTTGCGTGTACTGAGAGTATTATTAAAAATAAAAACAAATGATGAAACTTGAGTGCCGCAATACATAAAATTTATGAGACTAACAACATATGGTTGAAGTGATAATTATGGTTTATGGTTTATGGTGTGAAGTGATAAACATATGTCGCCATCATACAAGCACTACTTTCGTAGGAGTCAGTGGATACTTCAGAATCACTAGGCCTACAGAATAAATATCGTGGATCTGGTCTCTTTAGATAAACGTTTTAAATGTAAAAATCTCAATTGTCTGGACGGAGGGAATTGTGCGCTGTGGTAGTAACGCCATCAAGAATTATTTTCTCATTAATTACGCACATGCTTAAATTTTGCATCTTAGCTATTAGCTTTCACAGCTTTATTGTATACTTTATTCCGCATTTTGTTTATGGTATATTAGAATGCAAAAGTCACACAGGAGTCACATTTTAAAATTTAGAGGAGGACTGAGTGGTGTTGAATGTAGGATTAGGGAGAAAAAAATCAGATAATTAACCGAAATATGCAGTAAATCTAATCACAACCGATGTCTAAGGACAGCAATACAGATGATAATACAATTGTTTTAAATCTTTGTAAGAAGAAAACGACACAGAAGAATAAAAAAGAGCTAAAATTCATGATAGAAAGCTGAAAAGATTTTCTAAATTTTGAGTAAAATTACACAATTTAAAAAACAATAAACTTATTTTTAACATAGAGAAACGAATAAAAGTGATATTTGAGGCACACAGGCAGGATTCAGAGATGCGAGATCGATACAGTATTGTGTTTCGCAAAACATTTGAAAATCTGCTGGAAACTAAGTAACTTTCTCGTTTGTTCAATTAACTTGAAGAAAGTCTTTGATAACATACAAAGACAAGAAAATGGAGAGCGTTGAAAGAGTCATAAATAACAAGATAGTAAATGAGGTGCAAAGTCTACATTACAGAAAAGCGTGATGAAAGTAATGTAACACAATGCTTATAGCCACAAGGAGAGTTATACATGGAACTATTCTAACTCAATATTATTCATAACTAAGCATCGAATTATGTTTCAAAAACAATAAATCCTTTTTTAAGTGAGTTCGCCTTGCTCATAGAAGATTGAAACCACTGCGTATGACATTACATATGTTTCTGTATTCCTCGAAAGCAATAAAATGAATTAGAAAGATGAATGGAAAAGTTAAAGGAAGAAATAACGAGATGGTAGTGAAGAATAAACTTAATAAAAGCACAATTAATGCCGACAGCACACATATCAGAACTAGTGAAGCCTGTGGTAGAAGGGAAGAAAACGAAAATCACGGTGGGGGGGGGGGTTTCCTAGATGAACGGAAAAATTAGAAATATTTTACTCAGTCAGTAAAATTTTTATATTATGTAATTCCTCCTACAAAGAAATTAAGACAAAATGTAGGAGTTAGTTCTTACGATGTAAATATTGAAAACAGCTTTAATTTGAGATTATTTAAAATAATTGAGACACATTATCTATGATTGTTCGAACATATAGTGAGAAAGGAAAAAGAAAGAACTGCTAAAGCGATATGCGAAATGGAAACGGGAAGAAAGTAAGTGTGGTCGACCTAGAAAAGCTTGGAAACATGAGATGGCTAACATATCAGAGAAGAGAGGATTCAATTGGACACTACCTATTAGTGAGTGAAAGTAATGATGGAGAAGATCTATCACCTCATCACTGCTGTTAGAGATGTTAAAAGATAAGTAATTATTTTTAACAAATTTTTTCACACCATGTCTCCACCTATTGAATTTTTACTTGCTTTACTTAATGATTGAAGAAATAAGTGGCGCATAATTAAATTGCACCTGGCTTTATTGAATGCAGTTTTTCTACTATATTGTTTGCGAGTTATATGAAAGTGTAGCTACATACTACTCCATTAAATGTATTATTATACAAACTGGAACGTTTAGTCAATTTTCCGTCTATGTGATGTTGGTTTGTAATATAAATGAAGCAGCACTTCTCGTCTGAACAATTGAGGAACCGTCATTGCCTTCCTGATGTTTAGTTTTGTTTCAGTTGCAACGAAACTTTGTCATTAGAAAACAAAAAGTAAGAAAAACTTTTAATATAGTGCAGTGTAATTAGTAAAGACTTGAAAGGTGTAAACGTTGTTTAATTTTTATGATTTAATTAATTTAAGTGCATTCACTCAAACTATGTTGCCAAGCTTTCGGTTACTAAAATAAACCAAACAAATGGTAACACACTACTTGGAGTTTGTAGATAAATGGTTATAGCATCTAACATATCTTAATTATTTTGCCTCATATAGTTTGAGTGCATCAGCCCATATCTCCGCACCATAAAGCAGTATTGAATGCGTAACCGACATAAGTAACCGTCGCTTCGAAGGTTTCGGCACACTGGTGTTCGCCATAATTCTACTCAGTGCCGTGGTCACAGTTGCAGCCTTATCAGCCACCCGTTTTATTTGTGGCCAAAACGTAAGCTTTGTGTCCAACAGTATACCCAGATACTTAATTGCGGCTTTTGTGTGCACAGTTTCTTTTCCGACCTGCATTGGCAAGATGTTGGGCAGATGCCTCTTTGTGATTAACACCATTTCTGTTTTGTCAGCTTCCAGTTTTAAGCCGTGGTCTTATTTCCTTAAACAAAACTAGGCCACATGATACAAACATTTTTGAAATATTATTATGACTAGACACTCCGTTCTTTGCAGTTCTTTTTTCGATAAACAGACTGAATTCTTTTGTTGTCCACCATTGTCGACCATAGCAGCTGCGTATTTGTTACTAAATTACATTATATTTGTACTTTACTGTTTAAGTGTTTACCAACTCGTTTTCATGTCTTAAGTTTCGTTTCTAATAATTAAATACGCCAGATACGCTCATCACAAAATCCTTTTTTGAGGTCACATATATTTAATTTAATACGTACAGTTACAAATAGTAATAAAAAACACAAATATTAAATTGCAGTCATACAGTACTTTGTACAGGATTGTATCTAAACCCTATTATACGTTAATAATAATTCTAATAGGTAAGCACAACACAACACAATTTTTAGATTCACAATAAAACCGCTTATTAAATGAATGGGTGCTGGTTAGTAGATGATAATTACAGCAATCAAAATACTTTTAAATCTAACTTCCATTATTCGTTAAAACATTGAGACTTTCACTCATACAATAAATCTAAACATATACACATACACGTACACTTTTTTGTCTCTCTCTCGCGCGCGCTTGTGTGTTTGCCCATCATTACTACTTCAAGAGATAAGCCATTGTTGTTTTCCCACACACTTTATACATGATTATTCCTATATATATATATATATATATATATATATATACACACACACACACACATAAAAGTAAATAAATAAATATGGGTCTAATATGTGTGTATATACAAACCACACACACACACACACATATAATACATACAATACATATTATAATACATATAATATATACGTAAACGTTTACGTATGTATACGTACTAACGTTTGATATACATGAAAAGGTGTAGAATTTATGCACACACACTTACACCAGTGATAATAACAATAAATTAGCATAAAGTAATAAAACAAAGAACAGGAACATGTAGTCGCGGCTTGTCAACGAATGGTAATGATAAATCACAAGAGTCTGAGTTACTTTGAGACAGTACGTATCAACATTGGAGTTAAGTGCGTGTGAGATACTAATACAAACTATGCATCGAAAGTCAGTATGCAAATAAAGCTATTGACTGCTGCGCTTCGACTAGTCACCCTAATGTTAATGCAATCCAGCTTTTATGTAAAGAACAAGCACCACCCAATAAAGATAATGCGATTTTGTGGTTACAGTTTAAGAAACTGTATGTGTGTGTGTGTTTGATTTTAATAATAAAACTATGTTACTTTGCAGAAAATGGTAAGAAAAATTTGCCAGATTGTTTTATAACTTTATTTTTTATTTAGCTATGTGTTTTTACGCAAAAATATGAGCAGCATTTATTTGATACTCAATATGCGTTTAGTGTGAGTGGATACAATAAACAATATTATAAACCCAGTTTTGAAGTTAATTATTTACTTACTATAGGAGAACCCGTGTAGTTAATAGGAAGAGGTTCATGACACGAAGAAGTGGTTTGGTGCTAGAGGAGATTGCAGAGAATTTTATCATGGAAGCACATGATGAGCAATTATGAAGTGCTTAAAGGATATATAAGGGAGAAAGACCGTAGAAAGTCTCATAAGAAAGACACGTCCATGGATAGAACTTGAATTGTGTGGAAAAATAGGCACTTGGCTGTGGTACATAGAAGGAGAAGTTGACTGAAGAAATGCGATAAGAAGGAGGAGAATGTGGTTTCCGAATCATATTTGTATGGTAATGAGTTTGAAATAATAAAATAATATTATTAACAGAGGACGATCGTTAGAACAGTTCGGCGATTTTAGAATATAACTAACCATAAAATCAGGGCAAAATAAATAAGAAAAAAAGCACGAGTTAACACTATTTAGAGGAATACTGTTTAACTGTGATAAAATTTTGCAGAAATAAATAAAAACAAAAAATTACAAGTTAATAAATAACGATCAAAAAATTGTTACAAATATCGCACGGATCACCAATTACTCAATGTCGGAGAAATCGATACAATTTTTACTAACAGTCCTACGAAATAAACACACTGGTACCGTACTAATAATAAAAACAAGAACAACAACGAGAACAACAATAATAATAAAAATAATAATAACAAGAAGAAGAAGAAGAAGAAGAAGAAGAAGAAGAAGAAGAAGAAGAAGAAGAAGAAGAAGAAGAAGAGTGTTGCTAGGCTTGATGATGATGATGACGACGGTGGCGGCGGCGGTGACTCTTCGTATTAATTATTAAATTGTATTAGACGGCCAGTGATATGTGCATGGAACAAAAAAATAATAAATAAAGATTATTTGTAAACCAAAGCTCATTAAAAATGAGATAATATATTCAAACACTTGCATAAATACAGGCCTATAATATTTAGACGTAAATAGTGCAAAGAGTTCCATAACTTTATATTCAAAAAGATTTTTTGAAACAAAACTATTGGTAAGCAACTATTAAGTCTGTACCTACTCAAACAAGGATTAAGATATGTGTGTGCTGTAACTGTAAGTTACTGTTATAATTTTAGTAAACATTGTGTTGGGTGCAACAAAGCGTAGCAGCAACCATTATAGTAGCTAATTGTGAGGTAAGGTAATTGTTTTTTTTAGTTTGTTATCGACAGAGAGGTTCCGAACATTGTCCAGTTGTGTATGTATTTGCGCGGATGTGTGTAATATATATTTGTATAGAGTTTCTCAGTCATTATCCCTGACTGACGATAATTTATCAGTTTAAAATCTTTTATTTGCACGTCATTAAGTGCGATTATCAACAAAAACGTTGCTTTTACATTACATTTTATCACGCACTTCAAACAATTTACTACAGTGTATCTCGCCTGCTCGGTTAAGTGAAGGTTTTAAAGTTGTTTAAGTTGTTTCAGGTACCGCCAAAACTCTGGTATTAACATCCTGTAATGCCGTTTCCACCAGAGTCTTCTTATTACCTGCCATACTAATGTCACCTCTCCATTCTAAATGTCTTCTTCAAGTCTCCCAACCATACCCTCGTGCCATTCGAAGTCTTTGTGCTTTCCAGCGTCTGAACAGCTACCTTGGTAACCTACCGTTCTCCAACCTAACAAGATGGCCAAACTAGTTCCTATTCAAGATGTCTGTCATTGCCCTTACCTATACATAATGTTTTATTCGGTACCTCCTCGTCGCTCGTTTCTGCACTCCTAAGGTATTTGATCTCAACCTGTAGGAAGTGTCAATTTGTTTTGAACACTTTTATCGTCGCCTCTTTTGATCTCTCTTTTGTATGAGTATTTCCCCCTTTCGTGAAATATATTGTCCGAACTTCTAAGTCTGATATTTATTTTTCTACTGCCTCATTCCGTTTACTTCTACTACCCCTCCCCCAAGCTATCTGTAAGCATCTACTTGTTTCAGAACTTTAACATCTACTTTAATATACTTCTCCATTATGTTATACTTCCATTACATTCTATATTCATTTCCAGTCTCTTCTGAGTAGCGCTCTGTATTGGACTGTTGGATCACTTTGTTTGATAAGTATACTGCATAAGCAATAAATTGAAGCTACGTTATACGGTAGACTATCTTTCAGGCCATACCTGCGATGAGAAAGCATAGACTTTCTCTCAAGTGTACAAGTCCCATGTTTTGTTAAAAGTCAGATCAGGTTTTAGAATTTGTAGGCGAACGGTTTTAAAGTGCAGTCTATTCAATTTGCTAAGCAATCACAAGTAATACTACACCAGATAATATGTAGAGACACATTCACGCACAAAATGGTGGCCAATAACGATGGGGAATTCATTCTGGACTTTGACCGTCGGCCACAAACAACAATCGTAATTACGATGTAGCTCACCTTTCGACGTGAAGTGTCTATTTAGCTGTCAAGGGTGGTTTATCCCCCCTCCTCTCGCTATATCTAATTGTATTAAACCCTAATGTCAGTATAATAATAATGATAACGGCCGTTTTCTGACTGAATTAGATTGGCCGGCATTACCGTTCACAATAACATTACCTCACACACACACACACACACACACACACACACACACACACACACACACACCCCACATAGCCGTTCAACTGCCGTTACACTACAAAGAGCCGTATAACACAAACGTAAGGTCAGTCATGCTGTCAGATGTCTAAGAAAGGTATTTCAGTTATCTCTATTACCGTCATATAATGTGGTCTTGAAGTACTGCTACACTATTCTCGGTGTACTGTGATCGATTAGTTGTATTAAAAAATAAGTGACACTTTTATCATGTTTTGTTTCATTTCAACCATCGGTATTACTTTTAAAAATGAGAAAGTTACTTATGTTTCACTTTTTATGTTTAAAAATGGAGCAAAAAAGTAACGACTTTAATGGTATCAACTTCACAATATGGTGCATGAATGTTCAGATTTTAAAATTAATAAGTTTGTGAAAATGTAACTATTTGTGGGTAAATTTACATGACATTAGTGGTTATTGGAAAACTACATGAAATAGAAAATGAAACTAATTTTTTCATAATTTGTGCATAATTTATTCACAATGTCAAATTACAGTTAAATGCACGTTAAACTGGGGTGTATGCACTAGACAAACAATTTGCTTTATTATCTCAACAACTAGTCAGCCTATGTAAATGGGTAGTCAGCCTATGGTAACACATGGGTCTATAACAGTCAGCTGAAGCGTAAAGATGAATATTTTGATGTCTGTAAGGGTCATTGTGAATTTAAACGGAAAAGAATACGTACATGATAACTTGTCATGTATTTTTATGGGAAAATGGAGTATACGATTTGTAGAAAACGTTACATGGTCGAAAACAAACAGCAACAGGCAGTCGACATAGATGCTCGTATTATTGTTGTTAAATAGAAAATGATAGTTTCGGTGCCAAAAACAGACAAACTTTGAGATGCGAATTTTAAAATTTCCTTTTAGTCATTAATCTAATGCATGGCCATATTAAAATGTATGTCTACTTGATCAAATTAAATATTACACAAACACACGTAGACCTACATTCAAGGACTTACATAGGAATTTTTAACTTGAATGTTTAGGGTTATTTTAACTACACGTATAAGTTAAAAATTGACACACGAGTTGGGAAAATTATGGATCACGTGATATAACACCGCTTCAAACATGGAAGCATTAAAAAAATTATTGCTTTACAAAATTTATAGCCTAACTAAACACAAATAACACTGAACTTGTAAAAGTCCTTTTTTGTACCATTAATTTAGTAACATGCGGTCGATTAATTTTAATTATTTATTGTTGTGTTGAAATTCACTTCCTCTCTACCTCCGTCCCTGCATCTCTCACTCTTTCTTTCCCCCTCTCCCTCCTCTCTCTCTCTTCTCTCTCTTCATCTGTCTCCACCCTTCCACACTCTTACTCTTTGATCCTTTCATTCAGTAAATGTTCTAACGCACCTAAAAATAAAAGAAAAGTAGGAAATAAAGGTAACTCAACTCAGTATCGGGTCATAGGATCGTGAAACAATACACCCCAATAAATTAAAAAACAAAAAGGGGGGAATTTTTCATAAGGCATTCGAGCGAATGAGAGACAAAAAAAAGAGAAGAGAAGAGAGAGAGAGAGATCGTGTTTCTTTTTTATAACTAAATATAGGAGCATAAATCCGTTTAGAAGATATTATTTACGTTCATCTTGGCGTTGCTGATGTGGGAATTAATAAAATAAAACGAGTAACCATAACAGCGGGTAGAGGAGTCGAGGTTTCGCGTGCTGTTTTAACGTTACTTTAACATTTAGCCGCTCTTCTGCGGTCGCTTTATACTTTACATTTATTTACGTTTTTCTTATAAAACCTAGTCATGAAGTTAAACATAAATATGTAGCATAAAGTCTCCGGTATGCTTATATAATTTTTTTATAGAAAAATCTCAAAGTTTTTCTATAAAAAATTGTATAGGATATAAAGGATCAATCAAAAATATAGGATAGGATAGGTGTTGTAGGATCAATTAAATAATTTTATGAGTTTTAAGTTACTCTTTATGTACGTCTGTAACCGCAAAATTAAGTTAACGTTTCTCTTTGAAGTATTCTAACGTCATGTACAGTCGTGGAATAACATAATTAAAACATTTACGAATTTTTATATCCGTACTTTGGCATTTGATATTGTCCGTGCAAATGACTGAAGAAATACTCGTATTCAGTATTCAAAATGTAAACCAAACTTCATGGTATATGTAAAAATTTTAATATTGAATATTAGTAAATTATAAACAGATCAAGAAAATTTCAGTTCCTGTAACATAAAATAAATTTGTCTAAAACTTCAACACTTTAATTAATAAATGCGGGTAATAACAATTAATTAGACCTGTAATATTAAATTAGTGGTTAATAAAGAAACTTGTAGAAAAGCATGTTTTGTGGAAGCCAGAACAATACAGTATGTTTCTTTTTATGGAGGGGTTCAGTTGTGTTCAACGTTTACCCATTTGTTTTTACTGCGGACAATAACAGGATCTGCGAGAAGGGCAAGAAGGTGCAAACAATAAAAGAAGGACTAACCTCAAAGTGGTGTTCGAACTTACGTCTCATACATGTTTTGACTCTGCAGTAGGCGAAAACCTAATTCTTAACACATGTAAAATATAGACTGTAAGACCAAATATATACAACCATGTCATTCTTGAGCAGAATGTAGATACAAACGTTTCTGCATTAGACGTAGGTTTCTCACTTTATAGGAAACAGAATACACAGCTGTGTAGGGTCCACTCAAAGTACACGTAGATAATGCGTGTATGATGTGTGCTACAATTTAAGGTGTTACCAAGCGTTTCACAACTACTCCGTGTTTATAGCTCTCAATGTGCAAATGTGTGTAACATGCGTTTTATCCTCTCGCCCAGCCTCCAGTGCAAATCTCCAGCGCGCTACTTAACTAGATTACACTACCTCGTCTTGTAAAGCGCCGACGTTGTTGACTGGTTTCTAACACTACTTGAGCTACAGTCTTCTGCCACCTTCTCTCGCCTATAGAAATGTCTCTCCTACTTCAGTTTTATTTACTTTAAACTGTAACGTGTACAAATATTCTAATTTAGTTACAAATGTGGTTGTTCTTTGTGACTACCCCTGTTAATTTTCTTAATGTCGTCTTTCCATGATAATATGAGCAATTTGCAGTTCTAAGTAGTAGACCTATCATTCCGATGTTCACTGCTGTTGTTTCTGATCATGATTTCAAAATATAAAAGCATGACACAACTGTTACCATTCGCAATTTTTCTAAAGGCGATTTGTTAAAGCTAACACAGGTAATTTGCAAAAAATAACAGTTACGAATTGTTTGAAATAGTTAATTGAGCAAATAATTTTCTTCTTTTTACACCCGGAGTACGTATGGCCACCTGTTCCGGTATCAGAAGTCGTACATACACTGTGAATTTAAATTGTTAATTTATAAGTATTTCAAGTTGAATTAAAAAACAGGCCATCGTTTCCTGGGCCTGCTTATATTATGATCCTACAGAGCATTAAAATATGCGGCCTTTAGCATAGAGTCTTTTCCATGAAGAGAACGTGCTTCTCCCAATCTATTATATTAATCAACTTTCTCAACCAATGGGCCACCTTAAGCTCACTCCGTATATACTAATTGGGAAGCACATTTAAATGTGAGAAATAATTAATCAATTATATTTTTTTATGAATGTACCGTTGAAAAAACGAAATATGTGATTGTCATTTTTTATTGACAATTTGTAATTTACAATCCACATCTATTACAAAGTATTAAGTAAATCAGATGAAAGAGTTAGGTTTGTACGGGAAATATCCACTGACGTTTCTCTTTATAGAAGAGTGCTTTTTAAGTATCTAACAAGTCTTGAGGCCACGTTCTGCGGAGTCTTCTCACGTAGAAACCGTTGTTGTATACCTGCTCATTTTTATGGTCTACTATATGGCGGCTGTATTTTGTTGCAATCCTGTTGATTTTGTCCTTTATGAGAAGTATTTTCACGTCGACATGAAGTTTCTGATTTCTGATGTACCTTGGGGCATCGACTACAACTCGCAGCACTTTTGACTGAAATATTTGGATGATACTTAATCTTGTGGGTTTTGCGTATCCCTGTACCAGGAGTTCGTACGGCCATATAGGTTTGAGCATGGTTTTGTAAAGTAGCAGTTTGTTATTTAATGACAGCTTAGACTTTTGCGCAAGGAGTTAGATCTGTCCGAACTTAAGATCAAACTCGTTTGCCTTCGTTTTTATTTGGATATGCTTCTACCAGCGGATCAAGGTCAAGTCCAAGGTACTTAGTTTCAATCTTCATTGGTACAGGTGTGTTATTAATTGTTACAGGTGGACAGATGTCTTGTCAAGTAGTAAAATGTAACCTTGCAAATTTCAAGTTGTTGATTTTTGTTCGCCATTTCTTGTACCATTCGATCAGTAGATTGAGATATGCTTGTAGGTTGTTGGAAGTAACTTATGATTTTCGTTAACGGATAACACTTTAACGGTAAAGTGGTGGCGACGTTTGTTTCAGGTAAATTAGCTGTAAGAGTAGAGGTTCGAGGACGCAGCTTTGAGGAACACCTGATTCAACAGAGTAGTAAGTGGTCTTGGAGTCGCTGTATTTGACTGAGAATATTCTGTTAGATAGGTATGAGTTTAGCAAAAGACTGTAGTTGGCGGACAGTGTGTTTTCAGTTTGAAAAGCAAACGAGGGTCCTATACCTTCTCGAAGGCTTGGGACATTTCAAGGAACACTGTGTTGCAGAACTTCCGTTCTTCGAGACCCTTTGCGACTTCATTAACTAGGTTGTGGTATTGCTGGCTTGTCGAATGGTGTTCCCAAAAGCCAAAGTGATCGTTAGTCAGCAGTGTTAGAATGTCATGGTCGTCTTGTATTCTCTTTAATAATAGTCGTCCAAACTGAATACGGGCAGAAGGCTAATAGGTCGGTAGGACGTCGGTTCATCAGGAGGTTTACTTATGTAAAGTATGTAAGGTCCTTTTGGATACACGTAGTGTGGAGTGTTCGTCACATTGCTGAAAGGTCGTGGTATCGAACACCTTAGTTTACTTTTAAATATTTTTTTAGAGTTATGAAAAAAATAATTAAATATTATTTTTTAAAAACTTTATTAATATTTCCCATCTTTACACAACATTTTTTTACAAAAATATTAAGAAACAAAATATTCAAAATGAAATGGATTGTCACATTTCAGTAACTTTAAAAATTGAAGAGTGGTATTGGAAGTCGCCATTTTCTTAAAAAAAATTAAATAATACAATCAATGACCATTTTTCAAGTAAGCAGAACAACGTTATTACTTTTTTAACTTAGATTTTCCACCAACGATTTATAAAACTTATTTTAACGGAAAAAAATTATTAACATTTTTTAAATTACTTCGCCGTACAAACATTACATTGTAATACAGAGTAATTCCTTCAAGATTGGTTAAGTTTTCGTAAGCTCAACCATTACAGTCTTTACAAGTCTTCATAGAAGTCTCACCACAAATTATACAACTGATATTTTTTTCAAAGAAAAAATGTTGGTGCTTTGATGACAAAAATGTCAGCCTACTTTGTTTGCTGACTTTTCAATTACTTGATAGGTTTTTAATTTCTGAATCTTGTTCACTGTGAGTCTATTCTTATCTTCCAAACATCCTCGATTTTCCTCAAGTTGGATCCACAATTTTTCCTCAAGAGTAGAAGTGTTAAAATTACAATCTTGTCGCCACGCCTCTGAAGGATGATGAATTTGCCACTGGAAACACAAGGCAGTAGTAATATTTCCTCTAATATGGCTTGAGAAGTAGAAGGTGTGGAGTAAATCACGTGGTGTGTTGAACATCACATGGTGGACTGAAAACAGCTTCCGTTCGTGTTGCCATCTTAGTCGAAGTTGAGAGTTGATCTGAATGTGAGAATACAGATAAATTGTTGGATTGGAAACCTGTCAGTTTGGAAGAAGAGGGGGCTTGAACAGAATACGTTTTCTTGAAAGAAGCATGTGTAGTTTGGGAGAAGGATTGATGAAAATCAAGTCACCGAAAACGTTGCGATTTAACGAATACATCCCTATACGGAAGAATTCAGACTAAGCCAGTTCCATCCTACAGACCCTGATCAACACTGTCTTTACTAGACCAGCAATATCCTTGGCACCTGTTTTTATGTTTGGCTATTTTCTCATCCATGTCGAAGACGCTTCATTGTAGGTGTTTTTAAATTGTTTCATAATAATTCCGTCTAGCGGCTGTAATCTGTACGTTGTGTGGGGAAGTAAGCTGAGCATGTGACTATGGTGGCTCCTAGAAACAAAATGACATCTAATTCCTTATGGGTGGCATGTCTACCCACACCCAATAAAACAGGGTTATTTTCACACGTATTCACTTTCTTCACAAAATTGTGCATCCATTTCAGAAAACCTTCATTGATATTTATCTAACCAATGGGTTAAGCTTCAAAAATGCGCCTGCCGGCGCCTCATTTTTCAATTCGTTGTCTTTTCTAACCCCTGAGAAGACAAAAAGGACGATTTACTGAAAGTAAAATAGGCACATTTTTCCTCCTCTCACTAGATGTCAATATTCCTACCTGCGTTTTTCCTTTGACTGACATAACCTTTAGCTAGTTGTAAACGCATGTTACACTCGTTTTATCAGCATTAAAAATGTTTGGTAGGTTAAATGAATACTTTTCCATGAGTTCAGTTATCTTGTCAAAAAAGATGTTAGCTGTTAAAGCTGTTAAACGCTGCGAACTCATTGATTCTATGGCTCTTAAACTCAGATCTGGATGTCGTTTCATAAATTCATAGTAAAAGTATTTTCCTGCTTCATTGTTGTTTAGTTAAACTGGTGATCAAACCCGGAACCAGCCGAATGACACACAAAGGGAAAACAATGTCTACAATAATTGTAGATCGGATGCGTTCTGAGGAAGTTTGTGTGTGTGTGTAATAGGGAAGGAAAGAGAGAGGATTTAGATGTGCAGGAAGAACTGAAAGAGGGAAAAAGGTGAAGAGAGCAACTTAGACATTTCAAACACTCAGTACAGAGACTAACATATGACGTTTGTCCGTACAAGCAAGCACATCACACAAACAACAAAAAATACAAACACTTGTTAACTGTGCAACTCTTCATCTCAGAATGGAGAACCTACGCTTTTCAGTTACAGATGAATCTCCTACGTGCTAAACAGGTTCCGATTCACTCGACACAACTGAGAAACTGTGCTTGTCCGGTACTACCAGGGGCGGATTAACCATTAGGCTGACTAGGCTGTAGCCTAGGGAGGGGCACTTTAAGGGGCGCAAAATTTTAGCTAAAAAATAATACGATTTTACAGCTAAATTTAAAATTAATAATAAATTACAAGGATAAAAATTTGAGTTCATTTTGAACACAGGCGCCTGTTTGCGAGAAATTATGGTAAAACTGTAAATAAGTAATATAAGTGCTTTCCCGACTGTTTTCTCCGGTTATGAGTCATCGGTGTAGCCTTCTTGTTCATTGAAAGTGATAAAATATAATTAGCCTAGGGCGCCAAGATACCTTAATCTGGCCCTGGGTACTACACGACCTTACCTTGTATATATCTTCGAAGTCATCGAAGAAGAATATGCCTAAAGGTGTCGGAGAAGAATCTACCTACACGTTGCGGACAATCGCAAAACACAACGCGTGGCCCGATCCGGAGTTAGAATCCGGATCCCATACACCACACCTACGAAAATCTAAAAATTATCATATAGGCCTATTTTTATATGTATGTTTGTGTACATAGTGTATATGTTTATTGCAGCAATAAAAACTTTGAATCAGAAATGTTCAAAAATGAGTATATAAATTTATGTTAATTGAAAGCGTAAAAAGTTTAATAGGCACCGTGTAATTTGAACAGTAGACATTAATGTGATGATTAGCCTATGCACAAACAATTATAAAACTGGGTATAATATATTTTCGATGTTTTTTAACATAATGATAATTTCTTTTAATTTAAAGCGATTATTTAAATCACGATACTCTCTCTTTCACCAAAATTTTTTATTATGTGATGTAGTGTTCGGACGTAAATCAAATTCCACGTCGAAATTTCCAATTCTGTGTGGTCTGCTGGTTTTCCAGATGTAACCGCGCTCTGTGTCTTCATTCATTCGACTACGATTCGGAATCTGCTGTGATATGTTCGTCAACAGTACGTATTCTATCGTATTCGGATGCGTTCTGAGGAAGTTTGTGTGTGTGTGTAATAGGGAAGGAAAGAGAGAGGATTTAGATGTGCAGGAAGAACTGAAAGAGGGAAAAAGGTGAAGAGAGTACCTATATTAATGTGTGTCCGTTTTTTAGAAGACTACACTTACATTACAGTACATAACACGTTCTGAAGACAAACATCGGGTAATAAATTAAAAAGTTTTGCGATTAATTATTCTGCAGTGGAATGCTGGTACACAACTGCAGTGTCCAGTTAGTACAAGCACTCGTGCCTGTATAGTGTGTCTAAACAACTTATTAGTGCAGTCGACACAACTGTCATGTCTTGTCAATCGACAAGCTGTTACTGCGTGTGGGTGACATTTAACACAATAAATTATCCGTATTTAATTACTTCTGTGTTCCATCACTAACATCAAATTGAATTCTGCAATAATATCCCACACTGAACAAATTTGTTATCCTAACTGACTGCAGAAGAACCGAAACCAGACAATTACGTTTGGTTTAGATGTAGTATATTGTATACAGTAGTCAATTGTATATTTCCTTATGTTAATTTTTTTAATTTTAGGAAATTTTTCTAATCATACAATTATTTTTCGTACGGAAATCGAGAAGAAAAAGTAGTGACGAAAAACTATTTCCGAAAGTTGTAAGCAAAAATATTTACTCCCTTGTTTTATATATCCAAGCAATGTGAAAACCCGGAATCTATTCAAAGGTAAGAAGCGACGGCTCTAATACGAGATGAATATCCTCCAGACAGAATGAAGTGCTTCAGTGTTCCCGCCGCAATGACAACGCCTATATGATTGGCTTGGAGATAATTGAGGTTTTAAACCGAAAGTCAATGGCCTGGAATCTCCGTTATGGTGTTAGTAGGCAACGGTGAGGTCCAATGTTCTTATAATCCTTACAGAGGATTTGCTAGTTTTCTGCGTAACATAAGCAGGTTCTTCCAAAGCCGTCGTTACCTCCGACTACAGAGTAAATCGATTCTACTGTATAGGAAAATATGCCTGGACAGTAGCTTATAATTGATAAATAGCTAACACAAAGAGCAGCTGGTGTGTGTGTGTGTGTGTGTTCAGGTCCCAAGGAGGTAGACTAGACCCGGTCACTACAACCCTTCTTCGGACGTCCCATACCTCTCCGTCCTTTCGGCTTATAATCAGTAGGTGTTTAGGGATTCGGCAGTCATCCATTCGGTTAAGGTGTTCTAAACATTTTAGCTGATACTGGGTAATCCTATCTACTATACACATAATATTCAGTTTCTGCAGTATATTGTGAATTTTTATTTTGCGGTTTTGAAGAGTACATCCTGCCACGTACTTCAGGCATCTCATTTCGCCCGCTTGAATACAGCTGCTTTGGAATTCCGTTAAAGGTTAATTCTCAGACCCTTAGAGAAGTATAGGGAGAGTCATCGCATTGTAGAACTTCAGCCTTGTTTCCTTACACGTTGATTTTAGAGTTCTCCTGATGGTTTTGCACATTTGATTTAACATATGTAGCTTCTTCACCATGTCATTGATCGTAATGTAAGACACATTATAGCCCAGATATTCAAAATTACTGACTTGCTCCAGAACAGTACCGTTTACCATAATATTTGCTCATATATAGTATCGGCTCCATGTAAAGCCATCTCCTTAGTGTACAAGATGGAGATCTGTAACCCGAAGTCTTTGCAGATTCGACTCAATGAGTGTACAGGATAGGGTGCAAGCCGCTTTCCGAGTTCGACAAGGTAGCAAACAACAACGTGTCAGCTGCAGAGTTATCAATCATGAAAGGTGCTGGTAGATTGTATTTGACATTGTCTATATATAAATTAAAAATATAAGGTGATAATGGGTGTCCTTGTTGTACCTTGTCGTTTTCCACATAAAGACTTTGTATAGCTCTAATGAGGTGTTGCGAGATCTCTTTTTCTGTCAATATTGCCCATAGCCTGCCCCTATTCACTCTATCAAATGCCTTGACAAAGTTGATCAAAGCTATGTTTGTGGGCTACTGACATTCTCTGTGCTTTTCGATGACCTGGCCTATTGTGAATATCCAGTCTAAACATGATCAACTGAAACCAAGATGGATCTATGAGAGAAGAGTCTCCGTAATTCATTCAATCCTCTAGCAGGAATAGGTGCATACAGTTTGGAAGTCGTGTTAAGCAGACTGACCCCTCTATAATTAACACAGTCATTTCAATCTCCTTTCTTCAATATGAGGACTACCTTTGCCATCTATCAATCTTAAACAATATGACCAGTGGTACAGCACAGATTAATAAAGCTCAACAAACGGTCATTCAGGAAGACTGGTGAGGCTGACGTTATAGACTCGAAACTCATCTTATCGGCGATCATTGCCCGGTGATTTTCTAAAATTATAGGATTGTAGAGCAGGTAAGAATTCATCCATGCTACTGGATCCATACATTTATTGATATTTGCAAAGACTGTTTCCTCCATAACATTGAAGCCATTCCTTCTCTGTGTTATTGCTGATCTTAAGGTTATCCCTTCCCGCCTACCCTGCACATCATGCTCTATATCTGAACAGAAACGGTCAAGTTGTAATTCTTCATGATCCTTAGCCTGTGACGAGAGGGGCCTGGCCCCCAGAAGCCTGAGTGTTTTATTAAATTTTGAAGTTAGTACTGTTTATTATTATATGTAGTTGACATTAATTTCTTATGCTTACTAATTATTATTATCCCTACCAACTATGTTTTCCATGTCTCTTTTCTGTGTATAATAATTATTTTTATTCCTACCTATATTAAGGTGCCCCTTCCCAGATTATAAGATTATAGATTTGTCTGTTGTTTATAGTAATTATAAGTCTACATGTTTTGTATGTTTATTACGTGTAGAGAGCCACGTACTGCTTCATTAACGTACGCCTAGTATCAGGAGCGGATTAACTATTAGGCTGACTAGGCTGTAGCCTAGGGCGCGGCACTTTAAGGAGCGCAAAATGTTAGCTAAAAAATGATACGATTTTACAGCTAAATTTAAAATTAATAATAAATTACAAGGATTAAAATTTGAGTTCATTTTGAACACAGGCACCTGTTTGCGCGAAATTATGGTAAAACTGTAAATAAATAATATAAGTGCTTTCCAGACTGTTTTCTCCGGTTATGAGTCATCGTTGTAGCCCTCTTGTTCATTGAAAGTGATAAAATATAATTAGCCTAGGGCGCCAAGATACCTTAATCCGGCCCTGCCTAGTATAGAAAGTTTAGTCAGGTTATTATACGGGTTTTTAATTGCACGTGATAATTTTTCACTCAGTATAACAATTGCTATGACTTTGACACATTCACGCTCACACGTATTCGCGTGCGACTAAACGTAATACAGTATTCAGTCTTAGTTATGTACATGTATAAAATGCATTAACAAGTGTTGAATGTGTGCATTGCACCTATAAATAAGAGACCGGTTTCATAATCTCGTGAATTACGAATATTTATTGTCAACACTCCTGATGCAGTACACTCTCAGCGGTCGCAGCAACTGTTTTGTTTATGGGGGATGTGGTAATACACATTATATGAAGAACTCACACGCATGCACGCGCGTACGCACAAGTCTAGTGTACACTTGTAAGTTAAGATTTATAATACAATTTGTAATAATCAATAAATTTACGTCATTTATAGGCATACTTATCTAATGAGGAATTTTGACAGACTAGACAATACGTAAAGACTTGTCTAGTTGTCAGTAATCATTCGGCTGAAAAAATGAATTCAGAAAAGAAGTAAGGTAAAAATTATGATGTTACTACACACACACACACACACACACACACACACACACACACACACACACACACACACACACACACACACACACACACACACTAAGTCTTATTGGAAAACTGAATATTAAATACAGCAATTAGTCCATGTGAAAAATAGATTACTGAATAATATAATACAAATACTGAGTAATATAATAGAAAATTTATTACCAAAGTAAGAAAACTAAATAACTATAGCTGGAAAAATTAAATTATATGGTTTATAAAAATATAGATACAGATCATAATCAGTGTCTGTAATATGTCATAGTACAGATTAAGTCAAAAGAAAACATAATTCATTTACAAAGCCACCTTTGTGTAATGATTAGGTAAAGATAAATTATGTTGGTGTAATTAGGATACATTATGTTGTCAGTAATACATTAGATTAGGTTATAAATTGTACAATCAATATATTAAGTTTTGTAAATAGGCGAATAAGAAACAGCAAACATAGGTTAAATATAGTGCACGAAAATTACAATTCATGAAAAACAGGAAGACAAAATCCGTAAACCTAGCGATATGCAATAATTTTAAACAATAATTTAGCTACCTCTTATTCATTAGTTATTAAAAACACGTCTGCAAGGACGAGTCTGTAAAATCGTTAAGAAACTAACAAATTAATTGACAAGACTGATTAATAGGCTACACAGTGACAAGCAAAAGCAGATTGGAATTAATACTCAGTAAGTACGATTAAGCTTAATAAAAAGAAAATATTACACGAAATATCGTGTGACATATCAAAACATATTTCCGATAATAAATAAACAGATTTTATTCGCTACTTTAAAAGATGCTGAAGAACCACGTTTAACACACATGACAGGAATAAGGAAATGAAAACAATACACGAAAAGGTTATTATAACAAAAACAAAATGTTCAACTCTTAACAAACACAATTTGTAAAATAGAACAAAAATAAAAATACAAACAGCCTAGCATAATTAAACAATACACTTTATAATTCCATTATTACATCGACCTCTTTGACATTCATCAATCATAATGTAAATAAAATAAACAAATACAGTATATGAAGCATACAAAAAAAAAAAAAACTTCACCCCGAAATCACCTAACAGATCATCTGAGCAGAAGCCGTATGTCTTAAATAACCATAAAGGGAATGTCTTAAATGCAATAAAGTGTAAGTGGCCAAGCAGAAAAATCAATTATTTACTGATACATTAGCTAAAGGAAGCTTATCTTAATCCGACAATACATAAAATGCAACTTACGTGACACCAACACAAAATATTCGTCCCATAAGGAAGACTGTATACTGTAGTCTATGTTAAAATCGTAAGAACAGTTGCAAAAGATGATAAAAAGTGGACGTGTTATAAAATATTTATATCTACAAAAGTCGCAAAAAATAGACTAGTTCCTCAACAAAAACAAATAAACATAAAAAACAATCCAATAATAGATTAACAATATCGACCCCCCCTCCCACTAACACACAAGACCTTACATGTCAGACGAATTCAGTTAATTTTTACTTTAAATAAGTTACACCTTGACCTAACTACATGCATAAGAAGACGCAGGACGCTGTCCACTTCAGCAAACGAAATTATCAAATATTCGTCCATCAAAAGGCTCACCATAGCCACAGTAACATCATCAGGTCTTAAACAATGTCTATCAACTGTACGTTGTAGGCTTTTATACTTTAGGCCCCTTCCCTTATGTCATCGCCCCTCCTATTGGTTATAGCTGCTGCCGCTATTCACGGGAACTTTGTCTACATTTTTCCGTTAGGCATTTTTCTAACGTCCGTCAAATTGTTTTAAGAATCTCCCGTTAATTTCTTCATTCTTGACTTTGTCTTTTTCTTTGATAGACGTTGTTTAAGACCTGATGATGTCAGTGATGACGAAAAGCTTAGTCGAACAATGAAAATTATAGCAGTTAGCAAATTCATAAAAGAAATAGTAAAGATGGCTGCTAATTTAAACAATACGAAGAATAAAACATGCGAATTGCAAGCAGATAAATATAAAAATGTAAGGGAATTTTTTAAGTATTTAAAAATTAAAGCAAAAGGGAAAAAACGCTAGGGAAAATTTGGTTTAATAAACAGTGTTTAATTAATAAAATAACTCCAAAATACGCAAAAATTAAAATTAATAACAAAAGCAAAGTAGCAAACCAAGTGAAAAATATGGCGGAAAAAATATGGATAAAACTTGAAATAAAGAACTTATACAGTAAAATAAATAAATATAACAAAGAAATGTATCAATTACATCAAAAATTATATACAAGTTACAATAATTATATAGAAATAGAAGAAATGAGAAAAGAGTTTGGTGAAAAATACATAGAAAAGAAAATAAGAAAAATGGAAGAGAGATTAAATAAGAAACTCAAGGGATTAATAGAAGGAACAAGAAATAAAAATAAAGAAAAAGATAAAGAAATAAAATTTGCTGAAAAAGTATTAAATTTAACAGAAACAAAGTTTACAGAAAATGAACATAAATTATTAGGGAAAAGTTTAAAATATGCAACAAAAACAAACATAGATAAAGAAAATACGATAATAGAATGTGAAGAAATAATCGATAAAATAAAAAATGAAGAAACTAAAAACCAATTAAGAAGTGAAGTAAAAGAAATAGTAGAAAAAATATGTAAGAAAAACAAAAATGTAAGAAATAAAAACGAACACAAATAAAAAGAAATATAAGAGAATTAAAAAAGAAAATCACGGAGAACAATTTGATAGTTATAAAAGCCGATAAAGGTAACACAGCAGTGGTAATGAACAAAAGAGATTATATCGAAAAAGCAGAACAATTTATACAAAAAGGACCATATAAAGAAATAAAATATGATTACACAAGTAAATTTCAAGCACAAACAAAGAAATTGATAAAAAAGACAACATATTTAACAGAATGGCAAAGAAAAAAAAAATAGAACATAATCCTGAAGCTCCAAAATTTAGATGTCAAATTAAGTTACATAAAAAAGAAATGCCATTAAGACCTATAGTATCATTTATAAATTCGCCAACATATAAAATATCAAAAGAAATAAGTAAAAGAATCAAAATAGCCTATGAAAAAGAAGAAATCCACAGCATAGAAAATAGCAAAAAGGTAATAGAAAGATTAAAAGAAATAACCATAACAAATAAGACAAAATTAATGTCATTAGATATAAAAGATATGTACACCAACATATCAATAGCAAAAACAGTAGAAATAATAAAGAAAACAAATTAAGTAATGTAGAATGGAAAAACGAAATAATAGAAGGATTAGAATTATGCCTAAGACAGAACTACTTCAGATTTAATAACAAATTTTACATACAAGAAAATGGATTACCAATGGGATCACCGCTTTCACCATTAATGGCAGAGATATTCATGAATAGCTTTGAAATCTAAATTTTAAAAGATGTAGATAAAGAAAGAAGAATTAAAAAATGGATCAGGTATGTAGATGACATACTAATAGTTTGGGAAGGTGAAGTAAATGAATTTAAAAAATTTACGGAAGAACTAAATAACATAGAAAAAACAATAAAATTTCAAGAAGAAATTGGAGAATTAGAAATTAATTTCCTGGATATCAATATAAAAATTGAAGATAACAAACTCAAATTCGATATATATAGGAAAGAAACATACTCAGATTTAATAATTCCACAAGAATCATATCATCCAGTCAATTATAAAATGGCAGCATTAAATTCATTTTGCTATAGAGCTATAAATTATCTAGAAAATGAAGAACTCAAACAAAAAGAATTAAAGAAAATACAACAAATAGCAAAAAATAATAATTACAACCATAAAATAATTAATAGAATAGTTAAGAAAATAGAGGAAAATAAAGAAATAGAAAAGAACAAAAAAGAAAAAAATGAAGAAAAGAAACATAAAGGAGCAATAACATACATAGGATATCAAACAAAAAGGTTACAAAAATGCTTCGAAAAATATGAAATACAGATAGGAATAAAGAAAACGAAAAATGTATTCGAATATATACAAAATGCTAAAACAGAAGAAATTCCATTAACAGAAAAAATTGGCGTATACAAATTAAAATGTGGGGAATGTAATAAGATATATCTGGGCAAAACTGGAAGAAAATTTAAAATTCGAATGAATGAACACGCAAAAGGAGAAGGGGTTAGAGTAACGAACTCACTATATGCATGACATTTCAATTAATCAGACCATAAATTCATAAATCCAAATGAAAATATGGAAATAATCAAAATAGAAAACAATCCGCAAAAAAGAAAACTAATAGAAGAA
Source organism: Magicicada septendecula (assembly GCA_034769895.1). Classification (NCBI taxonomy): domain Eukaryota; kingdom Metazoa; phylum Arthropoda; class Insecta; order Hemiptera; family Cicadidae; genus Magicicada; species Magicicada septendecula. Next base: position 501,165,732 of record CM068368.1, read on the forward strand.
CTAGAAATACTTAAAGTTAAAAAAGAAGATAAAAATAAATTAATGAATATAAAAGTGGATTTTACAAATGAAGAAATATTTTATTATATATTAAACAATAAACAAAAATAAATTAAAATAATAAGAATAACACACTAAAAATGACGAAATGTAAAAGGTTACAAAAAAATTATAAGTCAAGAATGAAGAAATTAACGGGAGATTCTTAAAACAATTTGACGGACGTTAGAAAAATGCCTAACGGAAAAATGTAGACAAAGTTCCCGTGAAGAGCGGCAGCAGCTATAACCAATAGGAGGGGCGATGACATAAGGGGAGGGGCCTAAAGTATAAAAACCTACAACGTACTGTTGATAGACGTTGTTTAAGACCTGATGATGTCAGTGATGACGAAAAGCTTAGTCGAACAATAAAAATTATAGCAGTTAGCAAATTCATAAAAGAAATAGCACAGTATAATAGCTCGAGTGATCTATTTAAATGTTAAAATGCGATGTAGATGCTAATGAAGCCCGACTTTTTGGACTAACACACTGATATTATATGTTTGCTGTGGAATAGCAGTAGAGAGAGCTTCCTCACGAAAATAATCTTCTGTGGTTTCAATCCCGCTTCAACTAATTCTTTGATAAGTGCACATACATTAGATGGAGATAATATAATATGACTTGGCTCCTGTTCGAGTCAACTGTGATCCACGGTCCAAGTGGCAGTCTCAAGAAAACCCCTCCCTGCTTGGTAAATGGTTCATGTTCCATTTTCAGTGGAACTGTTCCGATATGAAGCAGAGCGTCAAATCAGTAGTTCTGAACCTCTTGGCGAATTTTCTGTTTCCCAATACATGAAAGGTTACCTCGAGTAATGCAATTAGTGGTACACCTAGAGAATGTCCAGAGAGTGTACTTTACAGAAGATAAACGTCTCGGATAAGATCCAGAATCCCCTCAAACTATACTTATGGCACTTTTCGATCTTTGCAAGAAAGGTTATTTTGCAGAATAGCTTCTTTACTCCGAGGTACCTTCCGATTATATGCGGCAGAACAATCCGCGGTGTTCTGAAAAATAGTGTTCCAACTGTTTTCTGCACAATCATCAGATCTTAGCCAAGTGTTTTCCTGGATGCTTCTGGTGTTATAGGATAAACAGTTCTAATCAATCTTTTATTGGCCAAAGTGAGAATGTCCAGGAACATTACTATAGCTGTTGCTGCTTCTGGTATTGCGGGAACACTTTTTGATAGGGGAAAGATGCTCATTCAGCATTAAAACTCACTCTCAACTTGAATAATTGTGAGTCACTTCTCTAAACAAAGCAACACAGCTGATGTCCTTAAAGACTGCAAGTTACATGTCCTGGACGAATGCACTAAGATCCACTATGGAGCTACTGAAGTTCCTAATAGTACACTCTGAAAGACATTCGAAGCAGCAATGGAGAGACTCGTTGGAAAAGTAATCGTTCTTTTGGCTGGAGACTTGACGCAAACACTTCCTGTCATACTGTGTCGAACAAGACCTGATGAAGTATAGCTTCTTATATCTGGCCAGAAATAAAATTTTATCTTGTAAACAAACGTGAGAATGCCTCTGAACAATGATTTATGAGCTGAACAGTTCATAGAATTAATTGCTTTTAAGAACAGAAGATTGTAGGTTGTAGGAGAGAAATGGTCTGACATCGATTCTCGAGAGTTCGTTTGAAGCTGTCAATGATATACAGACTTGATACAAAAAGTTTACCCTACCCTTGAAAAGCCGCTAAAAAGTGTTATTTAATTTAGACATAAGGCGACATTAACACCAAAATATGACCCGGCTGCAGAAAATTAATGAAATTTGGCGAAATTGACACCCGAGATGACAAGTATGACTTTATTGATTCCGGTTTAGAGGTTGAGATCTGTGTAAACTATCTAAACTTCCTTCACAATCTTAACCCTCCAAGGGTTCCTCCTCACGGCCTTAGACTCAAAGTAGGAGCACCAATTATGTTACAATGGAACCTCAACCCTCCAAAACTTTGTAACGGCACCAGGCCTTAGATCAGATCCTAAAAGTCGAATACCATAGAAACAACAATATTTAGAGGTTCTGGTCAGAGAGAAACGGTTTTCTTTCCTCGCGTCCCTCTTATTCCGTAATAGCGGTAGCCGTGCCCTTCTCTGCACGTGCCAGTAGCAGGGAGTTTTTTGGAAAAATTGTTCAACAGTAAGTGCACGTTACCAATGGAATGGGACAAAAGAATGGAGCATTCAGAACAAAATTAAGTTGAAATAATCAAGGCATCATTTAAATGCTACTATTCTGAGCTGCCAAGCAACGGGATTACTTCAGTGGAGCACCTCCTTGAAACCCATGTTTGTTTTCCCGATGGGCGAAAAGTCACGCAAGGAACACAGTCCTGTTCACCATACGTAAAGCTGGTCGTGGGAGAGGCAGGGAAAAGTCAAATCAGTTCATATCACTTTGATTGACTGGCCTTGAGATTTGTTAATTGGCATCGCAAAGCACACTTTCACTGGGAACTGTGTCCTCCTTAAAGGGGTGTGGCAGTCTGAAAGTATCAGCGAGATGCGAGGAATGAAAACGCTTTCACCCCTACTGGTAGCTGTTATTATAGTTGTCTCAATCACTGTAGCCATTAGCTCGATGACCAGGAGGCGTCTTCCGTTACACGAAGAAGGGGGCTATAAGTTCCTTAGGCACACGACAGGAGAACTATCATTCAGGGAAATTTTATTCGGAGGCATCCCGGGAGAAGTCATATAATTGGGGAACTCAATCGGGTTGTTCACAATATCACTTTCTTCAACTGTGTGGTCAGGCTGCCTTATTTCCCAGTTCCCTTGGTAATATAATCTCCAGTTGATCTCTCGGATAGTTCCGCTCCCTAACTGCAGCAGTAAGCCAGTAAACTTTTGTGCATCAAGGTATCTTGATTTTTGGACTATTATATTTGTTGTGAGTTTGAGAAACTTCATATAGAACCAAAGGTGAGAGGTATTCATGGACGTCATGACTTAATCGGCTCATATATCTCTTGATATGACGGGCAGCGTTTGCCTAAAGTCGCCTGAGAACAGAATTGTCATTCCACCCATCAACCGACGATTGTTGTGTAGATCTTGGATGTTTGTATCTAGCACTTCAACCGTTCCTCTGTGAGAGTTGGTGGTTTCATCCCAGACAGTAAAAATACTTTCCTTAAGCATTCTGACGTTGACAATCACCAGTGATGGAAGTTTTACGGATGGACAGAGTCGTAGTTCTCCACCGAGGATCTGTGACCAATACCTTCAGACCGAAGCTGTACTAAAGCAGCTCGGTTTCAAGGGCCATTAAAGTCCGGTTGCTAAATGACGGAGTTGGAACTGGATATAGCTCCTCTCACGTGACAAAGCAGTGGTCGCAAGTTGAAGCATTCCCTGTCATTTATATGGACTGTGTAACCTCGCCAATGGCATTTGACTACCTCACATCACGACGAAGCTGATGATGCTACACAACAGCCGGGAGAACTTCGCCGAGAGAACTTCGCCGAGAGAACTTTTTATTGTTCCATGTGTAGTAGGAAGGAACTTCAGGGCACAACAAAGTTTTGGCAACGTCATCAGTACTGCAAAGACTTAAAGACAGCAGTTGAGTGTGGTGGCAGGTTGGCCGCCAAGTTGGTCGTTGGGTCGAAATACACAGGTTGGCCATTCTATAAGTGGACGTAGCTTGATCTAATCCTTTATTAACATACTTACAGACATATTTGATGGAATTTACTGAATTGCAATATTCAGTAATTCAACTACGTTGATGTGAGCCTCAATGTTCGACACAGCAGTAGCGAGTAAGGTACCACTCAGCGGCTTTCAACAGCGATGGCCCCTCGCCTGCTAATCATGTTGAAGGCGACCCCTCCCTCAGCAGGGCTTCTCCGGCTGTAGATAGGATATGCTGTGATGGTAGCGACAGACATCTGCTTCCCGTGACAGCCTGGGAGCCATCATATACGAGACTGAGCTTGAGCGCCATCATTTTCATCGTTTGTCTTTTAATTCGTTCAGCCTTTTCTCTTTTTCTTACGTTTCATTTACTATTCTATTTTTCTTCTGTACCCTTAAATTGTTTAGTCTTTTCTCTTTTTCTTCTTCAGTTTTATTTACTTTTCTCTTTTTCTTCTGCACCCTTAAATTGTTTATTCTTTTCTGTCTTTCCTCTTTAATTTCATTCTCTATTCTTCTTTGAACTGTGCCCTTAAATTCTCCAATCTGTTCTCTCTTTCAACTTCAGTTTCCTTTCCTTTAACTTAAACTTCCTAGCCTTCTTTCGACTTTTCAGGAACACTTAAAGAGACCTGTAGGATAGATCGACTAATTTTGTTGTTCTTTTCGGACTTGGTTTTACTCTTTTGAGCCTGCTCTTCTGCTAAGCTTGAGGAGGAAAAGTTCAGATTGAGATTTCAGATTGAAGGGATTAGACCCCTCATCTCTATGTTCGTCATAGACACAGAATGCCAGGGCCCGGAAAAAGCACGAGCCGTCACCCTACATAGTGACACCAGAGAGCAATCCACTGTCTAATTGGCTTTCTCCATGGCCCAGCGAGTATGATATTAATCTAAATGACTGAGTAGTCCAACCAAAACTCCGGTACTACGGTATCAGAGACCTAAGCTACGGTTCCGAATACAAATAAAAACATTGCAGTAAAGTAGTAAGCTACAATATTAAATACGAATTAGCTTCTGTACTGAATTAAAATGAAAAAACCAAACCTATAAATTGAACAGCTAACGAAACAGAATTTCAAAGAATATTATAAAATAACGAATACTGTACCAAGGAACGTAACAATTAATAAAAAATAAGCTACGGTAGAACTAATTTCTAAAGTGCCCCACAGTACTGAGTTAGCCTATTTGGCCTACAAGTAACCTAATTAGATCTTTAGATCGGTCTCTTATGGTTGCCAGTAAACAATATTACTAAAATGGCAGTCTTGAGCTGACTAGCGTGGGTGGTTACGTATTTGGTGACTGGAATCGATCACGTGATACAGCACACACACACACACACACACACACACAAGCATACATACCCCACCCCACGAGTCCATAAGCACAATACAGCTCCTGCTCTGTAATAACTTTTCTGTCAATGCTCCGCTCTGGCTCAACCAAAATTGGGAGGTTTACAAATTTGTTTAACCTTTATGAGAACTGTCATTTAAAATACAATTTCATTTAAAGATTAATAAGTGACATATTTTAAATCATAGCAACACCCGTGCGCTTTGCTGCATATTGAGGATGCCTGCTTAAGTACATGTCCTTGATGTCTCAAAAATATTCTTCCGCACTTCCTCAGGTTTTGTTCTTAAAATTGTATTTTGACTTCCAGGAAACTTTTAAGGGTAAAAGACCATAAGTCATCGCCTTGAAAAATGTTCCCCACTGAATGAAAAAAACATGTTTACGCTCGCGTAGATATGCGTTTTTTCTAATACGCCACTTTTACAAATCCCAAATCTCGGCCCCTCAGGAGTATTTGGGAAGATAAGACTTTTTCAGATATATTGGGGGTATCAGCTTCCTTGGTACCGAGTTTGAAGATTCTAGCTTGCCTGGAATTAATTTATGTCGTTTTTCATTTTTACACCTTTATGTATACACTCTACATTATTACTCTTCTATTTATTAACACAGGTGATTATCCATTTCAGTTTAGATGGGTACAATTCCCTGTGAATACAAAATAAGCAATACAAAAAAGAAAAGCATTTATGAAAAAGCTGGAGTCTACCAATATCAATGTCAGCCTGCTAATTCGACAGAATGTGATGTACGGTGCAACAAAAAATACATAGGATTCACTTCAAGATCATTTAAACATAGATATATTGAACATACCAAACATTCTCAGCACTCAAATCCGAACTCAACAGTAGCCAAACACATAAAACAACAGTCTTGTGAATATGGTCCAATACAGCAACATTTAACCGTATTGAAAACATGAAGTGATGAAATAAAATCTAATATATATGAACAATACCGAATATACAAACATGTAAAAAAAGAGGGCCATGAAAATCTATTGAACATCATGACAGTTTCTGTCTGACTGATACGAAACATTTAAAAATTTTTGCCCTTCAATTACTTTAATATACTTATTTATCTACCGCGTAACAATTTTGTTGTTGATGTTACCGGTATAAGAGGAGTTTTATAAGGCGGAGTTAATAACATCTCTTTTATAGGCCAATGTTTCTAAAATGCCTAATTTCATATCCTATTTAAATTAATTTAAAACAATAAACAAACTAATCTATTTTCAGCAGACGTGCGTGACGAATACTGTATGCAAAGCATTAATGATCAGTGGAGCGTCGGCAGTCCGATCCCAAATGCACCCTAAGCAATTATACAAAATTTACTGAAACATTGGAACGCAGACGCATAAAAACCTTAGGTAAGACAAGTTCAGTGTAATGTAAGTAAGTTAATCGGCAATACAGGGGAAAAGACAGATTGATAAAATTAAAGTCAGTTTATAATTCAAGAATTAATCTAAGAATATATGAATACATATTTTAAACGACTAAAAAGTTTCAAAATTTGAAGAATTGAATTTGCCTTTTATATTTAAAAATTTACATATAAATTATTACATTTTATTGTATATGTGCATATATTTAAATGTGTTTTGTTTTTAAAATATATTTATTTACGTATAGTCTAATCCAATTACAAAAGTATTTGCGTTTTTTACTTTACTTTACTTTAGAAGTTCTTTCCCTCTAAATTATCAAAGAAAGTTTACAAGTCAGTTCACCATCAGTTTCGAGAATCCAGTTCTGGTAATCCTAACTATCTCTGAACACAATTAAAATAGTTAAACACACACACACACACACAGCTTTAGTGTTATTCTCCTAGAACATGCGGTAAACACGCGCGCGCGCGCGCGCGCGTGTGTGTGTGTTGCAACGATACAGATATTTGCTTATTTACCCAGGGCAATGTTTTGAAAATAATTAATGTAAGGAGAGTATGACGAATAGTTTTAAAAATTTCGTTTGTGAAAGAAAGTACAGGTGTGTGCACGCGGTAGCCTGTCTAAAGTGTACACCTGCCCGACAGTGTAAGTCATTGTGTGTGTCTGTGTTTGTGAACCGACACGAACCTGCCTTATACTACGATGGGGGAGCAAGTATGTATTGTTAGTTTTTATTATTAAATCAGGTATTGACATGATTAAAATAAATTAATAAACATGTTTTTACCCGTTACAAAGACATATGACAATTCTAAAAACAGCATTACAATAAGCACATTTAAACGTGTATGGTGATGTAAAATTATTACAGAAAAGTGTAATAATAAATACGTCATACTAATTAAAGTTAATTACTACCGCAATTACCTAGTAATTAACGAGTGTGTTCTATGTAAATGATGAGTAAAAAATTACGAAGACAGTGCAACCACTCGCCTAAAGATCGAGTTTTTGATTGTCGCGAAAATGGACAAAAAAGTGATCAGATAAAAAAGGATAAATATCTCCGGCAATTTTGGACGAGAATTAGATTCAAGAAATCTTCACACGAGGACACTATTGTGTCTGCTAATCGATTTGAACTCATCATCATCACCATCATCTGCATTACACCACGATTGATGGAGGACCATAGGACCATCATCAATAACAGGCTATAGAATACCGAGGAAGCGTCAGCATTATCATCTTCGCCATTGTCATCATTCAGGAGACGCACACACACATGTACATACCCAACGGTAACTTCGACAATACGCAGGTGAAAAATGAACAATTATATTTTGTGTTAAACAAATATAAATAAAGTAAGTATTAATATTCTGTTAATAAAGAACAGAATATGAGATGAAGTCATGTAAAGACGTAAATGTAGATTGTGTAAATATTCAAAGTAAAAGACGTTGGTGTTAAAAAATAATTTCATTCTATTTAATTTTAAAATTGGGTGTATCGTTATAAACAAATAATTATTCTTAAATTAAATACTATTTTATTAAATTATTAATAGCAACCATTCAATTTTTATTTGTAAAATTAATATTATTTTTATAGATGAGTTGCTATGAGTTCAAATTTTAATAATGATTTAAAGTCAGACACCCATGTAATATAAAATAATTTTATAATTTGTTCATCATATATGTATAGATATTTAAGAGTGTATGTTATTAATGTGTGGACTGAATAGTAAAGATATATTATGTTTTCAGAGTGTAACCTTATAAAAGAGAATATTTTTTATATTCTAGTTTCAAATTTTAATAATGAATTAATTTTCTTTGCAATATTTAATAAACCGTTGATTAATTCTTTTATTGTTTTAATTAATTATTTCATGTCATCAACGTCTCACTCCTCCATTTAAAAATAAGTTTTTTGTGCAACCACATTACTTAACACAACGAACACAAAAATCCTGTGTGTGTGTATATATATATGATCTTGATCACGCAACGCCAGGTGAAACCTGTTCACACGTTGTTATGAGTGCAGGTGTATTTCAAAACACAGACAACACACAAATATAGAGTTGTCTAAAACTCACCATAAATTACGAGACAGGTAAATATAAATCTTAACGGTGGGAGCCTGTGCTATTAGACAAAATTAAATACATACTTCATAAAATCTAATTTTACCAGTTCAGATTTTTTTTATTCATACCTAGCACATTAAGTATACACTGACACTGCTTAGCGGAATTTGTCTCGAGTACATTGTACACGCACACACACGCACACACGCACACACAGAGGCTATGTTGTCGTACAACTTGAAAACTGAATTAGTAATGAAAGATGTTCGCTATTTAATAAACATCTTAATGAAACTATTGTCTCTGAGTTATCGTTATTGCACTTGTTCAACATGTTGAAACATTCTGGAAGACATTTTGTTATATTAGGCCTATATCCCGATATGCTGTGAGGTTAGCGGCCTCAATATTTTCTACAATTAGCTTTTTACGAATTACTGAATGTGACAAACATATAATCACACGCTCGTCGGATAAAATATCCACAAATGTTATTTTCAATGATTCAAAGATTCATTTTTTCTTTTACATCACCAGAACTTTCAGAAGACTTATAGTCTAATTACAATAACAAACAAAAAACACAAATAGTACTTTTATAGTACAAACACTATAGGCCTACTTACAATATTAGAATTGAAATATTAAACTACTTACAATAAGACATTACAAACTTTTAGAATGATAAAGAAGCCATTATAAGACAACAAAATATCAAACCACTTAAATTCGTGGTTTTGCTATTTATCTTCTACTTATATTTTCTATTTATATTCGTAGGATATTCCACTTGTCTTACAAAATGTTGAGCGTATTATTAAGATATTTTGCTGAGCGGTACAGACGGTGAAATCAAAATCGGATTCTACAATATCTACTTCTATTTCATCTAAAAAATGCATGTCTAATCAATAAACTATAGCCTATATTGTATTACCAAAATACTACACTTCTCCTTCAGGAAGACTTTTATATTATAATGTACGCTTATTAAATTATATTACAATTATCATACATTCTATTTCTATAAATCAGTACCGTTATATTATATTACAAGAAAACTAACTAATTTCTTATTTTTATATTTATACTTTAAAGCTTAAATATGATTTTTTACACATGCGCGCGCGCACGCTCGCACACATATGTACACACATATTGTAAGTAGGCGGGATCGTCGTATTGTTGAATTTTGTTATAAATATTATTTTTATTATTATTTATTATTAAGTTTTGGTTTAGTGATTTATTCAATCCAATTCAACTGTTTTTGTATTGAGTCCAATATAAATAAATCTGTTCACTTACTCGTGAAGTTGTTTATTAGATATATTTAGATTTGTTTTTATAATTTTTGTTCAATGTCTTGAGTTCTTAGTTGGATAGTTTGTGTTGACTTTTCCGCCATTAGCTGAGGTGATTCGATCGGTGTATTCCTATACTGAAATTAACATAAACACAACATTTGTACAATACTTACTAGAGTTGTAGTATGGTAATAATATGCGAGAATATCGCTGGCGAGAATCATTAGATTCAAATTCTCGCTCTGGCTTCTGGTACCAACCGTCGCTGTTGCTCACCTAAGCTGTAATCCCGTTCTTTTAAAATAATGGTCAAAACTTTAGTTTATTCTTGAAATAATAGTTATTTATTTAACTCAATTTGGATGCTTGTTATTACCATTATGTTATTTATTTTCTTTTTGAAAAACAATTAAAGTTGAGTATGGACTCTTAAAATTATTAAACTCTCAGGGTGGTCAGACTGCGCCTGAAAAATCGACAATGTCTAATTGTAAATAATTTGGTTATTATGCTTTATAAAATTAGCAGGTTCTTTGAGTCTGCAAGATACACTTCAACAATAAAATCCACTACTGTAATAATGAGTAGGCGGAGAATAAAATTAATAGTAGTTGCTTTAACATAACACAAAGTATGAACGATTGTTCATTGTTTATAATTGAGGTTAACTACGGTTCATTTTAACCTTACTTATTTGAGATTAATTAATTGATGCTTCCTTGAAGGCATTACTTATTTTGTACAACATTATTATGAATTAAATTCAGTGGTATTTTCTGAATGATCTCCAAAGTTGGATATAAACAAAAACAGGTAATTCAAATTAAATTACTACTACTAGGGTTCACTCAAGTGTGACTTTGAGTTAATGTACTACAATTAAGTACAATAATATCTTAAAATTATTAATTGTTAGGGTTCATTGTTCCCTCATTGATTATTCAACGTCTCTTCTTAAACTATTACAATTAATTTTAATCTAGAAAGTTAAAATTGTCATTAGCAAAAGCTTTCATTGATTATTGTTTATATAATTTTTCAAAGTCCCTTTCCTTGTGGAAATCGGGTTATTTTTTATTTAATTTAAATAAATTAAATCCGCTATTAGCGTTCTTTAATTGATTAATGATTTGTTATATAATATAATGATCATTTGCACTGATACTTGCGTATACTGTTGGGTCGAAGTACCACTAACACAACACTTTTTTAATTTTTAATAATTAAGTAATATTTTAATTAATTTTTATTAATTCACTTCACACACTGCCTATACGCATGAACTCCGTTATAGAACACTTTGAAAATAGACTTCACTGTCCGTTTGGTCCGACCTAACCTCAACTCAAAGTTTCGAGGTTAGTTGTGCATTATCAGCTGTCGGCTGTCAATTCAATGTTATGATGGTTGCTCTGCTAACGTGGAGTCTGTCTCGATTGCTGGTGATGAACTGTTTTGTTACCTGGTCGGGATTCGGCACTTCGTACTTTTTAATGAGCTCTGATTGGCTAATTGTCTTTATGTCGTGTACTCTCAGCGAGGTTCGTCAAAATAGATGCTCAAACTAGCGTCAGTGGGCTGGGTTCGAGGCTATGGTTTACTGGTTACACAGCCACGCGCAAGGGCCGGCAATTTATTAATTTTTCTTATAAGTCAAATATCTTATCTATAATTACACTGACAATATTTTTATAATTCCCATCGTTTCTATCTTTCGATTACGAGTAATTTGCATACCCTCATCATATAGTTCTGATATGGGGTTGATAAAACCGCACTTGGTACAAATTAATAATACTTCTTAAGTTACCTAATACATTAAATATATTGTTTTTATCCCGTGTGTTCATGGAGATAACATATTATTACTGTATTATGCACTTTTTACACCTGGTTATGTACTTATAGTTATAAAATATCCATTTTCCTAGGTTCAAATTCTAGGCCTATTATCACATACATTGTTTATTAATAATATCACAATAATAGTTGTTGATAATACCATTTTATTATGGCCTATGCATCATGCATTGGTCATTACCACTTCCGATAGTGTCATTTTTATTTATCACTGGGTTTTATTACCTTAATTATAGTCTTTTTAGTGAGTTTTTAGTACTCTTGAAAGTTACATTTTTCGTGAGTTATAATTCTTTCACATTAATCTCATTATTGTTTTATTATCTCTTATCAGTGTTCTGATAACACTGTTAGTACTGTGCAGTAGTTAATTCTGCATTAACATTGGCAATTACTTTGGTTTGAAGTAACTCTGACTCCTTACATCTAGTGTTTACTAGGGTTTACTTATTATTTGTGTTATTATTGTTAATTAGGTGGATATAATCCTTGAATTTACTTATCTAAACGTTATTCTGCTTTATTCAGTGTTATCGGTTGAGTTACTACTCTTTTATTACAATTTTACTTGATAGTTTTGCTGTCTCATGCACCCATTCTATGTGATGCATATGGTTATATTAAATTACATTAATTCAGCATTTAGGTTTCCTTAACACATTATCTGTTGTACATTAAATGTTCCTTATATTATCTATTTATGTTATACTACAACACATTTTAGTTTAACATTACTTTAGTCTTATTTTTCTATGGTTTTGTTGAAAACTAGTTGGCCAGATTAGGTTATGTTATAATTTGGTCATTCAACAATGGTTGAATGTCAGTTTTGAATTTCTACATTATACCTGATTTATTTATTCTTATATAGCACTGGTATATTATTGTTTATCACTAGATTTCAATTTGTTGATTTTCACAATCTTTATTATTGATAATTAGTGGTTATTTACAATTTCAATTCCACTTTACAATCTGTTATTAGTGTTTTGGACATAGTCCCATTGTAATGTTTATACATCATTTAGCTAAGCAATTACCATACTGGTACTCTTTATAAAATTCTGTTTTCTATAATTAATTTTTATTGAGTTCTGTTTGTATTGTATTGTTATGGAAGGTATTTGGTTAACAAGTTTAGGTCAGTGTCAAGTTACAGCTTAGGAATTTAAATCATGTTGTTTGTCTCACTATTGTCTTCTTTTTCAATAATAATATTTTTATTTTCATATGTTAATTCATTCTCATTTATTTTATCTTCCTTTGGTGTTTGACCTGATGACGTTTTCTTCTTATCTGCATTGATTCCTTCCTCACTCTTAACAAGTTTCTTCTTGATGTTTTGTCACTGGTTTCTTTCTTACTGTTTGATCTATTGGGTAATTAGGTATGTTGTCTTGTCGTTGGTTTAGTCTTCTTTTCTTCAGTTTCTTCAGTTCTTCTTTACTTGTAATTCATTATTTATTTTATTCCCCTCTTTTGTATTATAATACTTCCTCTATTCACGATTGTAGGTTTCAACCTTGTAGATAATTTTATTTATAGTGGCTTTCAATTCATGTGTGATACGTTGGTGTTGGATATATTATATGTACATGTATTATATGTCCTGTATGCAGGATTTGTATATTATATATATGTTATAAAATGTTAGATATTAAATTTTATATTTTCTTCTGCAAGTACGTTTTGGTTATATTTTAACTCTTTATTTCTACATGTCTCTATCTGCACACACACACACACACACACACACACACACACACACACACACACACACACACACACACACACACACACACACACACTTATACACACTTATATTTTAGATTCAGATTTTAACTACTGACTATGGAGATTCCCTCTGCAAAAGCATATAAGATGCATATAATTATTTAAAAACCTATTTTCTGGGAAGTGTATTATTTTCCTTTGCCAATATATATTCAGTTACTGCAAGATACCACAAAATAATCAAAATTGACAATAATGAAAATTATCAATTACTAAACTATACGATGTATAGTGTCGGATGTAAAAAAAATTGAAGTACGTTAAACATTTGATTTTTTAGTTACATGTCCAGTTGCCGGATGCAAAGCCAAAAGAACTGTTAGAAGTTTGAATATAACATACTGAAGCGAAAGGAGGAGCAGTGTTTGGTATAGGCTGCACAAACGAAGTTAGCAGTCGTTAAACAACTTCAGAAAACTGTCTGTGAAATCAGTGACAAGTGTGTACGGAGATTGTGGCTGCAGACAAGGTACGTATACAGAAGTAATCTACAGAGATATCCTTAAACAGTCAGGCAGTCCACCAAATTAATCAAAGATAGTAGCGTACAGAGTAGAGTGTTCAACCAGTGGTTGTTAATTCCCAAGACTACTGAGCAAAATGTTAAAGATTGAGTAACAAGCAAACGGAATATCTGACCCATATACCACTCAAGCAGCTTCACTAGTAATCCTACAACGTTTAAACCGTTCGCTATTACCGTGGGTGCTAATTTCTATAGAAGACAGAACATCAATTTTATTTAAAAATGAAACATAGAGAAAATGAACGCCTGTTTGTCATAAAATAATTTAACTGTTGTGTTCGGATGCGAAACTATTTCTCAGAAAGCTAACAAATAGTTTCTGTTAACTGTTTGAGATTTTATTATAACCAGCCCTTTTGATTACACAATCTTAACACATAAAATATTTGAATTAGTTATGGTTAAACACGAATTACGTGTTACCCTTATTTTCGCCCTCTTCATTCCATTATAATAAAGTAAGTTTTTTTAACTTTCTGTTTTCTAATGACACTTTTTTGCAGCTGAAACAAAACAATAGGCTACAGTTAGTAAGGCAGTGGCGGTCTCTCTATTGTTCGGACGCGAGAAGTGCTGCTCCATTTATATTACAAACCAACATCACGTGGACAGACAAATTGACGAAACGTCCCACTTTGCACAATAATACAGTTAATGGAATAGCAAGCAGCTATTGTTGCACTTAACGTAACTGGGAAACAATGCGCAAGAAAAATGTGCATCCATTAAAGAGAGGTACTGTTTTTCACTGAATGGTTTCTTCGTGTTTCTGGTATAAAAAATTAAGTACGGTTACGAAGTATGATATCCATATAAATGACACGTCAGCTACCTTTGATGTACTGAAGAGAATTTCAACAAAAATGAATGCGTAGAATATGCATTGTGTTATTGAAAACATTTTATTTTATTTAACTTATAATAATTTTAATTTTCTCTGTTTTGTTGATTTCGATTTCACTCGTTTCTCTTTTCTGTTTCTGTATATTCATATTCGTCTTTGATGCTTGTTTTTAGGTGGCCATAACGGCTCTTGGTTTTTCAAAAGTACGCCCTCCGTTTGGTTGTGTATCCATTCCTTGAATGTCAGCGCCCTTTTTGATAACGCTATTACCATCTACTTTGTAGAAACAAGTACTAATGCATTGAAATCACTTTTACCGATTTTTTAATTATGTGGACACTTTTATAAGTTGGCTAAGCAAAGTTAAGCTATTAATAGAAGGCATTTAATTTGTGCGCCATTTCATTTTGTTTGCTTAATAAATATTATAGAACGGCAACTGAAGGAACTCTGAGGAGACTACTGTACGTACACGAGCTTTGCTGACGAGACGCCTGAGGAACTACTGAAGTCTACTGAATGATAGTGCGTGCTTGTGTTGGTGCGGTATTACTGTTTCTGAACACATCGTTCACACGTATTTAGTTGTAAAGTTGTGTGCGTATTAGACTGAACGTTCGTACATTGTATGTAAGTGTAATTTACTGAATATTTTGTTAAAGTGTTTTTTCTTATTCGCTACAAGAAATACCTTGTGAGAGACAGTCAAGTAATACCGAAACTTTGTTAAACGTATTTTAAATGTGTAGTATTACAGTGATGCGTGCAGTGGAATGGCATACGTCACCACATTCCTTGTTGAGCTGCAAAGGCGAACTGTTGATAGTACGTTGTGAACGTGCAACAAATAATGGAATGCACTGACATTGATACCTACAATGATATGAAAGGCAGTGACAGAGGCGAATGGAGCATTATGAACCAATCTGCAAAGTGATGGGCTGGTGAAAGGATCAGTGTTTCCAGTCGAATGGATTTTTGTGGATTACAGTATAAGCCAATCTGCATTTACAAAACAATCGGACCCCACGATCAAGGAAAACACGTTACCTTTCAATCAAACATGTATTACGAATGACCGCCCTCACACGCTTGTGACTCCTTAGCCTTCGTGACTCGTAACAAACAGCATGCTACATTAAATTTTATAACACACTCACTGATACATTGCGCTGTAAATATTTTGTGTACGTATCTAGATTTATGTGTAATTGTTGGAGAATTTATTACGGCAGTTAGTGCATGTGTGTGTGTGTGTGTGTGTGTGTGCGTGCGTGTGTGTGTGTGTGTGTGTGTGTGTGTGTGTGTGTGTGTGTGTGTGTGTGTGTGTGTGTGTGTGTGTGTGTGACTGCGGTTCTACGAAGGACGGCCGCGTTGCGGATTCTCAGAGCCGTGGTACTCAGCACTTCGTGACAAGTAATACCAATAACGCAGACAAAACATTAACTTATATTTTATATAACACGTTTACTGTCATTGTACGGTAAATACCTTGTATTCTCTTCAAGATTTATTGTATGTATGGGAATGTGTTTATATGAGCGTGTGGGCGTGCGTGTGTTCGCACGTTCTCGTTTGAAAGCGGTTGGACTAACGCATACTTTCATTACTTGAATACAGTTTTTATATTTACTTATGTGGTGTTAATGTATGTGAATTCATTACTGATATTAAACTATTTAGGATATAACCGGGATATACAAAGTTTCCCCGGTACTCAAGATTGTGTGAAGTTCATGTTAGAAACTGAAACTTAGTTACTCTTGCCATATTCCGTCCGCGTTTCCAGATTATAAAATTGTTAACACATTTCTTTTGTTAGAGTTTTTTGATTTGCTGTTTTTTGCAGTCTGACAAATGTGTGTAGACAGTATAAGTATTAAGTAATACTTAATTAAAAAATCTATATTTTGTTAAACAAAATAGTAATTAGTACAAAATATGCGCAGTCAAAGTACTAAAATGTGAATGGCGAGTGTTTGGGAAGAATTAACACTTTAACAATATTTGACGTAATATAGAGTCAAAACGCAATCCCTCTTCCTCAACGCAATGTTGGGGATATTGGTAAGAAGTATTTAAACAAATGTGTGGCACGTGCCTTACTCCATTTTATTTCTTGTATCATTTACATTCTTTATGGCACATACAGTATTGTAACATATGTGCGTAATTACAGAACACTAATTTAAGAAAAAAGGTCAGAACAAATACTTATCTCGAGAAGTTTCAATTAACGATATGAACGGGGATTCATCGATTTCATGAAAACCTTTGCCCTTCTAATGACGTCGACTGTCCTGTGGCCTGCCCGCAACTGCGACGACAGTCAATTCTCCGTACAGCGTGCAGCGTGAGTACGCGCAGATTTGCACACACGCTGTGCTTGTTGACAGATAAACTATATTAGTTGTATAAACTTTTATTGAAGTTACGACGTGTTCTATAACCAACGTTTTTTGATTGCATGTGTAGAAATACAAAAATAATACAATATAATTTTCCATAGGTTTGTTGCGTAGGTCTAACGATTTAACAAATCTTAGATATTCGAAAAATAGAATAAGTATCATACAAGATAAAAAAAACGAGACTTTATCGTAAAAGCCTCATTCGTTGCCTTTTCAATACTGTATAGGCCTAGAGATACTGTATAGGCCTTTTCAATATTGCTAGAGATCCGTGTTCCTGGGTAGTGGACTGTTCTACACTCCACAGTGTGACGATTTAAATTTGGAACAATAAAAAAAAATAAAGAAATTTTAAATATTAAGGTTGCGAGCCATTAATCCATTTAAATCTCACTATAATAACATAAAAACCTGTATGTACTCAGTATGAGAGGAAGAAGTAATTAATAAGCCCAAAGAAACTTTAATAAAAAGACAAATTGTAAATAGTTATTATTGTCGTATTTAACCCTTTGCTTGTTGTCAGGCGCTGACCTGTTAATTCCGGACTCGACATGTTTTCCGAGTCTTCTGTAATTTAGATTAAGATAAAAAAACCTAATGTTAATAATTAAAAATCTGAAGACACAGATAGTCGTTAAAACAACTTATTTAAATTGTGTATATTTATTTAGGGATAGTTTTTATAAATAAAAATGTTTACTTAAAGAGAGACAGGGACTATATTCTCGCGCAGTAATTGCCCCTCTACCATATTGTTAGGTACCAGTCGAAGGGAGCAGAATTTCGCTCTCTCGCTATGTTGACTTCATGCAGTACAGACGTACGAGCTAAAGCTCTTACACTATGTTGCCGATACTTTTGTTTTACTTTAATGTTGTATACAAGAAATTGCTGCTGAAAGCATATGTTATGTATTAATCAGTATAGTTATGTAAAAAAACAAGAGACTTAAAGTGTAAAACGAAATATAAAAATGGTGTAAACCAAGATGACTGCTAACTTCAAGAACTAACAACACTTCCAACATCATACCTGGAGATGTGAACTACCAGAACTTACAAACTCTAGTAGACCCGACAGAATATGCAGATCAGGACATCCGAGAATCTACAAGTACCATCGTAGAAGGTTCAATCTACCCTGCGGACTTTTGAGCCCTTTAATGACGAAGACCAGACCGAGATGATGACGGCGCTATTAAGGATTCCCAAGACGGACACCCCAGGACGAGGTTTCTACATACCAATTTAGAGGTGACTCGATAGCCTGTCTATCGAGAGTTAATAATATTTGTTACACAACACACTTTAAAAGAGACTTTTCAGAGACTATTAACTTTGTAAAGATTAAAAGATTAAATCTAAGAATTTTAATGTAACTATTCAAACATCATACGTTGTAACAGTTTATATGTTAATGTATCGTAGTATAATTCAAGTAATAATACCATTCTTCAAATGGTTAAATTAAAGAAAGTCTTGCAAGCTAATATCATGAATTGAGTATAACTAAAAGTTTTAATGACTAAATACCGAAGGTTACCCGGATCCGAGGTATAGCTAAATAGAATCAATTTTGATCCCAAAGTTTAAAGAAAACATTCAAATAACTTTAATAATTTAATTAGTAATGTCATGGGATCTGTCAGTAAATGTTTTAAATGTTAAACAAAGAGAAGTCGTCTTGTCACACACATATAATGAGTGCGTAAATCAATAGTATTCCTTCCCTTGTTTCCTTACACAGTTAGTAAGTAAATTTTGTTAAGTTAATTATTTGTGGATACTTTTGTTACAACGTAGGCAGCCCATCTAATTGACGGAGCTTAGTTAAGATGGGTTCCCTGGATTTGTAACGCGGCGATACGTTACAACAGTACAAGGTCTCAGGTAGAACTTTACCACTCCCGCTAAATTAGAAGAGTGCCCACCCCCCGCCGCGGATACACGTACCAGGAATAACCCCTGTAATTACACAGAAACCTTCACTAAGCCCATTGGGCCGAGTTAACAGTCTTGAGTTATTCAACGCGCCCGAATATGTGTATGAAATTAACCGCAAGCGCAGTCGATAGGTTTGTGTTCAGTTAAGTTGAAAACATTTGGATTAGCCATTAAATCGGGCGCCATCGATGGGCGCCCGTATGAATTAACGCAGAAAGAAATCATTTCTTGAAGCGAACCATCACCGTTTTAACTTTTTTTCTACATCTAAACTTCAAATTTTCTTTGCATGGCAGCAATTGTTTCAAATAATTCTCTGGGTCAAACCTCGCTTTAATGCTTTCTCTGTTATCCAACAGTTTACTTCTTAGAGGACATCTTCACGTTTTTGGTAGATTCCGTTTTTCTTGCTCAGACAGGCCAATACAGGCTTCCTTTGGCCGTCCAAAAGTGACAGTTTCTCCTGTTTTCACTTAGATAAGCTCTTCTATAGCCCTATTGACAACTTAGGTATCCAACATCTGTATGAAATGTGAACACCACGGTTTTTTGGAGCGGATTCTGAAGGAGTATAGAAACATTTGCTTGTCAAGTAGATCTACTCCCTCCGTGTGGAGTAGCTGGACTACGTTTGGCTCAGAAATTTGTTTTCTTTTTGAGAGTACGTTCAAGCATTTGATACTGTAGTGAAATCGATGTGAAAATGTGATATAACTTCTTTGCTCTTCTGTTTGACAATAAAAATCTCACTGCTTTGTTATATCTGTAATTGAAGAATACTTTCTATTTATTTTCTTCATCTCCGTATCTTGGGGTCTTGTTTTGTATCATTTTTTTCTGATACTGCCTGTTTCTTTGATGTTTCAGTTTTTTTAGTATCGCCAATGCATCAACACCCGTAACGAAGTTGCAGAAAACTAATTTGTAATTCAGTGACTGTGAATCTGTTATTGTGCTGGTGAGATATGAAATTACTCTCAACTAATTTCCTGGACATCAGTTTTACAACAACGTTGAAAACATTTGTGCACATAGCTACTGATATACCATAACTTATAGCCAAATTTGATGGGCTTCCGTCGTAATGTACTTTTTACCAGGGTAACAAAAACTATTGTAAATTGTGTATATCATAAATTAGAAAATAATATCATAATGCATCAGAAATTATAATATTTACAATAATAAAACCTATCTTGAACATGTCGTAAAAGAACATCAGTACAAGTTCAGAGTAATGAAACACAATAATTTTTTAAGCAACTTTACTGTGTAATATCCTAGTAATGGAACGGCATTAAAAGGTATATGAAACGCTTACTTAATAAGTCAAAATGGCTCCTGTTGCAGTTTTTATCTTAAAATTGTAGACACAGAAATAATATTTTAATTTACCTTTTTGAATTTTCTATAATAGCACCAAGAAAAGTAGGAAGCCTGGATTTTTAATACATTCCTGGTGGTAGAATACTGAAGTAAGAAAACAATGAAATGGTTTCCTGTTTGCTACTTACTATGTGTAACAACACTGTACCTCCTTTTATAAACAGTGTTTAAGTAAATAAAGTATACGAATGCCTAGAATGGGATGTTGGTTGCTACTGGGTTAATAGTGAAATTTTGAATTTTAAAGTAAGTGCAACGGCTACCATTATTCCAATAAGCACATCTATCAAGAAATGTTACTATTGCTAATAATACTAATTAGTCTACTACTCCAGTATGTGCTTGATATGAAGCTATGACATGTACCAATTAATAAAGACAGTAACATCTGGTCTGGTCAGACATGTATTTATAGTTGTTTAATATTAAGCAGCAACTGGAAGATAATTAGATGAAAATATTTCCTTCGAAATTATTGATTTGACATAGATGACAGTAATAAATGTGTACCGGACAGAAGGAATATATTAAAAATTTGTATATAAAATATTTTCAACACATCAGATTTAAACACCCACACACACTCTCTCTCTCTCTCTCTCGCTCTCTCCTTCAGTTTTATCACAGCTAATTCGTGTAACTGGTGGTTCGTTTTTGAAATGATAATTATAATAATATTTTTAAAAGTCCGTCTCGAGAAGTAGGAAAACGAAAAAAGAAATTAAGGTTTTTAGTTTTTGCCTTATCTATGTTGGAGTGACAAGCTGTAATTAACGAAGAACTCGTTTGCCGTGTTTATGATGGATATAAGGTGGATGCCAATCCAGCTCTACGTATATGACACAGCTGTTACGTTGTTTTGCTACAGTAGGCCTACATCTTATTAATGCAAACGTAACGTGGACTGGACCACGAACTCAATGACTTGACATTAAACAATAGACTTAAACACAAAACACACTATGATTACTCCGTAATTACTGCGGACTGTTTGCACATTGAATCGACTGGTGTAATTTTTCCAGGATCAGTGATTGTCAGTGAGGTAACTCCGGTGGCAGTCAGGGGGATCACTCCCTCCCAGCAAAATTCGACAGTAACTTAATGTAGATCCGTTTCTAAGTCAGCTGCGTGTAAAAACGCTCACAAATAATTGTATAAATAAAAGGAAACACAATATTTGTAAATTAATAATAGTCCTATAAAGAAGTATGAGTTTTCTTAATAATGACAACCACTCGACATTTTATAAATAACATACGTGTCTGCAGCTTTACGTACATTTTATATAGTGTGTTTATACAATTAATTGAGAAGATTTCTGAATTTCTAATTTTGCTGAGTAAAATGGAGAGTTCAACCTGCAAGCAAGTCTCACCCTCACCCCCCCCCCCCCACCGATCCACCCAAACAGGAAGGAGCAGGTCCTAGTTATGCCACTGCAAACTGACATAGGCATATATATTACTTCTTCCAAATCACTTAAGTTACGTATTTTATTTTATTTATTTTTTAACTTGTAAACAACAAAGAATCTCGTAGTACGCACATGTAACAGTTTCACATGTAAAAGTAATATAATTATACCCAAAACATCATTAATATCATTGCATCACATCATTCATATCTCGTTCTGTTTAGTTCTTCGCAATCTATTTTATATTACGGTTACATGTTCACTTCTCGAGTGTTTTATTTACTGAAATCCACTTACCATTATGCATTAACAAATTTTTATGGCGACATTAATGCTACTAGCACTGTTTTGTCTGAACTGTCATTACTCGAGGTATAGTTATTTCTTTTTTATGCTTGTTGCTTCGTATGAAATGATCGGAGCGCCTGATTATGAAGATCTTTACACCTACCATCCTCAATTTTCTAACAATTCCTACACGAACTTCGACCTGATGATTTCACGATGGTGAGTGAGAAAACTCTCAGTTACGAAGACGCTGTAAATTACTAACTCGTGTTCAGGATGAAATAATATCGTTTTAAGAATTAGTAATTTCTGTGTTGTATTTATTTGATTCTTTTATTAAGTGGACGGACACTCTGAGTTTTAGTTTAAAATATTTATAATTGTTTAATACTCACAGTTTTTAATACTCTATAGCTTTATGTATTGTTTGGGTCTTCTTTATCACTCAGTAAGATTACTGTCATTTTTTATTCCCGTTTGTATTTAATATCTCATTATCTGACGAAAACGTTTTGGCCTCGTTATTTTTTTAATCTTAAAACGCGTTTCTTACTGCTTTGCATTTCCTGTTACTGGCAATTTTCTAATTTGAATGTGATGTATCCTAAAGAAAATTACAATTATTGGCACAAAAATTATTTTAATTAAATTGCGAAACAAGAAAGGAACGATATTCATTGACACTGCATATATATATTGTGACGAAACAAAATGTTACAAAAGAATAGTAAATAATAGTGGAATCCGATCCAGAGAGGAAACAAGAAATAATAATCGAAGGCAAATTAAAGGAAACCTAGTTGGTTTGACTTATTTAATATTATTAAGAAACCCAGAAATAACCCAGTAGAATAGGGCAGTAAACAGACAAAAATTAAATAAATAAACCTAGTAGGCCTAATCAACTTACCCTGAATAACAACCGAACCCAATAAAGAGTGCCTAATCATAAATTAAAATTGTATTAACAAAATTGTATCGACATATTTTAAGGATAGAAAAAGGGACACAAACCTTACAGTTATATGAGTGACATAATATAAATAGTGACACAGACTACTGTTAAACAGTGTTAATTATTTTTGTATGAAAAGTGTTTTATTGTTATTATTAGACAGAATTTTAGTTTATCATACAGACAATAGTTTAGCAGTATAAATAAACTAAAACTGTCAAAAACAATTATTATTATTAAGAGTTTTGTTATATGTTATAAGATTTTATGTCACCAGTTAATTTATATAAATATATTTATCTCAGGCAGTCAAAGTAGAAATTACAATCAACCATAACAAATTGTTCCACCACATATCATAGAAATTCAAATTAATAAGGTTTTACAGTTATAAACTGAGGCATGTTTAGTATCAAATTGTTTATAATTATCTAATTAATAATTATATAAACATTGCATATATAATTAGAGTATAATAATAAAATTACCTATTAAAGGTAATTTATAAAATATAAAGTAGGTAATGGGTGTTGATCCTATAACATTTAACCTGTACATAAATGACCAATCAAAATTTAAGAAATTTGTATGAGTTAGGTAACTAAAAGAAAGAAGAAATAACACTTAATTGTTAATTGTGATGGAAAACAGTTGAATAGTGCGTGTCTAGATGTAATTAAAAAAATATAAAAATAGATAACCCGTTTGAATTCTCTCATAACCCGTCTGAAAGACCATCATAGAAGATAATAATCCTTCCACTACAATTTTCATGAACAAGTAATACACACAATCAAGAAAAATATTCAGAATAAACCAGAAAACCTTTAGAATATCGTCTAAATGTGTAAAGTATAATTTGACAATATTTTTATCCAACAAGGAACAACCACTAGACAATATAACAATTTACACTAACACTAATCACTAGTAAACATTTTAAAGTGCAACCAAATTCAATATCTAAGCGAACAGTGATTACAAGGAAAACATTTATTGTACACATTGATAAACTACATTATTTTCTGAGACGGACAAATAGTCATGATGTTGACGTTACTCTAACCTACATGCTTTTACGAAGCGTATTGAATATCGTCAAAACTTGTATGTAACTTAATATATAATTTTTGTAATTTTTTAGATTATAAGTAAAGGTACTCTCTATTATTAATTAACATGTAAAGGAACGTTTCGTAGCAGCCACAAGAATTCCCACGAAATATATAAAAATTATTTAGTTATTAAATCCTGAGATAAATATCGATTGTGACAACCGTATGTATCGAATGGAATTTTCCAATAATTTGAATTTATGTTACACACATTAAACCATTATGTTATTAAATCATACCCATGCGTTATTATTTAAGGAACGTAATATATTATACCATTAAGATACTACGGGCACAAAAGGGTCGTATTAGAAATTGGCGCACCAACTAGTGAGGCTGAAATTAGGGAATATTAGGTGAAGAAATTGAAACAAGCAAATTAATTTCCTAATTTTTAGCTGGCGACTGCTATAAGTTCCAAAGAATAATAAACATGCATAAAAGGGCGTCGTCACTGAGACGGACGAAGGAGGCAGAGAAAGAAGTCAGTATGGAAGAGAAAGAAGTAACATCGGTGGAGGATGTGGAGACGGTAGCAAGAAAGGAAGATAGGGGAGACCCGAATCTTATAAAATTAATGGAGTTAATGAATAGTATGAGTGAAAAAATGGACAGAAATAAGGAAGAAACGAATGACAATTTTAAGAAGCAGAAGGAAGAAATGAACGAAAAATTTGATAGCATCAAGGAAGAATTCAGTGAAAACTCAAAGAAACAAAATGAAATTTTGAGTCAAAACTTATTAAAACAAATGGAGGAAAAATTCGATAACATCAAGGAAGATCACAGACAAACAAATGAAAAAATTGATAGTATCAAGGAAGATAACAGACAAACAAATGAGAAAATGAGTGAAAATTTAATAAAACAGATGGAGGAGAGATTTGATCAAAACAAAGAAGAAACTAATAAAAATTTTAGGAAACAAAACGAAACCACTAATGAGAGTTTAAAACGGATAAATGAGAAAATTGATAGTATTAAAGAAAGTACTAATGAAACTTTAAGACAAACTATAAGTGAAAATAATAACCAAATGAAGGAAGAATTCAGGCAAATCAATGAAGAAAATTTAAGAAAAATTAATGGGAGGATTGAACAGGTCAATGATACAATTAACCAGAAGATGGACAAAATCGATGAGGAAAGGAAGCAAGAAACAGCTGACACTAATGAAAGATTGAGAAAAGTTAACGAAACCATTATACAAAATAAAGCAGTGATAAATACCAGAATAGACCAGGTCCAAGAAAATAGTCGTATTCAAATAGAAGGAATACAAAAGGAACAAGAAAATTTAGTAAATTTACAGAAACAAACCGGAGAAAGGTGTGACAATATTAACACTACGGTGAACAATTTAACTGGTCATGTACGCCAAAATCAAGAAGACATTGAGTTAATTAGAACCAGACCAAATAATATTACTCATGTTTCCACAAATGAAACCAGAGAAGGGATTAATTTCAAAAATTATCGTAAAAACCCCATAGAATTCCTGGCCAGAATCGAGCAACATTTTAATAAACATCGAATACTTATCTGGAGCTCGATTAGAGAGATGTTGGATGAGCATTTTAGGGAGATTACGGACAACTGGTGGACAGCAACCAGGAATGAGATAGTGGACTATGCTCAATTTAAAAAACTTTTTAAAGAAAAATATTGGTCCGAGGACATACAAAATATTATAAGGGACAACATTTGTCAGGGAAGATATGATGGAAATAGAGGTACATCTCCAACTACTTACTTCTGGGGAAAGGTATGTTTGGCGAGACACCTAGAGCCAAGAATACCAGAAGAATCCCTAGTAACTAAAATGGCATACCATTAT
Source organism: Magicicada septendecula (assembly GCA_034769895.1). Taxonomy (NCBI): domain Eukaryota; kingdom Metazoa; phylum Arthropoda; class Insecta; order Hemiptera; family Cicadidae; genus Magicicada; species Magicicada septendecula. The sequence continues at coordinate 501,192,008 of CM068368.1, forward strand.
GACACAGGAATTGCCAGAGCACGCCTGGGAAGCCAGATTAAAACGGTCCACGCAATGGCTGACTTATTAGAAAATTATGAACACGAGGGTTACTACAAAAGAAGCAGACAACGAACTGATCAGTGCGGTTCAAAAAATAATAACCATGGTATGAATCATAATCAACATAATAACATGAATAACCGGAATAGTTATGTCAACGATCGTAGTTCCAACCAGAATTTTACCCCAAATAATAACCAACCAGCAAATTTCAATCGAAACCCAATTAACAATAATAATAAAAACAGGCCCAATTAAAATTACCATCCGGGTAATAGAAATAATAATAATTATAATAACTACCGAACAAACCAAAATTATAATAATTTTAGGAGTAACTCAGGAGGTAATAACAATAATAATCAGGGTAATTATAATAATAATCGTCCGTACCGACCCCGAATAAATTATATCAGTGCCGAAGAAGGGGATTACTGGAGATACCATCAACCTCGGAGGAACAGTTTTAATAACAGTTATGATCAAAGAGGAAATCCCAGAGTTATGAGTCACCATTATAACCGAGTAAGAAGTAGAAGCCAGGACTTCTGAGAATCAAGGGGAAGTGAACAATTAGACAACCGAGAGGTTGAACAACCAGGAACCAGCACACCATTCCAGGCAAATCAACAGTCATGCCCGGAAAATAATCATGATAGCCTTAATTTAAACGGAGTGAGGCAGTAATAAACCCTCGTGACCCCTTACTGCTACTAACTACTGGGTACAAAAACCACCAAATTCAAAAACATAGTAATAACAAATTACTACCAATTAATTATGAAAAGCTAATTATGGAAAATAAAAGAATTTTGAAGTACAAAAACCACCAAATTCAAAAATATAGTAATAACAAATTACTACCAACTAATTATGAAAAGCTAATTATGGAAAATAAAAGAATTTTGAAGTATAACAACAACCAAAGTTTAAGGACGGATAGTCAAAATCTTACTATTATTTACAATTATTATTTGAAAAATCTTCGAGAAGAACTGTTGGAGGAAACGGTGACAAGTAGAATCAACCAGCATAATGAAATTTTATACATAACCGCTCAAATTGAAGGAATTCCTACACGAATAATGATAGATACTGGTGCAAATGTATCACTTATTAACGACGCTGAACTGGAGAGAATACAGAAACAAAGTAAAAATATAATACCTACCTTACCTGTCAATAATGTTATTTTAATAGGTGCCACTGGGCGTCAAAATAAAACAGTGAGAAAACAAGTGTCATTGGAAATAGAAAGCAAAGGTGTTACAATTAATATTATATGTTTGGTCGCAATCGGCCTACCATTCGAATTATTAATCGGATGCGATATGCTGAGGAAATACTCAGCCATTATTGATTTGAGCAAGGAGAAGGTGTCCTTGAACTCAGAAGGTGTTATGTGGACGGTAGAGTTAATAGGAAGCGATGGTGCCCCTCTGAACCGTACCCATCACCAAGTTAGGGAATTAAATTTTTTAAATAATGACACCCAATGCAGAAAAATAATCTATAATATGACAAATGAAGACCTGTGGAACAGTAAATTACAGGAGATAAGAGAGTTTAGACACCAAGGCACAAATAATTTGACAGTAAAACAAGTAGAAGATCTCATTATGATATATAAGAAGTATAAACATGTATTTTCAGAAAAACCAGGAAAAGTAAAAAACTATCAGTGTAGAATACAATTTAAAGAACCAGCAGAATTCAACAGAAAATCCTATCCTATACCATATTCATTGAAGGAGGCGGTTAGAGCTGAAATTAATAAAATGTTGTTAAATGATATAATTGAGCATAGCCAATCACCATATACTAGCCCAATAGTAGCAATTCAGAAGAAGAACGGGCAGGTTCGACTTTGCTTGGATGCCCGAGAAATAAATAAACATATAGTAAATGATCGCACGTCACCTGGAGAAATAGAAGAAATTCTAAAGAAATTTCATGGTACAAAATTTATCAGTACCTGGGACACAGTTTGTGGTTACTGGCAGGTGGAGTTGCACCCGATGAGTCGAAAATATATGGCTTTTATTTTCGAGGGTAGAAACTACCAGTTTAAGAGACTGCCATTTGGATTAGTCAATTCGGTAGCAATTTTTGTACGATGTATGGACCAGGTATTGGGTCAGCAAGCGCTACAATTCACCACAGTTTATGTAGACGACCTGTTGATTACCTCATCCAACTGGGAGGAACATTGTCACAGGGTGGAATATGTATTGAGTAAGTTAGCAGAGAACGACATAACACTAAAACTCGAAAAATCCCAATTAATAGCGAAGGAGGTTCAATTTTTAGGTTTCAATTTGACTGAACAAGGTATTTCCCCATCACAAGAAAAGGTTACTGCAATCCAGAAGTTCCCACAACCGAAGAATAAGAGGCAACTCCAATCCTTCTTAGGACTGTGTAATTACTACCGGAAGTTCCAACGCAATTATTCCGCATTGACATCTAAATTTCAGGAACAGCTGTCTTCCAAAAACAAATGGACATGGGGACATGAACAGGACGCTATACTACAACAGATAAAGGATAAATTCTTAGAGACAGTAATCCTTCATCATCCAAATTTTGATCACCCATTCTTTTTGAACTGGGACGCAAGTGATGTCAGTCTTGGGACGGTATTGTACCAAGAAGACACAGAAGGAAACCATTTAGTCATCAGTTTTGCCAGTCGTGTGTTAAACCACTGTGAGAGAAGGTATAATGTTACGGAAAAGGAACTATTAAGCATAGTCTTTGCTTGTAGTAAATTCCGAACGTACATTTTGGGATATCCTGTAACTGTCAGAACAGATCATAAGTCCATCTCATTTTTAAGAAGTTGTAAGCTGAGTCATGGAAGGCTTACAAGGTGGATACTCGCCCTGCAGGAGTATAATATCAAATGGGAATATATTCCAGGGAGTCAAAACGTGATAGCAGACGTGTTATCTCGAATAAACCTGGACACCTAGACATTTGAGGGTGAGAAAGAAAGGATTATCAAGGTGTACAACATTCTCAAAAGTAGATCTGATTTGGAGGCATTATTACAAAATATCAGAGCTAATCAGTTATTAGACCCAAAATTAATAAAAATCAAGGAACGTATGGCGAACCAAAACTCTTCAATAAACCAATTCTATTGTGAACAAGAAGGAATTTTATTTATAAAAAATACATTGAACCAAGAAGACTGGAAAGTAATCATTCCCAGAATCATGGAGAAAGAACTAGTGTTGGAATATCACATAAGATACGGACATATGGGTGCAGTAAAGGTAGTGAAAGCATTGGAGGAGAATTGTTACATTAAGAACATACACAGGAAGGTACAAAATTATATAAAACCTTGTCATATCTGTCAATTGGTCAAAATTAATAATGAACGAAGGGAAGGTGCAATGATACCTATATCGTCAGAACAAAAATTGGAAAAATTATTCATTGACATATGTGGACCATTTCCTAGGAGTGAAGGTAGAAGCCGGTATAAATACCTTATAATCATTATGGACCACTTCACCAGATTCACCAAATTGTATCCAATCAGTCGAGCAACTACGCAGAAAATTCTTGAAGTAATAACTACTCAATACATTCCAAAAATAGGAATACCTGTTTCAATAGTTACAGACCATGGTACACAGTTTCGAGGCATAAAATGGAAGAACACATTGTTAGAACTGAACATCAAAAGCTATAAGACCTCCGTATACCACCCCAGTAGCAATCCATCAGAAAGAATACTGAGAGAGGTTGGTAGAATCGTAAGAACCTATTGTCATCAACAACAAAGGAAGTGGCCTGATTACTTATCAGCCACAGAAGATTTTTTAAACTTGGCTTATCATCCATCTATAAATTGCACTCCATACACTGCCATGTATGAAAAACAACCACCCAGAGAGATCCAAGAATTGATTAAATTTCCTAAGTCTCCACCGTACCAATTTAATAAATTAAAATTGTATAATCAGGTGATGGAAAATCTGGAAAAACGCAGAAATAAATACCAGAAAATAAAGGGTAAAATAATTAAATATGAAGTAGGAGAGAAAGTTTTGTTAAAGAACAGGGAATTGCCTAGCACTCTAGAAGGGATGTCAAAGAAATTATTATTACTATACGTTGGACCCTACACCATAACAAAAAACAACAACAACAACACGTACGAATTGACCGACCCCATTTCAAAGAAGATCAAGGGCAATTATAATCAACAATCCATGAAAAAATATCATGAGGAAGAAAGGTAAAATAACATAAGTAATTATGTCCTCACACCTAATGAAGTGTTCAGAAATAATTACTTCTGAAGGGAGGCAATTTGTAACGAAACAAAATGTTACAAAAGAATAGTAAATAATAGTGGAATCCGATCCAGAGAGGAAACAAGAAATAATAATCGAAGGCAAATTAAAGGAAACCTAGTTGGTTTGACTTATTTAATATTATTAAGAAACCCAGAAATAACCCAGTAGAATAGGGCAGTAAACAGACAAAAATTAAATAAATAAACCTAGTAGGCCTAATCAACTTACCCTGAATAACAACCGAACCCAATAAAGAGTGCCTAATCATAAATTAAAATTGTATTAACAAAATTGTATCGACATATTTTAAGGATAGAAAAAGGGACACAAACCTTACAGTTATATGAGTGACATAATATAAATAGTGACACAGACTACTGTTAAACAGTGTTAATTATTTTTGTATGAAAAGTGTTTTATTGTTATTATTAGACAGAATTTTAGTTTATCATACAGACAATAGTTTAGCAGTATAAATAAACTAAAACTGTCAAAAACAATTATTATTATTAAGAGTTTTGTTATATGTTATAAGATTTTATGTCACCAGTTAATTTATATAAATATATTTATCTCAGGCAGTCAAAGTAGAAATTACAATCAACCATAACAAATTGTTCCACCACATATCATAGAAATTCAAATTAATAAGGTTTTACAGTTATAAACTGAGGCATGTTTAGTATCAAATTGTTTATAATTATCTAATTAATAATTATATAAACATTGCATATATAATTAGAGTATAATAATAAAATTACCTATTAAAGGTAATTTATAAAATATAAAGTAGGTAATGGGTGTTGATCCTATAACATTTAACCTGTACATAAATGACCAATCAAAATTTAAGAAATTTGTATGAGTTAGGTAACTAAAAGAAAGAAGAAATAACACTTAATTGTTAATTGTGATGGAAAACAGTTGAATAGTGCGTGTCTAGATGTAATTAAAAAAATATAAAAATAGATAACCCGTTTGAATTCTCTCATAACCCGTCTGAAAGACCATCATAGAAGATAATAATCCTTCCACTACAATTTTCATGAACAAGTAATACACACAATCAAGAAAAATATTCAGAATAAACCAGAAAACCTTTAGAATATCGTCTAAATGTGTAAAGTATAATTTGACAATATTTTTATCCAACAAGGAACAACCACTAGACAATATAACAATTTACACTAACACTAATCACTAGTAAACATTTTAAAGTGCAACCAAATTCAATATCTAAGCGAACAGTGATTACAAGGAAAACATTTATTGTACACATTGATAAACTACATTATTTTCTGAGACGGACAAATAGTCATGATGTTGACGTTACTCTAACCTACATGCTTTTACGAAGCGTATTGAATATCGTCAAAACTTGTATGTAACTTAATATATAATTTTTGTAATTTTTTAGATTATAAGTAAAGGTACTCTCTATTATTAATTAACATGTAAAGGAACGTTTCGTAGCAGCCACAAGAATTCCCACGAAATATATAAAAATTATTTAGTTATTAAATCCTGAGATAAATATCGATTGTGACAACCGTATGTATCGAATGGAATTTTCCAATAATTTGAATTTATGTTACACACATTAAACCATTATGTTATTAAATCATACCCATGCGTTATTATTTAAGGAACGTAATATATTATACCATTAAGATACTACGGGCACAAAAGGGTCGTATTAGAAATTGGCGCACCAACTAGTGAGGCTGAAATTAGGGAATATTAGGTGAAGAAATTGAAACAAGCAAATTAATTTCCTAATTTTTAGCTGGCGACTGCTATAAGTTCCAAAGAATAATAAACATGCATAAAAGGGCGTCGTCACTGAGACGGACGAAGGAGGCAGAGAAAGAAGTCAGTATGGAAGAGAAAGAAGTAACATCGGTGGAGGATGTGGAGACGGTAGCAAGAAAGGAAGATAGGGGAGACCCGAATCTTATAAAATTAATGGAGTTAATGAATAGTATGAGTGAAAAAATGGACAGAAATAAGGAAGAAACGAATGACAATTTTAAGAAGCAGAAGGAAGAAATGAACGAAAAATTTGATAGCATCAAGGAAGAATTCAGTGAAAACTCAAAGAAACAAAATGAAATTTTGAGTCAAAACTTATTAAAACAAATGGAGGAAAAATTCGATAACATCAAGGAAGATCACAGACAAACAAATGAAAAAATTGATAGTATCAAGGAAGATAACAGACAAACAAATGAGAAAATGAGTGAAAATTTAATAAAACAGATGGAGGAGAGATTTGATCAAAACAAAGAAGAAACTAATAAAAATTTTAGGAAACAAAACGAAACCACTAATGAGAGTTTAAAACGGATAAATGAGAAAATTGATAGTATTAAAGAAAGTACTAATGAAACTTTAAGACAAACTATAAGTGAAAATAATAACCAAATGAAGGAAGAATTCAGGCAAATCAATGAAGAAAATTTAAGAAAAATTAATGGGAGGATTGAACAGGTCAATGATACAATTAACCAGAAGATGGACAAAATCGATGAGGAAAGGAAGCAAGAAACAGCTGACACTAATGAAAGATTGAGAAAAGTTAACGAAACCATTATACAAAATAAAGCAGTGATAAATACCAGAATAGACCAGGTCCAAGAAAATAGTCGTATTCAAATAGAAGGAATACAAAAGGAACAAGAAAATTTAGTAAATTTACAGAAACAAACCGGAGAAAGGTGTGACAATATTAACACTACGGTGAACAATTTAACTGGTCATGTACGCCAAAATCAAGAAGACATTGAGTTAATTAGAACCAGACCAAATAATATTACTCATGTTTCCACAAATGAAACCAGAGAAGGGATTAATTTCAAAAATTATCGTAAAAACCCCATGGAATTCCTGGCCAGAATCGAGCAACATTTTAATAAACATCGAATAACTATCTGGAGCTCGATTAGAGAGATGTTGGATGAGCATTTTAGGGAGATTACGGACAACTGGTGGACAGCAACCAGGAATGAGATAGTGGACTATGCTCAATTTAAAAAACTTTTTAAAGAAAAATATTGGTCCGAGGACATACAAAATATTATAAGGGACAACATTTGTCAGGGAAGATATGATGGAAATAGAGGTACATCTCCAACTACTTACTTCTGGGGAAAGGTATGTTTGGCGAGACACCTAGAGCCAAGAATACCAGAAGAATCCCTAGTAACTAAAATGGCATACCATTATGACACAGGAATTGCCAGAGCACGCCTGGGAAGCCAGATTAAAACGGTCCACGCAATGGCTGACTTATTAGAAAATTATGAACACGAGGGTTACTACAAAAGAAGCAGACAACGAACTGATCAGTGCGGTTCAAAAAATAATAACCATGGTATGAATCATAATCAACATAATAACATGAATAACCGGAATAGTTATGTCAACGATCGTAGTTCCAACCAGAATTTTACCCCAAATAATAACCAACCAGCAAATTTCAATCGAAACCCAATTAACAATAATAATAAAAACAGGCCCAATTAAAATTACCATCCGGGTAATAGAAATAATAATAATTATAATAACTACCGAACAAACCAAAATTATAATAATTTTAGGAGTAACTCAGGAGGTAATAACAATAATAATCAGGGTAATTATAATAATAATCGTCCGTACCGACCCCGAATAAATTATATCAGTGCCGAAGAAGGGGATTACTGGAGATACCATCAACCTCGGAGGAACAGTTTTAATAACAGTTATGATCAAAGAGGAAATCCCAGAGTTATGAGTCACCATTATAACCGAGTAAGAAGTAGAAGCCAGGACTTCTGAGAATCAAGGGGAAGTGAACAATTAGACAACCGAGAGGTTGAACAACCAGGAACCAGCACACCATTCCAGGCAAATCAACAGTCATGCCCGGAAAATAATCATGATAGCCTTAATTTAAACGGAGTGAGGCAGTAATAAACCCTCGTGACCCCTTACTGCTACTAACTACTGGGTACAAAAACCACCAAATTCAAAAACATAGTAATAACAAATTACTACCAATTAATTATGAAAAGCTAATTATGGAAAATAAAAGAATTTTGAAGTACAAAAACCACCAAATTCAAAAATATAGTAATAACAAATTACTACCAACTAATTATGAAAAGCTAATTATGGAAAATAAAAGAATTTTGAAGTATAACAACAACCAAAGTTTAAGGACGGATAGTCAAAATCTTACTATTATTTACAATTATTATTTGAAAAATCTTCGAGAAGAACTGTTGGAGGAAACGGTGACAAGTAGAATCAACCAGCATAATGAAATTTTATACATAACCGCTCAAATTGAAGGAATTCCTACACGAATAATGATAGATACTGGTGCAAATGTATCACTTATTAACGACGCTGAACTGGAGAGAATACAGAAACAAAGTAAAAATATAATACCTACCTTACCTGTCAATAATGTTATTTTAATAGGTGCCACTGGGCGTCAAAATAAAACAGTGAGAAAACAAGTGTCATTGGAAATAGAAAGCAAAGGTGTTACAATTAATATTATATGTTTGGTCGCAATCGGCCTACCATTCGAATTATTAATCGGATGCGATATGCTGAGGAAATACTCAGCCATTATTGATTTGAGCAAGGAGAAGGTGTCCTTGAACTCAGAAGGTGTTATGTGGACGGTAGAGTTAATAGGAAGCGATGGTGCCCCTCTGAACCGTACCCATCACCAAGTTAGGGAATTAAATTTTTTAAATAATGACACCCAATGCAGAAAAATAATCTATAATATGACAAATGAAGACCTGTGGAACAGTAAATTACAGGAGATAAGAGAGTTTAGACACCAAGGCACAAATAATTTGACAGTAAAACAAGTAGAAGATCTCATTATGATATATAAGAAGTATAAACATGTATTTTCAGAAAAACCAGGAAAAGTAAAAAACTATCAGTGTAGAATACAATTTAAAGAACCAGCAGAATTCAACAGAAAATCCTATCCTATACCATATTCATTGAAGGAGGCGGTTAGAGCTGAAATTAATAAAATGTTGTTAAATGATATAATTGAGCATAGCCAATCACCATATACTAGCCCAATAGTAGCAATTCAGAAGAAGAACGGGCAGGTTCGACTTTGCTTGGATGCCCGAGAAATAAATAAACATATAGTAAATGATCGCACGTCACCTGGAGAAATAGAAGAAATTCTAAAGAAATTTCATGGTACAAAATTTATCAGTACCTGGGACACAGTTTGTGGTTACTGGCAGGTGGAGTTGCACCCGATGAGTCGAAAATATATGGCTTTTATTTTCGAGGGTAGAAACTACCAGTTTAAGAGACTGCCATTTGGATTAGTCAATTCGGTAGCAATTTTTGTACGATGTATGGACCAGGTATTGGGTCAGCAAGCGCTACAATTCACCACAGTTTATATAGACGACCTGTTGATTACCTCATCCAACTGGGAGGAACATTGTCACAGGGTGGAATATGTATTGAGTAAGTTAGCAGAGAACGACATAACACTAAAACTCGAAAAATCCCAATTAATAGCGAAGGAGGTTCAATTTTTAGGTTTCAATTTGACTGAACAAGGTATTTCCCCATCACAAGAAAAGGTTACTGCAATCCAGAAGTTCCCACAACCGAAGAATAAGAGGCAACTCCAATCCTTCTTAGGACTGTGTAATTACTACCGGAAGTTCCAACGCAATTATTCCGCATTGACATCTAAATTTCAGGAACAGCTGTCTTCCAAAAACAAATGGACATGGGGACATGAACAGGACGCTATACTACAACAGATAAAGGATAAATTCTTAGAGACAGTAATCCTTCATCATCCAAATTTTGATCACCCATTCTTTTTGAACTGGGACGCAAGTGATGTCAGTCTTGGGACGGTATTGTACCAAGAAGACACAGAAGGAAACCATTTAGTCATCAGTTTTGCCAGTCGTGTGTTAAACCACTGTGAGAGAAGGTATAATGTTACGGAAAAGGAACTATTAAGCATAGTCTTTGCTTGTAGTAAATTCCGAACGTACATTTTGGGATATCCTGTAACTGTCAGAACAGATCATAAGTCCATCTCATTTTTAAGAAGTTGTAAGCTGAGTCATGGAAGGCTTACAAGGTGGATACTCGCCCTGCAGGAGTATAATATCAAATGGGAATATATTCCAGGGAGTCAAAACGTGATAGCAGACGTGTTATCTCGAATAAACCTGGACACCTAGACATTTGAGGGTGAGAAAGAAAGGATTATCAAGGTGTACAACATTCTCAAAAGTAGATCTGATTTGGAGGCATTATTACAAAATATCAGAGCTAATCAGTTATTAGACCCAAAATTAATAAAAATCAAGGAACGTATGGCGAACCAAAACTCTTCAATAAACCAATTCTATTGTGAACAAGAAGGAATTTTATTTATAAAAAATACATTGAACCAAGAAGACTGGAAAGTAATCATTCCCAGAATCATGGAGAAAGAACTAGTGTTGGAATATCACATAAGATACGGACATATGGGTGCAGTAAAGGTAGTGAAAGCATTGGAGGAGAATTGTTACATTAAGAACATACACAGGAAGGTACAAAATTATATAAAACCTTGTCATATCTGTCAATTGGTCAAAATTAATAATGAACGAAGGGAAGGTGCAATGATACCTATATCGTCAGAACAAAAATTGGAAAAATTATTCATTGACATATGTGGACCATTTCCTAGGAGTGAAGGTAGAAGCCGGTATAAATACCTTATAATCATTATGGACCACTTCACCAGATTCACCAAATTGTATCCAATCAGTCGAGCAACTACGCAGAAAATTCTTGAAGTAATAACTACTCAATACATTCCAAAAATAGGAATACCTGTTTCAATAGTTACAGACCATGGTACACAGTTTCGAGGCATAAAATTGAAGAACACATTGTTAGAACTGAACATCAAAAGCTATAAGACCTCCGTATACCACCCCAGTAGCAATCCATCAGAAAGAATACTGAGAGAGGTTGGTAGAATCGTAAGAACCTATTGTCATCAACAACAAAGGAAGTGGCCTGATTACTTATCAGCCACAGACGATTTTTTAAACTTGGCTTATCATCCATCTATAAATTGCACTCCATACACTGCCATGTATGAAAAACAACCACCCAGAGAGATCCAAGAATTGATTAAATTTCCTAAGTCTCCACCGTACCAATTTAATAAATTAAAATTGTATAATCAGGTGATGGAAAATCTGGAAAAACGCAGAAATAAATACCAGAAAATAAAGGGTAAAATAATTAAATATGAAGTAGGAGAGAAAGTTTTGTTAAAGAACAGGGAATTGCCTAGCACTCTAGAAGGGATATCAAAGAAATTATTATTACTATACGTTGGACCCTACACCATAACAAAAAACAACAACAACAACACGTACGAATTGACCGACCCCATTTCAAAGAAGATCAAGGGCAATTATAATCAACAATCCATGAAAAAATATCATGAGGAAGAAAGGTAAAATAACATAAGTAATTATGTCCTCACACCTAATGAAGTGTTCAGAAATAATTACTTCTGAAGGGAGGCAATTTGTAACGAAACAAAATGTTACAAAAGAATAGTAAATAATAGTGGAATCCGATCCAGAGAGGAAACAAGAAATAATAATCGAAGGCAAATTAAAGGAAACCTAGTTGGTTTGACTTATTTAATATTATTAAGAAACCCAGAAATAACCCAGTAGAATAGGGCAGTAAACAGACAAAAATTAAATAAATAAACCTAGTAGGCCTAATCAACTTACCCTGAATAACAACCGAACCCAATAAAGAGTGCCTAATCATAAATTAAAATTGTATTAACAAAATTGTATCGACATATTTTAAGGATAGAAAAAGGGACACAAACCTTACAGTTATATGAGTGACATAATATAAATAGTGACACAGACTACTGTTAAACAGTGTTAATTATTTTTGTATGAAAAGTGTTTTATTGTTATTATTAGACAGAATTTTAGTTTATCATACAGACAATAGTTTAGCAGTATAAATAAACTAAAACTGTCAAAAACAATTATTATTATTAAGAGTTTTGTTATATGTTATAAGATTTTATGTCACCAGTTAATTTATATAAATATATTTATCTCAGGCAGTCAAAGTAGAAATTACAATCAACCATAACAAATTGTTCCACCACATATCATAGAAATTCAAATTAATAAGGTTTTACAGTTATAAACTGAGGCATGTTTAGTATCAAATTGTTTATAATTATCTAATTAATAATTATATAAACATTGCATATATAATTAGAGTATAATAATAAAATTACCTATTAAAGGTAATTTATAAAATATAAAGTAGGTAATGGGTGTTGATCCTATAACATTTAACCTGTACATAAATGACCAATCGAAATTTAAGAAATTTGTATGAGTTAGGTAACTAAAAGAAAGAAGAAATAACACTTAATTGTTAATTGTGATGGAAAACAGTTGAATAGTCCGTGTCTAGATGTAATTAAAAAAATATAAAAATAGATAACCCGTTTGAATTCTCTCATAACCCGTCTGAAAGACCATCATAGAAGATAATAATCCTTCCACTACAATTTTCATGAACAAGTAATACACACAATCAAGAAAAATATTCAGAATAAACCAGAAAACCTTCAGAATATCGTCTAAATGTGTAAAGTATAATTTGACAATATTTTTATCCAACAAGGAACAACCACTAGACAATATAACAATTTACACTAACACTAATCACTAGTAAACATTTTAAAGTGCAACCAAATTCAACAACTAAGCGAACAGTGATTACAAGGAAAACATTTATTGTACACATTGATAAACTACATTATTTTCTGAGACGGACAAATAGTCATGATGTTGACGTTACTCTAACCTACATGCTTTTACGAAGCGTATTGAATATCGTCAAAACTTGTATGTAACTTAATATATAATTTTTGTAATTTTTTAGATTATAAGTAAAGGTACTCTCTATTATTAATTAACATGTAAAGGAACTTTTCGTAGCAGCCACAAGAATTCCCACGAAATATATAAAAATTATTTAGTTATTAAATCCTGAGATAAATATCGATTGTAACAACCGTATGTATCGAATGGAATTTTCCAATAATTTGAATTTATGTTACACTGATTAAACCATTATGTTATTAAATCATACCCATGCTTTATTTTTTAAGGAACGTAATATATTATACCATTAAGATACTACGGGCACAAAAGAGCAATATTATAATATATATATATATACGAATTAATAAAAAATTACAAAATTGTACAGTACATATACCTGAATTTTAATAAAGTTTCGAAAATAATTTTATTTGTCTGGAAACCGAATAAGGTGTTATTTTATTTAATCTACAATCGTTACGACTCATGTACTTACAATTAAACTTTTGAATCGCAGGTATTTTACGTACTGCTAAACTCACTTTATCTTGCAGGCAGGAATGTTTTCCTTTTTTCTTAAACGCACACATATCGGAAGATATGTGCACACATACCACATAGAGAAGATCCTGTGCATTAAAAGTACGTGAGTTAATACGTACGTTAATAGTAAGATATTCGTTTCCTGTTGTATACACATATTTGTAGACGACGGGGAAATGTTGTCAGACAAATAGAATTAATTTAGCAATCTGATAAGTATTGAACATTAATAGAGTTACGAAAAATGCTTGTCACTATGAGTTATTCTTAACAAGAGGCATCCTCTGTGATAGTGTCGTGTTGTAGGAAATAGTAAACAAAAAGAGGGGGCAAGACTTGAAGACAAATGAGAAGTTATGCAAGTTCGTGGTAACAGCAAGCTATTAGATTCACCGTCGTTAGTCATGAAAGACGTTGAAACAAAATCTAGTTGACACCGTGTGCCAATTACACGAAGTTGCGACCTCCACGAATTTTTTAAAAGACTAAATTTTTTCTTTTACAAAATCTGTATTTTAACAGCATTTCAGAAATAATTCTATCTATGAAATAATGACTATAATTTTTTCTACACCACATTACAATTTTAAAATTTAAATTAATTTGTGTACATTACATGGACAGGTTACAGTGTTTAAAATCCCAGGACGTTTTACCTAATGCTGAACACACTTTATTGGCTACATCCAATAAGACATAAAATATTATATACTTAAGAATTTCTACAGTTCTCCACGCGTTCCTCTCCATCGAAGGCGTGGATTTCCATCTTTGGAACTATGTCAGTAGTTTTTCATCCTTTAATTATATTGCTATTTGAATTTGCTATTGAATTTTACTCGAGCTCTATTGCTAACCTTTTTGGAGGACCTTACACTGTAATGGTATGAAGGAACATAATAAATATAGGAAAATTAACAGATAGCAACACGAAAACGATTAATTAACGGTTTGTGTGTGGGGGGCGTCTGGAGAAAGGCACGTTACTAATTTCAGAAACAAACTCTCATCCGCAACACGTGAAATTCAAAGTTTTCAAACAACGTTTTTTTTAAAACTTGTGATGTATGTATGTAACTGAATTAACGACGTACGTAATTGGAGTTACGTGCATCAGTTGCATCAATCATTAAGGAGATCAATGAATTGTGTTCTATTTTCGCGACAGGTTTTTGCATGACAGCCCTCAATTCCTCTCGGTTCTGCACCAGCAGTCTTTCCTTATCAATTCATTTCAGTGATGCCTCATTCCTTACCTCAGTCTTTCACCTCATTACCTTTATTGTCCGCTACACTAAGATCTCCAGTGGCTCAAATTTTTTCACACTCTTTCTTCAGTCTCCACGTTTCAGCACTGTTAAACGCTATCTTTCAACCTCTGATTGGCAGCATCTTATTCAATCTCCCCACTCTCCGCTTCCTACTAAAGGCATCCTTCACCAGTGTTACTGTGTTCTTAAAACCTGTCTGCAGCGCGTATCTTTATTTACAGTTTTCTTATAGAATTTTAACTTTTTCACTTGCTCCATCTGCTCTTCGATCGGTGTAATATTTTCCTGTCTCTGTTCGCGCCTATTATCACGTGCGTGATCTTTTCGGTTGTTGCATATTGTTATTCCATACGCTTCCCATTCCTCCTTAAGTTGTCTTTGCGTAGCGTCTACTCTTTTATTTACCATTCGCCGAAACAACCATATCGTTGGCAAGACTAATACATTCCACTCTCCTTCCACGTGCATTCAGTCATCACGGCATTTTGTAATTACATCTTCCAAACACAGAATAAATAGAGCAGTGACAATCAGTGTCTAACAAATCAGTTTCTTTACTGAACTCTACGTTTATTCTTAATCTTACCTTCTGGGTCGGTACAAGTTCTTTATTAGCCTCCTCACCCACCAATCTATCCTCAACACGATCATAAGCCCATTCTGGTCTTAAAATGCTTCACCTTAAAATGCTTATCCCAGGTCAAAAGAATATTGTATATACTTGGCTATTCTTTTCTATATTTCTGTCTCCAATATCTCAGGAATCAAATGGCATCCCTAGTTCCCACCCATCGTCGATTCCTATACTGTTCCGTTTAAGTTTTCATTACATCTGCTATGTATTGACTTCTATAATATTTTGGCAGGACGAGATATCACCCTTAATGTTCTGTACTTATTGCCTTTTCATTTTATTCTTCCTTCAAACCACTCGGCACCATTATAATTTATCTAAGATTATGTGCTATTTGTTCCTAATATAAGTTATTCCATTGTAAAGATTTATCAACATATAATTTCCCAGGTACATTTATAACTGTATACTAACTACATACTAATCTGTATATTACATTTGTAAATTAAGTAAACAACTATACATTTACCATAGTTACACTCCTTCGTCCATAGAAGCTACTAAAATTAACTTCTTGACAGCGGTTAACAACTCTCGAATCTTGACGTTAATATGCCAAACGTAAAGGCAGGAGTTTATGGAGGGATTTTATAACCTCATACGTTAACAATTGACAAGGCTTGTCTGTTAACAACCGTAAGTCATAAGCTTGTCTGTTCGTCGAGAGGACCCTTAAAAGAGTGTGAATACGGAAGACAAATTAGACTGCCATAAAAAGCCATTTGGCGTGGTGACAACAGGGGGGGTTTAGTGGACAAAATACCCTTAACTATGAAACATGTTGAGAAGAAAAGCTGACGTCGTGTTTTTAATATTATACTCGCTTCGGTTGTCGCGTCAAGTACCGAACTACTGTGCTTTAAAGTAAAAAATAGAAAACATTATGTAGAGACGTGCCTGAAATTTCATAATTTTTAAGAGAATCCGGCCCCTGTGGCGGTCGCATAATGACAGTCATTTTTTTAAACTGAACATTATGCAGTCAGTTTGTTTCAAATTACCCTCACATAATTAGTTTAGTAAATTATGTATGTGGTTACGTGAAGGCGAATATTTTAATTTGAAATGTTCCTGTGTTGGGTTGAATATAGGCTATTTTCTTATATGAAACAACCTCTTAATGTCGCCTAGCAGTTCCAGGATTTTTATATGAGACCTATTAATCGTTAGTATCTACGTGGTATGCTGACCTTTACACTTGCTTCACACGCTGTAGACCTGTCTTACGGACTATAGCTGTAGGCCTACCTATGCGCTTCGCTGCACCTAAAAATGAATAAATAATACCTCTTACTTACTCATATTAAGACGTTAATTTACATTAAATTAAGAGGGGTTTTATAAACAATCTTAGCGGTTTGTTCACTTTTATCGAAAACATAAATTTCGGTAGGAAGATACCCTTGAAAACGCAATGTACAAAAATCCATGTGAAAAACTGGGAGGTTTTAGATGAACTCCAATAACTTGAATGGGTTGTCCTTAAGATTTAGCAATGGACACGGTAAATGCTAATTTTATAGGAAACTACAAGCGTTTGTATTGAAATCTGTTGGAACAACGAGAATCCTTGATATAAATACTTCTTTACCACGGAAAGATCCTGTTAATATCTAACCTGGAGTATATTATGCCCAATGCCTATTATCCTTAATCGAGTGCCATTGCATAACCTAAATGCATCTATGTTGCACAGCAAATATGATCGGAATACCTACTTTTTGTAATTCATGGGTTGGGTGGGTCCCCTGGTAATTCCAGTGAATTTAAAAATTCCGTTAGGCATGAAGCTGTTTCTTCTGTATAACTTGACGTGTGTAAAGAACAATATATCATTAATCGGCAGGTATTAATTTCTAAACCTGTTGATTCCTACTTGTAACAATATTACTTGTCGGAGCTAAAAATGCTCTACATAACCAGTCGTCAGAAGAATAACTTGCACTAATAATCTTCACTAATCGCATGATATTAATTCGTCAAATTTTGTACCAATTGGCAAACATTAGGAAAAGACTGAATCCTGCCATCACTTGTTACCTGTAATTTTTCCTTCTCCAATTTGCATAAGTTAGCTGAAAATACTACGGCTAATACACTACTATGCAAATACAGTCTCATATTTATAGAAATACTCATTCTATAACATTAACATTCGATAACGATTTGAGGAATTAAGGCAGGCATTTAGTTCATCTGCCGGCGTCCCTCTGAGTATCACTGGTAATGTTTACATGAAATTTCCTTCAAAACATACGCCTGAAACCATACGCAGATAAATCTCCGTACCAGAAGCGCCCATCAGTTTTTGAACATTGAGATGTCTCTTAGACTCCTTTTTATGCCATTGATGGCACGCTTGTGTCAAATTGTTGCTACATCCCGTACTATTAGCTTACATTTAAGAAGCACATAAATGCGTTCGCAATTTTTTCTAATATTACAAACCGGATATTCTTCCCGGGACAAATTCAAAGGTAATTTAAAAATTGAATGTGATGTGCACGAGATAGCCTACGAGATCCACGAGATAGTAAAGTTGCCGCTATTCCCAATGATGCTACTTCTACTGGTATATTCCTACTTCGTCGTACTTGAGCAAGTAATCTAATGAGAAGGAAAAGAAACAATCAAAATTAGTAACTTGAACTGTATATATGTGCCTCGCGACGCGTCACCTTTTTTCACTTGTGGCCATCCTTCTACCGATGTACCTAGTTTCCATCCTTACCAGTTTTTGTTGAAGTTTCCCAAACATAATGCTCTGGTACATCGACGTACAGTACATAATTCGAAAAACATCATTTTGATAAAATTAGAAGTATAGTAACTAATGTTGTTCTCAGTGTCGTATTAGACATGATCATGAAAATTTGAAGACTCGAAATAAATTCGATCGCCATATTACAAATGACAATTTGTAAAATGGCATACCGCTTCGTTGCTACTTACATATCTGATAGATTTGGACTTCATCCAAGCATTGTCAGCTCTACCTTCACGACAAATGTTAAATATTGCCTGGTCACTTCCTTTGTTTACATGTTTACAAATACATTTTATAGTTTTCACCGAACTGCAGGAAACTTTGTTTATGTGAGCATCAAATATGTTTGACAAAATAGGAGAATAGGGTACTACAAATTTGTTATCGATTACAGCTTCATATACTGTCCAAATTTTAATTGTCGTAGTAGAGTCACCATCTTCAGGGCTACGTCAGTTTTCTTTCATTTTGTCTTCTTAATAATGTGGCGAGGATATTTTTTTGAACACTTCCATTTTTTATGCAGGGAGGCTCTAGATTGAATCGACCGTACGAACCATGATTCATATTTTTCATCATGATGTATCTCACTCTCTGTCATTTTCATCCAGTATCTCAGATCCGATCACTTTATCAATCTGATTTGGACGTAATTACTCTGTAAACCATACTAATACTGTATATGAGCGTGGGGTAGTCGACACTTTTACCATTTAACAGAATACATCCAGCGAACTGTTTCTACAAGTATTTGACTCTATGACAAATCCCAATTTTATTAACTTGTGACGAAATACTCTTGCTGTTATTCATACCACTAATTTCAGAACTAAATTAGCACTCTCTCTCTACGAACCATCAAATGACAGACGTAAGAATTTATCCATGACACTTCCTTTTTTGGAAATGGTGCTTTCGTTCGTTGGATTAACATCAGTACTATATCCTTCTTGGCCAGAATATGAATGGATATTACAATGGATCATAAAAACAATGTGTGCCATTTAAATTCATCAGCGTATTGTCGTATTTGCGAAGCACAATATCTCCTGTTCCAAACTCATTATCAGCCATCACAACAGCAACCTCATTCAGCACTGCTATCGACGCACAGCTTCTCCTGTCGGTTTTCGGTCTCAGCACATATTACAACTTTTGACTCATGATTCGTAAAGCAGATTTAAATTAATTGATTAACATACTTTGTTCATGGAACATATGTTGCAATGCTGGCACTATTTCACCTTGCACACTGGGATGTACTGAGAACGCCTGTCAATTTTTGCTGGACAATCTAAGTCGTTACGAATGAAATAAATTTGCAAATATTTTTGCTGGTGATTTATATGTTTGTGGTAATAAATCACCGAGCTTAAGGTGAATGCGACCTTTCACTATAAACATAGGCTGAAACTTACCATGATAACTTCGTGCTTGAAACGTTACTGTGAACCTGTATATTAATTTAATATGTATATAAACACATAAAATAATAAATCAACTATTAATGGTAACTATAACAATATATAATAATATAAAGCATTGTAATGTACATAGATGTAAGTAAAGTATAAATGAAAATTTGAATCAAAAGAGGCTCGACTATGCGACAGTCAGGCGCCGACAAAATAAGTTACAATAGACCCAAAACACCCTTACATGTCATAAAAGCATAAAATGTTTTGTAGAGTAAATACAGCAAAAAACGACCATGTACCGTTAGGTCAACGGTACTGTGTCCTTCAACAGACAATAAATGACACGCCAATAAGTATGACCATTTTAGAAAGTAGCGTCACTTTTTAGGAGTCTAACGAACGTCCGCGTAAGTTTATCGCCCGCTCTCTGGCAACCAATCACGGATAGCGTCGGTAGTGAGCGCGAAAAAGATACAGCACCGGAATGGATACGTTCGAATTTCCCGGCAAATATTTCAAAGTCAAGCCAATGGGAATATGATCAACAAGAGCTTTATTGAGGGAAGGACTCGGAAAACTATAAAAAACAAGTGAAGCAAACAAAAAAGGGAAGTTTAAGTTTAATTTTCACGCAAAACACGGGAAACCTGCGTCACTCGATGTGACCATTTTAATACTATAATTCTAAGTTCAAGTCAATAGATTATCTCGGTTAAATAGTTGAGAAAGAATTACAGTCATCAAGAAGTTTATTTTATATGTGTGCGCGATAGTACGTACGGACCAGAAGATGTTTAACTTGTGCGAATAGATTGCAGCAAGAAGCATACTTATTTATACGTGCGCGACGTCTAATACTAACGCGAGCGAGTGAAGTAAATAAAGAAGGTTTAATCAAGCGTGATTAGTGCAAAGTGTAGTGCGATGTTCAACGCAGGATTACAGTTCGTCATTCTTTTACTTGGAATCCAGCAACAAGTAACAGTATATCATTTATGATTCACAACTCAATAAATTAACATAATTTTAGCATCTCAAAAATAACTCATCTCATTCTCAAAAGACCCACGAGTTCAGATACTAAATATTACAATTTATGCTATATGACATGTTTGGAGAGTTATGGTATAGTAAAGTAAGGAAACAAGTTATAATAAGTATAGAAATGGTAACGAAGTTGAATAATTGAATCTATTGAAGATTATAGAAGTTCATAGTAGTTAAGAATTTTTGATACATATATATGTTTTGATTAATATTGAAGATTTAATGTGTTAAGGAAGTAAATTTGAATCTACTGATTGCTCATTTGAATAATACTTGATTAATAGGATTTTGAAGAATCCGTAAACTAGAGTTATTAATAATTTTTTTGTTATTAATTATAAAGAATAATAATGAGCATAGATTGGAAAGATGATATTAATGATTAATTCTCAGATGTATTAAGTAATAAGAAGATAACAATATAAATCTTAGTATCTGAACGAAGTGTTATTATTTCATAACAATCCTGAGATACTCTGCTCTGGCGCCCAAGCAAATTAATCAATAATACAAAATGAGTGGAAGTATTCAGTAATAAATATATCTAAATATAATTTGTAACACAATAAATCAATGTAATTACCGAGTATATGCAATGCTGTCTTGAATAAATTATTTAGTCAACATTCGAAAATTACGCGCGCTTCACGAGTAGTTATATTTAGCGCATCAATACGTTGAGCTAGTCTCTAAGAATCTTTATATTTGACGCAACCAACGTGTGGCATAATAACCATACTTAAAAATCTTTATATGCTTAACCCAAAATATGCCATTCAGAAACACGAATTATATTTCACGCATTGCTCAGAAAATGACGTAAAGAATCAGTAACACCCTATAACAACGCCTTCAGGAGCTCCTGTGATTTTTCTTGTATGCAAAAACAACATTATTTACACTTTCTGCCAACTAGCAATATCGGATGCCTTTTATAATTTATATTGCAAATATCGGATGCCTTTTATAATTTATATTGCAAATGTTATAGTAATCACATCACATGTTACTAAGTGATGTGTAAGCGTATCCTTTTTCGTGTGTACGCGGGAGAAAGTGAAAAAGAGAGGGGAAAGAGAGAGAGAGAGAGACATTTGGAGAGGGAGTGAGGGAGAGCCTGTGTTGTAACACATGTGTCACAGAAACACGGGTATCCACCTTATGTACATTATGCAGACCAAAGTAATTCATATTGTCATGTGCCTGAAAATAAATTTAAAATGGAGAACAGAAGTACGAATGACAGTTGTGAATACTTACATACCACTTATGTTATACAGTATGTTATAGGTGTGTGTGTGTGTGTGTGTGTGTGTGTGTGTGTGTGTGTGTGTGTGTGTGTGTGTGTGTGTGTGTGTGTGTGTGTGTGTGTGTGTGTGTGTGTGTGTGTGTGTGTGTGTATAACTCGTCACATTCTTGATTTTTGTATAATAGCCTAGTAACACAGCACATGTGTTTGTATGTGTTGAAATAAATATAGTAATAACTAATAAATAACAAATATTGTATCAGGAGTAACTTTGGCTTGTTATTACTTTTAAATCATTTATTTAATTTTGACGCCAGTTGACAAGACATCAAGTTGCAAAGGCCAACCTACACACTAAATTGGCCCCTCGCACACACGCGCACACATGGATATGTGAGACATACGTGTATGATAGTATTTGTGAATGCATGAATCACGTTCACCATTCTTTACTTGTTAATCTTCAGTGACAATGATTACTGCATGATTGCAAAAAGACAAGGAAAGAGACAAGGCTTAAGTTTTATAAAACCATGGCAGTACCTGTTTTACTATATGCATGTGAAATATGGGTTCCTACAAAGAAGATTAAAAACTAGATTTGAACTTCAGAAATGAAGTTTCTGAGAAGAACAAAGGGTTGCACGAGACAGGATCGTTTGACCAATAAGGATATTAGAGAAGAGTTACAGGTATTCTCCATAAATGATAAAATAAATGATGAAAAAAAAATGGTTACAGCATCTGGAGAGGATGGAGGATGGACGACTACCTAAGGTAGCGTTTCGACATAGATCCTTTGGTACAAGAGATGTAGGAAGACCGAGAGCGAGATCCAGAGATACTCTGTGAAAACGGAACAGTCAAAGTGCCTACCCCGTGAGGTGCAGAAGAAGAAGAAGATTAGATTTAACTTCATCATTATCATCATTTTCAAAGATAAATCCAAAAATGGTTTGTTCCTGTCTCAAATAGGAAAAGATTAGAGCTGGTCACTCCAGCGCTTCCTCGGACGTCTCACACCTTTCCGTCCCCTCGGCTTAGAGTTTCAGAGTTGTTTGGAGATACGGCAGTCATCCATTCGGGAAAGATGTTCCCACCAATTCAGCCGATACTAGATTGAACTTCTTGAGTGAAACTATATATTGATGCGCCTTCCGCTCTATATATTCCCCGACCGTCCTTCATATCATCTAACATTGCCTGCCTCTTTCTTCCTCTGCTTTTCATGCCGTCGGTCGTTTGCTCAAAAATCGTTATCTTGATACAATTATGTATCAATATGTCACCTACACTCACCTCGTCTTCCTTCTTGTTATTATAATTACCTTACAGCCCTCATCAGCTCTTCTCAACACCATAACTGCATTTCAAAGCTATCCAAATATATTAATTCTCTTTCCTGATATTGTTTCCATACCATATAAAACTATACTTCAGATATAACATTCTGCAAACCCATTTCCCAGACTAAGTAACTTTCCCATTACCTAACTTTTTGCAATCAGCTGATTTTTGAATATGCTGAACGGTAATTATCTTACTTATTGCATACTATTTAACGCTACTTATTTGCAATTTTGCTTCTGATTTCTTTTGTTTAGCTTCCATGAAACCAGTAAGCTGTCAATATATTTACTGAGTGCTAATCTGCAATGTACAATGTATAAATTTTACCTTATAATTTACATACAGTAACAAATCACAAACAGAATTAAATAAAAATTTTTAATTAAATAACAAATCAGTTTTATAATAATGATAGATTTAAAACAATTATTTGTTAAATCAGTCCGCTCACCATAAAACCCAAACACATATATCAAGAATCCAGCAGCCTACAGAAAAGTTTCTGAAATTTTTGTTGTGTAGAGTAAGCCAGTTTAAACTTGTGGTTACGTACATCCTTTCGTATATCATTAACGGATGTGAATAGAGAGCAGCTATACTTAACAATCTGCTAACGGGGTCTGCGAGAAACAATAGTAATACTTAACTAATGGCATGTAATATTGTTACGATGGATCGTTATGTATAGAAGTGGAATAAAATAATTGAAACTAGAGAAATTGAAAATTACAAATGTAATGTCAGATTAAATAAAAAAAAGAACAATCGTATATAACAATGCTTAAAGTTTATGATTGTCCACCACTAATGTAACAATCAATAAATATCATCCAACTCAATAAATAGTACAAGTCACCAGTTACAGAAAATCGCGCTCAGTAATTTATAGTTATTACTTTATATAAAATACTACTGTGATTACATTTCGATAACGCGTTATGAATCGAAAATACACGATTACTATAATAACACATCTTATCGCTTCGATTCGCAATCTCAGACCGTGGGTTGCTGTAAATATAGTCGGCAGGAACTGCTCAGATTAACTCATCGAGTACGTTCCGCGTTGCGAATTCCAGCCGCTACATAATATGTGTCGACCATCACAATGATACTACGCCAGTTGCTTATTTCATAGGCGTAAGACAAATAAATCTAATAACAAAATTTATAATACGAAATTTTGCCACTAGTGCAATTATGGGGACGGATGAATAGGCATCCAATCAAAAACCAATTATAAGTAATTAAAAATTAAAATTGACACTGAAATAACAATAAGCTATATTGTATGAAGTGTAAAAGGAGAACAAGACGATAAAGAAACAATTTGAAAAATAATGAAAAATTTACCGTGCTCGTAGCGGCCACTCATCTTGTCTTCTTGATTTGCTTAACTAATGAAAATTGTTCCTA
Organism: Magicicada septendecula; assembly: GCA_034769895.1. NCBI lineage: Eukaryota > Metazoa > Arthropoda > Insecta > Hemiptera > Cicadidae > Magicicada > Magicicada septendecula. Next base: position 501,217,003 of record CM068368.1, read on the forward strand.
TAAATCACAACACAATATTATGTATGCCTGTTGCCTGTACTTGGTCATATTTTGACCAGGTATTGTTCAACTTCCTGATTTACCGTTAAGAGTTTAGTCCACTAATTTAAACTTTATACTAATTCTTTTCATTTGCTATAATTTTTTTATTGTGATAATTAATAATAATAATAATACAGTTTAATATTATACTTTTAACATTATTTAAATAGTCTTCTTCTTATAATTATTATTACTACTGTTTTATTATTATTATGATTATTTTTATTTTTGTTGTTTTTATTTAATATTTATAAAATTATTTAATAATTATACATCACACAAAATTAAATATGCAGGAGTTTCATTCTTAAATTACATATATATATATATATATATATGTGTGTGTGTGTGTGTGTGTGTGTGTGTGTTTTAATGAAAAACAAAATAACTTTTTCCGCGGACGTCATAGTATTTAAGGCTCGCTACTGTTTGAAGGGAACAGATGAATATTGTTTTATATTTTTCAGAAGCCTGCAACTTTCACTTGAAGTTTTTATTTTGCGTGTAATAGTGCTTTTGTACATGGCTCTTTAAGGATTAAGCCTATTTTTTATCTCGCAATTTCTCGTTTGGTTAGGACGAATAAATTTGAGGAGAGAATTAAAAAAGTTCAATATAACTGTATTACAGGTAAATACTGTACAACTGTAATTATAAAATTAAAACACGAATATGTGACGGGGAACTAAGCTGTATATATGCGTAAACACAGAATGTACAATGTAAGCGGACTGATAAAAAGCCAAAATTCGCTGTTGGTTATCTAGCCTACCATAAGTCTCCTAACCATTGACATGTTGACACGTAGATAAGCTTGTTATTAGCACCTTTCCTTAGTCGTGCTTTGACAGTCGGTGTGACACAGTAGTGTTAAACTTGTGAATTTTGATCTAAATGGAGGTCATTACTTCGAAGAAGGAAAGCCTTTACTTTTTCACGAGGGCTAACAGAACAGGTTTAAACGTTCAAATGAATATTATTACGTTCTGGGTATGTACGAAGGAAAACATCAGCGTGTAGAGGTACATCGCAGGATTATCTTTGTGCCCCAAATTTGGCAGAAACAGTGGTATCAAATACATTAGGAAACTGCAAAAAAATAGCGCGAAGAGAACTGAAGACGGAAGTTTACCACGTGTACCGGAAGGAGTTCTAGTCACTTTACGTTCAGGAACTCGACAAAAATATCAAAATAGAAGTTGAAACCTATCAGTATAAAATATTCAGGATATACAATTACAAGGAATTTTGTCCATCATCTGAAAGTGTTTCTTTTTGAAATTTTCAAAATTATATGATGCTAGGACCCAAAAAATTGAGTAAAACTTTTGATAAAATTGCAAAAATCCATTTGTCAATAAAATTAAACAAAATGTTGAATATAGTGTACGAATTTGGAAATTTCAAAAATTTAAGACACCGCGGCCTCAAAAGGGATCAAAATTTCTAAAAACCAGCTGGACTTTGGTCTACAGAGAATTTAAAGTCATAATTCTAATGTAAAGTTTGTTATTAGTTTTGTTAACTTTGGGGCACCAAGGGCCGAGTATATAAATCAAAATTTTAATAAAGTCGTAAAAGTGTATTTCGGTATGAAGTTATGAGTAATTTTAGTGAAAATACTAAAGTTGTATCTGTAGTATCTGTATGTGGTATGTGTAGAAATCTGACAGAATTAGTATGTCTCGGCACTCGTTCTAAATTTTGGATCGCTTTGAACAGTCTGTAAACGATGTTTCAAAGAAAAACTTTATATATTGATATCAGTTATGTACACTTGTAAATAATCTTAGATTAGGCCTATAGATATCGATTGAAACACGCGTAACTCGAAAAGCTATGACTAAATAGTTTGTCATTTAGGTAGGCTATAATCTTTACAAATTTCAGTATTTATTTTATGACTGTCTCCTCTACAGTTACGTTCCTAATAAAATAACAGAGGAGTTGGGGTTTTTCAATATTTAGTGATAATATAAAAAATTGTCTGATATTGAAAAAGTAGCTTAATAACAAATGTATTTCGTTCAAAACAGTTAGCGAATTCTGCAGTTTTGGAAGATTACTAGTGCTGCGTCTTTAGCAATGGCTTTTACAAATTTTCATAGGACCGCTGGTGTTGGTATTACCGCGTCTAATGATGCATAGATACGCTCGGTGCACAAAACACAGGTATATCACTATCAGCGCACTGGGCACGATTTCAGGGTCGGCGCATAGAGCACGGGCGCTCTGAGCACGCTACTAATACATGTAGAATACTACCACTGATTGGACTAATAATTTCAGTATTGTGGTCTTTATTATTGCATTTATATTTTCGTGTCACTTGCGAGTAACAAACATCTTAAGAATAAGCACAGCAGCAGTGAATACACTCAAACGACCAGTTAAATATTCATAAATATGAACTAAATATCGTTAAACATCTAATATACGAAGACAAGTTAACATTTCAGGCACAGTTCAACGTTACCTAACTATAAACAAAAAAAAACACTTTTTAACAAAATAAAATCCATTCCTGAAAACGCTTTGAGCTATAAAAATGTCAGCCCTAATACGTAAGTTTGCGCTGTGTAACAAATTCGCTAAAATGTGTTTCGGAACTACGTTTGCGAGAGGGTTGGAAAGCGCTGGCCGTGGTAGTTGGGGTTGGAACTCATGAAAACCAATGAGATTTCTGTAGTAAGCATCATAAACGTGCCGCTGTATTTCTAAAAGGTTATAGAGCCAAGCTACTAACGAAACTAAAAAGAATAAGTAAATACGAAATAAAGTTTGGAAACGGAAAGGAGCTGACAGAGTTATCAAAGCTTAACCACTTAAAATTTAATTAAATACGACGGACGTAACATACTTATTCGACTATAAACAATCAAATGGAGAAACGACAAATTCACAAATTAAGCAGATATTAATAAAATTTCTGCTGAATCTTGCAGAAGAAAAAAAACAAGAAGCCATTTTCAATCATTTTTTCATTATTGATTGTCTTGATTTCAATTTTCGTCTCGGTAGAAAAAAAATGATCGAATTTTTATAAATAAAATTCAGCATCTTAAATCAAATTCAAAAATTAAATTTATCGGATAGACACACAATGTCTCAACACGCTCATTCATACATGCGTTTTTGGTTTATATATACAGGTCTTGCAATTACGCAATTTTAAAAGTTGGAAGCATACTTTTTATATTTACTTTCAGCTTTTTTATTCAATTATTTTGTTCCACACGCGATTTTTTGGATAACCCTACACAAGCATACTAGTAGCCTACTGTTTGCTTCGTATAACGCATTGTTATATCGTAAAATGTTACTCATTGGATGCATACGATGGACTAGATTTTTAAACATCTTTCTTTTTTTGCATTAAGAATATCGTTTTTCTCCTTTGTGTTACCGTGATTAATTTCTCCCTCGGACATACGTATCTAATAGAGGGAAAGACCGTAAGCGATACAATAGATAAATGAGAGAAACTCGCCAAGAATTATGATTAATAATATTGCCTACTACCAACAACAACAACATGTGTTATGCAGGGATCGTGATTTTTAAATAGTGGAATAAAATAATGAACGCAGTAGAATCGATACGTACAAAATTTTATGACGCTATAATGTCCATATTACAGTAGTCCTAGTTATACAATCGTCTAGTAAACACAATGATGACAAATAATAAATATCAGCAAAGTTACAGTAATATGAGCGCAGGCATAAACACTTGTTACTAACAAGCACTGAATCGCAGAACTCAACATTTACAGCCAGTAGAAGCATTAGTGCAGCAAAATAACATTTACGGAAAGTCCACTTACAGGTAGTATAATCGAACAATCCCGAAAGAGCAGAAGTTGCCAGAACATTCAGTCCACTTTGCAAGAGTGTTACGAACCATACAGTCACATCGGTGAAATTATGTGTGTATGTGTGCGTACCTGTATGTGTAAGTAAACACAAACACACACACACACACACACACACACACACACACACAATAAAAATAAGTACTAATTAAAAAAGATTGAATTAAAACAAAGCAAAGCGATTCATTAAATGTTTGGATGACACTTTTATATAGAAAAAAGCTACAGTTTTCGGTACAAAATGAAATAGCTGTTTACATAAACAAGCATTACCGCAATTTAAATAATTTATAACGCAGTGAAAATATTTTTTTTAATAGGCCTAGAGTAGTTTCTGACGATCCAGACTGCAGACAAAGATATGAGAAATCTACGTAGAAAAGTAATGTTATACTAGCAGAAGTAGTTACTTCTATGGCAATTTCTAATTATAAGGTGCTAAAAAGTCATTGGCACTTAAGTAAAGTCAGTTGTGAATATACAGTAGCTATACAGAACCATCTGCTAACGGGCGTCTGCGAGAAACAATAGCTAGTCAACAACAAATCGTAGGCTTAACTTGGGAGTGGCAAGGGGGGGGCGAATGTTCCGAGCATTATAAAATTTTGTTTCCAGTTGTTATAAATGAAAACTAACAAATAGTCAAACAGGAGACAGTTTCTATGCTTGCGAGCACAGTAAGCACTATTTATCAACGTCTGTACTGTTATCAGATGACTAGTTGCCATAAATTTATTATACTTATTTCTTTAGAAGAAACTTGTAAGGGGAATGTTTGACAGATTTGAATGACATACGTCAAAATATTTCTGTTCCAAAAAAAAACAAATGGTAGAGACCTAATTAACTGGAATACAATGCGTGCCTTTTACACAGATACTTGTTTTGGAACGCCGTAATGAAATAATAAGGGCAGCTGTACTTCTAAGAATTTGCTCTCTTTACTTTCCTCTCTTTGTCACAAATATTCTTCTGAGTCATCTTTGATTTGAGATTATCGCTGTTTTCAGTTCAGCAGAATTTCGCAAACACTACAGGCCAGTGTACCGGTATGGTAGGGGTAACAGACTCGGCAGTATGAACAAAGCTGGCTTAGTGTGCAAGACGTCGATGGCTTTGTTTACGATGCTTAAAAGACGGTCGTTTGGAACTGTTATTTGTTAATGATTACTGATACACGTGCGGTCGGTACTCGGTCGTGTACGTAGTCCTTTAAAGTACACATCGCTTGTCTCTTTCTTAATTCGTTATTGTTGTGATTGTTTTGGTTTTTTATGTTCCTAACTTCTGAGAAATGGGTGACAAGAAACGCAAAGGAGTAATACTGCTTAATTTCTTTGAAAATTGCCTTACTGGCAATTTGAAAATTTCTTTGTATTGTGACTGATTCGGCTTACTGCTACTACTGCCGAGCATTTTGTGACAGTGTGCCTAAGTGAGAGGATGCGTTTATGAAAACTGGATATAAGAATTGGAAGAACTGAAATTGTTTATGTTTATAGGCCTACAGTATATTTGTTCTAGGTAAACATAACTGGAAGTATGACTTATGAAGAAAGGTTTGTTGATCATTAAAAATTAAAATTGTCCCTCGTTTACTAACTAAGATTTATTACTAAACTTTCTAATTTTGTATATAATATATTTTATTATATAGATGGTTTCAATACACACTTGAATTTATGAAGCTTTACCCTGCCCACCACCAAAGTTAGGCCCCAAGTTACACCCATGCAACAAATAATAGTGTGGTGTTTTAGCAAGTCAGTTCATGAACTGTAAATGAACTTCACAAATGAATTTTAATGAGACTTAATCTATATAAAGATTGTTCACTTGCAAATTAAATATGTAAGCAAGAACTGGTAAATATTTTAAATGTTTTTTGAAAGCAAATAGTATTGTTACGTATTAAATCTCTTAAACTCCAAAAGTGAATTTGATTTAAACTAGGTATAAGAGAGATAAAATAAGAGGTTTCTTTTGTCAGTACAACATTATTTTGTGTAACTATTTTGACTACGCTCGTTTAACAAAATTATCTGCATCATTAGAAAGTACCAAGAAAATATGAACACGTGTTTACTACACGTTTGACACAACTGTAATTTTACTCTTGCAGGTTGCAGGAGAAAGTACTTAATTTAACTACGTTATACAGTTGAGAATAAACAAGACATTTGTAATAATTGGTGTAGTAAAACCCACAAACATTGGATAGTACATGAAATTGGCTAGCACAAAAGTATAATAAAGGAAATGCAAACGGAAACAGCACATGCAAATACTTATTCATATAAACATAAATAAAATAATATAAACAACATAACGTTTAACAAATGATCAATGACATTCACATACAAACTTGAAAACTAACAAACATTGCCGATATCAAAACAGTGTACAAGGTTCACAAACAATGTACAAAAATTATTAATTCACACAACCGAATGTACTAACTGAACACTGATATTTACAAAACTGAATGAAAAGGTTCAAAAAATTGTAAGTAAACCATTCAAAAATATGCCCTGGTAACAAAGCAAAATTTGTATAAAAACCAAACACTTACATTTCAGATAGCAACTCACATTCGATAATAAAGCATACATTCATAGGAAATACTTTTTAATATTTTGAGAAACCTATAAATACACAAACATGAGACACAAAACATATTAACATTCGATAAATTGATATCAACAATAAAACAACAATGTTAAAATCTCGATATTATTAACATTTATAAAACAAAATTTACCAATGTGTATTAGTAGCGCACTTTGTACGTTACACAAAATTATGTAACATGATAACGTTTTACTTTAGAAACGATAGTGTTACAAACGTTCGAAAATTAATGTGTGTGTGCTTACTGCAGTCACGTAGTAAACACTGATATTGGAACGAAACTGCAACGACTGCGGACTGGGGAGGCAAACTCAGGTAAAGTAAAATAGATGATATTCAAGAAACTAAAATGTTTAGATAAAGATAGGAAGAACATTTTACTGTCCAGAATTAATTTTTTGAGGTTAACTCCACAAACTTCTCGAGACCTCCTAACCAGTATTTTCGTATTTTCGTTATTCTGTTTTCCCCACAGTTGTACATAATAGTATCTACAAAATAACAACAACTGGTATCTTTCAAATAGAATCTTACAAAAATTTAAAAACATTTTGTTAAAATATTTATACATAGTCCTAAATTATGTATGACTTTATCTGAATAAGTTGGCAGGGTTGGATAAATGAGGCAAGATGCTTGTCGACAGGGGTTAATTTAGGCATAAAATGGAGTTTGAACTAAACAATGACGGAAACGACGAGTGTGGTAGCGTAGTCTCCGGCTAGGGGGAAGAAGACTGTACCAATTGAACACCCTATACCGCCCTGTTGATACTTGCAATTAACCCCCTGCTGTTACTTAATACTCTGTGTCTCCTCCTGACGCTATCTGGTGCAGCAGTGTTTAAACGTGGTTTACAAGTCACTTAGCAGTAATGTACAAAATGAAGAGACTGTCTAGCAATGTTAAGCTTATTTTGTCCGAGCATCTGATTTTTCAAATCGCGCTTTAATATATAAAGATATATGGAAAGTGACGTGACAAACAGATGTTACATTGAATTTGTTTGAAAAGGGTCCACTACTTTCTAACGGCTTTAAATTCGTAACCGATGTATAGAAATGTTATGAACAAGAGAATTGCTTGAGTATAAAATTACTAGAATTTTTTAGACATAATATTTGACTTCTTTTAACTGCAGATCAACTGTGGAATACATTTTATCAATAAACTACCCGAATAAATAAAATAATATAATGAAAGTATTCTTTCTTGGCACTCGTTGTTTGAAGGGAGAAATCCGAATTTTCCGAAGTGCCAAGAATGACAAGAATGAATACTTTGAATACTTGCACTAAACATACGAGTTATTACAATAAATTACATGTCGTTTTGTTGTGTTTTAGGGTTTACAGTACGGCACCACCAGGGCTTAACAAAATACGCAAAACAACAAGGACAAACTTCACGGACAAACTACCACCTATTTGTGAGAGAACAGACAACAACGCTTCTATTGTTATTGTGTTTATGTATTCATCAGAACTCCAATGAAATTAGTAAATACACACAGTTTATCGTAATGCTGATAATCTATTACATTTATTAGGAAACTCAAGGGTAACAAACGTATAAAGCGTCCCTGTCAGCCAGCGCAAACTATAACTGAATTAGATCCAGTCGACCGCTGTTCTCCGGCAGCCAGTGCAGACTTGTAGTAGGAATGAAGGAACGAATGAAATAATAAGATCCGGTCGTATCACAAGATCCAGACTCATCCATTCCCAGCTGTTGTCATTCCCGTCTCTTGTCGCTTTAAGATGTTCACAATATTCTTTTAAACACATCCATTTTTACTGCATCGAGTTTCCTTCTATTACTTTCTGAGATTTGCTGCCTTTCAAAAAATTCCTTGTTTCAAAAATGTAAAACGTCTTTCCAATTTCTGGGTTCCACAGAAATGGATTGTATCACCAAATTGACCTTCTAGTTCTTATTGTTTTTTTTTAAATTCTCTGCTATCCTCCCCAACTTATGTCAAATTCTACCCCTAAATACGTGAAATAAAAATGTTATATATTGGATTTGTTGGATGTTTGATTGTTGCGTTCCTCCGACATTCATTCTCAACATCCATCTATCGTATGCTTCCTGCTCTTTCAGACTCATGCAATCTAGATTTTATTTATTATTAGCTATGATAACTCAGGATTATTGTGCGGTGCTAAATCTCGTCTACGAAATTAGAAACTTACAGGTCACGTTTCGAATTAAACTAAAGCAAATGAGACGTGGACCCATACGCAGAGTCTGAATGTTGTGGTTGTACTGTGATGAGACATGTGTGCTTCAATCTCTGACATCAGTCTACGTGCTAGACGTTGGAATATGAAAATAAACTGCATGTTCGAGTATGAGAAGTATGTGGTCCTAGACGAATACCGCTGCAGACAACGGACAACAGACGGCGCGACTGAGCTGTGTCGTGAGCGTCTATTAGGCTTTCGGCACGGTGATGGAAGGCAGTTCTTCACGGAATGTGACTTAGCTTGATTGAGTTTTTTTTGTTATAGATCTGGTAGAAGAAAGTAGACAACCATTCATGCAGTAGTGGGACAATGTTTTTACAACGTAATATCAAGTTATGTCAAGTTTAAGTACGGGGTTTCTTCGGAGCCTGTTTTCCTGTACGTCGAAGTGATAAATAAATAAGAGTCAAAAAACTGAACTGAAGTTTCCTTTAAACAATGCAGACGCCAGGAAAGTTTCCATATCGCCGCACCAGTTCCTCAAGAGTTTTAGGAGTGTTCATTAGCTGTTTCCAAATTTAAGAACTGTTCGCTACACTGTTAATGTTACCCACTACCAGCCTTTCCTAAACATCTCAGTCTTTTTCTATATCTTCTAAAGAGAAATACATTATGATGACAGATTTTTCGACACTTACCTTATGCGAAAATGCAGTAAACTTTCTTTAAAACTCTCTTTAAGAAACAGAGTGAAACCGCGTACTAAGCGGGACAGAGTATTACACGGGAGGCGACCAATTAAAGCATTACTGAAAATCCATATTTCTCGTATATAGGCCTACCCCACATTACCATTATTAAAATATTTAAGCAAAGAGATTCTATATTATTCTTTAGTACTACTTGTTACTGTGCATTTTTGTACTTATTACCAGACAAATTTATTTGTGGTATAAATAATCGAACGATATCTTTTGGGCCGTAGACGGAAGTACAACCATTTTTAAATCTACACTTAATGGTGGCAGCGACATTGTCTGTAAACAAAAGAATCTTTCGAACGACTTTCAGCATTTGTCGTTTAAATCTTGTAACCATGTAACAAGCAAATCGAGGTCGTCCACGCGCCTGCTTGTCACTACTAAAGACAAAAGTTTCTAATGTGAATCGTATAGCTGACGTTTGCTGCCACTACCGGAGACCACCATTCACAGTGGGTTTTCACAACGATCAGAATTTGTAACAACAAACTCTGTTACACTTACCTCGCTTAATTCCTATTAAGAGAATTTATCCTTCTAAAGACGTATGTTTCTGTGGCATACGATTAAAAACGGTTCTCCTGAGGAAGGCGACGGTTTCAGCGAAGCGAAAACATTGCCATAAATAAGCTACTTGTTTCAAACACTAACGAATATGAATAAAAAATTTCAACAATAAAAGCGTATTATGCAAAAATTGGGTGCAATAAACAGGATATTTTATACAATTTCTCCACACAAAATGCACAGGGACTGGACTAAAAGCACTTATTATACAATAAGCAGAAGTACTTTAATTAGATTTTATTAAATTTAATAACATTTATTAAATGTTCTTCTTCTTCATCATTATACATGTCATGAGATTGCCTTTGTTTCTTTCCACAGACTTCCATTAATTGCAGTCATCCTCACTAACTTCCTTTCATGTAGGCTCGCAACATCGCATGCTCCTGTCTTTGTTTTTAAAGGTGGTTGCTAGTTAAATATTCTATTGGACCACTTTGCTTCATTCATTCTGGTTACATTGTAGTAGTTTGAATTCTAATATCTTCGTAACAGAATACATTACTCCCATCTGTGTTCATGTTTCTTCACTTTAGAATTTACTGCCTTGTGTTACTCTTACGCTGACTTTAATCAACGTTACATAGTTTCTCCTACTTCGTCACACCGCTTACGCCGCCAAGCTGCTACTTACACGCTTCTCACATACAACTGGGTTTATTGTTCCATATACCCTATACGAAGGTAATTTAGATATTTTGCATCGTAAAGCGTAGTTTGTATTCTTTATACGAGCGTATTCTTTTTATTTTAGCGTTTTTCAATTGTCAGCAGTTTAAACTGCTAGTCTGATTATTACAGGAAAATAAAAAAATAGTTTTCATATTTCATTAGATATACTTATCTTGTACGGATTGTAATGAACCGATCACACCATAAGTAAACTGACACTAAAAAAATTGCGTCAGCGTACTATTTGCCCCTTCAAAGCGTTCAGCAAATAACGTCGAAACGAAATTAAAACTCAATTTTAGATTTGACGAATAATGCTGGTTGCAACCGATTTGTCGTTTTTATTCTTGTCGAAATATTTGATCACAAAAGTGGATCACTTATTTAGATGATGTTGTTAAGGCTGTTACGCTTCGCACGATATAAGTTATGAGTTTCATAATAGCTGGAAATACCAACTTGTAAAAACAAAACATTGGTTGAAAGAAAAACATATGTTTAACAGAGGAGTAACTCTACATTGAGAATCTGAAGGAAGTAAGAGGACTTTTATAAATTCACTCAGCTATATAATCAATTATGACTGAATGAAATGTTTGTGCAATGTTAAGCAATTGTACAATTGCAATAGGAAGTTGTAAACTTAGCTATGAACAAAGTTGCTAGCTACTTAGTTTCCGAGTTGATAAGACGGCCTCTGTCTTAGAAGCTTTGAGTGTGGATCTTCTGTAGGATCTTCAGCTCCATGCAACTGCGAATTTAAATATGCTATAAAAAAAACTAAAATAATAAAAATAATTTTCCAGTGTAGGGCTTCTACACACCATTACACCCTGCTGATCCACCCATTGAGACAAAAGGCCACCTAGTAGAGGACAAGTATGATAGAACGGTTCATTAAAACCTTAGTATATTACATTTGAAAAAGACATAAAGCTGAGTAATTTAGTGTGATAAGTAAGGCAGAAGACATAGTAAATCCTAAGTACTACCCATATAAAAAGTCTTGCCACAAAATGAATATGGCAACTCAAACAAATGCATTTAAAAAATTCCATCATTCACTATGGAAAGTTTTTGTTACTAAAGAAGTCGAGAAGTCAACATATAGGTTAGAAACTTGAAAGTATCTCAGAATTGGATTACATGACCCTGCATGTCCGTCAATAAACTTGGACCTTACACGAAGTGTGTAGGCAAGGACCTTTAAGCCAGTGGTCATGGGCATTCCACTGAGTTCAAGAAGAATTCAATGAAAGAATAACAGGTCTGTGTGAATTTTTCTAGTGAAAAGTAAAGGAAGGACAAGAGCTCTACATCACGACCCAATAAGGTGAATTTTTTGGTCATTCAATGCAAGAAGTTTCTCTGAACTCCCTCAGTGGAGTTAGCTGGTTCCTGTTCCATACGAACGAAGCAAAGGCTCTAGATGTTTTGAACCAAAGATTTATAAATAGTCACACAAGATTTCGTACTTCTAAAGTGTCTCTCAATCCATTTGATAAAGCCTTGATTTCTGCAGACAGGTTTTGAAGCCAACACTTTCAACGTGCTGAAAGAAGAGAAGCTTTGACTCTATCTATAAGAACTCCAAAATCAGATACTAAATTCTTCCTTTCTACAGCCACGTCGTCTAATTTATAATCATAGTAAGAAGAATAGGTCCTACGAGTGTATGTGGCTATTATAGTTTTCTTATGAATCAGTGCCATGCAATTCCTCTGTGCCCATTCTACAGCATTATCTCTGCACTGTTGAAGACCAAGATGATCCTCCTTGCCACTTATGGGAAATGAACTCTTAATATCATCTGCAAATATTTGGACATCACAATTTGGGACTGTTGTTATGTCAGTAATAAACACTAGAAAAAAAGAGAGGTCGTATATTGGAGACCTGCGGAACTCCCGAACTGGCAATAAAATTATCAGGTGCATTCCCACCAAAACTTACTCGAAAGCACAGGAGGCAAAGGTACGATCCGATCCACCGAATGAGTTGAGGACAAATGGCAAAAGTCATTAATTTGTCATTAATTTATTAAGAAAAACATGAACTGGCAGTTTATCAGAGCCTTCATAAAGTCCAAATAGATTATGTCTACCTGTCCACGACTATCGATTGTTGGAACGGCGACAGTCAAAAAGGACGCCAAGTTGGTAAACGTAGATCATCCATTTAAAAGCTATGTCGATCGGAAGAAAGTAGATGGGATACCTCGCTCAGCTCACTCTTCTACAGAGATACTTATTCATGACATTTCAATGATCGTCCTCACCTTCAGACGTTTTATCTCTGATATCACATCAGTAGTAGAGATGTAATCTTTTTATTATAACAATAATAATAAATAATACTAAACTATAAATAATTTTCTATCTCGGCAGTTTTCTATCTTATACTCATAGTTTTTAAAGGGTAACTAATAGTATGTAGTACTCCATACATCGACAAACCATGACACATGCAAATTGTTTAACTTAATCTTTCTTAGAGAAAGAGGCACAAAGAAAAAGAAGAATAATAAGAAAAAAGAAAAAGAAAAACAATCGATGGGAGGACGTGGAGTGGGGTCGAGGAGAGGAAGGGGAATAGGAAAATGAGGAGATGAAAATAACGATAATAATGATAAAAAATAAAAGAAATAGACGAAGAAAGTGACGATAACCAGAAGTCAAAGAACTGTACAAAAAATGTATAGCGGGCCTGGATGCTATTAGAGTAGTCAAGTAACGTCTAGAAGGGCCATCTCGAACAATCCAAAACGTTACGCAAATCTGCCGCGCAGAATGATCTCCAAACGACAGGGACAGTCTTGTGCGCCGTCGCGTGCCAAAAGACCCAACGCACTTTTGCTAATTTCAGCTCAACGTAGCACTCCCCCCTTCTTAAGCCTGTTCGATTCAACCATCTACACCTGTTCGATTCAACTACAACCATCTCTGTAGTGATAATTCACCAGACGGTCTAGGTGAACAACTTTGAATTTTCTCTATCCCTCTTGTTGTCCGACAAAGATAATTGATTCTCTTGTTTATGGTGTAACAGTCTTTCCAGTTTCCATTTTGTACTTTCGGGGAGTGACCACGATGGCGTTTTGGGTTATACTATCAAATCTAGTCTCTTTCTTCGAAACCATTCCCCAGGAAGACGAATCTACTGCCCAGACATCCTACTGAGGTCATCTGGTTGTGTGTACTAATGATCTATACGTCAATAGGAATAATGGTATACTTTCCTGACAGTCTGTTCGATTCTCGTCAGCGACATTTGATAGATGCTGCTCAGGAGTCCTATTGAACCTCTCAACCATTCCGTCGGTCTGAAGTGGAGAGGCATGACCGGGTTTTTGGAATACCAAGTAGACTAAGCATCACAATTCCTTAAAAACGCCGGACTCGAAATTCCTATCTTCATCGGTATAGATGTCCATAGGAACGCCATATAGGCAACAGAAGCTGTAAACTAATGCCTTTGCCACAGTCGTGACCCCCTAATTTGGAACTGTGTAAGATTCCACACACGTAGTAAAATAATCACCTAAAACCATGATTTACCAGTCTCCATCATTAGTAATTGGGAGAGGTCCAGCAACGTCTATACTAATTCTCTCGAGTGACAGTCCAAAATTATATTGCCTCGTTTTTACCGTGCTTCTGGTTTGTCGGCTCTTGCTTGCAGCACATATTTCACAGGTCCGACACCATTCATCTACATAGTGGAAAAGATGAAGCCAATAGAATCGTTTCCGTATTTTGTCATATGTTTTATTGATACCAAGATGACCAAGATGACCACCAGATACTCCATCATGCATTTCCTTCAAAACAGAGTGCACTTTACTTCTGATAACTATCAGCTGAGTGACGACGTCTCGTCCGTCTGCACTTTCCCAAGACCTTTTCAGCAACCCGTTCCCTAAGTTTACAGTGTGCCCAATAGATTTTCAGCACTTCGGACCATGGCAGACATCTTGACAATCAGTGGAACGACCCTCCTCTTTCGCCGTCCAAATCGGTCCAAAATCTTCGTCAGCAAATCTTGTCTCGTCCGACCGTCCGTCAAGAAATGTATATTGGTCGCTTGAACGTGTTTCTTCGCGTTCTGTTCTTAACTTCTGCGGAAATATCAGCAATCTTGCGAACACAATCTTCCAGATAAGGCATCTGCATCAATATGCAGACTCCTCCGTCGATTTTGTACCTTGACCTTGTATACTCGAAAACTTTCGAGCCACCTTGCCAACTGCGTTTCCGAATTTTTAAACCGCAAGAGCCATGCAAGCATGGCATACTCTGTACGTAGTGAAAACTTCCTCCCATACAGATATTTATGGAAGTACTGCAAAGCTTGGAAGATAGCCAGCAACTATCGACTTGTAATGCAATAATATCTCTCTGCTTTAGAAAGCCTCTTGCTGGAAAGCGCTACTACTTGTTCTTCACACTTTTGTACTTAAAACAAAACTGCTCCTAGAACAGTATTGTTAGTAGCTAAGCCTTTTACGAAACGTCTGAAACATGCAAAACCCCAAGAACGCCAAACATCGAATTTACTCTTTATAACGGGAAAGTTTCTCATGTTGTCTACTTTATTGGGACCCATACTAACACTAGCTGCCGTAACCAGATGGCCCAAATATTGTAATTCCTTCTGAAGTAGAGAACACTTCTTCGGGCTTAGTTTTAGTTGGGTATCACGAATTCTGGTTAGGACTTCCTTTAGGAATTCTAAATAATCCTTAAATGACTTTCCGATAACTACGACATCGTCCAAATAGACAAGGGAGGTTTCCCATATCAGAACTCGGAGGACTAGATCCATTAGCCTTTCAAACATTGCTGGTGCATTGCAGCATAGTCCAAATAGCATGTCTTTAAACTGGAATAGGCCACGTGGTGTCGATAAAGCTGTCTTTTTCTTGTCTTCTTGATGAAGAACCACTTGCAAATATCCGCTCTTCAGATCCAATGTGAAAAACCAGTAAGCCCCAGGCATACGCCTTCACAATATCTATACCGAGAATTGCTTCGTCTACATGTCTGCAACGAGTACCTGGTGATCAAACTGAAATCGACCGACGCCTAGGTGTATCTCCACTTTCCCAAACACTTTACAGACCTTCTAGTAGCTGTTAACAACCTGCAGATCCACAAGATTGGTTTAAGATTTTCACCATATCAGGGTGGACAATGGAAACTGAGGCCTCGTGACAACTGTAACGGAGTCGGCATTTTTTTGAACAAATACGTTAATTACCATGCTCCCGCTGTTTCTACGCAAAGTTTAGAAATTGCGTATTGTCTAGAGGCTTCGTTCCTTCAGTTAGTCAGCACAATCGTTGTACCGTCTACTGATCGTTTCCTTGCTACTTAACTACGGACCGACAACCTCTTTGTAGGTGTCACTTTTTAAGACATCCATTTAATGGACGAACTGTCATTTATAATAAGAATATTCGTCCCGAACAATAGGCAACTTTGTATCTAATACAGACTTCTTGCTGTGATTTGCGTTTGGCACTGGGAACCTCAAAATCCGTGAGAAAGTGGTATTCATCACTGTAGACCGTAACTGCTTCGATAAGAGGAGTCTTTAAGAACATAAACTGAGAGGGATTTCTATTTTTCGTCTGATCAGTGGTTTGGCCGTGCACAGCTTCATATTGTCCATGATGTTACGCAATTGCGTCATACGTATGTGCGTCGGTGTAAATGTGTCCCACTCCTACAATGCTGATTTCTTCTTTTTGTTCTTCTGCTTCACGATGTCGGACGTTTGCTTTCTTTGAGTAATTGTCTATGTCTCTGGACCGCCACTTGCTGAGCACCTAGTTGGCTTTGTTCTGTTATCCATTTTAGCAAACGTCGATGACCATAATGTTTCTTATTGTGTTTCCGCAATAATGTTTATATCACAGACTTCTGACCCATGTTATCTGTAATACGTTGCACATAACATTTTTATGTAGCGCGTAATGCTCGACTGCATATAGGTCTATATTGCATATTATAGAATTTATTATCTGGACTGTTATTCTATGGAGTTGGCAAGAACTACATATAACTCGTATTTTAAATGTGTGACGCCGACAGTAATCGATGATTGATGACAGTGATTGATTCCACTCATGTTGATGTTGATCTTCACGGTGTCAAGTCTCCTGATTTTAAGACAAGTAAATAGTAAATCTGCAGAAGTAAAACAAGTAAGAAATTAATTTTTAACTATATAACAAAACTTCAATAAAATATTTCAGTATGTCTTCATCTTAATATCTAAACATCGAACAAATTTAATAGTACTTAAATATGTAAAAATGTAATTTTTCATCGACACCAATGTGTGCGTTAAGCGAACAAAAGGTTTTTCAGTATGTGTATACCGAACAGAACACAACACGTGTGTGTATAGCCAATACAATAACCCGACAATGGTTACACCAATTAATAATATTTTAATTATATATTTCAAAAATTTTAACGACAGGCGTTCCCTAAAACGTTAAAAGCAATTAATTGCGTGTTTGATTTCCGGTTAGGAGCGTCGTACGTAGGATGTCGTGTTGTTTACTCATTAGCCGTGTGGTGGTCGTAAACGTAGCCTTTGTGTAGGTTCCCTCAAAGGTTTTAGCTCAAACATAAACTAATTAATTTTTTTTTAATAAATATTTTATTTCACGTGCATGTAAATTAATAATTCATTTCTTAATTTATTTTACCTTTCATTGGTTTACTAGTAAAACTAAAAAAAAAACTAATCCATACCAATACAGAAATAAATGTTTTGAGTACTGTGTGGATTCACCACTCTGCTACACTCTAGGATGTATTGCCGTTGTAACTGACTTCAGTATTTTGTTTTCAGTTTTGGAAAGAGAGACAATGCCTATCTACAAAGATGCAGGCACAGTTTATAGTAAAGAGAGATTAGAGGTTGTGGAAATAAAAGTCAAAATAATAAAGGTAAAGAAACCGTAGGTTTTCTGTACTAAACCAAAAATATTAAAGAAAGGAAAAATTTTGAACTAAAACGTATGAGTAAGCAATTGAGATTATAATAAAGAGCAATATTACGAAATGGCGAAGAAAACGGAATAATGAGTAGAAAGCGTCCACTATCGAATAGCAAAGTTAGCGTGTTATAGACAGGTGGAACGTCTTAGTGATGTGAAACTACAGATGGGAAAAAGTGTACACTATGAGCACTGAGAAAAGAAGAATGCCAAAAATTAGCAGTAATGGATAATTGCTGTAAGTGCAAGAAACTGAAGAACAGTGTGGCAAGACTGAAATAAACTGAAACAGACAACGGATTGCAGCGAAGACTAAACTTAAACGATAAACGACTATATATATCAATACATAAAAGCGATACAATTTTGCGATAATTCAATAAGTTTTAATGTATGTGGTTCAGTAGTGGATTAAATTAATCAGCTTCTTCTGTGAGGCTCATTCAATGTGACTGGCTTTTCCTCGTATGTTTGATCATACCTTTACATTCAGACTAACAAAAACAAAAAGATAATTTACGATCTCAACTAACAGTTATTCAAACTAGTGCGATGTCGCTTATTTGCTTCTCGCATGTCTTTTTATTTATACACAGCAGAAATTTTAGGCGATTACTTTCCCATTTGCGGGTTTATTTTTCTTCGCCCCGGATTTATGAGATAGGGGTCAAATGAAATGTAGATACACTGCGGCCATGGATTCCCCATCTCGATGACATTCTATATCTGAACGGAAAACTATCTCTTAGAACTCGCTAGACATAAGACGTTTCTTTGATAACCTGTAAGTAATGAATCCTAGCTAGGAAAACCTAGAATATAAACCCTCTAGGATCGTTAAATCCGGATGTTATTTCTCTAGTACGGATGAGTCGGTAACATATCCACTGAGTATTACTGTCATGCGATTTATTGTTGGTCTTCTCTCCATATCTGTAAACCTTATTCTCTTCAGCACGCCACTGTACACTGTACCTCGAAAGACCTTCGTGTGTTGAGTACACTGGTATCCTGGGATTACTGTGACTACTATAACCTCATCTATAACCTACTATTATTATTATTACTCCGGCTGAACAATGATTACACATTTTTCGGAACCAAAGATTACAAAAGTGATTGAATTCTTATATTCCACTGCTGCTTGTCCATCCAAAGATCTTCTTCAGTTTCTCGTTCCCTCAATATTGTATGAATTCCTTCTGTCCCTCTTTTCCTTCTTCCTGGTGGGGTCCATTCCATAACTCTCTTTGGCAATCTTTCCTGTGCCATTCTATAATCTACTATAACCTGAAAATTTGTTTCTTCTTCAGTACGTATTCCGTGAAGAAAATATCCGCCTTCAGCTACAGCTTGTGTTTTTGCAAATTTTATCTCCCAGCAACTAGTTGATAATAACTGATCGTAGCACATAAATTCCATGTGTTTGTGTAATGTATCACTGATTTTCATTCGATCATTCGATCAATGCATCTGTAATCTCGAGCGCCGTCTTCCTAAACTTATTTACCTCCCTGAATTATTATTATTATTATTTTTTTTTTTAAACAAACTTTTCCCAGATCCATAGAAATGTTACTATTTTCGTTTCTACAATTGAGGAACTTTCTTATCGGCCAATTGTCTCAAGCGTATTAATTGATTATCAGTTTCGTTTCATAACCATTGATTCTTTATTTTACAGATTTCGATGTGGTAATTTGTATTACATAATAAAATGTAATGTATAATGCTAAATTTGATATAATTTACATTTGTTTTATGTTAATATTGAAAGCATATTTTTAATTTAATTTAATATATATTATTTGTTTTTGATTGTTCGGAGAGTTTTGTATTGTAATCAATTTTGTGTGTGCCTGGAAACTACGTGAAGTTATTTTTTGTTTAACATATAAATAATACATTAAAGAAATCCTGTAATCGTGTAATTGCCTTACAGTTTCATGGTGTTTTTCGAGAACTATTTGAAGCTGATCAACTTCTAATTGTATCTCATCATTACAGTACGTTATTACTTGTTACTGCTGATGCTAAAGTACCGAAGCAAACGGTAGAGAAGACGCCGTGCAGAAAGCTAGGATGATGATGTATCAAGATACGCTGAAGAAGATTCATGAGTGCTACCTCGGAACTGAAAGGCAGACGAGAATATCTCCCTTAGCGTTTTACGCATAATGTCATCGGTCTAGACCTTTCAACAAATTCTAGTGATCTACCAGTGCTACACGAAAAAGTAGGTTATAAACTTTCAACAATAATATCATGTTATGTAGACATTATCCTCCCTTTGAAGACTACTCCCTGTTTTTAGTGCACAGGCTACTTCCTTAGTTTAGCACACATGTTTTAGATGACACTGTTTTAGATTAAATTAGGATTTGCGATAGGTTGTCCGTTTAAAAAAATTATTATAATTGAACATATTTTCAAATTCATTTTAAAAATATTCTTAGGTTAAAATGTAGGCCTAACAATGAATCTCCGTCAGTTTCTGATAGGAGCTGCACCGGTTTATATGCGTGTGTGAGAAAAGCAGAGACTATGCGTCTGTGTGTGAGAGAGACTACATGATACGTGGATGTGTACAGGGACTGGCAAGCAAATGACCACATACAGGGCAGAATATAATGAACGGGAAGAGACACAGACGGTGTGGTGTATTTCCCCAGCGTCCTTTTACGTAGGGTGACGGCCGACTAAAACATATCCACTTCACAATAATAACTAGATCCTCCTTCACAAATTAGACAGCACCAACCAACCCACTTAACGCATAATAGTTTTTAATTGTATCCATTAGAGTATCAAATTTATGTTAATGATGGTAGTGGGATAATAACCTACAACTTCTTATTTAGTCTGGAGAAGCAGCTCCTGAATAGAAAACAACATTTACATAGGAATAGCCCAAATAAATACGTATTAATGTACTGATTCCATATTAATCCCCAAACCTTCACGAAAACTGAGACCTAAAAAAACCACATATAACATTGCACAGAATAGTACTATGCTAAGATTTTCTTCTTCCGATGTAGTACTTCTACGTTGGTTTAGTATCAGACTATTTCAAGATACTACACTGGGCTGAGCTCTTTCGATCTGAAACCTCTGTGAATTAGTGAGAGAACATAAACAAACAGTGCGGGAAAAGTTGAGAAATGCAAGCATGCGGTTGACAAATACCATTTTACATTGCAACTTTATCAAAACTGAAACAATCATAATGTTCACTTGAGACCAGCCAAAACACAAATACTTCACTAGACACAACGGATCAGTATAGATGACAATGAGTATAAAGTGTAATGCTAGAAACTTGTATCAAGGGAGACAATATATCTTGTGAGTAATTTCAAATAATAAAATTTTAAAAAATAATAATAATGTTTTATATAATATTAAATTAAATTAATACCTATTACGTTTACTAGGCCTATAGTATATTTAAAATAATATGTATGTGTGTGTGTGTGTGTGTGTGTATACATATTGTAACATTACATTTGGCATAGCTTGATATCGTACCAGATTTAATGAAGACCATGGATAAGAAACTAAACAAGAAGAAAAATATCTTTCAAAATGATAGTGAAGATGAACAAATAACTACTTTAGACTGACTTGTACTGACCGTACCCAAATTAATGTTTAGGCAAAGTGATGCAAAATACCCCGATGATGACATGAATTTCAAATAATGACAAGAATAATACTTATAAAGACAGACAGCATTATGTACCATTACTATGAGGAAACAAATTGTTTTATTAAATGTATCAAAATCTAAAAATAATCAAAATACAAATTGAGGGATAATAGGCCCAAACATACAATACAATGTAAAATGATATATTAGTAAATTGTTAATTGAATGATATAATGAAATAATATAACAAAACAATTATTATAGATACATGGAACATGCAACTAATTGTAAATAATAGTGGACATAATGTTGTCAAGAAATAATGTATAATCACATAATAATTGTCAAATGTATAAAAAGAAACAGAAAGAGTACCTAATAGGCTACAGCAATGGCTGAACTACCTAGGAAAAATGGAAAAAATAGAAAATCATTATTAAATGATTACTTTCCGTGTTATGTTCTTAAAACACGTTTAAAGTTGTGTTGATGCTAGTTATAGTTTTATTAAATAATATATGTATGATATGCCTTATGCAGTATGTATGCAACCAGGCATATACAAATTGTTTAATCACAAAATGTGAATTATGTTTTTTTATGTTGTTACTGTAATAATTATTGTTATATTTTTAAATGATAATACTAATAGAGTTATAGGGAGTAATTTTGATGGTAGTTGCATAATTAATAGGGATTACAATAACAGAAAATAGAAATTTAACATGTCAAGGCATAGGCCTATAAAAACTTTGGGATCTAGTAAATTTTAGGAAATACTGTTAGAATTTTGTAAAACAAATGTTGTAATATGGATAGATTTATAGTTAATGGTATACACAACAAACATGTAATCGAAATAATCAGTTTTAAGTTATTTAAGAAAAATTCAAATAGCAAAAATGTAACATCAGTATTTCTTAAGCAAAAATAGGCATGTTTGGTGTCTATATGTCACAAATGTTAAGACCAAAATAATGATGCTAGTAGTTTTAAATTCCCAATCAGTACAGAAATGTTATACTAATTTAAAAGTTTTGACCAAATTCAGACATTGAAATAATGAATTTGTATGACAATGTATATCTGAATCAACCAACCAGATTTCAAGTTTTATCTTGGCAACCAAAAATTTCAGATAAATAAAATAGGACTTCTTTAACAACGGTCATTGAAGACAGACGCGTTAATAAAACGTCTCAGATAATTATATTTTAAACAGTGAAAACACAAACCAGACTTTGTAAAACGAGCTGATATACTCAATACAAAATATTATAATAAAGAAAAGAACATCCAGAATTTAATACAGAAGAATTGAGATCCGGGGAGAAGAAGCGAAGAAGACTTGGACCCTATCTTCGTCCTGGAAGAATAAAGAAGAGGATCTGGTGAATTTGAACAATTTATTATCTTATGTGTCAAAACCAACATTTGTGTACACGAATATCTAGGAATTAAACAAAATAAAACTACGACACTATACTACACCAACACTAAAGAACACTAAAAAATAACACCAATTGAGTTTTACACCTTTTTTTGAACACCATAAAAACTTTAACGATAACTAATAAGCATCTAAACTGGTCATAACCTATAAATGTAAGTAACCAATACACGACTGCCAGTTTGCACTTTACACACCAAAACCTTGTAATATCCTTATATTGTGAAATTTGTATTTTGATTTTAAGAATTGTATTATTTGTTTAACCATAATCCCCGAATCAGATACGCCCTGAGATAATTTATTTTAATAGAAATAATAACAAACTGCATCATTCTTTTGGCTAGGCCGACTACAGAACAATATTTTTTAGCTACTACCAACTGATGAAAGAAGACGCATAATTTTGTCATAATTGTAATGACAGTAAAGAAAAACGAGAAGTAATTAAGCAATGCTTCATTTGAATAAAGATCGTTAAAAGGAAGATATCTGTTTGGTGTTATATTTGCGTTATTATTACTGTTTCATTTAAGAATTACGTTAACATAGCACAGCGGACGGAGCAACTGTTGGCAACTCCGAGTGACGTCATTGGAACTGCACGCATAGTGGGAGCGAGTGGCAGAATACGAAATAATTTACTGTTCAACTTACATATTAAATTTGTTACAAATCGACGAACCCAACAGTGGGGTTTAATATAAATATACGTAACATTTCTATTTGTTACAAATTGTTGACGCATACAACGTGGAGCATAAGAACTCGTCTTTCAACATAAATTGTTACATTGTTTACTCGCGAGACTCAACACTTTTATTTATTATTTGTTACAATATATATAAAACGGTGTACAAGTGTCGCATAGAATAAGTAGTCTAATCAAATATTGTAATTCTTCGGATTTATTAAAGATTTTTTTTTTTAATTGCAATAAAAATTTATTATTATTTCTGATAACAAATAAAATTAATTAACCGTTTCTGTTGACCTATTTTTACAAACTTAAAATAAATTTCTCCTATATTGTAATTACATAAAACTTTAATTCATTCAAGTTCCTTTGGTCTTTAAGTTTATGACTGTCTTAATAAAGTTTATATAAATAATTTCGCTTTCTTTTTGCAATGGACGATGCATTGTCGATGCTCCGGCCCTAGTAAGCGGACGCAGTTGTTGCTTCTAGATAGAAGACACTCTCCTCCTGTGGTCAGGGCGACCCAACCGGTTCAGGTTCGTTCTTGGGTTGGGTCCTTCTAAAATTTGTAGAGAATCAATATTTAATAGTGATTTATACTGTGTATAAAACTACACAATACTTCAGCAAACTTGAAATGTTCTTGCAATACCTATGCGGACAATCTTGAACTAGACCGTAATAGCACTGGTTGTTAATTTACTCGCGAACTTTCTGATTTGTGCTCGTGCACTTTTGGTAGACCTATCGTCATAGACCAACAGCAACGATCACGGGTTATTGAGTTCAGAGCGAGACTGAATTATTTGATATGAAGAACAAATTCAACTAACGTTATAGCCAATTTCATTGGCCGAAATATTCCCTCACTTTTACGGCTTCAATCCAGATAACGTTCTTCTTGTAAAAGACTGCCTACTGACATAGATAAACTTGCAAATAAAATCTGTCTAATTTTAACACTTTTCTTTAGGGTCATAAAACTTTCTTTACAAAAAACTCATATATTTATTTCTTTAATTTATTAACAAATATTACCACTCGATAGGTCTTTTTTATGCATATTCAAGTGAAAGTCTCATGCAAAAAATTTCATTTTCACCAAAATTATTTTATTTAATCTGTTTTTATTATTATTCCGTAAATTAGTTATACATACCCGCACACGCGCACTTGCCTACGGATACGTTTGCACTATTTCACAAAACTAATTTTTTTTTTACTGTCAAAAATTAACTTAAACTAATAAATTTGACATGTATCTTATTGTCTATTATACAGTGTCTGAACATGCAGTTTTTACTTATACAAATTTTCATTGCAACAGTGCAACTGAAAATTAACTAAATTGCCTACGTGACTCTTGGCACGCGGTGACGCGCGAGGATGTTCCAGTTTTATGGAGATCATTCACCTGAGCAGAGGTATGTAACGTTCCGGATTGTTTGAGATGCCCCTTCCAGATACTACTCGACTAGTCTACCAGCATCCAGGCTCGCTATGTCAGTACAGTGCAAGGCGGCGAGGTATAAATTCTGGATTTCAAACAGCCTCAAGGCGTCGAAATTCATCTCAGTAGAAGATGAATAGAACAACTGGCAACGTTGAGCTTGGCGATAGGTCAAAGAATGTCATTTATTTAGTGTGCTAATTAGTTCAAAGCTGTATTAACGATTTATTTGTTTAAATTATTATGATTGTCAATAGGGTTGAATGCAAGATTGTGTTTGAATAGGAAGCTTTTTATTATACATGATTTGAATAAGATAATTAACAATGTTTCTGATTGTTCTACTGTCTTTCCCATGTGATTATACCAATTGATTTATTACTATCATAAGACAGCAGTAACTATATGACAATTTTTTCTGCGGAGACGTAAATAACAAACACACAGACACGCGCGCGTTCATTCTCATAAAAGTGTTCATTCATATGTCAAAAACGCTCAGAAAAATTGCGTAAGCCAATAGAACGTAATAAATAAAAAGTACAATTATTCCACATTCTACTATATCCTTTGCCGTTTACTGCGATTGAGAAGAGTATATATCCAAGATAGGATAATGGGTCGGATAATGTGATGGGTAGTTCTGCTGACGGAACGTTTAGTAATGTCGAGATTATATGAGATAAAATGACGTAGCCAGCGCCTGGTCACGTTAAGTCGTGTTGTTAGCGACGCAACGTCCAAGGCATTGCGGACGTTGATATGTAGCCTATATGATGTTACAGTTCACTATTACTGTGATCTCAAAACACTCTACATGTACTTATTGTATTTATGAAGACGAGTTATGGAATTAAGAGCAAGGTGGATACATGTGACTAAAAAATCTTAGAATTCGCTTACTATTAGTGTTGTCTATTTAACAGCGACATTAAAAACTGCAACTCATATAAAAATTCATACTTATATATACGATATAAATACCAGTACTGAATTATTATTAAAACCTTATCTAAGGATATTTATATACCCTTGTTTATATATAACGAAACAACACTGAGAACGTTCTATAACTAACTGGGAAGAGTCAGTAACACTAGAATACCTCAAATGTTTCTACAAATAAGAAGAATTCTATACTTAAAATTGAGAACAAGAAATAAAGTATGGGCTGAAAATGGGATGTTTCGAGAGTAGTCAGAGAAAAGTAAGGTAGTGCCCTTTACTGTAGAGCACAAATGGATATCACAAGCAGAATTATCACTGTTGCACACCACTATATAAAAATTATTCCGATTAGCGCTTTCAAGCTTCACAGCTCATTGTCAGATCGGATATGAAACAAATAACCTGAAAACAAACCGCTTCACCCTCACCCCACTCCACCCTGCTCACACACAACAAACTATAATTCAATGTCCCTTCCCCACCCTTAGCCCTGTCCCACCATCTGAAGAGTTACATATTTTTCTAGCAAATTCCTTGTGTTTCAGTGTTGTGTGTGTGTGTGTGTGTGTGTGTGTGTGTGTGTGTGTGTGTGTGTGTGTGTCCATTCCTTTTAAACCTAGTATTTCTCTCCACACATGTGGGCCAGTCACACACCCTTATTTTAAAAACAACTAATTAGTCCTATGCAGTTTAATTCTTAATCTTATCTATCTGTCCTCTATCATTTACTTCTTAAATATGTTATAAAATATTTCTTCATTATCTAATTAAATTTTAGTATTAATTAAATTGTCTAACCCTTTTTCTCTTTCTTTCAATATTTCTAACTCCTCCCTAAGCTTCCTTTCAACTGTGTTATTTACTACTTTTACAATTTCGTAGTCTTCCAAAGGATTAAAAAACTTATGTTTGTCTTCTATGAAATGACTTGCATATACGAATTCGTTGTACTATTACCTTCTCCACGTTTGTGGTCAGACAACCTGCATGCGAATTTTCGTCCTGTCTCACCTAGGTACACTTTGTTGCAGTCTTTACATTTTAATTTATAAATTCCGCTTTTCTCTAATACTGGGATTTTTTCTATATTTTTATTCCTTATCTTATCAAATACCGTTTCACATTTTTTAATAGCTATATCTACTCCGTATTTATTAAAACATTTTATAATTTTTCTAGTATGTGAACCTATGTATGTCAATGACCCTGCATAATTCTTTTGTTCTGGTTCTATTTTAGCTTTTTGTATGTTAACGCTTTTCATAACTTTATCCACTATGTTGGTGTTATGGTTATTATTCCTTACAATTCCCTTTATTATTTTTAACTCCCTATCTTTTGATTCGGTTTCTTTTAAACACTTCTGAGCTCTATAACAAAATGAAGTGATTGCTGCCATTTTATATCTATAAGGGTGGTAAGACTCTCTTGGTATAATTATATCCGAATACGATTCTTTCCTAAATATCCCAAACTGTAGTTTCTTATTATCCTTAATTTCTATATTTAAATCTAAGTAATTTATTTTCTTACCTCCTATCTCTTCTTTAAATTGTAAGTTTTTATCCTTATTATTTACATCATTTATAAATTCATGCACTTCTTCTATGCTTCCTTCCCAAATTATTAGTATATCGTCAACGTATCTAGTCCATAATTTTCTATTGTCTTTATACTTAGTGGAACTTATTAATTGCTTTTCAGAATCATTCATGTATATTTCTGCAAGAATAGGTGATAATGAAGACCCCATAGGTAAACCTTTTTTCTGTATATAAAACTTGTTATTAAACCTAAAATAGTTCTGATTTACACATTCTTTAATTACTTTAATCAATTGCTTTTTATACCTGTATTCTCCCATATTATTATCGTTTATTAACTTAATAACTTTATTTACTGTGATATTGGTAAACATGTCCTTAACATCCAGTGATATCAATTTTGTATTTTCATTAATTCTAATATTTTCTAATTTCTTTATCAATTTTACATTATTCTCTATGTTGTATTTTGTCCCAAATTCATATTTCTCTTTCAGTACTCTGCTAGCTTCCTTTGATAATTTATAAATAGGTGCATTAATAAAAGAAACAATCGGTCTAATTGGTTTCCCTTCTTTAGGTATCTTAACCTGACTTTTAAAAGTTGGTGCTGTTGGATTACTTTCCAATAAATACTTTTTCTTATTTTCTTCTATAAATGTTATCTGTTTCATCATTTGTTTCATCCTTGACTGGTACTTACTTGTATAATCATACTTTATTTTTTCGTATGGTCCTTTACTTATAAATTCTTCCGTTTTCTTTATGTATTCGTCCTTTCTCAGTAGTACCATTGTATTTCCTTTGTCTGCCTTCGTAACTATAATATCATTCTTTTTGATTTTAATCTTTAGTTTAGTTACAGTTGATTTGATTTTTTGTTCATTTTTTGAATTATACAAATTTTCTTCAATATTTTATCTACTACATTCCCTACTTCCCACCTTATTCTTTTATTATCATTTTCATTTCCTAGTTTTTGTATTATGCTTTCGCATTCAATAATCGTTTTTTCTTGATTTAATTCTGGTGGCAGCGCGTATTTTAAGCTTTTTGTTAACATTTCTTTTCTTCTGTATTGAAAGTTACCTCTGTAACGTTTATTACTCTTTTTTCATATTTATTCTTAGAGAGGTGTTCCTTTTTTACTTCGTTCTTTCTTATTAATTTATTTAACTTATCTGCCATTTTTTTATTTTTATTTTCCAATTTCTTTTCTACATACCTTAACCAAAATTATATAATATTTCTTCTAACTCTACATACGAGTATATTCTTAACAATTCTATATGTCTGTCATACAATTCCCTATTATATCTATTGATTAAGCCGTAAAGTGACCTTATTTCTAATTTTATCCACAACTTCTCGCTTTGTTCTTTTACTTTTTAGTTACCGTGTTCTTATTTTTAATTTTAACTTGCGCGTATTTTGGGATGACATTATTATACAGACATTGTTTATTAAACCATATTTTACTTAAAACCCTCTTCAATTTAACTTTTAACTTAAGATATTTAAAAACTTTACTTACCTTATTGTTGTCGTTTATTACCTCATTGTTGTTGTCCATTACCTGTCGTCGATTGCACATCTTAACAGAAGTTTAATGAAGGAAGTTGTGTTAGTGGTTAAAATCACAAGCAGAATTATCACTGTTGCACACCACTATATAAAAATTAGTGGAATAATTTTTATATAGTGGTGTGCAACAGTGATAATTCTGCTTGTGATTTTAACCACTAACACAACTTTCTTCATTAAACAAATGCATATGTTCCGGAATACCCCAAGTCTAATTTCGGTAGGTATAAAGGAGAAATTAGAAGAGGACATTAGACCAAAATTTCCATTGTTTCCGTTTCTTCAGTAATTCGGTCTGATGAGATCCCGAATTCTACTGAATTAGGTATTCGGGAGTAACGTATTTCTAACGTAACTTACATTCGAATTTTATGATTTTGATTAACCACATTCTGATATCTGTAACCTGTATTTATAAGAGACGTTTGCATGTAATTTCGATGATAAAATTACACGATCAATTTAGTGAAATACATATTGATTTTAATACACACATATTACACATTAATTAAAGCCAATGATAATTACATATTACGTAATTACCTAAAGCAAATAGTATTCGGTTTCATTCCATGTGTATTACAATATAAGTTTTTGGATTACAACTGTTCTTGTTAGGACACTCGAGGCTACTTAACCGGAGCATTTGATTTTCATTAGACTGAAATATTTTCATTCCTTTCACCTCATTATTTTAATTTATCTAAAATACAACAACTTGATATAGTTACAAAATGTACTTTACTCTGTCTTAATTGCTAAATTGAATGAACCTTTTTAAATAGTAATTCAGGTTCAATATTACAGTATATTAATCGCGTATGTACATGTAGCTTTAAGCAGCGACGAACTGGTATAACTATCAATTAAGCCTTATTCTGTTTCAGAGGAAATTCATGGTGTGCTTAAGTTGCATACATTTTCAATTAGGTTTTTTAAGACTTGGGTTTATCAATAAAAGTGTTACTTTTTATGACTTTACAACGAAGAAGCATTTTATTACTACGTACTTAGATTTTATTCAGGTAATGGTATTTCACATGTTAGAACTGAGGAATATGACAAGAACTGGAGACATTGTGGTTACATGACGGAAGAATTATGTAGACGATGAGGATAATAATCAAGTTCATTGTTTCCTTCCGCCATTTCACAGAGAGAGAGAATCATAAAAGAGAAACGACGACATTGTCCCTGAGGAACAACAAAGTAAACTGCAGCCCTCTGTGACCGTCATTGGCGTAATACAGGGAAACGATGTCTTTGCCACAAGGGGACAACTTTATATACCCTCCTGCCTCTCTTCAAAGACAACTACTCTTCACAGATAACGACTACCTACGAGAAGTAATTGACTTCACTACGGTGAACGTCTCAATAAAATGTCTCGTTACTTATTTACTTCCTACATGTATCTTGGTTGAAAATATAATATTTCATATTAAAGTTTGTTTAAAAATTACACTATTTTAATGTGGTCAGTTAAATGCAGATTAATCAATTGGTTAAATTACTTTATATCAATCGAGTACACAAATGTTAAGCGAGTAAGCCTAAAATAGTATTGATGGTGCGTCGAATTACCTACATTAATTTTATGAAGTCCGAGAGACAACTTACGTAATTTGAACCATGCGTTTACTATATTTCATAAAGTATAATGTTGATACCTCAAACACGAATACATGACAGACGATTGTCAGAAAGCCGTACGAAAATTAGTATGTTAATTCGGTATTAACATTAGAATACAAAAATACAAAATGCATTAAAAAACAGATTACATATTTACCCTTAACCAAATAAAGCATTATTTCTAACATAAACAAAAACGTCGAAGTGTACAATATTACTTATGTTTGATAAAAGTGTGATTTTAGTATCCACAAAAAATAATAACTCAATATCTTATGAAAAATACTTTATGTTGTCCTATTTAATTTTGAATGCAATGTAAATATTCAATTGCTCGTGCGTGGAATGATTTATTATGTATTTACAATGAATTTATTATTATGTATATGGTATGAATTCAAATGTATTTTCGATTGTTGCAGATTTGTAATACAAAATGTCATTGTTTATTAATCACAAATAATTATGGCTAAAGTTAATCAAATATCTGTGTAGAGAAGCTAAGCATGATTGTTACAAAAACCATAACTTCTACTGTCTATGTTCTCAAGTTACATAGAAAAGGTGTAGATACGCTGAATAAATCGTATACCTACTCCTCAAACAGAGAGAGAGAGCTTACCTTTGCACAGACACAAATTGAGATAAATAGAGGGAAAGGCTGGATATTCCGGGCTTATTAACAAATTCGACTCCTACACACTTTGTCCGTCGTCATGGGGCAAGTGCGTAACTTCATTTCTCCACAAATAAATCAGACTATGATTTAATTATCGATGTTGTTGGTTGTTACTGCATCTTGATGACACTAATCGTAGCGTTACTGAATTTTTACGTTATACATTTAGTTATCGCGATATTTTTGCTTAAGTGATTACATGAAAAAAACACAAACAACAGAACATGCGTGAACGAGTACAGTTGGCTTCAATAAAAGCTGACATTTGTAACGAGACGCTCAGCGACGACAGAAATATCATTTAGAAATGTAAATTATGTGTCACCGGAGAATGCAGGAGGGGAATAAAGATTAATAGCGGCCCTATTATTTCCGCTGTATTTTTTTCAAGAACTGGAAATCCGTGTGGTGACACACATATGAGAAGTTACAACAACCATTACTGAGTCTATGATGAAGCGCAAACAGTATACACGAATGGCAGATCTTTAATTACCGCCTGTGTGCTTTGTCAGCTTCTTTACATAGATATGCGCCTGTGTGTGTGTCCATGTGAATGATAAACAAAGGTATTAGCAATTAAGGCATCAGGATATCTTTAGAAAAAGTAAGAATGATTTGGTGAGAGACGGATATAAAATTCGAACATTACTGATGACATAAAACTTGAGTATTTCTGTATTAATACGTGGAGGTTAAGAAGACTAAAATATCTAAAATGTAAAGTTTAGACTAAAATGTGAATTCAATAAAATAAAACAAAATTCACAGAAATATGGATAACACCTTTCTTTCTATGTTTAGGTATCCTTTCCTGTTCATGGCTTATGTCGACATGCATTCTTCCTTTCAATAAGATCGTATTTCGTTATTTTTTTATCATCTTACCAAAGCAAATGATTCTTCCAGTTCTATCGAGTTCATTTTCAATGATGGTCTATGCTTGTAGCTTTGTTTCTTCGTACAAGAAGTTGCGTACTTGTAACACATCAGTGAAGTGTTTTATCCCTAATTTGTACCGTATATTTCATCAATGCGTCGTCTACTCTATATTGAAGTCACGTGTATTGCATTGAAGTAACTTGAATAGTGCTGCCTCCAAGGCTCTTAAATCGACTATCTTGCGACCCAGGATTCTGGGTTATGTCGTTATTCTGCATAACCCCTATTGCTTTTCTGTTTTTCCTTTTTTTTAATTGTTTATAAATACTTTATATTCTTTTTTAATTGTTGCAGTCAATTCTTAGGTAAAGTGTCATCTTTATTAACTTAACATTTATTTATCTTAACACTCAATTATAAAAAAATATTGACACTCGAGTTGGATTATATTGAAAAGGACTCACAATTCAGTAATACAGTTTTATTTTCTGCAATACAGTTGGATACCAACTGGCTAATTGAAAGCGTGTGGCTCATGCGACATCATTTGTGAGGATTTCTGATATAAACTTTTATACGTTTTTACATAAGTAATTAAAAACATAAGGCATTGCGTTTAACTGCATTAATTTGCTTTCAAATTAATTAATAAACCATAACTGGACATTATGTACTTGTTTTACCCCTTATTTCATTCCAATTCCATTGGTTTTATTCGCCTTCCTATGTCTATAAATACACTTGTGTTGTGACTGAGATTATCAATAACATTAAGTAGATGTTTCGGGTAACCTTTTTCACCACATTTCTGAAATTTTGTCCTGTTTTCTTTTCAGATCCCTATATTCACACTGTAATTAGATTCTCAACAAATAATATAAAAACTAAATATTTATGTTTAGATGAATAGATGAAATGATTGTATTGTTGAAATTTATAAAGAGAATAAAATAATTATTAAACAACTTTTTTAAATATTGTAGCATGACAGATAATCCACTAAGTAATAATTCAAATATGATCATAATTACATTTAAATTAATTAACTCAAAAGAAAGTTCGAAGGAAAATAAGTAAATATCAAATAAAAATAAGTAAATATCAAATGAAAATAAATAAATATCAAATGAAAATAATTAAATAGCAAAGTGAACAACACCACCATAAAAGAAAAGTATAATTAAATAATAAAATGCAACGATAAAGTATCAAGGAAATTAAATCAAAAGAAACTCATATAAAATCAGGAGAATACCCAGGAAGGTTAGGAGCAGGTGATAAAGAAGATACCCCGAACCAACCCAAGAAGGAAGAGGTAGGTTAGGAGCAGGTGATAAAGAAGATACCCCGAACCAACCCAAGAAGGAAGAGGTAGGTTAGGAGCAGGTGATAAATAAGATACCCCGAACCCAAGAAGGAAGAGGTAGGTTAGGAGCAGGTGATAAAGAAGATACCCCGAACCAACCAAAGGACATAATGAAATACTTACCTTGGAAAACCCAAGACAGAAGAATGAAGAAAAAGAAGATGGAGGATGGGAGAACTACGAAGAATACCCATTAAAAACCTATTAATAAAAATAACAAACCCAAAACCAAATGTTAATATCACCAAAGAAAGTATAACACCCCAAAACCTCATGTAAAATAATTATAAACAGAAGTGTTTAGTAGTAAATAGAAGTACACCAACTAAAGTTATTATGTAATAAAATAAACAAATCTTCACAGTCCCTTATAACTAAAAGTTTGGTCTTAGAATATTGTAGAACTCAAATATAAATCAGAACCAACAGTGTAAGTGTACCAGTGCAAGTGAATCCTATATAATAAACTTCAAGTAATGGTGTAACTTATATTTTAACTATGTACAATAAATAACTTTAAGTTTTATAATAAATATAGAAATTACATATCATGAAGTGTTATTATGAAAAATGTCTAATGTTTCATAAAAGAGGCCACATCTTTTTATCAAAAAACATTCATAGAAATGTCAATGACAAAGAGAGCAGATGGGGAATAATCACTGTGACAGGGAATTGATTAAAAAATGTAATATACAATAAATAGAAAGGACTGTAATTAGATTAAGTTTAAAAGAAAAATTAACAATCAATGGCTAATTATGTTTATGTTCAGAGCCTATGAACTCCACATTTAAAAGTGATAATAGAGTATAGAAGTATAAATAATATAAGAATGTTTATTAAGTATAACTGTGTTCATACAGAATAAAGTGTTTCTGTATGTATACTATACTAATTGTAAAATGATTGTTAAGTAATTTTTTAGAAATAGTTAAAACCAAAATGTCTAACTTTAAAGACTGATAATTAATTTCAATATTGTTTTTATAGTATGAGCATGAATATCATGCTACATGTTCCAATAGTTGTATAAGGAAATTTTATTTAATATTATGTTAATTTTAGAATGTCAGAGGGGGTATAGAAATAACATTATATGAAAAACAGTGTATGTAAAAATATAAAATCTAGGCCACATAATAAATTCCAAATAACTTTATAATTGAGCAAGAAGGTTTAATAAAACAAGCAAACTAATGAGATTTATATAAGGTGAATCAATCACCCACTACTCTCACTGATACTATACATTAAAAGAATAATATAAAAAGATGTATTAAATTATTAAAAATTTTCAAAATGTAATACCTAACTATTTTAAAGGAGGAATAGTAAATTCATGAATTATAATAAAAAGGCAGATCCAATGTTAAATTTATAAGGAATTAAGGAAAAAGAAAGATTTATATCAATCTGAAATTTATTATAATCATATTTATAACACTTAAGATGGCTATTATGTTGGACAAGAACAGGAAGCAGATTTGAGCCTGTATTTCCAAAATGAAAGAAATATAGCAATTTTGACAAAAATCTTTATAAATATGGACTATGGCATATCAAATTAAACAGAAAGAGTTATAGAAACCAATTATGTAATTACTAGTTCACGAAAGTAACCAACAAACAAACAACAATTTTCTGAATATAATGTATTTTGAAATAACATACAGAAGAAGCGATTTATATTTAAACAATCAATTTCTAATATTAACTTGGCAAGATATTTCATGAGACGAAGGAAGTAAAACAGTTCTTAATTAACATTCAACGCGAACGGTTGTTATAAGATCCCGCTAAGAACCGATATCGAGTATGTTTTAATGGCGTATAAGGTTATGCATTGAAAAACGAGAGTTACCGAAATTGTGACATTAAACGTAAAATCAGTGAACAACACTACCACAAACAGTGAAAACAATCCATAAGTAACCAAACACAAGTCAAATAAACCAATAAAACTGTTAAACATTAATAATCCACACTACAAACAAATTTTATGAATCTTCGCCAAACACAGACAACAGTGAACACTCCAATTACGAAACATTTTAAAGCCAGTGAACACGGAACACTTCGCCAGAACACCTATAACACCAAAATAGACATTATACAATATTACGGAGTTCATAAAGCAGTTGTGAAGGGAATTTTATTATCAGAATTTCCAACAAACATTTCTCGGTTTACTTCAACTAGGACGAAAGCAGCCATTTTGAAACTCCCAGCATGCAAAGTGTCCACCAGCAAGAGTAATCGCCTCAGCATTGGTTTGAATAATTCCATATTATAAACATTATATATCATAAAATAACTTTGTCGTTTATTAATTATTAAGATTTATTTTGTTAATGTTATACTTTCTATGCTTGCCCCTTCTCTGACTATTATAAATATAACCGTTAAAAGAACCTTTCATACAAATAACTATATAATATAACCTGTATTACGAATCGATATTTTCAACTATTGTCAATAAATCATAATTATTCAAGTTTCTGGTTTTTAAAATTATTTCACAAATAATATAAGAGGTTTCATAAACGACAGGACTAACCGGAAGGCGACCATTATTCAAAGAGAATAATATACTGGAGTATAGAAGAAAATCGCCAATCGATTATTGAAGAGAGACAATCTGATTAACTCCGGATTTAGTTATAGTTACTCAGACGTGCCTAAATTGACTTAATTAGTTTACAGAATTTTAAATTTTCAACAAAACCTAATTACAAGAATTATTTCCTGAATACTTGAACATAAACAAACATAAAAAATTTTTGTTTAATTAAATTAAATTTTATTTTTTATTTTTGTACAATACAAAGATAATTATTGGTAACCAGTGTAAACAGGAATTGTTACAATATAAATGTTAAGTCTTTTCAATTATTCAACATACGAACTCGTCAGGTGTGTAAGAAGACAATCAGATACTAGTAATAACAGCAAGATATAGAATAAAATGGTTAAAGTAGAACACGTAATTTGCGCAGCAAAATGTTATTTACTAATGACTGGTTTAGCAATGATGGAAGATGATGATTATATTAAGATATAGTATAAAGATAATAATATCACAGTAAACATATAATAATATTTTATTCTATTATTACAGTTATTACTATTACACAGTTATTACAAAATAGTGAAAATTGTGGGAGGGGTGGTAATGAAGTTACAAAACGTGTACCACCACTATGTCATATTTCATTTTTTTGTGCTGCTTTCATTTGCCTTTTCGACGTTTATACTAAAATGATGTGGGAGGAATGTGTAGAAAATGAAATTAAAATGCATTTGAGAGAAACTACTGAAATGAAGAAAATTGGTTGCGAAGTATTTATGGCAATAGACATCTGCCTAGGCCTACACATAAGCAAACAGGGCATGCAGACTCGATACGTGCGGTTTACCCAATGTTATGTGTCCCAATTTAAAGGTAAATTATAGCGAATTTCCACTTCATTCATTACAGTAAACAATAATTGTAAGTTCTTGTACTAATGATCACTGTATTTATTTAAACAATTTATTTCAAGTAATGTTGCAACAGTCTAGAATAATATAGTCTTAATGATGAAGAGAGACTAACAAGTTAATGCCGGGTGTAGTTAGACACACACACACACACACACACACACACAGAGTTATGGTTCTGGAAAAAAGCTAAGAGTCACGTAACAGCAAACTATTTGTAAAGTAAATAAGCTGTCAAGAATGAAATCTGAGGGAAATGAAGATTAATGAGTGTCGTGCTATCCGTCTTCCTTCCCCTCTTCTCTAAAGCATTTGTATAAATTGAGTATTTAGAGAAATATAACCTTACAAAAGTTGTGCACGTTGTAGGTTTGTATGTTGTTTATTAAACGATCTAAGTCACCTGTAGTTTTATAATTACCTAGCGTACAACAGTCTACTACCTAATTACATATAGGAAAAACAATTTCTATTAATAATATAGAAACATATTCATATTAATCTGCTGTGGTTATGTTAAGTCTCAATGCAACAACTCTGTATTAAACCTATCTATAGTATTAACTTATTATTAAACTTATCTAATACTCAAGTATTGAACTTGTGGTTGTTGTGTTTCTACTATACTTACTGTAAACGATAATTTCTTGTCCCTTTGTAGGAAAACACTTCCGTGTCGTGTTGTGTCGTATAACGAAACAAGCAGATACTGTTTATAACGGAAACTATTAATATTTTAAATTATTAGTAGTAACTCTCTAATAATCAATATAATCATTTTATATCATGATTAAATGAACCGTTTCCGTACAACATTTTCATCAAATGAAGTGTGCCAACGACGTGGCACTAACTAGAGTGTTAAGCAACCACAGTACTTGCACGCCTGCTACAACAGGTAATTGCAACGTTGGGGTTGTGTACTGAATTACCGCAGTCTGTCACCTCTCCCTTAGTATACTCTTATTGAATCTATCACTGTGACATTCGCGGTAGATTTTCCTCTCTTACAAATGCACAGTTGTTCCATTCCCGGACCCAACATTAAAAATCGGTATGGAGAACCATACATGACTTCCATGTCCTAAAATATATACTTAAAATCATTTAATTATTAATTAAATAAGTGGATGCTTGAATTCTGAAGAAATGACGTATCAGCTAAAATGGTACCCTCATGTCAGGCGGGTGAAGACAATCCTCAACCTTCGTGAGGAAGGACTGTACTTTTGGATAAAATGTTTGTAGGTCGAACGAAGAGGTGGCCAAAGGGAGCTGCGATCTGATTCCTGTAATGAAATTGGGCTCTCGCTGCGAGTTATCGGCCGAGGGTGAATGATGTCTATAGTGTTATCAATGTCTTTTCTGTCAATACTATACTGGTCATTTTTCTTTTTTAAAATCGAGTCTCTGTTTCTTTCTTCCCATTCGTCTTCTGGTTTCCTGAACGACGATTCTGTTCACCCGTATAATTATAAATTTCTTAGCAAAACATTTCTTCCTTAATACGTTTGCGTCTTCTGTTTAACACCCACCCTTCTGATCCATGTCATAACGCTATATTCCACACAGACTAGTAAATAACTAGCCATCAGAGAGGTCAAAATATTTTCCAGGAGGGGCAAACAATTTTCCAGAGGAGAAAAATATTTACATATTTTTCATACACACACATGCACATATTAGTTTGTAATTTTTATATTATAATAGAAATAAATACAAAGATTTTATTAATTTATTAAAACATTTATTGCTTCAAAACATGCATAAAATTAATGGCTTGTAAAAGTTAATGTTTAAAAGCTCTCCATTAAGTAGTGCTCATTTCCAAAGTTTTAAAATTATGATGTCCGTAATCAAAACATCAGAGCAGGTTTTAGACTGTATGGGGGTACACCGTGGACAAAAATTTTCAACATTTCCTATGGAGCGTTGCTCAGAGTAAAGCTGCGAATCTACAGTGTACGTTTCACAGAACAAACACGCGGAAAAGAAGGAGCGCTCCCAAGTCTCTCATGGACCCTGAGCATCTTGCAGAGGGTTCATTCCCTAAAGACAAAAAGTCTGTTTATGGACCGTTCCTCTGTAAACATGCGCAGTTTACACTGGCGAGCGATCCACAGGAAGCAAACCACTGTCCACGCTGGACACCTTTTCGGCTTGCACGTGTTGTGTTGGTGTGGATTTTGGTACTTTCCATTTAAAAAGCGTCCAAACGTAAGAAAATAAAATGGAAACGTAAACATTACATAATTGAGATATGCTTACCTGCCACGAACGTTATATTTTCTCTCATACATGATTTAAATTAAAATGAAAAATATAGAATTTTGTTAAAGTGGAATGAAATGTTTCCATAGAAACTACTTCTTTGTTGTCAATATCGTAGTACACATAAAAACATACAAATTTACTTCCTCCATCATCAACTACCATTTTAATTTAGAAAAAAATTAACCCCTCCCCCATTCAACTACATTCATTATTTATAGATATTTCATCTACCTTTCTACATTTGATTATTGTGACCTTATTTTCAGGATACTTTATTTATCATAATTAAGCACTTTACTCCTGTTAAAACGTAAAACGTTGCAGGTAAACTACCCCTTTCCCTTAACCGATCTTCACCAAAAACAACAGACCTTGAGTTCTCTACAATTCAGGACGGTATGCAAAAATTTATTTGATTCTGTTTTAATTTGCGGCTGTTATCGTTTGCCGTAGAAAAAATTGTATACATAGACACACAGACACTTTTCGAAAAATGACTTTTTTCATGTTTTGATGGTAGTACAATCAGAGTCTGCCGTTATCTCGAACACTATTTTTTTCGCCATGACCATATTTCCATTTCCTTATGTGCGTTATATATATTATATACACATAATAGTTTATTTAATAAATACAACGTTTCATGATATACTTGGTTAATTTTGTGATAGTCATTTCTCTGAATTAAACAAACTTCTGAATTCAAAAGATGCATTTCAAAATACTTCAAATTCGTTGTGATATTCAACCTTATTATGTGCATATGTGTTTAACAACCTTATTAATTAGATATGTATTTCACTGGATTTAATAGGATTAAACATATTTAATTTAATATTATTTCAATGAATACAGTAAATTTAGAATTCTACAGTGGATACAATTTTATTGTTAATATAAATAAGTTTTTGGGTAACTGCCGTTTTTTGCAAAAACATAAAAACACGTAAGCAAGCAACAGGTTACTGTCTAGTGCAAGTACGCTAGACAATTTGATAATTTGATTTCCTTTCTGATTTTTTATGAGTAATGTTTTAATTAATAACTTTTAATTTAAGTAACATCCGCAAGGAGAGAGTATTACGTCAGTACATCATGGACCTAGCAAACCGTGATTTGATGACAATGCGGAATCAAACCGGTTTATTTTCCCATCGTGAATTACTCTGATACCCCACACTTTGGATCTTTCCCCTAATCATATATAACAATCTAACCAAGGGTTGGTTTTTTTAAACAATAAAAATAGAATTATTCATTATTTTTCTCATGGCCGTAATTGGATTTTGTCCAATTTGTAAACCAATAATTCACATATTTCGTGAGCACGTCATCAAGCATAGGCTTTATGCTTAAAAGATGAAAAGAGTTACAATAAAGATAAAGATAATAAGTAAATTCATTGTTTCCTTCCTGCATTTGAGGACGGAGTAACATTATGAAAGGGGAACGACATTGTCCCTGGAGAACAGCAAAGTAAATTGCAACCCTCTACGATTGCCATTGCAGACAGACAGGGAACGATGTCATTGTTAACATACCGCCTCCATCTTGTCAAAGACAACTACACACTTTTCAGAAACCTACTAGTATTGTGTAGGTCACTTCATTTCGATCCAGATTTTATTATAAGCGTCTTGTTAAATCTCTACACAAAGTTCTGCCTATCATAAAATTGTATTTTCCGTTTTTGTATGGATGACCGATACTTTCCGCATTTGTTGTATTAATTTTAGATCTATAATGAAGGGTAAAACTAGGTAAATATAAAGCTTTGCTCACGTAATTGGCTGAAGGTAGATGGATTGAGATATTATTGGAAAAGACATTGATAATTTGTGTTCACAACGTTGATGTCTGGGAAAGAATATATTGCTATTATGTCTGATGTTTATTACATGCCAAATTGAATAGGGTACCGTAAAGGACTCAGTTCAATAAGGAATCAGGTAATGTGACAGATTAGTTATTCTCAGACTATACATTTCATGTTGTTAAATCGATCATTGTTTTCCGTTGCATTTTAATGTGAAAAAATACATAGCATGTACGAGTCGGGCATGTAAGCATAGGCTAGATGACAAACTTTCTATTACACACACATAACTTGGCTTTTGTTAGTAAGTCATTTCTGAACAGTAGGCTATATACTATAATTAAATTATACGCCGTCTATAGACTACACTAATATAGTATAGAATACTGATGTAGATATAACTTGGTTTTTGTTTTGGTGTCTGTTGCTCATAAGTGACTCATTAACTCTTAAATCTAGACTTGATTGTTATAATTTTGCTAATATGTTTACCAAACGGTATAATAATCTATTCCACAAATATTATACCTTAGATTAAGTAACGTTTAAAAATTGTGAAAAAAATGATCTCAACAACTAAATCGTTTGTTCTTAATCAAAAGAAGTCACTAACCATTCGGATCCATACAAATTAAACGATATTTTTCGGCTTAATGGAGTTAATAATTAGTTACAGTAAAATAATCTATTGTCATTTATTTTGCGAATCTTTTATTACTTAATCAGATCCCTGGTAACGACGTGTTTGTTTATGATATCAAAATAATGTTTAAACTTTGTATAAAATATTGTTTAATATTGAGTACAAAAGGTGTAAACTGTAAAAAAATACGAATACATTGTAGCCAACATGTGTAAATAAATATTTTTTTTTAGGAATTCCAAGCGTGACAGTTCAGAATCATAAACTATTGTAAATTAAACAAATTTGAGTAGTATAAATAGGCAGAGACGACGAAGAAGTCGAATGTTGTGTTAATTCGGCATGGGGAGTCATCTTGGATACGCGATATGTTAGCCCACCAAGCGAGAAAAGACAGAGAGGGAGAAAGAGAGAGAGAGAGAGAGAGAGAGAGAGAGAGAGAGAGAGAGAGAGAGAGAGAGAGAGAGAGTGAGAAAGAGGAAAATCTAAAATTAATATCCCTGTCTTCTAGACATCTTGTTCGTCGTCAAGCGGAAAGGGCACTGTCTCATTTCCGGGTACATAAATAAGGCTACGATTTAATTACTGTTACTACTAGATGCTACTACATCTGACGGACGCTAATCGTAGCGTTACTGAATATTTACGTTACGCATTTAGTTGTC
Organism: Magicicada septendecula; assembly: GCA_034769895.1. NCBI lineage: Eukaryota > Metazoa > Arthropoda > Insecta > Hemiptera > Cicadidae > Magicicada > Magicicada septendecula. Next base: position 501,259,525 of record CM068368.1, read on the forward strand.
ATCATATTTATGCTTTAGTGATTAAAAAAATGAGCGCGCACAAGCGTAGAGACTGAATACACAAGGAACAGTGGTAATAATAAAGACTCTGTCGGGACATAACGAGACGCTCAGCGATGACAAAAATATCATTTAAAAAAGTAAATTATGCGTCACCAGAGGAGCTGGGAGGGGAACGAAGATTAATAACGGCCGTGTTATCCCCGTTGGCTCCCTTCCGGGAACTGCATTCATATGGTGACACATGTAAGAGAAGATAAAACACCCGCTACTGATGAGCCTGATGAAGCACATATGGAAAACACGCTTTGCTTATTCTCTAATTGTCCTGTGCATGAATTTGATTGTTAGAAACATAAATAACAACCAGGGCGTATACATACGACATAAAAAAGAGTTAGATTACAATGACTTCCTAACAAAAACCGAGTTGTATCTACATCAGTATTCTATACTATATTACATTCATATTTGCTAATTTTTTCTTGTATATTTTATATTATTATTAATAATAATATATACTATATTGGTATAGTCTGTAGTAAGCGTATAATTCAATTATAGTATATACTGTAGGTACATATAACAATAAATTTAATTAATGAAGGTGTGTTAGTGGTTATAATCACAAACAAAATTAACACTGTTGCACACCACTATAGAAAAGTTATTCCGATTAGCGCTTTCAAGCTTCACAGCTCATTATCAGCTAATGATGTATCAGGTAACAATTAGCTTAGCATCAGCTAATGATGCTAATGATTCACAGCTTATCATCCAGCTGATGATGATCTGTGAAGCTTGAAAGCGCTAATCGGAATAACGTTTCTATAGTGGTGTGTAACAGTGTTAATTCTGTTTACTATTACTTCCATATTCCTTAAGGAAATGGAAGTATGGTGATGGCAAAAAAAATCGTGTTAGAGATTATTGCAGATTCTGATTGTAGTACACTCAAAACATGAAAAAAAGTCGTTTTCCGAAAAGTGTGTGTGTGTGTGTGTGTGTGTGTGTAGATTTTTTTCTATGGCAAACGATAACAGCCGTAAATTCAAACAGAATCAAATAATTTTTTGCATACGTTCCTGATTTGTGGAATACTCACGACCTATTGTTTTTGGTGAAGATCGGTTGAGGGAAAGGGGTAGTTTACCTGCAACGGTTTTTTTTATCAAGGGAAATTTTTTTTTGGCAAACGATAACAGCCGCGAATTCAAACAGAATCAAATAATGTTTCGCATACAACCCTGATTGTAGAGTTCTCAAGACCTATTGTTTTTGGTGAAGATCGGTTAAGGGAAAGGGGTAGTTTACCTGCAACGTTTTATGTTTTAACAAGGGTATTTTCTATGGCAAACGATAACAGCCGCAAATTCAAACAGAATCAAAAGATTATTTTCATACAGCCCTAAATTGTAGAGTTCTCAAGTTCTATTGTTTTTGGTGAAGATCGGTTAAGGGGAAGGGGTAGTTTACCTGCAACGTTTTTTTATCAAGGGTATTTTCTATGGCAAACGAATAACAGCCGCAAATTCAAACAGAATCAAATAATTTTTTGCATACGTCCCTGAATTGTGGAGGTCTCAAGGACTTTCGATTTTGGTGAAGATCGGTTTAGGGGAAGGGGTAGTTTACCGGCAACCTTTTACGTTTTAACAACAGTAAAGTACTTGAAAATTCATTTAAACTTTTTCAAACAATGGTAATTGTTAAAAATAAAATAATTTTGTTGCCAGGCAATAAAATTATAATTTTTTCATTTTAATGTAAATTATGTATGAGTTAATATACATGTATAAAATAATATATGGTTCGTGGCAGGTAAGCATATCTCAGTTATGTAATGTTTACGTTTCCATTTTATTATTATGACTACAGTAATAAAAAGGCAGGGAACACACACACACACACACAACATTCGCGTTATTTCTGGCCTCACTCATGTTTATTTTCTTACATTTGCACGCTTTTTAAATGGAAAGTGCCAAAACCCACACCAACATAACGCGTGCAAGCCGAAAAAAATGGACATCAATTTGCTTCCTGTGGATCGCTGGGCAGTGTAACTGCACGTGTTTACAGAGGAACGATTCATAGACAGACTTTTCGTCTTTAGGGAATGAACCCTCTGCAAGATGCTGAGGGTCCATGAGTGACTTCGGAGCGCTCCTTCTTTTTCGCGTGTTTATTCTGTGAAACATACACTGTAGATTCGCAGCTTTACTCTAAGCAACGCTCAATAGGAAATGTTGAAAATTTTTGTCCACGGTGTACCCTCATTCACACTAAACCTGCTCTGATGTTTTAATTACGGACATCATAATATTAAAACTTTGGAAACTTGAGCACTACTTAATGGAGATCAATCATTAACTTATACAAGCCATAAATTTATGCATATTTTTTATATATATGTGTACAACGTTATCGGCAACAAAGAAGTAGTTTTTGTTAAAATTTCTTCCCGGGATATTTGGCCGTAGTCCAATGTTTTCTATAAAACCAGATGTTTCGGCAATGCCATCGACTTCCATCATCAGTGAAAATCGAGTGCGATAACGTGAGGTGGTATACGTTAGTGACCACAGTACTGTGGTTAAGGCTGAAGCAGTAAGTAGAAAGAAGTAGTTTCTATGGTAATATTTCATTTCGAAAATGATTTTAAATATAAATCTTAGAATATGGAAGTTATGTATGGTTCTCCATACCGATATTTTTTAATTCTAATTAACAATTTTTATATGATTTGTATAATGGACTACTGTATTTATCCCACATGGTAAATCATGTCTCAAAATATTCTCATATTAAACAGCTTCTACAGGCAGTCCGAGCAGAGCATAAAGGGACATACCACGGTCAATATTTTGTAATAGAGGGGTAAATAAATATTTAAATATTTATTAAATGCATTTCGTTTAGCATTTGGAGATCTTAAAAAAAATCCAGTTTCTTTATATTTTAAACAACGCAGAAAAAATAAATGGCTCTTCTAAAATTAGGTCGAATGTTTTGTTGGTTATAGCTGCAAATAAATGGTTTCTATCAAATAAATGTAATAGCTTTTTATCCAAATTCCATAAAGAAGTTGAATTTAAAAAAAAGGGCAAATTTTTGTGTAGAATGACATTTTTGTTATAATTATGATTTATGTCAAATTTAGAATTAAATATTTCAATCAGCTGCCATTAAAAATTTTTAAATGGCATTTTGATTTGTTTTGATCATTTAAGAAATGCCAAATTTACTGTGTGTAACAAATTTCAACTTTACATCTTATCCAGTTTAGCATAAATTAATTATTTGTAACACATAAAGACGGAAAAGAGAACATTTCTCTGCATATGGTTATTCGACATTTTACTTCAGTTTAATGAGTATAACTATTCCAAAAGTTTGACACCTTCTTTTGGAAACACTCTGTTCAGTATATGAACTCTCAATGTGACACAACATTTTATCAGTAAGGACGAATTGAAGAAGAAACCTATAAAGAAAGTTTCTTATTCGTATTTGAAGAAAATATACCCATAAAAAACAAACACTTTAAAAATGACAAAAGAGAGTATAAAGCCTTAAGTGTATGATTAGTAGAAATCAAAGTTCTATTACAATTTATTAGAGTTTTCCTAATTCAAAATATATTGATAATAATTAAATTTAAATGGAATAAGAAAGAAGAAAGTGTATATTAAATACAATTATAGACAGGTGAATAAGAAATGGTTACCAGTTAAAACTGTCACAAAGAGGGTTAAATAAAGCCATGATCAAATAGTGAATACTGGTCAGTCCTATGTTGTGTTATGTCCTATATTATGATAGGATACAATACTAGAGAGAGAGAGAGAGAGAGAGAGAGAGAGAGAGAGAGAGAGAGAGAGAGAGAGAGAGAGGGAGAGAGAGGTTGTGGTTTCATGTTCATTAATAATATTTTAATACATCAGAATGATGGTAAAATGGGACTCGTTCAACGTTTCAAACACTTTTTTATCGACAGACTATCGTATATCTTCTTAAAAACAATAAAGATCATAGATCATATGATGTCTCCATTTGCATATTTATTAAAAAGCGTGGTCAACATTGGCAGCAGTTTGTTGCGATATCACTTAATGAGATGCCGTTTTCAGTTTCTTCATGTTTTCGATACTGTTAACTTCAACTACAGTGTAATGGACATGTAAAGTGAATAGATATAGACAGAATGTCAGCGATGATTCTAGCAGTGAAAACTCACTGAAAGACAGAGACTAGGTCGCCCTGCAAGATGTTAGCAAGAAGAGATAAATGACACATTGGCGGGTCAACCACTGACTTTAGAGATGATACAATGAAGTTGGCAGTGGAGATTTGTAGCGGTAAGACGGCACTGTTCTTCATAACCCAACAAAAATAATACATCGAGAAAAGAAACACACACACACACACACACACACACACACACACACACACACACACACACACACACACACACACACACACACACACACACATGGATGTTTATGGTTTCTAACGCATTCGCAGGAAACCCGTATTTCTTGCCAATATGGGTTTTCCCAGAGATCGGTCTACCCACGAAAAATTTCCTTCTTAAATACCGACTCTAATTATGTTAGCCCCGCAGACTACCGCTAGGCACTACTTCAGGAGGACGATCTTAGCCGATGATTACTCTGATTTGATGAGATTTTCAAGAATGACATATAGCCACCCAGCTGTAATGCACTGGATCTGCTACGGACTACTCAAAACAATTCTTTCGAGCTGGTCATTAGGCATATCAGCTGTCGAATATACTCCATTTCGCCCACACGAAGAGTGATTATTGTGTTGCTATTTTCTTCTAAAGTCGTGAATGCATGCCCGTATACCCGGCGTTCGATGCTTTAAAGTTTATAAAGTTAGATATAAACGATACAAGTAATACATCTACATGCGATAGAGAAGAACGTGTCATTCTCTGACCCTCTTTCTCGTGTCTTACCGATCTCCGTACGCAAGTTCGGCTCGCCGTATACAGTGCGTGCTGTTGTACAACGAGCGCAAAAGATAGCCTTTGACGTGACTATGGTTACTGCGAACGCCAGCGTCAGGCGTAAAGTGTCATGCTTCTTTTCTCTTGTTGACTATCTGTGCAGTTTCAGCTTATCTGCTGAGTGAACGTTTTGTCTTTGTGCACATGGTTGTACTTGTACGCTGATGTAAAAGTGTTAATAATATGACATGTTAACTATAAAGCAAATTATTATTATTTTTTTTTGTATAGACTTTCAGCAAGTAAGCAATGTGTATTTCGAGTATATGTAACTACTGAAACTTTGTTATATTAAAATAAAATACATGTTTCTAAAGGTTATTGAGTAATAAACCACAGGAGAGACGATGCCAGCTGAAAAGTAAAGATCAAATTCGGACATTTCAGATTTCATGGCGCAACATGCAACATGTTTGTTGCTAATTGCGTGTACTAAAAGGAAAAAAATATTTGGTATAGGCCTATGTGTACTTCATATTTGGGACATGTGACTAAGAATGATTTAACGAAAGGTTATCTGACGTGAACAATCTCACTACTAAAAAACTAAAAAAGAAAAGAAAATACTAGTCATTAAAACACCATTTCTTTCACTGTGAGTCGTTTATACTACTAATTAATCACGCTTAGATAATGTGTTATCAGAAGCTGCCCAACTTCAGATAATAAACCTTCATAATGAAATGGCTTCGTCCAACACGCAAATTTTCAAGTTACTGATTGAGTTAATAGAACTGTTAAGTAAACAGGAACTGGTATTTCATAGCCACCGAAAGGACGAAAATGCTCATAACGTAGGAAAAAATGATTTAGAACTGTTGCTACCACAATATGAATCGCCTCATTGTTTAGAGGAATACTATCAGACATGAATTACCCGAATTGTAAGGAGGATTCGTTGTACGCCACAAGTGAACGAAACATTTGTTTTCTTATGTTAATCCTTCTTAAATATTTTAAAGCCATCATCAATGAGTATTAAAGGATATAAAGAATAACATAAAGAATTCTTATCACCATCAAAAACGTAGGTGACTAGAGCAAATTTAGCCTCATTTATAAATCATTAAAGAAGGCTTTCAAATGAATTAAAACTACACGAATAAAGGATAACTGATTCAGTGAAGGAAAACTTAATGCGACTAGGCCTAACACATGAATTAAAAGATACTCAGATCGTTCGAATCCTTCCCTCATTTTTGTGCTTCGTAAAATTAATTACTGAAAAGAAATTCTAAAAAGATATAAAAAAAAATATTTTCCCTTGTCAAACTTAATAATTCAATAAAACCACATCAATCTTTCGATAGTTACTTGCTACTAAATGGATTAAAGATTAAACATTGGGTATGCTCATAAGACGATGCATTTAAGCCCTCAATAGCTTCTAAAATACTTCACAGTCAACAGTCTAGATTTCATGTATCACCAAATGACGAAGTACTGCTCTCAGTTCTAACAGGAACTACTTCGCTTAACTGAAAATATACATCATAAATTACATGAACAGTGATAGGCTAGTTCTTTTTAAACTGTATGTACCTGTTTATGTTTTGAAGCTGTTACGTTTACCGCTACTGATTCATTACACAATTTCGTGTTTCTGATTTCGCAATTCTCCGTTTTCTATACTAGCTCAGAATCTTTGCGATATTGTTTGCGTTCTGGTTTGTGCTGCCCATCGATGGCTACGCCAGTGATATGTGTATCTACAGGGGGATCAGGGGGTATCTATCCCCATCAAAAGCTATTAAAAGTTTCAGATAAAATCCATAATAACTTAACGTAGGTATGTATCTAAGCCAGTTGAGTGTGTTATAATAAAACTCAAGTTTAACCAACTTTAAAGTAAAACAAAGTATGTTAAATAAAAATAAAATAAAACTGTTAAGATAATTATAAAAATAAAATGAATTACAATATTTGTAAATCAATAAAATTCAATTAGAATTATCACATAATAATGATAATCACTGAATATTTGGTAAATAACATACGTATTAGTAGCACTACAAAATAATTACTTACGCCCCAAAACACGAAGGCAGAGAGTATTAATCTACCTTTAACTGTTTCGCCCAGACACACTTCTCATTAAAGGGTTGTCTGTCCTTTAGTTTAACATCTCTAAGGTTTGACCATCGTCTTTGCACGTTCAATAACACGAACTATAAGTTGCTTAAAACATACTCGGGTCAACATTCTTAAACTAAAGTGCGAAAGGGTAATACAATCTTATTATGTTACGGGGATTTTTCAAATTATCGGCAAATAGACTCATTTTCATAAGATCTATTAAGAATATAAATTAAATTAATAATGATTGCTAATTACAAGAAATTTACTATCTTTAATTTGAATAACAGTTAATCAAAATAGAATATTTTGAAATCATCGCTTCTCCATGTTTTATCAACCCTTATATTTCACATTGGTTTACTAAAAACATTGAGGCACAAAGAATTTATAAAACGTATTTATACAGTTTGACGAGAAGGATCCTGAATTTGCCATCTGTCCTGAATAAAATTGGTGGTCCAACCATCAAGCTAGTCTACCCCCCTCCCCCTCAGAAGCTAGTCTCATCCAGCAGGAGCAGCTACTAGTTACCGCCACTCGTAAGAATAGTTTTTACATTCTTTAAATATATTTGATCGTGAAAGTCAACCGTACGTCCCTTAAATTTACATTTTGTTGTTAATTATTTTTTAAGAAAAATTCTTGAGGTTCTGGTAGTGTTAATTATGTTACAGAGCAAAGTAGTACAATAAGAAAATAGGGTCATAACATTTACCCCAAATTTAATAATCCTATCCCGAACAGAATCTACGTTAACTACACTCATATCCATCGAAACATCTAAGTTTAAACGAACATTGGTTGTTTCTTTTTTCAGGAAATAAAACTTCTAATCCAGCATACACTGAACGAGGTATAGATAATAGAAGCACTTGAAGAAAACTATTACGATGAAGGAAATTGAATGTGGAATATTGACGTTTGACTATAGTAGCAGAGAACCGCTTACACAGGAATAAATGGACCGTGAAAAGTGAATGGTTTTGGTGCAGAAAATCCGATTGGCTTGGATCGTTGAATAAAGAACATCATTATGTTTACTTACGTAAATTGTTTTGGAATAAGAAATCTTTTAAGCAGAATAAAAACTTAAATGTTTTTTCATTTACTCAGAAATAAGATGAAACAATTTTCAATTTGTTGCAATTCCATTCTGTCCTAACATCTTTATTTAAATAATTAGTTTTATGGAAATTCCTAAGTATCCCAATACAATACAGAAGTACAGAACAGGCACCAAAGTAGAGCCTGCGGGAATGTATTTACGAATTCTTTGAACTTTATTTAATAACAATTCGTTCATTTAGCTTCGCGAGAGGAAAATAGAAACGTTCTTACATCTCTTTGCCTTATCATTATTAGGGTTAAATGAATTGAAAACTTTAATGCAAGTTTCTAGTTTTATATTTACTACATGGTAAGTTGAATAAACCTGGTGAATTTTTTAGTTTTCTTAGTGCAAGTATGTTTTCGGAAAACGTTAAGTTTCAGCCTTGCGTTATACCTAAACTCCATTAGAGGTTTTAGTTCACATCGCTGTAAATATGAATAGAATTTAGTTGTGTGGCATTTTAATAACATAAACTCCGCTTGTATTTTATATAAACATCTCTTGAATAAACTAATTATTTGTTGCAATAATTTTACCTTAAAACTAATATCTTGTCAGCTACAACAGAGACTCGAAGTTGAGTATGCAATCCATCCGTCCAATCTGGTAGCATAGCTTCTCAGGGCTACCCCAGTTTGTTTCTGTTGTCAGACTGCGGTCTGACTATCTTTATGACGATCTAGAGGTTGACAATTGAGGATAGTTGGCGCACTATAATCAATGGGCTCCTTAAATCGTGGGTTCAGCACTATTATCGTGAAGTTTCTTATTTCATCATAAGGCGACCTAGGATGATGCTTAAGGCTTGGATACCCACAGTACTGGCCACACTGCTTCCCTTGTATGTATATTGATTGAGGAAGCTGTTTTTTTAGTAAAGGAAGGGACATAACAATTATTAACAATAATGCTATGTACACATATAATTACTGAGCTATAATATAAATAATTACCAAATCAGTTACATACACGGGCTCATTAAATAATAACTCATTAAATAGCTTCTCTATTCCTAACTCCAAGACAGTTCTTCACTTGGTGGGACTCTTACCCCGAACAATCTGGTGGTATAACTCTGTGGGATCTGAGGTTAGAAACTAACTGTCAATTTTGTGGTCTGAAGAGTGTCGTACTAAGTCGCTGCGATTGTGGAGGTGACTCTAATTTCTCTAAGTGGTTACAGATTAGGCCAGTCAGTGACCCTGGAATGGCGGCGTATGATCCGCTCTGATTGTCACCTGTGGCGTATACATTCTTAGTTTACTAGAATTGTCCACTACTCTCAATACTTACGCTGGCCACAGAAGATTGAGGTACTTCGTTTAATGACGGCGACATACATATTCTGCCTGGAAGTTATAATTTTTTTTTTTAAAGAGTCGAAACAGCCTGCTTTACAGTGGTCGATCTTTGTTGATCACTTCAGAGTGGTTGCTTTGTTTCGACCTTTAGGCCCTAATAGGTCCAACGTAATTATTGTTGCTATTATAATTACTAACCGAACGATTTTTTGCCTTTACAATGGTTGTCTATAAATCACCGTCCTCCTTGTCAGACTTGCAATTGGTTTTTAAGAGTAAGACTATCCAAGTAACAACAGCTGTAAAAATAAGAAACGATAAACTCTTTATTTGAGAAAATAAAAAATTAAATAAATAACTTCATGTTTGAAAACTTAATAAGACACACGTAATAATTTTGTTAGTTAATAAATATCCTACGTCCAGATATAGACTCTGTGTTTATATTATCACTATACCTATCTATGCAATATTTATTTTGATTCGCTGCAATATATTTTGCGTTCCTGAATTATTTCAAAACGCTGTCTCTAAACATTTCCAGAATATGACAAGACGAATTATATATAATTATAATTCAATCACTTTCTGCTACAGATGATACCCGAAACATGTTCCTAACAAGGAAAAAAAAATATCTTGAGGTAAATTCATTATAAATATTAAATGTACTATAATTATAATTATTTTTATAATTATATAAATTAATTAACTGCAACGTTCTTGTAGTTTTTCCCTATTGCCAGCTTTTATCACATGGTCTGTTAACTGTTGCGTTAGATGAAATAAAAAAAACAGCGTTTACAATACTTGTGAGGAACAGTCTTAACTGATTGTGCCTGTTTACTGTAGCAACTAACACTCACACATACACCAAATCAAGTTAGTTTCCCTTGGGGGATTAATGAAGTTGTAAGACACAACCGACAAACTTCGACACAGTACATTGTTAGGCACACAACTCGCTGTCGCTAAATGCTGTTTGCCGAAACTATAGAATTAATTCGCTGCAGTACAAAGTTTCGTTCTGTGTTTGTTGTAGGCGACGCGGAATTTGTTTCCATTGTGTTTCTCCTCCCGCAGTAATACAATGTGATAGAAAAGTAGGAACAGCAGTATTTGTAATTGTGACTTTTTTTCTTTCTTGTGACTATGATAGGTGTGGTGATTGATCCGAACCTATTCTTTTCTCTTTTCTATCTGAGGAAGAGACGAGAACACAATTAAATGGATACGCAGCCATGAGAATGTAGATGTAATAAATTTGTCGCTGTACAAGAAGAGTGACCCTCACAGAATTATTAGAGTGCAGGCAAAGACGCGTAAATAAATATTTCTACGAGATGTCTAAGTACTAGTAGAACATAGTACAGCGGTGAAGGCAATTTTGCCCATCACTCCAATCGTCACTTGTAACTAATGAAAGTATTGTACAGCAATAAACAAAAACTCTGAACTGTTTTATTGAGAATACCCTGAAATGGTAGATTCGCAACTGATGATGTAGCTAACGAGTTATTGTGTATAGCCTCCCTTTATTGTGTAATATAATATTAGACGAAGCTACTGGCGCCTCGGGCCGATTGGCTAAATATTATTTGGAAGTAAATAGTATTGTTCTATACATAACATACATTTATGGTAGTCAAAATTGACGGTTTTAATTTCAAAAGAGTGAGGGAAATTCAGTATGAAAATATTTGGAAAATACGAAAGGAATGAGTATTAGTAGGAAATCTGCCATGTGCAACAGAAATCCCTCAAGAAGCTGGGGGGTATCCAGGTATAACTGCTCGTCTAGTTTAATCATTTAGGTGTTGCTTTGAGTAGTTATGATGATAATAAAAGGTCTACGGATGCTTAGATATTAACATCGGAAAGGGAGCAGTGATATTTAAATCAGCTGGTATGAGTGACAAAATTTTATTAAGAGGCTAAAGTAAGGATATATTTAGGAGTAATCAGACACACTCATACTTCTGCGTCAGAAGCGCCACCGTAAACAACAAAGACAACGTAAAGATTGTAAGATAGGTGCTCAACAAGACCAAGACGGGTAGGATAAGGAATCGGGGATGAGATGGGTGTGGTGTAGTGCATATAAACGATTGGATGAATGAAAAGCGACGAGACTAGGATTCTCATATTTCTAAAATGACTGACAACAGTATGGTAAAGTTAGCAAGAGATGAGAGGCCGAGAGAAATATGAGGATATGAGAAGTCAAGACCATGAGGGTATGGAAAGAAAAAGCATCAAACGGAATCATACGTAAAGATAAAAAAAATATTACGTAAAGATAAAATAATTTAAATAGTTCTGAAATTGTAATTAAAATGTACAAACATGTTTGTACAATACCAATGTTTGTTGCACATTAGTATTTTTCCAAATAGGCTAAATGATTATTTCGTGTAACCGTGGGGGACCGTCCACTACAAACAAACGTTAGTTACTAAATGTAGATAGATTTTGTTAGCTACGAATGACAATCGATGGTTTACCTCCATTTGCCAAAGAAGCGTTTGACAAAGTTTAAGCTTTGAATAAAAATCAAGACTTAGCTGGCCACATATAATTTGCTGCACATTAAGCAAGAAACGTGTGATACGAAGATTCAGTTGATTCGAATATTCATGACATATGCGACTAGAAGACTAGATTAGAGGACTTTGATACGTTGCTACTAGAGGTTTATTAAGATCTTTACCTTTACATTACCTTCTTTAATAATTTTATTTTTATATTTGTATTATTTTGAATTTTAGTGTTTGTTTTCTTAAATATTTAGTAGAAGTTTAACTTTTGATATGAAGGTCCGCTTCTGTAATTGCGGATATACTTTGCATCACAAAGAGGTGTGATAATTTGTGACAATAATCAATGGAAGCCGAACTTTTCGAGGACTAGAAACTGAAAGTTTGTCAGACGATCATGACTGCGAAGTTTCGTAAGGCGCGAGAAACTTTGACGTGGCTGACACGAACTAGAGGGGCCAGAAATTTTCTACTCCCTGCTTCGAGACCACTGTTATCATAGCGTTTTACAATTTCCTGAGAAGTGGATCAGTCGAAGTTACGTGGTCAACAGCACTACCAAAAACAAAGTTGCTTGTACAAGAAGGTGTTGAAGGGGAGTGTTGAAATTACACGTCTTTATAGGTTGAAAATCAATTAGCCGATCTAAGATCTCATCCCTAGAGATAGGTTTAGGCATGTTTGTGACAGGAAGCGAGAAATAGTCCTCTACTTCGTTTTAGATCTATTTCCAATCCGAGGATGGACTGGGAGCCAACTGTCGCTCGAATATGTCCTTCTCTTTAGGACGACGGACGACACATGGATCATCAGCACGGTACAAAGAGAGAGGGGATGCGAAGAAGGTGCGACGCCTCTTCCTCGTCATCTGTACGGGCGACTATCTAGATTCACATCTATTCGAGCCACGCCGAGTTCTCAATACATATAGGCCTACTTATGTTCTGTTGTGGGTGTTTCACTATACTTGTGCATAAAACCTTCATGATGCCTGGGACTGCAATAGTTTCTAACAATAAAATTACTGATGTAAATTAATTTTAAGCTTATTGGGCGCGCGCCGCTTTGGTCAACGTAGATTTCCGGGGACTCTTGGTTAACCCAGCCACTTGATCGCCTTCTATGGAGGCAGTAGAGGAGTGCAGAGAATCGCTGAATTATGGAAAATAACATGAGTAACTTAGGAAGTGAACCAGGTAATATTTTATGCTTAATTTAAATTATAGATTAAAAGTACAATTTTTATTTTAAAATTTAAATATATATTAAAATTCTACGTCCTGAGCTAATTATAAAATTTGTTCTTTGTAGTTACAAGTGAATTAAAAAATGAATTTAAATATTAAAACATCTCATAATGTTTCTTAACATAGTATGTGCAATTCTGTTACAAAATGAATATTCTTTCTAGTGAAAATATTTATTTTTATGTGAAAAGAAATATGTTAAGTATTTCTGTACGAGTACTTTTCTGTTTATTTATTATGAAAGCTATTAGTGTTACAAAAAACATCTTGCTAATGAAATATTTTAAATCCAAAGGGAACCGTTAAGTGACAGTTAGCGGCTCGTAAACATTCTGAAATTGAATAAACTAGTTCTGTAAATAGATGGGGATGTTGGTTACGTTGCGTCGCCTGAAACACTGATATTATGTGCCGCAGCACTTTAGTATGACGCAGTGTGAAATACGTCAATCTAAAATTAACCCAAGTATTTCGTAGAATGTCATGACTTTATTCACTATGCATTCACTGTGATGATTGCTTACAGAATCATCATGTATCAGTTGCATCTATTCCAGAACTAGGTTCGATAAGTATTTTCTGTCTCATTCATTTAATAATATTAATTATCTTTCTATTGCGAGTAAGTCAGATACTTTATTTAATAGAATTTAAGAATACTTCACTTATTTATAGAATACTAATTTTGAGGCTTTTGAAACTCTGATGTTCGTACGTACGACTCGAAAAGCGACTTGCAGATGGCTGTACACCTGATGGATAGAATCTGCAAGGCTGCTGGATTACAGATTTCCACATTGAAGACCAAGGTAATGGCTATTTACGGAACGTATCCCATACGAGTAAAAATTGTTTACATGGTAATGTTCTAGAGCAGAACAGTAATTTTGAGTATCTAGGCTATAATGTGTCTTGCAATGCAAGGAATGACGTGGTGAGTAAGCTACATAAGTTCAACCATATGTGTGAGACCATCAGGAGAACTCTAAAATCAACAAATAAAGAAACACGACTGAAGGTCTAGAAGGATAACCCTATCCACACTTTTCTATGGGTCTGAGAATTGGTTATTAACGAAACCGCCAGACAAGGCGGCCAAATGAAATTTCTCAGGCACGTTGCAGCATATACTCTCAAGATCGTAGAAGAAATACTGATTACGATAGGAACTAAATATGACAATGATGATGGTGATGATGGTGATGACTAAATGTTATGAGTATATTAGATAGGATTGCCCAATATCGGCTAAAATGTTTGGAACATTTTAGAGGAATGGATGATTGCCGCATCACCAATTAGGCTATTGAATTATAAGACAAAAGGACGGTGAGGTGTGAGACGTCTGAAGACTCGTTGGAGTGATCAGCTCCAGTCGGACCAAACCATTTTTGGTTCAATCCTTGGTCAAAATGATGATGTACTTGCGCTATGTATGATATAAACATTTAGAAACTTGGATTCAAGTAATGTGGTCAATGAAACTCCATAATGGAGGAATACGTGTCTAATTAAGCTTAGGAAATGCATGTAAAACACACAGCACTTATTAATATATTAATAATATTAATAATAGCTTTTACGTTTACAGCTACATTTAAAACTAAATGAACTCCGTGTTAGCCTACATATTGAATTCAATACCTCACCATTAGCTACTTTTCTTACAGTTGATTTTAAAATTGTGGTGTAAGAATTTAAAAATAATATGTTCAAAGTACATAAAAGTACACTAATTTTATATAGCCTGATTTACGACATTAAAAGTGGCCTCGTATTTTAAAAAATTTACTTATCCTATTTTCAAAAATTTGTGTTTCAAGTAGACATGTTTGGCTCCACATGTTTTCGAATGATTCCACGGATTATTCTTATTAGCACACAGTGCACTATATATTACAGTCTGTTAAACTTCAAACAAATAACACTGACAATAGATTTTTTCCATATATATATTTCTGCATGATACTTCCAAATATGCATGAAACTTAATTGTCCTCTATAACCTACCGTTTTAAAATTACAGTAACGCTTTTGAACGCTAAAATTGATATTTTAATGTTCTTTGTAATATATTATTTTTCTTTAATTAAAACAATAAATAAATAAATACAGTTTATTTAATTTCAAATAGGCCTATAGTGTTATTGCCTGATGTGAATAGTACAAAGTAGCAAATCAAGATAAGCATTGGCTTTAAATATATTGTAGCGCATGTGCAAGGAATTTAAGAAACTGGCTTCCAGCTACTCGACCATCAATGCCATTTCCCGTACTTACGATATAGAGAGAGTAGAAAGGCCATGTTACAGATTCTTATTTTATCCTTACTAGTGTGAAAGGTTCCTCTGCTAAATCAACGCACACTATTAACTATCGGAATTTAGATTGTGCATTACGACTTGTGACAGATGGTGAGTCTTCCGATTCCTACTCCTCCTGCAAACTGGACACTTAATGATGATGAAGATGACAACAACAAAAAAGATGAGAGCGTCTGAAATAATGATCCCGATTTTGCACCTTCCGTATCATTTACGCCTCACCTTGTAATTCAAGAAGAATTGCATGATTGAGAGAGACCTGAAATTCTTAGAAACCCAGCCAGAGCTATTAGGATCTCGTTTACAAGGTTGAATTCTTCTGAATAAATATGTAACAGTGACCTCATAAAAACAAGAAAATTTTGTTCTTCCAGTATAGCGTACTGTTTCAATGTGTATGATTTATTTAGGTTTAGGGCTGATCACATTCTGCCAGAATGGCGTTTGTTTATTGGTTCTTCAAAGCAAAAAAGAACTACTTCTACCCTTAAGAGCCCTTGGTCTATTCTGTACACATAAAGGAGTTGTATGAAAATATGCACCAGTTAAATTTACTGAAGGCTGCACAAATTAAAAAAGTGCACAAATGGCGGAGATTTAAAATTGATAGGGCTTCTACTAGGAATGCAGCCTCGTTACACCAAGTTTTGCAGTTTTTTTATGTGAACGGAATAGTCACGACAGAACCGACCATTCTGTTCGTAATAAAGAAAGAATTCCCCAAACGAGCAATTTTATTCCAGGTTAAAGAATAGTTTCCATCAGTGAATGACAAAGGGGATTATGGTACTCCGTTACGTATCAAACTAGGGAGGATGAAACAATTTGTGAAGTCTATTGTACTTAAAGAGACAATAATGTAGAAGGAGAAGCAATAATGTACTTAAGAAACAAGATCCCTCCATTGCACAAAGCAAAAATTAAAGAGGATATTTTCACCGAGCCAGAAATAAAAGCAATGCTAAAGGACTAATATCACAAAAATAAATAATTTAGATAACATAGTTTGGGCTTAAGTCAAGTTTGTCTACAAAAACTTTGATGGAAATAACAATTAGAAGACTGGCGAGAAATCGTAACCGAACTAATCAAAGGCTACGAACAAATTAATTGCAATATAGCCTACCATTAAAATTGAATTTCCTTCACTTACATCTGGATATTTTCTCTTCAAACTTCGGTGCAGTAAGTGACGAACATGAGGAAAGGTCTCATGAGGAAGACGTCGCCATCATAGGGAAGAGATACGCAGAGATGTGAAACGTCACATTGCTTGCGGAATATTGTCGGAACATGGTAACAGACACGCCGGAAGATATATACAAAAGGAAACGACCCGAAAAAGTTATTTAATGTAGTGATTGTAATTTAATGATAATTATTTCCTTTTTAAAATGTAACAAAATTATGCGACTTTGTGAATAAAAGTGAAAAAGTAAAATGTTATTTCCATTATTCCAAAAAAATCTATACGCAATAGGGCTATTCTGCCTGCAAATTCAAATTAAATTCAGCACCTATAAGTTAATAAAAATCACCTCATTTCATGAAAGAAGAGCAAGGTGGTTTAAATTGTTGTCGCGTATGATCATTTTACGGATCAGAAAATATTCTGTAGACAGAAGAGTGAAAAGTTCTTAAAATTTTTCGAAGCCAGAAAGAGACGCTTCATAAAAATATTAGCCGAATTGTATGTATCGTCATCGGCTGCTCGCAAATATTTAAGAGTATCTATTTAATTATTATACAGTCACTTGATAGGTTTTGCATCCAAATCACACAATTGGATCACATGTTTACAGATTACATGTTTCCAAACAGTCATATAATTTGTAAAATAACAAGGCTTGTCATTCGATAAAGAAACAGCGACCTTATGCTGTGTGGTGCACTATCCGTATACTCATATTCTTTGAGTGAGTAGAACATTTGGTGTAGACTTTGTTCTTTTTTATTTGTTATTTACTTAAGTACATAAACGTAATATAATTTATAATTTTTTTAATGTATTATTTTGTATCTGTCGTTTTTTATATTTCGTAGAAACTGTGGCTTTCTCTGCAGCAAAGAGTAATGTAGTGAAGGACAAGCTGTAATTTTGCTGTCACGGCTAATATAATAATATATATAATTAATGCAAAAATTATGTCCTCTGTTATGTGTCCTCTGAACGTCCTCTGTATTTCCTTTTGTCGCCCGAGTCCACCAAATATAAGTAACAGATCGCACTCGTCTACAAGGGAATTCCTCCCAAATAGGACCCTACCCTCACAAAGGACTTCTCCTACTCTACCCTTCTCCTACTTCTCCTATTTGAGTCCTACCCTTTCTTATGCATCTCTTTTTTATGGACTTCTGTGAGGGGAAATTTTCCGCTTGTAACTCGTTTTCCTGCTTTAAAATGTCCTGATGTGCTTCTAGGAAACAAACTGAACCATTCTCAAATACAACACTGTTTTTCCGTTTAACACACGTCGTTTTTTTCTTGTAACCAAACTTTTAGCCCATACTGGGATGAGCGAAAAGTATGGGCTTGTTCATGACATTGTCGGCGGAGCTTACTGTATACAAAATGTTGGGGCAAGACTTTGTGCTCTGGTTCAACCGAGACTTTGAGGATTCCCTATTGTAGTATGGGCGAAACGTTTAGTTTCAAGAGAAATGAAACTACGTGTGTTAAACCAGAAAACATGTGTCACATTGACATATTTTTAATTATTTCTCCGATTCTCATCCAAGATACCACTTCCACTTCTTGGATTATTTCACTGACACTTCCAAGATATTGATGTAAGACTAATATTTCATGTCAATACAAAAACCAGTATTTGTATTCTATATTTAATGTCGAATGTAGATATTAAGCAACGGCTAGAACATTTCACTAACGCTATTAAACTTTGTTTTCTTCAGAATTACTACATTAATTTTTCAAACTAAATTTACTTGTCAAATTAATGTTCTAGCCAATGTTGAGCATTTTGTTGTTCACGTGCTGACACTGTTAGCTTTGTAACCATTTAAAGTCAACATGATAACTGGATAACGAAAACAGTAACGATACACTTAGCGTCGTTAACATTCATGCGGCGTAGTAATCATTGAGGCGTTCTTTATGTGTCACAGAGTGACGTCATGTCCTTTCCGCTACAAGATGAACGGGAACACGATGTCTAGATGATAATTTTAGGTTTTTCTTCTTATTTCACCCCATCTCTTTCACTTACTCTTTCTCTCTCCAATCTGTATATCTGTCTTTATGTCTATCTGCCGCTCTCGGTGGGCCAAAATGTCACACTTTTTATCGTCAAGCTCGACACACTGGTGTAGTCAACATCTGTGTCCAATTTAAAAATCTAATTTATTTAATTCGGTTATGTTATGTTTTCAGCAACTGACACACGATTATACCCAACAAACATTTATATATTCCAACAGCTGTTTGTTTTATTTTTAGGTACATTAATTACTTGCAAACTCGATGTGTACTATATGATATGTGCAGTAACTTACACACACACACACAGACACACACACAATCTACTAGTTTCCTGTGTTATAGTTACTTCCATCTTTTCAGCCTTCATAATAATTTGTAAAGTACGACCTGCTTAAGATGTAAAATCGGCTTCCTATCCAATTTTCTCTCTTTTTTGCGTCCTTCACATGCAATCCTCTTCTCATTCATTCATTCATTCTCTCTCTCTCTCTCTCTCTCTCTCTCTCTCTCGGATAATGTTGTCACAGCTACAGCTTACTTAATTTTACTCTCCATATTACTATAACCCGAAATATTTACGAGGTTGGAGTACCTTAACGAATATCACTAATTGCATACTACTTTCAGTCATAAAATCATAATCAATTACTTATCTTATTTTTTCACCATTTATAACATAATCACAAATCTGGCTTCTGCTTTCTAGCTTACGGTATTTTGTAATCAAAATTTTACAAACTTACTAAATTGTATGTGAAAATATTAATTGGTGCTCTCTATTACATTAAGAATAAGTTGACAACAATCCAGAGACTCTGTACTTGGGTGCACTCTAGTGGCATGATCTGGTGTCGAATTTTTTCAATTAAATTTTGTCATTTCCAAACCAACTAGTATGTGTCCTGGGCATGATGCGCGATTACATCAAAATTACTCGACTAAAAAGGTTTTCAGACAATTACAAGATAAGTATCTTGACGTTCCTCCTCCTCTTGAAAGTTTAGTAATCAACGTTCTCGCCTCTCACCTTAGACATAAGAGACCTCGTATTCTAGTGCCGTAGTAAGTCCAGAGTAGTAGTAAGCTAATACATTTTATCATGGTAAAGAAAATCTGATTGTGGCCGGGAAGTAAGGAGCAGAGTTGCCATATTCCCTAAATAGCGTCTAAAAAATCAGGCACAAAAACGTCTAGCAAACGTCTAAATAAAATACCACGCTTCAACTACTTCAATATTTTGGTTGAATCTCAACTTAATAAGTGCAGTTATTGGAAGCGGTTATAGCCTTTGGCCTGGGGGGGGGGAGCTAAAACTCAAAAACGAAAATTTCTTATTAATTTTTAAAGCACAAGTATGTACTGTTTGTTATTATGTGTTATTGCAAATTACATTCTTATGTTTAATTTATATTATTTTCACGTACTACGATGACCCCTCATACTTTTTATGTGTAATTATGATTATTTCCCGTAGCACACTGCCTCTTCCCCCGGCCTACTTTGCACGCCCCACAGAACACTGTTTACAATTTTACTTAACAAACATAATATACTATATCCGTTCCCGGACATTTCCCCGAATTTGAAAACCCCGACTATATTTTCCCGAAATCAATACGAGTCGCGCTTGTTTGTTCTTTTAATCATAAACTTTCCTGAATGCATGATATTTATTTTTCTTCTGAAGAATTTTAGTTTTGAACATACCACATACTATAAGGATTATATAGAACAAACACACCAAAAAGGAACACGCGCGCGCGTGGGCACGCTTTTGTGTGGAGGGTTGAAGAGAGCAATTGTTTAACGCAGACCGTTTTACCCTGAGTGTCCCCATGAATATGTATTGCAGACAGTGTTTGTCTAAATGAGAGCGGCGGACAATTATGCCCAAACACGCCTCACAAATTGGATTTCACTCAATTCGGTACGTTTACACAGTTGAGTGAACGCCACTGATTTGTATAAATTTCGTCGGCAAACAGACCTGGGAATGTTTGAGTAGCGTTACGTGGAGTAGTTACCGGTAAGAAGGAAGAGGTGAACTCGGAGGATACCACATACATTTTACAAATGCGCTGACAGTAAGTAGTTAATTGTACTGTTAAGACGACATTCAATTTCGGTTATTGTTAATGCCCTTTTATATACCGTGGTTAATATTTTTTAACATTAATTTACATCGCCTCTGATTACACTTATCAAATTAAAATCTCTGATTAACGCGCATACACGGACACAATAATTTATGAGAGACGTGTCAGGCACGCGACGCGAAGCACGCACGCTACACTCTAATGCATAATTTGTTCTGTTATTATCATGTAACTTCGTATCTACACAGCTTATCGTCCTTTCGTGATAAAATAACGCATAATATTCGATTTCCTTAATGACTTTATTAAGCTACTTTCACATGTTTTTTTTTTTTACTTCAAATAATATTTGAATAAAGCAATGGTTTCATGTAAGAGACATATATGCTCAATTCCTTCTGCATATTATATGGTTTCACAAAACTTCTGTAACTGTGCAAGAGGCAACTACAATACTTTAGCCTGATGCAGTAAAGAATCGAAGTTCTCGTATAAGTAAATCAACCGTAGCGTTCACAAAAACTCAACATGTATAATGTTGAAATGTAAAGCTTCTCTTTATTTGTAGCGACAAGAACAAGAATGTCAACAGAAATTGATACTAAACACAGTCCTCCAGACCAGCACAAGCAATTTAGTATTGAGTTGATCAGTTGAAGCTTGTCAGCTTGCGCTATGTAACAACCTTGAACCGCCTAAACAACAGAATAGGTTTTACTCTTTCCGCCTTGTAAATGAATTACATAAATTTCAACAGGTAAGTGGTCATCTGCATTAGGGAACTTACGGACAGCCGTTGTCAAGGCGTTGTACTAATAGCTTCAGAAGACCTTAAGTATGTAAATACATATGTGTGCGACGTTTTACGCTGACTCTATTTTAAATTAAAAACGCATGTAATTTTTGCGGAATATATGCAGTTCTGCTCAGAGATATATTTTTCAGGTTAAAATGTTTGATAACAAAATTTTCTATTTACCCCACACCTATGTCAGAATCCGTACGCCGTTAGATCTACACTGTCAAATTATCTAGAAAATGGTGAGACAACGATCATAATAATTTACCATTTACATTGATGGTATGGTATATGTATAAAAACAAATATTATTAATAATATAATAATAATATAACTAAAATAATTCATATTTTTTTAATAATATAACTAAAATCAATTGCTGAAATTAAGATTACAGTAATAAGTTTCCTGTGTGATAAAATAGCGTACAAAAATTAAATTTTCCTTTTATACACGGTAATAATATCTTAGACTTTCTGGCAGTTTAACTGAAAATCTTCTTCTTCTTCTTCGGCGTAATCATGAGGTTTTCAGTTTGTTTCGACTTCTAATTTGATCCACCCAACGTGTTTAGACGATTTAGATCTGTTCTCCGTTTAGATCTATACTTGGTTCATAAGTATACGCCTACAATTCGATTCAAATATATGTATGGAACTCTTGTCAGTTAGTAGGAGGCTTTCTGATTTTTGTGTTTCGTTTTTTTCTACTACCAGGGCATCTTTTGTCACACTTCAACAATAGTCAGAAGGCACAGACGCGTTTTGGTTGCCCTGTTACCTGTATTCTATCACTGAGACGTCTTGTTGGTAGTCCTCTTCATGCTCGTCGCTCACTGCACCACAGTTGCTTGGAAAGAAGTCAAGATGTGAATCAAGAAAGTGTATTTAAAGTGACGTATTGCAACCTCATTCTCAGAACTATGTTCACAGAATTTCATTAGGAAGCCACATCCTAGCTGTTAACTCTTTGATTACTTAAGAAGTTGTCAACATAAGATCTGATGGCTTTCCAAACTGTTTTCTTAGTCCCTTTAGTAACATTATTAAGGGTTTTGTTCTTAAACAGTTCAGAATCTGCGAGTCAACAATGATGTTGTGGGAATTTTTCAAACGTGGAAATTTTCCCTTCAAATGTTTGAAAGCTTGTCCTTCCCGATTCATTGTCTTCACAAATGTTTCATCAGCCCGATTTCAGTAAGTAAATGTAGCAGTATGATTTTATCACGGGAAACTAATGGAGTGTACTGCATATTCATGTTTGCAGGCCCCAACAATGTCCTTTTAGGCCAGTTTGTCTTATATAGAGTGAACAACTGTTACGACTCTTTCACAGAGAAAGTGGCATTATTTGGTAAACCGTAACTGCACTCGAAGTAAGATAACTATAAGCTTCGTATCTTCACATATCTGCTGTTGATGGTCTTCATATTTGATTTTTTCAAGAATCAATTTAATATGTTCATACTCTCCTTCATATGTAGAGTGTACCCTACACGTACAGTGTGACTACATGAACAGACGTCAATGAACTTCCACAGTGAAGCAAAACTGCTTTTAAGCTTTAATTTAGGTGAGTCTATGAAAAGTATCCTTTTTTTGTGTCTTATGCTGCATTCTCAAATAAATCATCAAACCACTCACATTACTGCAGGTAACAAGACTGTTTTCCATTTTGAAAAATGTAGTTGTCTTTTTGTCGATTTCTATATCCAGACAGTCACATTTTCCTCCAAACGAACCCACTGCTAAAACCTTGATGCAAGAAGTTTACTTTGTTCCGGAACAATAAAGGAAGGCTTCATAAACAAAATATAATAAATAAAAATAATATTGTTACTCACTAGTGTCAACCCAATTTTTTAAACTAAAAATTTCTTTAGCAAAATTGGAATATTCATTAAATCATAAAAATATTCCTGTTTTTCATAAAAATGAGAGCTATGTAAAAATTAAAATGTCAGAATCGTTTTTCTTACATCAAAATGAATTTACTATATTAGAGTTTGGAAGTTTTTTCATCTTGACCAATACAATTTATTCTATATTATTTTGTTTCACTCTGGATCCTCGTTTTCTGTGTTTTATTAATTGTATCATCTAAAATGACTGTGAGTTAATAACACTACAATCCGCCCCCCCCCCACATATTTATAAGTAAGTTCACAACCTGAATATTTAAACGTTTAACATGTTCTATAGCGTGTTCTTTTACAACTTGTTTTTCAACTATATTTCAAATTATATTTACTACTTATTTGTTAGTGCTTTAATTAATTTTGTGGTATTTCGAGTTCAGACTTTTTTGTTAAACCCTGACCATCCACATGTATCATTAAACTAAATGTATAAATGTAACAATGTGAACATTCTTATAAATGAGATTACCCCAGTATCTGAGAATGTTCACCATGTATATTAAAAGACACTGCGTGATATACTACAGACTTACCTTACGCTTGGTAAATAATAAATTACAGTTTTCCTACTCTCAGAGTAAATAATGTTGGTTGTATGTCTGTGTATACTTCTCATTGCTTCAGTTAAATTGTTAGTGTTTCCCCTAATACAGACAATTTTTCACATCAATTTCTTATTTACAGTATATTACTATAGTTCACTTGTTATCATATTTTTCACTGTTTTATTAATTGTACCTCGATCATCTAAAATGACTGTGAGTTAATAATACTTTTTATAACGTGTAGCCTATACGTGTTACTGTTTATAAGTTTTCTTACACGTATTCAGACAATATACATGTCTCGTTTAATGATCACCCTTCATATTTTAATAGTCTTGTATTTAACCCAACTTCATCTCTTTCTTTTTATTTGTACTTCGTTTAGAAGTACTTACCAGTACTCGCTCTGTAGTGAAATGTATTTCTTCATTAGTAGCTCGTTTCTTTCTGCTTTCTTATAATTACCCTCTACTGTATAATATAATACGAGGTAATTTATTGCCTTGAACCAATTATAAGTATATAAACTCATCTATACCATGTATGCCTGTAATTGGTTTATTTTGTAAAATGGTACTGATTTCTTCATAATAATATAAGTTTTCTTCATATTAAGTTTAGTATAAGTTTTAAGTGAGAAATTTTTATCGTTATAACCGTCATTAACTCTTCGACGTAATGGTAATAAGACAGCACTTCTCAAGAAAGTTTATAAACGAAGCTTTCTTAAATCATACGGATATCACTATTAGATATCCGTAGTGAGATTAGGTGTTTAATTTCTTCTACTCATTTTTGAAGGTTGAACATTTTCTCAATATACTCTAGCAAGTTAATTAGCTTCATGCCTTACTTATATATATCATGCATGCAGCGCTCAGACTGTATGGTGTCAGAGGCTCCTGCAGGACGCGTCAAAGTACCTAGGACACCGGAAGCATACACTCGTCGTAATTAAGGCTCACCATGACGGTGTCAACGATCAGGTATCTTTTCGTACTTAAAAAAGCAATTAAATTTGTATACAGCCTTGATCCGATGATATCTGAATTAGGTAGCAACAATTTCTCCAAGACATTGGGAGATCAATTCTTTCTATAAATAATTGGAATCAGAACACATAATTGACACCGTTTGACATAGTTTTGTGCGCCTTTCTGTATCTGTGTAATGTGTGTTCGTGTGTGTGTGTGTGTGTGTGTGTGTGAGTGAGAGAGAGAGAGAGAGAGAGAGAGAGAGAGATAGTTTATAAGTCTGTTAGATATTCTACTCAAAATAGGCTGTGCTTGCGTATAAAATTCTCATTAAACTTTCTTTCCACCGACTCCCTGTTAATCAAGTTTCTTCTAATTCCTTCCCTTCTGTAAAAGAATAACTGTTTAAATTCTTTATCAGATTACTTCTGCTTCCATAAATTCATTTTAAATTACCGCAGTTCTGCACCAACCGAGATAAACCTATCAGGTGTCGGCGTAATGTCAGTTAGCAAAGTAACTAATTTTACTTACTTTATTAATTTATAAATGTTATAAGTCTTTATATAAAACATACTTTGGACTGAATATGGTTGTTTGTTTGTTCGCGTAACCGACTATATTACTCTCTATTTCATTGCTACATAATTTTTCATCATCTTGCATGTACTTTAATTAGTATCGTGTTTTGTAAAAGAGTTGCGGGAAAAGTATATTATAGAAAAGCAATTATGTAGACGAATAATTTGAATTTCCCGTCACATATACTAAGAGTACTTTAACAACATTGCTAAAGTGCTTTCATGAAGTCCGTTAAGATTGTGTGACTCACTAACGTCACTTCGTTTTTACGCTACTTTTGCGTTAACAGAAACGTCTTTAACAGTAATTTATCTTGCATGTGAGTTATGCAAGCATAGAGACTGAGCTAATCGCCTTGCATTATATTTATCTAAATGTAATAAAGTTTATTTTCAATAATTATTAATAACATAATCATTAAAAAATCACAAATAATGACATTTTTGATCCAGTAATTTGCACAATATATATTTTTATTGCTTTTGAATGTACCGGTTAACATTTTAAAATTTTATTAGTACTATAAATGTATAAATTTGTACAAAAATGTATAAACTTTAGTATACAAATTATGATTTCATAACAATTTAAATCAAAGCAGTGTCTACAGCGGTACGTAGTGCTGTATATATATACATATATAGGGCTTTATATATCTTTCATTATCCTTTTTAAATAACTCGTTGATACCTGCAGGTCTCCCATGTAATACCATAAAATAAATAAGGTTTATTTATTTTAAGGTTTATCATAAGTAGGTTTATTTTTACCTGACGCACGTTTCACAGAAATTATTCTGTATCTTCAGAGGTTTGTTTGAATTGTAATTGAATGTTTCGCTTACAATATAGTTAACGGATAATCGATTTTACATCGATTCTGTTTTCGATTGTTGTAATGATAGTTGTAACTATATTGTAAACGAAGCATTCGATTACAATTCAAATAAACCTCTGAAGATACAGAATAATTTCTGTGAAACGTGCGTCACCTGAAAATAAGCCTATTTGCAGTGCATTTACCTAAAGATATTACATATATTTCTTAGAACATATTTTCACTTTGTAAGAGTATTTAATTTTGTTAGTTTTGAACATAATATTGTTTATGTCACAAGATAAAATAAACAGATTTAAGTAGGCTCTCTTTTTGAAATGAACCAGGAGTAGATAATGGTCTAGTCTAACGCATAAAAATATTGAGTTTAGCTTACTACGTAAAAAGAAAGTTGCGTAAAGTCAATACAGCGTTGTTCCTTACAACTGAGTAAACTTCATTATCCACGAAATAATAATACAAAGCATGCGTATTTTGCTTTGAATAAAGTTTTTCATCACTATTTTATCTGTAAAGATTAAATGGGTTGTGGCTTACAGGTTTTTATTTGCTGAGGGAACCGAAAGAAAACGTTCTGTTTTAACAAAAGATTATAACATTTCTGTTTAATCCAACACAGCCAACTTAATTACTACATCATAAACTTATGATTAAAATATTTTGACACAATTTTCCGACGGCATGGCTTCAATCACGCGTATCAAATTAAAGACTTAACAAACTGGGACAGAAGGTAACAGGTAATTTTACAGACGGGTGTCAAACACGCGATACCAAACACGCACAAAACAGTGCAGTAAAGATTTTATAGATAATTATGTTATTATCTGTTTATATCCCTTTTTAAAAGAGTGACTGAAGAAATATTTAACAAATCAACTTCTAATATTTTGGCGGTTGTAATAAATAATGAATTCAAAATATTACACCAAGTAATTTATCGTTCAAAATTAGATGAGTTTTAAAGATTGGATTATTATTTTAAACGTTATTTTAAAAAGGATTAATGAATAAAATTGAATTTTTAAAAGTGTATGTGTATACAAATATACTTTTTAGTAGCGAGACCTGGACAATAGAGAGGGAGAAAAAGATAATACGATTGTAAATATTTGAATTGTGGCGTATAAGAAATTTGTGAAGAATTACCAATGATGTGAAAGGTAAAGAGATACCGGTAAGAGTGGAAGAAAAATCAAACTCATGGAGAAACTTTGTTACTTTAGGGCAACATCTTGGTTCATGCAAACACGATGCATATAGTGACTGAACAAGTAATTAAGAGGGTAGATTCCAAAGTAAAACAAAGTTTGGGGCTTATGAAGATTACGGGAAAACTACAAATCTGAGACTTTCGAAGTCTCAGCAGATTTAAAGAGAATCAGATGGTAGATAGGCTGAGGGGTCGTTTTATTCTCGACAGAGTATGAAGACAAAAGAATTAGAAGAGATTTACAACCACTAATGCTACTCATGCTTACTGTAGACTTAAATAAATTACAGACACTTATGTTGGCCTACACATCTACAAGAAGATCGACTATATTATAATCAAGCCGTTTTGGGTAAAATGCCTTAATACTAATTTGTATATAAAAGTGAATTATACCACTCAGTAAGTTAGAAACCGCTGAAAAGAAATTTCTTGAATAAGTGGCATTTTGTGTTTTACATTACCATTTGAGAAAGTGAATTCAGAAATATTGTACTTCAGTAAAGTTGTACAAAGGCTTACACGGCCGGTGTCATTTCGATTTAAATTCACTCTCGGGCTGTTTGACCGTGGTTCAAAGTTTCTGACAAAACCAAACGTTTCGGTAGTACCACTGACTGCCATCTTCAGTAAAAACGAGTCCACGCTAACGTGGGATGTAGTACGTTATACTACGTAATACTGAGATAAATTTGGTTCAGCCAAATACTGAGACTGTGGTCCTAACAGATCCATGACTTTTAAAGGTTGCTTTCCTGTAAGGTGTAAACTAGTACTGAATGATCAACTAATTGAGCAAGTGCATTCATTCAGGCTCCTTGTATATGACTTGTCTTATGTTGGTGAGATAAATGTCGACAAAAAATAGAGAAGTTTAATCACTAGTGTGTGGAACGATAAGACGAACACTGAATAGAAGGTCAGAAGAGATACTCTTTTGAAACTTTATGAAGTTATGGCAGTGCCATTCGGCATTTATGGTAGTGAGACTTGGATACTAAACGTAAAGACCCAAAGCCGAATACAGCATAGTAAAATGAGATTTTTACGATCAGTACTAGGAGTATCACGGAGGGACCGGGTAAGAAATGATGATATAAGGAATATCCTTGACATTATAACGTTGCAGAACTCAGACCCTATAAAGGATCCACAAATATAATATAGCTGTAAGAGAAGTAAACTAATTTGAAGCATAATGATCAATAACTATACAAAGGTAATGAGAGAATAAAAAGAAAAATAGTAGACAAAGATAATAAATGAGTGAATAGACTAGACTGACAGACAAATGACTGTGACCCAACCCCAGTGATTGGCCAGATAAAGGCTATAAAATAAAAAGTAAACGAATAAAAAACCTAACTAATATTTTATTTTGTAGCATGTATTACCCAAGTTATGTAAAAGAAAGTACACCACCAGTAATAAACATGTAAACCCATTGTTATTATATTAAGATGATAAAAATACTACCAAGAAATGGTAAAATAGAATCGAATTGTAAAGACTTGATGAAAGAATTATAGGGACTAATGTTAATAGCCCAAAAAACTAACTTTACACAAAGTTGTATGACTAACTTTGTGATTTAGAATGTTATGTGTTTTGAAATAACATTATTAATATAAAAACAAACACATGAGGTTTTAAAAACTGACTTTAAAATTAGATTTGTCAAAACTAATTTATACCAAGAGTGAGAGGTAGGTAGTGAGTGTTAATGATAACCAGTGAACCAAACTAATATATGATAGCATCAGTGATTATAAAACTCAAAGAATTTGAAGATGAATCACTACTGTGAATTTAAACAGAGTGTATTCCAAATGTGACAAGTTTAATAAACACTTAACCATTGTAATCAGTGAAGGTGATAGATAGGGTAGGGATGAGTTAATATAAACAATTAATAGTAGTAATAAAAAAAGGACAGTGGTAATAAACAATACTAAAATGTTGATAGATAAACAATAAGAAACATTAGTAGTGTGTAGAACCTATGGTATAAGAATTATGTTAGACGATTATTAAAAGATAAGTTTGAGTAGAAAATAAGATCAATTTAAAAACCGTATTGTTAGATTTAATTAAAGGAATTCTTTTGTTCAATTAAAAAATAATGTTAAATGTTCATACAAATGGTAGACAGCAAAGTTAGTATGTCAACCAATTTTATTGTGTTAATAACTAAGAAACAAATTACTTATGATTTAAATAATAGTAAACATCCTATGTTACAAAATAGTAACAAGGATGGTGATCACAATATTGTAAATGGTGTCAAGACACCATGATCCGAATTTGTTGTTAGTTTATCTAAAAAAGTTGTATTTTAAAAGAAGAAATGGCGCTGGATCATGAGAAGACCATAAACCATTTTAATGTTATATGTTACCATAGAAAGATTAAGTGGTAAAAAGTTTGTGTAAGAAATATTAGAAAATACAGACAAGCAATTGTACAAGTTTAATAATCACAATAGTACTCACAATTGTAATAAGATAGGAAAAAAGGAAGTTAGACAAATGAACTAGCAAAGGACAAGGAATGATTTTTTAAAATTATAATAACATTTATTTATTGTAAAATGGCCCAAAGTCATTCAAAAGTAGACACTATAACTAAGTAATGGCAAGCAGAACCTATGAAAGTAATAGGTAATGTTTAAATTAAGAAATTCCAGACATTTATAGCTTAGGCCTATAAAATGCCTAACTGTCAAAATTCAGAAAAAGCAATTTATGAGCAATTAACTATTGTATTTGAGAAATAAGACAAACTGACTTGTTAATTTCAATTATCTAACCATAAGAGTATGACATAGTTAGAGTAAACATAAAAAAATAAGTGAAATATGTAATAAAATAACATTAGCAAATTGGTCAAAACGTTAATACAGGAGCAAGAACAGCATTATGGGATATAAAATTAATCTTTGAAAGAAAATAAAGACATTGATGTTAATATCTCACACCTTGGTAATAACACCAATGAATTATAGCAATTATAAAATATTAGGTCAATTTGGGGCCAAAAAACCCAGGCTTTCATAACAATGTAAACAAAATCCTTAACGAATCAGAAGCAGGAAATTATGCTTGGAATTAAGAAAACCGTTAGAATTTTTAGACAGTCCATTATTAACGCTCAAGGTATGCAGATGCCAAACTGAATCCGCTCTAATTAAAAAAGTAATAAGAGGGAAATGTACTCAAAATGAACAAATATGAATAATAGGAATTGAATATGGATCCATTGAACACATGATGAAACCATAAATCAAAATTGAATAATTGAAATTAAAAAACATTGACTAAATAAAATAGAAAAAAAAGAAAACCCGAATGATGAAGAACTAAATACTATAATCAACAATGTTTTGAAGAATTACCTGGGACTAATCAGAAGAAACAACAAGATTTTGTTAAGTATAAATGAATTCTATATATTTGCGAATAAAATTAATTAACTTTTCCACAACACAATAACTCTCACTCTGAACTAGGTATAATAAATTCTTTCAAAGATTAGTTGAAACTATATCTTTAAAAAAAAATGAAAAACTTAACAACTTCACAAACCATTATTGAAAAATTATTTAAAACTGCATCAGCATATTTGAAACTGTAACTTAACCTCTATGCGACGCCTATAAGTCGACACACTTTTTAGACACTAAGAATCGAGTTGTAAGTAAACCTGTATACTAGTATTTAATTAACATTGATGTAAGGTTGTGTACTTTCATAAACATCTTGCTTTATTTTGTTGTAATCCAAAGAACTTATTCATCGTTCTGAACAAAACATTGTATGATTAACCAGAACGCTTGAAGACACGCCTGACCACCCGATGAGCGAGTAAAATTTAATAGCCGGAGCAAACTTTTTTACAATAACAAATATTTTGTACTTAACTTATAAATAATCAGCGAATCTGGACACTAATAAATTAGTTCTGAACACTAATAATCGTTCCTTGTTTTATTTGATATATATCTTAACATTGTGTACTTTAGCAGTGAAGAAAATCTTTTACCAGAATTATAGGTTGGCAACATTTCAAACTCCACTCGAGATTTGAATTCGCGCCAGTCCGTTTGGGTAAGTTTAACTTATTATCGAAGAAAAAGAAGACGACGTAGGAAGAAACTTTTAATTGTTTTGAGTAAGACAATTTGGCGCCTATCGGGAATTAAGGTACATTAATATAAGGACAGGTAAGGAGGAGAACGATACACATTCGGTACTGGTTATTAGTGCGTTCGCGATAGTCATCGTTAGCGATAGACTGAAGATCAACGCCGAGGCGAGTCACGTTACATAATCAATTACTGATCAAACAAAATATAGAAGGACGCTATCGGCTTCTTTATAAATTGACGCCAACTTGGGGCTTTTAAAAGAGGTACAGATGCTACGTTATAAATTGGCACTCCATCGCGGGGCTTTTTAAAGGGGAGATCCAAAAGCTGTACGTTATAACATATACACGTAAACGGAAAGATAAAACAATACAGACAGGATTGGACAGACCATGTTGAAAGGATGGATAAGAACAGGATACCATAACAAATTTTGGTTTATGATCCGAAAGGACGGCGGAATATTGGAAGACCAAAGAAGAGATGGTCGAACCAAGGAGTGCGCAACGGATCGTAAGCTCCACAGTCTGAGGAAGAAGAAGAAGTAAAAGTATTTGAAATCTCAGTTTACGGCAGAAAGTAGAGAGGAAGTGAACACCATGGTTAGAAATTAGTGATTACATCTTGCAAAAAGCGTTATAAAGGATAGAGTACAAAGAGTTTATTTAAATTAAAAGAAAATTTAGTATAGTAGCCTATTTTGCGAAAGGTTACAGACACAGAAAGACAATGGAACAGGTGTTGAATCTCCTCTAAAAGTAAAGAATGGTGATGTATGACTTCCTTCTACTCTTTTTACTTCCATATTCCTTAAGGAATGGAAGTATGGTGATGGCAAAAAAAATCGTGTTCGAGATTATTGCAGATTCTGATTCTACTACACTCAAAACATGAAAAAAAGTCGTTTTCCGAAAAGTGTCTGTGTGTGTGTCTGTCTGTCTGTGTGTCTGTCTGTCTGTGTGTCTGTCTGTGTGTCTATAGATTTTTTTTCTACGGCAAACGATAACTGCCGCAAATTCAAACAGAATCAAATAATTTTTTGCATGCAGCCCTGATTTTTAGAGTACTCGCAACCTATTGTTTTTGGTGAAGATCGGTTGAGGGAAAGGGGTAGTTTACCTGCAACGGTTTTTTTTTTAGCAAGGGTAATTTTGTTTGTTTGGCAAACGATAACAGCCGCAAATTCAAACAGAATCAAATAATGTTTCGCATACAGCCCTGAATTGTAGAGTTCTCAAGATCTTTTGATTTTGGTGAAGCTCGGTTAAGGGAAAGGGGTAGTTTACCTGTAACGTTTTATGTTTTAACAAGGGTATTTCCTATGGCAAACGATAACAGCCGCAAATTCAAACAGAATCAAATAATGTTTTGCATACAGTCCTGATTTGTAGAGTACTCAAGACCTATTGTTTTTGGTGAAGTTCGGTTGAGGGAAAGGGGTAGTTTACCTGCAACGTTTTTTTAACAAGGGTATTTTCTATGGCAAACGATAACAGCCGCAAATTCAAACAGAATCAAAAGATTATTTTCATACAGCCCTAAATTGTAGAGTTCTCAAGACCTATTGTTTTTGGTGAAGATCGGTTAAGGGGAAGGGGTAGTTTACCAGCAACGTTTTTTTATCAAGCGTATTTCCTATGGCAAACGATAACAGCCGCAAATTCAAACAGAATCAAATAATGTTTTGCATACAGTCCTGATTTGTAGAGTACTCAAGACCTATTGTTTTTGGTGAAGTTCGGTTGAGGGAAAGGGGTAGTTTACCTGCAACGTTTTTTTAACAAGGGTATTTTCTATGGCAAACGATAACAGCCGCAAATTCAAACAGAATCAAAAGATTATTTTCATACAGCCCTAAATTGTAGAGTTCTCAAGACCTATTGTTTTTGGTGAAGATCGGTTAAGGGGAAGGGGTAGTTTACCAGCAACGTTTTTTTATCAAGCGTATTTCCTATGGCAAACGATAACAGCCGCAAATTCAAACAGAATCAAATAATTTTTTGCATACGTCCCTGAATTATAGAGGTCTCAAAGACTTTCGATTTTGGTGAAGATCGGTTAAGGGGAAGGGGTAGTTTACCTGCAACCTTTTACGTTTTAACAAGAGTAAAGTACTTGAAAATTTATTTAAACTTTTTGAAACAATGGTAATTGTTAAAAATAAAATAATTTTGTTGCCAGGCAATAAAATTATAATTTTTTCATTTTAATGTAATATAATATTTTTCATTTAATACAGCAATAAAAAGGCAGGTAAGACACAGCCTGGCTGTTTGGCTGAAAATGATTTTAAATATAAATCTTAGAATATGGAAGTCATGTATGGTTCTCCATACCGATATTTATCTTCTGTTACTGCTACTGTTTTCTGTTGCTATCACTGGAATGACATAAACCTCTGGTTTGCCGACAGACGGCAGTATCTGTTCATGCATTTGAACTATATTACATTCCTGCCTAATGACCTTTTATATATAGGCCTAATACATTAATATGCGGTAATCTATGGAGTATATTTTATATTTTTGAAATAGTTAGTAATCTTAATATTTTAAAGTATAACCTTTCATATATTTCTAAAAACTATTTATTGTTTACGATTAATTCATAAAGGTATACTATATCCTTCGGTGATGGTTATCCCTCGACAGAACTCCATTTCTACTTGTACGTTATTTGCCTATATATGTAATTTCATTTGGCATGCTACTCTTTTCATATATTTGAGTCAGAAGCTGCAAATATCTGTTTATTATACGTTGTTTTCTGTAGCGGCCATTGTACCGTTTTTAGACTGAATGAAAACTTTTTCTTAATCACCATTTGGCCAGCTGATGTGGCCTAACTCTACTTTCTGTCGAGGTGTACGATTAACTATTAAGCGTCTGCATTGGGTTCAGTCACATAGTCAAATTTTAACTTTGATAAAAGACTAATGGGTTAAAAAAAGAAATAAATCGATGTAACATGAGGTGTGTAATTTTTTAAAGTATTCAGGTTTATCTTTACGTCTCAAAACAAAAACTTGTTGATTACCAAAGCATATGTCGCTCATTAGTGAGATGTGGAATTTATATTACTTCCATATTCCTTAAGGAATGGAAGTATGGTGATGGCAAAAAAAATCGTGTTCGAGATTATTGCAGATTCTGATTCTACTACACTCAAAACATGAAAAAAAGTCGTTTTCCGAAAAGTGTCTGTGTGTGTGTGTGTGTTTCTGTGTGTCTGTAGATTTTTTTTTTATGGCAAACGATAACTGCCGCAAATTCAAACAGAATCAAATAATTTTTTGCATACAGCCCTGATTTGTAGAGTACTCACGACCTATTGTTTTTGGTGAAGATCGGTTGAGGGAAAGGGGTAGTTTACCAGCAACGGTTTTTTTTTATCAAGGGAAATTTTTTTTTTTGGCAAACGATAACAGCCGCAAATTCAAACAGAATCAAATAATGTTTCGTATACAGCCCTAAATTGTAGATTTCTCAAGACCTATTGGTTTTGGTGAAGATCGGTTGAGGGAAAGGGGTAGTTTACCTACAACGTTTTTTTAACAAGGGTATTTTATATGGCAAACGATAACAGCCGCAAATTCAAACAGAATCAAATAATTTTATGCATACAGCCCTGATTTGTAGAGTACTCAAGACCTGTTGTTTTTGGTGAAGATCGGTTGAGGGGAAGGGGTAGTTTACCTGCAACGTTTTTTATCAAGCGTATTTTCTATGGCAAATGATAACAGCCGCAAATTCAAACAGAAGAAATAATATTTTGCATACGTCCCTGAATTTTAGAGGACTCAAGGACTTCCGATTTTGGTGAAGATCGGTTAAGGGGAAGGGGTAGTTTACCAGCAACCTTTTACGTTTTAACAAGAGTAAAGTACTTGAAAATTTATTTAAACTTTTTGAAACAATGGTAATTGTTAAATATCGGTATGGAGAATCATACATGACTTCCATATTCTAAGATTTATATTTAAAATCATTTTCAGCCAAACAGCCAGGCTGTGTCTTACCTGCCTTTTTATTGCTGTATTAAATGAAAAATATTATATTACATTAAAATGAAAAAATTGTAATTTTATTGCCTGGCAACAAAATTATTTTATTTTTAACAATTACCATTGTTTCAAAAAGTTTAAATAAATTTTCAAGTATTTTACTCTTGTTAAAACGTAAAAGGTTGCAGGTAAACTACCCCTTCCCCTTAACTGATCTTCACCAAAATCGAAAGTCCTTGAGACCTCTACAATTCAGGGACGTATGCAAAAAATTATTTGATTCTGTTTGAATTTGCGGCTGTTATCGTTTGCCATAGGAAATACGCTTGATAAAAAAACGTTGCTGGTAAACTACCCCTTCCCCTTAACCGATCTTTACCAAAAACAACAGATCTTGAGTACTCTACAAATCAGGGCTGTATGCAAAACATTATTTCATTCTGTTTGAATTTGCGGCTGTTATCGTTTGCCATAGAAAATACCCTTGTTAAAAAAACGTTGCCGGTAAACTACCCCTTTCCCTCAACCGATCTTCACCAAAAACAATAGGTCTTGAGAACTCTACAATTTATGGCTGTATGCAAATAATATTTTGATTCTGTTTGAATTTGCGGCAGTTATCGTTTGCCATAGGGAATACCCTTGTTAAAACATAAAACGTTACAGGTAAACTACCCCTTTCCCTTAACCGATCTTCACCAAAAACAATAGGTCTTGAGTACTATACAATTCAGGGCTGTATACGAAACATTATTTAATTCTGTTTGAATTTGCGGCTTTTATCGTTTGCCAAAGAAACAAAATTTCCCTTGATAAAAAAAAACCGTTACAGGTAAACTACCCCTTTCCCTCAACCGATCTTTACCAAAAACAATAGGTCATGAGTACTCTACAAATCAGGGCTGTATGCAAAAAATTATTTGATTCTGTTTGAATTTGCGGCAGTTATCGTTTGCCATAGAAAAAAAATCTACAGACACACAGACACACACACACACAGACAGACACACACACAAACATTTTTCGGAAAACCACTTTTTTTCATGTTTTGAGTGTAGTAGAATCAGAATCTGCAATAATCTCGAACACGATTTTTTTTGCCATCACCATACTTCCATTCCTTAAGGAATATGGAAGTAAAAATAAAATAATCTTGTTGCCAGGCAATAAAATTAAAATTTTTTCATTTTAATGTAATATAATATTTTTCATTTAATACGGCAATAAAAAGGCAGGTAAGACACACACACACACACACACACACACACAATTCACGTTATTTCTGGCCTCACTCATGTTTATTTTCTTACGTTTGCACGCTTTTTAAATGGAAAGTGCCGAAACCCACACCAACATAACGCGTGCAAGCCGAAAAAATGGACATCAATTTGCTTACTGGCGAAGCTAGTAGTTAATGAATGGGTAGGCAAAAATCTTATCTTAAATTTTTTTTAAGGAATCACTAAAAGGACGGTGGGTCAAATCGGACGCTGAGGTAGAGTTTGCTGTAACCGAATGGTTCCACAAACAGCCGTAAGAATTTTACTAGCAGGGAATCTACAGGTTAGCGCAACAGTGGAACTCATGTCTTAATGTTATTGGAGACTTCTTTTAAAATCGTTGAATAAAAAATGCTTTACAGCTCTATACGTGTGTCTATTGAACAATCCTTGTATTAGTCATACACAATAATACAACTGATTGAACTTCAAATTTTTAAACTTGATTAGTTTCTATATATATGTTTAATGTTACAAATAATTCAAATAACACTCTTGATCATCTGTTAGTTCAGCGGAATAACAGTGACACTTTTAATAACCGCATAAAATAAACACTTAGAAACAACACAGGCGCTTTAACTTAACTGTTTGGACCACAGAAGTGAGGCATGCCTCAACGCTCTATGTGTACAGCGCGGGACAATCCCCCCTCCCTACACTTCCCTATCACACCACTACATTGCTTACATACGATGTATACAAAAAACGCTGAGGCAAGTTCAGGTTGCCTCATTCGCTTTAAACGAACTATGCCGAATCTCACCTGTCACCATCTAGCGGTCGCTCAATAAAGCACGTTTCGATTTAATAAATTTGACAGTCGCAGTAACAATGTATAATCTTTACGTTATGTAGTTCATACGTATTTATAATTTTTATATTACAGAATTTTTTAGGGTAGGCATTGCCTCAATTGCCTCCATGTCACTTCGCCACTGATATATATGTGTACAACGTTATCGGCAACAAAGAAGTAGTTTTTGTTAAAATTCCTTCCCGGGATATTTGGCCGTAGTCCAATGTTTTCTACAAAACCAGACATTTCGGCAATGCCATCGACTTCCATCATCAGTGAAAATCGAGTGCGATAACGTGAGGTGGTATACGTTAGTGACCACAGTACTGTGGTTAAGGCTGAAGCAGTAAGTAGAAAGAAGTAGTTTCTATGGTAATATTTCATTTCGAAAATGATTTTAAATATAAATCTTAGAATGTGGAAGTCATGTATGGTTCTCCATACCGATATTTTTTAATCTGTAGTGCTACTATTATCATCATTGCTGTTCGTGGATTTTCATTCGGTCTTACCCTATTCTACACACTCATTTCTGGATCACCAGTATATCCAACAGTAAGTTTATATAAATCTTTTATAGTTAGCGTTTCGTACCTTTTTGACTTAATGTATAGAAAACAGAGCCTTTAAACTGTTACCACACTGCAATTGTTTACTCTGTTGTGCTGCGTAACAGGTGATCAGTTCAACAACGCATACATCTTGAACCTAAAAGTATTAATAGCAATGGACCTAAAACATTATAGAAAGTAACACAAAGTTCACAAAATTACTTCAAAGCAATTATTAAAATTAAAGCACATTACTTTCAAGAAATACATAAAATGCGTACCACTGAGGCACTCATAAATTGAATACTGGAGTGCGAACGATATTTTCGATGAGCAGCAAAAAAAGTTTGAAATTATCAAACTGACTGAGATTGACTAAGCCTCGTAATAAAAAACCTCTTGTCACAGTAACATCAACTGGTTTCACAAATTCCTCATCATATGACTATACAGATATTGTGCGCTTGCGCATAACATATTTCTGCATGAACAGTGATATTTCCCGTAAACAGCAGGGCTATAGACGTTGCACGCATCTGTTTGTATCGGGAGTAAATTAAGAGCGGAACGGCTTTATGTACCTCTGTGTGTGTGTGTGTGTGTGTGCGTGTGCCGTGAGTGAGGGCGTGGGTCTCCCGCTCGCGGTTTTTCAGTGTG
The DNA here is from genome assembly GCA_034769895.1 of Magicicada septendecula. Lineage (NCBI taxonomy): Eukaryota > Metazoa > Arthropoda > Insecta > Hemiptera > Cicadidae > Magicicada > Magicicada septendecula. Next base: position 501,298,783 of record CM068368.1, read on the forward strand.
TCTCACCTTCTCCTGTTATTTTCAGTATGCTCTCTGTACTTATAAAATGAATAACGTGTACGACTTTCTTTGGATTTGATGGAAGCCGAACATTAAGTTCAGTAACATTAGATTGAATATTTCTTCAAAACGTTATTAAAAATAATCTTAACATTCTCAGTAATGTCAATATATCTTCTACGACCAAGTATGTAATGATCGAGAACGCCACGCCTTAAAACGAAAAATATAATATAATACGCCGATATGGGTTTAGGGAAAATTATTGGGTTGTGTGTAAAGTGATTTGGGTAAGAACCAAAAATGTTTAATGGTATACAGGCGCGCGCGCAAATGTGTGTGTGTGGGTGTGTGTGAACGCGCGCGCGCACGTGGGTATGTACGATTGAGTAATTTTGACAACAGTAGCGAGAATAATTGAGGTTGTGTGCACGAGTTCTTGGTAAAGAGGTAGATTAACAAAATTTGCCGTGACCACAGAAACCACAGAGGAAAACGAACTAACCAAACGAAATTATTTATGACGACCTGTTTTTATTTTTTGTTGTAACTATATTATTTCTTTGTTTACCACAAGTGATACATGAGTATGACAAGTTGGCCTTCAAAACGAGGAAATAACACTAATCGCTGGAAGTGAATACAAAATGAATTTATAACGGAGAACGCCTTAATGGATGCCATTCTTTGTACATTTTGGAGTGGAGATTTTAGTTGTTAACTCAACTGCATGCTAAAACATGGTCTTTAAAGATAATCGCATTCCTTCCTTGTTAGTTTTTAATTTTGAGCAAAGAGCGATTAGATTAAAATTGTACAAATTGTACAAAATCGGATTTTGAAGTGTTTTTGTTCTTCACCTACGTATTTATGCTTATTTGATGCTCATGGTTATATTCAGCCCGTCATATTACCTCGGTATTCTTTCTTCTGTGAAGTGGTTAAAAAATTTGTTCATTGTATAAACTGTAAATATACGCTATACATAAGCTATACACTATCCTCGAAATCTGTGAATGAATACTGGAAAATGCTATTCGCTAGTTCCCCCAAAATAAAACCAGAATTTATGTATGCAACTTGAATTACACACGCGCGCGCGCGTTAGCTTTACCCGTTGGTCTTAACCTTAAATCATTAATTCTGATTCATGTTTATGAAAGGCATTGTCACATTAAGGCTGTATTTTTTGAGATTTTACTTTCCCAATAGTAAGGAGTTGTTAAAATTCTGTTTAAATGTTGCAATGGCTTTACAATGTTGCAATAAATGTTTTCAATGCAATATCTTTTCGTCTTTTAGTATAGTTATTAACCACAACCGTGTGTGAAGCATAAATTACAAGTCTTTCTTGAGTCACTCTCGCTTCTGAGGCAAGGGGAAAATTTAATCTTGTGCGGCGGAAGACTCTAAAAACTGTAGATCTCGCCTGAAAAATGTTGACAAACATTTCATAAAACAAATTCCCGGAGCGCCAACACTACACCAAATCAGTTAATTTAATGAAACGTAATAGAAATATCGTCGTCGTCGTCGTCATCCTTTACGGTTTAGTCTAGTAACCTGTTCCAGTCTCAATGGAATTCATCCAACCATCGTTTACAGGATCTTCCCACACTTCTCTTCCCCCTTGGATGACAGTCAAGGGCTCCTCTTGAAAATCTAGTGGAATCCATTCTCTCTACGTGTAACCGCCGTTTAGACCCCTTCTAATATGACCATTTCTGATAAGATCTCTCATGGTACAACCCTTTATAGCCCTCAAGAACCTCATTTCCCCTCCTTGTATTCTAGATTATATAACTTTGGCCTTTCTAATCCAAGTCTCACTACCATACAGTACTGGTCTCTTTCTGTAATATTATTCTGCAATATAATGTAATATTATTAAATTATAATATTTCAATTGCGTCTCTTTCCTTGTTTTCTTCTTTAGGTGTCTATGATACATCCACAAAGCGACTGGAAGAGACTAATTTACTTTCAACCTCCTTATCATCTTTATATGTAATGCTGCACCCTAAATATTTAAAATTTGACACCTGTTCTATTGGCGAGTCTTGTATGACAATCTTTGTTCTAATATTATGTGCCCCAGAAAAACCCATAATTTTTGTTTTAGATACCGGTAAGGAAATGGTTTGATTGTAATCTGTTAAAATGTTAGTAAGATAAGACAACGACCTTTGGAGGTCATTTTCATTCTTTTGAATGATCACAAGGTCGTCTGCATACATTAAAATACTTAAATAATATCCTTTCCACAACAATAATCCTTTGGGGGCATCCAATTTCCTTTTTACTTATGATAGATATTAAATAAAACATATTATAGATATTAAATGAAACAGAATAAAAAGGAGAAAGACTGTAATCCTGCCGAACGCCTTGGGTTATTCGAATGGGCTCTGATAATCTGTTAGTTTTTATCCGTATCTGCGTTCCATTATATTGTTACGACATCACAGAACAATCTACGTGTTTATCGAACTTTATAGAGGGGTCCGGAATGTAATGCGGTGGCGTACGTGCTTCTCGACACATTTGCTAGACGGTGCCGGAATTCACGCGGCCGCTCGCACTGTGTCAAGGCCGCAATTAATTACGTCGTACACACTGGCGCACTGGTCTGTGCGAGGATGTATAAATATAAGGCGGCAGCGGCCTTAGTTTTTCAGTATAGTTGCGATATATTTACAGTGTGGTTCGAGAGTTTATTGTCGGGTGATTACAAGTGATTATCGGGAGATATTACTGTGTGCGTTCAAGTAGATATTAGTGAAGTGTTTAATAATCGGGCGGGATAATTGTAATAAACTTGTGTTTAATATTAGTGGACATTTTATTGCGTGTGAACAATTTTTTATTTAATGAAGAAAGTTGTGTTAGTGGTTATAATCACAAACAGAATTATTACTGTTGCACTCCACTATAGAAAAATTAATCGGATTAGCGCTTTCAAGCTTCTCAGCTCATCGTCAGATCGGCATTAACGAGAAGAAAGTAAAAACCAAACCCATCACACCCCGCCCCTCCACTCAGGCCACACACAACAAGCTATAATTCAAATGTCCCTTCCCTACCTCCGATCCCTGTCACCCCCGTCAGTACAGTTACATATTTTTCTAGCACATTCCTTGTGTGTGTGTGTGTGTGTGTGTGTGTGTGTGTGTGTGTGTGTGTGTGTGTACATTCTTCTTGAAACCTACCGCCTTTCTCATTCACACTTGTGGGCGCGGTCACTCACCCTTATTTTAAAAACATCCATATAGTCCTATGTAATTTAATTCTTAATGTTATCTATCCGTCCTCTTTAATTTCTTTTATCTATCTTTTATCTATCTCTTGTTATCTATCTTTTAATTTTTAATTATATTATACAATATTTCTTAGTTATCAAATTTAGTTTTAGTATTCATTAAATTGTCTAACCCTTTTTCTCTTTATTTCAATATTTCTAACACCTCCCTAAGCTTCCTTTCAACTGTATTATTTACTACTTTAAACATTTCATAATCTTCCAAAGGATTCACAAACTTATGGTTCTCTTCTATGAAATGTCTTGCATATAACGAATTTGTTGTTCTATTACCTTCTCCACGTTTGTGGTCAGACAACCTGCAAACGAATTTCCGTCCTGTCTCACCTAGGTACACTTTGTTGCAATCCTTACATTTTAATTGATAAATTCCGCTTCTCTGTAATACTGGGATTTTTTCTATATCTTTTATTTGATTTTACTTCCATGTTCCTTAAGGAAATGGAAGTATGGTGATGGCAAAAAAAATCGTGTTCGAGATTATTGCAGATTCTGATTGTACTACACTCAAAACATGAAAAAAAGTCATTTTTCGAAAAGTGTCTGTGTGTCTGTGTATGTGTGTGTCTGTAGATTTTTTTCTATGGAAAACGATAACAGTCGCAAATTCAAACAGAATCAAATAATTTTTTGCATACAGTCCTGATACTGTGGTTAAGTCTGAAGCAATAATTAGAAGTAGTATCTATGGAAATATTTCATTTCGAATATGATTTTAAATATAAATCTTAGAACATGGAAGTCATGTATGGTTATCCGTACTGATATTTTGATATTTTTACAACTGATTTGTTATTTTTACAACAAAATTTTTATTTGATTTGTTGTAAGAGACTGTGTTGTTAATTACGAACTGTTTAACTGTGAAAATTAAAGCTGGTGATTAGTGACTTAGTTGGTGTCTTGTATTTTGTTTCCACTGTACCTACGACGATCAAGTAGACCGTTGTAACAGTGGTGTCAGAAGTGGGATTCAAACCCACGCCCACAAGTGCAAACAGTGGACACTTTGTACAAGACGAGGTAATTCGTAATTAATCAGTAAACAGTGGAATATAGTCAGATGATGGACGCTTTCCAAACGCTGCTGCGGCAGACACGGGAAGAGACAAAAGAAGACAAGAAAGAGAAGAAGCAGAAAAACGACAGTATGAAGAACGCAGGCAGGAAAGAAAAGAGGTGGAGGAACGTCAGAAAGCACTAATGCTAGAAACAGAAGAAAGACACAAAGATGAAACGGAAGCTCTTTTTGAAGCTACGCAGAAACAGTTGCAAGAACACAGTACAGCAAAGTTGGGTCTCATACGAGGTGAGCTTAATAAACAAGTTACTAAAATATCAGAAGTACAAGAATCAATGACATTAAAAATAGCTGGAGTAGAAAAATCTGTCTCGAGTGTTGAAGAATCGATGTCTAATAAAATAGCTGAAGTAGAAAGATCTGTCACGAGTGTGGAAAAATCTATGTCAACAAAAATAGAAGACTCGATTACAAATATAAAAAAGCAGATTAAAACTGAAGTCGAGCAGTGCCTGAAAATACAACGAAAAAACTTTGTGAACAGACTGTATCAATGATAAAGACAGAAAAAGACACAGAAAATAAGTTAATAGAGAAAGTCACTTTGCCTGCAGTAGGGACAGTTCATGTCAAAGCACCAACCTTTGACGGAAGCAGTCACTGGGCAACGTACCTCCGCCAGTTTGAACCTGCTGCATGCGCAAATAATTGGACAGAGAAAGACAAGGCAGTTTCACTCGTTCTCTCATTAAAAGGACCCGTGGCAAAACTACTACAGAAAGTGCCACCTGACAGCCAAAACACCTATGCCGAATTGATAAAAGCTCTGGAATTACGGTATGGTGATAAACATTTGCGAGATGTGTACTGCACCCAGTTGAGAGCAAGGCGACAACATTCCTGGGAGAGCCTTCAAGAGTTTGAAGAAAGTATCGACAGACTAATTAAACTGGCCTATCCGGAAGCGCCAGAAGATTTCCGAACGAGTTTTGCGATGCGGACGTTTACTGCCGGTGTCCGCGATAACGAACTACAGCAAGTGTTACGAATGGCAAGACACCAGAACAGTGCGGACGCCCTGGTACATGCTTTGCAATTTGAGACCGCCAAATCAGCGTCTGGTTGGACAAGTCATAAAGTGCGCGCTAAAAGATCGCGACGGCACAGTAGATGAGGAAGAAGAACAAGGAAAAGAGATCTGTAACAGTGTTTGAAAAAGTGGAGATACACCTACGCCTCGGTCGACTTGAGTTTAATCATCAAGTACTTGTTGCAGACATTGTGGATGAAGCAATTCTTGGTGTGGACGTTATAAACGCATACGGATTTATAGTCGACTTCAAAAACAATGTCTTGAGAATCGGAGGAAAAGAGGTAATCCTCTCCACAATGACTACATCACAGAAATCGATGGACGTCATAAACCAAGTGGCTGTAACCATTCCGGCAAACTCCGAAAAGATCATCATGGTTAGAACCGAGGTAGATACTAGGGGCAACCAGTGCTCTATATTCGAACCCCAGGTAGTCAGCACACCGGGTATACTAATTGCCAGACGTTTAGTAAAACCTGACGGAACAGGAAATGTACCTATTAGAGTGGCTAATATTTTGGATCAAGCTGTCACTTTACAAAGCAATACGCTCCTAGGCAAATTGACTCCTGTGTCCTGGGTAGCCGAAATGACGCAACGAAGATCCAGTGCTTCGGATAATTCCAAATTACCAGAGAAACTGCAAGAATTATTGAACAGATCTTCTAACGACCTCTCAACTGGTGAGGTAAAAGAACTCAGACAGTTTTTACATGAATTCAAAGATTGTTTTGCAGTTCGGGGACAGTCACTGGGAAGAACCTCTCTTGTGCAATATCGCCTCAATACCAGGGACACAACACCGATACGCCAACCTCCTCGAAGGCCTCCATTAGCTAAGCAAGGGGTAATGTTTCGGTTTTTACAGGACATGTTGCAGAGGGAGTAATCGAGCCTTCGTCAAGTGTTGGTCTTCTCCTGTAGTGTTGGTAGCGAAGAAGGATGGTGGATTGCGTTTCTGCGTAGACTACCGGAGGTTGAATGACATCACAAAGAAAGACTGCTATCCATTACTTCGAGGTGACGATACACTCGACACGCTGTCTGGAGCACAGTGGTTTTCCACATTGGACCTGAAGAGTGGTTATTGGCAAGTGGGTCTTCATCAAAAAAACAAGGAAAGACCGCTTTCTCGACCCTAAGCGGCTTATTCCAATTTAACGTCATGCCATTTGGACTTTGTAATCCACCGGCAACATTTGAAAGATTGATGGACCTGGTACTCCGAGGCCTGACGTGGAAAACTTGCCTTGCTTATTTAGACGATGTCACAGTCATCGGGAAGTCTTTCAAAAACCATTTGGAAAGCCTTGAGGAGGTTTTAACTAGAATTCACGGTGCCCAACTGAAGCTGAACCCTAAGAAGTATTCTCTATTCTAGAAGTAAGTACAGTATCTGGGCCATCTGGTTTCGGCAGCGGGTGTTAGCATGGATCCTAATAAAATAGACGCCCGTAAAAGACTGGCCAGTGCCGAAGAGTAAACACGAAGTTCGGAGTTTCCTGGGTTATGCTCATATTACAGACGTTTTGTGAAAGGCTTCACTACTATTGCTAAACCACTACATGAGCTAACGGAAAATAATCGAAACTTCCAGTGGTCGAGAGAGTGTTATCAAGAATTTAGAACTTTGAAAATTGCATTATGTTCGCAGCCGATTCTCGCTTTCCCAGCTTCCGAAGGGAAGTACATTGTGGACACAGACGCAAGCAATACTGGTCTGGGAGCAGTTTAGTCTCAAGTGCAAAACGGTGAAGAACGAGTAATAACGTATTACAGCAAGACACTTTCTAAACCGGAGAGAAATTATTGCGTTACAAGGATAGAGTTGCTGGCAATCGTCCGAGCGTTGGAGCATTTACATAAATACCTCTATGGGAGAGAGTTTTCACGACGTACCGACCATGCCGCGCTTGCATGGCTCTTGAGATTAAAAAAGCGGAAGGACAGTTGGCAAGGTGGCTTGAACGTCTGCAAGAGTACAATTTCAAGGTACAACATCGACAGGGGCGTCTGCATTGTAATGCAGATGGCTTATCACGAAGACCGTGCCCGGAAGACTGCCGACATTGCTACACAAAGGAAGAACAAAACTCAAGCGAACATGTTCAAGCAATCACTGTAGATTTTCTGGCAGACGGCTGGACAACACAAGACTGTCGACAAGAACAGGTGACTGATGAAGTTGGACCGATCTTGACAGCAAGAGAGGAAGGTCGCCGCCCGTATCGGCAAGATATCTGCCATAGTTCCGAACTGCTGAAGGGCTACTGGGCACAATGGGAATCTCTTACCTTAGAAAACGAATTGCTGAAAAGGGTTTGGGAAAGTGCAGATGGACGAGACGTGGTCATGCACTTGATAGTTCTCCGAAGTAAAGCGCAGCCCGTATTGAAGGAGATGCATGATGGAACATCTGGAGGTCATCTTGGCGTTAACAAAACCCTTGACAAAATACGGAAGCGATTCTATTGGCTTCATCTTCGCCACGACGTAGACGAATGGGTTCGGACGTGTTAAACATGTGCTGCAAGCAAGCGCCCACAATCCATAAGCAGGGGAAAAATGAGACAGTATAACGTTGGACTACCTTTCGAGAGAATTGCCATAGACATTGCTGGACTATTCCCAGTTACTGACGATGGAAACCGGTACATCATGGTTGTAGGTGACTACTTTACTAACTAGGTGGAAGCCTACGCAATTCCAAATCAGGAGGTACCACTGTGACAAACCAGTTAGTTCACAACTTCTGTTGCCGTTATAGAGCCCCTATGGAAATCCATACGGGTCAAGGGAGAAATTTCGAATCAAGGGTGTTTAAAGAATTATGCCGTCTACTGGGAATTCGAAAGACCAGGACAACGCCTCTGCATCCTCAGTCGTACGAGATGGTTGAGAGATTCAATAGGACACTTGAGCAGCATCTTTGGGAGGTTGTTGACGAAAACGAAACAGACTGGGACCAACGTATACCACTATTCCTCATGGCGTATAGATTATCAACACACGACACAACCGGCATGACTCCAGCAAAATTGGTGTTTGGGCGGGAGCTCCGTCTTCCCGGGGACTTAATGTTCGGATCACCTGAGACTCAGTCCCAAGAGCCACAGAATTATTCCTCGCAATTAGAAAACCAACTACGAGAAATGAATCGCTTGGTAAGAGGACGGCTGAAGATAGCCAGTGATAAAACAAAAATTCGGTATGACATTCGCAGCAATAGTGTGGGTTTCCAAGAAGGAGATCAGGTCTGGTTGTTTAACCCAAAGCGTCATCGTGGTCGCTCACCTAAGCTTCAGTCTAACTGGGAAGGACCCTACACTGTGAAAAAAAGAATCAACGATATTGTTTATCGGATTCAACAGGAAGGACAACGAAAGTTCAAGGTCGTCCACCTAGATCGCCTGGCTAAGTACTACTTCAGAGACGGTTTGCCAGTTCGGGACGAAGAGGCTTAAGGAGGGGGAAGTGCTACGACATCACAGAACAATGTACGTGCTTATCGAACGTTCGAGAGGGATTCGGAATGTAAAGTGGCGGCGTACGTGCTCCTCGACACATTTGCTAGACGGTGCCGGAATTCACGCTGCCGCTCGCACTGTGTCAAGGCCGCAATTAATTACGTCTTACACACTGGCGCTAAGACGCAGTTTGGAATCTTCTGTTCTGTGCGCGGATGTATAAATACAAGGCGGCAGAGGCCTTAGCTTTTCAGTATAGTTGCGATATATTTACAGTGTGGTTCGCGAGTTTATTGTCGTGTGATTACAAGTGATTATCGGGCGATATTACTGTGTGCGTTCAAGTGGTTATTAGTGAAGTGTTTAATAATCGGGCGGGATAATTGTAATACAATTGTGTTTAATATTAGTGGACATTTTATTGGGTGTGAACAATTTTTTATTTGATTTGTTGTAAGAGTCTGTGTTGTTAATTACGAACAGTTTAACTGTGAAAATTAAAGCTGGTGATTAGTGACTTAGTTGGTGTCTTGTATTTTGTTCCACTGTACCTACGACGATCAAGTTGACCGTCGTAACAATATAAACTTTTAATTACCATTATTAAATGAATAGGGTATCCTCTTCTCTGCATTATCTTCCATAATGTTGCTCTGTCTAACCTGTCAAATTGTTTTTCGAGGTCCACAAACGCAAGATGTATTTCTGCATTAAATTCAATTCTTTTTTTCCACTATTTATTTAACATAAGATGTTATCAATTGTGTACCTTCTCCTACGAAACCCATATTGTTCTTCCAATATCAGACTCTCAGCAATTTTCGATAACCTGTCAACTTAGATTACATTTTGTATGTTGTATTTAGTAAACGGTATTATTCTTGAAATTAGTTGTAATAGAAATACAAGTCTACATATCATCATTGTTACCACCATAGTTGGCTGTGCTGCCGGAAATTGCTCCCCAGCCAACCAGTCTGCATCTCCAGTGTTTGCGAACAGAAAGACTAAAACACTTGATTTCCAGAGCATGTCTTGTCCTGCCCAATTTACCACTGTGTCTCTTACTTAAATATTAATCCTTCAATTTGTAAAGACTAATCATCGCGGTCTTCTTACTTATCCTGGCCTCCAGTTCAGTGATTCGTAAGCCTATAATCTATTCCCTCGAGTTGACAAATAATTCAGCACTCTTGTTTGATTAATTCGCCATTCAAATCACCTACTACCCTTTGGCGACATAATCACTTAATTGTTTTTCCTATTTCTCTTCTTGTTGTTATTAGCAAAATCCTGTTCGCATTTACACATGCAGCTTGTAGTTTTTGCCGTCTACGCTTACTGTTTCTACTACGAGTGTTTAAATACTGTTTAAAATAAATAAATAATATTTCATACTTTAAAATAAATAGTACTTATGTTTACACTACAAGAGGTTTAACAAACACTGACAACTTTATCGTCAATAGAATTTTGAATTAGTTTTATACTGTTACAAAAATCTACTTCAATTATGTACATTTTTCACACTTGTTCACGTCTTCGCGGTTTAACAAACATGCCATTGGAAATGAATGCCATTTCCAAGAAAATGGAGATGCTGAGTGAGGCCTTCCATTGATCCATTGCCTTTGTAAACTTGTGCTTGCATATATGACCTCGAAACGATATGTTTTCCTATAAATGCCAAAATATATTTAAGCCTTAATAAAACGTTATTCTATCTTTTCGCGATACATTACATGTTACTTTTAAAAAGAGTTTAACACTAAACTTAAGGAACATACTAACCATTACACAGTTTCTGAAATCTAAAATATATCAATTGCACACTTAAGCTGTGTGGCCTACAGTAGGTTACTGCGTGTTATCCAATTTTGTAGGCTATATGAGCAAACCAACAGAAATTCCCCCTTAAGTTGAAAAAAGAGGGGAGCAATACTTTGGCAGTCGACTATAGCATGTCGTGGTGCGCACCAACGATATCGCGTGTGTCTCAAGTTTGGGGTTTTTATGTATATTTTTTATGTTTATATTATATTTATTGTTATGTGTGTAAAATTGTATATAAAGTGTTTTTAATATTTTAATGATCAACGAACTTCACCAAGGGATATTCCTGATGATGGGGCATATGTCCCGAAACGCGTAGAATTAAATATAGAGAAAAGGCCACCAGACGGACAAGAAAAAGGTAAAACTATTTTACTAATTGAAAAAAGACATAAAAAGTTTGTGGAACATCTTTCTAGGATGCACGTTCTCCTAATTAGCCTATTCGGAATGATAATTTAACCCCGTAACCCCATATAATTTTACCCCATTCCTTTGCAGGCGCATTACTTTTTTAAAATTACTGGAATTTTTTACATACCTGTCGAAATATAATCTGAACTAGCACTACTGCTATTGTTGCTAAAAACAAGATTATAGCGTAAAACATAAACTAAATTTAAACTAAAATATCTACGTTTAAAAATATTGAATTGATAGCTCTGATAAATTCTATTTTTAAACTTACAGTATTTCAACAGTATTTGTTTTTAAACTAACATAAGTCGGACAAAAACTGTCAGATTTGGATGCAATAAGAGGCATATGAAAGCTTGAGATCCTAAAGTTAAAATCCTCCCAATTACCATTAAAAAGTTTAAAAGTTTTGTTAATGTTATCACTTATTAAATATATTATTCATAACTTATCAATCGTTACTAATCAAACTAATCGTAACTAATCAAAAACTCACCAATGTAAATTAGAAAAAATTTGCTGTGTATTTAACAAAGGTAGATCTGACAAAAATTATTTAGAGTAATAGATTTGCCTCAAAACTATTATTTTTACTTAACTACAGTATTTTAAATATTGTAGATTGATTCAAAATTCTCGTTTTCGTGTTTCGAAAAAACAATCTTCTCTGCAGCCTGGTACATTCTACTTTTAAAATATTGTTTTATCACAAAAATATTTTATGTTACGCCTCAAGTTGTAAGCGCCAAATATGTTAGATCAGTTATTATCTATATTGTTACTTTTGTTTTATAGTATTATAATAAGTCTTATAAGTCTTAATCTTACCCTTCATCAATAAATAAAGAATAAAACTCTTATTCGGTCTCGTCTCAATTTCAATAAAATTTATTATTCTTTTCTCTTTAACATATATTGAGATTTATTAACATTCAATTCCCTTCTCTTCAATTAGTAGCTCCTTTATGTTTGATAACATGAAAACACTTTCTCGGGGTTAACAATAAAATTAAAGTCTATGTACAGTCAAAGTCATACATATAAAATAAAATATAATAATTATAAATAGGTTTCAGTAATGTGATGTTGTGTATGTGTGTTGAGTCATGGGTCCTTTGGATCATACAAAAGAAATAATTTAAACAGGAACAACTAATAATAAAATTACAATGAACAAATAAAATTAATAATCATAATGTTTATAGTGTTTTGTTATATTGTTTCACTGCTCTTGTGCTTTAAGTTGAGTAATGTTTGATCAAATGTTTGTCTTAGCATGATGGAACAATCTCACCAAATTTGTAGTTTCGTTTACAGATTATTTCTTGATATTTATCTTCTGGCCTTCAGTTTTCAGTGTATTCTTATTAAACCATTATACTTCTCGTTATTTCTGAAGTTTTTCTTCATTAATTCATTGTATAACATTAATTATTTTGTAGAAAATGTCCAGCTTCGAATTAATGTGTTCTGGCTTATTTTAAATATTTTTCAACAATAATGTTTTTTTCTTAAAACTACCGATTCATTTAGTACAGGTCTTGGCTATATCATATTTATGGGTCACAGGTTTGTTTTCATATTTTATAATTGACATGATTTAGTTGAATCTTATTTTTTCTTCGTCACTGATGTATATTATTAGTTTGTAACGTAATATTCCACTATTTTTAATCATTATACACTTTGTTTGATCTTATTATATTAACTATATAGTTGGTTTATATAAATTATATGTTTTATTCACTGTTGATATTATAACTAGGTCTGTTTCCTATTCACCTTCACTATACACTGTTTTTTAACGTCTATCACCGTTATTTTCACTTTCTTACATTACTAAACTACCTAATTTTTGTGATTATTGTTTAATATTATTCTATTTGTAATTTTTATGTCACTTACAGTTTTTAGTGCACTGACACAAAATAACTGCTTGAGGTTCGCAGACCTCTCTATACGTAGCTTAATAGGCTTAACAAAAACATGATGATGATAACGACTACTCAAACGATTGACGATGAATATCAGCTCATTAATGAAGCTGCAAGAACTTGCGTAATTTACAAGAACTTGCAAAATATGATTTTTGTTTTTTGTTTTTATTTTGTACATTGTACATATGTATTTGTAGGTACTAATTATATTGTATTGTAATTATATTTTTATTGTAATTATATTGTAGGTACTAATTATATACTAATTACAAACTTTTTAGCAGGATTTAATTATATTGGAAAGCAAACGTCTTTGTATTATACGTCTCCCTTTTTTGTTTGTCATACCTTGGTTTTGAATTTTGTATGTAAAAGCGAGCAGCTAATTTTTTGTAAAATGAAAAAAATACTTAACAGAAGTGTAACTAATACATTATTAAATACTCAGCTAGTTTTTTCCGATTTGTAGATTCGTTACGATTAGTTTAATTAGGAAAAATTGATTAGTGAAGACTAAAATATTTACCGGTGACATTAACAAAAATTTTTAATTTTTTTTTTTGGTACTTAAGTGAGTTTAACGCTGCGATTTCAAGTTTTATATGTCCTATATTGCATCCAAATATGACAGTTTTTGGCCGAGTTTCGTTAGTTAAAAAACGGTAACTTGTACGGTCTAAATAAGTGTAAAATCGAAATTCGGAGCTATCAATTTATTTTTATGTTATCTAATTTAACTTATTTTATTTAATTTATTTAATTTAAATTAATTATAAACATAAATTTAATTTAATTTATTTTAGCAACAACGCTAGTCTAAATTATATTTTGAACAAAATGTAAAAAAGTTCAGTAATTTTAAAGATGTCATGTGCCTGCAAGAAAATTACGCAATGTGATGGACTTTGTACGGGATTAAATAGTCAGAAGACTCCAAAATTCCATCCTAGAAAGGTGTCCACAAACTTTTTTCCATCTCGTTTTTCAGCTTGAGGGGAATTTCCCGTGGATTTACACAGAGGGTTTGAGTTAGTGTGAGTTAGTACGAACAGAAGGTGGCTCAAAAATAAGATTTTTACCATCGCGTATTAACATGGTGACTTGGTGTTTAGGGATGAGCAGGGCTGAGACTTGACAGCTTTCGTACAAGTGATCGTATACCAAAACGAAAATGGAGAACAAGCAACGTAGTAACTGTGCCGGTCGTTTTACGAACCGGCGATTAAATACGAAAAATAAACCGTATTATATTGTATATTTATTATATTATATAAATAATATTTTATAACGCGCAATTGTTTAGCTGTTTCGGTGTTTAACGAAGCGGCGAAAATTAGTTTAGCTGTTTCTGTGTTTAACGTTTAACGAAACGGCGAAATTTAGTTCGCCGTGGTACATGCCACCCACGCATTCTGGTGTTCGCCTTGTTCGCCTGGAAGCTGCAATTCAGTAAAGCGCATTTCCATACGTTTTTCGCTTGTCTCGTTTGGTCGCCGACATAGTCAACACCTCCTGCCTCTTCGACATAGCAAAGAAGTCTTTTGTAAATAATTCTATCACCCAGCATGATATAACATGAATAACAGCAAAGTTAAACTCGCACAAAACTGCGGTAAGTTGCGTTAACACATATATTATGCGTTTCATAAAAAATAAAATGTACATTTCAATATAGTAAGTGTGAAAGGAAGTTGATAATTTTACAACCGCGTGGCGTATATTTGAAGTAGTCAATATCCAATATATCTGAAGTATTCAGTATAACCAATATCGTAATTAAGAGACAATATTTGTCTGTTTCACTGTAGTGCGGGAAAATCCTGCAATTTTAGCCACTGTAATAGTTTTCGAATGTGGTAACATGTGCTAGTGCACGAGTAGACAGGTTACAGCGTGTCAAACGTTTGCCCACATAAGCATAATCAAACTTAAAAATTATATGTTGGTTTTGGGAGAGTCTAAATTTTAACTAAAACGAACCAAGTAATGAGTTTAAAGGGTTACGAGTTGGCCGGTTCAAATTGTTATATACGGGTTCTACCCAGTGTGCGTGACGCCTTATAGAGTGAGAATAAGTATTGGGACCAGTCCTCTAATTACTTATGTATGCGCAGGGCCCCTGGTCTTAGACGTGGACGCTGGCACAGGATGAACATCTCCGCCTGAACGATTAACATAGACTCTCGACTTCGCCTGCCGGAGGGGATAGCGACATGACCACGTCAAACCAACACCTCAGGCACTGGGAGTAGGAACTCAAACATCACCAGGTGACCTCAAACCATTTATTATGATTTTATTTTGATCTACACAGACACCCGGATCTGTGCCGTTAACACCTTATAACACTGGTGGAGTATGAGTGATACACTGTCACATTTCGTTCATTTTCAAACGTTTTAATCAGGCCCCACTTTAACTAGACAGAATTGTGCGCGGATTTTGGGGGAACTTTGTTGATTATGTACTAACTTGGTATTAAGTGTAAGCCCGGGGGCTGGCATGCATCCAAGGCCTGTCACATTTAATTCACTCATTATTTTCTTTCTAGTTTTCAGTAAAAGGGGGGTATTTCAAGTATTAGGGGACTGGTATTTCAAATATGTAAGGGGGTTCCGTGGGTGACAGGATGAACCCCACCGGCTGCTAGGGTTCAGTATAATTCCTGTCAACTTAGTTTAGACAATCACGGTCATTTCACATATTTAAATTACATTTTGGGGTTATGTAAGGGTAATAAGCTTCTGATTCAGTAACAGTCCGGCCCCTGTTTAATCCTGTATAGGCAGCTTTGTATGCAGACATAGGCATGCTCCAGGCTTAGGAACATGGTTCCCGGACCAATCCAGTTTTCTTAAAAGGGTTATATACCAGCATGTCACCGCACAGTTATAAAAGTTCTTTAAATGTATTATTGTCGATTCACTTTTCTTAAAATGTTACATAACGGATCAGATCATATAATTATTGTAAATTTTTAAACGCTATCGCTTAAAATATGGCTTACCGTCTTTCCTATTTATTATCCTCAGTTATAAATTTTCTGACTTATTGATTGTAATCTTACCAAGTTTAAGAGCACTTAATGTTGCATCTGGCATTTTGGCCAACCCAGATTCGTGGGAGCACTAGTGATATCTTTATACTTTCGGATGTCTGTAGAGAAATGTCAAAAAGAAAAAAAGGGGTATATAGGCGAGTGGCTATGTTTTCAAAATTATAAGGGTGTTGGTTATTGATATAGTGAGACTTATAATGTGGATGTGATGGAGATATATATATTTATATTTATATGTGTATTTATGTCAATTATGTATGTGTTACTTTTGTGGGTTATGTGTGGGGAAGATTTATTTATACAAAAATTTACATTTATAAAAAACAAAGGAAACCAATTGTTATACTATATGCTATACACTCAAGTACTTAATAAATGATATTGTTGGTTATAACAGAGAGTTTAATTGCAAGTCCCGTCCCACTGGACCCAGCGCATTTTGGCTTCTCTAGGCTTTGGCCTAGTTTTAAATAACTAGTGGCCCCTCTTCCAAAAAAAAAAATTTTTAATCAATTTTTTGTATAAAGCATAAAACATCTAAAGAGGGGTTACATAACAAGCTCGTTAAGCATTGTTTGGCTGATTAGAAAAACAACGTAGGACAGCTGAGGAATGCCGTACAAATTGGAGAATATGGTAGGAAGAACAATTAAAGTTATAACATGCTCATAAACGACGATGGTAATTCCTTCATCCCTACCGTGATTAGATGTTGAACATACATGCACTTTCACCTAGTACATGGAAATCCGTGAGACTGAAGAGATGAAATGCATTCTTGTGGTTTAACTATTTGTTGGTGCTAATTGATTCAGATTTTTAAATTAGTCCATATCACAAGTTTTACTGAATCACTTTGGAAAGGGAACTTCATTATTTCTCAAAGAGTATTGCCGCTTCTTCTGGCTTCGTACAATTACTATGGGTATAACATTACTTTACAAACATAATGTAATTAACATTTCAGTATACTACATTACTTATCTGTTTCAAATCTCCTACTTATTCTCGTTTTGTGTAAAGGGAGAGATAGACAGAATTCATTAAGAAAATGTTTAATTATATTTTCTGTCTCCCTCGTGAAAAAGTCTAGACTGCAATGAGATAAAATTTCTACTTGTAAACAAAACTCGGTAATTAATTAATTTCTTTGTGGAAACGACCGAATCTTATCATTGTTGGATATCAAATCCAAGAATTTTCAACAAAGCAATGACTGTAGTCATACAGTATACTGCTTTCAGAATATTTTGGCTTTACAGACAACACATTTAGTAATTTACTTAATACCCTTTTGGACACAAATTTCCTATTAAGCAAAGTTATATTACAAAATGAGCGTAATTAATTAATAGCATGTTTATAGGTTTATATAGTTCCGTTTTATTTTATAATATATAATTGTCTCTCTCTGTCTATTCTGACGGTGTAGAGGTCCATTTTTTAATAATGCAGAATACTAAATCTCACATTAATGAAGATGTATATTAGGCAAAACTGAAAGCCGCGTACAAACAAGAGTTAGACTCTATACAAAACGCTGTTAGCTGATAACATGAAAATCTCAATAAGTAATGAGTATTTACAAAACGTTACTAAAAATAGTTTTTCTATGTGACGTAAGAGGCTACGCCAAGGCAAGCAACTTTAGCATGATACAATGGTTTCAAACTAAAGTCCTAACAAGCATATTTGACACTTCTTGGTAAATACGAAATAAGTACTTTCATAGAAATATACCAATCTAAAATATAATGGATAAAACAAAGAAGATGACTCAGAAATATAAAATTTTCACGGCCAGGGAAACGTTAAGACGATCCAGTTATTTAAAATTAAGGAGGAACCAAGTCAGAATAAGAGGAAGAAATAGTTTGATGAAGATGGCTGTGAAGAAAGCTGTGAAAAACTGAACATAGTGGCTGCAATTTGGTACTGGAATAACGTTTAAAGTAAGTAAATAAGCAGCTCGGTAAATTATCTTGAGACTATAAACATCATTAGAAAAAGTTTTAGTTCGGAAATATGTAATTGGTGAAAAAAGTTCAATGGCATATCTTGAAAATTCTAATAAACGATCGTTTGCTCAACTCTTATATACTGTGTATGTGTGCTTGTTTAATCATTATTTTATTTGTAACTAGTGAGTACCCGGCATGCGTTGCAATGCCACTCAAAGAAAGAAAGTGTTTGTATATATATAATATATAAAGACTTCGTTCGCGTGGTCTTCAATTTAATGCGATAATATATTTAGAACAGAATCTATTCCATTGGGTTGCCATAGTAACCAGATCTAATAAGTTAGTTTTTTAAGACTCCAAAGGACCCCCCAGAGGATCGTATCGAAAAAAAAACACCTGTCCTATGTTGGTTCTCCCTTTGCGTAAAATATTTGTGCCAAGTTTGGTTGAAATCGGTTCAGTGGTTTAGGAGGAGATGTGGAAGACCCCAAAGGACCCCCCGAAGTATCATATCGAAAAAACACATATCCTATGTTGGTTCTCCCGTTGCGTAAAATATTTGTGCCAAGTTTGGTTGAAATCGGTCCAGTGGTTTAGGAGGAGATGTGGAAGACCCCAAAGGACCCCCCAATGGACCCCGTCGAAAAAAACACCTATCCTATGTTGATTCTCCCGTTGCGTAAAATATTTGTGCCAAGTTTGGTTGAAATCGGTCTAGTGGTTTAGGAGGAGATGTGGAAGACCCCAAGAACCCCCCAAAGGACCCCGTCGAAAAAAATTCATAAACCTTCGCGGGCGTGCGCACAACAACTCACCGAAGTTTCATCGCAATCGGATGAATGGTATAGGAACGCATATGGGACAAAGAAAGAAACAAACATTCAGTTTTATAGATATAGATAAGTTTACTTACTTATAGGCCTAATTATACTATATAAACATAATTCAATATAATTAAGAGACCTAATTTTTAAGTGATTCTGTACACTATTTTAATAGCCTACAAGAAAAGCAAATAATTCTCAGAAAAACACCAACATCTGCATTTGTTGAAAAGCTAATGATGAAGTAGTATTCACATAATTTCACATACATCGAAAGAGAAAGGGCAGAAAGAGATGGGAGAGGAACAAAGGAAAGATGTGTGTGTGAAAAAATAATTTTTCATTTTTTTTTTATGAAAACGTTATGAAAAATATATAAACTGAAAAGAATGGTCCTTTTCCATGTTACAATTATTTTACGAATGTGTAGAAAAAAGCTAAGTAAGTTAAGTAATTTGAAGAAGTACTATGACTGTTATATACTGTGAAAGGAGTATGTATTGATACTAATGATACGTATATTAGTATTATGTAATGATACTCTGTAATATTAACGATACTTATTACTCCAACCTTGTGACGTAATGATACGTAAAATTCAATAACCTGTAGACGCTGATAATAGCACTGTTATACATTTTAGTTTAAAAGATCCGCGAATTCGATGAAAGACCTGACCTTCCTTTGTCTGATTACTACATTGTAGTCGCTTGCAGTCGATTCTCCTTTCTATGTAGACGAGTCATTCTCAAAAATGACTGCGTTTTTTTTTCTTTCCCATTTAATGTGTACAAATTACGTCCTTTCCTAAAACGTAATTGTACAAATGATACTCTGAGAATCTAAAAACAAAATTTTGTAATACACACAAAATACCAAATCTGGTCGGCAGTGGATCTACGAATTTGCCAGACGTGTTGTTCCGTCCGGTAAGATGTCTCCGTTTTTCTCTGCCAATACCTTCTATACTGGTGTTGCTAACTGTCCTGTGTCTTGATAAGATTTCTCCCTCAGAAATCTGTTTTTTTCCTTCGTACATTTTTGGTCGCATGTCGGATTCTTTTTCCTTTCTTGGCACCGCTGAATCAGTTTACTTCTTCTACCAGCCATCCAAGCAAGCATTTCTTTTTTAGCCGCAATATTAGTGCTTACACCGTGTACAAATAATACGTATCGATATACGTCAATGATTACAACTTGAAGTATTATTCAGAACAAACGTTAATAAATTATTGATCCCAGTGTGATATCAACCTAGGCCACTTATTTTTTAGGAGAGCTCTCTTCCTATTAGACTAAAGGTATTAAAATTAATAAAGAGCACTTGGTGTTGTAAAGAATAACGTTCCAACTAACGGTGACCTTAGACCAACAGAGTTGTTGCTCACTGATGTATACAATATTTTGATTATAAGTAGATGTTTTATTTTTACGTTCGCACGTTTGCTTGTGTTTCGCTCACGAACGTGAGAGCTAAAGATTACAGCATGAGCTGTATACGGGCGAAAAGGTCATCGTCGCTAATTTAAGTCGTCATTAAGGGCAAGTAGTTTTGAACTGTTCTTTTATTTCATTAAAGTCAATTGGAGCTAAAGCTTCTTTTGGAAGATTGTGTGTGTGTGGGGGGGAGTGTGTGTATAATATTTATTTAACATTCATAAACAGGATCAATACGATTGTCATCATACGTTTTTAGGAACGCGTCGTGCATTTAAAGAAGGTATGGAATATATTTTGTAGAAAGTTTATTGGGTTGTACATGAAATAGAACTAAATCGTATGAAATAATATAGGACAGAGTACGGTATGGAAGGCCAATAAGGAAGAAAAATTATTGGGGCGAAATGACATGTGGACCAGCTGCAGACGTCACATTGCTGCTCCTGTACGTTCTCATTCTTATCCACGGACACAAGGAACCGTCTACTACGGAAGCAAAATTGATGACTCTTCCAACTCCCCAAATATTAAATGATGAGTTTCGCCTCTTTGATGCACCACTTTTTGTTTCTGCAATATTCATTTTAACCAGTCTTTAGTTTTATTCAATATTTAGTATTGAGAAAATGTTTAGGATTATCTATAGTACTATAGTCCTATTTTAGTTTAAAAAATTAAACTACTTGTCCATTACAACAATCGGTTACTGTATGTGAACATAATCAGTACAAACACTACTCTCTAGATATTTATTTTCCTTATAAATAACTTACGGTTTTACTACGTTAAACAAAAATTACATATGTAACTAAAACGGAAAAAGAAGAAACGAGTCAATTAAATTGACTAGTAATTTTTATTAGTTACTTTTATACATGTGTAGGCATTTGTAATTAAGTATTTGCTATGTCTAATTCAACAGTAAGTTCAGTTGTAATTTAGGTCTTCTTTCTATGCTTAAGATATTAAATTTTGTGTATTAATTATAAAATATGTATAATACGAGGGGGTACCCAAAAATAACCGGAATAGCGCTACGATTGGCGGAGCTTACGTAGTACGCATTTCTCCCGCTAGGCGAGCGTAGCGCAACTCGTTTCGAGTTCAGTGCCGTCATTGTTGTCGCCTGGGAAGGTTGTGTCCGGTCACAGTAATTCGTTTAGTAAAAGCAGTTTCGCTTGCTTCTCGTTTTTTTGTCATGGCGGATTTAAGTGAACTTTTAGCTGCTGTGAAATTTTGCTTCCTGCTTGGGAAAAACGCCGCAGAAACTGTTGTGATGTTGAAAACAGCTTACAAGGATAGTGCTATGGGAAAAACTCAAGTGTACCAATGGTTTTCTCGTTTCAAAGAAGGTGAAATGTCAATTGATGACAAACCTCGTTCTGGACGTCCGTCAACTTCCAGAATTGACGAAAATGTTGAAAAAGTTCATGCAATCGTGCTTGAAGACCGACGACGGACCACTGAAGAAATTAGTAAGTTATCTGGAATAACTTGGAGCTCGGTTCAGCAAACTTTGTCAGAAGATTTGCGGATGAGAAGGGTCACTGCAAAATTTGTGCCTCGGATCCTGACTGAACAGCAAAAAGAGAATCGAGTTGAAACATGCCGTGCATTGAAAGACCAGCTCCGAACCGACCCAGATTTTTTTCCAAGATCATTACTGGTGACGAGTCATGGTGCTATGGTTACCACCCCGAAACTAAACAACAGTCAACCCAGTGGAAAACTTCATTGTCGCCTCGCCCAAAAAAAAGCTCGTCAAGTGAAATCAAACATCAAGACGATGCTCAATTGTTTTTTCGATGTGAGAGGGGTAGTGCATTCTGATTCGTCCCGCCAGGTCAGACTGTTAATCAGGCTTTCTATTTGGAGGTTTTAAAATGATTGCGTAACAATGTGCGACAAAAAAGGCCCGATTTGTGGCAGACGAGTGACTGGTTTTTCCACCATGACAATCCACCTGCTCACGCAGCCATTTCAGTGCGCCAGTTCTTAGCAAAAAACAACATGACTCCCTTGTCCCACGCCCCTTACTCACCTGACCTCGCTCCGTGCGATTTCTTCTTGTTTCTGCGAATGAATAGGACATGAGAGAACAACGATGTAACGACGTGGAAGCGGTAAAGAAAAAAACGAGGCAGGAGCTGTCGGGCATCACAACAGACGAGTTTGAAAAATGTTTCCAGGAATGTGATCGCAGATTGGACAAATGTATTAAGTGTAATGGAGAGTACTTTGAAGGTGATAAGGTTGTTTTTAAAAAAAATTTAAATACATAGCTTTAAAAAAAATTCCGGTTATTTTTGGGTACCCCCTCGTATAGGCACTATTCAGGTTAGACCGTACAGTTATTTGTTTCTTGAATCCCACTGTCTTACTGATATCGGTACTTTCCCAATAACCGTACCTACACTAACTTTCGATTAGGATAGTTGGCATCGATATGTAGTGAACATAGCATATAATTTAATTAGATAATATAGTTTGTAGGAAAATATTCGTCTATGTTATAAAATAGCTTGTTGACGAGTGCAATCGTTTTTCATTTTCATATTTTTTTTACGAATAATGATTTTTTAGCAATAGTATAACTTGGATCTGCACCTGTGGTGCCAAAGTTTACGTTGTTAGGTTAACAGCCAAACTGAAAGTACACATGAAAACCAACCTTTAAAATACTAGTCCTTTAAAACCTTTAGCCTTTAAAATAATACTAGTCTTTTTTTAAACCGCGTAAAAAAACCAACTCGAAGTAAAGCGAAAAAACCAACCCTTGCGCTACCCCTTGCAGAGTACTATACACGTCTCCCTTTTCTGTGAGAGAACTCGTTTTTCACTTTGAACAGTAAATTTTACACATGTAATTTTTGGTGGCTGAAATCCATTTGTCGCTTTTCTCTGGTCCCGTACTACATTTACGAAACGTTTTGAATGTTTATGTGTTCAGTGTATACGGTTGCAATACAGTCCGTAAAGATATAATATATTCTGTTTTAATCGTGACACGTTTTCAAAAAAGGTAATGTGTTCGTTTTCAAGGTTAGGTTCGTTAGGCGAGTTTAATCAAATCCAGTAGTAACAAAATACATAAATTATTAACAACATTTTATTATGTGTCGGTTCAGTATGTTTATGAATGAAGAAAGGAAAACGCTTTAATGTCACAACAAAGCACAGTTCAGTTTGCTTGTAGTTGTCTTGTAGAACAAAATAAACTAAAAACCCGAAATATTCTTACCTAACCTCACCCATTACCATTTTACGTATTTCCGCGCTATATTCAGCAGTAGAATGAATTACAATTGGTACACTTCAGTAGAGGGATAATGGGGGTTCTGAGCCACAAAGGAATGCCGCCTTTCTTAAAAAACAATAAAAAACACTAAAAAACATGATCTAAGAGATGACGCCGCCACCGCTGGACCCGCAGCATCCCAATGGACCACAGCATCCGCGAATTTCCGCGAATAAATTTTTTTATTTTTTTTTATTTTTTTTATTTGGTTTTTTATTTTCTTAATTAAACTGATTTGCATATCAAGGGGGTGGTATGAGGTTCAATGGACCACCAGCATCCGTGAATATAATTTTTTATTTTTTTAAGAAAGCTGATTTGCATATCAGTGGGTGGTGTTGGGTGGGAGATTTTTTTATTTCATATCAGTGGGTGGGGGTGGTTCCAACTCGATGCATTATAGTGTATATTAAAATATATGATCAGGTGTACCAACCTTTGCATGAGTTCAAATTTGTCGTGTGTTATAATGTATATTAAATCTATATGATCAGGTGTACCAACCTCTGTATTATTATTATAGTGTATAGATATTTTATATGAGCAGGGTTGTCAACATTTTCTGTGGCGGGGGGAGGGAAATTCAAATATGTGTTATATAGTGTATATATTAAAATATATGATCAGGGTTACCAATCTTACATTATTGTGTGTGTGTGTGTGTGTGTATAGAGCAGATCTGCCAACATTTTTTTCTCTTCTGTGGTGGGAAATTCAAACTATATGATCATAATTGTTGCTCTCTCTCGCTCTCTCACATTTGAATGTAAGTAAAACTATCTCTTTCTCTCTATCTCTCTCTCTCTCTCTCACTGTGAACATTGAGTAAATAATTTTAGCCCTCTCTCTCTCTCACACACACGTTGTGTATGTCTCTCTCTCTCTGTGGTCAGTACCGCGCGCATGTATATGACATTAGAAAGTTTATATTTATTCGACAAATATTAACGCCCTCTCTCTCTCACTCTCTCTCTCTCACTCTCACTTGTTTCAACTATGTCAACAAATAGTAACGTCCTCGCTCTCTCTCTCTCTCTCTCTCTCTCTCTCTCTCTCTCTCTCTCTCTCTCTATCTCTCTCACTCTCACACGTTTCAACTATGCAAGGTTTCATACCCGTTCTCCTGTCTCTCTCTCGTACATTGAGTAGTCGGTGTGATGAGTAAATAATTTTAGCTCTCTCTCTTGTCGTCAAACGTCGTCTTCATTTTTCATGTATCAAATAATTAATTAATAGTTTATAATGCAGTCAGTGTGATTGATCCTTGTTAGAAATATATATATTGGCAAATATTAACTATGTATGTGTGTGTTGTTGTCAATGAACTAAATAATTAATTAATAGTTTTATAATGCAGTCAGTGTGATTGATCATTGTTAGACGGCAAATATTAATTATGTAAGTGTGCTTCTGATGTAACAGTTCCCGCAAGTAATACAGTTCACAAAAATAAAAAAAAAATAAAAATATAATCGTTCTAGTGTTAACGTTTGCTACAAAAGTACACACATAGGTTCAGTGGTGTATAGCGAAATAAAGGAAATTATACACGCATGAAAACGGTGGTTGAAATTCATACAGATCTTCTGATCTTGTTAGGGGGAGGTCTGTATATGAGTTTAGAATAATATATATATATATTCGGCAAATATTAACTATGTATGTGTGTTGTTGTCAATGAAGTACTGACAGGTGTCTACTCTCTTTCTCGCAGACGGCAGAAGAAATTCCTACTTTATAATGTAATTACCTGTGTGTGTGCTGTGACAGATGACAAATCCTAACGTTAACGGCTTAACAAACTCTCTCTCTCACACACACACACACACACATTGAACAGATGCGTCTTCGTTAGTAAAATGTACAAATCACATGACTTTATGTGAACGTCGAAGGGTACAAAGAAAATATGTAAAACAAAAAATACAGAATATATATGAATTGCTATATTTACACATTATTAAATCAACACCACTGTATAGAAAGATTAACTATGTGCACACACACACACACACACACACACACACACACACACACACACACAACGATATAGAAGTATTCACTACATTAAGCCAAGTCATTGATTCGGTGAGTCCTACTTTCTAATCCCTGATGGTAAAACCTAAGACAAAAAAAAAAAAAAAAAAAATCAGTAGTAATAATACAAAATCACTGTTTTATTAATTTAAAATACTGTATGAAAGAGAGGTATGTAATTTTCATCCAAAATATGTAAAACAAAAATACAGATTATATGATAAGTAAATTGTATGTATATATCACTGAATAATAATATAATCGTTCTAGTGTTAACGTTTGCTGCAACAGGTAACGCAGTTTACAAATAATTACATATAGGTTCAGAGGTGTATAATGTAAAACAAAAATACAGATTATATGATAAGTAAATTGTATGTATATATCACTGAATAATAATAATATAATCGTTCTAGTGTTAACGTTTGCTGCAACAGGTAACGCAATTTACAAATAATTACATATAGGTTCAGAGGTGTATAGTGAAATAAATTAAAAATAGAAATTAATTCCTCATAAGTTAATGTCCTTTCAAATAGTATTCATCAAAACTTTGTAAATTAGAATCTGCACTACAGTCAAACATACCCACACACAGTGATAAAAATTGTTTATTATAATATAATCGTTCTAGTGTTATCGTTTGCTGCAACAGGTAACGCAGTTTACAAATAATTACATATAGGTTCAGAGACGTATAGTGAAATAAATTAAAAATAGAAATTAATTTCATCATAAGTTAATGTCCTTTCATCAAAACTTTGTAAATTAGAATCTGCACTACATTCAAACACACGCACACACAGTAATAATACAAAATACTGTATGAAAGAGTGGTATGTAATTTTCATCCAAAATATGTAAAACAAAAATACAGAGTATATGATAAGTAAATTGTATGTATATATCACTGAATAATAATATAATCGTTCTAGTGTTATCGTTTGCTGCAACAGGTAACGCAGTTTACAAATAATTACATATAGGTTCAGAGGTGTATAGTGAAATAAATTAAAAATAGAAATTAATTCCTCATAAGTTAATGTCCTTTCAAATAGTATTCATCAAAACTTTGTAAATTAGAATCTGCACTACAGTCAAACATACGCACACACAGTGATAAAAATTGTTTATTAAAAGTAGTTTGTTACCTTAACAAGTACTGTTATCCTACGCCGTTGGGGGTCCTCATGCCTCGAAACACGAGATGTAGGTCGCTGGGGTTTTATAAATTGTTTATCAAGTCTTTTAGAAATGGTCTTATACTTGAGTTTGGCCTGTTGACTATTGCTTTTAATTTTGTAATTTCTACAGGTGTTAACCGTTTCGGAGAAAAAAACCATTTATAGAGAAGGTCCTCCTCCTCTTGTTGTGATGTGGTGTTTAGTCTATGATCCATCCTTCTTGTTCCTATAATAATAATAAGAACAGTACCTGCTTCATTATCATATACATTATGTGCTATATATAAATATGTACATAAGGCTTTCAACACACACACACACACACACACACACACACACACACACACACACACACACACACACACACACACACTGAACGTATTTAAGTAGACCTACTCGTGATATCAGTAAATTCTGTCTAAACGTCATCTCAATGGAATCATTAAGTTTTACAAAAGATCTTATTGATCAGACGTATGAGTAATTATATTAATCCTTTGTGTTACTCGATTGATGTTCATGTTAAACGACTGATGACTCATGTAATAATACAGATTAACCTCGTATAATAATAATGACAGGACAGCGTATTTAGAACACTTAAAATTGGAAATCTACAAACACATCAAAAATATCTGTCAAACCCCTATCAAAAAAAAAACACCGTTCTTATCGAGAGACAACAGTAACTGACCTAAGCACATGTGCTTCATTAGGCAACAGACTAAAAAATCAAATAGACGACTATAAGCTCAATTTAAATAAAATCTGAATATTCAATAAAATTATGTTTTTTTACTTAGTAACATATGCAAATCTTTTACTTACCTCTTAAATGTTGTTATATACACAATAGTCGATTGTACGATGAGTGTCTCATACAAATGAGAAATAGTGACATGTCGTCTTGTGTGTGTGTGTGTGTGTGTGTGTGTGTGTGTATATATCACGGCGGTAGCGTACACGTTTGAAAGTTGATGCACATTAAATTGTCTCTCTCTCTCACACACACATTTCTGATTACTACAAAAATAATTGCATGTATGTTCAGAGGTTTGGTGTCTAAATCGGTACATTTTACTTTCACCTTCTAATTTGACACATGGCTTACTTTCATACAGAAATAGCTATCGCCCATATCCGTCTACGAATGTTGCTAAACGAAATTAAAAAATGCTGTAATACATAACGTCCTGTGAAATAGATATGGTATGTTTTTAGGACAGCCAAAAGCATGAAAGTATTATTTAAATCTGTTATCTGCTTCTGTAGGGAAGTCATCTATAAATATCAGGTCAGTGCGACACAACGTAATTGGACCTAACATGATTCATGCCAACGTGTGCCCTCGTTGTGTGTGTGCGTGTGCGTCTGTGTGTTCGTGTGTGCGTGCGTTACGTTGCGTATGCGTCTGTGTGTGTGCACGTCGGATGTGTGATTACGTGTGCGTATGTGTGTGTGTTCGTGTGTGCGCGCGTCGGATCATGACATAGTATTCGTAATGACCGAGGCACGTCCTTTATTGCATGAGGATAATCAGGTAGAGCAGAGCAGACACCTTTACGCAATATCAAGTGCACACACACACACACAAGAATCAGATGTTTTGTATACGTTCTAGGTGAAAAACTACTGGGGTGTCTCTGACTTTAGTTGGAAATAAATAACATTACAGATATTGATATGGTACTATGAGTAGCCTATACGTGAATACTATACATCAGACTGCCTGTATCTGTCATTAGCAATCTAACGTTACGACGGCAGCATAACGATAATGAAAGTCATACATTATCGTTATTTTGTCTAAGCTATGTTAACTTCACACACACACACACACACACACACACACACACACACACACACACACACATACACGGAAATGTAGGAAAAGCGCCTGAGGGCAAAGTTATGCAAGAGGTTGTTGACGAGAACCAAACAAACTTGGATCAGCCAGTAGTGTTTAGGTCATCAGTACATGACGCAACGGGAGTGATAGGTCCAATTAGGTTTGTTACACGTTGTGTGTTAGGTTAAAATGCAGTCCATTCACGTTTCATGTTAGGTTAAAATGCAAACACACACACACACACACACACACATGTATGTTATTTACATTATTATTTAAATAACATACACACGTGTTAGGCTGCAACCTAACCAATTTCTTTATATAATTATTAGTGAGACTAAAGTAAATCTATGGTATGATCCAATAGCGAATTAATCATTATTTTGTCAGTTATAATGCTTGAATGTGATATTGCAAAACTACTGCTGATCAAATACGCATGGAAATTAAGTGAACACTTTTCCGTTTCGGCAGTTTGTGTGCCGTGTTTTTAATACATGTGTTTATAATTCAACGAAATACATTTAAATCGAAACGTGCAATTAAAATATCTTTAAAAGTAAATAAAACTCGTAATTATTTATTATAATTAAAACAATTATTTATTTATATTATGAATAAAACAAATGAACTAAAGTAAATTACAAACTTTTTCCAACCCTCTTTTGACAGCACACGCACACATGTATGCAGAAATAGTACCTATATGCCTACGTTAGTAAGGGATAATGAAATTTCAGTAATACTAATCACTACTGCATAATCATTTATTAAAAGAAGTAAATATGTTTTAATAAGTATTCGCGAATGGTGTGAAAGTAAATCGTGATCTCCAATATTTTGTGTGACGGAATGTTTGTTGCAACGCACTGAAAAGCTGGTTTTTATTATTATTTTTTTTTTTTTAAATTTAAATGCGAAATACTTTCAAAATTCGAAGGCAAACAAGAACTGAACGGAAAATTTTACTTATTACTGCGCATAATCAGTATAGGCTTAAGATGACTTAAAACAAAAAAATTGCTTTTGGTTCTCGTCAACAACCTCTTGCATAACTTTGCCCTCAGACGCTTTTAAATAATAATGTAAATAACATACATGTGTGTGTGTGTGTGTGTGTGTGTGTGTGTGTGTGTGTTTACATTTTAACCTAACATGAAACGTGAATGGACTGCATTTTAACCTAACACACAACGTGTAACAAACCTAATTGGACCTATCACTCCCGTTGCGTCATGTACTGATGACCTAAACACTACTGGCTGATCCAAGTTTGTTTGGTTCTCGTCAACAACCTCTTGCATAACTTTGCCCTCAGGCGCTTTTCCTACATTTCCGCGTGTGTGTGTGTGTGTGTGTGTGTGTGTGTGTGTGTGTGTGTGTGTGTGTGTGTGTGTGTGTGTGTGTGTGTGTGTGAAGTTAACATAGCTTAGACAAAATAACGATAATGTATGACTTTCATTATCGTTATGCTGCCGTCGTAACGTTAGATTGCTAATGACAGATACAGGCAGTCTGATGTATAGTATTCACGTATAGGCTACTCATAGTACCATATCAATATCTGTAATGTTATTTATTTCCAACTAAAGTCAGAGACACCCCAGTAGTTTTTCACCTAGAACGTATACAAAACATCTGATTCTTGTGTGTGTGTGTGTGCACTTGATATTGCGTAAAGGTGTCTGCTCTGCTCTACCTGATTATCCTCATGCAATAAAGGACGTGCCTCGGTCATTACGAATACTATGTCATGATCCGACGCGCGCACACACGAACACACACACATACGCACACGTAATCACACATCCGACGTGCACACACACAGACGCATACGCAACGTAACGCACGCACACACGAACACACAGACGCACACGCACACACACAACGAGGGCACACGTTGGCATGAATCATGTTAGGTCCAAATACGTTTACAAAACATCTGATTCTTGTGTGTGTGTGTGTGTGCACTTGATATTGCGTAAACGTGTCTGCTCTGCTCTACCTGATTATCCTCATGCAATAAAGGACGTGCCTCGGTCATTACGAATACTATGTCATGATCCGACGCGCGCACACACGAACACACACACATACGCACACGTAATCACACATCCGACGTGCACACACACAGACGCATACGCAACGTAACGCACGCACACACGAACACACAGACGCACACGCACACACACAACGAGGGCACACGTTGGCATGAATCATGTTAGGTCCAATTACGTTGTGTCGCACTGACCTGATATTTATAGATGACTTCCCTACAGAAGCAGATAACAGATTTAAATAATACTTTCATGCTTTTGGCTGTCCTAAAAACATACCATATCTATTTCACAGGACGTTATGTATTACAGCATTTTTTAATTTCGTTTAGCAACACTCGTAGACGGATATGGGCGATAGCTATTTCTGTATGAAAGTAAGCCATGTGTCAAATTAGAAGGTGAAAGTAAAATGTACCGATTTAGACACCAAACCTCTGAACATACATGCAATTATTTTTGTAGTAATCAGAAATGTGTGTGTGAGAGAGAGAGAGACAATTTAATGTGCATCAACTTTCAAACGTGTACGCTACCGCCGTATGATATATATATATACACACACACACACACACACACACACACACACACACACACACACACACACACACACAAGACGACATGTCACTATTTCTCATTTGTATGAGACACTCATCGTACAATCGACTATTGTGTATATAACAACGTTTAAGAGGTAAGTAAAAGATTTGCATATGTTACTAAGTAAAAAAACATAATTTTATTGAATATTCAGATTTTATTTAAATTGAGCTTATAGTCGTCTATTTGATTTTTTAGTCTGTTGCCTAATGAAGCACATGTGCTTAGGTCAGTTACTGTTGTCTCTCGATAAGAACGGTGTTTTTTTTTTGATAGGGGTTTGACAGATATTTTTGATGTGTTTGTAGATTTCCAATTTTAAGTGTTCTAAATACGCTGTCCTGTCATTATTATTATACGAGGTTAATCTGTATTATTACATGAGTCATCAATCGTTTAACATGAACATCAATCGAGTAACGTAAAGGATTAATATAATTACTCATACGTCTGATCAATAAGATCTTTTGTAAAACTTAATGATTCCATTGAGATGACGTTTAGACAGAATTTACTGATATCACGAGTAGGTCTACTTAAATACGTTCAGTGTGTGTGTGTGTGTGTGTGTGTGTGTGTTGAAAGCCTTATGTATATATTTATATATAGCACATAATGTATATGATAATGAAGCAGGTACTGTTCTTATTATTATTATAGGAACAAGAAGGATGGATCATAGACTAAACACCACATCACAACAAGAGGAGGAGGACCTTCTCTATAAATGGTTTTTTTCTCCGAAACGGTTAACACCTGTAGAAATTACAAAATTAAAAGCAATAGTCAACAGGCCAAACTCAAGTATAAGACCATTTCTAAAAGACTTGATAAACAATTTATAAAACCCCAGCGACCTACATCTCGTGTTTCGAGGCATGAGGACCCCCAACGGCGTAGGATAACAGTACTTGTTAAGGTAACAAACTACTTTTAATAAACAATTTTTATCACTGTGTGTGCGTATGTTTGACTGTAGTGCAGATTCTAATTTACAAAGTTTTGATGAATACTATTTGAAAGGACATTAACTTATGAGGAATTAATTTCTATTTTTAATTTATTTCACTATACACCTCTGAACCTATATGTAATTATTTGTAAACTGCGTTACCTGTTGCAGCAAACGATAACACTAGAACGATTATATTATTATTCAGTGATATATACATACAATTTACTTATCATATACTCTGTATTTTTGTTTTACATATTTTGGATGAAAATTACATACCACTCTTTCATACAGTATTTTGTATTATTACTGTGTGTGCGTGTGTTTGAATGTAGTGCAGATTCTAATTTACAAAGTTTTGATGAAAGGACATTAACTTATGATGAAATTAATTTCTATTTTTAATTTATTTCACTATACGTCTCTGAACCTATATGTAATTATTTGTAAACTGCGTTACCTGTTGCAGCAAACGATAACACTAGAACGATTATATTATAATAAACAATTTTTATCACTGTGTGTGGGTATGTTTGACTGTAGTGCAGATTCTAATTTACAAAGTTTTGATGAATACTATTTGAAAGGACATTAACTTATGAGGAATTAATTTCTATTTTTAATTTATTTCACTATACACCTCTGAACCTATATGTAATTATTTGTAAACTGCGTTACCTGTTGCAGCAAACGTTAACACTAGAACGATTATATTATTATTATTCAGTGATATATACATACAATTTACTTATCATATAATCTGTATTTTTGTTTTACATTATACACCTCTGAACCTATATGTAATTATTTGTAAACTGCGTTACCTGTTGCAGCAAACGTTAACACTAGAACGATTATATTATTATTCAGTGATATATACATACAATTTACTTATCATATAATCTGTATTTTTGTTTTACATATTTTGGATGAAAATTACATACCACTCTTTCATACAGTATTTTAAATTAATAAAACAGTGATTTTGTATTATTACTACTGATTGTTTTTTTTTTTTTTTTTTTTTGTCTTAGGTTTTACCATCAGGGATTAGAAAGTAGGACTCACCGAATCAATGACTTGGCTTAATGTAGTGAATACTTCTATATCGTTGTGTGTGTGTGTGTGTGTGTGTGTGTGTGTGTGTGCGCATAGTTAATCTTTCTATACAGTGGTGTTGATTTAATAATGTGTAAATATATGCAATTCATATATATTCTGTATTTTTTGTTTTACATATTTTCTTTGTACCCTTCGACGTTCACATAAAGTCATGTGATTTGTACATTTTACTAACGAAGACGCATCTGTTCAATGTGTGTGTGTGTGTGTGTGTGAGAGAGAGAGTTTGTTAAGCCGTTAACGTTAGGATTTGTCATCTGTCACAGCACACACACAGGTAATTACATTATAAAGTAGGAATTTCTTCTGCCGTCTGCGAGAAAGAGAGTAGACACCTGTCAGTACTTCATTGACAACAACACACATACATAGTTAATATTTGCTGAATATATATATATATATATATATATATATATTTCTAAAATCATATACAGACCTCCCCCTAACAAGATCAGAAGATTTGTATGAATTTCAACCACCGTTTTCATGTGTGTATAATTTACTTTATTTCGCTATACACCACTGAACCTATGTGTGTACTGTTGTAGCAAACGTTAACACTAGAACGATTATATATTTTTTTATTTTTTTTATTTTTGTGAACTGTATTACTTGCGGGAACTGTTACATCAGAAGCACACTTACATAGTTAATATTTGCCATCTAACAATGATCAATCACACTGACTGCATTATAAAACTATTAATTAATTATTTGATACATGAAAAATGAAGACGACGTTTGACGACAAGAGAGAGTGCTAAAATTATTTACTCATCACACCGACTACTCAATGTACGAGAGAGAGACAGGAGAACGGGTATGAAACCTTGCATAGTTGAAACGTGTGAGAGTGAGAGAGAGAGAGAGAGAGAGAGAGAGAGAGAGAGAGAGAGAGAGAGAGAGAGAGTGAGTGAGAGAGAGAGAGAGAGAGAGAGAGAGCGAGAGGACGTTACTATTTGTTGACACAGTTGAAACAAGTGAGAGTGAGAGAGAGAGAGAGAGAGAGAGAGAGAGAGAGAGAGAGAGAGAGAGAGAGAGAGAGAGAGGGCGTTAATATTTGTCGAATAAATATAAACTTTCTAATTTCATATACATGCGCGCGGTACTCACCACAGAGAGAGAGAGACATACACAACGTGTGTAAGAGAGAGAGAGCTAAAATTATTTACTCAATGTACACAGTGAGAGAGAGAGAGAGAGAGAGAGAGGGAAAGAGATAGTTTTACTTACATTCAAATGTGAGAAAGCGAGAGAGAGCAACAATTATGATCATTTAGTTTGAATTTCCCACCACAGAAGAGAAAAAAATGTTGGCAGATCTGCACACACACAATATTGTAAGATTGGTAACCCTGATCATATATTTTAATATATACACTATATAACACATATTTGAATTTCCCTCCCCCCGCCACAGAAAATGTTGACAACCCTGCTCATATAAAATATCTATACACTATAATAGTAATACAGAGGTTGGTACACCTGATCATATAGATTTAATATACATTATAACACACGACAAATTTGAACTCATGCAAAGGTTGGTACACCTGATCATATATTTTAATATACACTATAATGCATCGAGTTGGAACCACCCCCACCCACTGATATGAAATAGAAAACCTCCCACCCAACACCACCCACTGATATTCAAATCAGCTTTCTTAAAAAAATAGAAAATTATATTCACGGATGCTGGTGGTCCATTGAACCTCATACCACCCCCTTGATATGCAAATCAGTTTAATTAAGAAAATAAAAAACCAAATAAAAAAAATAAAAAAAAAAAAAATTTTATTCGCGGAAATTCGCGGATGCTGTGGTCCATTGGGATGCTGCGGGTCCAGCGGTGGCGGCGTCATCTCTTAGATCATGTTTTTTAGTGTTTTTTATTGTTTTTTAAGAAAGGCGGCATTCCTTTGTGGCTCAGAACCCCCATTATCCCTCTACTCACTTCTTCTTCTTCACATCGTGGTACATCGATACTATCGAATACTCAAAACATCGAAAATGTAGTAGGCCTATAGGCACTGTTATTGGGAAAGTAACCAAATTTATTACCAGATCTAATACAGATTACCTAATACATCGTAAAACGGAGATTGCATTAATACCACACTTTCTCTTTGTATCCAACTTTCTCTCTCACTCTCTTGCTCTCATCTCCTTTCTTCTCCTTCCCCCTTCTCTAAACATGTATCTCCTTTTCTATCTACTGTGTTCCATTTCTCTATGTCTCTCACATAGGAACTGTGAGAGACACGTAGGCACAGCTCAGTCTTTCATTCTCTTTACATTTCAATGTATTCGTAAACAAATTATTTTTTATAATTAACTAAAGTCGTCAAACAAAATCTGGATTTAATACGTGAGGCAGAGGCTATCTTTTTTTATTTATTATAATGCAGTTTTACAATCTACTCATTTTACAGAGTAATAAGTAAAAGTGATGTATAAGTCGTCACTTGAGGTGGGAACCATCCAGCGATGATTACCACGTTCACCGGGTCAGGTCATCTGGCCACTGTCTCTTCAGCCTTCTTACATCCAGTGATGAATTGAGAAGCTCGTTGATCAGGTTATTGTTGTGTCCTATGTTGCGGTTCCTGTACTGAGCGGCGTGCATCTTGATGATATCAGAAATGTATGGAATATTGAGGTCTTTGTGAAGAGTATAATTAGAGATGAACCAGGGAGCATTCGTTATGCAGCGCAAGATTTTTGACTGAACTGTCTGCAGAATCTTTGTGTTGGAAGGTTTAGAGCAGCCCCACAATTCTATACCGTAAGTCCAGATTGGTCTGAGCACAGCTTTATATATGATGACTTTGTTTGCGAGAGATAGTTGAGATGTTCTACCTATGAGCCAGTACATTTGCCTAGCTTTTAAGTTGAGTTATTGTTTCGTAGCCTGAATGTGGGCTTTCCATGTTAATTTGTTGTCCAAATGCAACCCCAGGTATTTAACTTCTGATTTTATAGGTATGGGGGCATCGTTTATGGTGACTTGTGGACAAGAGCTATGTTTCATGGTGAAGGTTATTTGAGTGGATTTTGCAGAATTAACTCGGATCCTCCACCGCTGGAACCAATCTTGCAGGAGGTAAAGATGGCTTTGCAGTTTCTCAGAGGCTCGTTCCGGGTTGAGATCTACTGCGAGGATAGCGGTATAATCAGCGAAGGTGGCGGTGGTAGCGTAGTCTGTCACAGGTAGGTCGGCAGTAAATATAAGATATAAGTATGGCCTCAGAACGCTGCCCTGAGGCACTCCCGACTTTATAGGAGAGATTACTGAGACAGTATCTTCGATTTTGATTTGGAAGTGTCTATCTTGCACATATGATTTCAACAGTAAATACAGTTGATCAGGAAGTTGTTTCTTCAGCTTGTACAGAAGGCCCTCATGCCAGACTTTATCAAAAGCCTGCTGAATATCCAGGAAGACAGCTGCGCACATCGTCTTCTTTTCTAGGCTATCCCTAATTTTGTTCACTATTCTGTGGCATTGCTGCACTGTAGAATGTTTTTCTCTGAACCCAAATTGGTGTTCAGGGATCAGGTACCTAAAGGGCACTATTTTTTTTAGTCAGTCTGGTCAGGAGAAGTCGTTCAAATATTTTTGACAAGAGTGGAAGAAGGCTTATTGGACTGTAAGATGTAGGGTCAGTAGGGGGTTTGCCAGATTTTGCGACCATGATAATTTGGGCAAATTTCCATTGGATTGGAAAGTAGCACAATCTGAGCATACTGTTGTAAATAGTTGTAAGTGGCACTAACGCTTTTTTGGGAAGATGTTTCAAAACTTCTCCAACTATTAAATCGTACCCGGGGGCTTTATGTGTCTTGGAATGATTTATCTCCCTGAGAACTTCAGAGAAGGCAAACGCTTTGATTGGAGGAGATAATTGGCAGGGAGCATCAAGGTAAGTTAGAATTTCTGAGCCATCCATTGCTGATGAGCTTGGGGTGAAAACCTGGGAAAGGTGATCTGCGAACACTTTCACCTTATCTTCATTTGCTCGAGCCCAACTGCTGTCAGGTTTACGAATGGGGGATACTGGGATTACCGGGCGTTTGATGTTTTTTGTCGCCTTCCATATTGAATGATCATGGGGTGTTAAACATGTTACGTAGTGTTCAAACGAAGCGTTTCGGGCCTCTTGCATAGCTGCGCGAATTCTATGGGTGAGCCTAATGAGAAATGTTTTATACTGGGGGGTTCTCGTTCGTTGCCACTTACCGCGAGCTTGTCGTTTTTCTTGAATAAGTTGTTTGATGTGCAGAGGTATATTATGATAATCAGGTAAAACTTTTCTTCTTTCTGGTGTAGCTTGCCATGCAGCATCCTGTAGTAGTTTAGTAAAGTATTGAACGGCTACTTCAATGTCTCTGGAATCCGTAATGCGAAAGTTAGAGTTGATATTCTCATTGATAATGTGTTCAAATAAATCCCAGTTAGTCTGCTTAGTGCATAAAACAGGTGGAGGTTCCCTCCAGATTACATTAGTGCTTAATGTAATTATAATGGAGCTACGATCAGAGCTTAAGTCGAGATTTGTTTCGATTTTGGTATATAAGTGCGAGATTCCTTTTGTTATCGCAAAATCAAGAAGATCTGGAATTTTATTTAAGTCTGTGGGCCAATACGTAGGTTCTCCTGTTGATAAGTAGCTGAGATGAAGATGGTGTATAGCTTCCAGTAGATTTCGACCCTTTGGTGTGATAAGCCTTGAGCCCCAGGCAGTATGCTTCCCATTCCAGTCCCCCGCTACAAGAAAGTGTGGTCCCAGAGTGGCGAAAAACTCTAGATATTCGTCTGTTGATATGGAATGGCGTGGTGGGCTGTATGTAGCTGCTACGGTCAAGGGCCATGGAAGGGCGAGAACTTTAATGATTGCACTTTGGATGTTTGCAGTGACATGTGGCTCCATTATATAATGATGAAGAGTGTTTCGTATGATGACAGCTGAACCTGCGTGAGCTGAACCGTCAGGGTGGTTAGCATAGAATATGTTATAATAAGGTATTTTGGAGACTGTTCGATCCGTTGAGTGGGTTTCTGAAATTAGGAGGATGTCAATTTTATTGATATTCAGGAAGAGGATAATTTCTTGTATGCGGCCGGAAAGCCCATTCGAATTCCAGACAGCTATTCTTAGTGCCGTGGTCATTGCTGAGGTATTCTATTTATGACTGTAGATAACATGTTGAGGATAATACTGTTTTGATTAATGAGTTGAGCGAACATAGTTTTGAACTCACTTAAGAAAATTGCCAGTTGGTCCATTACTTCCCTCTATTAGTGGGGTTTGCGTGGCTGTTGCTAGTCATTTGTGTCCTCCTACTTCCGCCCGTGATTTGAGCATATGTAGAAGTTGTATTTCGCGGTGGTGGTAGAGGGGATGGAGAATTCTGAATCACATTAGATTGTGACTGTGGAGTAGCACTACTTAGCAGTTGTGGATTGCCCCTAAGTTTAGATCTTATCAGGTCTTGGTAGACAGAACACCCTTTATAATTGGCTGGGTGACTGCCATCGCATAGTGCACAGGTAGCAGGGGTATCCCTAGGTTTCTTGCACGTTTTAGTGTCATGAGATTTTCCACACTTTACGCAGATAAATGATTTTCTGCAGTAAGTTTTGGAGTGGCCATATTCCTGGCATCGTGTGCAATGGATTATTGTGTTTTTGACTCTTGGCGGTTCAACTTTAATTTTTGTATTTTGTAGAAATTCCAATTTATATATTCCTTATTGGTATCTTGGGGCTCAAGGTCTACAAAAAATAGAGGCAGTGGGTCCTTCGATTTCCTGTGTCTCGCGTTTAGGATATTCCGAATTTTGTGGCCATATTTAGTTAGCTCGTCTTTAATTTCTTCTAGTGGCACTGAATAGTGAAGATCTCTTATGACAACACGGTAGGCTCTCTCATTTTCAGCTGTTTGGTGTGATGGACTATATTTTTTTCACAGAGTAGTCTAATTAATTTTCTGTAAGTGTCAACGGTTTGGGGGTGAATTTAACTGTGTTGTTTGGGAGAGCTTTGCTGTGGTGTGGATGTGATGTAGAACCAGTCCGAACCGGGTCACAAGCCAGATAACAGTCAAATGCACTTGGCCGATAACCTGACCCGCTAAGCACGACCGAGATAAAGTGTAACCAACAATACTTATGAAAGTTTTAAGTACTCACTGAAAGTCCTTTTAGAACTTTGAACACAAAATAATATTATATCTGCACTGATTACTTAGCACAAGTCACTAACAAGAGATAAACTATATTTAAACATAACATAACATAACAATACTCGATAACAGCGCACAACAACCGTCTACACGGTTCCACGGCTAAATCGCGACTCAGAGGCTATCTGAGCAACATTTGAAGGTTAAATAATGGCTGACTACATGCCACGTGGTCGAATATGTAAAATTATTGCATTCATAGTTTGCAAAGACTGTACAAAATTTACAAGGGACGTTAACAGAAATTAATTTTCTCAACTTACTAAAGACACAGAGTTCGTACTTTGAATTAAATTTCTCATAATTTACAGCTACACGTTGACTTTTACAATTTTTTTCACACGTGGTGCGCCAAAATTTTTATAGATTTGGATAAAAATTCCACTTAGTCTGATGGAACGGGTTTTACAATTTCCATAAATATTTATGCCCTGATGTTTATAAACTTTGAAATTTTTGACCTAAACACTACATACAGATTGTAGTTAAAACTGTCTTTAATTTAATACCCCACATGTTTCTTTTCAAAATTTTACCCCATTATATTTTTTGGTTCTTCCCTCCTATTTGGGAGATCATTCCTAACAGATCAAAACCAACAGGGCTCTGTAGGGTAAAGGTATGCCAAGTTTGTCCAAAATTGTGGTTTTGTGGAACCTCGTACATGATGAAGCACGTAAACTAGAATATTATTACATTTTCACAAGAAACAAAATTTGGATGCGTATTTGACTGTTTTTGTCCATAACAGTAGAAAAATAGAGGTAGTAAAGTATGACAATTTAGATATGAGCTAAAATCAGCTGGACTGAAATACTCATTAACACTGCAGAACAGTACAGTAAAATACAATAACGAATTATAACGAATTTTATTAAATGAGAAGAGAACAGGTAGGATGTTAGAGGAATAAAAAAAAATTAATATCTATATAACATTATCAAATCTCACCGCTACGCCTTCTCCGGGCGAGAATGACTCAACCCATCAGTATTTGTGTAAAACATTATCGTGCAACTACCCACAGAATTTTTTGTGCGACAGGCGAGAAAAAGAAAAACGTATTTTGATATTTTTCACAAAAGCGGGGCCCAAAAACAGCTTACTGTTACAGTAGGAAATCTAAAACGACGAGGTAAAAGCTTTTGATACACGGCCATACACAGACAGTCGCTCCCTCTCTCTCTCTCTCTCACACACACACACACACACACACACACATGGGACACGATCGCATTAAATCCCAGGAAAATCTACAGTCACAATTTAACACAAATATTAACATTCATATGGCTCATAGTTTTTACAATCAAACACTTCATACTTGCACAAATATCACACTACATTTCCAGAACTGAGTAACTTCAGCATGTTTTCATTAATTATATACGCGCGTCCAAAGTTACTTGTGGCTTAATGTAGATAGAACCTTCCAGATGTCGCCATATATGGCGACTGCTAGAAGTGGGACCACCAGCTGTGAACCGCACCAACTAGATTCTCAAAACCATGACTTAAAATACAAAACGTGTAAAATGTGAAGTGAAGAAATGAGAGGCCTTCCGCTCTATGTAATGCATCATATTTATTATAAGTGACATATAATGAGAGGCCTGCCGCTCTATGTAATGCATCATAGTTATTATAAGTTACATATAATTAATATTCAATGAATCATAAATTGGTTACGCCTTTTCTGCTCGATGAGGAATGAATAGATTCGCAAATACAGCAAAACGTAGTCTTAATTCTACCCAAACAGTGAACTTTAATTAAAAACGTAATTATATTATTAACGGTACATTCCTTTATTGAATCTATAATTTACGTAAGCTATTGGGTACAGTGGCTGGGATAATGCAACTGTATAAACCTAAAATAATTAAATTCTCAGTCTTACTTCACCAGAGGTAAAAACGTTTTCCCCTGTTTTAGCACGTCCAACTTGATTTTTTCGAACCCACACGTGGGACAAACCAATTTTAAATAAACATTGCCGTATGTTGCAATCCCCGTCGAGAATTCTGTTGCAAACGCCATTAGAAAAGTTTCCGTAGTAATTTTAACTGAATTGCGCGAGCGAGTGTGCACATGATAACGCACGCGCATGCGCATGTGTGTTTATATATACTCTCTGGAACGGTCGGTGCAGGTCAATTGGTTTAGTGTCACGTTTCTGATTCTCTTTTGCCTTTGGTGAACTTTTCTACTCGTAATAATGTGTGTAATTAAAATACTTCGATTTGGATAGGTTCTATTTTATGCAACGGCAAACGATTTTTCAACCAAGAGAACAATTCAATAGTGGGCAACCGGCTAACAGTAGATTCAGTATTCTAAAGCATTCAAAATGTACCCCCAATTCTACGACGTTTATGTGTTTCTTTACTTTAATATTGTTAAGTTTAGTCCTTTCAACAACAAGTAATTGTTGTCGTTTTTAAGTCGCTCTTACGCTAAAAATTACTACAATACAGACTAGAGTATGCAATATAGACTAGTGTAAAAACTCGTATATAAAAACAAAACAAAACACACTGATAATATAATGTCATACAAAGTTGAGCAAAATAACAAAATTATGTAAAGTAACAAAAAGCAGAAACAATATTAAAGATGGAATATATTTCTTATACTTACTCGTGATATGAAACAGATAAATTGGGTATTAGTCATTAAAAAAAATTCCATGCTTCCAATGTAGTTGTGTACCAAATCTTCTCTGTTAACAATTCTGAGAAATCTTTCATTAGCTGTCGAAGTGTCTTTTCCTGGACATGTTGGAATGGGCCAACCTGTACTTGGTCTTTATTTATTGATCTAAAGGAGTAAAATACTTTCAAATACATTGCTATTATACCAGCCTATTCTACTGCGGCTACCCTAACTAGTTTTATTTCTTTCAAGTGGGGCTAATAATGAAGTAATCGAAGAAGGGAGATACGTTTACACACCTGCAAGTATATTTATACCGGATAGATTATCTTCAACATCTTTTTCTCTATTTGTGTCCTGAAGAGACTCAGTTTTCCTAACGCGGCAAATAGTTTAGTTCATTGCCCTAATTACCGGTGGTGTCATTGGAACTCTTCCAGACTTCGTCACGTATGGATAACTATTCTTGTGAACTTTATGTTAATATGCTTTTTCTTATGAGATACAAAGTGACAACTGGATTTTACTGGTAACTAGATTATTATGATATATCAAAATGTTTGTTTATGTAACTATATTTGCTTGGATAAGATGTCGACTTGTGGAGTCGAAATATCGTCATTTTAATTTACTCTAGCCGTAGGTAAATCTAGTTTGATCGACACGTCAACTCTGAAGTTAGTGCTTTGGAGGACGACGTTAGGAACAAACATTCTCAAGTCATACTCATAGGAGGCAATGATAATTGTTCCATGAACAACTAGTATCCTTCTGCTGGTTCTTTTACGGCCAGTTTCTTGTAGACGTAACTTGGAACCGAATTTACGATTCTTATTTAGCAGTGTTTGTTTTGCAGAGAACGTCCGATTGAAAGCACTGTTAAGTCTACGCCTGCCTCTTTGTTAATGTGTTCTATGATGAGTTCCGTTTATCCATTGTTACTACTATTATAATGGTTGTCGTTCTTCTGTTACTTCTTTGTTGGTCTTCTCCATTCCCAATTTTTGTCTGCATATATTAATATTTATTATTACTGTTAATTTTATAATTTGTATTTTCATTTACTCTATTTATATTATACGTCGATAATTACTACGACCCTGTCGCAAATTAATATTGTTTTAATGTTATAAAAATATACTGTTTGTTATAAGAAGTTCAAGTCGTATGCACAACTATAATTAGCCTATTATAGGTGTATTTAATCTCTTTAAAAAGTCATTCAGGCAGAAACAGACAGATCATTGAAATATACCGTTAACAAACTTTTTACAACTTTTGGTTATTTACTGTCGTTCCACATCATCCGGTCTCCTTTGGACAACCGTCGGAAAGCTCCTTACAATCCACAGTACCTCACACACATCTTTCCTATTTCTCTGATGACAATGCAATTTTACACACTACATGGCAGTAATTTCCGAAAGGCTTACTGGCAATGATACATTTTTCTTTTTTTTCCCCACCTTT
The DNA here is from genome assembly GCA_034769895.1 of Magicicada septendecula. Classification (NCBI taxonomy): domain Eukaryota; kingdom Metazoa; phylum Arthropoda; class Insecta; order Hemiptera; family Cicadidae; genus Magicicada; species Magicicada septendecula. The sequence continues at coordinate 501,342,641 of CM068368.1, forward strand.
GTACTCCATTTTTAATTATACGTTCTCGTACATGTAATATAATATCTATTTCTGCTACAGTCGGTATTACTCTGATGTAGTAAGCCCACAGATACCCAGCTGTAGGGGAGTTACTGAGTTACAAATAATGCTAACATAAGCAATCTGAAAATAGTATTTTGTAAATAACTGCTACATAATTAAATGAAATGACTTCCTCGATCCTGTATACACTCGCACATTGTCAATTGTCAACGTCCACTTCTAAATGGCCAATAATTAATAGCAGATACATAGCAAACACCAGATACGAAAATATTACCTGGTGTAGTATATTCGACAACAGTAGGCTATAGTAAGCCTACACAATAACGATAACCGTACAGTGTACAGTGTAATGTTAGATAATATCACGACCACCAGGGTCCAAACAAACGATAACGATAACCAACAATAACAAATTATAAGAAATGCTACAGTCAAATTTTAATGTTAATCACAAAGATAAGTAGAAATTAACTTTAAATGAATAAAGAATACATCTTTAACAAACTGAGGAAGATGATCAAAGAAATAATGACAATGACTTAGACGAAACGTAATTAACTGACAACTAACCCAATAGATTAGGTAAAAAATGAGAAAACCAAAGGCAGAGAGAAGAAACTATGAGTGGAGTAAAGAAGAATACTACAAAGCCCAACTGGATACAAAAACAGAAAGAAGAATAAGATATGCCCTACACGAAACAAAAGAAGAATTAAGACAAGATGAATGGATCATAATAAGAAAGTCCAGAGTAAAGAACAGAATAATAATGAAGCCTGATGACCAAATATAAATAACTATGCTGACAAAGAAAGCTTATAAAGTGAATAAATGAGATAATGAATAAAAGTCAGGAGAGTGAAGTAAAATTAGTCAAAGTATAAATTAACTGTGTATCTGGAAGAATAACAAAAATGAATCATATTGTAACAAAATACGTAGACTTCGCTCGTTGTTTATCTTTTGTTTTACGCCCCACTGTTGTGAGCGTCAATTTTGTAACAAAATATAAAATTTTGTTTATTTTTTAAAATATTTTATTTTATTTATTTATTTATTATAAATTTTTAATTAATTTTTGTATTGTATTCGTGTAAATTTTAATTCGTTCATTTAATTTTTTATCAATTTATATCACTTTGTGTAATTGGAATTATGATTCTGCGTTAAATGATTGTCTCCAGGAACAATCGATATGTGATCTTTCTTTATTCGAAGTGTGTCCTCCTTTAAAGTTGTTAATTTCAGCTGTTCTGGTAGTTATGTATCAAATATTGTTTTATATTATTCTATTTATAAGTTTAGAAATAAATAGAATTCAAAATTATAACATTCAATGGTTTTTATTGACAAAACATAAAATAATCGATTTTATATTGTTTGATGAATCGACTCTCTCAGGGCGAGCGAATTCTTTTATACCAATTATTAATATAAATTCTCAGGTTCTTTAAGCTATTATTTAGAATAGTCAGAGAAAGGGCAAAGTCTAGAAAGTATAACACTTACAATTACAAGCTTAATGATCTAAAATACAAAGATATTATGTAATATATAATGTTTAGTAAAGTAAGTTGTTCGGACCAATCGTTGTGATGACGAAGCTAGCGGTGAACTGCAGAGGATCATGGGATTTCAAAGATGGCTGCTTCGTGCTGCATATGTTGTCGAAGGCTGCACATCAAAGAATTCTCTTCAAATAAATGTTGCTTTTCCAAGTTTTCCTCGTCCCAGCTATAGTGATTAATCCCTCTGGTGATAGTGTAGTTGTCCTGGATCAGTGTTCAGTGATTCGTTTCGGTAATTTGTGTTGAATAATGTTTTTATTTCACTTCATACCATAAGGTCGATAATGGCAGATTTTGTCTTTATATTCGGAAATATCGTTTATGTGTGTTAATTCGGTTATTGCACCTTTTACTGTTCAATATTAGTTCACTTTTATAATTATACTGGTTTAATTCACTGAATTTAGTAGTTATTTAAAGTGTTGTCAAAATTCGCGATTTTACATAGAATAAGCTTGGCTGATTTTCGCCATCTTTCTTCTTCCTTCGTTATAAGTCAATATTTCGCGAGCTCTCGTTCAGATGTGAACTACTCAACGTCTAATAATCAACTGTTTTCTTTTCTTCTTCATCCGAAACGTCTTAGCCAATTTAATATTAAAAAGACATTGTTTAAAATCTCTAGCATTTCCGCTTACATGGTTGACTTTTACATTATATGAATTAATACATTTTTACTATTATTTAATTTTATTAAATACCTAACACATATTCTCTTTCTTTAGTTAATTCTACGTGATTTAATACCAAATATGATACTTTTACAATGTTTTCCATCTCGAAATGCCCTATTTACAGTATTTTTATATGTAGACCTAAAAGTTTACTTCCTGTCACATTAAATGGTTTGCCATCTTTAAGAAGCTATAATTATTATTGGACAAGATCCTTGATTGAAATAAAATGTTTATTTTTCCTTAATTCCTTGTGATTTTATGAATTAGTTATCTTTTTTAAATTATATCTTTAATTTAAATCTTCCCCTTAGGTTACAGTGTTATTACACTTGCATTTTTTCTAATAATCTGTTATAAATTTCTTCAATATCTTTATAAAGTATTTGTCCTGTTAGAATACACTGTGATTGATTTACATTATATAAATTTCATCAATTTACTTAATTTATTTTACTTATTTTTCATTGATAAGGTTGTTGAGATTTACCATTTGTCCAGATTTTAGTTTTGTTCATGTATAATGTTTTATGACTATTACAGCTTGCTTATACCCCTTCTGACTTTGATTTTTTTATACAATCTTAATTAAAATTCCTATACTTAACTAAATTAACATTTAGAATTGAATTAATACTATCAGTACATAACAAATATTTGAAAACAAAAGAGTTGTACTCAAACTCAGACATTTCAGTCTTGATTAATACTGTAACGTACCAAAATAGCAGTTACATAAAATAACTATCTAATACGTCAAATAAAAGGATATCATGAAAATATTTCATCGAGCATAGAAGAAGGAACAGGAGAATACAAATAAAATGTGTATCTACGAATGAATAATATTGAACCAACGCAACGAAGAAGAAAGAAGAGTAATAAGAGTATCATCGAGCATAACAAAGAGAGAGAAAATACCAACGAGCCAATATAATACGTTAGCATCCAGGCCCAATAGATCAAAATAGTGAGGGGATATGCCGAAAATAATTATCAACATAAAAAGGAGACGAATCAAGTACAATCACAATAGTGATAAAACAAACTAATTTGTTTATGAGTGTGAAATAAATATGGGACAATGATTACCATAATCATGAATAAAAATATGGAAGAGTATGACAATACTCAGGGAACATGGATTATTACAAATAATGTGTAACCAAGGAGAACACCGACAGTGAGAAACAACTAACCAGAAGAAGAAAAGAAGAAGAAGAGGAAAAGAAATGTACCATGAAGAATGAAGATATGTGTGAACTGTACAAGACATCAACATTCACAAGGTAGACAAGGAATTAAAATCAATATAGTGACCAGAAGAAGTGTAATGATTATTTGAATACCAGTAACAAAGAAACCCAGTGTTGAGCATCAATAAGTGATCACGAACAATGACAGTGAATACTTAATATAAGTGTAACAGCATGTGATATGATAACCTTTTTACCCCAAGTAAACACCACAAACAATACCAGTGAAAATGTTTATAACGGAGAGAAGTGATTAACCATTGTAAGTGAAAGAATCCACGATTAACAAGTGAAATGCACAGACAATCAGTGTAACAAGTTTAATCCAAGATTGTAAAATCACATAGATAATCAGTAAGACCACCAAAAAATATGAGACAGAAAAGTGAATTAATTGTTCATAGGGATTAATAATAAAAGCTTTGTAATCATTGACATGAAATGTGCCTGAATGCCATAGCAAGACAGGACAAAATGTAAATGAATACCAGAACAAATAGTAGCAAATAAACTAATTTGTTGAGTATAAACCAATCAATGTACCAAAGACTAGGTACAACCCACCAAAATATGTAACATAATTAGACTAAGAATACCAGTATTATTGTTTCAACAAATAGTGTAAAATGTGTACAAAATGTGTAAAACTTAATAATAAACCATTGTAGTAGAATGCCATAATGAGATGGCAATAGTTGAGTTAAATACTGTAAAAAACTAGGTAGCACATTGTTGTCAGGCAACTGACACATAACCTCACAAGAGTTGAACCTATAACATAAAATCATATACATTAGTTAAACCAAGTAATTATCCACAATTGTTTCAAACAGAGACTAAATAAAAATAAAAATGCAAAACAATGAATACCATATGAACTGAAGGACACAACAAATGAATCAAATTGAATACAATATCATTAAGTTAAATAGACAGAACCCCAATGTGACAAGAGAGTTAGTCAAAAAACATTATCAAAACGTATCAAGAGAGTGTAACAAATGTTACCAGTAGTTAGAGAAATGTTCAATACTGCTATGAGAACATCTCACAAATATAATACTAGTAGTTTAATACTTGAAATATTATAAACTAACTAACTGCTATCATAGAACCAGGTGTAAATAACCACCATACTATAACTTAGAGAGCTTTCAAATGACAAAAAGTTGATGAATACATTGAACTAATCATGTACAACAACAGTACACAATTTTAATTACTAAAAATATATTCCATGTGTACTAAAATAACTAAATAAGTGACAAAATGGCGAGATGAGAGCAGAATGTATTTTGCTCTACACTATTATACACTATATGTGTGTACAGGATAATATTTTTCCAAAATAAAGTATGAACAAATGTATATAGATATACCTATTAGTGTTATTATGTCAAGAATATGTAGTAGAATAAGGAATAATAGCGATATAAATAAATGTAAACAATCGGACATAGTGGGCATAGACGCCATTAACAGATTTTGTTTAAACTATAAATATAACAAGATTATGTACTAACATGAAGGAGAAATGGACTCAAAATGTTTAGTAATAAGAATTAAGGTGTAATTACAACGAAATATAGTGAAAAAGACTTATTTGTATTAAGAACCACTATATGAGTTTTCAAGAAGATCAAGTGAATTATTAATGAACGGAATTAGTGCTTGTTTGGACTTAAAATAAAGCCGCAAGTGTCCGCGATTTAATGCCACTATCCAAATGACGATATGACAAAAAATAAGAAACTTATAGCCATTATAAGTTTTTCAATCATTTTTGAATGTCCATGTATACGTCAGAGATAATCTCGAACCCATGCTTAGTGACGCTAAAAATTAAAATTTTTATTTAACCAGAGTGTTCGGGGTTGAGAGGATGACCTTTTAAACCAATCAAATAGCTTAATTCGACCAGACGAAAAGAGACGCTTTAGCGAAATGTTTTAATCGTTCAGCAACACCCGAGGCGACAGGACTGTGTCAAAGTCAGCAAGATATTTTTTGAAATTTGCGCGTCACCTCCAGTTACACAGACAGACATTAATCTATACGAAACACCATATTATCGAGTGTCAGTGAATTAAGTGAATAGTGAATTAACATGACCAGTGTATAATAAGGGTCATGTTCAGTGTAAATAACCAGGGAGTACAATATTTTAATAATTTTAAAGAAAATGACAAAAGGGATGATTCTCGTTGATTAACGAAAGTTATTGTTTTGACTGCACTAGTCAAGTTAACGCTTGAGTGCTTTGATAAATAACGATGAACAATTATCAGAATTTTATGAACGAAGTTATAACACAATCTAATGGCAATAATTAATTAAAAAATAATTATTTAATATTTAAAGAATAATTGAGAACGGCGGAATTAAAGTTAAATACCGCTCAGTAGTATGTGAATATAGTCGCTTACTTGACTATAACTTTTGAATTAATGAATAATAATTTTCTTGTGCGAATATTTTTATGACTGATAATTACACATCATATGAATAATAAATAAAGTGTTTGTAACTATAATATTAAGAATCTTATAAATAACATTACTTATTATAAATAACCACTTACTTGTTTCTAGGCAAACTAACCTAGAACCAAAACGTATATTTTGTCACAAAGAAACAATTCTGTCATCAAATGATTTTCATAAAATGAAAGCGATAATAAAGAGTTTTTTTTCAATTTTTTTCTCTTTCCAGTACATAGTAGTAATAACTCATGAATTAACAATAATATTTTAACAGTGCAACTTTCAAAGCACGTGTTGACATCAGCTTCTCTAGACCTCAAAATACCATACGATAGTACGATATTATCGACTATCGTATCAAGATTAATAATTTTAAATTTTGTTCTTTTTTATAATAGTAGATAAGTAAACATTATTATTCAAAACCGCATCTTTATATCTTGTATCATGTGTCTTAAAAGAATTCACGCAAATTGGTAATATAATTAACAAAAGTGAACATAACCAAGTTCACAATATTATCGTACATTGTAACAGTGTTACCAGCCTTGAGCTGCAGAGATCTCAATATTTGTTTAATTTGTTGTTGTTTATAAAGGTATCATATTAATTGTTTTAAAAGAGTTTTGCTGAATTTAACCATTGTCAATAAATCCTCAGTTTATTATCAGTGGATACAGAGTTTTAATTTCTATAAAATAGAAGCAATAGTTTATATTTTTATTTAGAAACAATTATCTCATGAGGTGGCGGTAATATTTAAATTACTGTGATCATATTATTCAACTTACAATTGAATACCTGAATTATTTTATTTATTTGCATTTTTTCGATATTCAAAAGGAATATCTGTGTATGTCAAGTGTGTTTACAGTAAGAGAAGTCGCCATCGAGAAGAGTGAAGTTATCCACGGATGGTAAGTGGGGAGGTAAATACAGTGAACTAATAGCGAGTCTAATACTCTTTTAAACGTGAACATTAATTTCAATCACCCATTGTTAAATAATCATACTGAATTTTAAACACATCGTACGCGAGTGTCTACAACAACAACAAGAACAATCTAATAATAATAATTCTAACAACAAACAAATCTACTAAGTCTATAAATCTATAATAATCTATTATAGATTTTAACCCAACGTGGGGCTTGACTTAATAATACCCCAATAAAGATATAATAATCTATTATAATACTAGTCACACATAATAAATATCTTATAATAAAAGAATGGTATCCAAACTCAGACATTTCAGCCTTGATTAATACTATTAAACATAATAAATATTTTAGAATAATAAAAAACATTACACTCTATTTCATACATTTAGGTATAGAGTTTAATTGACCTTAATATAAATAAAACACATCTGTCCCTTCTTTATTTAAAGTATTTCTTAAAACTAAATGTTGTGCAGTCTTGGGTGTTTTTATTTTATTTTGGGGATGTACCCTTTGTCACTTCACTTATTTATTGCCTGCTCTTATTTTATCTTTGTCATTTTAATAAATGTTGTTAGATAAAGAGTGGCCCTCACTTAGAAATATTTCTAGTTTATTTTCTTAATAATATTCTGCAAATATTATTTCTGTATTACATACAAAAACTTTAAAGTTGTATAAATTCACTAATTCACTTAGTTTATGAATTTAAACAATGACACATGAAGTCTATTTAACATAATAAAATAACTTGCACTTGTCCCCTGTTATTCCTTTATCTTATCTCTAATCAGTTTTATAGTCTTATAAGATCAAGAATCTTATTTATAGAGGATTATGAAGATTTGTTTTTTCCATTATATAAATAATTTCCACTGGTTCACTTTTAATTCTAACTTTAGACACTTTTGTTTATATCTACTTTACATATATTTTTATTTTTTGGTGTTATACTTTCATTAGTTAATTATAAACTCTTTTGGGGTTTCGTTTTTTCTTATTACTGGGTTTGCTTGGGGTATTTCCCTACTTACTCCTATCCTACCTGGGTACCTTCTTACTTTATTTTGGCTTTTGTTTTATTTTTTATCACTCATTTATATTGCATAGTTGTTTTTACTTTATTTTTATTCCTTCAAACTATGAGTGCACTTTACTGTGGTCCTTAATTGTTTTTTATTGTATTTTTCTTTAATTTCATTTTAATTTCAATTTATTTATGATCATTATTTCGTTCATTATAATGTGGATAATCTGTCATGCTATAATATAGACCAGCCTTGTATCTAGAGCAAATGTAGGGATATCACTTATAGAATGATGTTAATGAATACTGTTTAAGGAATGGGTAATAGAGACAGAAAGGTGTCTAATAAACCTAAAGTAATAAATAACATTAGTAATACTATAATAATGTTAAATAAAAGACATTGAAATCATAATAAAATAAACACATTGTTGTCAACCCAAGATAGGACCCATAACCTCACTACATGTGAATAAGGCACCTCAAATAAAAGAATTAAATAACTAAATGATAAGTAATCCAATTTCTGTTGGAAGGTAATGGACCTAAATGTTAAAAGGGTAGTACCAACACAAAATTAATGTATAGAAGAAGTAGAATTGTATTGTAATTAGTATAAATTCAAACAATAAATTAGACAATCTGAAGTTACCTAACAAATCTTTCAAAAACTTTAACATTAAGGTATAAAAGAGATGAGACATTAGTGTCAATAGAACCAGCAAGGTTCACAGTCACTTATATAATGTAAAATAATTGTAATTAGCTTAAACATATAACAAGATAATAGAAAATAGACATACTTGTATCTTGAGACCAGATCCAAGAAGTTTTATTGAATTAACAGAGAAAGGTGATATACTATTACCAGTCAAATGATAGTAACACCTATCATTCAGGGTATAATTCAGGGAATAATTGTGTCAAAACCACTAAAGGTAACAACTAGAAGTTGTAATAGTTAAGTTAGAGAAATGAGTAACAATATTCAAAGGTAATCCAACAGCAATGAACAGACCACTGTTAAAACTAACTCGGGGCTAATAGGCCTAAAAAAGGAGCCCAGAGACTGATACTAAATATTATGTTAACCAGAGTATCAGACTAAACTAACAGTAGTAAAGTCATAAGATAGACAAGACACCAAGTAGTGGTTAAAATGTAATCAATATAAACAATGTATTCTGAGATTAAAGCAGAATAAAAATTAAGGCCTAGGTGTGCCAAACACTAAATATGTCAATAACAAAAATACACAAAAAAGGGTATCAATTAAGTCAGACAATGATAACCATAAGTTGAAGGGAGAACTTAAGAATAAGTGGGAAATGTAACTAACTCTTAAAATACCTTCAATGAATTATATCTACTAAATCTAAACCATAATGCTACCTGTACAGCAGGGTTTATACTCAATTTTAGAGTTGTTTTCACACATAACTGATTTATAATCTAACTAAAGGGCAGAAAGAGACTGAATAGTAATAAAAATAATCAATAGTGAAGTTAAATTGTAAATAATACAAAGTAAGATAGTTTTAAATGAAAATATTGTAATAGGCATAAGTTATGAAAATAAGAAATTATCAAACATAAACAGAATTATGGCTTGAGGGGTATCTAATTGATCTAAAGAACAATTGCAAACGATTGAGATGATTAAATTAGAACTCTCAAGTACCATAAGAAAGTTAAACGCATTTTAAATATTTGTGTAAATTGGAAGAAAATCGACGCCGCCGGAAAACGCTAGTGAGGTGTCATCGAACTTTCCACCAATCAAATTAACTATAGCGAGGCTTGGCCAACAAAGGGACGCCGAGCTAAGCGTCATTCTTATTGTACGATCGACTCAGGAAACAAGACGAGAGTTCTCGATGCCAGAAAAATAAATTAACCTAACCTATGCGTGTAGTAAACGTCATAGTCAGGGTTAATACGACTCAAAATGTCTAAAAGGCATTAATAAAGTAATATAAACGAAGTAATCAAGAATAGTGAAAGTGCGAATACGATTGCTAGTGTACAATCCCAGCAATCGCGGTTTTATAAATAAAAAGGGAGTATGGTGGTTTAATATTATTACTATAGTCTTAAGAAGTGAACCATAACCTGACACTGTATAGGATTAAGAATATATAATGAACTTTGAAGAGGTATTAACCCTCATAAAGTCAAGTAACGAGTAAACTAGGGATAAGAATTAACGAAATTTATTCGCTCTAATTATAAAATGAGTGTTCACTAATTACATAAGGACAGTATGCCTTACTGAATCGAATAGGTTAAGTCAGTGTACAACCATTTCAAAACCTATTGATATGTTATTAGAAATAAGAGAATTACCTGAGAAAGGATATCCAAAATAGTAGTCTAGCGATAGTTGGATCTGCTGAAAATGTTATAACTTTAGTAAATTTGAATTTTATTTGTCAATTGACCATTTAGATTTTAATTAACTTAACTGGCATTATACCAGACACGCCAGGTCTAACCTAGAAGTTGACGCAAGCCGTCTGTTGAAGTTTTTATTAATGAATTGAGATTTTAGTTATCCGAGGTGACCACTCTCCTATTAAACAATAATAATTGTTGTGTTGTGTTAACGTTTAGTACCTTGTAAGCTAAAAGAACCCATGTTGATTAAATTTATTGTAAACAAAAACTTTGTGGAGTGTTGTATCCACATACGCAGCTTGACCACCCTGAGATTTTAATAAGAGTTTGCTGAGAATGAAAAAGTAATTGTGAAGTCTGACCTTCTTATGTTAAGGGTTCAACGAAATTAATGCACAGATTTTAACAAGAAATAAATTATGCTTAAACTAAATAATTAGAGTTGGCCCAATTATTTCACGTAGATAGGCATTTGCAGGCTTGGTAGACGACATGCAACGGTTGGCAATACAATGGCGCCACGAATGATTTTGAATTAATCTTGTTTTTTAGATGATCTGATACACTCTACTTGATAACAAGAACGTCACTCAAAGTAAGTACCGTTATCCTAAATTGTCTTGATTACAGTTAGAACCAACGCAGCCTAAATATATCTACTAGTGAAGAAGAACCAACCTCTGTCCAATACTCAACATTCGACGAACGATGAACAGTTTAAACAATAAAAAATAATCTTGAACACTTTAACTCAACGACTTCATAATAATAAATAACAAAAAACAATCATAAATAATTAAAATAAATAAACTAAATCAAATTAATACTTGAACGCAACACGATTTAATTACAAAACGACGTATCCAACGTGCGACTGATAAACCGTAACGACGAACGCGTTATATTACAATAGTAAACGTATAGCTAATTGTAAGGTGTCTGTGTATAGTAAATATGGTATCTGAGTTTTAATTGAAATTGGGGTCAAGTGTTTTATATAAACAACTTTCGCAAATACCTGTAGAAAATAAACAAAAATATTTGTATATTAGTTTTCGTTGTTCTATTTGTGCATAAATTATAAGCCTCTAAAAAATTAACTTCTATCAAAACCCAAGTCCTTTTTAAGTTATAATTCGCGTTTTAGATTTCTTTGCTCAATTATCGAATCCTATGCTATACCTACATAGAACATTTACCAATAGGAAAGACAGAAAATTCATTGAAATTTCTGGTTACATCTCCATGCCATCCCTTCTGATCGGAGGGACGTCAAAAGTAAAATTGCAGCAATGAGAAAACAATAGTTTGATTTAACACAAACCATATTATCTTACTTTTTAAATTAATTTGTCTGAATGCAGGGCGATTGTATTAAGAACTGGAAGAACAACCAACTGAACTGCAATTGTTTTACTTATAAATTAATACTACTTAGTGTTTAGTAGAAACGATTGTTCCAATTTAGTCGAAGCGAAGACAAGTTCGAAACGACAGTAATCACGACTTTGTTTGTCCCTTGCTTTTGCTAATTACCATATCATGACAACGAACACCCCGCCTCACTTCAAAACTTTGTTTCCGCGTAGAGGGGGTCAAAAGGGACGAACAAACAGATGTCAACAGAGTAACAGTGTGAGTGTGTTGTGGTTCCTTTCCGCTGTTCCTTCTACTTTGGCTACTTTAACTCACATGTAATACTTAATACTTTTTTCTAGCTATATGCGTTCTGTGTAACCGTAATAAAAAAAAAATATAGGCCTATATATATATACATGTATATATTCATTATTATTACATAATAATAACAACAGTAATTGCTTCCAAATAATTTTAACTTGTAAATGTGTGCATGTGTGATATAGGCCTAGATCTGTACAGATATAATATACCCGGTGTAAAAAAAAACAATTTAAGTATTTACGTAATCACAAATTTGTATATTTAAATATTTTATGTTGAAAACCATAAATTAAGCCATAAAACGTGTCATATAATAATATGCAATGTGGCTGTCTGGAGAGTACGTACTTAGCTCAAACGTTGTGCTCTTTATAGATAATGCTCACTGATAGTAAATATTCTAGAAAGTAAAATTGCTAATAGAATGAATGAGAACACTTACGATTCCAATACACCAACCAGATAATCCAAGACCTAACTCTAAATAATTACTTCGACTTAAAGAGACCTGCGGTAAATAGAGAATAGGTATTTAAGAACTGATGGTGACCAATCTGTGGATCGAGAAACAGCTAAGAGATGGAAGAGAGCAAGAAGTTGAAACATATGCGACATGGACAGAGCTACATATGCAACATATTCATAGGTAAACAGAGCAAAAACATCTCATATTTTGTTGTATATCTTTACAAGAGCCGTGTTCGTGTTCGCTCCTTCTGCAACGAGCGTTTCGTTTGTCTGGCTGTCAAGTCGTCAACGAAATAACGTGAGATCGGAATGGCAATAATTCCGGTTGACGCTACAATTATTTCCATTACAAACTGTGGCGAAATTTCCACCGACCTGGCGCTGAACGTAATTAAATAGAATCTTTACACTTTTTGAATGAATTACATTGGAAACAAGAAATATGTTGTTCTGACAGGGGGCACACTGACGAAGGGTCGATTAGAATCTAATCACACTTCTATTTTAATTGGATTACAGTTTTAAAATGTAATCAGAAATACATATAAATACTTTTTACTTTTCAACATGCATATAAGCTACTTTTGATTTCAAGTATATTACAACGATACATATTTAAGCCAAGGGTAATTTATTTGTACATATAAAAAATATATAAACAGTTATAGCCTACATAGTTTAAGAGAAGCATACGGGAACAAACAAGATTTAGACAATTCTTAACTTGTTTTTAAACACCTGTTACTGGGTTACTGAGGAGTGGCAAACTGCGCGCGAGCGTGTGTGTATACAGTGTTTCTGACATATGTGTGTGTGTGTGTGTGTGTGCGCGCGCGCGCGTGTCGCATCACCTGATAGAGGGAGGAGAACAGTAGTGTCTTTGTGTACAGTGTATTTAACTTCTGGTACTGACTCCAGTCCAGACAGGCAGAGAACGCAATTAATTAAATATGTTTATTTGATAAAAATTCGCACACTAACAATACTTGGGCTACAGCAAAGTGAATGATTTCATTTTGAGACGTGCAATATGACGTATGAGTAGATACTATTTGAAGGTGAAATGTAAAGTATAACCAAGCTATAAACAAATTAATTAATTACTCAGTTAATTAATATGTGACGAACAAGTAATTAATATCTAAATATATACAAAAATCTCATTATTCTATTGGTTTGCACATGAATACTAATTATGAGTGCAAAATACGAAAAAAGTGATGTGTGAAAACCGACGCACTGACCTGAGTGTACATGTTTGAGGTGGTCTTAGACAATCTGGAACCTCTCTATAACCCCTTAGGACTGTGAACGAGAAAACAGACGCCAGTCACTCTAAGACGTGGGACACGCTGTTCAAAGGACAACCGACAACGGACCCTGGAACCAGGAACATCATCATCATACTCATGATCAAGCCCACGCCACGGTAACGCAATAGTGAAAAACAGGTGAAAAATGAACACTTATTTTTATAAACAAAGTCAGTAAACAAGTTTAATCAAGATATAAAAAAGAGGAAGAAATAAATAATTTCACAGGGAAATTACAAAAATTTTAATAATTATTATAATTTAAGAATGTAATTGTAACGTCTGTATCGTGTAATGCTTCTAGTTAGTTAAAACGGGTGCACAATAATTAATGTTTATTGAAATAAAGTAAATATTATTTTTGATTAAAATACTACAAATAAACTTTTCATTTTTATAGTAAATATTTAATTGGCATTAGATTTGCAACACTGAAAATAATTACCTGAATTCTATATTGTAATGTCAGCCACCCAAGCAATTAAAACGGTTTTATAGCTGTTTTTAAAACAATTTTATAATTTCTACTAGTAATTTTGTACAAACCACTATATTGTCTTTGCCGAAAGCGCTCGTCAATACCAAAGACAATATAGTGGTTTGTACAAAATTACTAGTAGAAATATTTGAGACCACTAACACTCCAATACAACAATAAATTTTATAATTGTTTTTATATATGCGTTTTATGTTTGTTACTTATATGTCATTATCTGTATTTTTTATTTTTGCATATTATTTAGGTGTAATTTATAAGGTGTATACCATGACTAATACGTGTAAAACAATTTCACTTAAAAGCCGACTTTTAATACATGTTTCTTTTTAATTTTTAAAAAATTTGTTTTTATTATAAATCAATATTTTATTAACATTTATTCCACGCAACAAAATCTTTCTCCTGTCTTCTCACATAAAATGTATTCCGCAACAAAAGGGACTTCGCCTAACGAAAACATAAATCCCACGAACTAGCTGGTAGGCTATTCGACAGTTACGTGGAGTACTCTTCCAAAACATCGTATATAAATTGTTATGTTGTTGCAGTATGAAATATATACCAGTTGCATAGGCCTAGTATGTACCAATTAGATTTCGCATATTTTATTATCTAATTAAATCGCAAAATCGCGGAGACGACGGGGATAATGATGACAGCATTAGCAGCTATAGTAGTTATAGTGTAGTGAAGACAAGACTGCGTTGGAATTCCACGACGGCAGCTTTCTACAGCAAAGTGTCGGATTTCTACAGCAGATTTCCTTCGGACCCGCCAGTGAAACCTACGTGCTCAACTCCCCCTATATTATTAATGCGTAATCTGTACAAAACGTAAATGCCATAATAAATAACCTCTTTGAACATAACTTATATACATTAAATTGTTGTATATTTCAGGGTCTGAATCTTCTTTTTCTATTTTTACTGAATATCCAATGTTTATAATGGAGTTAACTTAGTAGATCCGCAGGTATATGTATTGAAAACCATATAACCATATAGATTTAAGATGCTGGGGGTTATAACCAATGTGTAGACTTTTTAACGTTTTAGAGATGTCAAAAAACCATCTAACACAGTAGACTAAACAACATTTTTTAATCAACAAGACTTCTGCTAGTATTTAATTAACAAAGCATTAACTTTTGTCACATTCAACTGAACGAATTGTTCTTATTAAAACAGAAATGAAATTCATATTAAGACGTGCATAGAACATACGTGCTTATGCACAGTAACAGGCATTCAAACTACACAGTATCTAATTAAAGCTTAGACACAGTTCAGACATGTAGGAATCGTTGTTAGGTCTTTCAATAGGTTCTTTCAATCGCCACTCACAGCTTCGGTGGACGATCCCAGATCTTGAGGATTGAAACATCAAGGGAAGCAGTCCGAGTAGATGACTTACCCCATAGTTTAGATAGTTTTGTCTTCCGCTTTAAGAATATATTTTCTTGGCTTCAGGAGCGGGCTATTTATTTTTTCATCTTGTCTGTTGTTTCATGAATTATGTTTTTATAAACATGTAATTTACCAAAATTTCAGCTGTTTTTTCAATATATTGTTTATATGTTTATATATTAAGAAATGTTATTTTTACACGATATTTTACTTTTATCATTTATCTACAGTATTTTTCGTATTACGGAATTTGTCTATATCTGTGAAAAAATTCAGAAGTATATCCATCCAATTTTAAAAACTAGAATTGGTTTAAAACAATTACTTATTTGCACAGCGACGATGAAATAAAGAAATTAAGGTAGATAAATAAGTGAAATTATTAAAAATTGTAGAAATAGTATAGAAATAGATGGAAAGAGCATGTGAAGAGGTTCTTCAGTACACTCAGGCTTCATACATTCAGTACAATAGGCTCTTCAAAAAAGTTATACCTTATGGGATTCCATGACAGAATAAATGTGAGAAGACTACTGAAACGATGGAAACATTTTTGAAGATTGGAACAAGCAGCAGACGCTATTCCCGGAAGTGAAAAGACGATACATTATGTGAACTCTCAGATCAAATAATAAAATCGCATTATGCCTTGAAATTATGACTCACAGCCTACAGTGCTAGCCTCGCTAGTAAGACTCGAATCTTCTATTTCTATTTGATAACCTTGATTCGACAGGGTAGCACCGCCTTTAGAGTGCAGAAAACAGATAGCCTATGTTTGTACTTGGCACCCCATGTACGAGTACGGGAAGGTTTACTTATAGATCGAGATCCTACATCCCATATACTTGTAAAACTTGAAGTATGACACCCGTAATTGTGGGTGGATATGGGTGGATATTGTGTACGAAGTATCACTCAGTATGGAAGCGATGGGTCTTTGTTTATTCCCAGACTGGAAAGCGGGTGGCTAGTCCGCAGCCGTTATTGTGTGAATCTGTAAAAGGTTATTTATGCCCCATACTGCACGACTGACAAGAAAAGGGGACATGCAACTGAATCTACCAGAGGTTAGTTCTGTGCACGGGAAGAATTTTAAAATTAGAGTATTTGCTTCAATTTGCGGCTAACAATAACTAATACGTAACCAGGAATCGGAGAAAGGTAGGAAAGCTAAATGTTCTAACGTAGGCTTGAGGAATTAAGAATGCCGTGTATGAAAGATGTATTTTGCTAAGAGACTGAGAAGACAGAAAACATTGCGCACCGCTACAGGACAGTACGATTATAATTAAAATTCAAAACACATTCTATACATAAATCTATATGCCTCGCAGTGCAAGACCTATTTTATGATTTAAATACCTGTTTGTAAAACCGAAATATAGTGTTCTTACGAAAGAGTGTAATTTGTTTTGACTTAATGAAGTGGTATGAAAACACAGACTTACACAACTACGTTTCCATAAAACATTGTTATCAATACAATCTGTATTAAATAACTTGGTGTGGAAAATAACTTAATAATCAAGAAAAGTGTCGTATTGTTGTATGCGTGTTTAGTTGTCGTTTGCGTGTTTCATAGCCACAGAAATTACCCCTGTTCTTTTACCTGCTTGTTAGTTAAGAAATCTTTAATTTTACATGCGATCAGAAGCAAATGGAAATGTCAAAATATTTTAATCGTAATCTCAAGTAAAACGGAGGAGGTTCATCTGAACTAATGAAAGGCTTCATTGTCTTTCGCGCTATCTGGTAGTGATGAAATGTACTACTGCGTGAATAGCGCATGCGCAGTTATTATAGAATAACATTGTTGACTATGGATTACTATGAAACAGTGTTGTCTGCTTACATAACTAATGACTACTTAACTGGTACCACATTACGCTACATGCAATCAGGTGAGATTAAATTAACTATGAATTATACACGCCAACATTCATAATGGTTTTAAATTTTGATTATAATGAGTTCAGCGACACTTCAGCGTTTTATTCGACTCCAATTTTATAATCATGAGAATATTGTAGAAAAATTTAAGCAAAACTCATGGTTTTTGATAGGTGTGGGAAGGAGATACAGACGTTTTAGAACTGTCGTAGCAATGAAGAAGAAAATAAGAAGAAATAACAGGGAAATAAAAATGTAGACAAATAAAATAGTTAAGAATAAGAAGACATTAATGGTGTGTAGAGGTTATTTAGGATAACGTGAATAACCACCTTAGTAAGCCTTCTTGTCTAGTCTTAACGTTAGACATCGGCACGAAAGTAAGAATGAATGCAATTGAAAAGTCATCCACGAAGATGTTATAAAATGATAACGATCATAATGACGGAGTCGACGGGTATAATGATGACAGAATTATCAGCTATAGTAGTTATACTGAAGTGAAGACTGCGTTGAAAATCTACGACTGCAGCATTCTAGTATCTGTATTTCTGTCGGACCCTACATGCTCAACTCCCTACGCTCTTAATGCGGAATCTGATAAAACGTAAACGCCATAAACTTGTAAAGAAATTTGTACCTGCAACAAAAATACGTGGACTGAAGTTATTTGTCAAATTTTGAAGACGATAAAGGGTAAAACCACATAAGTAAAAGTACATAAGAAATTGAATTAATATAATTCTAATCTCTAAACTTAAACATTGAGGATGAACGTAACGTTAAATCAATAATGAATGTTTTTTGTTGAATCTTTAATATATGTCAAAAGAGACGCCTAACATTAGCAGTTTGTTTAATCAAGTTATTGCTTCCGCCGCGCTATGTGCACCAATAGGCCTATATTGGCGCCGAGTGAACTGTCATGTGTTATGTTAATGGTTACACGTATAGAATGGTTAACGCTGAATATATAGCCTACCGTCTACGCCATTGAATATTTTTTTAGTTTTTATTATCATCATGTGAATTGTGACTCACAGCACGTATTAGTAAAAGATGAATACTGGAAAAAGGACAAGTAGGGAGGATGATTTTAATTCCATCGTACTTTTTTCCAGGCTAATCAGTTCCTTCGAAACAAGTTGAATAACGGTGATGACGACGTAGAACTTGACAGGGTTATTGTAACACACATGAATACGCAGTGATTATAACATTGGGAGTTAGTAGTGCGAGCGAATTACAGAGGCTGTGCCTAAAATATTTAATTTAAAGTAATTATTCTTCCGTGACTATGATTTTCGTGATATTATTGAATTATTACACAAGTATTCTGAACTATGAATATTCAAAATACTTGAATATTTGTGTTGTTTTCACAAAGAAGTTTTATATTTAGAGTAAATGTGCAAGTAGAATTTATGATCGCTTTCCTGTTGCTGGTTTGAATTTAATTTAAATCTGTAGATCGTCAAGGTAGACATCTGTGTTATACGTGATGCACAATCGCAGGGGAGGCAAACTTACACAACTAGTGGTTGAGAAAGGCAAAGAGAAAACGAAAAGCAGAAAACCTCCTCAATAATTTTAAAAAAATTGTCTTACGTCTTGCAAAGTCAGGAAGAAAAATTACGTCTTTAGGAAAAATTACTCCAAGTAATTGGATCTGAGTAAATTAAACCATTACTCATTCGTCGAAGGTATTTCATAATATCAGTCTACTCCTTGGAGACTTTCTACGAAAGAATAAAAAAATTCTTTTAACGCTACACTGTGTAACTGAGCCTACTTGAAATAAATGAAGGTGAAAATTTTTCTCTTTACTTGAATTTATGACAGAATTAAATAATATATGGTTCCCTTACTGTCTGAGAGGAAGGAATTCACTTAAAAGCGTATAAGAGTACTGAGACTTCATTGCCGTGCTTCGGATATAAATTACTTAAGAAATTGTTAAAAATGAGACTTCAGATAAGTTTCTTTCTTTAATATTAATAACTTACTTCCACAAGATTTATGGAAACGTTACAGGAGAGAACAAAGTCATAAGACAAAACCTTTAGAACAAACCTTAACTACTGGTTGCAAACTGTACGGACTGATTATAAACTTAAACACACGTAGCTGTGAGTATTCCTTATTAACGAATACGTTTATGCTTCCTATATTCATTTCATTAAATTTATTTTGGTTGCTATGTTTTCCGATAGGCCTATGTGACCTGCATCACGTTACTTTTTCACCCCTTATTCGTACATGTATCATGATAATCTTATACACCGCTCTCTCCGGAGCGATGGCGTCGTATCCACAATTATTTTTAATTTATCCACACAATCTTATCTTTTCTGTCTTACAAGTTTTAATATTACAATAAATACAGCTATATTTCGTTCAAGCTGTAAATCCAGTTGGTTGTCCTCGTTGTTTACTACCACGTACCCTCTGGAGAAAACTTTTTCATAAAACCTTAGGCCTACTACTTATTTGAAAAGTGTGAGAGACATTTTTTAAATAGCTAACCAGCCAATTGTACAATCTACAACCGGGGAGATTTTTAGGGTTTCCTTCCCTCGAGGGTACCGTTCAGTTTAATATGGATCAGAAACGTTGGTAATTAAAGAATTAGTATCAAGTAGAATTCACATTTATGAAACGAACTGTTTGACATATATTATAGTTTGTAACATTCTTGATGCAAACAAACTGGCCCCTCTATTCAGAAATATACTAAGTCCTACATTAAACTCACGAAATCAATTATGGAGCGTGTCCTAGCCGGTACACAGGACGTTGAAAGGCTACAGAAAAACACGACATGATACGTAAAACAGGATACATGTGTTATTAGCCAGCCTTTGAAAGCTGGGTCATTCAAGGTGCATTGAATAGAAACTGGGCAATAAGAATATATAAAAATTTTGCTTTCTTAAACTTTTTTAATATCGAATTTTTGGTAATAAACCACTAAATGCTTTACTGCATATTACACTTCTTTCTAATGGTTTCTGTCCGTACGTGTCCCGTAACACATTCATACGGAGTCATGTTACAGCGACAGAGTTTTCTGCACAGGCAACACGCACGAACATTAAAACTCCTTGCAACGTCATATTAATATTTTTCTATGTATAAACGTGCAGTGGTGTAAACAAACTCAATGCGGAATGATAGACCTGACCGAATTAACTGATAAATGTAGTTTCCTCATGGGAGCGCTGAAAATAACTGAAAATAATTATCTTTGAAAATGGTGCGGTGAGCCAATATGTTTGGATATTATAGTCTAGATGGTTGTTTAAATGTTTTCAAAACTTTTGAATGTTTAAATATCATCAAAAGTAGGACCTTGATTCAACAAAATATGTTCAACCAAATACCAAATACAAGATAATTTCTTGTTCTACCTTTTAAAATCAGTACTGAAATTATTTGCTAGAACACAATGTTGTACACATAAATTTAAAAGTTAAAAGAAAATGTATGTGTAGACTACGGATAAATTTACTTTCGTTAATAAATGTAAAGAAATACTTTTAGTTGAGAGAAAGGCTGATGGAGAAAAGTAAATAACAGAAGATTTAAAATGTAACTAGTGAAGAAGATAAAAGAAAGTAGAAATGTTAGAAAAGAATAGACAAAGGTAACTTACAACCTGTTATATGTTACTGGTACAATTTGGCTTGCTAAGATAAGTACACGAGGGAAAGAAAAAAGAATTGACAATTTAGAAACCACTACAGTTTGATTACGATTACGTGCTGACTAAACAATATTCAACCCAATACTTTAATTTTACCGCTGTGAATTAGTTTTCTCGGCTACTCTTACAAAACACTTCAATAAATAGTATAAGGAAAAAAAATAGTGTTACTATAGACACAATCTTTTTCTACCAACGTTTTTCTGGTGTCTAATGAATTAAGTCAGTTAAAAATACTAGATATGATATTATGTTAGACTGTTATCGTTTAGTGACTCCTTTTGGTCGGATAAAATTAACATGTTTAAAAAGAATCCATACGCTTAATTGTCAGAAGACTGTAGAACTATAATTTGTTTCATTTTTATTTCAAAACTTTGTTAACCTCAGCTTGCTGCGCATGAAATTGTAACGTTTATCAGTTACAATATATCTCCAATTCTTTCTTGCCACTAATGTACAAGCAGATTCCCTTCACTGTAGGAAATAAGAACAGTGAAATTTTGATTATTCTGTTAAATTCTGTTACATTCTGTTAAATCAGATTTTGATGTAACTACTGTACATTGTTATGACTCATGAAAAATTTATCATTTTCTTATCATTCAATCAGCTGCAGTTTCATTATTTTCCATGTTAAACAAATTAAGTTGGCACTCAAATTTTAAAGTTATTACCTTAATGAAACATTGCTAACTGACCACAAACACCCAATGCACTGCTCTCCTTGCATCACTTAGATGATTTGTCCTTTGAAAACATATGATCCGTCGTGATACTCTATATTAAAAATCATACTGTTTGAACCTTAGGCTTCTTGCCGAAGGAAGAACTGACTCAATCGACAACCTATATTAGAAAATGTGGAGATAATACTATTAACGAGACATATTTAAACAAATTGTAAGTTTATTATTGGTAACATTTTTTATTTACATTTATACAACAAGCGTTTTGTTTAATAATGAACAAAAATATAATTACATACTAAAAACAAGTAAAGATATTTACCAGAGTAAATAAGGCTTCACGGTACATTTAACAATAGTAATTTGCTTTTTACAATTATTAATACGATAATTTTCTGTCTACAGCGTGCCGGATGTTGCATATACCTGGGTTGCGTATACTTTAAATATTGTATTAATAATGGGTAATTAAGATTTAATGTGTGAAAATTAAATTCACTCTGTTCCTATAACATTCTCCTTGCTATAATAACATTCTTCCATTATAGTTATAATTATAAGAAACATATTTTTTCTGTTATTACAGGCGATACACTTTTATACAAATTATACATCGTGGCGCCTCAACAACGTGATGTGTACTGACTTTTTAGGTTATTAATGATTTCCGGTCTGTGAGATTGGCAGCAACGATTTAGAATGCTGTATAGTTATAAACAATACTGATTTTTTGTTATTAACTGGCTAACATATTTTTTATAAGAGCATCTTCGTTAGAAAATATTTCAAAATTGGTGAAAAAATTGGTTGTTTGTAGTTAATAAGTAATTCTTTGTTTCATTATTTTTGACGTCAGTTATTAATCATGTATAACGGTCCACTGACTGACAATTATCCATGTACAAAACGCATTCCGTTATAGTTTCTTCATATAGTTCAGCGTATATTTATAAATATTCACATTTCTCCCTTCCTTGTGTTTTTTTTCTTTTCGTGATCAGGTAAGTTACCTTATTGTCCATAAAGTCCATAAACTCTAGGCTTATGAATTGTTGATTATTCTTTACGTATTTCCACTGCTTCCCACATTCTTTGTGTTTCAGGAGTTCGATAACCTACTTCATACAATTCTCACAAACCACAAGAAACATAAAACGTCAAAAGACATAATTAAAACCACGCTAATTGGTTGAGTTCAGATTTACGCAATAACAAACCAGAGCCTATGATTCATTCACCACTTTTATTCTCCATATCAATATTCTCTGTCACCTGATTCCGTCTCTTTCCTTTTACTATACCTCATTTCGAGGAAATCAGTGAGGTTCCAGTAAATAAATACGAAGTAAAATATAGAAAATACTTTAACAGTGTTCTAAAATTAACTATGGTGAATTGACACAAACCACATTTTTTTATTACACATAGTGGTTATTGGCCTGTAGTTTCGATTTGTTAACATCTAACGATGTTACATTGTGTGATGGAATTTTTTTGTAGTTTCAAATGCTTTAGTAATATTTTTTGAGTGCTATTACGATACAAAAAGGAATATGTTATATGGAGGCGTTCGAGTGTGCAAGTGTAGAAAATCGTTTTGTGCTGCCGCCCCAATTTCAAAACGAAGAAACTGATATACGTGGAATTTTGTTTTGTAATGATGAAATAAAAAAGTTATTATGGAATAAAATTAATTAAAGAACAAATAATTTTGTACGATGATCAGAAAAATCGTAAGCGCACAAATGAAAGTTATTTTAGACAATTTAGATAGTTAAAATACCACTGGATGTTTAACAGTTCAAAATTTCCACATGAAACACAAATATTTTCATGCTCAAGGTCGTTGTTGTGTGTTTTTAAAACTGTATATAACCGGTGTGTATGTGTATTTCTTTCCAGTATCGATATGTGCTTATCAGCAGCGGACATAGTAAAATCCTTTACAGAGACGAGAGAGATTTTATAACTGCTTGTGTGATAACTTGGAAGTATAAACTTATTATGTTTCAGAGAAATTCTACCAGTCAAAGCGCTTAGTAAATTAGCAGAAACAATTTGTAGCGTCAGTAACATATTTTTCCGCTTTGTTTGATATGTAATTTTTATTTTGTTGGTGCGTGAAATGAGTTACATTTCTCTGTCGCATGGGAACAAAACACGAAGTTCTCAGAGAAGCTAACGAACATACAAAAAATAAAAGCAGAAATTGAATTGTGGAA
Source organism: Magicicada septendecula (assembly GCA_034769895.1). Lineage (NCBI taxonomy): Eukaryota > Metazoa > Arthropoda > Insecta > Hemiptera > Cicadidae > Magicicada > Magicicada septendecula. Next base: position 501,366,896 of record CM068368.1, read on the forward strand.
ACTTATGTTATAAGTTTGGTCGGCATTAGCGGAGTTGCGTCTAGAGGGATGCGAACAAGAAGAAACAGTAATTCTAGTTACATTAGTATTTGGCGAAATTGTTTTTTCTGTAGGTTTCGTTCAGCATGATGCTTTATAACATACAAGGCACCGGGCATATTCCCAGGACAATTCAGCTGACCGACGCGAAGCAGAAATGTTTCAAATGTATGTGTTTTAATAGTCAAAGTAAATTGATATTAAATCATTACATTGAATATTAAATAGAAAACAATATTTATAAATTTATATTTATAATAATTTATTTTTTATTTGTTTAATTGAAAACCTTTTTAACTTAACGGCTCAACATAATTGTAAAATTCAACAAAATTATTAAACAAGAGTATTAAGTAAAGATACATAAATCGTAATATATAATTACGTCCACAATACCAACATACACATATCCTCAAAACCCTTAAATCTTAAATCATGAACACGAATTATTTTATAGTTCAATTATAAATCGCAGTTTAAGACGAGCTCTAATAAAGATATGAATTTAAACAAAATGATACCGCATCAAAAGTCATTTAACTATTGCAATCTACTGTATTCTTTAATAGTTTATTAAAACTGGAAACTACAGAGCTGTTGGGCCGTGGTCGATTGCTTACAAGGTGATTCATATTTTTCAAATCGTTTCGGTCACCCACCGGAGGCCATCTTCAGTAGAAACTCGTTCAAAAGGATGCCAAGCCGATTCATCTCAAGCAAAAGTATAAGTAATTCTCTAAATTTAATATTTCTTTCTTTAATACTTCTTTTGTACTTTTCCTCCACTTCCAGCACTATGCGATGGCCTGGCGGATCTTATTTCTTGAAAGGGTTTTCCAGTTGCGCACCACCTTGATTTTCCTGACCACCTCACGGCTAATTAGTCTTATTTGAAAAATTAAATCTTGCATACTCTTTCCATCCCCAAATCCTCATTGCGTGCCCTCGGTTGCTTTTTCCAACTTACTTCTATCAGTCTTACCTTTAATATTCTTACCAGCACCTCAAACGGAATATTTTTCGTTTAGCCGACAAGTCCCCCTATAATATTATACTGATCTTTCATTCCAATCCCATCATGACTCCTTCTTTAACTTAATCCCATCATGACTGCTCTCATTTAAGGTAAGCATTTACTAGTACTGCCTTCTTTCTTTTGTTGGTCGCTATCGTAGATACGCGATAGTTTCAGATGTTATGATTTCCCTCCTAGTCACTTTACCTAATTTCAATATACTACAGATCACTTTACTAATCCTTCTTACCTAACCCAGGAAATCATTCATTGTCTGGCCCTTGTTTAAACATTCTATCTCCTCCATTACTCTATTAATACTGTAGCCAATTTGTAGAAGTATATCCTCCATCTTTCCATCATCTTGTCTCCTTCTGTAATTATTTCCATCACTATTTTTTACGTTAAATATACGAATTATTTTATTTTTTCTAATTTTTTATTTTTTGTGATTTACATACATTTTTCCTTCACAGTTGGTTCAGAGTAAAGTAAAAATTGTTGATATTCTAATAAAATTATCCCTCCGTTCTGACTGAATCTATTGTATAACTTATTTTTACTTTCTACCCCAGGTAACTTCAGTTCTTCTTTCCTCATTATATTACTCATAGTCTCTTTGTATTCAAATGACTATTCTATTTCTTCTTCGTCTCTCCATTAGTTTTCTTAACCTATCCGTTCTCCACCATTGTGTTTTCTGCAAATTATTTTGTATCATGTTTGTGGTTCCATTACTCACTTTTACCGTATCCAACATAAGTTATTTCAATGTCTACCTCCTGTTTTGTTGTCTACTTCTCCCGCACAGATTATGCAGAAACGTCTGGCATTCATAATCTCAATATAAACACTTGTGTTCTCTATTACTGTCTTTCTTCTCTTGTCCATCCCATCCAACCCGTTATCTGTATTTCTATCTTAATGAAATAGTGGTCGCTTCCAACTTCTATTTGACTTACTACGTTAATATACTTCACTTTCCCTCAGGTACGTTGCATACCAAAATATAATCTGCTACTGGCATTTCATGTCTATTGTGTCCTACTCTTGTCAATTTATGTGAAATACACCACTGTATCTGAACTTAGTATTCGCTGTCACTGATTTTTTCCATACACACTTCTGTATCACTAGCACCGTTCCCATTTTCACCACCTCATCTGCCTTACTCATTAGTTTCTCATTACTTTTATTTTTATCCTCTATTCGGAGTCAAAAAATTTCGTGTATCGTCTAAACCTTCTTGAATTTATAAACACCATTTCGCTTTAAAGTTCTTCCAAAAGAATCATTGTTCCTTGTAGTTACATCTTTTTGTGCAGCATTGTTGTTCTTTATGTTATCAAATAATTCAATTTTGCTTATGTACATTAATGTTACAGTACGATAGTATATATTATAATAGAACAGTGAGCAGTTATGATATGAACATTGAAAATTAAGTGTGTTTTACAAACACGCTGAATATTCTACAAATTTGTATAGTTACCCGAATAGCTAATGTCCAAAGGCGAGATTTGTTTATTTCGTCAGACATTCGTCAGGTGATCAGAACGGCATGTACGTGTAGCAAAACCAACACTTGAATCGCTTTTCAGTTACAGTACTTCTTAAAGTATAGCTGTTTGAAAAATCGGAATTTAGAATAGTTTTTGTAGCAGTTCTGAATTTTTAGAAACAAATGGTGACAAAAATATAGGCCTACTATTTTTTTTGGGGCAGTCATCACGACACAGAATTGACATATTTTTTCATTGCATTTGCAGTCTCATAAGACAATTCCAGTAAAACACAGTTTTCCGTCAAGTTTAATATTTAATCGAATTGTAACAATTAACTGAAAAGTTAAGAGTTTTGTCCTCTTATGTAAATCAACCTGACCTTAATAAAAGTACACATGAAAGTACATTCTCTTTTACCATACACGTTCTTCCTGTTTTGAAATCTAGTTTTCTTTTCAACCTTACCTGAACAACTGTGTGGGAAAGAAGATTTGTCTAAACTTTTAAAAGATACAGATAATTAAATTAACGAATGAGCAGACTATAAATAAACGAGTAAATGATTACACAATCTTCAGCATCCTAGAATCTCTATCTGACAGTAGATCAAGAGATAGAAAGCTACGAGAGAATGACCGAGAGAGAGAGAGAGTGAGAGAGAGAAAATAATGTACGGAGGGAGGAAGAAGGAGTGAGAGAGGGACGATAAAAAGAGAAGGAAGTCTGTGACGTATCTTGTATTTCAACGGTTACTGACTGAACAAAAAAAGAGGAAACTGCCAACTACCGCCGCGAAGACATACACATATACATCACGCGCGCACGCACAAACACATGAATGGGGTAGTAATTTATTCTTCTATTTAGCTGTTTTGCTTTTGACCAGCCGTATTAGCGATTTCTTTCTCATTCATCCGTTCACACCAGTTACTGCCTGTTGTCCATCCGTCGACTCCAGCATCATTAATCATATTCCGTGACTAACACAGATTGCCTGCATGACAGACATCTTTATGAATAGTACACATTTTCTGTGTGTGTGTGTGTGTGTGTGTGTGTGTGTGTGTGTGTGTGTGTGTGTGTGTAAGAGAGAGAGAGAGAGAGAGAGAGAGAGAGAGAGAGAGAGAGAGAGAGAGAGAGAGAGAGAGAGAGAGAGGTAACCTGTTTACATACCCGACCGTAGTTATGTTCATTTATTTGCTGTTCTGTTAGATTTACAAAAGAAAACTGCAAATAGACTTGGACGTATGTCTAGTGCTATTTATAACTTCCTAATGGCTTTCCAAGAATCTTTTCATCAATTTCTGTCCCGTTTTGAATAATTAGCAAGCACCACAAAACGGAGGTATACATAACAAAAACGTGGCAGTTTTTTCTTTTACTGTTAACCTCTGGATTTCAGTTGGTTTTAAAATTTGTTTTCTTTAACACTTTACACACGTGTAGATCTTATATGAACATGCACTACATAAAACAAACAAACTTTCAAGTAAACAGAACATTTCTGTACAATAAAATTCAAATGGAGTACACATGTTCGTAGCTAGGTGGGATGCAAGTAACATTTTTCTTCTTTTGCAACCTCAGAGCAGGAATTAGCAGTGACCCTATTCTAAAGTCGTCCCCTTAATCACCCCCCCCCCCACAGTCAGCTTAAAATTTTGTTTAATACTACGATTGAATCACATGATCTAAGAATATTTCTCAGGACTTCCCCAACATTTCTTGCATCAATATTTTCATTAATGAAATAGCTATAATGCCTCATTAAGTACACTAAATATGAGGCATATTCTTACAACTCCCGATTTTCTCTTGTTTCCTTACTGTTTCTGATACTCTATATGATTCAGGTAATCTGGACAAGAGGCTTCCCCGTTTCCAGACCGTAGGTAACACCGCAGTAATACTGAAGAGGATAATCTTAAAAGCATTACAGCAGAAGTTTTATAAGATCATACCAATTCCGACAATTTTGGGTGGATCTGAAACTTAGGTACTTAAAGAAAAGTACTAATTATGGTCCTGGTATCTACACTGATCTTACTGAACATCAACTGTAGGGAATATGTATTACTGAAATCAAAATAAGCATTATGATGAACTACAAATATTCTATATCTGTAATACGATCAATGAGTACAGACGAAAATGGCAAGCAGCTGCATTAAGCAAATATGTTAGAAAGCCAAGATACAAAACAAAAATTGGGTAGAAAATAAAAATTGGATGTTGCATGAGGTAGAAGGATATTAGAACGCCGTCCAAAAATGGATTATTCATTGTCATCTAATCCTTCCACGCTTACTGCTTTCTGCACGACCACATGTTTATACCATAATATACATACTTTTTGAAATAATTACAGCTACGTTTGTGACTTCTTGGGTATGTTTCACAATTATTCAAAATTGCTACAAACATAATTACCTATTTATTTCAGAAATTAAAATTTTTTAAAGTGCTATTAACATGTTCTAAAATGAGTTATTCACAGTTTTAAAATGCATTGGTTTTTTCATTAACGATTAAGAGAAGTGGCTGTAATCTACAACATACTTTTATTTTTATTGATAGACATGATTTATGTGTAAAAATACCATTTTACAATATGCGGTAACAAACTAAGATTGAATCAGTTCCTTGTTAATTGTTATACTGTAACAAAAAATTTAAATTATGACTATTGGTAAAGATCACCCAATTAAAAGGCAAGTTGTAAACTGCGGCACTTCCTTCACGTTCAGCCTTTACTATGAGATCTACCTTATTGTTAATAACTTATAGTTAATGATCATGTTAATGAACAAACTACACAATAAAGGTTATAACAAATGCGAATCCTCACGCGCAGCAAATCTATTAATGCAGTTTTGACTGAAACAACAGTTTTTAACAAAACAACAATAACATAAGGATCTCACCGCTGATAAGACACTACATTCCTTTTGTCACACGAAGTTGTCGGAACTCGACGCAAAATTTTCAAAGAAAGTTTGTAACAAAACTCGATAACAAGGTACGTATACTTTTCAGGACAGCTTCGTTATCTTTAATATCATTTATATCATGTGTCTACCCACGTCAGCGTTGCAAGAAACATTGTTATAACTTTTAACTACGAACTAAGGCCTAATACCTTGTACACTACCTTGTACACTACCTTGTACATGTCATGTACACTACCATCAGGAGAATACATGAGTCCAAATGCCTAACCTAATCAACAACAATTAATAAATATACTACATACATGTGTGCGGTAACTGGAGAGGAAGAAAAGTTATAGAACTACTTAAAATAAGTGATAGACTCCAAGAGTATTAAATAAAAGGCTTAGCCATAGAAATATATAAAGAATACCAATAAAATTGTTCCATTCGTAAAACCTAGTTTTTAAGTCGTTTTATTCATTAAGTTAACGAATCCTAAGACTCCCCAATTTTGGAGGGGAGGAAACAGTGCTTTTTTTTCAGGGAGTGGGAAGGAATGCATACCCAATTTTGACCTTATAATTATAAATAGTTTTAGTGAAAAATGTAACAACTTACAATTAAATTTATGTGAATCTATGTACATATTTATATACGTACACACACACATACATACACAAACACGTACAGGGAGATTTTTCTGACGTTCGATTCTTTACATCTGAACAACACGTTGGCCTCCGAGGAAGTCGTATCAAAAGAGATTCTAAATTATAAATTGGTCGGTATCGCATTATAGTTTTTTAAGTATACCAGCCTTCGTTATATCTCTTGGAACTTGGATACTTGGTACTGATCAGATTGTCACATCTCAAAAGAAATAGGTGAATTAAATATGAAACCGTCATTTGGTCAAAAAGTAAAACAAATTAAGATAAAATATAAAATTAAGATTTTTATCACAGAAGAAGAATTTTTATTATGTGTGGTCAAGCAAAACAAAAATGTCAGATATACCTTGATGTATGTTATCTTTACGTCAGTTACCTTAAATGCGATATAAGTCTGCAGTAATTTATTTTGAGAGATATGATGTCTCTGACGGCATTGAAAATGTGAACAGCAACGTAGTCCTAAACTATTGCTCCATAATTTTTCATAGTTGAAACTACTCCAGTGTATGAAAATTAATAAAATTTTCTCGTTAATCGCGAAAATGAAAAACAATTAATAAATATACTACATACGAACTTTCGGACCAATATGTTTAAAATTAAAAAATCGACTGGTGATGCAGATACATTAATTGTTCAAATGGCCATTAAATATGTGAAGAATATAATATAAATGATATTGTTAGATAAGATATTAATATACTAGTGGTTTTAATAAAGTAAGAACAACTGCCAGACCTCAGAATTCTTTGTAATACAACGAATTAACATGAACTTTTTTGTATTGTCTTCTACATAGTGTGTAGATAAAGGTTAAAACAAAAGTTTTGGTGCTGTCAACCCTAAGGGTGAAAACAACCCTTCACTGCTGGAAAATTATTTTTTAGTATACTCTTCAGAATAAATTGATGGAATTGCGTACAATTATGTTTTCAGGTAGCTGAGGAAGAATTCAAGGTCAGATGTATAGTACATCATCTAGGCGAGTCAAAAAGGGTAATTTTAAGGGGATTAAATATATAAAATAGCGATATTTTAAAAGTTTGTCTTCTTACGATATTCAGAAATTAATTTTAAGTGAAAAAAGTAAGTAAGAAGTGTGACTGGCAAAATTTCATTAGTATTTTACGTAGTGCAGATTTGAAATCACCCATAAATCTTGAAAATTTCTTTTTTAGCAAACTATTTAAAATAAATTGTTGAGAATTGTATACTTACATTTTCGAGACAGAATGTAAGGTCAAAAACATTGTAAAACACAAGGAAGTCAAAAGGCCAATTTAAAGGAGGGAGTGAAACTTAAAATATATTTGAACTACCTTTTATGATTATGATAAGCCAATACAAAGAGCAAGACAAAAGAAAAAGATAAAATGAAAAAATCTGTTAAGGAAATAGTTAAATATATTTATTATTATAAAATTTTATTATTTTATGAGTGGCCCAAGGTACAATGCCTTTCCTTAGATCAACTCAATGATAGCGTGAATAGTTGGAAATTCAGTTAAGTTTACCACCATACTTAAACAATCATATCTCGCAAATTTTTGTTCTACAAAAAGGAAAAAGGTTTTTTAGAAAAAATATATAAACACTTGGTACGTTTCACAATTTTTATTTATTTACATTTCACAGTTCCTCTTTGGCAATAGCTTAATAAGCTGAAAACAGCCGTCAGAGTTAAATAAAAACTGTGAAACGTACCAAGTGTTTATATATTTTTTTAAAAACCTTTGTATTAATATGTTTCACCAAGTGCCCAACGAGTCATCAATTAATATCGTGAAAAATGAAAAAACTTACTTGTTAATAAACCTTATTTAGTATGTCTATCTTTCTTTGTTAAATTCATTATTTTTCGTGTTATTTAGGGAAAACAGAAAATATTTCAGTAACCTCACTAAATTAACTCAGCATTCAAAGAAGTCTAGTATTTTAAAAATAGATAGTTAAATAATTTAAAAAAATTTAAGGGTGGTCGAAATAATGTAAACTAACAATACCTGTTAAGATTTATAGCTTACATAGCCTAGTATTATTTTTATTAATGTTTTAAAAAAATGAGTTAATTAGAAAGACAATATACATATCTTTAAGCTAATTTATAAGAACTACGCGTTTTTTCACTAAACGTGTGGTTCTCGAGTACGTATGACGCCATCTTTAAACAGTTATATCCCGTGAAGTGTCAGTCCTACTGTAATAATAATAAAGCAAATTTTTTGTCATACAAGAAGTTTTATTTTGCTAAATTTAATATTTTGGGTTCAAAGCGATGACAGTAATTATCTGTCCGTTTGATGAAATCACTAAATTCATCTGAAATTCAAAGTCTAATAGTATCAAAGCAAACAGCTTGAAAAATCTATAAAACTGAGCATAATGAGAGTAACGGAGATTAATGATTTGCAGCAGGAACTTTTAATATTTATTTAGTAGCAAATTACAGCAGAAATATTTTTAAAACGTTTCCAAAAAAAATTAAATATTGTTATTTGTACTGACATTATGATACAATAAAATTAGTTTTTGAGGTAATTTTGTTGCGTTCAGTTTAGATTACAGGTACTTTTCTTCAAAGCCATAGTTTATGAGTTATCGAGAGTCAAAAATTAAAATTATTTTTGGCAGAAAAGAAATCGAAGTGCCATATCCAAAGCGCCATATTCTTCACAAAGTTCTGAGACTCCCGATAACTCGAAAACCATTGTCTTCCATACAAAGTCCATACCAATTTTATTTCTTAGACTTTAGTAGTCAATCAATTTTAGAGGTTATTTATATTTTTCTTTACTTTCTACCAACTGAGAAGAGATGAGAACAAACTCCTGAGGGAGTAAACATAATGTATAAGATATTACAAAACGTTTCAAGTCAATTCGTTCTATTGCAAAGAATTCCAGAATTGCAAAGGTAAAATGCTTAATTGAGTTGACTATACTTCTTACTATTATCACTGCTCTAGCTTCAATAATAAAGATAATTATCTAATGAAACCTAAATTTGGAGGAACAAAGCAACACATATTAAAGGGAAGACCTTAAAGCGACAATTCGCAGATGTTACAATTACATTCTTTTAGAACACGCATTCACTGGATGTAAAACTACAAGTGCTTAAAGATGCAAATGCAAGTGCTACAAGATGTAAAACACAAAAAAGAAACCAACTTTTAAAATAGCTAGAGGCGGAAACTGCTTTGAAAGAACGTGTAATACCACTTAGTAACACGAATGTGACTGCTGATGGTGTACAAAAGGCAGGAGAACCATTTTTCTGTTTTTGTACGCATCAAAACATGGCAAAGTTTTGCTCGATGACTTTAAACACAATATAATCCACCAGCTTCTGCACTCTTTCATACATTGCACAACAGCACTCTTTCTGAATATACTATAAACTCGAACTATGGCTCGTTAGTAAATGATAACTAGAATGACGGGATTGGACTGTACAAAATAGATGTTTGCAGAAAATTAAAAGCTGGAACTATCCTCAAATTAATATCATGCCAACGCCAAGAAAGTTGTATAACTCTACATTATAACTGTATACAAGTGGTGTTAAATGTTTACAGTTTCGAAAAACAGTGAAAGTTAATTATGAAAACGAGGCGGCCGAATATATGGAAGTAACGCCCACTCAAAATATTTTTTTAAATTAAATTAAGTTTGATTCTTTGTTGGGAATTAGTTTTGCCGCTGAAAAAGAGCAGACCAATTCGTTAAGAAAGATAATTTTATTTACTGACATCAGCTCCTTCCAAATCCTTCCAAACTTAATAGGCTACTGAGATTGTTTTCACACCTTGGACATGGTTACTCAGGTTTTGTGAAAGAGAAATTCACCTTTAACGACAATGGAGTGTTTACTCTGACACTGAGACTGGTATTTTCGTATAAATTGTATCACTATACAAGTAAATATAGGCCTATACACATAAAGTATAATATTCCTCACAGACAAGGAATTCATTGTAGAGAAACTTAAATAACAATACTGAAAACGTATTATTTTTGTATCGTCTTCTTGCTCCTTACCTCACTTACACAATTATGAGGCGAAATTATGTGTACACTTCTGCAAATCAGCGTATATATATCTATTTTAATTCTAATTCTTCAATTGGCAAGTGACACAGTTTACATTGGCGGATCAACTCTTTCTGTTTAAAACGTCTGTAAAAAAAGAAACTTGTAAATAAATCCGTTCCTTTTAACTATAATGCAAGCTCAGAAACAATTTTAACAACCTACTTTAAGACTTGCACGGCAGACGTAATACCTCACGTTAATGTAGTAAATCGGTAAGAAAGTGGAGAGAAAAAACTGTTTTGAAATTAACTTCTTGTACTACCTGCCAGAAAACACACTAGAAATAATAAGAATAAAATCATCCGCCCACAGGTATACACAAACAAAAACGACAGTCGAAGGTGTACAGTGATTTTTATGTAGTGTAGGAATTGATATAACTTCCAAAACTTATTACGTACTTGTACTAACAGATAAATATGTAGAGAACGTATATGAGGTACATGAGAAAAAGGATTCATCAAAAAAAGTTATGACTGAGGGAGATCTTAGAGACGGGGATTGGGAAGATCGATGAATGTGGAGCTAGAAGGTGCAACGTAGCCTCACTTCTAGTAGACTCAGGCTGACAATAATGTAAAATTAATCTCTCAGCTTCATGCGATATGAACTGGTGGTCTTTTCAAAGAGAATTCTGTTTTAATGAGAGAAAATTACTGCGGAAAAAATCAAAAGTTCCCCTAAAGGTTCTCACTATATCAAAAATTCAAAATAATCAAATATGGAGACAAAACTCTAAAAACATTGAAACACAAATTTAAGTAGAACGGTTGAAACAAAGTGGACCACCACATATTGAAATGACAACCCGTAGGAAAAAGGAATTAATAGAAATTAACATGGCACAAATGCATCCAAGCGCTTTGAAAACAGTGAGTTAGAATATGGAGAGACGATCAATAGCAAGTTGTGGAAAACAAAGGACAAAAAAACCTTATTAGGGAAAAAGCAAAGAAGTGGAAGCCTTCATACCCGTAGTCTTCTGTGGACACCTATCGAAGCATAAGTTTAGAAACATGATCAGATGTAATGTGTATTACATATGCATGTTTTTCAAATAATTGTGAGATGTTATAGTTATGTCGGTCCTATACACTGTTTAGAGTGCATTAACATGTACTATGCACTGTTTATAGTGCATAAACATGTACTATGCACAGCCATCCGAATAGTATCAGATGAATAACAAATTTATTTTATTTAACAAAATTATTTTACACAAAGTAGGCCCAATAAAATAATGAATCTGAGAACTCCATTCTTCGTATTTCTGAGTCGCCCGCATATGTGTGTGTGTGTGTACGCATAAAGATATGGGAAAGTAAACTTAATGTAACATTAATTGTATCCTTGCTTTTCCTGTCTTAACTCCTCAGGTATTATGCCTGTAGTGCTATGTGATCGGTTGCTTATTCCTTTAACAGCTAAAAGATTCCTTAACTTTAAACTTTTAAACTCCTTTTATTATTATACGTTCTATTAGATCATTGCAAAATGATGTTCGTTTACTCGTTTCCGTATATCGTAATGTTGATATTGTTACGACGGTCTACTCGATCGTCGTAGGTACAGTGGAAAACAAATTACAAGACTAGAAACGAATTTCAAGTCACTAATCACCAGCTTTAATTTTCACAATTACACAGTTTGTAATAAACTCGTACCATATTTCCAGTTAGATTTGCCCACACGTAATACCAATGTATATTAATAGAGTTTCACACAATTATTAACACAATATTAGTTCACTTCGTCAAACACTCAATCCGCGCTAGCGAAAATCGCTCACGTTACTGAACAGACAATACGACTGGCGAAGCGCGGGTCGCGAGTAGTATAGTGTCCCGAGTCTCAGAAAGGACTCCTGCCACTGGGTCAGATTGAGTTCTCTTTATTTAATTTAATCTATTTATGGGAGGGTCTGAAGCAACCTGCGATTGGTGGATTATACCACCGGGACTAACAAACGAGGTCGCTTCCAGGACTCACCTGGTCGCGGGGTGTATTTACCAAGTCCGGCAATGAGGGAATTGTGGGCCACTCTGTCGGAACGAACATAGAATCTACGCGCCAGGCGTCTCACGGTGTCATCAAAAGAGCGGACAACGAGTCCTCTCCTCAAAAGACGAGAAGAGTACCTCCGGGGGGCTTTACACGCAAGCTTCAGTCCCCTGTCGAGTAAGCGCTGGAGCGCTGATCTATGACAACGAGCCAGGTATCTCCGAACACGACAGGCGTAGGTAATCACGGGCAACACGTACGAGTTGACTATGAGCTTACCTAGCCGGGGGGTCATTACCGGATTAGATAGCACGGGCCAAAGTCTACTGAGTTGCGCCGAAGCGCGTTGACGGATGTATTGTGTATGGGTTCGCCAGGTGAGTCAAGAGTCCACGTAGAGCCCGAGGTACTTGACGCTGTTGGTCCAGGGTACCTCGACGGGGCCTACTTTGAGCGGCCGAGGCCGCTTGCGTTTACGCGAGAATATTACCGCGGCACTCTTGGAGGCGTTAACGGCAACTCTCCAGTCATCGGTCCAACCGACATACGCGTCGAGTTGACGCTGGAGCTTGACTGCCGCATAACTCGCGTTCGGCTCTGAGGCAAAAGCCGCAGTGTCGTCCGCGAACAGCGACAATTTAACTCCAGGAACTCGGGGCGTGTCGTTGACAAACAGCGAGAACAGGAGAGACCCAAGTACACTTCCCTGAGGGACACCAGCGGTAATACGCCTCTCCGAAGAGAGAACGTGGTCTATTCTCACTCGGAAGCTACTGTCTCGAAGAACGCTGCCGATCAAGTGAACGTAGCAATCTGGGAGAAGGACTTCCGTTAGTTTGTAAAGGACACCCTCGTGCCACACGCTGTCAAAGGCTTTCTTTACATCTAGGAAGATCGCAGTCGTCTGTTTGCCCTGGCAGCCAGCCTCGGTAATGCATTCCACGAGTCTCATCAGCTGATGAGTCGAGGAGTGCAGCTCACGAAAGCCGAACTGTTCGGGGATCAGCACATCCAGTCTTTCTAGGTGGTCGCGGGTCCTACACTGGATCAATCGATCGAAAACCTTGCACGTCGCGGACAAGAGGCTGATGGGTCTGAGGTTTTCCACGCGAGTAGAGTTCTTTCCCGGCTTGGGTATCACTATATCCATTTCACAGGAAAGTAGGCCAGTCTGAGGCATGTATTGAACAGGTCAGAGAGGAACTGTGTTCCTCGCTCCGGAAGGCGATGGAGTGCGGAATTCATGACTCCGTCTGGGTCAGGCGCCTTCCGGGGCTGGAAGGTCTCTCAGAGAACTCCTCCAGGGAGATGGGCTCCGGCTGGATTGTGATACCTGCCGAAAGAAAGCGCTCTACCTCGCGGCAGATTTGCTCAGTGAAAGCCGGGTTCTTGGATGGGTTGGGAGCGAACTGTCGCTCTAAACTGTCAGCCAAGAACTCTGCCTTCTCGAGGAGGCGTCTAAGGGGTTGACCGCCGGGTCCGACCAGTGCGGGGAGAGGCGCGCGTTTACGCTTTCCCGTTAGGGCACTGTGAATCCGCCAGACATTACGGTTCTCGGCAGGGCCATCCATCTGTGTTACAGCTAGCTCCCAGTTACGTCTACGGAACGCCAGCATCTCATGACGCAACTTGCCGGACGCTCTGTTAAACGCAGCCTTATCAGCCGGGTCACGAGTCCTCTGCCAGCGTCTCCGAAGGCGATTCCTCTCGCAAGCGAACTGAGACACCTCTTCGGGGATACGCTGATAGTCGGGCGTGAGCCCCGGCTTCATCCGGGAGGACACGTCTACCGCCGAGACTACGGCTGTGTCGAATAAGGCAACTGCCTCGTCGACTTGCTGGGTAGTGTCGAGTGGTATATGCTCAGGTAGGCGGCGACTGAACGCCGGGCAAAAGGGTTCCCACTCGATTACCCGCTACTCATCGCGGACGGTAGCGTGCTGGGTAGCTATATGTACACTGATGGGGCAATGGTCCGAGGACAGTTCCGAAATGACGGAAACGTGGACCGGGCAATAAACGCCCCTAACCGCGGCAATGTCCAGTACATCTGGGCGGGAGTTAGCCCTCGAGGGATAGTATGTAGGCCCGGTAGGACCCATGACTGTGACCCGAGCCGCATGAGCATACCTACGTAAGCGGGCCCCGTTTGGGTTCACCAAGCGACTCCCCCAATCAGGGTGCTTACAGTTCAGGTCGCCCGCCAGGACTACCCTTCTGTGTGCACCAAAGACGGCCTCCAGATCGTTCGACAGGAGCTCCGTTTGTGGAGGCTTGTATGCGGAAACCACGAGTAGATCGCCGAGAGCACCATGGAGCTCAACCGCGGTGCACTCGAGGTTCCGCCGCTGAGGCAGGACATCGCGGTGATGGCGAAGACTCGCCTGCACCGCAATGGCGGTGCCCCCTCCTGCGCGATCCGACCGGTCGTCCAGGTAGCACACGTAGTTGGGTAGTCGGAATCGACGATGCGGGGTCAGGTGCGTCTCTCCAAGAAAAAGCACATCGGGCAACGAACACTAAGAGCTCAGAATGCCGGGAAACGAGACCGTTGGCATTCCACGCCACGAGCTCGAGGTCTCGCTTGAGGGATTGCCGTGGTTGTCCGTTCATAACAGGCCAATAGTAGGGCAGGCTTCCACCAAGAGGAGGAACTTGTCTTGGGGCGAGGCTGTTGCCAAGCGTTCATTGATTTTGCGGAAAGTTTGGGCTACTTTCTGCAAGTCGTAGCTTGCCAGAAAGTCGGAGACAACGGCGAGATCATCGGTAGATGATTGGGGAGATCGCTTGGCGGCAGCTTCATAGCTGCGGCGTGGCGAGGCAGTGGAAGCCTTGGGGGCTGGTTCTGAAGCGGGTGGTCGCTCTGGCTTTTGGCGGGCAGGCTTGGGTCCAGTGGCAGGTATTGTCTGGCCCGTGTTCTTGGCCTGAGGTCTACCTTGCTTCTTGCCTGATCTGGGGTAGCGAGGCTTGGGTGACGGCGGCAGTGGAGGATCAATCTCCTCATCAACCTGCGGCAACGGTACTTTTGCGTACGCGGGTATCTCGCGTTCCGGTTCCGAGGGCGCGGCTTTTGGTGTGGCCTGTTTAGCTATGCTCGGAATCACTGCACTTGGTGGTTTCGGAACCGGAGCAGACCTTGGGTTTGGTTTCCGTACCACAGGCTCAGAGGCTTTGGCCGATTTTACTGGCTGCACAGAATGTCTAGGCTTGGGCTGGACTGGCTTTACAAGGTTGTCCAGCTGCTCTTTGTAAATGGGACAGCGCCTGTTATTTGCAGCATGGGCGCCTCCACAGTTAATACAGTACCTTTGGTTGTCAGGAACAGCGCAGGCCTGCGTTAGGTGATCGAGTCCGCAGGTCGGCGCGTTCTGACAACCAAAGCTGCTGTGGCCGTACCTCTGACACCTATGGCACTGGGAAGTCTTCCCGGTCTGACGGCAGGGCTCTACGCTAACGCAGAGCCCGAAAAGCCGTTTCAACTCTAAAAGGGCCTGGGTGGGTTCGCCCTTCTTTACCTGGAGTCTGATTAGTGGCAGGGGTCGACGCGAGCCGTAGGTTGTATACAACCGAGAGGCTGCCACAACCTTGTAGCCCGCGTCGCACAGTTCGTCAAGGACGACCTGCGGATCGGCCTGTATGTCTAGCCCCCGAAGGACGAGAGCTACAGGCTTGATACGGTTCAGGGTATACGTGTGGAACTGGAACGATTCTCGATCCAGCCACTGGATTACTCCCAAATGTTCGGATGCGCTGCGGCAGGTAACGCGTACAGTCTCACTCGCTAGGAGTTTGACAGAAGCGTTATCTGCCAGCGCAATGACCTTGCGGAGTCGGCGACTAAAGCAGATAATATCCCTGACGTTCGTGACGAACACCGGCGAGATCCTTCCTTCGGAGGTGCGGCTAGGCGCAACCTCAGCGGAGGCTTGGAATGCCGCCGAGTCCGTAGCCGCACTCAGGGAAGCCAGTGAGGGAGACTTCCTCGACTTGCCACCGTGCCCTACTACCACCCAGTCGGTGGCAGCCGAGGTCTCCATGTTGAGGGAGTCAGACTCCGGCAGAGGATTGGGACTGTCTGGCCTACTAGCGGCCGTGCAGCCGGAAAGTCCGGCCTTTACGAGCTGTGTCGGCCCTAACAAGGACCGATTATTGTCACGAACTTGCGCGGGTTGAGCAGGGCTTCCCGCGCAGATCGTAGGGTTCCCGACTGGTCCAAGTGGCCGGCCGGGGGGCTCGTCGCTGCCGCACAGTGCTTCAGGGACACTAACAGCGGGACCAATGCTGACTAGCTCAGCTCTTTGCCCAGCGGGTATCCGGGGGCCGAACTGTGACACCGTCACAGTGGCGGGGCAACCCGCGTCTCTATTGGTTAGTCCTACTCTCGGACTCCCCGGATTCCGCTGGGTAGCGCTACCTAAACGACTTACCGGCACTGTGCGGCAGGTCCCAGTCGTGTTTGGTTTGATGTCTTCGTCTTGGCAAGATGGCTGGTCCACTTCCATCGCAGCTGGATGTTGGCGCTGGTGATGAGGAGATCGTTGATCTGGCGGTTTCTTCTTAACTGCCGCAGTGGGTTGTTGAGATGGCATCTTCATGGTGTTCGAGGTCGAGGCGATCCTCTTCTGCGATCTTCTAGTGACGTCTGTTCTCTTCCAATGCTGAGTGCAGAATGTCGCCGCCGCCGCTGTGTCCAATGTCATCACTGAACTGACAATCCGCCTGCTATGGCTTTATATAGGGCCCCAGAGAGGTGCAGTACAATTTTGCCTCCTTACTGCACCTCCTTACCGCCGCGTATATCTAAGTATAACCTCTTCTTTTGAGTTATAACGGAGGGAACCCAAAATAATTGGTTCTGCCAATTATTCTAGGCTGCCTTATTCGAGACGAGCTGAAATTTAAATCATAACAACACACAGTACGACATACAAGGGATCAGGGAAGGTGAAACTGTTGATTTATATACTCAGTATATGTTTGTAACAAGAAGACTGGCTTTATTAAACATTTGAAATATAACATTTACTCCAAAGAACAGATCCCATGACGTTATTAATTAAATTAGTAAAATTAAGTGAAATGCTTTATTTAGAATATGGGATCACAACAAATTTATCTAGCTATACCCCCGGATCCGGGTAACCATTGGTATTTAGTCTCTAATCTTTTAATTATATTTAATTCAAAATTTTATCTTGCAAGACCTTTACCTTTTTGCTTCATATATATTCCATTAGAAGAATGGTATTAATAACACTACGTTACGTTAATAGCTAAACTGTTACAATTGAATGATATTGAATAGTTACAATTAAGTTCTCAAATTTAAGTTTTTATATTCTTATAAAATCAATCGTCTCTGTAAGTCTCTTAAATAGAGTATTGTGTTACAAAAATATTATCATTATTCCTCGATAGACGTGCTATCGAGTCACCTCTATTTTTTGGATGTAGTAATCGCCTCCATGTGGTTCGGTCTTGGGAGTCCTAAAACGTCGTCCTCGTCTTGGTCTGGTCTCTGTTGTTCATGGCTTAATACGTCTGCAGGATAGGTAGAGTCTTCTACACAGATACTCGTTGATTCTCAGATGTCTCGAACTGCATCATCGGTAGGGTATACTAGAGTTCTCATTTAGATGGTCCATGACCACAGGTCAGATGTTGAAAAGATTCGTCCATCGGTGAAGATTGCAGTCATCGTTTTTTCTTTATTAACACTCGTCGTTTGTAGTTACATCTTTCTTCTTGTTACAAAGTTTTTGGAATTTTCTTTTTGTTAACGTTACATGTTACACTTTTTGTAACGGTTAGTAAAATACAAAATAATAATTAATTAATCCACACTAACAACAAATTGTATAACTTTTGAACAGAGCATTTTGCTCGTGCGTCTGCACAGCTGGGCGTCGTCATCGCAAGAGAGCGATTTTTCGTCCGCTACCCTCGTACATGACGGGAGAGAGTGGGGTGTTTATTCCGCGAGCATATATAGTTCCTGTTTTCTCTTTAAATAAACTTTTTATTTATACAGACTATCGCTAGATAAAAACACATCATTTAAATTAATTGTTTTAGTTACTACCTGTGTCTACAGATACTTTAATTATTAACATTAGTTTACTCTATTATTTTTAATTACCGTAGACTCGGAAAACATGTCGAGTCCGGTATCAACAGGTAGGCGCTTGATAGCAAGCAAAGGGTTAAATACGAAAATAATAATTATTTACAATATGCCTTTTCTTTATGGATACTTTGCCCTTATTAATTACTTCTTCCATTCACACTTAGTACCTACATGTTTTTATTATTATTATTGTGAGATTTAAATGGTCAATTGTACGCAACCTTAATTAATTAAATTTTTTTTTTATTCTGTAAATGTCACAATTTAAATCGTCACATACTCCGCCTCCTTACCAACACAGACTCCTAAAATTTTGGTCAGCTATGTACCGAGAGTATGCTTGGGGAGTTCCGTGTGAAATTTCTTATTATTATTATCTTTTATTATTATTGTTAATTATTATTCTCTTTTATTATTATTATTGCACGGTTTATTTGTTTTAAATTCTCTTTAAATGATCTTAATTCTCATTTAAATGTTCTTCCTCCGTGAAATTCCCTTTTTCTCACTTCTTACAGTACTAACTTACAATACTAATTTCCCTAATTCCAGCAACTCACAATATCGTGGCCCGACTGACATCAGTTTACTCTAACTGGGGAGACCGACTACGATAATATTAAACAATCGCCAACAGGAAATTTACATGTCCGAGATGTCGTGAATGGGGTACGTTTATGAATGGTACTTTTAACAAGTACCTACATGGTTTGTTTACATTGGATTATATGTTACTCTTACCTTACACATATCATATTTACTAATAAAATTATATATACTATATTACTATAATATTAATTATTATTTTATCTTATTTAAATTTCTGACACATATTAAAATACACGAGTAAATAAATCAACAGCTTATGCATAGGGACACAATTACTGTTTAGCAACACAAGTAACAAAAAATTTTTTTTGTTATTAGTAGCAAAATTTAAACAAATGAGCAGAGTGGCGCATCTTATAACCTCTTCTTTTGAGTTATAACGGAGGGAACCCAAAATAATTGGTTCTGCCAATTATTCTAGGCTGCCTTATTCGAGACGAGCTGAAATTTAAATCAGAACAACACACACTACGACATACAAGGAATCAGGGAAGGTGAAACTGTTGATTTATATACTCAGTATATGTTTGTAACAAGAAGACTGGCTTTATTAAACATTTGAAATATAACATTTACTCCAAAGAACAGATCCCATGACGTTATTAATTAAATTAGTAAAATTAAGTGAAATGCTTTATTTAGAATATGGGATCACAACAAATTTATCTAGCTATACCCCCGGATCCGGGTAACCATTGGTATTTAGTCTCTAATCTTTTAATTATATTTAATTCAAAATTTTATCTTGCAAGACCTTTACCTTTTTGCTTCATATATATTCCATTAGAAGAATGGTATTAATAACACTACGTTACGTTAATAGCTAAACTGTTACAATTGAATGATATTGAATAGTTACAATTAAGTTCTCAAATTTAAGTTTTTATATTCTTATAAAATCAATCGTCTCTGTAAGTCTCTTAAATAGAGTATTGTGTTACAAAAATATTATCATTATTCCTCGATAGACGTGCTATCGAGTCACCTCTATTTTTTGGATGTAGTAATCGCCTCCGTGTGGTTCCGTCTTGGGAGTCCTAAAACGTCGTCCTCGTCTTGGTCTGGTCTCTGTTGTTCATGGCTTAATACGTCTGCAGGATAGGTAGAGTCTTCTACACAGATACTCGTTGATTCTCAGATGTCTCGAACTGCATCATCGGTAGGGTATACTAGAGTTCTCATTTAGATGGTCCATGACCACAGGTCAGATGTTGAAAAGATTCGTCCATCGGTGAAGATTGCAGTCATCGTTTTTTCTTTATTAACACTCGTCGTTTGTAGTTACATCTTTCTTCTTGTTACAAAGTTTTTGGAATTTTCTTTTTGTTAACGTTACATGTTACACTTTTTGTAACGGTTAGTAAAATACAAAATAATAATTAATTAATCCACACTAACAACAAATTGTATAACTTTTGAACAGAGCATTTTGCTCGTGCGTCTGCACAGCTGGGCGTCGTCATCGCAAGAGAGCGATTTTTCGTCCGCTACCCTCGTACATGACGAGAGAGAGTGGGGTGTTTATTCCGCGAGCATATGTAGTTCCTGTTTTCTCTTTAAATAAACTTTTTATTTATACAGACTATCGCTAGATAAAAATACATCATTTAAATTAATTGTTTTAGTTACTACCTGTGTCTACAGATACTTTAATTATTAACATTAGTTTACTCTATTATTTTTAATTACCGTAGACTCGGAAAACATGTCGAGTCCGGTATCAACAGGTAGGCGCTTGATAGCAAGCAAAGGGTTAAATACGAAAATAATAATTATTTACAATATGCCTTTTCTTTATGGATACTTTGCCCTTATTAATTACTTCTTCCATTCACACTTAGTACCTACATGTTTTTATTATTATTATTGTGAGATTCAAGTGGTCAATTGTACGCAACCTTAATTAATTAAAATTTTTTTTTATTCTGTAAATGTCACAATTTAAATCGTCACATAAGTGTTCCTGGAACTCACTAGAATCACGTAGTTGACTGACGCAACAGCTGCCACACTGGACGGGGGGAGTGGAGAATATTCTGGATTGTTCGGTACGCTTCTCGCAGCAATATTTTTAACAAGTTTTAAACCTTTGTTCTAAAATGCATCATCCTTATTCGCGTGCAGTATAGGCCTACATAATTTTAGTTACGTTAAACATATACTTGCATCTACTGGATAGAACTGCCCAGTATCGTCTAAAGAGGTTGGAACATCTTAACCCAATGGATGTAATTTTGATTTAATCACTGCTGAAGATGATGATGTTTATATACTTACATCTGTCATTTTCTTTTTCCTGCTTACACATACCCAAGAAATGGGCAGCTTAAATGGTCTGTAGCCAAAGTAACTATCTGGGACGTTATTAAGTCCGCCTTGCGGTAATATTCAGTATTAACCAACGTTTTCTTGGCTTCTGTCTTGGTGTAGTTTATACAAGTTTTTAGCATTCATTCATTTTCTCTGTTTTTATTCTCTAAACGTTTGAAAATGGTTTCCTGCTAGCATCTTGAGCAATAAATAATATAGCTTTTCCTATATTTTATCTATTTAATTTGAAAACCATGACAGTTCTCCATTAATTATGTTTAATTATCAATATGCAATCAATTAACTCAAATCCTTATTCTCTACCGGGCTCCTACTGCCACAGTTTCCAGACCTTACCCAGAGGCTGCTATTTCAAAGTTTTACATGAACAGGTTACTGGCCTGTTGCACAACCCCCTACCAGGAGGACCATACCAGGTGTCTTCTGTCAAGGTTACCATACCTTAGCCGAAAGGCCGCTGTTTTGGGGCGCAGGAGATTCGACCTCACCCTCCTCTTTCTGAGATAGGATTTGGTGGCTTTGTATGAGTTATTCTGACACTGAAAGTTTCTTAGTATTTTCAGTGCTCATCTATCGGCATCAGTGAGCACTCTAAGATCCTAAGCCGCCCAAAATTAAGAAATTTGAGTTGAAAAAGGAAGACACCCTACCCCTAGATTACTCTAATAGCATCGGGGTCAGAAAAGAACAAGAGGCAGTCAAGAGAGACTAGACAGAAAAGACTAAAGGAAGGGATCTCACCCAAGACAAGTTGAAGCAAAGTGTAAAAGTAAGCCCAATGCAAAAGTTAACTGTAGAAGAACTCCAACAAGCAATGAATGGAATGAAAAGTAGAAAGGCACCAGGACTTAACGGAATAAATGCTGAGTTATTAAAATAGGGTGGCACATTATTGCATTTACGAATTCTCTATTTTGCAAATAACATTTGTATGGAAAACAAAATTCCGAAAGAATGGAGGCGGACAAAAGTGATTTTGTTATATAAAAAAGGAGACAGAACGGATACAAATAATTACAGAGGAATAAACTTGCTGGACTCAACGTACAAAATATTCCAAGAATTCTCAATCAGAGATTAAGAGTCATTATAGATGCATTACTTCTTGAAGAGCAAATATGTTTTAGAAAGGATAGGTCGACTATGGATGCATTGTTTGTATTAAGACAGATAATAGGGAAAGGCGGGACTATAACCAGGTAACGCATATCGCTTTTGTTGATTTGGAAAAAGCATTTGATAATGTAGACCGTTAAACGTTATGGAATATTATGGATAGTAGATGATATTCACAGCATTTAATAAATTCATTTAAGATCCTTTATTAAAGTACATCTGTAGTCCTGGATCTGAATGGTAGGCTCTCAGGTGACATTCCAAAAAATAAGGAAGTTAGGCAGGGATGCTGTGGTTCCCCAAATGTGTTTAATATATACATTGACTACATGTTAAGAGCATGGAAATCCAGAGTGACTTCGGGAATACAGCTTAACAAATCAATTTGTGTGGGTTCCCTGCTATATGCGGATGACATAGTTCTTATTCAAAAAAATAAGGATGATTTAGAAAGAGCTATGTTTCAATTACAAGAAGTGGCAACAGAATACTCACTGACAATTTCAGTAAAAAAAAACAAAAACCGTGGCCTTTAACGGTAAATATCCAGTGAGAACTAAGATAGTTATAAACGACAGCACTTTAGAACAAGTGAGTCGTTTCAAATATCTCGGACGTGCAGTAGGCTATAAATTTGAATATGATATAAGAGAGAAGATACATAAATTTAGGAATATTTGTGGTACAATTCATGAAATTTTAGAAATAAAACAAGACACAGCACAAGGATTAAATTGTGTAAGGCAATTGCAATACCTACGTTGGTTTATGCGACTGAGGCGTGGGTCATGACAAAAAAGGAATGCGGCAAGGTTCAGAGTGCTGAAATGCAGTTTCTTCGCAATACTTTAAACTATACATTGCAAGATAGAACAAGGAATGAAGATATCAGAGCAGAACTTGAAGTAAAGGACATAAATGAAATTATTTCAATTTACAGAAGACAATGGTGGGATCGTCTGCAAAGGATGACAGAGGATCGATTGGCGAAAGCGGCACTGAACTATGAAGCCATTGGCAGAAGAGACGTGGGTCGTCCGAGGATGAGATGGGTGCCGGAACAGGTTTACATAACCTAATCTTTGAAAAAGGAGAAGAAGAAGAAGATCAACATGTAACTTTGAAGTACAAATTACATCATCTTCTACTTCAGGTATTAGGCATTGGTTATACCTGTTCCAGTCTCACAGCTTTGTTGTTTCCATTTTGCTTTTGGCATCCCTGAGGTAAAATTCTGAGGAACTCTTTTACCTCTTTTTCCATACAGCCAACCTTTTTTGGCAGTGTTATCACCGGGCTACCTAATTAAGTGGTATTTCCATTGGCACGATACTCTATTATTTTTTTTGTTTATTGAAAATGTATAAATGATATCATTATTCCTCTTAACATGTCTTAAAGTATATCCTGCCACTGAACGTCGTTTTTTATTTAGTGTCCAGACCTCATTACCATACATCAGATAAGGAATAGCTATTAATAAATAAAATTTCAAAAAGTGTCCCTTTTCACATTTCTTTTCAGTGTTCTTTAAATTGTACTACACGTATTTCCAAATCTATATATTTTCTTTTCGACATCATAATTATAATTATAACTCACATCCTCACATTGCATCCTAGTTCAGCGTTTCGCAAACTTTTCTAGCTCACGGCACACTACAAATAAATAGTCGGAAGACTCGCCACATACATACCGACCCCCTCACCATCAGTACCTTTCTGTGATGTCTTTAATCACACTGCAGCGTAATATGCCACAATAATGAATGTTACGTACTTACCTCAGTACTACTAGTAGCTTCCCTGTTATGTCAATGGACTTTTCCAACTGTAACGCAAATTTATCAACAAAATTAGATTTTTGGGACTTGGGCCTATAAAATTACGAAAAGCCATTGAAACACATTTTCTTACATAACTTTTATTTGCACTTTGTTAATTTAAAAAATGATGAAAAACAAAAACAACACCTTTTCCCTCTCTTTTTTAAGGAAACAACTTTTTGATTTCTTTTTTCTCAGTTAGACATTTTATTTTATATTTTCATTATTTTCCAAAACTTCACGGCACATCCAGCCGGCCTTCGCGGCACACAGTTTTGGAAACGCTGCCCTAGACAATTAAAGACTTTCACCTGTTCTATAACAAAATTATTGAAGACTATCTTTTCTCTTATTGGCCGTTTACCACAAAAAGCGATTAATTTAGTCCTTTCAATAGATATACTTAAATTATAGCCATTAATGATTTTGTAAAGTCCATAAAACCCTTTTTGTAGAGCATTTTCTGTACCTGATAATAGAATCTGGTCATTTTCATATAAAAGAGTTGACAGATTAAAGGAATTAATTTTAAATCCACAATCATCACTCAACTTCCGTGTTCTGATTGCATCGTCCAAGTAAATATTAAAAAGTATTGGGATCAATGAACAGCCTTGACGAACCCCAAATCTGATTATCTAAAAATAATCTTCCCATTCTTTAATTTTAATATTCTGTATTTCTGTTGTCTCCCTTTCTGACTTGTTCAAATGATTACGAACTTTATAGGCTGTGTTTCGATTTCCATGAACATCATGTTCTATCTCCAAAATATATTCATCCAAATTTTCTTATTGTATCTGGCGTATCTATCTTTTTAAAAATGCACATTTTTTGTTTATAAACTATTTTATCGTCTCCAGATTTTTTGCAGGTAATTGAAATATGATATTTTTTCGTATACTAATTTTGCTGTATTACGATTCCATACCTACATTCTTTTTTTATTATTCTGGTTTGTTCAATACCCTAAGCTGCTCGAAAGCTGCTTTTCCAATATTCTGTTTCAAGTCTATCCGCCCATGACCTACATTTTTATGCAGTGCTCTTATCCATATAATCGTCTAACGTTTTTCCATATAATCCATTTATAGTTTTCTCTGAATAAATTACTTTAAAGCAAGTTTATGATCTTTGTTGCGTTTACTTCTTTTATACCATCTTGTTCTAAATGTAATCTTGGTAACTACCATGAAATTGTCTGACTTAATAATTATAACTTTTTATTGAGCATTATATAATCGGTAATGAAAATACTTCCTTTCACTGCGTTGTAATGAACACATTACATACTATAATTTATTATTTTTAATTTATATTGGTAAGAACAATTGAAAACCACGAGGAAGTAAATATTATTTTCTCTCAGAAAGAATGTCAATAAATACGAGAATAATATTTAAAATTTACGAACTTGTTCAAAACTATTCTTAGTAGTTTTTATTTTATTAACTGGCGAAACTCGACAAACTTAAGACCTCATATACAAATGTATGTTAGCGTTCATTTTCTCTTATAAATATTTCAAGAAACGTATAAATAAATAAATATATATAAATAAACTTTTATTTGTATTCTGAAGAGAAAAAAAGAAGAGAAGTCTGTTGTCTTCAGGAAGACAATGTGGTTCTTCTTTACACAAATAAAAATGCAGGGGTGCAGTAAAAGTCATTATGTTGAGTTCAATTGGTTTGATAGCATTGATAGCATCAATTGGTTTATAGCCTATTTGTGTTGTGTGTATGAGCGCGCACGCGCGCATGCTGGCGTGTGTACAACTTAGAAAAGAAAAAGGTGGACGAGGAACGGAAAACAGGATAAAAAACGTCATGTAGTCTGTTATTATCGTTGACATGTTACAGTCACCTGTCAGATAACGGTATGTACTTCTACATACACTGCTCCTCATACATAACACTTTTTTTATTATATTTCAGTCACCTTCATTTTACCTCTTCCTTTGTGGTGTCTTCCTCTTCCTTTATGTCTTCTACAATTTTATGTACAATCAACAGTACTTATGTGACTGCATATGAGTGAAAAACAATTTGTAATAAGTTAATAGTAGTAAAAATGAATTTTTAGTAATAGTAGTAAAAATAAATTTTTACTAATAGCACATTTTTAATAATAAAATCCAAGAATAGTAAAATTACATAAGAAAAGATCTGTTTTATGAGAATTTTTTTAATGGTCTTTACACCGTCTTTGAAAAAGATTTCAAGAATGTAATAATTAGAGCAAAACAATCGAAAAGTGCTGACTCATTCGTTTTTCCTCTTAAGCTGTCTCAATGACTAGCGGTGGCGTCTTCGCGATTCCTTTGTTTGCTACTGTTATTCTACGTATATTTAACACAGAGATGTTGTGAAGTCTGTGTACACGCATAGCAGAAGAAGAGCGTTGAAGATACTACTCTCTTTAAATGAGGTAAAAATGCGTTACTCAAACTGTAACTACAGCAACAGTCATTAGCAACAATGGCGACAGACAGACGGATATGAATGGCGTAGAGACTCAGTGCCACGTCGACAAGAGTATTTTGGAGTTGAGAGTTATCCCTTTCTATACAGCATTCGGTGCATTTGGTGTTGCATTTTTAACTTTAATGGAACGAAAGGTTTTAAGATATATTCAAATTCGGAAAGGTGCCATTGCACTGATTCATAGCCTAAGGGAAGAAAGATAACTGATTTCGTGTAGTTAAAATTATAATATCTTTACTTCGAAAGCTACTTTACATCTATAATTCTCATCATTAGTAAAGTTCATTGATCACTATTTTTGTGAGTTCTTAAAAGAATAAGAAAGGATGAAATTTTCTTTTTAATATAATAGTTTCTGACATAAAAAGAACAGATTAAATGATTTTAGAAGGCACATTTGAACATCTATCAAATTTTGAAGACATACAAAAATGTACGTTTTTATGTCTTTGAAATGTGATATATGCTCACGTTTTAAATGTTCAATAAAACAGTGTTTTTATTCAGCTAAACAAAAACGCATTTTTTAATAATCTCCAGTGTGTTTCGATCATTGACTACAAACAGTATTGAATTATTCGTCTCGATGTTTCGACAAACTACTGTCATTCGGCAAAAAGTGA
This sequence comes from Magicicada septendecula, assembly GCA_034769895.1. Taxonomy (NCBI): domain Eukaryota; kingdom Metazoa; phylum Arthropoda; class Insecta; order Hemiptera; family Cicadidae; genus Magicicada; species Magicicada septendecula. Next base: position 501,394,274 of record CM068368.1, read on the forward strand.
TCCATTGTCATCATCAGTACCTGAATATGGAAAACTCGTAAATAATGAATACGCAAAGAATGATTATTAATATGTATGGAGCATTATATCTTACAAATATAAGAATAATAATTATAATTATAATTATTTTAATTTAATTCTTTATGTACTACATACACACATATTCACACACAAAATTCATTACACTTAAAGGCCTATTAATTATTTCCGTACTGTTCGTATTCAGATCCACTGATGACAATCAGTGATGTGAATAAAACTAAGCTTTTGCTAGCCTAGCATGTGCTAGGTAGACTAGTGTTTGGTACAAATCGGTGTGAGTAAACAAAGTCTTAAAATTGGAGAAAGCACTAGCCCTCATCTAGTGCAATCCGGAAAAGCGGTAGCAAATACTAGAGGTAGCACATGCTAACCTTAGCACTTGCTAGGTTGTAACGTTCCTGTCGCGACATGTTCCCCCCCACCCAACACTCAGCGCTCTGACGCTCTCTGCCTCTGCTACTCATAACAGCGCCAAGTGTTGTGTATAGGTCATAGCAATAGGACGCCATCATTGCAAACATGTCATCATCGTCAGACGATGATGATCGTGGTACCAGCGTTGACAAAAAGGTGGACCGAGAAAGAGGCTTGGGCAAATTCGAGCGTTGACTATTGTGCTGCCGTGGGAAAACTTGTTACTGCAGCACAGCTGATAAAATTGTTGCAGAATATAAAATCACACATTAAGACGAAGACAGATTTACAAGTCACTGGAAATAAGCCCATTAAACTTAAAGCATGGGAAAACGAGTTTATGGAAATGATTGAACAAGACAATCCGGTCTACCACATGATCCCCGGAAGTGTGTCTGTTGGCACCAGCTTCCAACAATCAAACCCAGGATACAGCTCAGAAAAAATGGAGGAGAATGAGACTGATCAAGTAAATCATAGTGATAAGTAAATCGTCAGATGCAAATGGACTGAAACAGAAAATCAGGAAAAGTCTCAAAGTAGTATCGACTTATGAAACTGATGAAACTTCTGATTTGTCAACTCCACAGTTATGTTGTGTTGTTGCAGCAGTATAAACTGAATAAATTGAAAACTGAGAGGGAAGCATTGCTGTTACAACAAATGAAGAAAGATTGTGTGATAAATCTGCTCAGACCGATTTAACTGCTGTGACTATGAGTTGTATACTCTTCATAATTTGTAATTTTTGTTTTTTTTGTAAACTTGTAAAATGGAATAAATAATAATAAATTAAATTCCTGTTCCCCCCAAAAAACGAAACAAACAAACGAAGTTGTACCTGTGCGCGTAGGTCTACATACATGCGTTCGTGCGTACATACGTGCGTGCGTGCATAGGCCTACAAACGTGCGTGTATGTAGGCATACGCACGCACGCGTGTATGTAGGCCTACGCACGCACGCACATACAACTTGCCAAATGTGTATTATTTTATTTTTTTTGGACAGTAGTCTTTATTTATTTTCATTACATTTTACATCATAAACTATAGGTTGTAAACATTGTACAATTTAACAACTTTAAAAGTGACAGACATGACAATGTTCAAGGGATATTTAAAAACTGCATCATAACAGCACGCTTTTCTTTGCCTCTTCTTGTTGTGGCGGCATTCTCGTGTTGCACTTCTGCAACTTCGTTTACTTCTTCGTCAGGTTGATATTCAAATCCCCGTAGTCGAAGTCGTCGTTCAGATGCTTTGCTACGTTGTGCAACACGGCACAACTTACTATTACTTTTGGAACGTTGTTCAGGGCCACTCGAACACAGTTTCCAAGAATAGGAAAACTTTTCTTCAGCTGGCCGAAACACCTTTCTATTATAACTCTCTCTCTCTCTCTCTTGAGTGTGTTAAGTTTTACTGTCTTTCTTGGGGTTTTTGAGGGGATTTAAAGGGTGTAATCAACCAAGGAGACAACGCATATCCTGAGTCCCCTATGAGGCATACTGCACCATCATACTTTGACATGATTCCTCTGATTGGGCTTCTCCTCCACACTCTTGCGTCATGAACACTGCCTGGCCACTCGGCACTGATGCTTGTATTATAAACTGTTCCAATGCGTTACAAGTAGCTTGTACATTAACGCTGGGATATCCCTTCCTACATATAGACTCATCTCCGTGTAGTGCCTGTCCTGGTTTCAGTATTTCGATATGCGTGCAATCTACGGCGCCGATAATAGTTGGCAAACAGAAGTGTCTTTGCCACAAAAATTTTGCCTCTTTCATTTCATCTGCCGTAGACGGAAACCGGATCCAATTGTGTGATTGCTCAACAATACGATTTATCACATGGCTTATTGTCTTGTTGACAGTAGTGCGGTAGACACCTACATCTTGTGCTATACCAGGTTGAAAACCGGGTCGCCAACAAACCGCCAAAATATTTCCATTTGTTGCCTCCGACAAATACCACCACCACGAGTATCATTTCCCACAAGAAACTCAGCTGCTAAGAAGTCTACACTTCGACTTTCAAACCGTAACAGTTCTTTACAATTACGTAACCCTATTTCACTTCGCACACTATAAATTTCACGATTACGTATGGGCATGAACTCCGCCATGTTCGACAACAAACAGCTAACTGAAAGGAATCGTAGCATGTGCTAGAGAAAGTCTAGTCCGCCACTGACCACACTTGAAAATATCCTAGCTAAAGCTAGTACAAAAACTAGTTTAAAATTTTTATTCACATCAATTTCCTAGCAAAAGCTAGGTGTCCGGGAAATCCTAGCACAATCTACCCCTAGCAAGTGCTAGCCGCGTTTAAAGTACTCAAAACGCGTTTCACTCAAAACCTAGCATTTGCTCAGAAAAAAACCTAGTTTCAGCATATGCTAGGTTTTATTCACACCACTCTCGAAACTTCGAAAAAATGTTTTAAAGTTGTGTTCTAGTAAACAACCAATTCTTACAAAATCTTTCATAATTTATTAATTCACGGTCATTACTAAACTAAAAATAACTTCTAGCGCTAAGTGACTTGTGGCCCCTTCTGAATAATTGTATTTGTGAATCATTGGTGACCTTGGCAGATAGTGACCTCAAATGTACTCCAAATTGTTTTACAGGGATTCACAATTTTGCATTAGTGATTGCGTTACTAAGGGAGTTTTGCGACGCGTATATGTAAATGTACTTAAACTTTCTTAAACTTGATTATTTCTGGATATATTAAAGTTTATTGTAAAACGTGTATTTGGATTTATGTATTTCTAGAGATTTGTTGAATTAAGTGTGATTTGCATGAACTTCATTAAAAATTGTTATTTGTTTTGTGTCTCTGGTTTACATTACCTTTTACATTTTCGTAAGGGTGTAAAAGTACACATGCAATGTGTGTGTGTTTGTGTTTGTGTGTGTGTGTGTGAGAGAGAGAGAGAGAGAGAGAGAGAGAGAGAGAGAGAGAGAGAGAGAGAGGAGAGAAAAAATAAATTCATGTAGGAGAAATTTAACAACAGCCAAATCATTAGTAAGATTTACATTCAGTAATATGTTATTATAAGAAAAAGTCTTTTGACAAATTTTTTCACACTGTGACAGGTTTCCACGAGCATCACATTTAAATAAAAGCGAACGAAATGTAGTTCTGAGAAATTTCTATATTTTTCTCAACTTGACTCAATTACTATAGTTCTGGCGTCTTCCCGAATTTCTTTGCCTGCTGCTGCTGCTATTTTATGTACATTAAATTGTGTGTGTGTGTGTGTGTGTGTGTGTGTGTGTGTGTGTGTGTGTGTGTGTGTGTGTGTGTGTGTGTGTGTGTGTGTGTGTGTGTGTGTGTGTGTGTGTGTGTGTGTGTGTGTGTGTGTGTGTGTGTGTGTGTGTGTGTGTGTGTGTGTGTGTGTGTGTGAAGAAGGGTTACCCCTACGTATTAGAAAATAATTTCATCTTTTAAGGCTTTTGTTCGTTTATACAATAATTCAGTATCAATCTCAATTATAAATATTTAAATCTTTTATGCCGTATATAAAATTATGGCATTATAGTTACTTGCAAAGATAACTTTAATGACCTATTTACATGTAAAATACAAACAGCATTTAAATCCAGCACCGCAGGGTACTGTTCAATTTGAATACTTAAACTTGTTCAATATTATGGTCCACACAAAAACCCGTGGTAAATAGGCTTACGTACATACTTGATTCTTAATATTAATTTTATGTGTGTGTCTTTAATACAGTAATATATCAACGCATTTTTTGTGTGCATATATCTTGAGGATGAGTGTTCAGGACACATCAGACTAACTTCATTTTCTGATTAACATAATTTAACCAAATCTAACCTTTAAAGTGTCACTAAGTCAAAATTTTTCTAAACTTGAGACAACAATTTTATTTGATTCCGAGTGCATTACAACGTGTTTTATTGATCATAACTTTTCCGACATTATAGAATACTGGCAATTATTTATTTGATACAGTAGGATTCGTTTTGTGAGATATTGTGTGCAGTCTGTCCCTGTGTCTTACAGTCTGGTAACGTTTTTAGACGCTGGAAAGAGTACGGGTTCACCATTATTTGTAGGTTACTGTGTTTAAAACTGGTTTGTTGTTGACATTTTTTTACACGTAATTCAAACGATTAGTGTTTTGAAAATTGTGTTGAACTCGCTTTGCAGACGTCCGAAGTGTTGTACTGTGTGTTTGATTCGAGATCCAGTCAGTTCACTCGACTTTTGGGGCAATATAAAATTCTGGTTGAGGTAAACGGGCCTCAGTCAATACCAGCGAGACATGTTCTCATGAATAACACTATCACCTTCCAACGGTTCAGCTCGTCATTAAGTGATTAAGTACAGCTCGTCTGCTGCACATGATTAAGTTTGTGGACTGGTTTCTATTTGATGACTGTGTGGTGTGAAGTGTACAATACAGTATTACGCACACTTGCGGCAAGATGATGAAACACTGTCATATTTTGTATTCACTTGAGTTTCATTTGTTTATTAATTGGTATTGCATTTTACTCTTGTAGGTTATTCTACATGATCAATAATGTTCCTTTGTAAGATGTACGTTTTAATTAGTGTCACATTTATTATACCATATATTTAATATACCAGTGATAAGTGTAACGGTTATATTATGCAGCTTTTATTACTAGTTTAATATGGTATTTTAATGTGTATGTGTTTGAATAATTTGGTGAGTTTTTCATGTTGTTGCTTAAAAATGTGAATGTTCTTATTTTTTGTGAGATTGCTGTTTCTGTTAATATTTATCTATATTGTCTACGTCAGTTGTGCAATTTTTATTTTATAACTTACTTAATTTTACTTTCTTATTTATTAATTGTGTTTTTACAGGAACAATTGTCTTCAGCAGGCTGGTATATTAATTTGTTTTCTTCGCTTATTTCGTTTGTATTTATTTTGTGCATTTCGTTGAAAATTCAGCGCAACAATGTTATCTCTGAGGCTTTCACGGCCGGCTTCAGTGTTATCAGAATTTCGGCTTGCCGGGCTTTAAGGCCGTGGTCCAAGGTTATTGGGTGCAAACGTTTCGTATCTTCAGTGCAGAAGGGTGCAACACGCTGACCAATGTTTCGCAGTCAGTGACCACTGAACTGTGGTTAAGGCTAGTCGCTCTGAGTAGTACACGCATATTTATAAACTTTTGGAATCCGCACAAAGATATTGTCTAACACCACCAGCCAATCAGAAGAAGGCAAATTGTTATTGGTTCACCACGGCTCGCGTCCAAAGAACATGCATGTTTCTGAATCTGGACGGACTCCATATGCAGGCGAGGAAAATACCCACTCACCGACGACAGAAGCCTTGTCTCTTCAAAGAGTACGCGATGGTCGCCATTGGCGAGTGCTTGCTCTGCTATAGCAGACTTCTCTGGCTGCCTCAAACGACACTAGCGGCTGTGTTTATCAACGCTGCCACGGACATTGAGTTTTGTATTTCCGATATACAACTGGTCGCACGAGGAAGGAACTCCGTACACTCCGCAAGACGAGAGCGGGCCGCTGACGTCCTTCACTGGTCTCAGAAACTGCTGGATTGTCTTGGTCTGTTTGAAGATTGGTCTCACGCCCTGCCGGTTCAACCTGCAATACGATGCAATGGACACAGGGCAACTCAGCGAAGCCAGCATTCTCTTGAAACACTGACTCTACCGGCCTGGCTGTTCTTCTCGGCCGGACTGCACGTCTCAGTCCGGAATATCCGTTTGCTTGCAGGGCTTGCTCGAGATGCTCGAGGCGCTCGTTGAGACACCGATGCTCACAGAGCCTCTTCCCCCAGTTCTCCAAGGTCTTCAAAACTGCCCGTTCTGACTCGGATGAAGATTGGACAGCTTGGAGGTATCTGTCGGTGTGTGTTGGCTGTGTTGCTTTAAATATTTAGACTTTCACACTTCATATTCCTTGAGCCTAAAGTCTAATGTCTAATTCCTGTCTAACGGCTGTTGTGTGTATATATATTATAAGGTAACAAGATTCCACCTCCAAAGAAAGACAAGTATACCATCAAAATTCGTAGTGAAATATGCAGAAAAGCAATCTTATTAATATTAAAAGAAATAGGAGAATAAAATAAACTTAATAAATACAGTAATGAAGAGACAATATATTACTTAAAGATAATTAATATTTTCAAGGAATGAAAAGAAATCGAAACAAAAAGGGAAATATTATCATAAATGGATAATTTGGAAATAGGGAAATAGAGAATGCAAATTTAGGAATTAAATAATGTAATTAACATGACAAAACAATAACTGACGATGACAAATACCCAGAAGAGACGATCAAATGACGAAAAATGTAAATAGTTATTAGTAAACATATAATGTACAAATATTAAACTTAGCATGTAAGAAATAAGACATTGAGTATGGCTTTAGATTAAAATTATGAGGAGGTCTACGAACCTCAAGCAGCTATTGTGTATAAGTGAACTCCAGACTGTAATTAATATAAAATTACAAATATAAAAATATTGAACAATAATTATAAAAGTTAGGGAGTGTAACAGTGTAAGAAGGTGAGAACAACGGTGATAGACTTTAAGAAGTAAAAACAGTGTATAGTGTAAGTTAATAAACCTATTTACAATATGAACATCACATGAAACATATAACTTATATGAAACCACAAGGTAACTCATATAGTGCAATAAAACCAAGTGGAAATAATTAAAAAATAAAGAACCTTCCGTTAAAAACTTATAATGTAATAGTGACGAAGATAGAATAAGATTCTACGGAATAATATTAATTATAAATTGGGAGACCGAACCTGTGACCCATAAATATATCATTTCCAAGACTTTCTCTGAATAAATTAGTGTTTTAATAGGAAAGGATTATTGTTGGAAAAAATATTGAAACTAGGCAGAATTGCAATCTTGGCATTCAATAAATGTTACATAGGACAAACAAAAAAACAGCTGAAAAAACGTTATTTTGAACACCTAAACGCATACAAAAAACCAGAAATATATCAATCCAATTTAGCCACACATGCAACACAGGACATGAATTCCCAGACATAACCTATGTGACACTAATAAAACATATACCACACAAAGGCACCATAATGAACATTTGGGAAAATTTACAAATATACAACAATAAAACACAAAACAAACTAATACCTGAACAAATACAAATCAATACAAAACATGACACAATATTCAAAGCACTCAACATCGAAAATACACAAAATACAAATACATATTATAACAAGACCTGTCACCGTAGTTACAAAATAAAAGAAAGAACAAATTTTATTAAAAAAAATTTTCTGAAAAAAAAAATTTATGTTTGTTTGTTGTATATAATTTAGAATTAATTCTGGTTTATTGTTTTAATCAAATTTCTAAAATTCTGAAAGGTATTTTTTGTTTAATTCGCACTTCTGGAAGATATTAACAAAATCCGGAGTTAATCAGATTAACTCCTGTCAGCAATCGATTAACGACTTTCCGTGCTGCTCCATTATCTCACCTTTCGTTGATATTTTCTTCTTTCAGGAAGTCTCGTGTTTAATTAACACCTTAAAGTACAATGTGAAATAATTTACTAATCCACACAATTGAAATGAATTGATTTATTAACATTTATAAATAATAATCGATATTAAATCGATTTCGAGCAATTGTCGACTCCGTCTCAGAGATAAATCGATATGTTAATACAGGTTAAAAATTCATATAATTATTATAAAAGGTTCTTGTAGCGATTATTTTATAATAGTCAGAGAAGGGCAGGACGAGAAAGTACAACATTTACAATAGATAATTTTAAATAATTAGTATCTAACAATTGTGAATAATATATAGAAAATGTTTAATATAGTTGAGTTGCAAACCAATTGTAGGCTAGGAAGTCAGTCGAAGGTGGTGGCAGTGCATCGTTTTTCCATCATGGCCGCTAGTGGAATCAAAGAGGTTATTAGCAATATTCGTCGCGAGAAAATCTCACAATAAAATCACTTTTATAATGGTTTTACAGATCCCCGAAATTGTGTAAACTGTCTAGTATGTTGTTTGGGGTAGTCTGGATGAGTGTTCAGTGTCCACTGGTGTTAATTGTTTGATATTAGAGGTGTTCACTTATGTCTGTTCGTTACGAAAAAAATGGTTATTCTGTGGTAGCTTGAATTATTCATAATATGTAGTTTTGATGTTTTAATTCACTGGTATTATGTAGTGTGATGTTCGTTTTCACTGTTGTCGTTGAAGTTTTTATACGTTTTGACTGGAAAAGTGTTTATTGAAGTAACTCTCGTTTCTCACGGATTGTCGGTTTTAACCTTAGCACTTCATTATACGGTTTTAAAGAACGCAATTCCGCATAGACTGTTCAGTTTGAACGTTAACAAAGAACTAACTAACTTCCTCCACTTTAGTAAAAATCTTGCCAAGTTAATATTGGAAAAGTATTGTTAAAATAATCCTTACTTCCCATGTACATAATTCCAAAGTACATTATACATGGAATAATTTTAGTTTATTATTCGCTTTCATGAACTATTAACCATATAATTGGTTTATTTATCTCATTCTGTTTAATTTGATATGTCATAGTCCATATTTGTTGAGATTTTTGTTAAAATTACTAAATTTCTGTCTTTTTGGAAATCTAGGCCCAAAACTTTGTTTCCGCCCTTCCAGACTTTTACTGCCATTTTAAGTCTTATTAATTATAATTATAATAAATTTCAAATGGTCATAAATCCTTTCTTTTCCTTAATTACTTATACATTTAACATTTGAACTGTTTTTTAGTGATAATTTCTGAATTTAACATTCCTTTTTAAAAATAGTTAATTTATACATTTCAAAAATGTTCAATAATTTAAGGTATTTTTCTATATTACTCTTTTAAATCATAGGTTCATTTACAGTAGTTGTTAATTGATCTACCTTACCTAAATCTTGTCAGTTTACACGATTCATTGGTGAATTAACTGGTTTATATTGATTTTTATGAATTCATTATTTGGCCTAGAGTTTAGTATTTTACATGTATGGTTTTTTCAAATAAATTTAATTCTACTCCTCCTCTGACTCTTAATAGTTAACATGACATAAAATAAAATTGTTTACAAACTTATTGAGATGTGTAGCATCTAATTCATGCTACTGTTATAAAAATAATAATTAACATCAATCAGCATTCTATAAAGTGGGACATGTTTGCTGAAACTGTTTTCAACATACATTTAACTCATTGGTATTTTAACACAGCATCCATAATGAAACATTTTAATTTGGATGTTTGCTGTGATTTAACTAATATAACTTACTCTAAATATAAAAACCTTATTGTATAAGAACTCTTTAAAATATGGAGTTCATGGCTTTGAATAATATTAGCCATTTAAACGTCTTAATTCTATTAACACTTAAACTATTATCAGTCCTTTCTGTTTTTACTATTATTATTTAACACCCCCTTATATAGTAAACATTTCCACCCACACTTTCTTGTTATTGTCATTCCTATGAATGTCTTGAGATAACAAAGTGACCTAAAATAATGAAATATTGGAAATACCTTCCATTTTAATATTTCATTATTTGTTAATTATTAAATATAAAAGTTGTTTTATAGCATATAGTTTAAGTTATAGTAACACTACAACTTCAAGTTTATTATATTTCAAAACACTTACACTAGTACACTTTCACTGGTGGTTCTGACTTATATTGAGTCTTATTATCTCAGACCAGACCTTTAGTCATAATGGACTGTGAAGATTTGTTTATTTTTTATCACATAATAACTTTAGTAGTTGGTGCACCTCTTATCATACTACACAACACTTTTGTTTATTAATAATTACAATTTTATAAGGTTTTGGGATGTTATACTTTCTTTAATTGTATCAATTGGTTTGGGGTTTACGGTAGTTAATAATAGGTTTTTTATGGTGTTTCTTCCATCCTATTTCTTCCTTTCTTCTCGTCTTCCTTCTTGTTTTCACTCTTGGGTAAACCAAGGTACTCAGTGTTATCTTAACTGATGGTTGGTTCGGAGTATCTTCTTTATTTTTTGATACTGACTTTACTCTTCTTTCCTGGTTTCAGGGTATCTTGTTTATCTCCTGATAATAAACCTTATTCTTCTTTCTTCTTGTGTTTGGGGTATTTTGATTATCACCGACTCCTAATCTTATTCTTTTTTCTTGATTTTGAGGTATTTTGTTTATTTCCTGCTCCTAACCTCCTGGGTAATCTCCTGATTTTTTAATATGAGTTTTCTTTAATTCTTTCTTTGACTTTTATGGTTGTATTTTTTATTATTTAATGATTGTTTTTCTTTTATTGTGGTTTTTTCCTTTGAAGTAATTGAATTTCATTTGATATTCTTTGAGTGTATGTAATTTAATTATTTTTTATGATCATAAATGAACTAATTATTGGTGGAATATCTGTCATGCTACAATATACCACAATCAAACACAATAATACAACTTTAAAAGATCAGAGACCAACATGAAACCTTAATAGTATCCAGCCAACACACAAATACTTCACCAGACGCAAGATCACGAAGGCTGAAGATGAGAGCACCGGAGCTCTCGAAACATGTTCCGAATAGGAAAAATATAACAGCTTGAGGTATTATAAACATAAATTTTAAATTACTTTATATATATCAAGAAACGAACTGTAGCAGAAAGTGATTGAATATATATACGATAATTCTTTTCGAGGTTGTGTCCCCGAGTCCGGCGCTGTATTCTGCTGTTACCTTCGACGTTTCGGCAAATCCGTCTCTGCCATCTTATATATTCATCAGCTTTTCTGTTGTTGAACATAAACAATAAAGTTACAACCAACCCTAGAATTAATAGAATTGAGATGGAGAGGCTAAGGTGGATTTGAGAAGTTTCGTGGTAATGACATAGCTCTTGACAGGAAATAATGACAGGGACTCGTGAATATGTGTTATACTGAACAATCTAGATTTCAATCATCAGCACCATCTTCAGCAAGGATAAAACCAACATTATTTTGTTCCGGTCCCCCGCAGATAGACTAGATCTGGTCACTCAAACGCTTCTTCGGACGTTCCACACCTCCTTTTAACTTAACGGTTGTTTGGAGACACAGTAGTCATCCATTCGGTAAAGATGTTCCAACCATTTTAGCCGATATAGAGCAGAACTATCGAGTATACAAGTAATATTCAGTTACTGCCGTACTACATCAATATATCTTTTGCGATCCTGAAGAATATATCTTGCAATGTGTCTTTGAAATCTGATTTCGGCAGCTTGAATCCGATTGGCCTGGGTTTTCGTCAAAGTCAAATTCTGCAAATTTACCAATCATAAAATGTTCTGGAAGGTTCACCTGCCAATTGTGTATGACATAGTCTAATTTATAAATTAAAAAGAGAAGGTGATAATACTCTACAATTGATCAGGTCCACACTAGAAGGTGGTTTCCCTGTCTTAATTAAGATTTTGTTTTCCACATAAAATTTTGTGTGCCTCTAACGAGGTGTTGGGGGATCCCTTTTTAGGCATTATTTCCCTCAGCCTGACCTTATATACTCTATCAAATGCTTTTTCAAAGTCGATGAAATCTATGTATGTGGGAAACTGATATTCTCTGTGCTTTTCGATGACCTGGGCTATTGTGAAGATGCAATGTGATTATGATCTGGCCTTCCTGAAATCATGCTGGCCCTCCAAGAGAATAGTCTCCGTTATTGTATTCAGTCTTTTGCTAGGATAGATGCATAAAATTTGTACGAATCGTTAAGCAGGCTGACCCCTCCATAGTTATCTCAGTCATTACGATCTCCTTTTCTGAATATGGGGACCATCTTTGCTATCTGCCAATCTTCGGAAATATGACCAGTGATCCAGAACAGATAAATAAAGTTCAACAAACAATCATGCAGCAAAGCTGGCGCATACTTTATATGCTCGAAATCCAGCCCATCAGTGCTCGGCGACTTTCTATTTTTATAGCATTGTAGAGCAGCTAATAATTCACATTAATAATTGAGCATTGTTTTTGAATCCACAAGTACACTGATGTCTGAAAATTTTGTTTCCTCCAGTTGCTCCTGGCTCCACAGCCACTTATAATATCTGAGCTATGCCTTCTCTGTTATATTGCTGACCTTCAGGTTATCTCTTTCTGTCTGATTTAAATGCCGGCATATTTTGTAATCCTTGTCCTGCCTACCCCGCACATCATTCTCTACATCACTTATAAATCTGTCTGAACCATTTCATTTAATATTCCTTACTTCTCTTCTGGCAATGACACAACGGAGCTTATGTAAACAAAATGTTGTTCAACCGGTACTGCTTTTGGGGCTATTAAATTGTGCGGTACCAGAAAAAACCTAAACCAGAATGAGTTTCGGTGACAAACAAAAATTATAAAATTTAACATTTAAAGCGAAAAGCAGATTATGTCACATAACGTGAAACTTGTATAGTAAACCGCCTTATTTTGAACTGATATTTTTGTGACATTCACAATAAACCAAATAATATTTTAAAGGTGTATTATTTTTCTGTGTTCTTTTAGTTTGGTTTTTAACCTAGCAACTCCATGATTTGCTGCTACCATCGTGTTATTTCATGATGGCCGGTTCCTACTGTATCTGCGCAAAAAGTAGGGTTAGTGGGGATATCAGTCCTAAGCTCTCCATTTCAAAGACGTCTCTTTTATACATCAGTTACTATTCATAATGGTCTATGAACGTCATGCTATTCAGAATTATTTGGTCATTAGAACTCGAATTTTGTACATTGCTGAAATTTACTGATTTCATGCACCTACTATTTTAAATTTTGTTCAGTTATACTGAACTCAAATTGCGTGGTGCGATTCAGAAAGTAAGTTCTGATAGGTTATTGAAACAAACCATGAATATAATTGGAAAATATTTTTATTGTTATTTGACGTACACCTTAAAACTGCCTTTCTAAGTAGTTTTCATCACTTTTGAAGCACTTTTCTTAGCGGATCACCAGGCGGTGTACACCTTCTCGTAGAATTTCTCGCCTGTTGTTGTTATTGTCGGGGTATTGTTGTCGTTATTGCACCGCTGGCCACCAAGGAAGGATTTCTAATGGTTGAAAGGTGATATTTGCTCGGTGCTAAGTTCAGATCGTAAAGGCAGATGATCAAATTATTCCCAGCCGAAGGTTTGAGAGGACATGTTGCGTTGAAGTGGCAGTCTGTGGGCGGGATTGCCATGAATCAACACAATGCCCCGTGTAAACATTCCACGTTGCTTTTTCTGAATCGCACCTCGCAATTTCTAATCGTTTTCCAACAGATATCCGAGTTGTGTGGTGAGCCTTGAGCCAAGACGTTCATAAGCAAACCCGCTTTCCTGTCCCAAGAAACTGTGGACATGACTTTCTGAGAGGAACCCGTTGGCGATGAAGTATCTCTCCACGTCTAGATTATTGTTTTGACTCGGACGTTGCGTGTAATTTGCATCTTTTGCGTCCGGTGACTATATGGCTCAGGAAGTCATCACTTCGCTGCTTGAATCGTATAAAAAAAAGCCAATGCACTGTCCCACCATTTCTTTTTCTGTCATTCTATAATCACTTTTGGAACACTCAATCCCGGTAGTTTAATTTTTCAGACACAATTTCGTGAAGGACTGAACGTGAAACTTCTGGAAAATGCAAGGAGATTGACGTAAGTTAATCTTCTATTTTCTGTAACGTTCTCTTCAACGGCCTGCATCATATCGTCTTTCTTTAAAGACGGCCACCCGCTCTGACCATCAACGTAAACATTTTCGTGTCTTTTGATAAAAAGCGATACCCCTTCCCTACCATTGAATCACCCTAAACATAACATAACCCCCTTGCTTCTTCTCCCTAAACATAACAAATCTGACGGTGAATTTCAGTTGGTTTAATGCCTTTCGCAATCAAGAAACGAATCGCACATCTACTCTCACACGCGGCGGGCGTCTGGATTTTCTTGCACATATAAACACGTCTAACGAAGCTTACTCAGTGCACAGTTATTTACAGATTGCGTCGTTGTCTTGCCAACGAATCAACAAACTCGCCGTGCATGAGCAACACTGTGCTGGTATCTACACCGCGGCAATATTTACCAACGGAACTTACTTTCTGTATATCCCTTGTATAGCCTATAACTCACTATTACAAATAAAGTAAAAACTCTATAATAATAAAAGGAATAGTGAAACTTAAGAAACACAGTAGTAAATGGCCGAATATATACTTTAACCAAGTAGGCCCTACTGCTAAAATGTGTTATAATATTGAGCTTGGGTAAAATATACATAACCGTACATACAAATAATGACTACATAAAATGCCACATAATACCAGAGCCTTATAAATTATTTTGCAATGAGAAAAGCTTTTATTTTCAAAAGTGGCTCAAAAACTGTGTTTTTTAAACTGAATGTTTAAGGTGAGCCCAAATAGGTTTTATGGGCTTTAGGTCAGGGTGATACGGAAGCAGACGAATAACAGTGTGGCCGTGATTTCGTAGAATACCGTCTATTGTATAGTGTTTTCTTGTAAAGGTTTATTTACTTCTACTAAGTTATATAGCTCTAGCTAAAAAATATTAGATGTACAAGGAATTTTGTTATTAGACAGCCACTCAATTAAGTCATATTATGAAGAATTTAATGTGGGACTTTTTGGTTGGTAAATGTCGGAAGGTACATTATTCAAAAGTGGCACAGAGTTATTTTTAACACCGGAATTAGTATTCAGTTACTTATTTCTCGAACGTCTGTTGTTCGTATCCTCATAAAAATCCATGTTTTCTGTCCATATTTAAAAACCAATAACCCACTATCGATGAAGCTTGGATCTGTATCCGCGTGAACTGTTATATGTAATAATCGTCTCCTGTATTTAATGGCACATTCAGTCCTTCACAGCTTTCGTCCTACCACGACTTTTTTGGGCTATTTATTTTACTATAAGAGATGTACGTCTCAACTGCCTACACGACTTCGTAAAATTATAAGTCGTTCTTCTTACTAGACATTAATCATAATCACATAATATTATATTTTTTACTTCCATATTCCTTAAGGAAATGGAAGTATGGTGATGGCAAAAAAATCGTGTTCGAGATTATTGCAGATTCTGATTGTACTACACTCAAAACATGAAAAAAAGTCGTTTTTCGAAAAGTGTCTGTGTGTGTGTATGTGTGTCTGTAGATTTTTTTTTGGCAAACGATAACAGCCGCAAATTCAAACAGAATCAAATACTTTTTTGCATACAGCCCTGATTTGTAGAGTACTCACGACCTATTGTTTTTGGTGAAGATCGGTTGAGGGAAAGGGGTAGTTTACCTGCAACGGTTTTTTTATCAAGGGTAATTTTCTTTGGCAAACGATAACAGCCGCAAATTCTAACAGAATCAAATAATGTTTTGCATACAGCGCTGAATTATGGAGTTCTCAAGACTTATAGTTTTTGGTGAAGATCGGTTAAGGGAAAGGGGTAGTTTACCAGTAACGTTTTATGTTTTAACAAGGGTAATTTTTTCTATGACGAACGATAACTGCCGCATATTCAAACAGAATCAAATAATTTTTTGCATACGCCCCTAAATTGTAGAGAACTCAAGGCCTTTTGATTTTGGTGAAGATCGGTTAAGGGGAAGGGGTAATTTACCTGCAAACTCTTACGTTTTAACAACAGTAAAGTACTTGAAAATTCATTTAACTTTTTCAAATAATGGTAATTGTTAAAAATAAAATAATTTTGTTGCCAGGCAATAAAATTATAATTTTTTCATTTTAATGTAAATCATGTATGAGAGAAAATATATCGTTCGTGGCAGGTAAGCATATCTCAGTTATGTAATGTTTACGTTTCCATTTTAAGATTATGACTACCGCAATAAAAAGGCAGGGAACACACACACACACACACAAAATTCGCGTTATTTCTGGCCTCACTCATAGTTTATTTTCTTACATTTGCACGCTTTTTAAATGGAAAGTGCCGAAACCCATACAACATAACGCGTGCAAGCCGAAAAAGTGTCCAGCGTGGATAGCAATTTGCTTCCTGTGGATCGCTGGGCAGTGTAACTGCACGTGTTTACAGAGGAACGATTCATAGACAGAATTTTCGTCTTTAGGGAATTAACCCTCTGCAAGATGCTGAGGGTCCATGAGTGACTTCGGAGCGCTCCTTCTTTTCCGCGTGTTTGTTCTGTGAAACGTACACTGTAGATTCGCAGCTTTACTCTAAGCAACGCTCAATAGTAAATGTTGAAAATTTTTGTCCACGGTGTACCCTCATACACACTAAACCTGCTCTGATGTTTTAATTACGGACATCATAATATTAAAACTTTGGAAACTTGAGCACTACTTAATGGAGATCAATCATGAACTTATACAAGCCATTAATTGTATGCATATTTTTTATATATATGTGTACAACGTTATCGGCAACAAAGAAGTAGTTTTTGTTAAAATTCCTTCCCGGGATGTTTGGCCGTAGTCCAATGTTTTCTACAAAACCAGACGTTTCGGCAATGCCATCGACTTCCATCATCAGTGAATATCGAGTGCGATAACGTGAGGTGGTATACGTTAGTAACGACAGTACTGTGGTTAAGGCTGAAGCAGTAAGTAGAAAGAAGTAGTTTCTATGGTAATATTTCATTTCGAAAATGATTTTAAATATAACTCTTAGAATATGGAAGTCATGTATGGTTCTCCATACCGATATTTTGACATCCTCTTACTTTATGTACGTTGTGTTGTAAAGTGTGTTGACTGCCCGTATCCATCTCTTTTGTTTTTTCAGAAACTCCTGTTGCTAATGCTTTTCGTTTTTGAATCTATTACTTCCATGTTCCTTAAGGAAATGGAAGTATGGTGATGGCAAAAAAAAATCGTGTTCGAGATTATTGCAGATTCTGATTGTACTACACTCAAAACATGAAAAAAAGTCGTTTTTCTAAAAGTGTCTGTGCCTGTGTGTCTATCTGTCTGTGTGTCTGTCTGTAGATTTTTTTCTATGGCAAACGATAACAGCCGCAAAATCAAACAGAATCAAATAATTTTTTGCATACAGCCCTGATTTCTAGAGTACTCACGACCTATTATTTTTGGTGAAGATCGGTTGAGGGAACGGGGTAGTTTACCTGCAACGGTTTTTTTTATCAAGGGTAATTTTTTTTTTGGCAAACGATAACAGCCGCAAATTCAAACAGAATCAAATAATGTTTCGCATACAGCCCTAAGATCGGTTAAGGCAAAGGAGTAGTTTACCGGCAACGTTTTATGTTTTAACAAGGGTATTTTCTATGGCAAACGAGTTTCCTCCTGTTTCCTAAATTTTTCGTCTATTTTATCATTTGTTTGTTTATTGCTTTCCATAATAATTCTCAACATCTCCTGCATGCTCATATCTTCTTTTTGGGTGGATTTATCTGGTTGGTCCCCTTGGGCATCCTCTTCCACTATTTCCTTTTCCGTATCCATAACTACTTCGGTTTCTTCTGTATCACCTGTCTGTTGGTCCATTTCACTGTCCGTGACTAACTCTATTTCTTGTTCCTGTCCACC
The DNA here is from genome assembly GCA_034769895.1 of Magicicada septendecula. Classification (NCBI taxonomy): domain Eukaryota; kingdom Metazoa; phylum Arthropoda; class Insecta; order Hemiptera; family Cicadidae; genus Magicicada; species Magicicada septendecula. Next base: position 501,412,351 of record CM068368.1, read on the forward strand.
TTCTTCAATCTCCTTTTCTTCTGCCCTCTTCTTCGATTTGCCTCGGGTATTAGGCATTTCTTGTTTTCTCATAACTGCCAACGATAATTAATTTTTTGATATATCTTTTTTATTAAATATCGGAATTCTTTTCTAATTACCGCCCTTTTACGTTGAGCGCCAATTTGTAACGTCCTGCTTATTGATGAGGCGTCCACCACTTACGAGTGTATTGCAATTACCAGCTTCGTTAATTCCGCCCCACAGTTGTACGCCAATTCTGTAACGTGCGTTTTCTGCGAGAGGCGGGTGTTAGCGAAACGTCCTTCTCATTCAAGCCCCAAATGTTGGGTTCGCCAATTCTGTAACGTGCCGCTTAATGTGAGGTGTGCACTTGCGAAAGTGTTATTATATGCCTCACGCAGTATGCGTCACTTTTGAATTATACTAACTGACGTTTTAAAAGGTATAAATAAAGGATTTTGTTTATCTTGTTTTACTCAATCTAAAAGAAATCGAGAGTGTGTGATTTGGGGTCAAGGAGGTAATTTGTTCAGCCTTATGCAGAAGAGAGAGTAAGTATCATTATTGCCCCTCAGTTGTGACGATTTCTTCTGTATGTTGTGCTGAAATTTTCATTAACTACCCACTACAATAAATTATAACACGTTATAATTCAATATTAATTTTCAATAACATTGCTTTATTGATTATTGACTTTTGTCTCCTGCCACCAAAATATAGGTATCACAATTAATATTATTTGAAAAAAAAAAAACATCATCTCGACTTTACCGAGTAAACATAGATCTGTCTAAGGAACAAAACATATATGTTGTTATTTACCCAATATTACGCTATAATAAAAAACATCAGTTATTACATAATTCTTAGTAATTCCCCAGGGTTCAGGGTGAATTCTTTGTGTTATGAGAGTGTCAGAAATGGATAATTGCTACGCTTTACAAATATCAAAAAATTAATAAATAATTTTGTTTATTTTTCAAATATTACGTAGTTTCCGGAATTGCCGTAAGAGAGCAGCATGTATTTGTTTACTTTGAAAGAAACATATGATAAAATGAATATTTTTTGTTCTATTTCACTGTTTAAAAACGAGTTTTCTTCTGGACTTATTACGAAAAAATGTTTATATTACCTCGCTCCGTGTTGTCCTTACTGGATTGAAGTTTTATTCTGTGATGAGGTACGTCTTGCGTTATTATTTCCTTTTCGTTTGGAGTATTTTCTAATTGTCTACTGGAAGTAGGCCGAACTATATTGGATCCTCAGAATGTTTTCATCCACTGGTTTTAATGTATATCACCATTTAATTTGGATTCCTCAGGTATAATTAGTTAGTATTCACTTTGTTTATTACTCTTGCGTGAATTTCGCCTCCTCCAACGTCCAAAAAAGGTTATTTTTTATAATTTTTGTCGCATCGTTTCTTCAACTCTCCGGTTTAGTTCAAAATTTTTATATCTTATTAACAATACTTGTTATTTTTCATCACTCTTAGTAACACATAGTATTTTTATTATGTAGGCAGTTTGTGATTATTATAAATTTATATTTTATTTATGGAAAAATAATTCCCTTCCATTCCGGTTTCTTTACTAATTTAATTTACATAATATGTTTTGGTTAATTTTTTTATGACATTGTATATAAATATTTTATCATTTTATTATCATTAAATAAATTTATATATTATTTATTTAGTCTCGAATAGTGTTCATACCCGGTACTACTTCCTGTTGCCATTTCCTTCATAGGATTATTTTAATTTTATATTATCTTTGGTAGTTAAAATTTTTATGTCTTTTAAAATTAACCCTGGGTTTTCTTACAACCTACCACAATTATTTGAAACAATATAATATTAACTTGGGTATAACAATTTGTGGTTCATACAATATAAATTACAATAAATAAATAAAATAACAAAAATCAATTAGTATTATTACATACTACTTCCATAGTTTTATCCTATCCAAAACATACAGCACAGTTTAGTAATACATTAATTTCACTTTGGTTTTTCACCTCAATGGGTACACTAGAACTCACTTCGCACTATATACCACTCGAATTGTTTATTATGTTGAGTGATATAATTAAATTTTGAGCGAGCTTTAGTTTTACCCATTTCTGACTTTTATTCTCATGATTTACTTTATTGGGACCGGGTTATGTACCGTTACAATATATATATATATATATATATATATATATGTGTGTACAACGTTATCGGCAACAAAGAAGTAGTTTTTGTTAAAATTCCTTCCCGGGATATTTGGCCGTAGTCCAATGTTTTCTACAAAACCAGACGTTTCGGCAATGCCATCGACTTCCATCATCAGTGAAAATCGAGTGCGATAACGTGAGGTGGTATACGTTAGTGACCACAGTACTGTGGTTAAGGCTGAAGCAGTAAGTAGAAAGAAGTAGTTTCTATGGTAATATTTCATTTCGAAAATGATTTTAAATATAAATCTTAGAACATGGAAGTTATGTATGGTTCTCCATACCGATTTTTTTAATGCCATACTCATTCCATATTTTTTCACCTTCCATAAACTTACACACATTAGAGATCACTTCCCTAGCACAATCTTTTTAGCAAAATTTGACTTATTAAGAGACGTTTTATCTAACTAATTAATTAAATTAGATTATACTGAAACTGCAATAATATTTATAAGCAAAAATATTAATTAATTTAACAAAATACAATATCATAAAACACCCACATACATTATTAAGTGAAATTTAAGTGTGATTTAATAACAGTAGACTAACAGTTTAATGAAATACAGGCTTACAGTATGTGTTTCACAGTGGATGTTTTTGGAAACTCATCAACACTTACGCACTCCATGAGATGTAGGGTTGCACTGATAGGGCACTGCACATGTTACTTTCAACAAAGTTGCCGGCCATTATAAAATAACGAGAGAGTATAGGCGAACGTTCAACATAATAATATTAATAAAACGTTAATTAATAAAAACGTTAATAACATTGTAATAAAACAAATAATCTTGATAAATGTTTTTATTTGGGGTTCTGGGGTGCTAACTTCCCGTTTATTTTTGTTTAAATTTGTAATAACTTTTGCTTAATGTTGTATTATTATTGACTTATCCGGTTCAATTCAACCTAGCGTTGAATCCAACTTGAATAAGTCCGGTTGATGCACAAGAAATTATTTATCGAAGTAATTTTCTACTTCGGTTAGTTTATTTGTACGGATGTTCTTCCGTTGACTCGTTGAAATGGTGGTATTTGTTCCGTGCTGAAAACACAAATATTTTGCATTAACAATCACTTACTTGGTGATTCTTGTCGAACTTGCAGGGTCGCTATCTCAATCCAATTGTATACGGACTTACCGTGTTTGTATTCGCCGCTGCTTGTTGAGTTGACCAATGGAATTCATTCACCTGTTTTCAACTAGTCTACTGAAATAAACTGACTGACTCTGTTTTCTTATGTCAAATAATATTTTATTCAATTAATGTGCTCTCTCTGAATGAGCAGAAGTATCATTTATAATTGAATTCAGAATAAATAGCATGAGATTTTTAGTTTTATAAAATGTGCCTCATGGTGGCGGAACTGTTTACAAAGTTAATTTGTCTAAGTGTTTTTTGGTTAACATTAATTTAATACCTTCGTGGATTCTTTGAGCTGACAGACTACCAAATCATTGAATAGAACTATCATTTAATCGTTATTAAACAGTTTAATATTGACTACAATTCAGTCATCACTTATAATTAACATACAAAAATAATAATCATGTGTCTATTCTGGACATTACAAGTTAGCAGAATTATAAATTCAATTGATAATAAATGGTTGAAATAAAGTTAATTAAAGTCAAAGTAATTCTTGATAAGATAATTAAAAATGAACAGTAATATTATATATTGAAGCAGTGTCATTTAGTAAAACATCTGATTCATTGCCTGGTTCTACATAAAGATAATTGTATGGCTGTAAGTAATCATGTATCTTAACAACCTTGGTTATCATTCATAACAAGAAAAAACATTGAAATGTTTATAATGGTAGGTTCTTTCCTAAATCATAAAACATAAATAACATTGAAATATTATATTAACTTCCGTTAATAAATCAATCAGTTGACAAACCTCGGTCGTTGGTAATTATTGGTTAATTCAATTGATATGTAATAATTGACAACTGTCATTACGTGTGGTTAATTCACACGGAGTATACGTACATAAAAATTAATTAAAAGTTTAATAAATTCATAAAAATAGAATATTCAAATCTCTGAGGATTGTCATTACTGTTGATTAGGTACTATTGTAAATACATCTTAATCTAGTATTATTGTTTGAAAATGTTCCGACTATATCGTTTTTCATTTTTTAACTAAAAATGTAATAATCACTTGTACTCCCTTTTTTTTATAACTTAAATCCCAGAATTGTTCTGGATTATACACTGAGCAATCCTTGTTACGCACTGTTACACTTCACACCTCTGATACTAAAGTATTTTCGCCATCACAATTTGAGGTTAGGTTACACTGTTTACATCGGTGACGCGCACAAATCATATGATCAGCTGACTTTTTGCCTTCGTCTGTAGCCGTCTACTCGCTTCTGATGTTGATTAAAAAGTGACGAAAAAACAGGCCTCGCTCTGCCGTTCCGTTTTGCGATCGTCCAAAATTTTGTTAATTCCTTGATTTGATTGGCTGACGATCACATGTTTTATCCCATGTTTGATTGGCTTTAATTTGATGCACATACCCCCTCGGCGCATTATTTTAATTGTTGAAGTTGGCGTGGGGTCTTTGGTGTCAAGAGTATAAATGTTTTCTCAATTTGACATGAATTCCTTATAATTGTAATAACTTTGTTAATATGGCTTAGATTTTAAATCTGAGCGTATCACTGGATTGGTAACACTCGGCTCTTTATTTAGAGTCCACTCATGGTGTGCTTTGGTCCATTATCAAGGAAGTTAATGTTTGTGATTATCACCATTCACTATACACTATTATTTTATATTTAATTTTTGATTAACACTCAAAAAGTGGTTGACCCACTTGAGGGCATGCCTTCCAAGTTCTATTACACTCCTTAATTGCTATTTACTTAAATCTACTGACAAAATACATTTCTTAAACTACCATTGTCTTAGCCTACGTTCTTATATTTGTATTTACATATTTTACATATTAGAAAGTATCTGTTTACTTTCTGTATGGCTCCAGTTGATAATAACAAATGGTTACAACTACTGAGAACCTTTGTTAGCTGGAACACTATGTATTCCTTGTTATTTCTTGTTAATAAAGTGGTCTCTATCTTTCATTATGAGATGCATACTTAAAGTTACCGGTACTCGTATTTGGTATTTTGAGCTCTTTTGTTGTTATTATTTAGTTGCAATAGTTGAACAATAACGGTATCTTTGTAATGGGCTTGGTGTTTTTAGTACACTAGTCTTTTCCATATTGTATATTATTAAATAATATTACTTACACCTGGTGTCACATGACAGGTGCACTTAATTACAATTATAATATATTATATCCTCTCTTATAATCTTTTTACACTAGTACAGTAGTGGTATTACACTCTACTTGTGGTATTGACATTAACCTTTTGGTTCTATTCGGTTTTATAATATGGTTTCATACAGGTTTTACATAGTGAATCCCATTTTGGCTGGTTTTGGTTCCCTTTGTTTGTTTATATTCTTATTTAAAATTTATCTTGGGTATCTTATATTGGTAACTATAGAAAGATTATTATTTCTACTTAGTTTTATACATAAAACATTCTGGTTTGGGTAGGTTTCTCCTACTGCTAGTTGTGAATTTTTTGGTGAATAGTACCTACATCTTAGGTTATGTGATTTTGTCATTTGTGCCAACAATGTGTATGTTAGGTTGACACAAATTGGTATTCTTTTAACCTTATTTTCTTAAGTTTGGTTTTAATACTGATAACTAATAACCTTTTAGTTATTCCGTTTCTTGTCTTACATGATTGTCAGACTATTTGACTAATATTTGCTATTATTCTGAGACAAATTTAATACTTCTTTTGTTACATTGGTGCTGTGCATAACATGTTACTATGCTTTTATTTACAGCTTCTATTCAATAAACATTATTGTTATTTTCATTCTTTTTATAACATATCTTGTCCTATTCATTTATAACATTATTTGTTGTATATTGGTCATCTCAGTTAGTCAGTTCTTGTCCATCTCTTCAATCTGTAGGTTGATTAGTTATTGTATATACGGGTAAGATGTTGATTTATAGTTGACTGGCTCTTGGAATCTATACTTTATGCCATGGTTGTTAGGTGTCCTTCTCGTAGTAGGTTTCTTCACTGTCTTCCTTGGTTCTTCACTGATTCTTCCTTGTTTCTTCACTGATTCTTTCTTGTATTGTTTGGTTCTTCACTGATTCCTCCTTGTCTCTTCACTGATTCTTCCTTGTATTGTTTGGTTCTTCACTGACCGAAAACTATTGGGTTGTTGCTTCCTGTGGTACAATCATTGTGTGGTGTTTCTTCTTTTCATTATAATGTCATTTCACTTGCTATTTACCATCAGTTTATGAACTCTTATTGCTGTGAGTTTATCTTTGGTGATAGGTAGCTCATATAGTTTTAAGCTTGGCATTTTAGATAAATTACTTGGTTTGTCTCTTTGACTCAATTATTGACATATGTAAGTATTTTATGTTACTGAAATCTTAGGGCTCATATGTCATGTTACAACATTAATAAATTAATAAAAACATTAATAAAAACGTTTCGCATAAAAGTTCCATGACAATTAAAAGCAATTACGACAGAAAACAAACAATTTAATAGCATAAAATAATTAATACACATGTTTTCCATGAGTTTACTAAATTATTCTACAATACTAACATAAGTAAAATATTATAAGAATACTCACTACATTTCGATACCGACTATCGCATAATCGAAATATCGAAAATTAATGCACATACAGTTATTGGGAAAGTACCAATTTTTGTACTGTCATTTCCAAAACGTTAAACTCTTTAAACCTAGAAGAAAATTCTGGCGGCATTGCTGTCATGGGCCTAAAGCATACAAGAGGAAAACTGAATGAAAAATAATAGCGAAAAGCCAAACAAAAACGTATAAATATAAATCCAATTATTTGAGCTGACACAGGCGCGTCACCCTCTACGCTTATGTAACGTATGTATTACTTCTTCATGCTTTTAACAGATTTCGTAAAACATATTTTGTCGTTTTTTCTGTTACCGTACATTTATTCACAGTATTTTGTCTACACGTTGTATTAAAAATATTATTATACGTACATTATACATTCTTTAAAGTAACAAGTTTTCTGAAAGCGACATTGCTTACATTGTTCGCGCGCGCGCGTGTGTTTTACATTACTAAGTACAGTTGAAAAGCATTGAAGGAAATATGAAAAAATTCTCGGATGAAATTTTGTTTTGTTGAGTTGGTGTGTCACGACTAAAATGTGGGCCACATATTTCATCAAGCAGTGCCATCTAAATATTATTTTTAACTTAAATAAATTATGTCTAAAATTATAAAAACAAATAAATACGTCATAATAATTAAATTATTCTCCTTTCGCAAGTAATTCAATATTCAGAAAGTAAAGAACAAGATAAATCAAAAGTTTAGTTTTTCTTCTTTTCAAATATTTTCTTTTACAATTTCTGTTAATTATACTTTTACTATTAATATTTTTATATTTTTTCTAAAATAAATTTTATATATTTTACTATTTTCTATTTATTATACTGAACTTTGAAAAATATACCAAGCCCCTTCCTCTGTCCTTGAATAGCTAGCCCGGATATAGTAACTAACATATTTTAACATATTTTCTTATACAATAACATATTATAATTGTGATGTTTGTGTTCATATTATAACCTTCGTAACAACAGAAAAAATGAAACACTACGGCTATACTTTAAGGAAAAGCTATTCATTATTTAAATTAATAATTATTTTATAAGAATTAAATTAAGAAACATACTACAAAACGAAATCGAAATTAAGAATAAAAAAATGGAAGATTGAAGTGTTTTATTCTACTAAATAAAGACATTGGTATATGACAGAAAAAAAGGATATAAAAGTAAGATAAATGATATTTCTCAGTGGACGATACATTTTCTGATGTAAGAAAGTGATATTAAAGATTCAGTAATGAATACGGTATTTCTTTTTCTGTATCCCTAAGTGAGGATCATTTTGCACGGGAGTAGTAGACTCTATCATCGTGTGCACATTTCAGTGTGTGTGTGTGTGTGTGTGTGTGTGATAGAGAGAGAGAGAGAGAGAGAGAGAAAGAGAGCGCGTAATTATGTATGTGTTGGAGGTAATTATGAAAGGAATAACTGATTGTTCAGAACGGATATATCGATTAACTCCGATGTATGCTAAAAAGGCGGATGATGCAAACCGACAAAGCTTCTAAGATATATAGAAAAAGAGAGAGAGAGAGAGAGAGAGAGAGAGAGAGAGAGAGAGAGAGAGAGAGAGAGAGAGAGAGAGAGAGAGAGTGGGAGGGAGGGAGGGAGGGAGTTATGAGAGCTAATTGTGTGTTAAACATACGGACGGAAAAAACATATTCCTTTAGGCAAGATACACATTTCTTCTTCTTCTTCTTCTTCTTCTTCTTCTTCTTCTTCTTCTTCTTCTTCTTCTTCTTCTTCTTCTTCTTCTTCTTCTCTGTTCTGTCTTTTTCTTCTCCTTCCTATTTTCCGTCTTCTCTGTCGGCGGTCGTTCCAAACGCCGGATGGCGTTCGATTGTGATGTCTCGCCAATGGTATTTGTAATCAGTTGGCTTCGTGTTTCAAGAAGTGCAATTTTTCTGAAGTTTTCTCTTACATGAGGAATCTTAACTTTTCGAGTAGACTCTCCGTCTTATGGTCTGGTCGTTTCGAACGTTGTGTATCATGTTTTTTATATTTCGCCTGTGCCTGTGTCTCCAAGAGACCTCACGTAGTAAGAGTTTCTTAGGTTTGCACTCAATTAGGATAAATAGGATGACTTACTTATGACATAATACTCTCCCTATTTACCTACCATGAATAGTTCCTTCACACACTTTTAACGCATAGAAAGGTGGTTCGGACATTCGTTTAACGAAGAAAAAAGATATGACCTTGTACAATTTCAATTTTGTTACCTGTAAGTGTTCGCTTCTTAAAGTTCTCATTATTGTACCACACATTACTTGAAAGTTATGGAGTTTGTTAATGAATTCTGTCAGTCTCACAGCTGATATCACGGCTCAGATAATTAAAATGTTATCCTTTTCAACTGGGCTTTCATTAGTTGCGATCTTTGTTCCATGTGGAATGATACCATGCTTTTATCGGTGGAGATAATTTAAATTATACTGTATTCTGAAGTCACTCGATTTAGTTTATTAAGTGATAATTGTATCCGTTCTCTGAGTTCTCGATCATAAGAACACCTGCTCATATAAGTACTTTCAAAATTATTCTTGGTCCTAATGTTACACCTTGTTGTAACCTCTCTCGTTTCCATTTCAATTATATCTATGTCTAGTAGCCTATATGTAGATATTTAGAAACGCAGGGGATAAATTGCTTCCCTGTCTCCACCCTTCGATTATGATGAGTATATCTCGCTGAAGTTTGGTCTGTGGTTGTGTGGTGATGAACAGATCTTCGAAAATTGGGAAGAAGAAAAAAAAGGAAGAAGAAGAAGAAGAAGAAGAAGAAAAAGAAGAAAGTTTTGGCCTCTTATTCGTCCATATGAATTTTATGAGATGATATGAGTATCCCAAACGGTTTAAAATATTTGCCGACCTACTCTGTCAGAAAGATTCATAAAATCATTCAAGACTATACCGGTGGCATACGCTACCGGGTTCCTTCCGTTTTTTTCGTGTTTTTTTATACTGAAGATATCATTTATGCATGAACATCTTAAATAAATACAAAAGGTTTATCGATAAGGTTGGTCAATTAATTAGGCATTACATGAACTACGTTGGAATTACCAGCTCTAGTCTATCTGCTTGGGACCGAAAGAAACCAGTTTTGGTTTAATCCTCACTGAATATTATCATTATATGGACTTTATGAGTTGATGTTTAGAAAAAATTTATTGCGTTTTCATGATGTGTACAACGGCAGTGCAAAGAGTAATTAATACACACAACGAGTATGTTAGCCCAAAGTGAGTGAATGTGAGAGTGTACATAACAGCGCATCCCATACAAGTGAATGCAGTTATGCTGTACTATTAACTACTATTACGTTACAGTATAGCTATTATACTCTGTCGTTAACGAAAACTATACTAAAACCTTAATAAATTAAAAAGTTAATAATTAGGCTTGTTTATAAAATAAATACATATTCCTTAGAACAGTGAGAGAACGGTTAAATCACGGATGCTATTACTTTAAAACTTTAACTTCACTACACGAAAACATATTTACTTGTGTTACTGTAGCATTTTCTATTTACACTTGTTCATCTACTAAGGCCATATTATAAATAAACACATAGAAAAGTCAAGCATTACACATTACTTAAAAATAATGCAAAGTAATATTAAAAAAAAAGTAATTAGCACAATTAACTAACCTATGACATATAACAATACATCGCTACCATAGTTGGACTCATATCCTTACAGTTAGCATAAGGATATCTATTTTAATTTTGTTGACGCACGTATAAAAAAAAATTAATGGTTAATAGCCATGTATTCAGTTTGTACGTTTTGATCCCAATTACATTTTATTTAATATCTCTGTAATGCATTTGTTAAATCAAATCTGCAAAGGCTCTGGATTACAAATATCCACACTTAAGACCAACGTAATGCCTTTTCGTGAAACTGATCCTGTACGGGCAAAAATTGTTATAGATGATACTGCCCCCGAACAAGTCATCATTTCTGAATACCTGGGCTATAGTGTGTCGTATAATATAAGTTATAATATAAGCAACGGCGTTGTGAATGAGTTGCATAAGTTCAGCCTTAAGTGCGGAAAACATGGAGTAAAGAAACACGCTTAAAATTCTACAAGGTGATGACAAGGTGACCCATAAACCGAGACTTCTTTATGGGTCTGAGAATTGAACTTTAACAAAAAGCCAGGTCAGTCGTATCCAAGTGCCTGAAATGAGATTTCTTACGCACGTGGGAGGGTATACTCTCCATGATCACAGAAGAAACACAGTATACTCGACAGGATTGCCCAGTATCGGCTGAATTGGTGGGAACATTTTTGCCGAATGGATGACTGCCGCATCCCTAAATAACTATGGAACTATAACCCGAAGGGACGGAGAAGTGTGGGACGACTGTAGATGATGATCTCTGTAATGCTCTAGCGCCGTACTCCGTTGTGGGTTTCGCCTTGCCAGAGGGCCTTTCTACTGTTGGCAGGGCGCATACCTGTTGCTTAGGCCTTCCACAATATGACCTTCCGTGGCAGGAAATGCTGCACATCGAATAAACTGTGGATGCTATAGAATCATCCCTGGCTTTAGGATGCTAAGTGGGAACCGTTCATACGTGCAGGCAACAAATCCAGCCGCCTATTATAGGCTACTATGATGTGTTAACAACAAATTTCAAAAGCGTAACAGCAAAGTAAACGGAATTATTATATAGTAGTAAAGAATATTAAATATCAGAACGTTGCTCTGTAACAGGCACGAACATATGTTAACACGGTAATACACGCAGGATATATTAGTAGTGTGTATTAATTATTTTTTGTACTCGTCTTGAAAGATCATCAACTGACAAGGTTTTACAGGTATGTAGCCAAATGTCAGATCCACTCCACTACCGCGCCCTCCTCCACGCATTGTAAAATAGTTTTTCATAAAAATTTAGCTTATTGAATTTGTTATTTTGACACCTGATACGTCAATATCCGGTTTTTCAGTAAAAACTACCTGAAAACGTGAATTAGTATCAACATGCGACCATACTGAAGTATTAGAATGAGGTAAAAGTAAACATTTCAGACCTTTTGCTTTCCAGATAATCTAAAATGGTGATTATTTTAGATATCCCAATATATTATTATATATATCGTAACCCAATTATTCTTCGTCAGTTGTTAATAGTGTACAATCTCTATTAAATACACTATAATTTAGTTTAACTTTCCATTTTAATTTGAGTAGGATGATTAAAATATAAATTTGGAGAATAAAAAATATTATACAAAAGTGACAGATCATATTTCGTTAGAGACATTTGTCCACACAGAGACTTAAAACTACAATTATCACATAGATAATAATTACAAATGATTATATCAGTAAAAGTAAAAGAAATAATATCATGTTGTAAAATATTTGGAAGTAATTCCGAAAAATTATAACATTGTAAAGTATTATTTTTTCCAAATAACTGGCCAGGAATGTCGGGTTTTAACGTATGCTCTATATAATAAAGCTATAAGTATAACTAACTTTACTCTAAAATTAGTTAAGCATTAATGATGAGTACTTCCACAAAGTGTTCACGAAATAATTAAATTGTATGGGATTATGGAGACTGTGAGATAGGTATAAAGAGATAGGCAGTCGGAAAGCGCGAATGTCAAGAGAGAGGCAGAACAACGTACTTCAAAATGTGGTAAGATAAAGCAGATTCTTTTGATAAAACAAAACACATTTCCTAACTAGTTGACAGGTTGTAAGGGTATGAGAAAGGAGGCTGTAATATGTCTTACAACTTTAGAGCCTGGATAATACCAATGCGGACGCGCACAAACACAATAGCTACACTTTTTATAGCTATCATCTGCAGAATGTTGTACATTCTGACTGCTGCCTAACATGACGTGTGCTCTAGTGGTTTCCCGATTTAAAATAGTAAAAACAGTTTCGTTAAACCTTTAACTTTTTATGAGGCTGGTAAATCATGCCAGTACATGGGTATGTAACAAAATTTGGAAAGTTTAATTCTTGTTTAAAAGATTGATCGTTTAAACGTTCTTACGAGTGAAACCATCCTTCATTATTTACTATTAACATTTCGCATTCTAAGGTATTTTACAATTTTGATAGTGAAACGATCATTCAATATAACAATTTTTTATAATCGTAAATTTTCAAAAATTTAAAAATGTGTAAAACTATGAGTGAAACCTGTACACATCACACAACAGTGGTGAACCGAGCAAAGAAAATTACAGACGCCGAACAACATAGGAACATGAGAATACGACAGAAACCGATCGAATAACAAAAGTAAATAATATATTTTAATAACGCATCATCAACCAAGACATACATTAAACCATGACATGGAATCAAACATTACCACGTGTGATACAGATGAAGATAAATGATAAACATTCCTCCATTACTATTACTATCTTCCTGAATTTAATTAAAAAATCATCAATCGTCAATCATCAATGTATTTTTTGTCGTATTCCCATTTTTGTCGCGTTGCGTTTTATTCTAAGGAAAGAGCTTCATCGAACCGATTAGTGACATAAATAATGGTCTGATGGGTGAAACCTGTACATGATAAATCCAAGAAGTTACACTATAAACGAATATGTTCTGGCTGCGTAGACAATTTACGTGAATTATAAATGCCTTTATTTTGTGAATCGCCGATTTTTTGGCGAGCATTTAATTTATTCATATTATTGCGTACTGGCGTAAATGTTTTTAATCACTTAAAGCTTTTAATTGTAAAGATTGTATATGTCAATCCAAATGTGTAAAATTCATTTATCTTACTTTTTGTTTAATCTCATTTTCCTGTATACGTGTGATACCTCAATTTAAAAATTGGTGTCCCGAAATTTCAATATTATTCTACTTGGAAGGTTTATACTTGTGTTTGTATTTTTAACGCTTTTTTACTCAGTCCATTTCATTACTATTTGATAGATAATAAATATAAAAATCATCTCTGAACATGTTTATGAATCTTCTTTGATATAAATTTTCAGTACAAGATGTATGAAAAGTCAACTTTTTGTGTCAGTTTTTTGGTACATAAATAATGCTTATAAGAAGCATGACTGGCATTTGTATCAACTTGTAAAGTACAATCCATTGAATACAACATTTATACCGTTTTTAAATTAACATTTACATATTTTAACAGTTTGATAGTTTTAATAACAAAATGTTTTAAATAATGTTTCTAATAAATAACAGAACTATTACCTTGTGTATTACTGCTAATTGGTTTACGTTTTACAAACATTTGTAGTTCAGCATCTATTTTCCATATCCCGTTTATATTACGTCTTAAGTATATTTTATCACATTTGTAACTATCTATTATAAAGCCGCAGCTGATCTACTTCCACATTGAATAAAGATTATTTTACAAGACATCGGGCGCACGGATTCCTTGGTGTTCGTTGAATTGGCTGTTCAGTGGTGCATAACACTTCAGAGTTGAGGGTCGCGGTACTGCTTCCTGTGTACCTCGTTCACTGCTCACCAATCGACCGTGGTGTTGCCACTAACCACTCACACAAATCGAACCCGAAATAATCGATCCAGAGAAAAGGAATCACTCGGTCAGAACGCTAAATTGTACGTTTTAAACAAAGCGCCGTCATTTATCCATTCTTCCGTACAGATAAATAATTTAACTAAATCGGTTTGTGTTCTGGTCACCTCGTTTTCTTCTTCATTGTTCTCTCCATTTTTCACTTGTCACATCTACACAAAAGATCCACTACAGAATCGATCCTCTCAATCAATCGTAACGCATCCTTAACAACGAAGCACCTTTGATCTTTGCCACATCGTTTCATATCTGAGCGTGATGACTAGCATAAGATGTTTGGTTCATGAAACTGAATATAGATCTATGTCATAATGACATTACTCTACGCTGTTATTTAATCCAACAGTATACTGTGGCAGCAGTGTCAATCTAGATAGCGTGATGAATGTTCCGATTACAAATGTGACTGTTAACGTACAAACACGTGCTCGCTAGCTCCGTTTTATGAAATCGGCTCCATTGCTTACAGTGCCACATTGCCAGGTGATAAAATTGATAAAATTGGTTTCAACCTTCAGCTACACTAAATGGTGTTTCTGAATCGGTGTAAATCCTGTGTCAGTTGTGCTCTAACCAGAATTGATCTCATTCCAACTTTATTCCACCTTGCCTTCGCTTTTTACTGTGAAATTGTATCCTTCCATTTTAGCCGTGAAGTCCAAGGAGACCAACCTTTCTTTCTTATATTTAAGGTATTAACTGCCCCTGTTATTATCAGTTTTATTACATTGAAAGGCAAGTGCAGCAATGGAGCTGTCAAATGGAACAGAAAATATACTAATACTCCAAAGTAGTCCGATCTAACAGAATTTTTGCCAGACTCGAGACTTACTTTCTAACAAAATTAAGCTCTCTCTATTTTTTTTATCTTAAATGTTACAGATAATGTAAACAAGAAGATGATTTCATTAGTTTGATCTAGTTAATCTCATTCGTTCTAAAATTATAAACTTTTATAATTAGGATGACTAATTGTCTAATCCATTTATATTTAATCGCTTTTAAGACGGATTAACAATTTAAAGCTATGATAAAATATTTAAAATATTTGCATCGGTTGTAAGCATTGTATTACTGCTTGCAATTGTGATTATGCCTATACATTATTACAAAGAAATAAATCTTTTCTTGAAAGTTGGTTTTGAAGTAAGTATATGAAAAATAAGGGCTACGTTACTTCATTATTACTTGAACGTAGGCTACTACTAGAATCCTTTTTTGAATCAGTTATGTCATTACCATTCCCGTGTCGTATCTGTCCAGTGCTGCTGGTTCCGGGATGTTTTGCATTGTTAGTGTCTTTATCACTCGGGTGCTAAATTTATGTCCTTTTAATATGTTGTTTGTCTTTTCTCGTTTAATTGAAACAGTAGTTTAAATGCGTAAATTGAACCCACAAACATAAAGTTTTATTACATGATATTTTTGAAAAAATAATTTGTCACCCCTGAACTAGAGGATTTAAAATATAAAATAAACTGAGATTTATTAGTTGACAATAAATGCAGATCTTACTGACCTGTATCTTTAGTCAAAGCAGTTCATAAGTACCTTCTCATAAGCAATTTAAAAAAATAATTATTACAATTACAGTATTCGCTTTCAAAATTGATTATCTCGTACATTATGCAATCGCAATAGTTATCATATGTTTTTCAGATCAGAAGATGAGGAGTGACAATGTAGTTACGTAGATGGTAAGACCCTTAGGCACTGGGAAACGGAACAGCAGATTTCATGCGTGATGGCAGTAGGCTATAGGGTGCAAAATAAAAGATCTTCTAATTGTTACGGGAAGAAGACCACTATTCATTATAAATACACGTGTGATGATTCAGAACGAGTTGGTGAGATGGAAATTTTTTTGTTCGAAACTGAAAAATACTGGTTTGCGAGCTTCCTCGTTGGAATGGCTTGTCTAGTTTTAATGTTCACTTCTCCTTGGACTTGGTGTAAAAACTATTTAAATTTTCCTATATAAACGTCTGTAGTACTTCCGTATTGCTTTATTTTATATTTAAATACATTCTGAATATAGCCCTTTTACACACGTACTCATGTACCCACGTACACATATCTACAATGAATGATTAACATGTGCAATTATGTTTTGTGCTCGTACGGGCATGTGTATGTATGTGAGGGGGAGAGGGAAAGAAAGAATACTGTTGCGTACCTATTTTTCACAGCCAAATGTAACTATTCTGTTTCTATTGTGATATCTTCGATGCGTCTAGTCCATTAGACCTGTGTGAAGACTGTAGGGTATACAAATGGAGACTGCAATCAAAGATCGACAAACCGTGGACATAAATATTGTTAACGCATACATAACACAGCAAATAAGACACAAACCGTACAGACTTGCAATACGGGTACATATAATATACCTATACATGAAATATACATATCACGAAATTTATTAACATGTAACGTTGGTTGAAATGCGTTCAATATTACCCAGGTTTTTCATAAGTGACATAAAATAAATTTCATATCTTTTAACGTAGTAGAACTGACACAGGAGGTAATTAAACACTCACTTAAAGTATACTGTCCTAGATAAGATTATAGTGACTTACTAATATTATAGAGACGAATAATATCTATATAAAGTTTTATTGATAATGAAAACTTCTTTTTAAGTCCTGTATTAAATCTTCAAATTTAAACTATCTATTTTGAGAAAATAATGCTCATAAGTTATTACTTTTATATTAAAAGTAACAAATATTCTAAAGTGCAAAGAATATATTGCAACGATACGTTTCGCATAAGTATATGTATCAACCCCTGACTGAGGTATGATAACGTGCTGCCGTATATAAGTATGAAATATGTAAGATGTATATAATAAAAATGATATAATAAATAGGCTATACGTTAGGTATAAGAAATAATGTAATAAATATAAGTAGTATTTATTTTTAAATAAATCAAATATTGTAAGTAAGCATGTATATGGAAACATATGGCTTAGTTGGTTTGAAAATGTAACGAAGGGGAGCAATTGACATGCGCTAACTCGCAGAGGTGACGTCTGAACGACATGCGGCCGCCTGTGTATCAGTCTGCGTGTGTGTGTATGTGTACATGTGTAAGTAACAGACAGGTTAAATTATGCAAATGAGGGTGGAAGATTTCACACAGTTTTTTAAGTACTGTACGTGAACCATAAGTCACACGAATCAGCGACATATGTAAAAACATAGCTGACGCCTAGCGCTTCAATTTGGCGTTAAGTGGTCATTAATCGTTGGAACGGTTGGGACACCGTGTGAAATTTTGCCATCACTGCCATAATTTACACAGCGTAATATTCAAAATTTGCATAAATAAGGTTTAATATTATACCGAACGATTGGTGTAATAATATTTATAAAAAAGTGTGCGCTTCATAGAAAGACCCGTAGCCTAGTTTGAAACTAACGATTAAACCGACGCGCCGGCCTGTTCAATGTTGCCAGAACAATTTCCAACAGGAATTCCAACGAGGCAGCAGTATAAAGCCCCAGCGAGCGACACACTCTTTCTCAGATTAAGTTTATTTAGTACGAGGAAATCCACGCATCTCGACACCGTAAATTTTACAAAGTTTTAGTAATGTTTTTAAACGGTAGTATATAAACTGAAGTGCGATGAAACCGGCAGTACGTCGGTGCATTTATTAAAGAACTCGTGTGATTTGAAACAGACTATATAAATGAATCTACGAGAGTTGAAACTATATAAATGAATCTACGAGAGTTGTAACTACATAGAACTTCTAGACAGCTACGAGGGACAAGAAAGAAGAGGACGAGGAACTAGACAAGAAGACGAGAGGACGCAGGGACAGCACATGCAGCTACATCCAGCCGTATGTCATCATGACTAGAGGTCCACGTCAGAACTCAGCATCCAAGAGACGGAGCGAGGAATTCAACGACGCAGAGACAGAGGAGCTGATACCGAAGAGGATCAACAAACTCGAGACTCCAGATGACGGTTACAACAAAGTGCAGAAAAATGCAGGTGAAGTCGAACATTTATTTAATATTATAAATGACCCTGAGGTCTATCGCCAAAAGCTCTAGTTTCCATATTCAAGTTTACAAGAACGTTAATATTTTTTTAGATTTGAATAATGAATAAATAATTGTTCAAAATATAATTGAGTATAACTGTAGTAATCTCTTAAATAAATGGTCAAGCAAGAACCATATTATTTTATTATATTTTGTAATTGATTAAATGAGTAATTTTAAATATGAGAATTACATAATTAGAAGATTGTTACTTAATTGAGACATTAAAAATAGAATCAATTAACGTAATAAATGTTCTCTTTTAATACTTTGATAAATATTTTAATTAATTGAAAGTTTTATTTAAGTGGTATATATTGAAAACCACGCTTGTAAAGACAAGATCAATATTTAAATGTTATACGTATTAATCACGTTCCTATAATATTTATATGTGTTATATGTATATGTCTGTGTACTATTTCAGGTCATATATAATATGTGTATGTGTATACTATGTCTTAGAAATTTAAGAAATAAGAGTTAAACACATTATGAGTACATTATATTCAGATTGAATATAAGGGTTCATATAATAAGTAACCCGCATTAAACATTTAAATAACATGAGAATTTGAATTTAATTTTTGAATAAATCAAATGAATATACTTTTCTCAAAACAGTCGTACTAATTTCACAACCAGTACTAAATCCTCTGTACTCTTTACTTGTAAATGAAAACTTATAACGTTATTCACGTGCTTATCCACACTCAACCAACGACCAAAGCCTGCGACCCAGCCGGGGAACATCAACGTAAATACTGCTGAAGAAGAGTATACCTCCGAGACGTGGGTAAGTGCGCGCATATGAGTAAGAGCGTATGTGTAAAAGTAAATGTATAAAAATAACGTTGTAATATATATGTATTTAATAGGAAAATTTTGATAAAGAATAATGTTCCTATTTCTCAAGTAACTGACTAAAAAATTGAAAACTCGAAAATTACCTCGACAAGTTTTATACCATACTCATCAAAGTAATCGATTATTATTAAGCCTTCAAATTTGAGGCTAATGTGCTTGTAGTATAAGCCATTGATTCATAGCTTCATATTAATAATGTTACAGTATCTAAATGCGTGTATACAAAGTTATATACTGTATTTTACAAACGTTCATCAGTACTATATACTGATTTATGATTAATGGTACTATATACTATATACATACCGGTAATGGTTAAATCATAATCATAAGTACAAAAAAAATTAAATTTTATTACCACTTCTTATTACTCGTTTAATTTCAACACACACGCGCGCGTTGAAAATGTATTACCATTCATTATAAACATTTTGCAATGTTTTGAATTTCAAATGTTTGTTGATAGCATTCCTATGTGTTTAAGGAACAACATGATGCAGGAGTATGGAGTTTGTCTGGGATTAAAATTTTTGCTACAATTTTATATGCAGTAAAACAATTTATACACATTATTACTTAAAGATAATATCATTAATTTCATTTCCTTATTATTACTGTACAGGAGCGTTTGCACATC
Organism: Magicicada septendecula; assembly: GCA_034769895.1. Classification (NCBI taxonomy): domain Eukaryota; kingdom Metazoa; phylum Arthropoda; class Insecta; order Hemiptera; family Cicadidae; genus Magicicada; species Magicicada septendecula. The sequence continues at coordinate 501,432,492 of CM068368.1, forward strand.
TTGGTGAATGACAACTGAGTAGTAAAAGTAACACTAATGATTGGGTAAAGAAAAATAAATATAGGAAATAAATGTTACGGATAGTCGCTTACCGAGTTCACTTCAGTGTACGATGCAGAGGAAAGCAGGTCACTTACCTTCATAACAGTAACAAGAAGATGAAAAATTCAAATGATGAACATTAATCTCAAACTAAGAAAATGGGAACCAATTATGTGCTTCTAATGATATTGTAAAATCGTTTTCAGTAGATTGCAATCTGATTTAGATACATTATTCAGAGCTCTGAGTTAGTGTTTTGTCTGGTGGTGAATATAAATCAGAATTATCAGAAATTAAGATTATGATACAAAAAGGCTATGATAAGATAGTCTAATAGCATAAATAAAAAATAAAAAAAATAAATTCAATTTAAATTCTACGTGTCGGACCACAATCGGAACTATTTCTAATGGCGTCTGTAATTTTAACACATTTAGAGACATCTGATCAAACCAACGGACTGTTAATTGTTCTATGGCGCCGCTAGTCATGTTTATAAGTAGTTTCCTTGAATCTGCCAATAAAATGTGAATAATAATCTATTACCATTGTTATCTTCTCAATCATTGCCTTCTGATTTTGCTACCGACAAATTATGTAACAAGTTCGTGGCTTGATAATACGAGGAAAAATAATATAAGTGCCTATTTCCGGCGACCTGTTCTGTGGTTTCTGTTTTTGTAATGAACTAGTGAATTGGCCGACGTTTAGTGATCAACTAGTTCGGACAGCTAATATGGCTCTGTGGCTTCAACTCTGATGGCAGGTTTTATTGTACCACTCTCTTACATAAGGCAGTGGCAATCTAGTGACCGTTATTTCCTAACGTAACACAGTAAAGGCTTGGGTCTAATGTAAAAAATGAAGGGGGGAATGTACATATCTCGTGTATTTCATAGCAAGCAACGACTTATGATTTCCGATTTGCCAAAGAAGTGATAGTCAGTACAAAATATATTTCTGCAAGAACTAAGCTAGTTCAAATGTGATTCTAAGGTCATTATGTAAATGACACCTTCTAATTGAAAGTTAATTAATATTGTAATGCGGTATAATTAGCATAACCCCCATATAATATAATATAAGTGTATAAACCCCCATATAATATGACATAAACTAAACAATATACCTAACCTTGCTAAACCAATGAGAAAGGTTAAAACCCAAAATAAGCAAAAAGAAGTACAATATAAGCTAATGTAGAACAAATATGTACTGCAAAACCATTAAAAGTGACAGTTCATAGCAATAATAACCAATTGTAAAAAGAAAATGTAATCACAACAAGAACAATAAGTGATTAAGTGTAAAATGTAAATATAAGATGTTGGTTACTATAAATGTTGGTTATTAACTATACAGACAGCACTGTTAATAATAGTGGTAACTTATTGTGAATGAAATTTATAATCACAACTAAAGACAATGTGTGATCATATAATAATATTTAATGTGTGAAATATCTGATATTCAGTATACCTCTGTATTACCAATTTGCCAAAAAACTTCAACCTATAAAGAACCAAAAGGTGATTTAGGTTGTTAATTTAATTTATTTTAATGTTAACTGAATAACCTTGATTGTATAAAATAGTTCCCTATTTTAGTTTTAATGTTAACTGAAGGGAATAATACAATCATTTGTGTTGTTTAAATTAATGTGTTAAACCTTATTTAGGGGTAATAAGAATTAGATTGTTTAAATTGACCAGGTGTCAATAAGACTTAATTATAGGTCATAGTAAATTGACCAACTATACTATTAGATATTAAGAAGTTATTAAAAGAAAGTTGTATTGTTTAAAGTTGGTTTGAGTTTGACCATAATGGCCTAACATTATGGTAATATGTTTGTTTGATGTCAATGTTGTTCTTCACTTTGTCAGAATCAATTCAATGGATAATAATAACATAATGGATAATTCAATGCATGTAATAGTGTAATAGTGTATCAAGCCACAAGGTCATACAGTAATTTTAAATTGAAACTTTGTACTATAGAGAAATACAAATTAATTGGCCAATATCAAAATAGAAATTATTGTAAATCCAACTATTAAACCATCACAGCACTGTAATAAATAGTAAATGATGGTATAAATACTAATATATGCTTTATTTAAGTATCAGGAGCGACCTTTTAATTAATTAATGGAATTTTAATGTGATTTGAAATGTCTAAAGCTACATGGAATGGCTTATGAGATGAAATTTTATAAAATGTTAAATTAATTATTAGGACACACACCTATGCCATGTGAGGTGTCTAAATTTTTGTCTTGTTATAAGGAATATTGTACTGTAAACCAATTTGAGATGTATTATGTAATAGACAGGGGGTAATTGTAGCTAGAAAATGTAAAATTTTGTATCTTAAACAATTAAGGTCATGTGACCTCTTAACTAGACGATTTTGACCAATGAGAAATTTTGAAATTTGGTCAAGCCCGTTGAAGGTATAAGGAAATTTCTTCACTTGACTGTTAGACTCGAAAGTATAAAGAACTAATCTATGCTACTCTGTGTAAAAAGTATATGATAGAGTCAAGTCCAAGTCAGAAGAAGAGTGAAAGTAAAATAATTAACAGTGTCAAACTAGTAAAAGAAAGGTAAGACCGAACCTTATATACTAACACTAGTAATAATTATACAACACCAGAACTAAATCACAGTAACACTTATTCATCAGAGCCAAAGTGA